>CM060976.1:64849345-66173720 GCA_030765065.1 Deroplatys truncata | reverse complement strand
GGATGGCTGATTGAGGTCACAATGGAGGAAATGGTGAACAAAGTTCATGATATTATGTTGGAAGACCACCGAGTAAAATCTATAAGATAGCCAAGACCATAACCATCTCGAGTGAACAGGTGTATAACATTCTGCACAAATTTTTGGGTATGAGAAAGTTGTCAGCAAGATGGGTGCCACAACTGCTCTTAACTGAGAACAGGCAGATGTTTCACAGGGATGTTTGAACATGTAATATGTAATCCCAGATCTTCCTTGCTAACTTAGAAGTTGAAAATTATATAACTGCTTCAGAACACTGATAGTTTTGACAGTGTCTGCACAGTATTTGGGATCACTAACCAAATTGCTTTGGAAAAAATGAAATAAAAAATATAAGATAAAGAAAGGGAAAAAAAAGATCAGCTTCTATTGTCTTGAAATGTAGTGTGGAAAAAGAAGTTATATAAAATTCTGTTTCTTATAATCTTGCCCCACTGACATGTATTCTTCCATGCTCCCTTTCCCAGATTGGCTAATGTATCTTTGAAGGCAATGTACCAGCCTTGTGCAATGCAAGGCCAGATGATAAAAACACTCTGTCATGATAGATGCACATGCTTTTGTCATTCTAAGAGGCAGGTTTAAACTGAGGGATCCTCCCACGTATTTGCTGATAATTTCATGCTTTCTAGGTGCATTAACTCTGTTACATAATGTATTTGATTCATAGGTTATGAAAATGTAAATTTGACAATTCTTTTTTAAGATTAATGATCATATTAAATTAGGAATTAGTTTGCATTGCACAACAATCTATTCCAGCAGCCAATGTGAGGTAATTAGTGCATGTAACTTTTAAGAGATACAGGGTAAAGTTATATGAAACAGGGTTTAGATGATGGTTTAAAATTTACCGATAGCAATGATTCAAGAAAGGAAATGGTCTCTGTCTATTGCCAGCATTCTAGGTGGCCGCAGCATGCTGCATCCACTTTTGAACTTGTATGAGTGCATGTAGTATCCATTTTGATGCAATTTTATACAGGTGCAAGCCATTCCGCAAAACCCTGCCACTTTCTCTCTTTGACTCATATAGCATCCATTATCTGTATCTCTCCAGTAGGTGTTTGATTATTGTTAGTACCACATCAGTGTGCACACTCACATCCGGCATAATGTTGATTGCTGGTTGCTTTGCGTCTTCACTGAAACTCTGCTACACACTTGCAACTGTGCTGTATGAAAAGGCATTATTCCTGACAGCTCCTAAAACTCTTCCACAGGGAATGGCTATTTTGATATACGAGCACTGTACAACTCGCATTACATCCTCCTGCACAGTAATACTGACAAATGATTTAACACTTCTCTCCATGCAAATACAATCCACAACCAACCATCTTATGGTGTGTACACACACTACGACTTCACAGCTTCCATGTGATATACATTTTGTGATACCATTCCTTACCTTTGAAAAAAATAAACAGATGCCATGACTTATGCTCCAGACCTCTTTGTGCATGTTTATTGACAAGTTAACCTGAAACATTTGCTTGAAATGTTACTCAATGATAATCCCAATAGACACTAGTGTTATGACATTAGGTCTGTAGTGTTTTTTCCTTTTATTCTTCTACTGGCATGACCAAGCGTGGAGTTTGTAGATATTTGTAGCAATAAAGGGTTAGGATTCTATAGAAATGAGTTGCAGACTTTTATAACTCTCTCAAAGGATTTAGACGCCTCCAGAAAACCATGTCATATGGAGACTGATGTTCCAAATGTATCAATAACTAGCAGTTATAATTTGAAGATATATGTTTGCAGTTTGCATTCTTCAGATTTATGATGAAATGGATCTCCAGAGTGCACAGCGTACTGCCATATAGGTTAGATAAAGGAATTTTACAATAATTTTCTCTACTGCAGAGCAAGCAGTGATTTTCTCAATATACAGGCTTCAGAAGGTGGATAAGGTATCTGATTTTTTGCACTAAGTATTCTGGTTGTTCCGCGTTCATCTGTTTTTAAGTTATGAGAATATCAGAGAGTTTAATGGGATTGTCAGGAAATAAAGTTTGATTTTAAAGGATTCATAATGATTCTCCTATGTTTGCACCATACACTGATGTCTACATACAGATATCAAATTCTCTGGCTGTTGATTTGCAGGTATCGTTTCTTAGAACTCGTGCAGAGCTCTTTGGATCTGGAAATCAATGCTAACTGCTGACATTGACAATGACCTTGGAACATATCCTAATTTTTATTTTATTTGTGTTAAGCTAATACATATTGAGTATGACAAGACATACTTTGCCCATCATACTCACTTAATATAATTTCTTCTATACACATTTTATAGTTCTAGGCATTAATAGCTAACAAAAAAGTTATGTTAGCTCAGATTCCCTTTGTACAGTGCAGTTTCATTTTTTCTTAACTTTATTTAAAAACTGACCTAGGCTTCCAAAATCCTTTCTAAAAATTCCCCTTAATGTGTTTTTCTATCCACCTTACCCCATTTCTGCTTCAGAAGTTCCTTCCTCCATCAATATGTTCCTTGACATTCAGATACTATATGCTCCAGATCTTCTTTCTGTCCACAAATGGGATATTGACTCTGGGATGTCCTTTGTTACCTCTCTTATCTCCGAACAACAGTTCTTAACCATGTTATTCCCTCCCTTTGCTTGTTATTTACCTTATCAATGTATGTCTCCCTTTCTTATGTAACCTTCATTGGTATATAGTATACCAGAGACCTTTCTTCTATTATCCCACCAAAAAGTTTTTGGATTCCTATATCATCAAATTTCTTCCTTATTATTTTCCAAAATGTATTATGATTATTCTCTCCTCTCCTCCAGTACTCTCCCATCCCATTCACATCCAGGTTCTTTCAGAGGCTACTAGTCCAAAGTTCCTAAGACTCTTTTACTGATACTCTACACACTGCCAACAAATTACTCTAATCTAATTTCAGGATCCTATACCAATATTTTAGTGCTCTTTCTATAAATGCCCTTCCTCATACTCTTCCCATCTCCATCTGTGCTACTTCTTTTGCCACCACACTCGGAAGCTCAAAACTTCCCTACATATCCTAGTTAAAACCACAAAGTATAGTTGAAACCCAATAGCAATATCAAGAGTGGGCTGTTGTTTATAATTTTGATACTGTAACAAAGCCAGCTCCTCCCACTAAAGTGGATAGCAGGCATGTCCAGCAAGCACTAGCTGGCACATAATTGGAGAGGAAGAGAAAGGGTATGGCATTCTCAAAGATTCTGGAAGATTAATAAGAACGTTGACAAACTTGCAAGAAATGACCTCTCCTATCCCTTGGCAGCATACAAAGATTCCAGAAAACTAGTACCAGGTATAAAAAGAACTAAATTCAAATGGGAACAGTTTTTGCTGTTGTTGCAACATATCTGGTTACTTAGTGTGTTCTTTAAGAGAGTAAGGTTATTATCAGTGATGTACTTAGGGTGTAGGGTATACAATGGATGGGGACACCTTGCACACTGCGACCTATGCGAGATCTATTGTGGCTACCACTTCCATGGAGGAAGGGATGAAGTGAAGCAACCACAGTTCGTGGCTCGAAGATACATCCCACTACTGGAGCTGCCAGAGGACAATGAATGACCCATTCAACCTTGCAACCCTCCAGTGTCTACAAGAATCAAACCCAGGCTTCCTGAAAATGAACCTCACACATCACCATGGAGCCAACTTGCTCAGTGGTGACTTACACAGCAAGTTCTCTGTGCAAGTAGGGTGGAGAAGAGGAGTCCTGTGTTCGACAGTTAGCGAGTGACTAGAAGAGAGAAGACGAGTCCTGTATTTGGCACTCTAATGAGAGACTGCAAGAGAAAAAAATAGGTTGCTTTGCATGTGTTTTATTAAAACATTATAAGAGTGAAGAGACAGTGAAGCCCGAGCTAAATCATAATATCAATCCAACATTCACATTCATGAAATATTTCTCAACACTAGTATGTAATGGACAAAGGATAAAGATGGTGAATTATTATAAGTAGAAAAAAATGTTAATACTAAATATGAAAATTTTATTTCCAAGTTCAAAAATTTTGCTACCAATAAGACTAAATAATACACGTGTACAAGCAAAATATTATTTCTGATTCTCCATTAAGACAGTAAGCATTTGCTTTTAAATATAGGAACATTTAAAATATGTGCTGCGGCAAATTAAACGCACAGGTATTTATACAATGTAGATAGAAGCTGCATACTTAGTATTTCTCTGCAACACAATTTTTGGTTTGCAAACTGAAAATTTAGTGTTAAAAAGGTTTACTTGCTTGAATTTTTGGAAATAATTTTTAAAATTACATGCTCAGGTCTTTCAATTTGGTAAACAATAATTGTTTTAACTGCATTTTAGCTATTGTAAGCATAATGTGCAGTATTTCAGCATACAAACAAAGCTCAAACTCCTGTACATCATCAACACTTAGAAGTACACCAAATAGGCTTTTAAGTACAGTAAAAGGTAAATAAAACCGTGTGTCTTTATATTTTAACTCTTTCAACACTTCTACATCATGAGCTAAATGATATACAAAACAAAAGTACTTTTTGTTTTCCTCAGTTATACCTTTAGAAGCAACACTGCAGAGAAATTACAAGACTTCATGCATCAGTAAGTTAATTCTTAGAAGCACTGATGAAAGAGTTACTAAACATCTAATATTTCTGTAATATTGCACATTGCTAGTAATTATCTAGCAGTTGTTGCTGTACTATTTCACTTTCAGAATGAATGCAAGCGTGCTTGCAATTACAATGAAGTAATTTTAAATGCAAAAAAAAAAAAAAAAAAAAAAAAAAAAAAAAAAAAAGTGCTTGCAGAGAACATCTGATGTACTTGAGATACATACCTAAAAACTAAATATTACAATGGACTACTGGTTTCTATTTTACCAATACTATGTAGAACACTTTATTTTTGCTCTGAATAACTTTTGCATAATCTTAAATGTAGTTAACAACAATTTCAGCTCAGAAGTTAAGAATATAAAATTCACACAGTGTCACACCCTTTACCATCTTTAGCCATTTCAGGGGACGTTATCCATGCTGTATTTGGACTTCGATGTACTGATGTACAAACAACTTTTTCATTCAATGGCCATACCTAAAAAGAGAAATCACAAATTAATACGCAAATATTAAAAGCTGCTATAATATCACAAATTATTTTGTTAGTGATTAGAAGACCTGTGGCACTCAAGTATGACCCCATAATACAAAATTAGAACACTCAAAAATGTTTAGTTTCCATACACTGAAGATCATAAATATAACAGCAGCAATCTAAGTTACAACTTACTACTTTTGCTTATAATCACCAACTGGCTTTTACTTTTCATTTGGGCAATGATTACTTCATGGATAATGAAGTATGTAAGAAAATACTAAAAATATGAAAAATAGCTTTTGATTACACACATATATTCATCTGAAGCAAAAAATTTAAGCATGAAATACCAAAGTGTTCTCTGCATTTTACAGTTAACTAATAAAACTGTTAACTGCATAAAAATTTTAATAGGTATTACAATCCTAATACAAAACATATGAAGGTTATCCTGTAAGTCGAGAACATGTCTTGCCACACATTTCCAAAGCTAATGCATCATTAAACACTCTGCAGATGTTTATATTTCTTTCATGGTGTTTCAAAATGTATGATTAAGGAAATTTCCATTAAGTGTGAAGTATCAATTCAGTATTTTAATAAAAAAACGTTTGGCCTAATGAACTTTACAGACAAATAAATGAGGAAATCTGTTAGGAAATGGTGCATTATGTTTAGCAAGGGAAAAACCCACATGATGAGGAATGTTCTGGTTGGACATTTCTCATCACTGAAGATTTCAAGAAGTTGGCAACAAAATTGAGAGCAGACAGTTTACCTTAGATAGTTTACACAATTTCTTCCTAAAATTTCGGAAAGTTTATGAGCTGGAGAAGCTTTTATTGACAGCTAAGGAACTTTGCAAAGAAGTACACAATGAAAGAACAAAAATGGCATCCCAATATGACAAACTGCCTGATTTGTATACAGAGTATGTAAGCCTATGGCTTACTGTAAATTTCAAATAAAAATTATCCAATTAATTTATTTTCCTTTCTTATAACAAACATTCTTTACTTCCTGGACATCCCCATATTATAGATATATTTTAAAATGTAACTTTATATACTTTTCACTATAAATGTGTCCTAAGATATGATCACATACATGGCCAGTTAGTTTCACATGCAAAGTCATAAATTTTAACTCTCCAGCTTAATATTGCACACTAACTAGTTTTCTTCTATTTATATGTACCTCAGCTTCTTGCAGTTTTTCTAGAAAAACATTATTGCTCATAAAAATCACTATGTAACCAGCTCAGCTCTCCTTCCATGGCCACCACAATTGAATGGCACAAGAGCTGCAAAATTTGAAATTCTGTCATAAATGCTCGTTCAATTTCAAACGTTAGACAAGTCTGAATGCAAGTCTCTAATTTTTAAACATACAGATAACTAAATACACTTCTAATAAAAAGGTTTTATTCCATTACAGAAGGAAAATTCTGGTGACATTTGGTTCCCAACTGTTTATCATTTGCATCCTACTTCCATAAGCTAACTCTTTATGGGTTGATGTTTTACAGACTCTGGTTTGAGCACAGAGTATACAATACCTTGGAAAACACATGAAAATTGCTGGACCTCCAAGGGGGCAAAAAGCCAAGCATTGGATTTTGAAATATGCGTTTAAGGAGGATATCTCAGCAGTTATAACAAAGTCAAAATATGTTATTTTAACATTAAATGAAGAAAAAATCCACTGTCAATCTTTTTACTTCACGTGGTCACTTGTTTCATGTAGCTGACTGTTGGTATAGGTGAATCTGAACAAACACATTTTGTTTTATAAATTGAACTATAACAATAATGGGTTTTTTTAAATTTCTTTGCACAAGAATAACTACAAAATGTTACAATCTGAACCCAACTGTTTTATGTAGAGGAAGAGATGACATGCTAAGCAGGATAAGTTGTAATTCGCCCACCAGCCAATGAGGCACTGCCTTGTCATGTGGTTTTGTTTACAACTCCTTTGAAGTTAAAGTGAAACCACTTTACTGTTTTAACTTTTTTATCATTCTGGTTTTTATTTCCATTCCTCAGCAATTGTGCATCATGGTTATGTGAACTCACTACCCACACTTTTATGGACTGAAATCTAGAGATAAATGTATAAAACGTCCATTTTGGCCAAAATAAATTGGAATTCCGTTTCTCTGTTATTTTTCTTCTGCTACAACACATTAATGCTACTGAACAACTTCTGACAGTGGCTAAATAATAAAAAGAAACAAAATTTGCCTTTCTAATATGTTATAATACTTTGTTTTGATGTAAAAATTACATTTATGGCTCATGTAAACTCATAGACAAAGAAAAGAAGTTGTATAAGCAAAAGCACTCCACTTTCTCAGTAAACATTACACACGATTCTCTACCAAATTAGCTTTGCAGACTGAATGTGTGGAAGTGAAAGTGTATCCATCTGAGTGAGTGAGCAATGGGGTTTAAGGGCGCACAATAGCCCAAGTTATAAGCGCCCTCACTAAGTTAAAAGCGTCAACAGTTAAAATAAAAGCACGATAAAATACAGTTTAAAGGAGCAGCTAAAACACAGAAGTACAAGAGTAAAAAACAAACAGTGCCACTTGCGGTAGAACATCAGCTGAAGGCCCTAGAGCGTTAAAAACAGGTATAAAACGATTAAAAACAAGCTGCATAAATCTCTGAGTCAGATAAAAACTCATAGGACAATCTATATCCGGCCATTAAAACCACTTTGTGAGATAAAGTCTAAAAGACGTCCTAGGACAATTAAATCATCTGCAAGCAGTTCAGAAATATGGCCTGGAAGAAACAGATGCCGGCGTAAAGTAGCTAAAAAGTGACACTGGAGTAAAATGTGATGGACCGTCAAAGGTACGTCACAGTGCACGCAAACTGGTGCAGGGTCACCATTTAATAAATAACCATGGCTAAAACGGCAATGTCCAATTGTCAGTCTGGTTAAAATAACTTCTTCACGACCAGAGGGACGTATAGAGGTAACCCAGGTGATAGGGATGGGCTTAACCTCTCGGAGTTTGTTCCCCTGGACCATTCCTCTCCCCAATGCAAATAAATGGCGCAGAGGAACAGAGGAGCTAAAACACCTGGGCGATAAGATAGCAGCAGTATCAGCGGTCTCATTCCCTGGCAGGCCTACATGACCAGGAACCCACACAAACCACACGTGTGCGCCAACACGGTCGAGTGTGTGAAGGCAATCCTGAATACGCTGCACAATAAGATGGAAAGTGTACAATGGCTGGAGGCTCTGAAGTGCGCTCAGGGAATCCGAACACACAAAACATTGCTGTATAACATGTCGCCGTACATAAAAAAGAGCCTGGAGTATACCAAAAAGCTCAGCTGTAAAAATGGAACACTGCCGTGAGAGACAAAATTTAAAACTGTGGGGACCTACAACAAAGGCACATCCTACACCCCAATTGTCCTTCAATCCATCAGTGTATATAAAAACACCATCCCCCAAAGACTCTTGGAGCGATAATGTATCCATCTGATTTCCTTACATTGCCATATGGAATAAATATCTGGCAAAGACATTTATCACTCTTAACTTGTGAAGAATATGGTTGTGGAGAAATGCATCTGCATATATTTTCATGAATACAAGGTTATATATAATGTACTTCAGTCTGTTTTGTTATTTAAAAGATAGGATACAGTTAATTTGCAGCTTACTTTCTAGACTAACGTGCAAAGGAACCCAGGTTCAATTCCCTGGCAAGAGAAGGGTTTTTCAGTCATGAAAAATCCTTTGTCATTAGTCCAAGACTGGGAGTATATGATGTCAGTTCATTCTCATATTGGAAAAGGCAATGGCAAACCACTGCAGTATCTCATAGCCTAAGGGGGGAACTTGCCTTTGTGCAGTACATCCATATTCTCTTTGCTGCTTGCAGCACAGAGAAGTGATTTGACGAGACAGCACTGCTTTCTCCTTACATTACATAACACACTTTCCCTCAATCACAATGCAATGTTATGTCACTTGTATACTTTTCTCCTTCAAGTGTAAGTCAGTCAAATATGTAACTTAAATTTGGTATTACTAACTTAATAACTGTAGGTTTGGCTGTGACTAAAGTCATTTCAATAATGAATTAAGCAAGCAATCCAGGATAGTCATGCTTTGAATCAATCATAGCTGTCAATCACAAGTTTCATCCTTTCTTGGTGTGACAATAGTGAATGAATGAAACTGCAGAAATTCTACCGTCTATTTGGCTGTTGGCAGAAATTAAAATGCTGGAATGAACCATCATAATTCCTGAGTTAATCTTTTTACAGTTAATATTTTATAAGCACTATCCTGAATATATTATTGATTTTATAATTTTGTTTGTGAAATAATGAAAATAAATACAGCTCAACCTCCAGAGCTTTTCATGGTAAATTTCCTTGCAACTTCATTGGTGATGAGTTTGTTAATAAAATCTGGAAGTGTCCTTATGTAACTACAGACAAGAAGATTGTTTTCCCCATTATCAGTTAATTGACGTTTATTAATCAGGACATTTAGCAATAGTGCTGCTTTGGTGGTGATGTTATCGTGTTCACATGCAATTATCCTGTACTTACTATACACAACAGGGATAGTTGCTGCAAGTAAACTATGCTAGAAAAATATATCCTGAGTAGTAACTGAAGAGAACTGCTGTTGGATATTCAAGAATATTGTCAAACATTTTGTGAATAAATACTTTCTCAAAATTTCTAAGAGTAGATTTCTAGGATAAAGTTTTATCATGATTTATATAAACTACAATGTTAATCCTTGAGGTTGAATTTCACAGAACATACAGATTTTGAAAGGAATTTGCAAAATACCTTATACCTTTTGCAAGCAAATTTGACATGTAAAACTATGAATCTTTAAAACTGCAGACTATATATTTCTTACACTGCATATTTCAATACCTTGGCATCAGCAACACAGAGTAATGTACATATTTCATTAGCAAAAGCACCAAAAGAAAGGACTCGCACATAGATTGCAGAAAAAAAAGAAAGACAATTGTGCAAGCTAAACAGGAGCTACAGCTTTTATAGTGTAGAAAAAAGTATACATATATATGCTGCTATGTACTACATACACACACACACACAAAACTATTTGCTTTATCAACCAACCAGGTTCCTCAAATAATGATGTTATAATACGTACTGAAACTGTGGTGATTTCTCTTATTAAGAACAACTATCTTGATCAGCCAAGTTTTCTGCAAGAATAGGCTGTTTACTTACATGCTCTGAACTCACTCACAACAGGAGTACCTCTTTAACAATTGTAAAGTGATTGTAGGAAAAAAGTATCAGATTATAACTGCATGTCATGCTTTCATTCTAAGATACTACCTTCATTTCTTATTGCTATTTGATTAGATAAAGAATATATAAAAATGTGCAAATTTTGCAAGTATTCCAGTTGTGAAAGTCCAAGTGATATCTGGTTTTTGTCTCAAGAAATAAATTACAGCTACCTACCAAGAAGCATGATGCGATGCACTGCACTGCTTCTATGTACCAAACATGTGAAAGAATTACAATTTAACTCTAATGGAAATGAAAATAACTCTGTTAAGAACTAAATTACAGTAATATCTTTCTTTGGAACAGAAAATATTATGAATTTCAATGTATTAAGCTTGCACAATAGCACTAAATCTGCTATTGTATGCAGTGTTCTGCACTGTGTACTATCACTCCCACTGTCTCTGCCAGTGTGGAAAAATAAAATTTATGTACAGTATTTATCTTTTCACTTGATTAACATGCACAATACTTTAAATGTGTTAGCATATTATAAGATGAAAGCAATGCATAATCTACAATTATTAAGTTATGCTTATGACCAAACTATGCCTGGTGATGAAATCTGTAGCATTTAGATATGAACCATGGAGGAATTAAGAGAACATTATTAACAGCCTTCAAAAGACTTACTAACAAATGGTTTAATAACTACATTATCAATAAGTATTGCTTTAGCATGTACTCATATCATTGTGTTTCGGTTTAGAAAGTAACTTTTAATGACATTTTTACTGTTTGCACTATAACTATTACCTATGATATTAACACTCAGTTCATCAATATCTGTGATAAATGTTTATAAATTAATGTAGTACAGCTTAATGATAATTTAAAGAGAACATTTATTGAGGAGTATTATAAACATTTTTAACATGCTCAACATAGAGTTTTTAAACATCATTAATATGAATGAATCAAGAATGAGCAGGATATGTTTTGCTACATTATAATTTTCAGTCATAGCCATATAAGAAGCATAGGCTTGGTTCATATGGCAAAGACATAACAGATATAGACTTCGTAGAAAGTGTTAAGATATATGCATCTCAAAGTACTCTTAATTTTATTGCAAAATAGAGGTTATTTAAAAATACCCCTTTTAATGTTCTTAGAGTATTACATCAACAAGAAAATTCAAATAGTATAACAGCAACTATATAAATACTTACTGTTCCAAATAAATCCATTTTATAAATACTCACTGGATATATACATACCATTCATAGGTATGATAAGCAAAACTGAACTGAAAACTTTTCTATATGTTCGCTGTAAATTAAGCAATGTGTGTAACTATAAAATGAACAAATTACATTCATTTTCAAGACAGAAAGGTTTTACATTTTCTGAAATGTTCATGTTTTTGGTAACATGTATGAATTTTGAAAGTTTATACAAAAATATAACTTGCTGTATTATGGAAAACACATGCATCTTTGGGAGAGTTTCCATTATTATATCTATACATATTCTAAAATGGTAACCAAAATGTATGCGATGGGTATGTTGTCCAGGATTGTGTTTTTGCACATCTGCAGTTCACGTAAAGGATCAACATGGAAGAAGGTGTACATGTAGGGGAGCATTCTTCTGGATCTAGGAAGCAGCAGATGGGATACAGACCCAAATACTGTTAGTTTGATACACACTATAAAATTAGAAAAAATGAAAGACTATTCACTCTTTTGTAATAAGCTCTGTGGTAGCTGGAAGGAGGATAAAACTCTGAAATATTATGTTGGTTTGAGAGAGATGATGATGTAACAATGTAGAAAAGCAAGTTGAGGATAAAGAGTGCGATTGCTAAAAGGAGGAAAGTGGATATCAAATGCTCAGAAGAGGAATAAGAGGCATAATATTCATTCAAATTTCAACATTTTAACTAAAATATAACAGTCTTGAAACTAGTTTTGATGATTATATTCGTCAGCTAAGTATAATTTGATTTTCTAATACCTGCTACAAAAACAGGTTTTTCCCATTTATTTTAAAGCTGGATAATTTTTTACTGCTTCATTTAATGAATATCCAAAGATTTTTATAAATTAATAATTAGATTGTATTCCTTAGATAATATTTAAATATAAGCCCAAAAACAAGCTTTGCACATTGTTTAGGAACAAATTAATTTTGATCCTGTTATTAAATATGATATACGGTGCAAAAAGAACTTACTGAATTAATGATTATGATTGAATTGCTTAATACGATTTTTTGAAAATCTGAAGAAAAATATGTACAATTAAAGTCGTAATAATTTTGACTGTACTCTTTAAATAATGTTTGAAAAGTCCTCAGCTTCGATTACTTAAATAATGTTTGAACATTTCTCAAAGGAAATAGGCACAACCATTAAAACAAGTAACTGATTTTGATTGTATTGTTTAAAAATTGGTTGGGAATTACTCCTAAACTATTCATTTCACTGTATCAATTATTTGCTAAAAATAAAAATTAAAGAATAAATTCTTGCATCATTTCTGTACAAATTTGTTTCAGAACACAATTTTTCCCTTTAGCTCGTGCAAAATGAAAAAGTCCACAGATTTTTAAAATTTAATTAGCAATAGTGCCTCTAAAAAAAGATATTTTTTTCTACATATCCTAATGTTCTACATTCAAAACTGATAATAAATCCCTGTAGTTACATTATTATAAAACTTTACTCAATATTAGTTTCGCTTCTCCTGTAAAATTTGTATTTGTGACTTATTGCATTCTGAAAAGTTACTCCTCATGTACAGCCACCACAATTTAAATTCTTACAAGAGTAATGTGCTTGGTTTGCCTTTCTCCCACCACCACCCAAAACAGCATTTGGAGCTACAAATCACATGACTCTCAAGTGCACAGCAGCTTGCAGTCATTAGCAGGCCAGCTCTCAGTCTGCTTGTGGTATTCATACAAGGGGTTTCATTTACAGAGTACTTTTGATCTAATACAAATATGGCAGTGTGCACCAATCTAGAGTAAGCTCTACTTTTTTAGTAAACTGCTATTCAAGCCAACACTTGGCAACTTCCATATGTGAGTAAACTACTTTGGAAGTATTTTACTCCTTTCAGATACACCCAGAATAAATTACTGCAGATATAAATGTTCGGAGAGCACCGTCATGTAGCATGTTACTACAGGATTAAATACAGTAAAAATAAGTTAGAATTTACTTTCGCAACCTAGATGGAGTAACTAACCTGATGACTGAACTAGAATTCTGTATCATATTTTGCCAAGTTTATGGATTACTTAGATTACATTGATGATCTCGACAAAGAAAACAGTGATTACTTAGATTACACTGACGATCTCAAAGAAGAAAATGAGACTGCGATAGTGGTGAGATCCATATGATACTTGTACAGAGAGAGAGAGAGAGCTCAAAGGATGTTTCAGTGTTAGGAAAGAATCTTACATTCCTTTTGAACCTGCTTGAGAGCATTTACAACAAAACTCAGACAGAAATTCTGCTGTATCACCCAAACTGCAATTTGTTTGCGTCCTGTGAGTGTTTCATACCAGAACATTTTAGATAGTTATAAGCGATCTTATAAATGTTCTCTGTACCGCCTACTGGTTGTATCTTTCATCACATTGTTAGAGCACTTTGAGGTTAAGCACAAGGTACATAAATAAACATACACGAGTATTCAATTTAGCAGATTTCCCACACGTGGGTACAACTGACTGCACACAAGTTCCTATTTTGTGCCTATCCAATGAATACGGCAAACTTTTCTGAAATCAGAAACAGTATTTATCCATCAACACACAAATGATCTGCAATGCAAATATGAACATTACGAACATTGTTTCCAAAGAATTTTAAGCTGCTCTTCAGTACATTTCCGTCGCTTGAAGCATTAAACTCATGCATCACAACTTTTCAGGTATTTCTCTTTAAGCATCTTTACATCACGTTTCTTGCAATCTATATTGTTTAAATGAATTTTGTTCATCTCTACCAATGAAATATTTCTCTCTTCTGCTGACGTTCCCCCCTTTTCCTATTGCACATAACCCTAACCATGAAGTAAATCGCACAAAGCAATACTCCGGGAATAATGAGCTCTTACTTCCGTAATCTTAACTAAAAGAGTAAACTGCAATTGAGCTCTCCAACATTACTTCCAGAGCAAATTGTTCCTGTAGTAACCTACTTCCATAGTACAGACTTCTCCAGTAAATGTTACTTCTGAAGTAATTTACTTCAATATGGTGCACGCTGACCATAATGGGATACATCTGTAATTCAGGTAGCCACTGATTTAAAGGTTTGATAACAGGCTATTTACAACCTAAAAAAAAAGCAGCAGCAGCAGTGTCGCTGCCACATGATATCACACAAAAACAAAAAGTAGGCTCAAGTGGTAAACAGAACACAACACCAAAGACTGATGAGCTTTTAAAACATGAAGTGATGGCTAATCTATGGATTACAGAAGAAACATCCAGATCTGCTCAACAGTGTTGCAGTCTGAACCATTCAGTATAGACTTTAAAAAGATTACCAACTAAGCATGCTGACAAGAAGCTTTTTCTAACCAAAGATATATAGAAGAAACAATTAAATTTATGCAACACATTTAAGCAGTGAATATAAGAGGACTGGTGTATGGTAATGTTTTCTGATGAGGCATTGGTTAAAGGGCAGTCCAAATTGGTGACATGGCCAACAAATGTGTTACAGTATGATACAAAGTTTATGATCAAATCATTAAAACATCCAGAAAGTGTGTTGATATGGGATGCTTTTAATGGTAATTATGGTAGAGGGGCTTATATTTTCTCCCCCAAGAATGTTATAATGAAGGAAAGTAACTACTTAGTTGCAACAGCAACATCAGTGTCAGCACTTTTATGCACGATGGTGGCCCTCCCCATAAAACAAAGACAGTTTAGAAGTTGTTGAAAGGTAACAATATATCTGTACCTGAAAGGCCAGGTAACTCCCCTGACCTAAATCCTATAGAAAATCCTTGGAATGTGATGAAAGATAAGATGGAAGAGATGCAGCCATAGAATATTAAGCAGCTGCATGAGGTACTGAAGTTATGGGTGGAAAAGCACAAGAACTATTTTGAAAATATGGAGGTTCAAGATTTCCATTGCAGATATGGGCTACCCTGGAGCCAAAAATTTCAGGTATGTGTGCGCATGGGTAGGTGTCATGCTTACTTTCCTCATATCTGGGGTTCTAATGCAATGAAAAAATCAAAATATCTTAGTAGCTATTCAAATCTTTTTAACATATTACATAACAAAGCATGTTTCTGACAAGTTTTACGTATAACATTTGAATAGAATGTATATGGAATTAATTGTTCTTTCACACAAGCCGTGTGTTGGACAGGGTTGGAAAGATAGAATCAGATGACTGAAAAATTCAATGCCATAGCCGGGATTTGAACCACGGATCTCCCGGTCTCCGTCCGGGAATGTATATATTTAAAAGTTACACCAAGTTATGATACTGCTATCCATTTATGCAAACTGGTTATCACAGAAAACAGTACAGTTCTGATCATAGAACAAGCTTCTTAAGGAAACAGCTCAAACACTGCTACACTTTTATTAAAAGCAGCAATTTTATTACTGGTTTTCTAAACATTGCATTACATCTAAGCTGCATGGAGAAAAAGAGGGAATGAATGTGATGGAAACAAGCAGGAGTAAGAGTGAAAGAGAGGAAAAAGGAGGTAGAAAGTGGAATGGGAGAGAAAGAGAAAGTGAGGGGAAGAATTTCAGCACTTAATGCAATAAAGCGAGCAGGGCTGTGGGTTCTGCTAGTTTATGACTGCATAATGTTATATTACACCATCTAGATAGTGCAACCCAAAATACCAAGCAAATTATCATATTTTATTCTATGACCAACTGAACATTTAAAGGACAACAGAAACTATGGAATTAGCTTCAAGTATGCAAAACTGGAAACAAATTAATTATTCTAAAATATTTACCAGCTCTTCTTTTAGTGCAGAACAGATTTAATTGAACAAAAAATGCTTCTCGTGTAATTCAAGGATAATTTTATTTCAGGGCTCCTATTTCCCTGCAATTCTCTGAAGTTCACAATAACTACCCAGTACTGGAAAACATCGGCGTAGCCATCCCATTCAAAGTTTAAGGTATAATGAACTCAAAATTGTGGCAGTTCACTTTTTACCAAATAGTCTCTTTAGCCCCTCTTTTTTTTTAATTACATTGCAGAATTTTATTCTCTTTAGTTAAAAGCAAATATACGTATGAACAAAATAATAATATAGTGAATTAATTGTATTTATGTTTTTCAAGACTGTCGCCAGCTTAACGCGCTAGCAGCCTATAGATGTAGATTTCAACTATAATAAATACTTGACAATGAATTTGAGTATAGACATACACATTAAAATGTCACTTTCATTACTGTATTACATTTAACTTATTTTACACAAACTGCAAATAAATCATGAAGCTTTAATCTTGTCCTGTTTTGTTGTAGTAATAGTCATGAGAGCAATTTTAGATGTGATTTTGTATAAAAACAAGTAACATTATCTGACCTATTAAATATAATGACAATCTGGTTCTGAAAATAACTTACTTTTGGAACTCCCATTCTCGATTATCCAAGGGACACACCTGTCTAGTCTTGAGCCATCGAGAGATACAATGGAAGTGGAATGCATGCTGTAGAAACAAAAATCAAACAGCTAACAACAAAACAAAAAGATGTAAATAAGACGGCAGTGGATAAGAATCTTTGTGATGTGTTATGAACAAGGTGTAGTTTTTGAAAAGTCCATTTGATGGCATATAACTTTCATAGACCTTCCCCAAAATGTGGGGAGAATATTTTCCAATAGCAAGGAATGAAAATGCAACATGTACTATTCCATTGCATTTCATAATTCAAACCTTTTAAAACAAGTTTAGCTTTATTAAATATCTGTGTATCAGTTGATGAACAAGTTATAAATAGCCATTTTCTCAGTAATACAATTTCCTTCCCTTTTTTTTTTTAGTGGAGATTTGGAGGTATGGCGTAAAGTGACACAATAGCATCTACACAAACAAAAAAATCAGTATGCAAAATACAGATAATTACCGATTTAAAAAACTACTGTGCGCATCTTTCATTTAATTAAAGGAATAAATAGATCAAAATGCCCCACGATAAATTAGCTTTTTATCTCTTGCAACTAACATTTTGAAAATCAATAATTAAGTATTTTACTTGTTACAACATCATAGCTTTAAGGCTGGTTCACAGTATTCGAAATTGGGAACCAAAATGGGCATGACAAAGCTAAAATGTGTGGATTATAATGTGACTATCTATAATTAAAAGGAAGATGCCCCGGAACAGAAACAGGAAAGTTTGTCAAGCTAAACTTTCCCATTCCCATTCAACAGAAGTATACTGGATGCTTATTGTGCATTGCTGTCTACATGGAAAAAATTATTCAAGAAAGCCATGAACTGTAACCGCCACTAGGACTAGTATATAAACTTAACCCAGCCGAATAAGCACATGTACCTTCGCTGAAGCACACCTTTCAAGTGAATAAAAATAGTTTGTTACTATAGTAGATGTATTATCACCTTCTTGTACTTCAAATAATAAAAACAGTGAATAAGCATAGTATTTTAATATTCATTTCCTTTAAACATAACTTAAATAATTTGCTTATATTTATTAGCTTGGCCATGGAGCATTGGTATTCCCATGTTCAGTGGAGCAAACAAAACAATAGTCATGCTATTTATGATGCAGTATTCAGGGCAATTTTATAGCTTTCTGATTAAAGAAGATTGCAGTTACTCTTTAAGATCAACAAGCAGTTAATAAAAGTGCATCCATTTTCAGGTAGTAGCAGTACTGCTAGTGCTAACAACACGTTCTTGGCTCTTGGCATAATTAAACGTATTTTCTTCCTCTCAACAAGATATTATTTTTAAGATGTTACAGAAAACCAAATACTTCATAGCAACTTGTTAGCAGCTTAAACATGTTGTTAAACGTTAACCAGATGTTAAAGAATAGATGTGATTGTGTCACCATCATGGCTGAGTGTAAAGCTGGTCAGAGCAGTGCCAAAGACCTTAAAGTTACAAAAAAACAATAGTTTTGAATGTATTAAACCTTTTGTTTAAGCGTTATTGTTAAAAAATGTCCTTAAATTAACATACTCTAGCAATTGGTATGTCTGAAAATGCTGTTTCTAATGCAAGGAAATGAGGGAGGTGGGAATTGTGAAAATCTCGAAAAAGAAAAGGAATCAATGTGCAGTGTTTTAGGCAAAGTGGAGTGCCATACACTTCAAACGTGTACAGAGTATTCTTAAACAATGGGGCCCCTATCATAGATAAGGTGCTTTCTGTAATAAACAGTAATTAAATAAATTTCATAACATTTCTTCATCGATTCTTGAATTAGCTCATTTAGTTTCTTTATCAAGTATAGGGGCATGTACTTATTTACTTTAACACTCAGTGCTGATACAGTGAAAGATAGTGCACAGTTAACATAAAATTGGGAGGTAACTATGGCAGTTACTTGGGCTCCCGAAAGTAAACAGCTGGGTGGAAGAGAGAAACCTCCTGCATGTGTTCACGAGATGTCAAGTGCAGAGTGACGCTATGTGCGTTGTTTATGTGCAGACCAATTCTTAGATTGGAAGAACTATAGTCACAAGCTTGGAGAAATAAAACCGTAACAAACAAGAAAACAGCACAGGAAAACATATCAGAGTGACGCTTCCACAAGGGGAATAAAAAATAGTAACAACGTGGCTTTTTAGAAATTGTTTACTGTATCAAATGTTTAGGCTAATTAACCTGTTTTGTGTTGGCAGAATTGGAAGCAAGTGACAATAAAAACAATCAGCCTTGAACCAATGACATCTCGATGTGCAAAATTGGCTTTCTACATTGTTATCAATATTGTCACTGACAAGCATTCAAGTTCCCAGGATACTATGAACCAAAATAACCTAACCTGACAGTTCAGAATATCATAATGTTTTCTCAATGACTGTTACATATCTGGTTTGATAATTTATGCACATTTTCTCTGCACATTATATATATATATAATCTAACAAACCTCTACAAACAATATTTTAATGTCAATTATTTTCTTCTTAAAAAGTAAAATTTTTAGGTGATAAACAGTGCTGGGAAAACATCTTCACTTCATACAAGTCTAAAACTTTTTTGCAGGATTATTTCATTTATTAAATACGAGGAGTTTCATTTGCCTGTGACTAATAGCTTTTGAGATAAACTTCATTAGACTATAAAATTGAGTGGAGATGATTCCTAAAATGTGTACATTACTTTGCAATAACTTTCAAAAACTGTAATTTTTATTACGTTCCATTAAGCACGATTTGTCTGCAAACTGAGTTCTTGTATCTAGGGTTTTAAGTTGTGTTATAAGAGGCAATGTTATATCTTTTTCTTTTTTCTTTCTTTTTCATTTTATTTTTTTATTAATGAACAATTCTGTGTATCTAGAGTACCTAAAAGAAAATAGAAACAGCATTTCAAACTCTGATATGCATTCTAACAGCATGCTAGAAACCTTGAGGGTTCCTTTTTCAAAAATTATGAAATTTTCATTCTGTATAACTACAGTATTCTCCAAACATTGAATGAGAAATCACTAGTTTCGCACACAAAAGTATGCTTCTAATGAGAATAGCTCATATTCAAATTATGTGTGCTCAGAAACACAACAGAGAAAGTCAAGTTTCCCTCCCCATTCCTTTTTGTGTATAAATATTATGTTATGTTTTCTCGGAGATTGTGAAATATCCACATTTTCAACACTACACTGAATATGTTTTAGATCTTTATCCACTGCTAAGTTCAACAAGAATAACTAAACAGCAAAGCAACAAACACAAGTAAAAGTGTTAAAGCAAAACAGGAAAAATCTTTGAAAGTGTGTTACTACCAGTGTCTTGAAGTGTATACATTTAGGACTAACATTAAGAAAAATCCAGTGTGTTTAGTTGGAACAGTAATTCATACGAGAAAACTGAACCATTATCATGATTTGAACTGCTGCTATTTGACTTAAAACCCAGTGCCTTTTAACTCCTTAGTGCCATGCAAAACAAAATGAATTCTATGCCAAACAGGAGCAGCCCAAATGCTGATTAAAACTTCTGTTTCTGAATATGAAACTCTCTTTCCAAAGCAAAACAGTAAATAGCTGTGTACTCTCACATGAACAGCAGCAAACTTAACAGTTACTTCATCAAAAAGTAAACATGTTTAATAAATATTGATAATGTTCAACATGCACAGAAAACTCTGATCCACATCAATACTACTAATTCCATTAGGAACATAAAAATAAAAAAGTACAAATAATTTTTTTTCAAATGCAAGATATGCAATCACAACAGAAATGCTAAATAACCAAACACTCTCTGCCCTAACCTTCAATGCTTAAGGAAGCAAATGAATACTGCATTATTAATCAAAATATAACTAGTACAAAGAAGCATTTACTCTTTCAACGGTTTGATTCACTTATAAAGTATTACATTCAGGAAAAGGAGTCAATTGTGTTCTTATTTGTTATACATTATCAAATTCATCAAAGGACCATGATGCTCCAAGATACTACAAATTTATTTTTATGCAATGCATGGGGAGAGGCTGCTTTGTTACCTATGAGTTCTGTTTACATGTTTATGTATTTTCCAGCACTAATTAGCAAAGTATTATTGGAGTTTACTTTCATGAATATGTTTTAAACTTTTTCTCATGCCTACAATTTATTTAATGTAATAAAACGGAATAATTTCTCTTACAAAAAGCCCACAATAGGATGCAGTAAAATAACTTCATAGTATAGTTTCTTTATGTGCATGAAGATCTCTATTGTGCTTTGCTATGCCCTTTTAGGAACACTGGCTATTAATGTACATCACAACAGTGTGTGCTATGGATAACCAAATTATGTGTTCATTTTGAACTTGAAGATATCCCTTACTTATATGATAAAACTACAAACAAAGCTTTTTATGGTCATCTTTTACTTTGTATAAATCCTGGCAATAACATGTTAGCTATCCTCAAGCCAAAAATTGAAATTGTTTATAGCCTTACTTATCACTCAAAATACTTTACCATTGTTACTATGAAACTACATTTTACATCAATGTTTGATAGTGCAGGAAAGACTTAATCATAAAGAGTCTTGGGTAGGTAAGATAAAGGAAACCTTGATGAAGATAGGTTTTGGGGAGATTTGCAGAGCTAAAGAATTACTACAAATAGGTTTCTGGAATGAAATTAGGACAAGAATAGAAGATATGGAAAAACAAGGTTTATTAGCAAGTTTTACTTTTAACAGCTCACTGAGATTATATAGAGAAATGAAAGTAGTATGGAGCAGGGAACAGTATGTTGATATATGTGATAAAACAGCAAGAGCGGATTTGCATGGGCTAGGACAGGGGGTGCTGAATTTGAAAGGTTTCAGAAAAGAGATTGATTTGGAGATAGTTTTAGAGTGTGAACAAATGAAGTTACTTAGAAAAAGGATAGAGAAGAGAGAATGGTTAAATTTATCAATAGAAATGCAAGCTAAAAAGCTAGTAAATGTAAAATCTAGGAAAATATAATAGAAGTAGGAAACTTTTTGGGCAGAATAAGAGCAAAATGGATGAGGAAAATTAAGGTTTGAGTTTGTTGGGGTCCAAGGAATGTAACTCAAGGTAGAGTTACAGTTAGTATTGGAGATTAAATTAATTTACAATTGTACTTTTAGATTAGGAGGAATGCTGGCTACCAGTAGTTAAGAGGTTAGTTTTCTTTATATTTTATTTTATTGTTATTTTAGAAACTGGATTAAAAATAAATTTGTAAAATTGTTGTAAATTTGTACAATCAATAGGGTCAATAATAAAATTACTTACTTACTATGGAACTTGGTATATAAGAAATTGTAAATCCCACTGGGAAAATATTGATATTGATCTACTACAAGGCTGTAGGACATGTCAATTACTCTCCAAAAGGGGACCTATACCTCCAACCATATGCCTAACACATGTATAGATGTCCATCATTAAATGGGCCCAAGTGATATGGATGTGTATAGACATCCAGTATGAGCAGAGGTGTAGCTAGGAAGGAATTTTGGGGGTTGGAATGCCCCCTTGTCGAAAAAAAGAAGTAAAAATAACAAAAATAGCTTCGTTAAAATAATAGCATCTTTTTAGGTTGATGCACACAAGATACTTCCAAACCATACTACTGGTAGTGATATATTTACGCTGCATGTTCTAGAATAATATCTTCAAAGTTGACAGCAACAGAAACTGTACTTTAGATGACATTGGTAGAACCATGTTAAGATAACAGGGGCATAATTTCGCTCCGTGCTAAATTTGAGTGGTTTCCAAGTATGTACTGTATCTCCCAGTTAAGAACATAAGCGAAACCCTATTTTACAGCGAAACAAAATGGACTGCAGCGGTAATATAAACTACTTCACAAAAGTCATTAATTCTCATGCCACAATACATTTGCTGCTTATATGCAAAACACCCTACATTAATTCCAATTGCTGCACCTTAATCTGTGAATATAAAATTGATATTTTTAATATTTCGACTCAGGATTAATTCATATTTATCACTTGAACTGATACAAATTATTTAAACGTATGAACCCCACATCTAATGCTTTTCAACCTTTAATTTTATTAGCATTTCTTTTATAAATGAATTTAAATAAATTCTCTACAGCTGCCCAAGTTTATTTAAACATTATGTTTAGAATAACACATCTTGAAGTATGGATAATGAAATAAGGGTGTATTGCTAAAATCATCATGTATCATACTAATTTCCTTGTACATTCTCCTTTTGTGGCATACACTTCTGAAAAATACAACTTCTTTTCTGATGGCACAATCCTTTTAGGCAAGTGTTTCACCACTAGTCTGAGTGTGGCAAATGGTATAGATTTTCCACACTCTGCATATAAACCTCTGAACCTGGTAGTGTGGAATGAGGCTGCAAACTATTGATATGTGGAAGTCCTGTATATCGTCGTTTTGTGTGCAGTTAAGAGCTCCTGAAGTATCTATAATTATTTACAGTGATTTCCAGCTTATGAAAAAATCTGATCTATTACATTCACATGACATTCCTTACCATATGTACTTATTAGTGGGTATAATAATTATTCTTATGAAAGTTTATTTTCCTATCTGCTTCAGTTTAATTGAGATAAAAATTTCCAGAAATAGCTGCATTACACAATTCTTTACAGACACAAAGGGAATAGTCATAGTCAAATGTTTTAGAGTTGGACACTATATGCTGGCCTTAAAATTAAAATGATGCAGATCAATTAATCCCCAGTGCCATTGGTGAACAACAACAAATTCCATATTCTTTCCATGACATCATGAGAAACAATTGAACACAGACAGGACTTTAAATTGTGAAGTATTCAACAACTCAAACCATTAATAATGAATATTTCGGAAATGGTTGAAGGCACAAAAAAAAGTTATTTTAAATAAATTGTGTGTTTTAAAGAGATCTACATTTTTTGTCTATCGCTTAACATTTACCAGTTATAAAATATTACACAAAAGTCCTTAAGGCTAATCCCAGAAAATTCAAGATATACATTTTATTTTGTTATGTAAATATCTTCCACATGTTTTTTCCATCAAAATAACTAAAGCCATTTTTAGAAAATAAAAAACTTCTAAAAATGTTCCATGTAAAGGGTAGTTTGGTGTGGGGGGATTTTCTTGGAGATCTTTGTGTCGCATCATTGGAAGTTTTAGTATTTATCCAACTTTTCAGTTTTGAGTATCTCTCTCTCTGAATAGCATAATTCAAAAATGAAAAGTCGGATGAATACCACACTTGATATTTAGGCTCAGGACCATCCAAAGATGTGACACAAAGATTTTCAAGAACACTACCCACCCCTAACTACCCTGGAAAATGGAAAATTTTACATGGAACATTTTTAAAAAGTTTTGATTTTCTAAAAAATGGCTAACGATTTTGATTAAAAGGTCATATATTAAATATATTTACATGACAAACAAAACGTATATCTTGAATTTTCTGTGAATAGCATATGAAGTCGCCTTCATTCGGAAGGAATTTTGCATAATCTTGTATAACTGATAAATGTTAAGCAATAGACAAAAATGTACCACACAAAAAATGTAGATCTCTTTAAAACACATAATTTACTTACAATAAGTTTTTCTGTGGCATAAGCCATTTCTGAGATATCTGTTATTAAAGGCTCCGCTCCAATTGTTTAATACTTGTCATTCTTTTAAAGTCTCATCAATTTTCAGTTGTTTCTCGCAATTGCACGGAAACAGTATGGAATTTAAGGTCAGCACAGAGCATCCAGTTCTTAAACATTTGACTATCGCTGTTATCTATGTATCTATAATGAAATGTACTATTTTTGCAAAGGTTAAAATGCAGTAGATAGAAAAATAACCTTTAGTAAGAATAGTTTATATACCCGCTAATAAAGATACAGTAGAGAAACTCATGTGAATGTATCACATCAGACTTTTTGTATTGATTTAGTCTTATCTCTTACAGTTTACCAATTATACAAATGGCATTCAGAATGAAGAGGACTTCACAATCTATTCTCAGAAAATTCAAGATATACATTTCATATGTCATGAAAATATCTCATAGGTATGGTAGTTTAATCAAAATTATTAAGAGCCACTTTTGAGAAAATCAAAACACGGCAAAACATTTTTTCATGTGAAGGGTAGTTTGGGATGGGGGGAATTTTCTTGAGTAATTTTGTGTCGCATCCTTGAAAGATGCTGAACTTAAATACTATACTTGGTAGCAGCAGTGACCAGCATTCCAACTACACTCAAGGGGACTCTTTACTCTCCTCTGTGGTAAAACTTATTCCATATACTTATCTTCTTGTCTTTAAGAAAAATATGGACAAGGTTGACGACACCAGGCTAGCAGCTCACAAGTGTCACAAGTATGTTAAAACTTCCTCAATGATACATATTCCTAGACTATTAAAAATAATAATTTGTGTTTATAAAATTATAAAAATTCTAATCTCAAGAGGGTTCATTCAAAACAGAGACACAGAAAATTCTGTGAGTCCATCACTCAGAAAACTAAGTACTCTTGCCTAACAATTTATAGGTGCCTACTGTGATGTCAATGTGACATTGCTCCATTCTATTCTACACCCAATATTTGCTATCAGCACTGCAAAGCACAATAGTTCCTCTTTAAACATACACATTATTCTTCTAAAAAAGATTATATTATTTGTTTTATATTTCAATTTAGGTCTGTATTTATGCTGATAACTTTCCAAAATTTTAAAGAAAGTAAGATTTGACTTTACTTCTTTACTGCAGAAGAAATGAAAATTTATAAATCTGTAAAATAAATACAAAGAACTATCAAAGAGAAATGTAACAAATGCTTATTACAGCATAAAACATTACTCTAAGAAAGAATAAAGTGCAGCAAATGCCAACACTTGTATAAAGTCAGTGCATGGTGGAACATGCAGCTCACTTTCAAGTAGGAACCAGGCAGGTTGATGTTTCACGAAAAGCAAACTTCTTACATGTTTAGTACTTACATTACAGACACCCCAAGCTACAGTGCATTCTTCGCTTGTGGCAGATGCCTGGTTTGCTTGACACTCAATGCAGAGATCCATGATATGGTTGCGACATATGGCGCAGTTGTCAACCACAATATCTGCAACAATATAAAACATCCCGTAATACACTTATAATTATCATTCAATTTCTAAACAGTAGCACAGAAGTGAAAGTTGCATTTCCTAAAAGTGTACAATAAGTAATTCCTTATTCCCTCTCACCACAGACTGTTAACTATGTAACATTAACAATTCCACCTTAAATATTCATATTTATTTTGACTACACAATAACCTCATTTATCCACAGGTGGGACCAGAGATAATCTGGATAAAGAAAATCCAGTTAATCCGGAAACAAACTATTAAATGACTATAAACTACTAATCTATACAAATGCTTATTTTGGCACCAACAAAAACAAAAAAATTCTGATGTGTTACATACACATGACTTTCTCTTCCCTCTATCAGTTATTAATGGGTATACAAATTATTCTTGCAAATGTTTGTTTTCCCATTTACTTCATTTTATTAGAGATAAACCTTCCCGGAAATAGCTGCATTACACATATCGTCATGGATGTAAAGGGAAAAGTCATAGTTACATGTTTTAGTATGAATGCTAAACACTGGCCTTAAAATCCGATACTCTTTCCATGACTCACTAGAAACAATGATAATCAACAGGACCTGAAAAGAATAGCTAAGTACTGAACAATTCAAACCATTAATAGCGGATATATCGGAAATGGCTAATACCACAAATAAAAACTTATTTAAAATAAATTGTGTGTTTTAAAGAGATTTACACTTTTTGTGTAGTATGTTTTCGTCTATCGCTTAACATTTACCAGTTACACAATTATACAAAATTCCTCCCAAATGAGCAGAACTGCACAGGCTATTCCCAGAAAATTCTCAAGTTATACATATTATTTGTCATGTAAATATCTTTAATATATGGCATTTTGGTCAAAATTGTTAAGAGCCATTTTTTTGGAAAATCAAAATTTTTTAAAAAGTTCCATGTAAACAGAGTTTGTAGAGGGGGAGAAATTTTCTTGCAAATCTTCGCATCTTTGGAAGGTAATGAAGCTACATATCAAGTATGGTATTTATCAAACTTTTTGTTTTTGAGTTATGACACACACACACACACACACGCACGCACGCACGCACGCACGCACACACACACACACACACACACACACAGAGAGAAAGAGAGATGTTTTTGTAAGAATGCCTCTCTTTGATTCAGGGGTCCATTGATTGCCATTGAAATCCTGTTATCGAATTTTTGGGAGGAATGCAATACCTTCTCTACGTACATGGTAGAGAAAGCAAAAAGGCACTTTTCGGCATTTAAATTAATCTGTACTTGCTTTTATTTTCTGACATTCCATGTAAGTTTCCTTTGTTTCAAATTTATGCTACATTTAAGCAAAAAAATCAAACCAGATAAACTGGAAATGCAGATTAATTAGGGCAGGATAAACTAGGTTCTTGCACACCACTTATTACAGTGCAAAATTATCTAAAGAAATACCAAGGTGAAATTATATCTTGTCAGTCAGTGTGTGTATTATCCTTCTCATTTTTTTTCCCTTCTCTATCACCCATCCATATTACATAGAGGAAGTATGTAAAATTTGATACTGAGATTTCACCAGAAATCCACAATGAGATACAAAACCCATAAAAGCATTTTTTTTTATGAAAAGGTCTATGCATGTGTGCGCGAGAGAACAGCATAATTTCAAAAAGAAATATTCAGAAAGACACCAAACTTCACACTGGTTTCAGACACTGTTTAAATCATGCCAGACAAAGATTTTCAAGGAATATCCCGTTTACATGGAAAACATTTTCATTATTTTTCATTTTCTCAGAAATGGCTCTAACGATTTTGATTAAAAGTATAACATATTTGAGGTATTCATATTATAAATTAAATGTTGATCTGGAATTTTCTGTGAAAAGCCTATGAAGCCTTTTCATATTGATTGAATTTTGTACCACTGGAAATTGCAGAAGATCAACAAAAATTTACTATGGGAAAAATGCAGAGCTAATTAAAATGCACAATTTGTATAAAATATTTTCTAGCATTTGCCATTCGGAAATACTCTATGTTACACTTTCCCAAGTACATCATCCGACAGCCATGCTTGAAAGTTTGTAGTTCTTTTTTCTTTTCACTACTGGAGCTTGTTACCCGAAAAATCCACTGACCCCGCTGGGTTTGAACCCGCTACCTTGGGAACTAGAGGTTAACATGGTAACCATTACACCACAGAGGACAACAGTAATCATGAATATAAATTGAGGCAGCCTGCAGTAGAAGTGCATCCTAATGTCATCAAGAATTACTTAAAGCTTGTGGCAATGATGAACTAACATATCATATGGTAGCTAGATGGGTCTCTCTCTACGTTTTATATAGATTGGAATGAGATGACACATGTGGCTCAAAGAGTTTCCTGTCCATTTGTGACAAACAAGGAGTTGCGCAAGATCTCCTTGCTGTTGACCCTCGCTGGAAAGTAGGAGAATCATCCAGTAAGGTTGGATCAGTCATCACACATATGGCACATCAAGAAAAAACTCCAAAATCTCCTAATCTGACAGAAACACAGAAGTAGCACCAAGACACAATAGCTCACCTTCACCTACAAATACCACAACAGAGTTGTATTGTTGCCATTGACAAGTTGTGGGCACAGACATACAACCTGAACTAAAGAGTCGGTCTAATGAGTGACACCCCAAAAAATCACCTCATTCAAAAGAAGTGTGATATGAACCCTCTAGGGTGAAAGTCATGCTGACAGCATAGTAGGCTATGATAAGCTATAAGCTGAAGAATGCATACTTCTAGTTTATTTATATTTGAAATTGGTTTCATACATCATTCTTGGTTAATTTTCTTGGTTATAAGTGAAGTTGGAACCATAATTTTCAAGTGTCTATGTTAGTAACTTAAGAGACCTGGTATTTACGTAGTAATTGATTTTATTATCTGTATTTATGTAACAACAATATGCACGAGAGATCTGTGTTTAAATCATTAATTTCCTTAATTCTCAGTTGAGTTTTATATGAATAAGGTGTTATACATGTGCTTTTGTGTATACCTGCTGTGATTAGCAATAAACATATATAGTTATTTGATATCGAGTTGAAACGTTCTGGAAAGATCACGGCAAAGTTGATGTTACTTTAATTGTGCCTGTTCATAAGATGCAGCCAACTTAATATGCTGGTGTCTAATGTCAGGTAATAGAAGAAGAGGAAGAAGATACCTAAAAAAAAAGGAGGGTGTAGCAGATAAGGAGATTGAAAACTGTTTTAAGAGCCTACTTTTGGTGACAAAAACAAGCAAACACTTCCGAGTAGAATTGAAACAGGACACATCTAAATCAGTCAGGACATTAAGAGAAATATATAACAAGCTATTGTCTACCTTTAATGAAAAGAACAAACAAATAACAGAACTGGAAAAGTTTTTTCTTAAATCAAGTAATAAGCCATGCTGAGTAATATCACAACATCAGAAGAGTTACCATGGTGCAATTAAAGCCACAGATATACAGAACAGAAAATATACAAATTATTTACAACAGACAAAGACAATCCAAGTGCTGAATATATTAAGAGATTGATTAAATCTAAAATACACCCAGTAGAAATGAAGGCAGAGATTTGATTCTTGAAGAGTCTTAGGAACAGTCAAATTTTAATTGAATCTAACAATAAATTAGATCCAGAGTACATATGCAATAATAAATAGGAAAAACGTGGAAATAAATTGGAAGCAAATACAGGAAAATCGCAGAAACCTAGGATGATTATTTACAGCATCCTAATGATATATCTCTAGAAAACGTCACTCAAGCTATCAGTCCAGAATTTGGAGTTTGAACTCCAGGATGGTGACATCCTGGTGAAATTCACTTTTGAAGACAGGTGCAAGAATAAAAATTTGGTTGTTGAAGTTAGTGCTGAATTAAGAAAAAATTGCTCAATAACAAATTAAACTGGGGTGGAATGTGTAATTCGAACGATTATTTAAGGATTAACAGGTGTAATAAATGTTCTAAATTTAATCTGCAGAGGGGAACTAACTTGTCCTAACTGTTCCCAAAACCACAAGTTAAGTGAATGTTAAGTGCAGAAAGATCAGTACCAATGTATGAACTGCACAAATTACAATGATTTTTCCAGTGGAGCCCAACCACTCCTCACTGAATAAAAGCTGCCTGTTACCAATTGACATTAAGAAATATGTTGATAGCACTCAACACTAACCACACTATGATACACTAAACTCATACAATTCAATGTATACAATTAAATTGACAAGCATTCAAACAAAGCAACTAACAATATGCTCATTTTATTGTGGCATTATAGTCTAGACAGCCTTCTTACAAGAACCATACAACATAGTTACATTCAGAACTTACTCTCATGGCAGTGGTAGGAAAAGAGCCATAATAATACAGGCTTATTCATAAGCCAGTGTCACATTTGGAAAATATCTTGTGCATGATGTATGAGACGTGCGAGTCCAAATCATGTACATATGGAAACAGAAACTCTCCAAGTTTGTGTTACGTGAAGCAAGCATATTGCGGTTGGCCACTAGGTGACAGGAATGTACAAAATGGCGTACACAGGTAACGTGAGAGAGTTTTGCGTGATACACTTTGCAAAAACAGAGGTTACTGTGACTGTTCAGCGGCGATTTTGCACTCATTTTCACACGGATGCGCCAGATTGCAGGGCTATCAAGAGGTGGTATGAAACGTTTGAACCCACTGGTTTTCTGTGTTAGCCAAACGACCTGGAAGGCCGGGACTGTCACACGTCACTGTTGTGGGTGTCCGTGAGTTGTTTGCGCGCAGCTCTCTGAAATCGACAAATCGTGCAAGTCTGCAGCTGGGAATGTCTCAGTCGACTGTGTGGCGAATTCTTCGCAAGCAACTGAAGGTGAAACCATACAAACTGGAACTCCTGCAGGCGCTCACAGATGGTGACAAGGGGGTTCGCACACAATTTGTCATCGACATGCAGGCTGCAATGGCAGATGATGATTTTGGTGACACACTCGTCTTCAGCGATGAAGCAACCTTTCACTTGTCGGGGAAAGTGAGCCGTCACAAGTGTGCATTTGGGGAACCCAATACCAACATGTAACAATTAAGCATGTGCGCAGCTCCCCGAAGTTCAACGTGTTCTGCGCCCTGTCAAAGGACAAGGTTTACGGGTCCTTTTACTTCACGGAATCCACAGTGACTGGCATCACTTATCTGGACATGTTAGAACAATGGCTTATGCCGCAACTGACAGACAGAGGTGACTTTGTTTTCCAACAGGACAGGGTCCCACCCCACTTCCATTGACTTGTGCGCACGTACCTGAACCAGAACTTACCGTGACGTTAGATTGGACAAAATGCTGACAATGATGTCGCATTGTTTCGATGGTTGCCCCAATCTCCTGGACTTAACACCATGTGATTTCTTTCTCTGGAGACATGTGAAGGATAGGGTGTTCATCCCACCACTTCCAGCTGACTTGAACGACCTCCGAGATCGCATTACAGCAGCTATAGCAACGATCGACCGTGACATGCTGGTGCAGGTATGGGCAGAATTGGACTATCGCATGGATGTCTCCCGTGTAACCTGAGGCGCACACGTTGAACACTTATGAGGTATACCAAACAAACTTTGAGAGATTGCCTTTCATTTGGTATACGATTTACACTGATATGTCAAGTACTTATATTGCAACAAGCTTCCGAAATGTGACATTGACTTATGAATAACCCTGTAGTAAATAATGGAGAAATAGGTGTTCTTATCATCCAATTGTCAGGTGAAGATTATGTTGTAACTGAAGCAAATTAGAGAGGCTGCAAATTCTATGGGGTCTGTAAGTGTTTTGACTGCACTGAAGATATGCTATGCTGTAGAGAAATAGAAGATATTAGAAAATTCATTAAAAAGAATTGGCTAATAATAGAAGTGGACAGTAACACAAGAAGCAACATGTGGCATGATTTAACCACCAACTAACAAGGGAAAACATTAGAAGATTCTTTATAGTAAATAATTTATATACAGAGAATATAGATAATGGATGTTTGAGACAAGTAGAGACTACAGTTGGATTGACCTTATAATCTGCAATGTACAAATATTATGATATATTAACAAATGGGACCATGGCAAGGAAGAAAATTGCTCGGAACATAATTTAATGACCTTCAAAATTGGAAATCTGAAAAACAACTTTATTAAAACTACATACATGGATTGCACTATATTACAATGAAGATGGTTTTGCAAAATTTGAAACCACTCTAGTCAAAAATTGTTCAAAAATCTAACTTGCAAGGCAACATTATAGATAAACTATCAGACCTGGTAACAGCAGGTACACTACTTTTGGGCACAGGACACCAGGCAGAGCCTGTTTGCTGAGCAGCAATAGGTGATGTCACAGCTGTAGACAGCTTGCCAATACAGTGGGGCTTTAAGGATTCAAAGTGGATATGCGATCTTGTGTTCCTTGCTGATTTGAATGCACTTAATGTATCTCTGCAAGGTAATGACAGGTTGTAATTCAAATGTGGGATAAAATAGAGACCTTCAACATGAAACGCCAACTGTGTGAATGTCAACTTGCAAATAACAACACTTCCCATTTTCCAAAGCTTGCCTCTCTTCAAGTTGATGTTCTGTATGACTTTAAACAGCACGCAGAAATGCTTACTACATTACAGAAACAATTTGAAATATGATTCTGGAGGTCTAAAAACACAATTTTATAATTTCCTAGCCCACTCTCAATAAATGTTGATAACTGTGTGAGAGGGAACTGAAAGATAAGTTTAATAAGAAGGTGGACTGGTTGGGTTCCAGCAATATTTTCCTCATTTACGATTTCCTCGCCTAAAACACAGTTAAAACCTTGTGCATGTTCGGTACCACTTACACATGTGAGCAGCTCTTCTCCAGTTTGAAATTAAGAAAACGTAGACAGCAAAGTAACCTCTTTCATGAAAATCTGAATGCAGTTCTCAGAATCAAGGCACCATAAAATATCATGCCAAATATTCACAGGCAGATCAATGAAAAACATAGAAACAAAAAAGAAAACATTAAATTAAAGTTACAGCTTCATTTTATTCTATTCAATGATAGCTACAACTTACTCATAAATTATTTCTGATCAGTTATATCTTAAATTGTTTTGTTTGTAGAGACTATTCTGAAATATAATGTTCTACCTGTTATGCTAAATGTTGATCAGTTAAACATGGAATCATCATTTCTGCTTCATTCCTTCTGATTAAGTTCTATACGTATATGTATAAAATAATTATATTAATCAAATATATAAACAGAGAGCAAATTTTCTACTGTAAGTGTAACATAGAACTAGTTGTGATAAAAGTTCTGACAAGAGTGTAACAAATATGTCTGTAATTTCATTCATGTACTTTGTAATGCTATAAATACAAAATATTGGTTCATTATTTCACATTAGATAATTTGACCTGCTGTGTATTTAGTTTCACTATTCATAACGCACACCACTGACAAAACCTAAAAGCCATGTTGAGACTCTCAGCCAATGGCGAGCAAGAGCAGGGCTCGATCATGCAGACCCTACCGGTGTCTATTAGACAAAGAATTGACCAACAAATTAAGTCATTACAGCACAGAGAGGTTGATAGAAGACTTATTATTGTATATCAACATGTAACTTAGTATTTTGCATATCAAGACGAAGGAAACACCCAAAAACAAAACTGTTCCATGGTGCACAGAACTATATTAAGGGAAAAAATGAATGCACAGTGACGCAGATATTAAAGAACACTGCACAATAACACATTAAGACAGGAGAAAACACAAAAGTGTATAGAGGAGAAAAGAAAATATCAAGCTAATATACAAAAAGAAATATATTGTGGAAAAAATTTTGCACCATAAGCAAAGGCTCCAATGCATGGAATATAGTTTACAAAATTGCAGCAGAAATATTAAGATCAAAAACATGTTTGACCACACCAGAAAGCTGATGGCTTGTATAGAACAATGAAGACACCCTAAGAGATATGCATATTATTTTGTGTCAGATGACAACACTGAGAGTGAAAATGAGTAACATAAAGAGTCAAGATGTATGGTGGATGATCCAATTCATATTGATAATGATAGACTGTTCACAAAGGAGGAAATACTTAATATGTTGATAAGTTTTAACGCACAAAAATCACCTGGCATACATAGATGGAATAACTTCCAAAACACGGTTTAAAGCTTTTACACATTTACCAACATCATTTACAAGCATACATGAGACGCTTAGATGCAAACCCCAACATTTCCACTTTTTGCAATAAATGAGATTTTGACATATGCATTCTCTAAGTATAAAACTGTCGATTACTTGCTAACTAATATGCATATATCACATTTCCCACTGTTATAGCGTATGAATAATTGTGTATGATCAAATACCTGGAAGCAAGGCAATCTTAGATCTAAAGAAAAAAAGTCATGGATAAATGGCAGATAGAACAGAGCAACACCAAAAAGGAACTACAGGGTCATTCAAAAAGTGCGGCAGTTTGGATATATCAAATTATGAACTTTATTTTTTCAAAACACATTAGCAAAATACATAAACATGTTCATCACACCTTCCCATATCAAGTATAGAAAATACGACCTCTTATGCTGCACTGGAATGCAGGAATTCTGTCCATGAAATTTGTTACGACGCCTGACAAGTTTCCACTTGGATTTCGCCGACAACTCATTGAATTTCCCATTTTAAATCATGGATGTTTCAGGGTTTATTGACATACACCAATGATTTAAGAGTCTCCAGAGGAAAACGTCACAAGGAGTTAAGTCACTGACCTTGGTGGCCATTGATGATAAGCATTACGCAAAATGAGGCGATCCGGGAACTGCTCACAGAGCAACTGAATTTTTTTGCAGGAAGCATGGCAGGTGGCTCATTCCTGCTGAAACCACAACTCTTGAATGTCCATTTCACAAAAATTGTCTTATCATTGTATGGTATCGATTTTCATTAACTGTCACAGCTTGTGCCATCTATTTTCAAAAAAAATAAGGTCTGATGATGCTGCCCGGCCAAAAGTCGCCCCAAACTGTCACTCATTGTGATGTATTTCCCTTTCTTGAGTCATGCAAGGTTTTTCTGACCCCCAGATATGGCAGTTCTACTTATTTACAAATCCATTTAAGTGGAAGTGTGCCTCATCACTGAAGATGATTTTGTTCGCAAAGCTGTCACGCTCCTGTGGTTTTCTCAGAAACCAGTCAGCAAAATTTCGCCTCATCTAGTGATCGCCCACTTTCAGCTGCTGCATTAACTGAATTTTGTAAGGATCTTGGAGATCATACTGGGGAATCCTTGGTATTGAACATTCTATGCCCAATTCTTGGGAATGGCAAAGAACTGATTTCCTGGACTAACAGACACACTATCACAAACCACTGCAATGTTTTGCTCAGATCGGCAGAATAACAATGTCCAGGACTTTTAATGTTCATTGTTGAACCCCTTTCATTGAATTTTTTCGTAAGTCTGCGAACAGCTGATTCATTCGGTAGTTCATTATGCCCTAGAATCATACGAAGTTAAATGACAGTTGCTTTCTCCGTTATGATAAAACGTTTTTACAATTAGCACACGTTGCACAATAGTAAACTGCTGGATATAGCAACAATACAAAATAATGTTGACAACTGACAAACAAAAATTTACTAAGCGATTCAAAAACCAGTGCACTGTAACTCAAAAGAAATTTCGAATAACAGCAGAAGTAACGGCAATGATATCAGGACATGAGATTTTAAAATTGTACCTCCACTGTTTCAAGATAATTGAAATAACATTGTTTTTGCAACTTGGGCAGCAAACTGTACAGCATTTAATTTACAAATTTAAAACACTGAGAAAAGAAAGGAATGTTATGCGTAATCAAATAAATAACAGAAGAGGAACTTGGCCTCCAACTACAAATTATTTAGCAAATAAACATTTAAAATTATTCATGAAATTTATAAAAACAGCATAGGTTCTGAAAAATTAGTAACTAGTATAATTAATAAAAATAATAATAGACTAAGAAAAAATCTGATGTGTTACACTCACATGACTTTCTCTACTCTTGTACAAACTATTTTTACAAACTATTATTCTTCATCTATTTCATATTAATCGAGATAAACATTTGCAGAAACGATCTTTTGACATGCAAAGAGAATTACATTTTACACATAGTGACCACTTCTAAAAATATGTGACTATGGCTTAAGGCCTACTAAGTTCTCCTTGTTTTGTATTTGCAAGGGCAATATAGAAATACAGTAGCCTTTGAGCATCGACATATATCTTAATAGCTGGTTGCTAGGTGCAGCACCATTCTCTTTGCCACAGATTAATACTCTTTGCATATCCAAGACAAAAAAATGAATAACGAATTCCCATTTGAGAAAATAAGTATTGAAAAATTTAAGGGAACAATCTCGAAAATGGTTCACTCAACAAACAAAATGTATATGACATAAATTGTGTATTTTAACCTGATCTACATTTTTTGTGTAGTAAAATTTTGTCTATCTCTTATGGTTTACCAGTTATGCAAAAGTCGTTCACAATGAAGAATACTTTTGGAGACATTCCCAGAAAATTCAAGATATACATTTTATTTGTCATGAAAATATCTTAAACATATGATATTTTAATCAAAATCGTTAAGAGCCATTTTTGAGAAAATTAAAATTTTCGAAAAATCTTCCATGTAAAGGGTAATCTGGGGTGGGGGGATTTTCTTGAAAACCTTTGTGTCGCATCTCTGGAAGATACTGAACCTAAATACCAAGTTTGGTGTTTATACGACTGTTTGTTTCCGAGTTATGCTGTTCACAGACAGACAGACAGAAGACACACACACGCAGACACAGACAGACACACACACGGACATGTTTCCAAAAATACTTTTTTTGGATTCAGGGGGTCTCAAAACTTCTATTTCCGGTGAAATCTCGGTATCAAATTTTTGGGTGGAATACAATACTTCCCCTACTTACTATACGTAGTAGAGAAAGTAAAAATAGAAAGCATAACAAAAAATATTAATATAATTTATATTCAACAAGGCACAACATTGCCAAATTAACATATAATTATTTCTAGTACATGTAACTACTGTAAATGTAATGGAGCAAGTCGTTAATTACTTTAAAAAAACAAAAGTGGCATACAATAGCAAAGGTATTATCATTACCCATGTGTAGTTCAAGATCAAAATGTTAATGCAGCATACTAGCAACATTTTATCAATCACAACATATGTTCAGCTATGCAGCAACATCCACAATTTGAGGGACAATCCACTTTCATCTTGCATGATCATGCTCATCATGTCACAGGATAAGCAACTGACTTACTGGAGATGGAATGAGAAAGTATTAGAACATTCTCTGTACTCCCCTAACATGAGTCCTTGTGATTAGAACTTGTTTTCACGGTTGAAAGAACAGCTTACAGGCAAGAGGTTTCTGGATATTACATCAGTACTTCATGCAGAAGGGCACATTACAGAGCTCAACAGAAACACCCTCACTAAAGGCATTCAATGGTTTCACAGATATGTCAAGACATACAGGACAATATTGGTAATTATATTAAATGTAAAGTATTTTCCATATAAGCTCAGTAATGTGCTACTATTATCTATGTTGCCACTACTTTATTTTTTTTTATTTAGGAATTATCTACTATACAGCCAACGCTAAACCAACAAACCTACACCCACAAATAGGGGAAGTGATAAAAAAGTAACACCTCTTTAAAACATCAGGGTTCACCTGGTCCAGATGATAACACCTTGTAGAGCCCATTGTCAGGGTGCAACTGCTGCCTTGTAGTTCTGCATTAGCTCGTCAAAGGCTAGAGGAAGAAAACCTTGAATAAAAATAACCTGGTCCACGGGGTTGTAACGATGGGCCAGCTCCACGTATTACGGAAAAAGCATACAACGCTAAAAGACCCAAAATAAAGAGTGCTTTATTCACAACTCATTTAGATAATAGTTTGAATGACATGAGAGTAAATATGAATAATTTCACACCAATAATAAGAACAATAAAAGGTAGCAGCCTAGGAAGTAGAGAGGCTTGAAATTTTTTTCTCATTCTTCTCTGATGAATATATAAGATAATTTATGTTTATGCAAGGCAAAAGCAAGTACTAGAAAACATAACAGATCTACAACATGGGAAATAGTACCATAGTGAAAAGCGGTCACAGACATGCTAAATTTGTGTGGTCTGAGAGACTTCCTCAAACATGTCAGCATATAGAAGGCAAATCAACAAGTTTCAGATATAATAATGTCAATGAAAATGCAAGAAAAGGGAATCATGAAAAATTGTGGTCTTTAAATGACTGATACCAGAAGTAATCAATTGTAAATGGACTTAGAGCAATTCAGACAATATTAAAAAAGGAAGAAGAAGAAGAAGAAGAAGAAGAAGAAGAAGAAGAAGAAGAAGAAGAAGAAGAAGAAGAAGAAGAAACGAAAGAGAGCAGAGCTGAAGTTATTAAGGATACCCATCTGTGAAATTTCTAAAATTCACAATTTCAGATCAATTTATTTGAAACTTTAATACAGTAATCAGGGTGTAACTCAAATTTCATGCATATTTTAAATCAGTTCTTGAGATGTTAATCTTTTATTATTTTTTCTTACTGTTTTTAAAAATTGCTCCACATAATGCAATTATTAAAAAAAACAAATTTGTAGTTAAACTCTTTATTAGTATATTAATAAATTGTAGAGATGAATTTTTAATTGTCCTACTAGTTTGGAGAAAATAAATATCAATGAGACTTCAATATTTTGCTTAACATTTACACAACGTGAGTTTATTATTTAATAACATCACAACTATACATGTTTACAAAAATTCCTTTCGTCATTTTTTTACCTATTATTTATAAGCAGGCATACAAAATTGTAATCATTAATACATCATGTGGAACCATTTGAAAATGAGGATGCGCCAACAAATCAAAACCTGAGAACAGAGAGTTTAACCATTATAATGCTAAGATAACACTGTTTCTGACTTTATGCCATTTAAAAAGTATTTAGGGCATGTATGCATTCATCTTTTTCTGCTCCTTTGCAGCTGGAGCCTTCTCTTGACAAGTTTGTTCACTTTTATATAAGCAAAACTTACGTTTTTACTACAATTTTATAGGAAGCTAGGTTTACAGACAGACATTTAAATCACTATGGGCTGGTTCTACAATTTCCCAATAAGCTTGCATATAGTTACTCCCAAATAAACTTTTCTGGCCAATAAGCAACTCTCTTGTTCTACAACCACATGGCTGCTCTGGATAGTAATCCTATTGGATAATCTGTGATGTGTTAAGTTTGTCATTCTGAATTTGATGGAAATGTCACCATTGGAGAATTCATAAACTAGAAAACAAACGAGAATTGCCTTGCAAAGCAAACAAAATGGAAGTTAGTGTTTATCATGCAATTTCTTTTGCCATTCTTTTAGAATAAAATGAAGTGACACAGTGAAGCAACACTTAAAACTGCACTCATGACTGCAAAAGATTGTTTTAAACCTCATAGAAGCAAATATGATTGCATGTGAATAAAAAGTCGGATGCAGTATCCTGAAGGCGGGGGGGGGGGGGGGGAAATGTTGGGAGCCAATTGTATCAGAATTCACATAACCGCACTTCTCTGTTGGTGACTATTTCCTGTTGTGTTTCTCATTTCTTATGCTCCTTCTGCTAAGCAAAAATCTCTGCTATAATAATATTATAAAGGGAAAACATTACTGTGTTTTTCAAATGGGATGATGTTTGTCCTTGAGCGCGGCCAGAGCGGCAACCAATCGGAGTTCCGCTGTGTTGTCATATTGCATTCGCCGTAAGCTAAGCATGACGCGTGCTAAGCGAATGTGTTTCTAATACATATAATTTGCGCTAAGACAAAAATTCAAATTTTGCAAAAAGTAACCCACTAGAAGGTAGGGAGTAATTTTCGTAACACAACCGTAAAAACCACATATTTTTAGCTCAAATAGTTTTCATAATACAAACAAATAAACATTCCCATATGTTATAATATAACCACGTAAGCGCTGTAATGGTCACATTATTTGTATGTATGCATTATTGTATACATTATGTATATATATTTGTAATTATACAGAACTACTGACTTGATGGTGATAAAGAATTATGTTGTAAAACCAAGGCGTTTGTTAAAGCTGAAAGAGAGCAAACAGCCCACCAAGCTCACTTGTGTTACTTGTAGAATCTGCAGAACGTGAGCCGTCACATGTTTATGATTGTGTGTTATTTTTAAATCTGGGTTGGAGTTTATTTACCCTACACAGTTAATATCAGTATTCAGTTGTTGTTCAGAGAGCAAGCAGCAAGAGTAAAATAGTGCAATGGCTTATTGTGGTGAATTTAGTGGCGAGTCAAAGAGGCAGGTATTGCGAAGTCAGGCTCGAAGTATTATATTTAGGGTCTACTCGTTTTTTAAAAAATGTAACAATGAGGAACACAGAAATCAACTTGATTTCAAAAATCCTCAACAGCTTACTGCTAAAGCGTGTTGTGTCGGTAAAGCAAGTGTGTCTCGCATTTGCGGAGAGGCAAGAAAATCTGTTCCCAGTGATACTCCAGTGTTTGTATCGCCCAGAAAGCACATTGGACCTCCGAAGAGGATTACAAATTTAACTGACTTTGACAAGGACGTTGTACGCAGAACTGTTTTCGAGTTTTATGACCAAGGTGAATTCCCAACAATACAGAAAATAACTTGTGCCCTTAGAACTAAAATATCATACACTGGTTCAAATTCATCTACTTATAGAATTTTGAGAGGATTAGGGTTCAGGTACAGAAAGACAAATGATGGGCGACAATTTTTAATGGAGAGGAGTGACATTGTTGCGGCAAGAATAAAATTCTTACGCAAAATGCACGAAATTCGCAATTCTTGCGATACGAGACCTATATTTTACTTAGATGAGACATGGGTAAATAAAAACCACACTCAAAATTCAATCTGGCAAGATTCCTCAAAAAAGGGTGGCCTGAAGGTACCTGTTGGAAAAGGCAGTCGACTTATCATTTGTCATGTAGGGTCCGCTAAGACAGGATTTGTACCTGAAAGCAAATGGATTTTTCTGTCCAAAACCACCTCAGATTATCACGAAGAGATGACAGCTGATACGTTTAAAGAATGGTTTTTGAACAGATTCCTAAATTATTTAGAAGAGGGAAGCATAATTATAATGGATAATGCACCATATCATTCGGTTATTGAAAAAGTACCGAATACTGCCAGTAGAAAGAACCAAATTGTTGAATGGTTGCAAAAAAAGGGGGTTGAATTTTCGGCAACAGAAACTAAAAATGAGTTACTGCAACGAGTACTTCCATTTAAAAACCAGGGAAAAGTGTATCAGCTGGATCAACTTGCAATGGAAATGGGACACGAGGTAATCCGCCTCCCCCCTTATCACTGCCAGTATAATCCAATTGAGTTAGTATGGGCTCAAATAAAACGAGGGGTTGCAAACAGAAATAACACTTTTAAACTGACTGACGTTGAACGTCTTATTCACGAAGAAATTGACAAGGTAACTCAACAAGACTGGGAAGCCTGCGTGGGACATGCAGAAAAACTACAAGAAGACGACTTTTGGAAAGAAATAGGCCGTGACGATATTTTGGAACCTATCATCATAAATTTGCAAGACTCAGACGATGAAGACAGTGTCAGTGACGAATTGCCTCTTCACGTAACTGATGACAGTGATACGGATGAGCCACTGGCAGTTCCATTGGATTAAAAGCACAGGTAATTCATATCCTATAATTATATAACACTTAAAAAATACGTACGTAGCATGCGAGTATATTCCCAATTATGAATTTAAACACCAGGAGAATTATAAAAGTTTAGATAATTCAGTTTGGGTTGCTTTACGTCGACCATTCTAGCGACAGGCAGATGTGAGAGTGAGAGGGAAATATGAAAAGAGTGGGGGTAACGAGGTGGCAACGCTGTGCACGCAAATGCATCTTATTCGCTGTAGCTCAGAACTCTTCCCATTTGAAACTAATAGTAGTATGTATGTGTATGTGGATTAATCTTAAAAACCACTCAACTGATTTTAATAATTTTTTCAGCTTTGAAAAGCCTAGTGACAGACATGGACTATAACACATCTTATAACTTCAATGCATAAATTAATAAAATACTAATAAGGGTTTGCAAAGTCTGTGTATTAGAATACAAACACATTGGAATTATAAAGAACATACTTGCAAAGACTGTCAGGGAGAGGTTAAGGAAATCAAGACATTCCACTTGTGTGAATATCAGGATTTTTCAACCTTTATCAGCAATAGGTGGAGTTGTTCGAAATTACAATTATAAGGGGTAAAGGGGAGGATTAGTACAACATCCTCTAGATGATTGTAGAATGAATTCATTAAGAACAGTGGGAGGTACGTAAAATTAATTAAAACATTCGAGTTTAAAAAGCTACCCTGAAACATCAAATAAGCAGTTATAAAAGCAAGCTTTGTGACGGTAATTTGTATCACAAATTACTCAGATGTGGTTAACGATAATAATATGAATATGTATTTTTATGTAACATTGATTTCAGAGGTTTAATAATTGTAATTATTAATGGTAAATAATAATTTTCGGCTCTACTGAAAATGTTAACAATAACACAATACTTTAGCAAGGGAGTGAGTTGTTTATCGTTACCGGGAACCAGGAAGTTACGTCATGTTTCGCGCCTTTTCAGTAAAAAAGCTTCCAGAACATTCTATAAAAGTAATATGTATTAGTGGTTTTCATTGGATAGTAAAATAGACGCTAATGTTGGCGCGTTTTATTAGCCAATGGTAATTCATTTATAATCTTTAGGTGTAGCTTGAGGTAAGCCTATAAATAGTGTAGATTCAAAGCGAGCGTTCTCCAGTTCGGCAAGATTCTCGACACAGTACACATCGTCCTCCAGTTCGGCAAGATTCACGAAGCACTACACATCGTCTCCTGCAGTTATACAAAATTCTCCGTACATTATACGTTGGCCGCTCAGTTCACCAAGTTACACGCAGTGAAAATCATTAAAGATCTAAAATATTACAAAGTCACTTATATACAAAAATTGAAATACGTGAGTTAAAAGTGAGAAGTTATTACAAACAGTTTCAGTATGGCGATTATCTAGATAAATCTGTGAAAGTGTTAGTGCACGTGTTCGGCAATAAAACAGTATAAAACACATTTCTTCACTAGTAATTTTTGGATAAAAGATTCCTTTTCCGCTTCACACCCTGCAAGAATTAAATGCCTACCTAAATAGCTGGCCGGAAGACAATATACATAACCTTAAAACTAATTCATATAGATTGCTACGCCAGATGGATTTAGCAGGTGACCGACGAATGACGTCACACAATATGGCTGCACGCGTGAGGTAAGCAACATTACGTGAAAAACATTATCCACCACGTGGGGACACAAATACACACGAATACTACTTCAAATTGGCTCCACAACGTGGGGCTCGAAAACAAAAAGACATTACATAAAGCAAGTTCTCTCGCAAATACGCGTGATGTAAAAACATTAAAACTACTTCAAATTGGCGCATCAACGTGGAGCGACAACTAGGAAAGGAAGGCTAGACGACTAGGAAAGGAACAAGAATAACCAGAGAGGCGAAAGCAGCAGTGAAACGACCTATAGACGCAGATTCCGAGACAGAAGGGTAATTCAGCTACAAGAAAACATCGAAACGACGTAGATTCATCACGATACAACGCAGAAGCGACATACAAACCTAGGAGAATGGGGCAGAACGCTGGACATCAAAACTGCAGCATCAGACAGCATCAAAAAGGTAATTAAATGAGACTGAGAAGTGGTAGGATAATAAAAACAATGGCTACCAATAATACGGAGGAAATAATTATGGAGGGAGATAGTGTAATAGTTAGCTGTGATCAAATACAAAGTACAGGGAATAGCCCAGATTTTTTGGGATTTGAAGATGAAAATGTTAGTGTAGAAAGTGAGAATAGAATAGCAGGAAATGTTAATCTTGATACTAATATGATGATTATGGAAATGTTGAGAAAATTTGGTGAAAAATTAGATCAAAACAGGGAAGATCTTAGTAAAAAAATAGATCAAAACAGGGAAGATAGTATTAAGAATAATGAGAAATTAGAACAAAAACTAACTCAGAATAGTGAGAAATTAGAAAAACTAACTCAGAATATGGAAAAGAATAATAGGGAATTGAGAGAAGATATTGATAGGAGTTTAGAACAAAAACTAGATCAGAATAAGAGAGAATTGAGGGAAGATATTGGTAAAAGCTTTGAACAAAACAGGAAATCAATTGAAAATATTGGTAGGAGTAATGGGGTATTAGAGCAAAAAGTAGATCAAAGCAGTGAAGAAAGTGAAAAGAAAGTTACGAAGCTAGATAGTAGTATGCCAGAAATGAGAGATGAAAATCAGGAAGTAATAGCAAGTGAGACAGGAGAAATTGCAAAGAAAATGCTAGACATGAGTATGGAAATAGATAACAAAGAAAGTGAGGTTAATACTAAAAGTGAGGTTAATGTAGAATGTACAGAGTTAGGAAGTCAAATGAGTAGTATTTCAAGTGAGGTAAGAGAGATAAATGAGGTTATGAATGTAGATGTGAATAAGACGCAGGTTAATTTCAGTGGGGAAATATCAGAAATACAAAATGAGTCAGTAATGCAAAGAAGTAAATGGTACCAAGATGTTCAAATTGAAAACTCCAGTCCAGTACAGTTTAGTACAAATTTGTCAAAGTATTCTCAAAGTAAAGAGATAGCAGAAGAATTGAAAATGAAAGTTGTTGAAAGATGTATTGTTCAAGAAACTGTAGATTGTTTTCAAATGTTATCAGGGAACGAAATGTCATATGAATACAATAGGTTATTCATGAACAATAATTTGAAGGTTAGGTTACGGCTACGAGTAATGTTTAGCCACACACAATTTGATCCAGGAGGGTAATTAGCAATGAAATATAAAGTAAATGCTGGATAGTTAATGACGACTTGCAGAGAAATGTATTGGAACGTAAGAGGGTTAACTATTTATATATATATCATTTGAAAAGAGAAATAAATTATAAAATAAAAAAAAAAAAAAAGGAGAGAAATGTTTAAGAAATAAATAAATAAATAAATTTTTAGTAACTGTAACAGTATTTGAAAAGAAGAAGGTAATAATTGAAACTTAATATGATATTAAATTAAAAAGTACGTAAATACAATTCCAAGAATTAAAAAAAAAAAAAAATTAAGAATGCAAAGATTAAACTTCATATGATATTAAATCAAAAGTACGTAGATACAATTCAAAGAGTATTGTTAAAATAAAATTCAGAATAACAAAAATTGGTAAAAATAAAAAAAAAAAAAAAAATACTTATGTAGCAAATAGAAAAGGTGAAACATTGTCAAGATTTAAGAGATGTAAATATATTTGCAAAGTACAAAATAACAAAAAAATTGGTAAATATAATTCAAAATAATTGAAACAAATACTTATGTAACAGAACATGTGAAACATTACTTAGATTTAAGAGATGTAAATATATGTAAAGGGTGAATATTTTGGTAAATATGTATGGTAATTACAAAAAAACTCTTGAATTGATAGATTTTTGGTAACAATATAAGAAAATAAACCATTTTTTGTAACACTAGTTAAATAATTTAGGGTAAAGTATTTGCTATAAAAAAAAAAAAAAAAAAATTTATTGTAACGACAGATTAATATCAAAACAAATTAAACCAAAGCCAGTAAGTAGTGGCGAGATAAAACATATGTCGTGTGTTAAACGCGTGTGAAGTGTTAAGTGAAAGTGATAGCGTGTGTTACAAGATTTAGGAGACTAAAAACAAAATTATAAAATTTCAAAACAGGTTATAAATATTTATAATTATGTTTCTAGTGGGGCATATGTGACGGTAATTTGTATCACAAATTACTCAGATGTGGTTAACGATAATAATATGAATATGTATTTTTATGTAACATTGATTTCAGAGGTTTAATAATTGTAATTATTAATGGTAAATAATAATTTTCGGCTCTACTGAAAATGTTAACAATAACACAATACTTTAGCAAGGGAGTGAGTTGTTTATCGTTACCGGGAACCAGGAAGTTACGTCATGTTTCGCGCCTTTTCAGTAAAAAAGCTTCCAGAACATTCTATAAAAGTAATATGTATTAGTGGTTTTCATTGGATAGTAAAATAGACGCTAATGTTGGCGCGTTTTATTAGCCAATGGTAATTCATTTATAATCTTTAGGTGTAGCTTGAGGTAAGCCTATAAATAGTGTAGATTCAAAGCGAGCGTTCTCCAGTTCGGCAAGATTCTCGACACAGTACACATCGTCCTCCAGTTCGGCAAGATTCACGAAGCACTACACATCGTCTCCTGCAGTTATACAAAATTCTCCGTACATTATACGTTGGCCGCTCAGTTCACCAAGTTACACGCAGTGAAAATCATTAAAGATCTAAAATATTACAAAGTCACTTATATACAAAAATTGAAATACGTGAGTTAAAAGTGAGAAGTTATTACAAACAGTTTCAGTATGGCGATTATCTAGATAAATCTGTGAAAGTGTTAGTGCACGTGTTTGGCAATAAAACAGTATAAAACACATTTCTTCACTAGTAATTTTTGGATAAAAGATTCCTTTTCCGCTTCACACCCTGCAAGAATTAAATGCCTACCTAAATAGCTGGCCGGAAGACAATATACATAACCTTAAAACTAATTCATATAGATTGCTACGCCAGATGGATTTAGCAGGTGACCGACGAATGACGTCACACAATATGGCTGCACGCGTGAGGTAAGCAACATTACGTGAAAAACATTATCCACCACGTGGGGACACAAATACACAAATACACACGAATACTACTTCAGCTTATAAATTTTGTCTTCAACCAATGATTGGAAATAAGTTTGTCACTATCTTAGGCTTTCTCCTGTTATATAGAAATATCATTATTTCCTCATCATCTCTGACAAATACAATTCTATCATGATTATTATTGTTAGTGATAAGAATTCTCAGTCCTGTACGTGAAAACTTATCACCTGTCAGATAATAGATGTATCAGCTACTCCAACTAGCTGAAAACTTAACAGCAAACATATCTTCCCTGTGGTGCTATCCAAAGATAGCAACTGCTATGAAATTTGGTAAATAGTTTTAGGGCAGATTGTAGAACCAGCCCTATATGAAATACTTTAAGAAGGCTGTACACCTATAAAAACTACATAGAACTAAAGTAAAATGTTAGTTACGAATTTTGGACATATCGGCTACTCCAACTAGCCGAAAACTTATCAGCAAAGATATTTTCAAGTAGTGCTATCCAGAGATTAAAAGCCAATTGCTACGAAATTTGGTAAATAGCTTTATAAGCATATTGTAGAACCAGCCCTGTATGAAATACTTTAGAAGATGTACAGCTATAAAAGCTACATCGAACTAAAGTATGCTTGTAGACTTTAATGACACTAAAATCCATATTTAAGAATTTTGGCAATTTTTGGCCTTTTCTCACAGATGGGAATCCCAGCAGGGCTATGACTTATTTACAAAGGAAAGATAACATTTAAGTTAGAGTATGTGTTAAGGATATTATGCTCCAGTTTGTGTTGGCAGTAATTGTATTAATAATGGCTTCATGATTCAACCTTTTTTATGTACGAGAAATGAGAGAGAAAAGATTTCCTATACAATAAACAATCTTCTTGCAAATGCTATCAGAGTTAATGTTATATCCTTAACATTTTGGTTCTCCAAAACCAGTATTAACAGTTAGCATAAATAGCAACTGCTGTTAGAAGCCAAGAAAGCATTTTGCATTCAAGAAATTAGCACCTACAGGTCATGATAGAAGAACAAAGATGATCGATCTATAGCAACGAGGATCAATAAAGGCAAGTCTAACAAGTATTGCACATTTCTTACAGCAATATAATGGGGTAAAAGGTGATTACCTGAAATATGGAAAAATTATATGTTGCAACAACAGCTAGAAGCTGAGGATGAGGGTGGCAGTAATGAAGGCTGGTCCACAACAGCCTGAGAAGGCAACCAAAATGGAAACGAGAATGGGAAGCAATGCAGCAGACAAGATTTTGGTTCACAAAACCTGGTAATAGAACAGGAATGCATATCGATCACAAAGTGTAAAGTCAATTTTGCGCATTGGGATTTCATTTCCTTTAATTGATGAGATGTAAGTAGATAGGTAGATGCTTTAGGTTTAACTGCCCCACATATGGGAACCAATTTGAAGAAGGTGTTTTGGTGACGTAATAATTACGTAAATTACTTTATCTGCCCTGAATTAGGAGCCAACTTGAAGTGTGCTGTTACATAATATATGTTTACGTAAACTTGAAGAAATGTTATATGTAGTTTGTAACACGCTTTGGGCGTCGGTTTGTAATTTATGCTTACGTAATATTACGCTTAAATTTTGCCTCGGCTGCGTCAGTCTTACCTTAGAGTTATGTATCTTGGGCAGGGCGCGATATGACAATAATTGTAGACACCACTGAATTAAACTTTTAAATTTCACTTCTTTTATTTAAATTCTTGCACATATTTATACAGCACTACACTTTTTAAAGAACTGTGAGAAACTTTTATACATTCACTTAACGCGTATATCTTTTTACTAATCACCCGTAGAGAACACATTTTTCCATCTACACTCTACTAAGTCTCACCAGGAACTGAATAACCTCAACGGTCAAAACCCATAGCTTCGGTATTGCAAGTCTCTGATTGGCTAATTCTAGTCCAATAGAATATCTGCATTTAATTTAAAACTTTTCTTTGCTGTTGATTGGCTAATTTAAAACTGTTACAGGATTTACGTCATCATTGCTCTAATTATGACCAGTACATTTCAAAACTCTAAACACATTATTGCCACAATTACCTCATTATTACTCATTGTTAGCAACTTAAAACTTATTATTCTCACAGTTCTTGCATTATTAGAGTATGTAATGTATTTACATAACAATAAAAAAAATCTGATGTGTTACACTAACACGCCTTTCTCTACTCTTGTACAAACTATTTTTACAAATGCTTATTCTCCATCTACTTCATGTTAATCGAGATAAACATTTGCAGACTCTATCTTATTGCTAATTTTCCTGTAGATGTAAGGGGAATATATGTTTACAAGGGCAATATAGAAATACAGTAGCCTTTAAGCACATACATATCTCTTAATAGCTGGTTGCTAGGTGCAGCACCATTCCCTTTGCCACAGATTAATACTCCTTGCATATCCAACACAAAAAAATGAATAACGAATTCCCATTTGAGAAAATAAGTATTGAAAAATTTAAGGGAATAACAAGCAATATCTCGAAAATGGCTCACTCAACAACAAAAATGTATGACATAAATTGTGTATTTTAACGCGATCTACATCTTTTGTGTAGTAAAATTTTGTCTATCTCTTATGGTTTACCAGTTTACCAAAAGTCATTCACAATGAAGAATACTTTTGGAGACATTCCCAGAAAATTCAAGATATACATTTTATTTGTCATGAAAATATCTTAAACATATGATATTTTAATCAAAATCGTTAGAGCCATTTTTGAGAAAATTAAAATTTTCGAAAGATGTTCCATGTAAAGGGTACTCTGTGTTGGGGGGGGATTTTCTTGGAAACCTTCGTGTCGCATCTCTGGAAGATACTGAACCTAAATACCAAGTTTGATGTTTATCCGACTGTTCGTTTCTGAGTTATGCTGTTCACAGACAGACACACACACACACGGACATGTTTCCAAAAATCTGATGTGTTACACTCACATGACTTTCTCTACTCTTGTACAAACTATTTATACAAACGCTTATTCTCCATATGCTTCATGTTAATCGAGATAAACATTTGCAGACTCTATCTTATTGCTAATTTTCTTGTAGATGTAAGAGGAATATATATTTACAAGGGCAATATACAAATACAGTAGCCTTTAAGCACATACATATCTCTTATTAGCTGGTTGCTAGGTGCAGCACCATTCGCTTTGCCACAGATTAATATTCTTTGCATATCGAAGACAAAAAAATGAATAACGAATTCCCATTTGAGAAAAGTATTGAAAAATTTAAGGGAATAACAAGTAATATCTCGAAAATGGTTCACTCAACAAAAAAAATGTATAGGATATAAATTGTGTATTTTAACGCGATCTACATTTTTTGTGTAGTAAAATTTTGTCTATCTCTTATGGTTTACCAGTTATGCAAAAGTCGTTCACAATAAAGAATACTTTTGGAGACATTCCCAGGAAATTCAAGATACACATTTCATTTGTCATGAAAAAATCTTAAACCTATGATATTTTAATCAAAATCGTTAGAGCCATTTTTGAGAAAATTAAAATTCTCGAAAAATGTTTCATGTAAAGGGTACTCTGGGGTGGGGGGATTTTCTTGAAAACCTTCATGTCGCATCCTTGGAAGATACTGAACCCAAATACCAAGTTTGGTGTTTATCCAACTGTTCGTTTCTGAGTTATGCTGTTCACAGACACACACACGGACATGTTTCCAAAAATGCTTTTTTTGGATTCAGGGGGTCTCAAAACATGTTTTTCTGGTGAAATCTCGGTATCGAAATTTGGATGGAATACAATACTTCCCCTACTTACTATACGTAGTAGAGAAAGTAAAAATGCTTTTTTTGGATTCAGGGGATCTCAAAACATGTATTTCCGGTGAAAACTCGGTATCAAATTTTTGGGTGGAATACAATACTTCCCCTACTTACTATACGTAGTAGAGAAAGTAATAAGCATTTGCAATGATTGTTACATACAGTTTAAATAATTATTATATACATATTGTTTCAAGGTGGGCTGTTATTGAATTTACTTATTATAAAATACAATTGAAATTATTCAGGTATTAAAATACTGCCTCACTGACCAATGATATTTTTGCACCTGCTTCCAATTCAGCCAACATAAACGGGTTAGCCAACGTCAACATTCGGTAGAGTGAACATTATCTAAATGCATATCCATTACATATTTGATTCCTCTAGTTCATACCAAGCTTTCATTCCTTTATTTAGTGGCATATATTACAGTCATTTTTTATTATCTTTTAATTTACACTGGTTTTTGCTGTTCTTAGTAGCTTTTGCCATTGTTTTTGAGATAATAGCCAGTTATGAGTTGTACATAAACAAACTAAAGATGACCCTTTCACTAGAAGAACCAATGCTCAATGGATCCGCAGGTGTCAGTATCTGAGGTTAGGGGGCACATATTTCTTCCAGTTTCAAGCTTGTGACTATAGAGAGCACTAGTGGCTGTTTCATGTCACAGTTGCCTAGAATAACATCTACAATGAAGAGTCTAGAATGCACAATAGGGATCTAATAGGCCATGCCAAGGAACGAGAAAGTTAAAACTTGGCCAAGTCTTCTTTCTCATTGATTGTGAATGCTCCCATTAGAATAATGTATTTCAACTTTTGTCATTCTTGGTTGTTGTGAACCAGGCTTGAATCTGATAATGAGAATTTTGAAAACTTATCCTTTAAGGCAGAGGCATTAGCAAAACATTAGGTGGTAACAGCAGCTAATGCAAAGGAGCTAGCTGAAATCAATCATTAGTAAAGATTCCTCTGATTCAGAGTCAAGATTTGAAATACCTACAATTAAATTGCCAACATTTTCAGGCTACTAAAGAAAATGGTGTCTCTTCGCAATACTTTTTAGCATGTAATCAGAGATAACAAATGGCTTGCAGATGATAAGCCGTTATTTAATTCCATCACTATCTGGTGAACACAATTTTGCAGCAGCATGGTAAACATTAACGAGTGTTACACTAATCCTAAATTTATTGCAGCTCACCATTAAATGCATTATTAGATTTACCATCATGGCACTTCAGCAGAATTCAAGAGCACTAATCAGTAAGCTTGTAAGTAATATTAAAGCCACACAGTCACTTAATTCAGAAATAAGTCTTTGTGAATTATTATTTGCTCACCTAGTTTTAAACGGTAGAGAAAACGATAAAGGATTCGAAAATCTCACAACATGCAAAGCGGCATCCAAGATTAGCAGATTTACAACAATTTTTAGAATGCAGATGCCAAGCTTTAGAGGTGTTAAAACCCCATCCAAAACAATCACATAGCATAAATGGTAGCCATCACAGGATGACAAAGTAAAATACCAGGCATGAGAAATGGTTAGGAAAAATTTACATTATGGTAGTAGAGAAATGCTGTATGGTGTAGAAGTTTGGGGAGGGGGGGGCTGGATGGAGGGTGAGAAACTATAAATTCTGTAAATAGGACATTTTGCAAGGAAATATTAGGCTTACCCCATGCATTGTAAGGGTTGTAGCTCAGATTGAGGCAGGGAGTGGCAAAGAATGGGGAAAAATGGGGAGAGCACTGAAACCCTGGTACCGAATCCTAAACCTAGATAAAAGTAATGTCTTAAGGCAATGTTTAGAGTATTCAGAGAAGAGCTTAAGAGCGGGTGGATGAGCAAAGTGTCTTTGAAATAACTTGGAAGTAGTGAGCTAGGAGAGATATGGAGGAGGAGGGAAAATAACAAAGGGGTTTTGGAAGGCTGCAAGAAAAAGATTTGAGAACATAGAAATACAAAAATCTCTTTAGTGCAATAGTGGATGAGAGTTCCTGGACATTCTATGCTCAGATAAAAAGTTCATGGGAAACGAAACATAAATAGATAAGGTAAACAAAGAGGAACAAGAGGGCATTACATGGTCAAGCACTGGTGTTTGGAGATTAAAAGATTTAGAAATGGTATACCCCAGGACCAATGCCCCTTATGTGGCGATAAGGAGGAAACTGAACATATTATATTTGAATGTAAAGGGACTGACATGGAGAAAAGCATTTCTATCTGAAAAATGGTTTAAAGTTAGCAGAAAATGTGTCATAAGTGGTTTGTTCAGTAAAGATAGTAAGAAATTAAGTAAAATTTTAGACAAAGTGAAAATCAAGTAGATCTGGAGTGAAAATTGTTACCTGCAGTAGAAAGTAGATTTTAAAAATGTATGTTTTCAGAATGTAAGTAGGATATGACAGGCAATGGGCCTGGGCTAAATGCCTGTCATATTAAAATGTAATTTGCTTAGCATAAATAAATATATAGGGTAGTTAAATTATATCTGAACCTACTCGCGGCCCCTCTCTACTGCACGAGACAGCCGGCAGTCGCCAAGGAAATTACGCCGGCAGAGGCGGACTAAAATCCTTACCTTATAACAGATGCTGGAAATGTTGACCTTCTGCTCTCAAACTGGTAGCATATCTCGTGCAAATATTCTCGCTCACTCTCAGCAGCGGAATTCTTGAGATGAAACGCCTCATTATGATCAGAAAATTGGAGTGTAGTGTGTGGAAGAATAATAGGGCCCATATTCTTTGATGTAACAATAAATGCAGAGCGATATCAGAGGTTAATTCAGGCTATTTTGCAATCGCTTGATAGATGAAGAGAAATCGTATGGTTGGTTCCAGCAAGATTCTGCAACAGCATATACGGCTGCCGAATCATTACATGCAATAAGAGAGGTGTTTGATGACAGAATAATTAGTGTTAATTTGTGGCCCCTCGTTCTCCTGACTTAACGAGTTGTAATTTTTATTTATGGGGTTCCTTAAAAGACAAAGTGTATGGTTCCAATCCTCGCACACTACAGGAACTTAAGAGAAAACATTGTGCAAAAAATCACAAGAATTCCTGCTGCTGAGTTTCGGAGAGTGAGCGACAATATTTACACGAGACATGCTGCCTGTTTGAGAGCACAAAGTCAACATTTCCAGCATCTATTATAAGGTAAGGATTTTAGTCCGCCTCTGCCAGCATAATTTCCCTGGCAACTGCCGGCGGTCTCGCGCAGTAGAGAGAGGCCGGGATTGGGTTCGAATATAATTGAAACTACCCTATAGTATAACAACAGGTATTGTTTGTGTATTGTGCAGTGGTGAACATAGACTTTTTAAGTGTTCTCAGTTCCATCTGTTCCTTGGAAGAAAGATAGGGGACTGTTAGATGCTACACTAACAACCTACATCAAACTGTCTCAGAACTGGCTACAAGGATAAATATAAATCTGGTGGATGTCACATACTAGAAACAAGCATCACTCATTTCTCCATCACAGCAATAACACCACTGCCAAGACAACTCCTGTATCAGACCAGAGAGGAGCGGAACCTACATGCAGCTTTTGTGCATCACAATCTGAAACCCCAAGTCAGGTGCTTCCCACGCATCAACTGTGCAGATATGTGAACAACAATGGTGCATTACTTCCAAGTCGGGTATTGCTTGACACATGCTCAGAAATTAACTACATTACTGAAGATATAGCACAAAGGCAAAACAAATACCTGTGCACTGTATTTCAAATTCAATTGTTAAAAGTAAAAACAGCAAATTAGTGTGCATAAAACTTGCTTTGGCTACTATGTACTACTATAGAATGTTCAATTTTACAAAAATCATGACAGCTGTGCCTTCTACTTCAGTTAGTTTAAAAGAATGCAACTTCCAACAAACCATTATTAACAGAAGAATCATTTAAATTCCTGGGAAGATACGATATATTGCTGGATGATGAACTCTTCTTTCACCTACTCTGCTCTGAAACTTCACCTACAACTCAACTAGTAACCAGAGTTCAAGTCGCTTTATAGAATTAAGGTTTTTGCTTGTTTCTATTTTTTGAGAACAGCAGATAAAGAGCTCACATATCATAGAAGAAGATACAGTAGACCCTCATTTAATCAAATTCCAAGGGACCGAAAAATAGCCAATTCGGTTTAATGAATTTTGAGTTAACAAGGTTTTGTAAACATAGTCCCATATTTTCTGAAATCACAAAATACGACTGTTGAGTTCACTTTCTCTCTTGTTATGCTACCAACGAATGAGGGTGTTTCGCTTTCATGACTTCTAAGAAAAAGTAAAAATAACTGATGTATACGCTATATCTGGCATTTGTTTAATTGAGAAAGTATACTGTCAAATGGTTGTCGTAATTTTTTTACACAGTACTATTTGGAACAATATTGTACTCATTCAATTAGTGAGTGGTATAATACAAGCAATAACCTTAAGAAACACTTTAAATGTATTGTTCTTTTAACACTTAAGTCTTAATCGGAACACATGTTTTAGTTACAACTCTTATCCATTACACATTTTAGTTCTGTAATTTGAAAAAAAGTCATTAATCCTTGTTTGGCGGACCGTTGATCATAATATTATGGCACTCTCTGAATATACTACATCCAGGGCAGCCTGAAATGCCATGGAGACATCATAAGTGGCAGCAAATCTCTCAAGAACAGAAATAGCAGAGGTAACTTCAGCACAGGGTCGCGGTGTCATATCTTCATGTTCCACCTCAGAATATGACAGTAAAAATTATCACTCTCTTCTGCATCATCAGCAGATGACTGGTTCTTCTGCAGCACAGATGTTGTCCACCTACATCCATTCTTCCATAATAACGGTACAAGAGGGTGCCAGGTGTAAGCGTGTAGAAGAGCATTATCAGAATGCCAATTGTATTCACATTATAAGTTCAGATGTAAATCATGGTTTCCTGTTCAGTTTCAGCAGCGTTATCAGTTGTCAGACTTGCCTCTATTTTCTGTTTTGAACTTAAAATTGATGAGAGAGTACACTTCAGAAACTGAAAGTGTTCTGCAGCCTGTGTCTTCTCTTCACTATTGACCACATGTAAAGTTTGCTATTTTTGTTTCAGCGTCAGAGCATTATGAGCACGTTTCTCCTTCGCGGCATAGGGAGTGATGGAGCGAAAGGAAAGAAAAACATTCACTGTTCACAAGCAGAGACACACAGCTCTCTGGATTGTTGCGAGTTGCACGCCGGGTGCGGTCTGCTGACCAACCCCCTCTTTCCCCGCCCTTGCATCATTATGGTGTGGAGTGATCCATAAGCAGAAAGTAAGCGATTGGATCATTGTTGAGAAATTACAGTACAGTAATGCGAAAAAATTATGTTAAAAAGTAAAAATAACTGCAGTGCACAGCACAATATTTGGTTTAAACGAAGAATTATCCGAAATTCGGTTTATGCGGTAGATTTTTCCATGTAATTCGGCAGGGACCGAGCAGCTATACGATTAACTGAGTTTTTAGTTTATCCGATTTCGAATTAGCAAGGGTCTACTGTATGTATAGTATCATTAAACATAACCTGCATAAATATACAAAGTGACTACATGGAAAAGTCATGAACAAAAAATACATGGAGACCACTGGGTTTGAAACGTCTCTTCAAGTAACACACTAAACTTCTAATGCAGAATGCTGCCACTGAGCCATTTCTACCACAGAATGCATTCTCCTCTGTTCATACAGTCATGTAACTAAAGATTCAAATCAAAAGATTTTGGATTTATATTTGAGTATTCACCTGTGCATTTTTGCAACCATTCTTTGAATTACTTCCCCCTTGGTTATTTTATATAATAATATAATACAACATGTCTTAGCTGGGATTATACATGGGTCCGATTTGTAGTGTAACATGTGCACATGTGAACCAGCTCTATTAACTTTGTGTTTCCATAAGATTGTAGCGTACTTTAAAGTTTTACAGCTTTCAATCATTTTTTCCATACTGTACATTCTCCATCTCTAATGTGTGCTCTTATCAGAATAAACATAATGCCTTATCTGACTTTTCCAAGTAATACAATGTGTAAATTCAACAAATAATTCTGGAAAAAGGGGCATACAGTAATGAAGGTGGACAGTGTCCACTCCACTTTGGAAAGTCTATTTTCTCCACCTACATGCACTTCAAACTATGTGCATAAAATGAGGAAGCCATAAATAATAATGATGATTCTCATCCATAAATAATGAATCATCTTGATTATTAATTTTTAAAACTTTGAAGCACAATCAACAACTTCTCCTTAATCAGGCCCAGCAAAAATGTTGGGAGATCTGACAATATCAGGGGACTGGTTTTTAAAGAGCGTTAAGATTGAGCATGGCAACAACTGGCAATCTCCTCCACAAGGGCAGCAAACCTCATAAACCATATACGAGGTTGGATTGATAAGGCAGTAACTTTTTAAAGAAAATAACAATTTCTTCCAAAAAAATCAATTTTATTTCTCAACATAGTCTCCTTTCAGACATGCTTATCCAATTTTTTTAACACTTCCAAAAATTATGATTTTTCGAAGTCTGCAAAATATGAGGTTGTTTCTGCCATTATGTGTTCACTGGACATGGATTTCTTCCCAGCGAGCCAATTTTTCAGGTTTGCCAAGAGGAAGAAGTTGCTTGGAGCCAAATCCGGAGAATATGATGGGTGAGGTAGCAGTTCGTAGCCCAATTCCACAAATTTTGCGATGGCAATGGCTGACTTGTATGCGGGTTGAAGATGTTTTGTTGCAGCTACGTATGGAAAGCCAGTTTGAAGAAGATGTATTATATTTCGACTGTTGGGGAGCCGAACTTGAAGTAGTTGCAACTGCACATATGGTAAAAAGTTTCCGGTAGCCTTAGCCCCAAGTTTAAAAAGTATTAACTTTGTAATTTGACTGTTTCTTTAAATATATATATTTAAGTTTGCCTTGGCTACGTCAGTATTTATTTTTAGAGACATGAATTTCTTAACAAGGTGTGGTGCGATTGAAGAATGTAGGCTTACACAGATTATAATTTTACTTCACTCCTTTTATTAATGCTTGACACGATTTAAATAACACTTCACTGATATAGAGAGAGAGCTGTGAGATTTTTTTGTTATTAATTACTTGCACTTTTTAACACGTAAACTATTTTTGTCTCACACAAAATACATATTAAATTTCTCGAGAACATATCTTGCGTCCGGTTAGGAACACTGTCTACAAGCAATTGACTTGATTTCTACCGCCTAAATTTGTAAATTTCTGTATTTCAAGTCTTTGATTGGCTATTCCTAATCCAATAGAATACTTTTATTTAACTAAAGCTTTTTCTGGTTGTTGATTGGCTATTTTATAAACTGTCTCAAAATTTACATTATTGTTGTTCCAATAATGACTAGTAGCATTATTAAACCTTCTTACTCCTTATTGCCTCAGTTACCTCATTGTTAGCAACTTTTAACCTATTATTCTCACAGCTCCTACATTATTAAATTACATAATACATCCACATAACATTATTGAACATGTATACAATAATATAAACATATACAATGACTGTAATATACACTTTTTACATCTTGTTACATACACATATTGCTTTAAGGTGGGCTGTTATTGAATTTATATATTATATAATTAGACTGAAATCATTTAAGTGTTAAAAATACTACCTCAGGGTGTATTATCCTGGAGAAAGAGAACCTTTTTCTTCACCAAATGGAGTCTTTTCTTTAACAATTCCTTGTGAAACTGATCCAGCATTGCAGCATAATATGAACCTGTGATCCTTTTACCCTTTTCCAGGTAGTAGATGTTTATCAACCCTTGTAAATTCCAAAAGACAGCTGCCATGATTTTTCCTGCCAATGAAATGGTTTTCGCTTTCTTTGGAGCAGGTTTGCCATACGAAATCACTGCATTGATCATTGTTTGGTTTCAGGTTGAAAATAATAGATCCAAGTTTCGTCAACCATGATATAATGCCGCAAAAACTCATTTGGGTTGTGCTGGAACATGCTCAAACATCCCTGTGAAATGGTCACATGATTCCGCTAGTTCTCAACTGTGAGTTGTCGCAGCACCCATCTTGCCGACAGCTTTCTCATACCCAAAAATTTGTGCAGAATGTTATACACCTTTTCACTCGAGATGTTTACAGCTTTGGCTATCTCACAGATATTCACTCAGCGGTCTTCCAAACCAATATCGCGAACTTTGTTCACAATTTCTTCTGTTGTGACCTCAACCAGCCATCCTGTGCGACGGTATTTCTTGTGCTCGAATGGCCACATCGAAATTCTGTGAACCACTTGTGAACCATGCCATGTGATGGAGCAGAGTTCCCACAATACTTGTTCAGCTTTTCTTCCATTTCCTTCAGTCTTACCACGCAAAGAGTAGTTTTTCTTTTTTGTTTGTTTGTTTATGGGCGCTCTTTAACTGCTGTGGTCCTTATCGTCCCATTCTATATTGAGCGTGAAAGACTGGTAATATTGCTCAGAGGCCTCTTCATCAGGCTTGAGGTTCTTTTATGTGCCGTAAATCTATGACACAGAACCACCGGCTTTACTTCCCTTCCGAAGAAAGCCATTCTAAGGATTTTTACACCCAAAAAAATCCATCGCCCTCCGCAGGGTTTGAACCCATGACCTTGGGACTAGTCTAGCATGGTAACTAATACACCATGGAGGATGACGCAAAAAGGAGCGCTTTATCAAAACATAAAATTTACTTTTCTCCATTTTCTACAAAGCAACACACATCTGCTTATTTTAGATGCTCTCAACAATGTTCTAAGAAACAAATGACGAATTTCTGCGATTATACCCAGAATAGATGTAAGACTTAAGTGCAAACAAGAAACCTGTAATTAAAATGCTATCTCTCGTGAAAGTCATGAACATATGAATTTGCCCTCGTATGTGAGTCCACAAACATTTATAAGTCAAAATATTATTACTCTTTGCAGAGTTTGAAGTCTTTCATGCATAAGGATTATCATTGCTTTATGATATTTGAATCATTTAATTAAATTTCAAATTACAACTAAAGCACACAATTGCGATTTTGTACTGAAGAGAAGTTAGAAAAACACAGCATACTTTCTAAGTTAGCCTAAAAACCAGATCTGCATAATAATAATAGGAATTTTTTAACATTTCACTATTTAATGACTAAATGTTAATTATTTACTTATTTAGCTGGCTTACCCTCCTCTTATATAGGGCTTACACATCCCACCACTTACAACCACACCTAGTATCAGAGGCCTGTCGAGGAGCAGACAGACATTGAATCAGAGAATGAAGAACACGGAATGAGGAATCAGCCTGTAACCAGGTATATGAGAGTGAGGAAGATGATATGAAATGAAGGTGAACTGGATGAAAGGAAACGTGATGGGAACAATTGCTGAAATGAATGGTGGGGGAAACCGGAGAAAACCTGCCCAGATGCCGCTCCAACCACCATAAATCACACGTGCATGCAATCCCTGGAATTGAACCTGGATTGCCTTGGTAGGAGATCTAACAATTTGGCCATGGTGCTACCTGTTAAATTATTTATTTAGTATTAATATTTGTGTGAATTATTCATTATGCATATGATCCAATGGTTGCTTTATCAAAGAACAGGCTCAGCTCATGTGCAAGAGTAGAAGCTGCTATGTGACAAGTTGATACAAATCACCTGAATTTAAGTGCTTTACATGCAATTAGTCAATTCTGACATTGGAGAATGTATTATCATTATTGCAAACTACACATGCATTCCTAAGTCTTCAATTATTATTGTGGTAAAGTCTTTTTCTTCCTCTTGAAAAATACGGAAATCGTACATATTAATTTTCTCAGGCCTGATAATATGCACTAAATTTTTCATAAATTTTGCTACTTTTAGAGTACCTAATGTAATTAGAACCGAGATCTGAATAATTCTACTTATATGCCTTCATAATGACAGTTATAATTAGAGTAACAAGCATGAGAATTGCAACACAGATCATTTTTAAAATAGGAACTTATGTGAAAAAATTGAAGAATCAAGCAAGCTAGTATTGAATGAAAATGGTATAGTGCATGATGTGCATATTCCACATTGTGCAGATATCATTAATCGTCATTATGGAAAGCTGTTAAAAGGTTCAAGGCATGGTATCACAACTCTTGCTACAATGTTCACGAACACAGTCCAAGTCTAGGTGGTGTAACCTTTTAATTTTACACAACTTACAGTACAAACCATGTATGGCAAAACATGCAACCAGGTGCTTGAGCTTGAAGTCTCATCCCTGCCAGTTGTAGATCATTGTATCATTGGAGTAAAAGTCACTCCATATGTCTCTTTTGATTATAGTAATGTGCGAACTATGCATTTCTTGACATTGATGGCAGCAACAATTAAGTCCTAAGCTTCTCTACATAGAATACTTCACAGGTTAACTCACATACATCCCTTGAAGGTATGTATTTTGAAAAATAGTATCATTTTCAAAAAAGTTGCTCTTAGTTTTTCCAGTTGGTCTAGGTGTTGCAGTTTTAGATGTAGCCAGAGGTTTTCCATATGTGGCAACAGGTGAAACCTTCAACTTGAATAGTTTGAAGATTGTTCTGATACTTTATGCAGATTCTTATTATCACTTATGGCTATAGGTATTGCAGTAATTCTGTCACTGATGAGAGTAGTGAACACATTATTCATAGTCTGTAACATTACACACTTGAAGCTCAGTATTTTATTCAGAAGTCTTTCCTGTATGTGAAACATTGATGTTTTTCCACCCTTTCTGAATGTCATTAATGGCATCTTAGCTTCAATTAGGTGAAGTTCGCTATCTTCTGCCTATTTCTCCAGAAAGTCAAATGTGGCTTGCATTTCCTCATTAGATCTTGAAGACAGCACAATATGTAATTGCTCTTTCAGGAATCACCTCCAAAATATCAGCTATTGCAATTAAGAATAATAAAGAATTTAATGGATTCCCTAGCACAATACCTGTAGTTCACTGAGTACTACTTTGATATTGGGTTGTGATGAAAATAGAAATTGGGGTGTTTTGCTATCCACAGCAATTCTTGGTTAATGAGGAATGTTTTGGTGTAGTAGATGTTGCTCCGGGGGTAATATATTGCCCAACCTCCCTTTTCCTCTCCTTCTAAAAAACATCCCTCTGCTATGCTTTGAGGTTGATGGCCCCTCATCCCTCAGCTACGCCTTGAAGCTGAGGGCTCTCAATCGTGTTTTCAGCTATGCTGAATTTCAAAGTTGGCAGTGGAAAGTCAATACAATCACCATTCCCATAATGCCACGGGTGAGATGCATGCAATGCGACCACTCAATGTCAGTAATACGGAACAAAAGTGACAAAATATGCCATATATTCATGAAAATAACTAAAGCATCATGTTATTTGTTCCTTATTACATGCAATGATGTTTTGAAATCAATCAATAAAAGTTGTGCAGTGTATGCATGTGTATAATGATACCGGCAATAATTCAATATCGAAGTTTCCAAAGTTTATCTGTTCATTGGATTGAATTAGATTTTATGACTCCATCATTAATTTCTGTGCAGTTTGAGGCCAGTATATCTGCATAAGTCGTTTAATGTATGCATTTCTTTCCATTAGTTTGTCCAACTCTTTTATGAGAATCTACCTGCTGATGGAGTGAGTCTTTCGATAATTCTAAAAATGTATGCTTAGGAATGAACATGTTCGGTCTTAAAATATACATGGGCACTCTCTTTAAACAACACTTTTAGTTGATGCCATACAGCAATGGGACGCCCAAAAATGTACTTCTCCATTGTTGGTTTAACAAGAACTTTTAGGGCATTAAACCCCCCCCCAAAAAAAATGATTTCTTACCGCTTCACACTATAGTAACCCTGAGCTTCACACTTTCAATGATGTGGTGGTGGTGGTGTGGAGTTTAAGGGCCCGTCGACACACTTTCAATGAAACCTGGACGCTTAAATAACGTGGGTAACTTTAAAAGCATAGGTTGGAATAATTACTACCATTCAACAACTCATGCTTATAACTACAGCCTTTGATTAGACAAACATTACGCTGGCAATGCGCTGTGGTATTTTAATTTGTGCACTTATGAAAATACGTTCTTTTAGCTTTAAATGAAATGATCCTAACCTATTTTTACTACTTGTAAATCAAGCACGGATTATGTGAAGCAAGCTTCGGAAGTAAACGTAAAGCACTGGCAGTTGAATAAGAATACATTATAATAATAAGCTCACTGTAAAACTTACCCCATGCCCATAGTGCGACGGCATTCCACTGAAAATAAATTAATGAAATCTTGATTAGTAAGCAAAGGTGGACTCCACCTAAAGCTATAGAAATTGAATGTTTCTGAGTTTTACTCTATAAGGAATTTACCTTTTTCACTTCAAATCGTTTTTTCTCTCCCTTGCCACTGCTGGAGGTGGGTAGCTCAATTTCTTCCTCGTCAACATCCATTGCAGATGCCATTTTTCACTTTTTCAGGTTACCACTTTTAACGCAAAATATGACTACGGCTAATGACAAAAACCACAGCCTTGTTGTGATTTTGTGCTTTGTGGACTGAGGCCCCATTTTAACATCCATATGTATCACGAAGGCAGTGACAATCACTGTAGCCAACATAAACAATGTGAATTTTAACTTTTTGGCAAATATCAATTCTGAATGGTACTTGATTCTGGGCTCAAAATTTTTACTTTTCCTACTACGTATAGTAAGCAGGGGAATCTCGACACCTAGATACTGAGATTTCACCGGAAATATATGTTTTGAGGCGCCCTGAATCCAAATAAAGCATTTTTGGAAAACTTGTCTGTCATGTGTGTCTGTGTCAAAAACGAACAGAGGTTAAATACCATTCTTGGTATTTAGGTTCAGTATGTTCCAAAGATGCGACAGGAAGATTTTCAACAAAATCCCCCATCCCAAATTACCGTTTACATGGAACATTTTTTGAAATTGTTTATTTTCTAAAAAATTACTAACAATTTTGATTAAAATACCATAAGTTCTCATCATTCGGAGGGAATTTTGTATAACCTTGTATAGCTGGTAAACATTGAAAAATAGACGAAAACGTGTTACGCAAAAAATGTACATTCCTTAAAACACACAATTTATTTAAAATAATTTTTTGTGGCATAAGCTGTTTCTGAGAAACCCGTTTAGGTTCGAATTGTTCGTTTTTGAGTTATTCTAATTCCTTCCAACATTCAGTCGTTTCTCGCGATTGCATGAAAACAGTATAGAATTTTAAGGCCTGCGTATAGCATTCAGTTCTTAAGACATTTGACTATCACTGTTCCCTTTGTATCCATAATGAAATGTGTAATGTAGCTATTTCTGCAAAGATTTATTCGGATTAAAATATAGTAGATAAAAATAAGATTGAGTAAGAATAATTTATGTACCCACTAATAAGCGATAGAGGGTAGAGAAAGTCAAGTCAATGTAGCACATCAAATTTTCACTTTCTCCACTACCTATAGTAACTAGGGGAAGTATTGCATTCCACCCAAAAATTCGATATCGAGATTTCACCTGAAATACATGTTTTGAGGCCCCTGAATCCAAAAAAAGCATTTTTAGACAAATGTCCTGTGTGTGTCTGTGTCTGTGAGACTGAACAGCATAACTCAAAAACGAAATGTCGGATAAACACCAAACTAGGTGTCTAGATTCAAAGATGCGTCACAAAGATTTTTAGAAAAATCCTCCATCCCAGACTACCCTTTATATGGAACATATTTCGAAAATGTTTATTTTCTCAAAAATGGCTCTAACGATTTTTTTTAAATATCATATATTTAAATTTTTTTCATGACAAATAAAATGTATATCTTGAATTTTCTGGGAATATCGCCAAAAGTCCTCTTCATTCTGAATGGCTTTTGCATAACGGGTAAACCGTAAGAGATAGACAAAATTTTTCTACGTAGAAAATGTAGAGCTCGGTGAAATACAAAGTTTATGTCATATACTTCTTTCTTTTTTTTTTTTTGGAGTGAACCATTTCCAAGATATTCTTTGTTATTTGTTTGAATTTCCAATACATATACTTTTTCTCAAATGGGAATTCGCTATTTTTTCTTTTCTTTCTTTCTTTTCCGTTTTTAACCGGTAATTCATGTCTCAAACAGACATCGGATTTTAGGGAAAATGCATATTTTGTTTATTTAGGAGAAAACAAAAAAATAATTATAAGGCTCTTATTCCCTTAGAACCTAATTCGTTAATATTCGCCTTAAAATGCCTAAATTAATGTAAAGTTTTTTTTTATTTTACTATATATTTGCATATTTATTTTTAACTAGACACATAATACATTTCATATAATGTACCTATGTCATGTCAATTTTATCATGCGAAATATTTCAAAGGTAAGTTTTTTTAGGATTAACACAAGCAACTGCGGCAGTACCGCCTCCTCAGTCAGAAGTTGTTCTAGTTCGTAATGCCCGCAGCTCCCGGCTTACCTTTCTGCGGTCCTCCGCTTAGACACCGGATGTTTGTCGTGGTCTGCCTCTCTGCATCGGGGTTTTGATGTAGCGGTCACCTGTTTCTACTCTCTATCCTCTATCGGGAGGGTGATGGTAACGGAGAGAAAATAGACGTGCTTCAGTTTTGAGAGAACAACACTACTGTTTTCTTTATTTGTCACTTCTAGTAATTCACAACACTGATCACACTGACATTGTCGCCGTTAAAACACTGTCCACTGTTGAAGCGCGGCGCTGATACGACGCGAAGTTTATAGGTATATTTTCCAAATCCTCGTAGCGCTTCATGTGTATAGCTAACCCTGTTTTAATCCACAAACTTCTGGCGCGACACCTCTTAATTATGCGGCAGCATCATCCTCTGCCTGTGGTTTAGAAGCAACCCCCGATTTTTTAAGGGCGGCCCCATACCCGCCGCCTACGGTGGAGATCATCCTCAGAGACTACATCGTCTCCCCATGCACATGCTGTTAGTGAGCTATACATGCAAGGCAAAGTTAGTGGTGAAGCGTGCAAAGATGGGTCGGGTTCCGCATGAGCATCCCGTTAGTAAGCTACACATTAGTGCTGGCATTCAGGGATGCAAGCGAATCAGACGGAATGACCTGGACGACACCCATGACATGTCCTGGATGGCGCCCAGGGATTAGTGCAGGCAATAAAGATAGTTTGTTAGATGCGTAAGAAACGGGGTTCGCGATGTAGGTTCGGAAATTTTGTCATGCAGTGAAAAGAAATGGCATGGTGGGGCGAGATTTGACGTGAAGTAGTCTGTGATTAAGTCTCTGAATCGGTGCAGCGTCGGGCTGATGGTCCAGTGGTACGTGGTGCGTCTCGTCGGCTGAGTGGCAGTGAAGATCGAGATCGGTATTTGCGGTTACCAGTCAGTAGAACTGGAAATTAATAAAGAATCATGAGAAACGTGTCTGTGATATATGAAGTGCAGACAATGAGCTAAGGCGGCATCAACTGAAACAAAAGATCACGGACGTCTATAAGAGAATCATCGGGGAATAGCGTGCGTTCGAAGAGTTGGAGAAGGCGGTGATGGGTGTCGTAGTCCGTATGGTATTGTCCAAGATCGCGAACAACTGGATTATAGTTCTTCTTGACCTTGTCGTAAAGATCAGCTGCAACCTTTTTAATAAACTGTTCAACGGTATACATGCGGAGTTCGGAGTTAATATTTTAGAAGGTGCTATTTTTGGAACTTTGGCAATAATGCGGAGAAGCTTGTTTTGGAATGATTGGAGTTGGCGAATATGTGAGGGGGCAGCATATCCCCATGCAGGTGCCGCATAGGTGAGTATAGGTCGGATGAGTGTTTTGTATAGTGTAAGGCCCGTCTTATGATTTAGACCACTGTTAATGTCAATCAAGGGGTATAATTTTCAGAGTTGTGCGTTGGCTCGTTTGCGGGTGCTGGTTATGTGTGCCTGTCAGGTGAGGCCTTGGTCCATGGTGACACCAAGATACTGCACCAGGTTGGTCCAGGGGATGGGATTTCCGAAAAGATTGAGAGGCGGAAGATTATGTCTCAGGTAGCGGTGCCTATTACGTCGCGTGAAAACGATGACTTTGGTGTTAGCAAATGTATTTATTGTTGCGGGCTTCTTGAGCTCATTAATTTTTTATTGGTGCATTTTTCGCGCCACTCAACGCGTCTCGCTATTTCATATTGGTTTACTTGGATCTTATTGGTCCTCTTTCACCCCCTCTTGCTCAGTTTCAACAAGAAATCGCGACTTTCCCTAACTATGCCGTTTAAGCTTGCTGTCTTATTGTCGCCGTACAAAAGGACAATGGCTCTATACTCTCGTTGTACTAACAATACTTTTGCTATCAGAGACACATCGTAAAACTAACCTGTTGCCTTCGGAAACACTGTTCCTACATCTAAAATATCTCGTCGTGGACAGTATTTTAACATAGCGCTTAAAATATTTCCAGTAAACAATTTGTTACTCCTCTAATATTAGTAACACAAATACAAACATGATATTATTAAATCACCCTTCTTAAGCTACACAAGCCGTTAAAAAAGAAAAATAGTTGTACATAGCATAATTTAATTTCACTAAATGAATCGCTATTTGTTAAAGGGGCGGAAGTCAATTTTTTTCAAAATTCATTTTTGTTTAAATATACGTTCTCCTACCATAGACACATCGTTTTATCTTAAAATGGCTTTAAGAATTCCAATACAAATGGTTAAACTCGTCTCTAAAATTTAATGGTTTATGTTAGAAGGGCGGATGTCCTGGACTTCTGACCTTTTAACAAAAAAATATTATTTCTGATTATATTCAAAGTTAACCTACTAAAACAAAGTGGGTAAATGGTTACAATAATGCAATACTGGTCATTGTTGATCTGTTCACTAAAACATTCTCACAGATAATAGTTGTTCAAGAGGAGTGGTTCTGAGGATAAAGATGAAGAGTTTATTGGAAAGAGAAGAGCTAATACTAGTGGATATAAACAAAATATAATTAAAATGGCTAGATTAATGGGTAAAGGATTTGACAACCATGGTTCTGAGGATAAAGTTGAAGAGTTTATTGGAAAGAGAAGATCTAATACTAGTGGATATAAACAAAATATAATTAAAATGGCTGGATTAATGGGTAAAGGATATGACAACCATGGTTCTGAGGATAAATATGAAGAGTTTATTGGAAAGAGAAGATCTAATACTAGTGGATATAAACAAAATATAATTAAAATGGCTAAATTAATGGGTAAAGGATATAACAACCATGCTGGAAGTTATTACAACTAAAAGCATTAGGAATGAGTGTCAGTGTAAGTACAAGATATAAATAATATTCCATTTGCAGGTGCTATATCCAAGTATATGTAGTTATATCCAAATACCTATAAAAACCTGATGCTGATTCTCGGTGCAAAAAGAAATGCTTTGACCCCTGAAGAGAATCGGCTGGATGTCTTCAGTAAGTTTTATAACAACTATTCTTCCAAGGATGAACAGGACATATTTCTACAAAGTCTAATAGACACTGAAGATGTGAAAAGAATAAGACCAAGAAATGATCCAGGCAAGCAAAGCAGAAAGAGTTCATTAACGTATCACTTAATGGTAGGCACAAAAAAGGCAGATGTATGCTAAACTGCATTTCTTTCTATCCTAGCTGCGAGTGAGAAGCGCATTAGAAGGCTGAGAGTGCTCAAACTTTAAGTTAAAAGTCCTGTGGACAAACATGGGAAACATACCAACCTCACACTACCCCCGGCACTAAAATAAAGGTTCCCCAACATACCCAATCATTTCCATTTCAGGAGAGTCATTATAGTGGCAAAACAATTAAATATCTTGGCTCTGATTTGGCTGAAAAGATGATGTATAAGCTCTTCAAAGAGAAGTTTCCAGATACCAAAGTGAGCTATTCTTTCTATTTCAAAAATTTTAAAGATAGCCTTAATCTGAAATTTGGACAGCCACAGGTAAACTGCTGCTGTGTCTGCGAAGAGCTAAAATTAAAGTTAAAATCCCACACCTAAATGACACTGCAAAGCGTGTGGCAGCTGTTGAGCTGGCTGCTAATTTATAAGAAGAAGTAAGAAGTTTTACAGTGTCTTGCAACAAGATAGATCAGATGACAAAATTGGAAAAAACAAAAACGTTCTCTCCATTGCTTTCGATTATATGCAAAACATACCAATTCCTAAAGTCTCTGTCCAGGATTTATTTTATTTGAGACAACTGACTGTTAGCGGTTTTTTGTATACACAATATTTAAACAAATAAAGCAATCATATATATATCTATCATGAAGGCAAAGCAAAAAAGAGCCCTGGTGAGGTATGCTCTTTTCTTCTTCACTATTTAAATTCTGTGCCAGCTTAATATGTTGAAATTCATTTATTCTCTGATAAGTGCTCTGGGCAGAACAAAAACCATACAATCTCCAAATGTTTGTTAAGTCTAATAGATACAAACAGATTTAAGAAAATTTAGCATTTCTTTCCCAATAAGAGGCCATAGCTACTTAGACTGTGATCGAGATTTTGCTATTATCAAAAGAAGCCTCCGAAAACCTTACCGAATTTACACACTCATCAACTCACTGAACTGATAATTCGAAGTCGTGCCTCTCTTAAATTAATAATAGTCGAAGTTCGTAACTAATCCTATAATATACAATTTCAAGAGTTGGTGGCAGCAATATTATAGGAAAAATCCTGTATCTGTCGAAAATTCAAAAACGAATTGGGATAAAGTATACTTTGGAATTAGTAACTTTTAGCATTTTGTGTACAATAATAAACATCCAGGGACAGTTGTTGCAAGACATTTCGTCAATGGTTTAACTGAAAACACATTCATCCTTCGCCACAATTCTTACATCAACATTCAGCTCCCAAATTCAGTGGCATACCCCGAAGAGAAACTACCACTGAAGGAGAAAAAGGTCAACGACTTGAAAAAATTATCCCATACATTAAAGACAGTTATAGATACATTTATGAAGAAATAATAAATTAACATTCTGAAGTTGTGAACCTAAAAGACTGGCATTTTTCATACATAAGCTATGTTAATATCGATTGCACAATGTGTTTTCTATAAAGGTTTACAAAATTCCGCGTGTGATCATTTTCTTACGGAAAATAAGATGTTAATTTACAAATTACCTAATTATTATTGTTTGTGTTTTCATTCAGTAACATGTCTTTTATATTTCATCATGTTTTTATGAATAAAATAGGCTTATGTAATTTTTAAAGAAAACATATTGATCTCAAACCCCATTATTTGTTAAAAGGGCAGCAGTCCTAAGGTAAATTAAGACCATGTTTTTTACCTAAGTGAATGTTACACTTTAACCCTCCGTCAATCGCTAGGGGCCTGAGAGACCCCTGGCATTATATAAATGCTATAATGTTCGAACGAACGCACCTATGCAATTGCCTGACTAGGACATCTAACATTACACCTTGCGCGATTATTTGCTGCAGCGATAACCTTATCTGTTTATTTGTTTGGCTGGAGGAATGAATAATCAGCAGTTACGTGTCGCACAGGTCAACCAGGCCCCGCGCGCCTGCTCTCGTTACATATTGTTGACAGATTTGTTTCTCATTAGCTTTTGTGCAATATTGCTTTACTATTGCAAGGAGCTGTTACTGTCTCGTTACGAATACGAGTAAAAGGTACGATCTACAAAATCCGAATGATTTGGAAGAAGTACATCGCCTACTTTGCGATGATGATGCCTTGCCCGTGGATGACAACTTATATGAATAAGATGACTCTGATTCAGAAGATAAACTCGAAACGAGATCTTTAGATTCAGAAACTGACCATGAAGATGAAGAGGAAGACGATGAAAGCAGCTTGTGTGATAACATGTATTTTATAGGTAACATCATATGCGTATCATAGTAATTCTTCTTCTTTTTCTTCTTCTTATTATTGACAATACATTCTGTTGTTATTCACAGGAAGAGATGGAACAAAATGAAAAAAAACACATTTGAAAATAACACAGACAAGGGCTCACAATATATTGACCGAACTTCCTGGTGTGGTAGGGGCTGCCAAAAATGCGAAAACGGAAATTGATTGTTGGAACCTTTTTTGTTACCGAAGATATAGTTGATTTTATTTTTGAAAGCTCAAATACTTACATTAGCAGTGTGCAGCACAAATTTGATTGTGAAAGAGACAGCAGACCTACAGATGTAATAGAAATAAAAGCTTTCCTAGGCTTATTGTACCTGGCAGGAATTTTTCGTGGTGGACACCAGAATATTCACGAGTTTTGAAGAACCGATCTTGGAATTCCTCTATTCCGAATGACTATGTCCGAAAAATGATTCAGTTTTCTAATACGCTGTATTAGCTTTGATGACAAAAGCTCAGGACTGGAGCGACGAAGATTGGATAAATTGGCTGTTGTTAGAGAAATGTTTACATTGTTTCTGAACAACTGTCAGAACCATTATTCTCTTGGACAAAATGTCACTGTCGACGAACAGTTGCCGGCATTTCGTGGTCGATGTGCTTTTAGACAATATATACCATCCAAGCCAAACAAGTATGGCATAAAGGTATTCTGTATGAGTGATGCAAAACTGTTTTATACAACTAACATGGAGATTTATTGTGGACATTAGCCGGACGGACCCAATTTGCACACTAACTCGGCAGAGGCTGTAGTGCTGAGACTAACTGAACCAATCTCTGGCACTGGAGAAAACGTTACTGCAGATAATTGGTTTACCAGTGTATCGCTGGTGAATGAATTGCGCAAAAGACAACTTTCTTTCGTCGGTACAGTGCGAAAGAACAAAAAAGAGTTACCCACCACTTCTCCAAAAGATCGCAGACAGTACGAAAGCGTATTTGGCTTCACAAAAAATGAAACACTTGTTTCATATGTACCAAAAAAAGGGCAAAACAGTAGTTTTGCTCTCAAGTCTACATGTTTCATCCACACAGTTATCAGAAGGTGCTGAGAAAAAGCCTGAAATAATCCTGCATTACAACGACACTAAATGTGGAGTTGATGCAGTAAATAAATTGTGTGGTACATACAATGTAGCCAGAACAACGAGAAGTGGCCCATGGTAATTTTTGACCATATCTTGAACATTGCAGGTATTAATTCTAGGGTTATCTTCCTTGGAAACCAAAATAAATATTCCACAAGGCAGGAATATTTGAAATCACTATCTTTAGCTTTACTGTTGTAACAGCTACAAAGGAGAGCAACAGCATCAAATCTATCCGATGATTTGAAAGGACTTTTGACAAAATATAAACCTGAAGTATCTGGTGTAGATGAATTGTCAAATACACCACTATGCACATTGAAAAGGAAACGATGTGAACCCAGCAACAAAGACAAAATGAACTGCAAAACTAAATATGCATGTGGGAAATGCAACACCCCCCGGTGTTTGAGCAAACATGCTAAAATCATTTGCGATAGTTGCTTAGTCGGGGAAAACACGGGTGAAATAGTAGATGATTCTGAGTAACTGAACATTTGAAATTACAAGTTGTATGTATACCTGGAAATGGCAATGTATTTCTTTATACTTACTGTAATACAATTTATAACGTATATTTAATCATATTTTAGCTTGTATTTTTATGTTGTAAGATAATACCTATTAATGAAAGCCTTGTACGCTTAATCTAAAGAAAGGTAAAAACAGGAAAAAAGAAAATAAACGAAAAAAAACAAACAATAACAACAAAAATATAGCGCGGATCTACTAGGCCCCGCGCGACTAACGGCGTTCTACCAAAGCGCGCGCCTGACGGAGGGTTAAAAATGGCTACAATACAAAGTCTTATGCCAAAACAGATTTTTAGTCCAAAAAGAAAGGTCCAACGTATGTAGTATTGCTGAAAAACAGTTTTATGCTTTTCCTGTAAAATTTGCATTTTTGTACTCGCCCTTTTAACAAATAGCGATTCAAATAGTAATGACCCAAATTAGTAATAATTCCTTAGCTCGGGCTTGTCGGCCTAGAGTTGCCGTTCCACATCAAAGGGTGGAATTTTGTATTATCGTCACCGTCCAGGGCCGGCTCAATGGAGGTCGAGCCGTACTACTGCCCAGGGTTGCAGGTTTTAAGGGGCGGCAAAATCTTAAAACATGAATAAGCTATGCAAAAATATGACGGAATTACAAACCATACTTAAAATCTAGCGGAATTTTAGAGATTTCTGTTATGAAACTAGTGACAAATGAAGCGCCAGATGATTTGGATGCGATCCTTGTTGTTATTATTATTATTATTATTATTATTATTATTATTACTATTATCATCGTCGTCATCATCGACATCAAAAGATCCCGCGTGCGTCAGGTGTTCAACAATAAACTTTACATTTATAAATACGAGTGTTCCAAGTCACTAGCTTTAGTTTATTTGCTTACATTGGTGACTTTTGAACCTCTCAGGCACCTCTCAGGTCAGTTATCACCCTAGTGGTATTCTGCAAGTCCATCTTACTTATGTGCTGGATTACTTCTTGTGTTATTGGCCAACTTTATTAGTAACTACTAACTTTTAACTCCAGAGAAATTCAATTGGATGACTTTGAATTAAATACAATTTTGAGATCATTTCACCCACTTCATTCATCGTCCGATATGGCTAGCCGGTTAAAGAATGCTAAACTTTAAAAAAAAATCTACACCTACTACACCCGAAATGTGCATTCTACCACACGGAAACTTATTTCTGCACTTAAAGAAGCAGAGCTATTTAAGGGAAGCCTTAGCTCTTTGAATAGGGTCCTCCATGATATACTGGATTTGAATTCAATACAATAAATAAGAGTAAAATAATACTCGAAAGATCCGGTACTGAAACCCTAATAGCATTTTTAAGATAAATACAAAAGAAGAATTTAAGGGAAATAGATTGGTTGGCTGAAGCGTGGTTAAATGACAGCCATACCCTAATAAAGGGCTGGCCTATGACAGAATCAAAAGCTCCATTAAATCACCCGCAGGATTCTATTATTGCCCATGCTAAAGCACCTCATTTTCAGGGCTACCTACTGATCTATAATTCGAGAAGTTCTGGAGAATTATATCATGAAAAAATCAAGCAAGCATGACCATTTCTACAGATGGTTTAAGCATCAATTAAGTACTCCATAACATCCCGTGTTGTTATGGACAATGCTCCATACCATACGGCCCAAACAGATAAGCGCACACTAAAGTACAAATGGTAGAGTGGCTCACTCGCATAATGTGCTATGTAACATTACAATGAAGTAAGAGAACCTTGTTAACTTCGGTTACTCATAAATGAAAGCAAGCTCAGGCCCAAATATATTGTGGATTATTAACCAGTGCAATGGACCGTCAAGTGTGTTTTCATTTTGTATGTGTGTTTTCAGTCTTTTAAACTCCCGATGAATGGGTATACCCAAATCATGAACATTTTCTTTGTGTGACTTTGCGTGTTTTATCTTTCATCCGGAACAATCTAATTGTTTCACCACACACACACACACACACACACACACACACACACATATACATGTGTGTGTGTGTGTTTTAGTTATTGATTACCCCTACAAATACATTTTGTGTGATAATAAGTAGTCATGGAGTACTGACATTGCGGATAAAAATTTGTAATGTCTTAAAGCTTGAGGGGACGGTAAAAACCCTGGAGCCGGCCCTGTTACCGTCACATATAAAGAATTTCAGCAATAATGCTCCAGTTAGTTTGTCTGTTAACTAATCTCTTTCCCTCTCCTTATTTATGTTGAGAAGTTTTAAGTGATAGAAAATGGTTAAGCTTGAACTAACAATGCTTTGTTTATGGAAGCCTCCAGTTGGGGGAAACTGAATTTGTGAATAAATTCTCTCTCTAGACCACACCACAGGTGGCGAAAACATGACTCGCGAGTCACTTTGACCCGCAGGCGCCGTTCCCTCTCTGCAACCGTCCCTTTGTTTCTCACATGCCGCTGAGTGATGCAGTGCGTGTTGCATATTTGGTGACTCGCGGCAGGAAGTCGTTTTTGCCACCCTTGTTCTAGACTATAAAGAACGCAAGCTTGTCGTTGGGTTTCTTTCACTTTTGGTTTTTTAATCATTAGATCATACACATTCACACTCTCATTCATACTTTCAGACTCTGGGGAGGATAGGGATTAATCTTAGCTAGAGAAAAATTCCCACCCGCCGCCGGGAATCGAACCCGGGGCCCCTCACACAGCAGGCAGAATATTAAACTTGTCCGCCGTTTTTCCGTATATTTACAACAATAACCTCTCCTTAACATTACGAAATAACAGACCTATATTTTACAATTTGCAAGCATTGTGCGATTTCTCTTCACTGGCAATACTAGTGCAAGTGCGTGGCAAAAGCTACAACAGAACTGAGAAATGCCCTCAACGTTTTACAGGTAAAGAAACTGAATCGTGCTCTTAATATTTTACTATAAAAGGATAAGACTGTTTGCACAGAATTGGCAAACCCCAAATTACATATAGGGCACTGATACTGCTTTGTTAGACCTGTTTTCAGATGTGAACAACTTTGATGAAGCAATGTTTGATGTAGCTTTAGTAAATAGTTGCCAATTCCTTGTTTGTCAAAAAACGTAATGTGTTGTAGTTTTGATTGTGCACAACTTTGTAAAAATAAAAGTACCGTAAAAATGTGTAACACGGCGATTATGTTTAAAAAATAATTACCCTTCATAATTGGTGTTCGAGATTTAAAAAAATGTCTTGCGCTCTATGTTTGAAAATTAAATCAGTCCTGCATTAAAGACACAATTGGAAATGTAAGTAAATGGCTTGAGATTAGCACAGTATTAATATGTGGTATTAATGGGGTGCTTATTCAACAACTGATGCTGCAATTATTTACGGGAAGATATAAATAATTAAATGCAGAAATGATAATAAGATAAAGAAATAATTGCAATAAATAATTTCCGTACATTAAATCAATGTATAATGCAATAAGCCTGAGTTGAAAGATTTTCCTGGAAAGAAAAAGGTAATTAGGAAGTCATGTAAGGAAGACATCAATAATAAACACATTAGCCTGAAGATTCTGGGAATGCAGTTAAGGGTTTAGTTCAGTACGTTTGCAAGGTCACGTAGGCAGCAGTAGGGTATATAAGACAGATCGAGCACAGTTTTTTTGCATTTATATGGGAAAGGATAGGGAAAACGAGGGCAGATGCTAGACTAGGAGAGCATCCAAGGAGGAAAAATGCGTTTATATGGGGAAGATAGGGATTACGAGGTTAGATGTCGACTAGACAGGGTTTGAAAGGTCGGAATATATGCTTTATAAGGGAAAGGATAGGGAAAACGAGGGGAGATGCTAGGTTGAGAGAGTCTTCATAGAGGAAAATGAGTTTATATGGGGGGAGATAGGGAAAACGAGGGTAGATGCTAGGATAGACAGAGGTTGAAGTAGGAGGAATGTGCTTTGTATGAGAGTGGCAGGGAATACGAGGTGAAGTGCTAGGCTAGTCAGAGGTTGAGTAGAGTATACGATTATATACGAAAGATAGGGCGTAGATGATAAGGCTAGACAGGTACTGAAGGAGGGGGAATATCGACTTACATACAGGAGAGATAGGGAATACGAGGAGAGGTGCTAGACTAGACAGGACTTGAAGGGTAGAATATAACTATTTTAGAACACACTTAGAAGCTTTTTAGGTACATGCTTAGCTAACTTTGCAGGTATTCTGATGATGTTTAATGCGGTGGAACAGGCATTTGACATCCTCTTACTGGCTTTAAAATATTTTTAGACATAGAAACAGATACGTGTTTTAGGGTATTGAGGCAAGCATTTTAACCAGTGTACTAGGAATTGTGGGAGCATTTTAGTGTTCATTTAGAAACACTTTAGGCATAGTTACAGGTATTTTTGATATGGACAAGGCTTTCAGGACATTCTGGTATGAGGCAGGGGAATTTTAGGTGTTTCAGCAGCATTTTGGGAACTGGAGCAGGTAGATTCAAGATATTCATATAAGCTTCAAGAATATTTCGAGGCGTTTTATGATGCTTTTAAGGTATTTTGACAATTTTCAAGACGTTTTCAAAGCTCGTGCTAGGAGTGTTTGTGACTCTTTAAAGGTATTTTAGGCTATGGATGTGGCATAGGCGTAGACCATTAAGAGTTCCTGAGGGGGCTTTTGGAAAGTGTAGTGGCTGTTTTATCGGCTTTTGGAAAGTGTAGTGGCTGTTTTATTGGCTTTTGGAAAGTGCAGTGGCTGTTTTAATGGCTTTTGGATAAGTGTAGTGGCTGTTTGTCGGCTTTTGGATAAGTGTAGTGACTGTTTATTGGCTTTTGGTAAATGTAGTGGCTGTTTTTATGGACTTTTGGAAAGTGAAGTGGCAATTTTTATGCCATTAGAGTTTCTGGTGGGCTTTTTAGAAAGTGTAGTGGTTATTTTTATGCTATTGGCACATGGTTTTCAGGCATTCTCTCTTGTTTATAGAGTTTTTCTCTTGTATTACACAGGTGTTATGATCTATAACCATTTCTAACGTTTTTACTGTCATACCGGTTGCTTTTGAGGTCTTCTCAATATTCTAATGCTAACATGTAAGAAAATATGTAGAGATGTCTTTTATAACCCAACCTTAAGCTCTGATAGTGATATTATTGTTTTGATTCAGCTTTTCTGTTTTTGTATGGTTAATTGTTGTCTAGGTGTATCGTCTTTACCAGTTAATTGATGCTTTATTAGATAAGGATTGTAAGGGTAGGTGCCTCTCCCCTTTTATCTAGGCTTGAGACTAGCACTAGGATTTGCTCCTAATGGCAGGGTTACCGCCTCCCTTCCACATTCTTATTTTTATTTATTCTTAGGTGTCTGCTAGATGTATACACAGTACATGGGTAAACTTCCACTTTTTAAAGTTGTAGACTCACGAGAAAATTATCATCTTAGGATTACATTCTCTCATGCACTGCTTGTAATGCTGTAATGGCCATATGCATATGTCGTTATTCCATCCTCAGCAACAACTCTTTTATCGTCGTATGGAGTCAATGCAATTTTATTCACTTGCACTGTGGTAACAGTATGCTTTCGTGACAGGATCAGATTCATGGGCGTCCTTATTATTTCTCTGGCTTTAAGACAGTCTGTATAACTGTCGAATGTGATGTGCTGCTTAATAGAGCCACGTTTTATACCTTTAATCTTTTTTATCATTGAGCCGTGGATATCTAGCGCATACATCTTAGGTCGCAGTCCGACAAAGCGTTGGATGATTTTACCATTAGCCTCATCTTTAAATTTTCCAAGGACTTTCTTGTATAGAGCTGAATAGCATATATGGTTTGTAGGATAATCAGCCGTATCCAGATGCTCAAGAAAACGTAACTTGTCCTTGTACACATCTACAGTTGTAACTTGATGGATGAATGAATCAGTGTCCATATACATCAGCTTCAGGTTTTCAACTCCATAATGCGGTAACAACACATCATAATGATAGTGGTACATTAATGTCTTGGAGATGTCCAACACACTCATTCCAATGTATATAGGCTTGTTGAACACGATCTGTCGGGAGGCCATATGCACAGCAGCTAGATTGGTGGCATATATTGTTCGATCGATAAACGTAGGATTTGCAATTAACTTTTGCAGAGTCTTCTCGTTTGTCACCAACCGTATATCCACACGATTACGAAGGTTCTCAATTGTTTTTCCAAACATAGCATTGTTGAACAGTTTGTATAGATCCTTCTCAAAATCATTTGCAGCCTTTTGTCGTAGTCTGTTGTTAAATTCCACATACGGTTTTAACCACTGTGACTGTCGGAAATGTAGCACACGATGGATTTTTGTTAGTCGTAGTCCATGACTAAGAGCTTGCTTCAAAGCCATGTAATGCACTACATACTTCTTTCGTGATCCAAGGTGAGGAACTAACTTCTTTGTAGTAGACTCCTTTGGTTTCAGACACTCAGGCAAGAATGGTAAATCATTATGCAGATCATGGAGTTCAGCAGGATACTCGATGTCAACTTCTAATATGTATCCATGAGGATCATCTTCTTCTAATCTTTGTAAGTTTATTTCTTCAGGTGAAACCCACTGAAATCCACCAAAAGGAAGGGCGTGACACATTGTCCACCCGTATTGGTTGTTGGCGTCCTCGTATGTGATGAATTGGGTTGGTCTCGACGGATCAAACTTGTCCATGTAAGTGTTATTAGCCTCTGCATACCGATGTGAAACTTGGCATAAACCTCCTCTTATGCCGGATTCTACCATGAGTAGTTGGTCATAATCTTGCAACAGTTCCAGTTCAATTCCAGTGTACAGTAACATGGCGTCCCATGTAAGTCCTGGATAGGTGAAATAATGTGTTGGATCAACTTTATGCGTTTTGAGAGTTTGCTCTCTGAATATCTCAAAGACATCAGCTAGAAGAAGAACATTCGAGGTTAACTAGAGGTCACTGTATTCACCCAGGTTTCTCACATTGAACAGTCTCCATACATTTCTAGCATGTTCGTAGTCAGCATCACTAATTTCTTCTTCATTCAATTTATTGTAGAAGTAGTTCTTAGGAGGCAGACAGGTCTCGTTCAAGACGTCCCATGAAGTAACGTAATCATAGGGAAATACACCCTTACGTGTCATCAACTTCATCTTGTCTTCTCCGAAGTACTTCAATGTCTCAGGGTACGATGTTAGATTTTTTACAAGCTTATCCAAGCTTGTACTCAGGAACCGAAAGCTATCCACAAACCGGAGCTTTATATCTCCGACATACTTGGAGAATGAGATATAGCTTTCTTCAGAGTTAGGAATTACCTCCACACGTTCACTTGCACATCCCAACTCCTTAACAATGAAATGAGAGTCATATACACTAAGGTTATGTATGAAGACGGGGATATATTTAGGCGTTTTACAGGCTAAATTGCATTCATTATGAAGACTTCCTCGGTATTCACCACTGATGTGATCATGATCGCGTACTTTGTAGTTCACTTCTGTAAAGGTTTTTCCACACAAGTAGCATACTATAGAAGACTCAAAATCCTTTTGCTGTTGATTCGTAAGTTTCAGGGGCATGACAGATTTGTATATATTATTAATCTCCTTTGCAAGGAATGACAGGTATTCCATAAACTTCTGAGCAGCATCAACACCACGATATACATAGGCATGCTTAGGAAGACCAGTTTCCAGATGTTCAACGTTGGTTGATGGTTTAACGTAAACACAGAATCTCATTGCTGTATGCTCTTGATAAGGGGCTGTATAGGAAGTTTCAGGACTGGGAATACACGTATGACATGGAGCGAGAATGCTTTCAAAGTCTGCGTAGATGACGTAAGGTAGTTTCAACATCCTTTCAAAATTTTTAAACTGTACAATTGATTTCTCCTTGTTAGGCATATGTACCCTTGCAACATTATGCTGGCTACAGATGGCTGCATGTTCTTGTAGTTTTTCCAGACCGCTTTGTCCATACTGATTGTCAAAGTGAGTAAAGCACCGCTTGCAGGTATGTATCACTCCATCGTGCTTAGTTTTCTGACGTCGAACGAGCTTCTCAAAATTCTTGATATATACATAGTGATGTTTTCCACTACCATCACTCAACAGTAACAGGTCACGGTGCTCAGATAGTTCAGTGTCAGCAACCTTTATCGGATACACTTCATGCTTCTCATCCAATCCGAAAACGTTGATAGACATCCTATTAAGTTTCTCAAATTTAGGTATTTGAGAAAGTGGAGTAGGATAGGAAACGCAGCTGAAGTCGTACTTATCTTGAAGCTGTTTGTATTTACTCACACGCTGTGCATTCTTCTCAACAAATTTGGCCAATACAGAATATATAAAACATTGCTCATCCTTATAGTTTTGGACGTTAATGCAAGCTTCTTTAGCTCCAACAGATGGAGGTAGGGGTATGCAGCTACTTCCTCGTAGCGGATTGTACTTGTTAATACGAAGGCGCACCCCTTCCACAGCAAGCAGAGCCCAGTTGCTTCCCTTTAGTTGTGACTACTCCATTTCAGTAACCAACTTCTTCATTTTCGTTTCCAGCATAGAGTCCAGATCCGTTTCTATGAAAGCAGCTTGATTCCGTGTTTTAAATGTTTTGTCACAGGTTTCTCCGATACTGTTTACAAATCGGCACTCAACCAGCAGATTAATTTTCACACTCTTGTGAATACCAAGCTCTTTATACACTACCTGGATTATTCGTTGTTTGGCCTCATGCAGGTACATATTCAAGTCCTTAGATGAATCGCATCGTATAAAATACGATTTCAATCGTCCTTCGAACGCTGTCTCGTATTCTTTCATGTCACAGTCCTCCATTGTGGATATTATGTGATGTTTGGTAGGCTCCAATCTGCTTTTCTTCTGAGGACTGCTTATTTCACATACGTCTTCGTGCCGCTGTCCCTTATAACCATCATTAAAGGTTACATTACAATGTTTACATTTGAAGAGTCTCTTACAGGTCATCTGATGTCTTCTCTTGTCATAACTTCGGAGGAATTCCTTTCTACATTTACTACAAGCGTATCCAGTAGCGCTCGGAATAATATCCTTATACGCTGAGTTATTCATCTTTATTCTTGATGTAATAACGTATTAATCCTTCTTCAAGGGAAATGTAGGCCTCTTCACCTTGATAACACTTTAGAAAGCTGATTATTCTTGGAGAGAACACGATGTTAACACCGCAAGACTAATTAGCGCAATGAAGTCCAGTGTCCGCGGTCACCCTATTTATAGAGGGAGCACGAACCTTTTAGATCAATTATATACTGAATTTTAATAATAAAACGGTGATTAAGCGTCTAAACTCTTATATCTCAATACGTTACACAGGTATTCGGGCGTTTCCGTAGGTGTTCGAACAAGTCCGTATGTTTGGAGAGGTGCTCGAATGTATTGTGTATGAATGAGTATGTGAGAGTGTGTTTTGAACTGTCTCTATGTGTGTGTGTATGTGTGTGTGTTTTGTACTGTCTCTATGTGTGTGTATATGTATGTGTTTTGAACTGCCTCTGTATGTGTTTGTGAGTACACGTGTGTGTGTATTTTTAGCTGTCCTTGAGTCATAGAATCTGGGTGCTGGTATGTCTTCATGCATATCAACATGTTTTGGTTAGATGTTCGTATGTGTTTGCCTATGTATGTGGATGCGTGTTTGTGTTATGTGTTCGCGTGATAGTGTCGCGTGTATGTCTGTGAGTTTACGTATGTGTGTATTGAACTGTCTCTAGACGTGTTTGTTAGTTAGTTGTGTATGTGTATGTGTCTGTGCGGTTGTGTGTTGATCAAGAAGAAAGGAACAAAGAAAGGAAGAAGGAAAGAGAGAAAGAAGAAAACAGAAAGAAAAAAGAAGAAAGAAAATTAAGAATTTTAATTCAGACCTGAGGATATCTAAGTATACTTATAAATATATGAGTTAAATACTTTTTATTCCATCCGTATATGTCTCCTAGTTCAATATTTCTTAACCATTAAATTTTTTATAAGATTCGAACAAGGACCACAGGATACCTAAGTACGTATCACGGTTTAACACAGATAATGAATTATATCTAATAAATACATTTTTGATCCACCCATAGAACTCCCTTAGTTTAATAGCTATTGAAAATTAAATATTTTGCTACTCGAAGTCAAGTCTCTAAGATAATAGTAAAAAATTAATCCTTAAATAGCTTGATTACAATAATTTTCTAATGATACCTGAAAAGTCTTTCACTAAGCCTCTTAGTGCTATAAACTTATTGTGATTTTACCATATTTGTCTAAGTCTTTTAACTCATTAAGAATTAAACATTTAGGTTTTACCGATCCGAGGTCGGATATGAACTTCGGACTCCTAAATAGCTGTTCAGAGAATCTAATCAATGCTATCAATTTAATGTAATTTGTTCCAGAAGACATACCAGCACCCAGATTCTATGACTCAAGGACAGCTAAAAAAACACACACACACGTGTACTCACAAACACATACAGAGGCAGTTCAAAACACATACATATACACACACATAGAGACAGTACAAAACACACACACATACACACACACATAGAGACAGTTCAAAACACACTCTCACATACTCATTCATACACAATACATTCGAACACCTCTCCAAACACACGGACTTGTTCGAACACCTACGGAAACGCCCGAATACCTGTGTAACGTATTGAGATATAAGAGTTTAGACGCTTAATCACCGTTTTATTATTAAAATTCAGTATATAATTGATCTAAAAGGTTCGTGCTCCCTCTATAAATAGGGTGACCGCGGACACTGGACTTCATTGCGCTAATTAGTCTTGCGGTGTTAACATCGTGTTCTCTCCAAGAATAATCAGCTTTCTAAAGTGTTATCAAGGTGAAGAGGCCTACATTTCCCTTGAAGAAGGATTAATACGTTATTACATCAAGAATAAAGATGAATAACTCAGCGTATAAGGATATTATTCCGAGCGCTACTGGATACGCTTGTAGTAAACGTAGAAAGGAATTCCTCCGAAGTTATGACAAGAGAAGACATCAGATGACCTGTAAGAGACTCTTCAAATGTAAACATTGTAATGTAACCTTTAATGATGGTTATAAGGGACAGCGGCACGAAGACGTATGTGACATAAGCAGTCCTCAGAAGAAAAGTAGATTGGAGCCTACCAAACATCACATAATATCCACAATGGAGGACTGTGACATGAAAGAATACGAGACAGCGTTCGAAGGACGATTGAAATCGTATTTTATACGATGCGATTCATCTAAGGACTTGAATATGTACCTGCATGAGGCCAAACAACGAATAATCCAGGTAGTGCATAAAGAGCTTGGTATTCACAAGAGTGTGAAAATTAATCTGCTGGTTGAGTGCCGATTTGTAAACAGTATCGGAGAAACCTGTGACAAAACATTTAAAACCCGGAATCAAGCTGCTTTCATAGAAACGGATCTGGACTCTATGCTGGAAACGAAATTGAAGAAGTTGGTTACTGAAATGGAGGAGTCACAACTAAAGGGAAGCAACTGGGCTCTGCTTGCTGTGGAAGGGGTGCGCCTTCGTATTAACAAGTACAATCCGCTACGAGGAAGTAGCTGCATACCCCTACCTCCATCTGTTGGAGCTAAAGAAGCTTGCATTAACGTCCAAAACTATAAGGATGAGCAATGTTTTATATATTCTGTATTGGCCAAATTTGTTGAGAAGAATGCACAGCGTGTGAGTAAATACAAACAGCTTCAAGATAAGTACGACTTCAGCTGCGTTTCCTATCCTAGTCCACTTTCTCAAATACCTAAATTTGAGAAACTTAATAGGATGTCTATCAACGTTTTCGGATTGGATGAGAAGCATGAAGTGTATCCGATAAAGGTTGCTGACACTGAACTATCTGAGCACCGTGGCCTGTTACTGTTGAGTGATAGTAGTGGAAAACATCACTATGTATATATCAAGAATTTTGAGAAGCTCGTTCGACGTCAGAAAACTAAGCACGATGGAGTGATACATACCTGCAAGCGGTGCTTTACTCACTTTGACAATCAGTATGGACAAAGCGGTCTGGAAAAACTACAAGAACATGCAGCCATCTGTAGCCAGCATAATGTTGCAAGGGTACATATGCCTAACAAGGAGAAATCAATTGTACAGTTTAAAAATTTTGAAAGGATGTTGAAACTACCTTACGTCATCTACGCAGACTTTGAAAGCATTCTCGCTCCATGTCATACGTGTATTCCCAGTCCTGAAACTTCCTATACAGCCCCTTATCAAGAGCATACAGCAATGAGCTTCTGTGTTTACGTTAAACCATCAACGAACGTTGAACATCTGGAAACTGGTCTTCCTAAGCATCCCTATGTATATCGTGGTGTTGATGCTGCTCAGAAGTTTATGGAATACCTGTCATTCCTTGCAAAGGAGATTAATAATATATACAAATCTGTCATGCCCCTGAAACTTACGAATCAACAGCAAAAGGATTTTGAGTCTTCTATAGTATGCTACTTGTGTGGAAAAACCTTTACAGAAGTGAACTACAAAGTACGCGATCATGATCACATCAGTGGTGAATACCGAGGAAGTCTTCATAATGAATGCAATTTAGCCTGTAAAACGCCTAAATATATCCCCGTCTTCATACATAACCTTAGTGGATATGACTCTCATTTCATTGTTAAGGAGTTGGGATGTACAAGTGAACGTGTGGAGGTAATTCCTAACTCTGAAGAAAGCTATATCTCATTCTCCAAGTATGTCGGAGATATAAAGCTCCGGTTTGTGGATAGCTTTCGGTTCCTGAGTACAAGCTTGGATAAGCTTGTAAAAAATCTAACATCGTACCCTGAGACATTGAAGTACTTCGGAGAAGACAAGATGAAGTTGATGACACGTAAGGGTGTATTTCCCTATGATTACGTTACTTCATGGGACGTCTTGAACGAGACCTGTCTGCCTCCTAAGAACTACTTCTACAATAAATTGAATGAAGAAGAAATTAGTGATGCTGACTACGAACATGCTAGAAATGTATGGAGACTGTTCAATGTGAGAAACCTGGGTGAATACAGTGACCTCTACTTAACCTCGAATGTTCTTCTTCTAGCTGATGTCTTTGAGATATTCAGAGAGCAAACTCTCAAAACGCATAAAGTTGATCCAACACATTATTTCACCTCTCCAGGACTTACATGGGACGCCATGTTACTGTACACTGGAATCGAACTGGAACTGTTTCAAGATTATGACCAACTACTCATGGTAGAATCCGGCATAAGAGGAGGTTTATGCCAAGTTTCACATCAGTATGCAGAGGCTAATAACACTTACATGGACAAGTTTGATCCGTCGAGACCAACCCAATTCATCACATACGAGGACGCCAACAACCAATACGGGTGGACAATGTGTCACGCCCTTCCTTTTGGTGGATTTCAGTGGGTTTCACCTGAAGAAATAAACTTACAAAGATTAGAAGAAGATGATCCTCATGGATACATATTAGAAGTTGACATCGAGTATCCTGCTGAACTCCATGATCTGCATAATGATTTACCATTCTTGCCTGAGTGTCTGAAACCAAAGGAGTCTACTACAAAGAAGTTAGTACCTCACCTTGGATCACGAAAGAAGTATGTAGTGCATTACATGACTTTGAAGCAAGCTCTTAGTCATGGACTACGACTAACAAAAATCCATCGTGTGCTACATTTCCGACAGTCACAGTGGTTAAAACCGTATGTGGAATTTAACAACAGACTACGACAAAAGGCTGCAAATGATTTTGAGAAGGATCTATACAAACTGTTCAACAATGCTATGTTTGGAAAAACAATGGAGAACCTTCGTAATCGTGTCGATATACGGTTGGTGACAAACGAGAAGACTCTGCAAAAGTTAATTGCAAAGCCTACGTTTATCGATCGAACAATATATGCCACCAATCTAGCCGCTGTGCATATGGCCTCCCGACAGATCGTGTTCAACAAGCCTATATACATTGGAATGAGTGTGTTGGACATCTCCAAGACATTAATGTACCACTATCATTATGATGTGTTGTTACCGCATTATGGAGTTGAAAACCTGAAGCTGATGTATATGGACACTGATTCATTCATCCATCAAGTTACAACTGAAGATGTGTACAAGGACAAGTTACGTTTTCTTGAGCATCTGGATACGGCTGATTATCCTACAGACCATATATGCTATTCAGCTCTAAACAAGAAAGTCCTTGGAAAATTTAAAGATGAGGCTAATGGTAAAATCATCCAACGCTTTGTCGGACTGCGACCTAAGATGTATGCGCTAGATATCCACGGCTCAATGATAAAAAAGATTAAAGGTATAAAACATGGCTCTATTAAGCAGCACATCACATTCGACAGTTTTACAGACTGTCTTAAAGCCAGAGAAATAATAAGGACGCCCATGAATCTGATCCTGTCACGAAAGCATACTGTTACCACAGTGCAAGTGAATAAAATTGCATTGACTCCATACGACGATAAAAGAGTTGTTGCTGAGGATGGAATAACGACATATGCATATGGCCATTACAGCATTACAAGCAGTGCATGAGAGAATGTAATCCTAAGATGATAATTTTCTCGTGAGTCTACAACTTTAAAAAGTGGAAGTTTACCCATGTACTGTGTATACATCTAGCAGACACCTAAGAATAAATAAAAATAAGAATGTGGAAGGGAGGCGGTAACCCTGCCATTAGGAGCAAATCCTAGTGCTAGTCTCAAGCCTAGATAAAAGGGGAGAGGCACCTACCCTTACAATCCTTATCTAATAAAGCATCAATTAACTGGTAAAGACGATACACCTAGACAACAATTAACCATACAAAAACAGAAAAGCTGAATCAAAACAATAATATCACTATCAGAGCTTAAGGTTGGGTTATAAAAGACATCTCTACATATTTTCTTACATGTTAGCATTAGAATATTGAGAAGACCTCAAAAGCAACCGGTATGACAGTAAAAACGTTAGAAATGGTTATAGATCATAACACCTGTGTAATACAAGAGAAAAACTCTATAAACAAGAGAGAATGCCTGAAAACCATGTGCCAATAGCATAAAAATAACCACTACACTTTCTAAAAAGCCCACCAGAAACTCTAATGGCATAAAAATTGCCACTTCACTTTCCAAACGTCCATAAAAACAGCCACTACATTTACCAAAAGCCAATAAACAGTCACTACACGTATCCAAAAGCCGACAAACAGCCACTACACTTATCCAAAAGCCATTAAAACAGCCACTGCACTTTCCAAAAGCCAATAAAACAGCCACTACACTTTCCAAAAGCCTATAAAACAGCCACTACACTTTCCAAAAGCCACCTCAGGAACTCTTAATGGTCTACGCCTATGCCACATCCATAGCCTAAAATACCTTTAAAGAGTCACAAACACTCCTAGCACGAGCTTTGAAAACGTCTTGAAAATTGTCAAAATATCTTAAAAGCATCATAAAACGCCTCGAAATATTCTGAAGCTTATATGAATATCTTGAATCTACCTGCTCCAGTTCCCAAAATGCTGCTGAAACACCTAAAATTCCCCTGCCTCATACCAGAATGTCCTGAAAACCTTGTCCATATCAAAAATACCTGTAACTATGCCTAAAGTGTTTCTAAATGAACACTAAAATGCTCCCACAATTCCTAGTACACTGGTTAAAATGCTTGCCCCAATACCCTAAAACACGTATCTGTTTCTATGTCTAAAAATATTTTAAAGCCAGTAAGAGGATGTCAAATGCCTGTTCCACCGCATTAAACATCATCAGAATACCTGCAAAGTTAGCTAAGCATGTACCTAAAAAGCTTCTAAGTGTGTTCTAAAATAGTTATATTCTACCCTTCAAGTCCTGTCTAGTCTAGCACCTCTCCTCGTATTCCCTATCTCTCCTGTATGTAAGTCGATATTCCCCCTCCTTCAGTACCTGTCTAGCCTTATCATCTACGCCCTATCTTTCGTATATAATCGTATACTCTACTCAACCTCTGACTAGCCTAGCACTTCACCTCGTATTCCCTGCCACTCTCATACAAAGCACATTCCTCCTACTTCAACCTCTGTCTATCCTAGCATCTACCCTCGTTTTCCCTATCTCCCCCCATATAAACTCATTTTCCTCTATGAAGACTCTCTCAACCTAGCATCTCCCCTCGTTTTCCCTATCCTTTCCCTTATAAAGCATATATTCCGACCTTTCAAACCCTGTCTAGTCGACATCTAACCTCGTAATCCCTATCTCCCCCATATAAACGCACTTTTCCTCCTTGGATGCTCTCCTAGTCTAGCATCTGCCCTTCTTTTCCTTATTCTTTCCCATATAAACGCAAAAAAAACTGTGCTCTATCTGTCTTATATACCCTACTGGCAGCAATTCTGTAAATTAGAAAAGTGAAAGGTACGGCTTGGCAACAAGATAAGAGACGCATACTCTCGTACGTAGAGTTTTAGGATTGGCCCACAAGGGGTGTGCATTATAAATCAGACTTGCTTACTTATTTACTTACTCACTTAATTCTATGACTTGCTCGTTTGACGGCGCCTTGGGATTACTCGTGTGGTGTTTATTTCAAAAAGTTGTGTAGCGCCTTTGATGTGACTGAGTGAGAAAGATTTAGCAGCTATTGCTAGAGATCTTTCCGAGTATCAGTTCTGCGACTTACGGCAACTGGCGCTTAACATAATTATTATTCTAGAAATAATTAAAAAATTTTAATTCAACATCGGCGACTCTTTTCAAACAGAATATTTGAGTCAGGAGTAAAATTTATCGCTAACTAAACTGGTGTTATCCTTTCACATTACCCTCATGCATACCCTGGGACAAAGAACCCATAGCTATACCACTGAAGCAGCTGGCGGACCAGACAATGCAGAACGAGCTAGGAGAACTAATCAATAAAAAGGTAACATTAAACGTTATCTAATAGATGCCGCATCAACATTTGAGACAAAGGGTACGGCTTCAAAAGTGTCGCCCAAGGAACGGCTTCAAAAATGACACACCTTTGCAAGACTTAAGGTGAGGATCATCAGAAGCTACGGAGACTACACTGAAATTCAAATCTAGTAAACAAGCAGCTCGAAGACGAAGGAAGACGATCTACGACAGCGATAGCTCAGGCTATACAGGAAAGCTCCGAAGCTACAGGATAACTCTTCAAACATAGCAGCAGCAGTACAGCAGCAAACAAAAAGTGCTTGGTGTGATGTATTTATTAGAGTTGACTAATGTAGAAGTGGTTAAGGAGTGGAAGAATGTTGGGTAAAAATCATTTAGTAGAAACGATGGAAGTTCAAGGAGGAGAAAGTAGTAGTAGACAAAAAATTGTACAAATTAGGGTAACAGAAATAGAGGAAAATGGTCAACAGATGCAGGAAACAGTACAAGTATCGGGAAGCGGTAGATGATTCAGGAATGGGAGGAAATGATTTCAGGGCGATGGTGGGAATGTTAAAAAGTATGAGGGAGGAAAGTTAGAGAAGTCAACAATAGCTAGGAATGAAATTAGGGGAAGAGCTAGGAAAGAAATTAACGGAAAGATGGAGCTAGAAAAAAAATTAGAGGAAACGTTAGGAGGGAAATTAGAAAATTCTCTACAGAGATTACAGGAAAAGTGGGGAGTAATACACAGCCATTAGAAAACATTCGACAGGAACTAGGAAAGAAGCTAGAAATTTAACAGCTTTCATTAGGAGCATTCAAGGATGAAATTAGAGGGGTAATAAGCAATGTTAGAAGTGAAATCAAGGAAAACAGTAAACAGGTTGGGAATAAATAGAAAATATTAAGAAAGAAATTAGCCAAGAAATAGAAAATCTGAAAAGAAAATATATAAATAAGTCAGTGAGAAATCAGAGATAGAAAGTAGGAAACTAAGGGAGGAAATAACAAACAAATTGGAAAGAAAAGGAAATAGCAAACAAAGAAATTCAACAGGCTAGGGAAATAGCCGGAAAAGAATTATGGGAAAGTAGAAATAGATATAAAAAGGCAGAAAGGAAAAGTAGGAGACAGGCTAGCAAGGATACAGCAACGGAAGTAACAGAAGTGAAATGTACATCAGAAAGTTTAAGAATAGGTATAAATCTACCAAATTCAAATTGTAGTTGAGGGCTCAGATGATACGAAATCTTTCATTAGAGAATTGTAGGAATATTTCGCTGTAAATTATATACCGTAGAAGTACAAAAAGACCATCGTTAGGAAATGTTTTAAGTGAAATACGGCAACTTGGTTAGATATAACTGTAAGAAATGACAATGACTTCAGGGCCTTTAGAAATATGTTCACGAGTAAACACAGGGCTGTAAATAGGCAAGCAAGCTTTAGATTACAATTGAGTAACGGAAAATATAACCTGAAAACTGACTATTCAATGGTTAATTATTTTATGAAATTAACAAGGAAATTGAGAATAATGGATTCACCAATAAGCGATAAATATCTCATAAATATTGTCACGAAATGTTTTCCAGAAGCTGTTCAGCACTATCTAGTAATAGCAAAGCCACGTAACGTATTAGAAGTTATTGATTTGCTGATAGCACTCAAGAGTAACAAACATAAATCCCAGGCAAGAATTAACAGAAATCAAGCAAGAAATGCAATGAAAAGTTCATATTTCTTGAGAAAGGGGCACAGTTTTATAGAAATAGAAATCAAAATGACGCTAGGAATAGATATAGCGGTCCATTTCCTTGTTGAGAAATCGTTTTGATAGAAATCATAAAAATAAAAATGCAGACAAAAGTGGTACACATGTTCAGGTTACTTATGTGAATTTAGGAACATTTGATAGACTTATGGGAGGAAATAAGCAGTTTAGAGGTAGATATAACACACGGAATGAATATTGGAGACCGGAAAATAATTGAGTTTTGACCTAGATCGTCTAGATAAGAAGATAGAAGTAGAAGCGATTGGTAAACTTCACCTATAGAAAAGTTAGGACAGAAGCAGTCGAAATGACACCCATATAATATATATATATATATTAGGAAGTAGCCAGAATCAGATACGTACAAATAAAAATGTAAATAGTAGTTTAGCAGGAACAGGTGCAATTAGCAGGTTACAAAGAAACCCTGGTCTCAGTCATACGCGACTTCAGTAAAGAGTGGAAATAAGAACCAAAATAACGATTGTGTTAAGTACACAGAAATAAGGGTTTCCAGATGGCAAACATTTAAGATTGAGAACGATAGAGAAATTTCAAGCAGGCAAGAAGGAAATAAAAAATTATGTGATCCACCGAGGATAAAAATAGGAATCAAGGGAAAGAATATAATGCGATAATAGATATTGGTGCAAACAGTAGTCTGTTTACAAAATTTTTTGAGAAATTGATAAAAAGTGTCACTACCTATGTAATGCACTAAGTAATGTCACTGCCTATAAGTGCAATATTTTGTTCATTGGCAATTGAGAAGAGAAAAGAAAGCGTGAAATTCCAAGTGATATTATGTGCAAAAATGAATGGAATTGCCATCCAAATTGTGTTTCATTTTAGTATCAAGATTAGTAACAGATGGTGTATTTGGATGTGATTATTTATATCCATGGGGTAACATTATCAGCTTTGGAAATATTTGTGAAGTTGGACACCGGAAAGGAAGACGTTGTAGTACCGTTCATTGAGGATAGATGCCAGAACAAGTGACCAGGGATAAAAGGAGGAAGAAATAAGGAGAGATGCTTTCTTTGTGGAATATATTAAAATATAGAGTAGAGCTATGGAACTAGCAGAAGTGAATGTAGAAGAACTTGACTTTGATGAGGGAGAAATAGAGTAAGATGAATAAATCAAAGTAATTGATAATTGTATAGGAGGAGATTCCCGAGAAAGTCACAGAAATCCCATTGAAAATTTTGATTATCAGGAAGTGAACAAGTATTATGATACAGAAAATCATTAATATCTATAAAATATGTTTGGATCAAAAGTAAATCAGGCAAATTCTTTGACGAAGATCAGAGGGAAGAATTATTTAGTACTTTAATGAAAACCCCAGAAATATTCTCAGAAAAGCCTGGAAATGTATAAGTTACACACATTACTTTGAAATTACACGTATTGAACCATACAGACATACAGAACTTACTTTCGCTATTCGAGAAGTAGACAATGCCACAAAAATTAAATTGTGTTTTATTTATAGACGCTCTTTAATTGCTATAGTCCTATTCTATACCGGAAACTTTGCTCAGAGGTCGCTTTATCAGGCTTGAGGTTCTTTTACGTGCCATAAATCTACGACACGGGACCGCCGGCTTTACCTCCCTTCCGAAAGAAGTTATGCTAAGGATTTTTACGACCGAAAAAATCCATTGCCCTCCGCCGAGTTTGAACCCACTATCTGGGGAACTAAAGGCTAGCATGGTACCACTAGACCTGGAGAACGACAGACAAGCCGTAGTTCATCGAAGTATATGTTTTACTGAAACACTGAAAAATAATGGGATAAAACTTTGTCATTGTTCATTCTATTTTCCGTCTGGTATCCCAACAGAACGTGTATCTATTGCTTTCTCTACTAAGTATAGTAAGCAGGGGAAGAATTTCATTCCACTCAAAAATTCCATACCGAGACTTCACCGAAGATACATGTTTTGGGGCCTCTGAATCCAAATAAAGCATTTTTAGAAAAAAAATCTCTCTCTCTCTCCCTCTGTCTGTGAACAGCATAACACAAAAACGAAAAGTAGGATACTTACCAAACTTGGTATTTAAGTTTAGTACCTTCCAAAGATGCGACACAAAGATTTTCAAGAAAATATAAGACAAATATTACATTATACAAAAATGACTATTTACATGGTATCCACATTACATACATATATCATTCATATATCAAATTAATCACTAAATAAATTAACACATTTTAAAATTAATCCAGGCCCATTCTGTCTCAATTATTCTATCTTGTCTTGTCATCCAATGATTGACCTTAAAAATGTCATCTCAGTTGGTTGCATTCAACTTATATCTCTGTTTTTCAGTACCACACTTTCATTACAATGTAATGGTATCTGTATGGTTTTATAGAATTTTGGCATCGAAAAAAATCGAAAAATATTCCATGTAAAGGATAGTTGGAATAGGAGGATTTTCTTGAAGGCCTTCATGTCGCGTCTTTGGGAGATACTAAACTTAAACAACATGTTTGGTATTTATAAGCTTTTTTGTGTTTGAGTTATGCTGTTCACAGACACATGGGTCCTTTTCTAAATTTATTTTTAATTCAAGGGGCCTCAAAACATATATTTCCGTGAAATCTGGGTGTCGAATTTTTGGATGGAATACAATACCTTCTCTGTCTACTGTGTTTGTGGTAGAGAAAGTAAAAATAGAAAGACTCAACAAACGATAGATCCATCGATCTGTAAACACAAAAAGTTCAACGCTTGAGGCAGAAGAAAGGAGATGGCAGCAAGATGAGGTGAATATTGGAGGGATAAATTTACATCTTTAAAAACTGTGCTGTGTCCTCTGCAGGAAGTTATTACAACATTTAGAAACTATGTGTCCCTACCACGTTGAATATTAAGAATGTGTTAAGAAAATAGATAGTTTAAGTTTTGCTGCCAAAATGGTTAAATATGTCGTTTTGTAATGGTGGATGTGTGTGTGTGTGTGTGTGTGTGTGTGCGCACACGTATATGTTGCCTACTAGTCTTAACTCAGTTGACCATTGCACAAACGGCATTTGTGTGTGTTTGAGTGTGTGTGCGTGTGTGTATGTGTCACAGCGGTCCGCGTGGTCGTTATCTATACGTTGGTGTGTCTGTCGTTTATACGTCGATGCCGTTTGTATACGGTGTAATCTGTGTACGTACCTGATCATCAATCAGCTGCTCTCGCTCTCTCTGTGGTCGTTGTTTTTGCGTCTTCGTCGTGGCGGAACAATCTCGTAGTAATTAATAACAATGCCTCGATAGTCAATGGAATTGAGCTATGAGTGGTAAAGGAGATCCAGAGTTGTCGTTTACACGTATTAACACGTTATTACGTATTAAACAATTAAACCATCAATTTCAATGAAAGAGACGCGATTTTATTGGATCTCACATTCTATTTCGTTTGACACAATTATGAAATTAATCTTAACACTAGTAACAATGGTTTTTGATACGGTAATTTGTATCACAAATTATTTAAATGTAAATAATGATTGTAATATGAATATGTATTTTTATGTGATATTGATTTCAGATGTTTATTAATTGTAATTATTATTGGTAAATAATAATATACGGCTTTACTGAAACTGTCAATAATAGCGCAATAATGCAGCGAGGGGGGTGAGCTGTTTATCGTTATTGGGAACAAGGAAGTTATGTAATGTTTGGCGCGTTTTCGGTAGAAACTTCTGGAATGTTTCCCTAAAAGCAATATGCATTCGTGGTTTTCATTGGATATTAAAATAGACGCTAATGTTGGCGCGTTTTATTAGCCAATAGTAGTTCATTTATAATCTTTAGGCATGTCGAGGAGTGGGAGTATATAAAGTCGAGTCCGTGGTAGATCGCCCCCAGTTCAACAAAATTCTCAATACATTACACGTCGGTCCCTCAGTTCATCAAAATTTCATGTACAGTACACGTCGTCAGTCAGTCCTTCATTTCGTCAAGTTACGCGCAGCAAAAATCATTAAAGATCTAAAATATTATACAGTTAAATATACACAAAGTTGAAGTACGCGAGTTAAAAGTGATAAGTAAGAAGTTATTACAAACAGTTTCAGTTTGGCGAGTATCTAAATCAATATGTAAAAGCGTTAGTGAACGTGTTCGACAATAAAAATTATAAAACCAATTTCTTCATTAAGTGTAATTTCTGGATAAAAGATTCCTTTCCGCTTCACAACCTGTAAGAGATACATGTTCGACCCAAACAGCTAGCCGGAGGACATTTAAAGTGAATTATTTCAAAATTGATGCAAATTGCTACGCCAGATGGAGCTACAAACCAGACAAATGAATGACGTCACAAGATGGCAACGCGTGAAGTAAGCAGCACAACCTGATCTACAAGTTCTAATAACTTACGCTACACAAACTACGTAAGAAACATTATTCACTCGCAAAATTGGCTTCCACAACGTGGGGCTAACAAATACAAATATTACGTGAGAAACATTTAATACCGTTACATTTTCCTCTCAGGGAAAGGCTTCCACACATATGAATGTTATAAAGTTCTAATATTCTGCCCAATAGCGCATACTACTTATTGCGGGAGTAATAACTCTATATCTGATCTCTTATTGCGTATTCACTTTCAACAATTAACTATTTATATTCACTTTACATTTTTAGGCACGCTTTTATCCTTGCGATTGACGAACTGGTGTAGATGTTTGTCTGTCTATAGGCTTATATAGTATTGTACTTTGCCGCACTTATTTAATCTAGATTTTTCTTATCGGTTACTAGTCACCCCGTTTTCTAACTTTCAAAGATTTGGAGCGCCACTTAATTAAATCTTATTCGCTGAGTCAAAGTCACACGACTTTACACAATGCAAAAATACCCTGTTTATTTCTATTTCAGTGAAAAACCTTGAGTCCTCGCTTAAGTCTTTCTTGCGCTTAGGGAATACAAAAGTTCTTTGTATAAAAGGTCTGCTCTACACTTCGCCTCGAACCTTCGAGCAGACAGGAGCTTCTCTCACCATGGGTAAACGAAAGCATCGCAGAGCTGTAGTAGCAGCATAGACTTCCGCCGACGAAGCAGACCCGGCAACCGCCGATCTCACCGCCGCAGCTGGCCCTGCCAGCTCGCTACCAGCGCCTCGCTCACCGGCATTGGTGAACACTTAACTGCGGGCTCTAGACTCCTCGCACCACTCTGAAGTCGCCGACGACAGAGCACCACTCGACGCAGCCTCGCCTGGGGAAGGTCAAACCCAGCGCTATGGTAACTTTAGCGCTGTGGTTGTGGGCGTTCACCAGCAACTACAAACGCAGACCATCCTAAGCTCCGTACAACACCTTTGGTCATCAGCCTTGAAGGCTACTAGGATTCAATCACGGAAGGGTCCAACACCGCTCGTGCGCCTCTTCTTTCGGGAAAAGGCTCACTACGACGCTGCCCTCTCCGAAGGACTGCACTTCTTGGGCAAATACCTTAAGATCGAGCCAAGCCGCTCAACCTGGACACCACCCTGCCAACGGTGCTGCCTTTACGGGCACACGGATGTAGGATGTACTGCTCCGCCACGGTGCCACTACTGTGGGGCACCCAACTTGACGTCTGTATGCCAGCAGCACGATCTAACACGTCAGCGCTGCTTCTTCGCAACCTGCTAAAGACACGATCACTTCACCGGACAAGCTTGTTGTCTGCTACATCCACACAGCCGCTCATCACCGTCGCAGCAGAAGGCCAAGGTAGATGCACGGCAGCAGCAGTTGTCACTGCTGCATGACCGTGTCATACTGAACGGGCCTCCTGCAGTTGGAGACACGAATGAAACCGTCGCAGCCAACATCTATACACAACCTTCGCCTGAAATCCTGCAAAAGCTGGAGTATGTGCAGGCGGAGCTACTCAACATCACCACCAAGCTGGCCTCCTTGGAGGAGGTACTAACCGAACTTAAGCAGGACCGCGAAACGCTCCAAGAAATGCATTCGAAACAACAATTCGACCGACTACACCTATATGCTACACCAACCACTACGGAGTTCACCAATAACGTGGCTGAACTCAGAACAACACTAACAAATGTCTTCAAGGATGAGCTTTCGCTCTTCATGAAGAAACTGCATAACCAACAGATTACCGATCAACCAGAGAGGCCGGACGCAGCTTCCCGAGGCAGCGCTCCGCACCAAGGCATTACCAATAGACTTCGCCACTCAGAATTTGGATTGGCGGTGAGCTGGGCCTAGTCTAGCTTGCCTTCCACCACAACATTCCTTAACTCACAATCTTCCTTTACACTTCTCTCCCGAACTCCCAAGGGCGCAAGTAGCGCCTCGGTCATGCTTGCGTCCTGGCACCTTCCTTCACCCGGCTTAGGCCCTTGTGGCCGGCCAATACACTATCACCATGAATACGCAGGTGCATACTGCGGTACTGCCTCATCCCTATACTTGCTTCCCTCCGGTGGAGGAGTTTTCAGTGGGTATGCCGAATATTGGTGAGTCCTACACTCTCAGTCCCGACTCCCATCGGGACTGGGGTAAGTGATTAAATCATGTTCTCCTCCACTCGGAAAAAATTCCTTAACTAATCGTAGCAAACATCTTCGTGGTGGAAGTATCCTTGATAACTTATTAGCTTGTGCAAAAACATATACATAAACTTATCTTATTAGTAATAAATACAGATAATTAATGAATGAAGCATGATAAATGGCAATGTAATAAAATGATAACAGTTAACGTTTCATATTACCCCTTATGGATGGCATTGTAGCTTGAATAACATGAATAGTAGAACGTCATGCATAAGTTTTCTTCCAAATACAGCTATGTGTTTACAAACGCTGGAGGTTAAGTTCGTTTGTGTATCGGTCATTCCGTTTAAATGACAGGACTAGGTCATAAACGGTTTCTGGATAATTTTCCCTTGTGTACGCACCCCTTTAAGGGGGTTCCTTCCTCTCTGGCCTAAATTTCCAGTTTCACGGTTAAACGCTGCACTGATTTTTACTACACACGTAAGAAAGTGTTTGTTATCTGCAGTGGAATTCCCAAATGAAAATATTAATTACATACAATAATAAGAAAATCCTTGAAAATATACAAGACCTAATTACACAGTACAAAATAAATATGTTAGACATTAGGAAAGTAATAGTTCAACATACATTTTGTCATACTTCCTCTGCTGTTTTACCTAAGCTATGTGAAGTGTATCTGTATTTGATTAACATTTACCAAAATTGATTATAGTACAAAAATGTGACAATGATTAATACATATAGCAAGGCAATTAAATTGAAAACGCTTTTCAAGTAATACCAAGAGCACAAAGATTTAGTATCTTTCCTTCTTTTAAATATCCTTTCTTTTCACTCTATTTCTATTCATCCAAATCTTCTTGTTTATTCTCTTGAATTTGATCTTCATTGGCTTATTTTGCATAAACTTTTTTAAGATATTCATATGCTAGATGCTGACGATTTTCTTGGTTTGCACGTCGCCTAATTCATAAATATTCAGTCGAATACAGTTTCGTAACTACAAATGATCTCTTGAAATACAGCATAAGTCGCTGGTTCTCCTTTTTTACTTTCTCTACTACGTATAGTAAGTAGGGGAAGTATTGCATTCCACCCAAAAATTCGATACCGAGATTTCACCGGAAATACATGTTTTGAGATCTCCTGAATTCAAAAAAAGCATTTTTGGAAACATGTCCGTGTGTGTGTCTGTGTGTGTGTGTGTGTCTGTGTGTGTGTGTGTGTGTCTGTGTGTGTGTCTGTGTGTGTGTGTGTCTGTGAACAGCATAACTCAAAAACGAACAGTCGGATAAACACCAAACTTGGTATTTAGGTTCCGTATCTTCCAGAGATGCGACACGAAGGTTTTCAAGAAAATCCCCCCACCCCAGACTACCCTTTACATGGAACATTTTTCGAAAATTTTAATTTTCTCAAAAATGGCTCTAACGATTTTGATTAAAATATCATATGTTTAAGATAATGTCATGAGAAATGAAATGTATATCTCGAATTTTCTGGGAATGTCTCCAAAAGTATTCTTCATTGTGAACGACTTTTGCATAACTGGTAAACCATAAGAGATAGACAAAATTTTACTACACAAAAAATGTAGGTCTCGTTAAAATACACAACTTATGTCATATACATTTCTTTTGTTGAGTGAACCGTTTTCGAGATATTGCTTGTTATTTCCTTAAATTTTCCAATACTTATACTTTTTCTCAAATTCGTTATTCATTTTTTTATGTCCTGGACTTGCAAAGAGAATGGAATGCGCCGCATAGCAACCAGCGTTAAAATATTTGACCATCGCTTAAAAGCTACCATATTCCCCTTGCATCTACAAGAAAATTAGCAATAAGATTGACATCTCAATATCTCGATTAACATAAAGCATATGGAGAATAGGCGTTTGTAAAAATAGATTGTACAAGAGTAGGGAAAGTCATGTGAGTGTAACACATCAGATTTTTATTTTATTAGATAAACTTTTGTTCCTTAACAATACAAGATCATCTGACAATATTGCAAATCTTTCCCTTTTGTTTCTAAAGATAGAGAACTTTTCTTCTTCTTGCAGCTTTTTCTATTCTCTGCTTAGCTAATAGATGCATTTTTCCGGCTTCTAGTTTCCAATCATCAATTATAGCAATAACAGGCGGAAGGGTTATTTCAATCATTTATATAGCTGTTCCCTTCATTATTTAGACTGATTTGAAACTTGCAACTTCGTTCTTCGTTTGGTTAATAACGGTCTCAATCGGTTTGATATATTTCAGCCATGCGGAATATTTACGGAGAGAAAGAATTCTTAGATAAACTCCGATTCTTTTTTATCGTTTTTTCACCTGGATTGCTTTGAGGGTGGTACTTCGAACAGAAATAATGTTTAATATCCCTTTCCTGGATTAATTTTGTTCTAAATCTTTCTCTTTAAAACTGTTGTATTGTCCGTAGAAATAGCTTGAATTTCGCCTTCTTGAGCAACCTAATCCTGGTATGATTCTTGAACAAGTTTTACTCTCGGCTTTCTTAATCGGAAATATTCCGGTGTGTTTGGAAAATATATTGTATAAAATAAGAATGCACTTGTATCCAAAACTGGTTGTTGGAAGTTCTCCATACAAATCTACACAAATTGATTGATTGGGCTTCTCACGAATAATCGAATGTATGTTACAACAATATTGGCCTGTACGTTGCTTACATTTTTAACATATCTCACGAAACAATTATGAGTTTTCTTATCTTTTCTCGAGTTTTCGTAATGCATGTTTTCTAAGATAGCGTTGATTATTTTGTTAGTTATCGAGTGACGCAGTTGTGAATGAAATTCGCAAATAATTTCGTCTAAAAGTGATCTTAGTACTATTACTTTCCATGCCTGATTTTCCCACCTGCGTCTCTTATAAACAAGACTGTCATGTGCACCGGCGTTTGACTCTCGCTTATGTGCGGTACTTTATTAAAATAATCGTTCAATTTCTCGTCCTCTCTTTTTAATTACGATAATTTCATCGCCTTCGCTTCTAATTCGTTATGCAACTTTAGGTGAATGCGAAGCAAACTTACTTCCCCTTTAGGTTTGGCAGTGTTCTGCAGGATTCCTTTATGAAAGTTTAGTCTCGATAGAAGATCACTAAAGGTATTTTGTTTTCCGGGAATATGAATTATTTTATATCATAGCTAAGATAGCATGTACATAATCAGAAAGTTTTGAAGAAGTGAACTTACATCGTTTGATGAATGTGAGGCTGATATGGTCGGAGTATCTTTTAACGTATTGCAGATAGATTAAGTTTTGAACCTATTTAATGCGAAGTAAACTTGTAATTTCAATCTCGGCTGAATTACGTTCCACTATGCTTAATCCTCTGGAAGTGTACTGCTTACATGGATATTATTTTCATTGTCATTTTTGCCGAATAAAGCACCATTTCCTCCTGTAGATGCCTTAACATAAATGATATATTGCCATCCATTGTGGATCACTCTAATAGAATGGAGTTTTCAAATAGATGTATCTTTTCATAGCATATTTGTAAGGTCTTGTTCCAATTCCATTTCACGTAATGGTGGGGCTTCTTGGGAGCATTTTGGTAGAAATCGACTTACATAGTTCCAAATTCCGAAAATGTTCCTGGGTTGCTTTATATTACGAGGCACTGGAGTTTTCTGAATATCCTCTATTCTTTTAGGATCATTCCTTTGTAACCAATAACAAACCCTAGAAACCTAACTTCTTTTACACAAAAATTAAATTTCTTAAAGTTGATGGTAAATCCACATTCTTGAAGTCTGGATAAGGCAACATTTAGATGATGAATGTGTTGCTTGAAATATTAAAAAAATATTTAAAAAAACATCTATGTAGCTAATTAGAAAGTCGTGCTCGGTGCCTTTGAAGACTTTGTTAATTGCAAGAAGAAGTGCGCACGAGGAGTTCTTTAAACCAAAAGCAGTTCATTGATAGCGGTACACTTTCCCTTTGTAGTGAAATGAACAATAATCTTTTACACTCTCGTCTAAAGGAACTTGCCAGAGTTTGCCAATAACTATCAGTCAAATCAATGGAAGAGATGTAGTGTCATTTGGAAAGTTTCGAAATAATCTGGTTGACAGCTTCATTTTGAAAATGATCGGGCTTCATAAAATTGTTTAGCTGGCGTGTGTCTAATGTAGCTCTTAATTTGATCGGAGTACCGTGTATAAGTGCCCAGCATAGCACAGTTACACAGGAGGAACCATTTAAGTTGAGACTGTACAATATCTCCAAAAGCTAAGTATTGTAGAAAGAAATGCCCTGAATAAAAGTTGCTTGATATTACGAGAGAAAGTAAATGTCATTAGTCGTATTTTATTTGGAAGGAAGTTGTTATGGTTATTTTAGGGTCAATTTAAATTGATCCTAATTGTAGGTTCCAATTTAAAAAAGTTAAATTGTCCCTAAAATGACCATTCTAACGTCCTCCAAGCAAAACACGACTAATGGCATTTACTTCCCCCCATAATATCAAAAAACTTTTATGGAAGACATTTCTTTCTGCAACACTTAGTTTTGGAGATATTGTACGGTCTCAACTTAAATGGTCCACCCTGTGTAAGGCGAATTTCCTTCTGCAATGATGCCTTGGATGATCATGTCTTGTATAGCCGCGTCTGCCAGTTCGCGTAATCCAATTGTATTCACGTGGATTTCGCTCTGAGGCAATTGACGAACTGGCGTAGATGTTTGTCTATCTATGGGCTTATACAGCGTGAGCCAAAAGACTCTGAACCGCCTTCGCGGTGTTTTTCATGTCCGCGTCCTCGGTGCTCATTGCCGTCTGCTGCTATCATAGAAAGGCGCAAATGAAACCATACAATATTTCTAAAACTACTTTTAAATGCTTTACTTACCAACTTTATGAAAGGAAATGCTGAAACTGGCCACCGTCGTTGTCCATACATTTTTGGCACCTCTTTAAGAAACTATCCATAATGGAATTTTTGGGGGGAATTTTCCAAACGATGAGGATGTCGTCTAATGTTTCTTCGGTAAGAACCGAACTCCATCTTTTAGATTTCTTAGCCTGAACACTTCCTATGGCCTGAAATTTACTGTAAAGTTCATGGATTGTTGTACGGCCTGGAACTTTTACACCTGGAAATCTTTCTGGAAATCGTACTTTCACTTGGCGAGCTGACCGAGTTAACACATACGAATCATAAATAAATACACGCTGTGCAGTAGAAAACATATACTGAGCCATAATATACTTTGTGACTAAGTACAGGACAAAATAATAAATAACTCGTAATAACTGAACTACATCACATCATCGTCAACTCAAAACTGCACTTCCCACTGCACAGCAAAACCACAACAGCGTGACTTTGTATATAGCAGCAGTGCGTTATCATGTTTTTATCATATTTCCACACGCCCAGTGGAAAAAAACCGCGCAGCCGATAATATTGTTCATAAAATACCCCAGTATTTTATGAACAATATAATATAATACCTGAACATATAATATATGAACAATATAATACCTCTCTGGTTCATAAAGTGTATAAGACAAAGCCACACACCCTGGAAGAATTAAAACAAAATATCCGCCAGGAAATTTCTCAACGTGAACTACGGCGAGTGATGGATAGTTTCCTAAAGAAGTGCCAAAAATGTATGGACAACGACGGTGGCCAGTTTCAGCATCTCCTTTCCTAAAGTTGGTAAGTAAAGCATTTAAAAGTAGTTTTAAAAATGTTGTATGGTTTCATCCGTGGTCTTCTTATGATAGCGGCAGACGGCAACGAGCGCCGAGGATGCGGACAGGAAAAACACCGTGCAGGCGGTTCAGAGTCTTTTGGCTCACTCTGTATAACATTGTACTTTGGTGCACTTAATTAATCTAGATTTTTCTTATTGGTTACTCGTCGCCGCGTTTTCTAACTTTCAAAGATTTGGATTGCCACTTAATTAAGTCTAATTTGTTGAGTCAAAGTCACATGACTTTAAACAATAAAAAAATACTGTGTTTATTCCTATTAAGGTGAAAAACCTGGCGTCCTCGCTTAAATCCTTCTTACGCTTAGAGAATACAAAAGTTCTTTGTATATAAGGTCTGCTGCAACTTTCCCTAACTACTGCGTAGCAAACAACTTCATGCTGGAAGTATCCTTGAAAATTTCTTAGCTTGTACAAAAATATATACATAAGCTTCTCTTATTACTAATAAATAAAAAGACGGATAATTAATTAATACAACATGATAAATGGTAACGTAATAAAATGATAACAGATAACGAAAGGGTTGGCAAATAATACCGTTTCAGTATGTATGTATGTATGCATGTATGTATGTATATATGTATGTATGTATGTAAGTAGGTAGGTAGGTATGTATATATGTATGTATGAATGTATATATGTATGTATGAATGTATGTATGTATGTATGTGTGTATGTATGTATGTATGTATGAATGTATGTATGTATGTATGTATGTGTGTATGTATGTATTAAAATTATATTGAGTTTTATTTAAGGACGCTCTTTAATTACTATGGTTTTTGGCGTCCCATTCTATAATGGGCGTGAAAGACCGGAAACGTTGCTCAGAGGCCTCTTTATCAGGCTGAGATTCTTTTACGTCCGTAAATATACTACATGGAACCACCGTCTTTACTTCCCTACCGAAGCAAGCCATGCTAAGGATTTTTATGCCGGAAAAAATCGTCGCCCTCTGCCGGGTTTGTACCTGCGACCTGTACGTATGTATATATTTATTTATTTATTCATTTCACCAGGAGTTAAAGAGCGTTCATAAATATAAACTCAATTTAATTGTTATCTATAGAAACTCTTTGGATAAGATCATTAAGGAGCATATTGCAATATTGTAGTATGTTCCTCCATGGTAAGATAGTGAAAAACAATTGACAACGTTTATCTGTTTACAGATGGTTTACTATACAGACGTGTGCTATTAACTCGACTTCTACAAAGCCTGTAATAATTGCCTTCTGATATAAAGTTAACACTAAAACGCAGATATGCCTACTCTACAGGAGGACCTTGAAGCTAAAGCAACATTTGACTTTCCGTGTAATCGTAGTACCGGAATTTTTGTGGCTCATAATGGATACTATAAAAAGGCTCTTGAATATCTTAATACTGCCGCCGATGCACGTCCTAAAGATAGGAAAACACTTTATGCACAAGGAATGTAAGTTAGAATTTTATTGTTATTATTATTTATACCTTATTTGAATGCTGCTAAAACAAACTAGACAGGTGGTGGGTTTTGCACCAGGGAATAGATTTACTAGTACTACTTCTGCTGGTAAAGTTGGTAGTGGCGGCGGGGTGGCGGTGGCCGCCGTTGTCCTCGTGGTGTACCTATTTTTTATACGCCTATATCTAAACAACTGAAGTACTGCACAACGGTGCTTGATTGAATACTATCATGAGTTACTTATAGCAATGCTGGAAGTACTTGAGAAAATGCAGAGTTGGTTCCATGACTAATCTATAATTTCTGTAAGTCGTTGAGTCGATTGTTTCTGTCCAAGTGTAAGTCCTTCGCTGCAAGTACACCCTCCTCTATTATTTCCTGGTTTTCTGTTTATCTCCACATATGAACCATGTATTTAATAATATTGTGGGATATTGTACCTATCTGTCAATAGGCCTACTATCGCTATACTAATAACACTCATGCATCTGAATTAATCTGAAGAGTGAATAAAGATAATCAACACGTGTATTCCTTGTTTGGACAGTTTAACACACTGGAACAAAACAAAATTAACATAAATATGTTAGCTAACGTAAAAAATGTCCATCATTGGTATCACATGCACACGCATTCCACCTTAGGCACTATGGGAGCTTTCCTTCCACTGCCAAAATTGTACATCAAAACACAGCGAAAAAAGAAATATTTAAGCGTAGCCGAGCATAGTGGTTACACCAAAACACGTGAGCGAAGCGAGCGTGCGTTCATTAACGATGATTATGATTCACTATATACAAATGGGCCGCACCTTCATTCGAGCAACATCTAGTAATTCACTACTTCCTTAAACATCCTTGATTATTTCGCCAAATTTCGCTTTGTTAAGTTGCCAGAACCTAACTCAAAATGTCGCCAGATTTTGCTATATAATCGAGGCAACTAGTTTGGGCGCTATGGGTGGACCAAATACCTTCGTCGAGGCAACACCTCCTACTAAATCAACTTCTCATTACTTCTAGATTGCTCTACATACCGAATTTCATTGGTAGGGACCCTACCCTCTGCATATCGTGCCCCCTGGCCCGGCCGTTCTCTGTCTCCTCTCACTGGATCGCTCCCTCCCGGAGGCGCCCCGTCCGGGGATAGGTACAAAAGATCCATGTAGGTCGATGTGCTAAGTCCCTCTCCGCGTTGAACCCTAATCTTAATCCTATTCCTTGAATTTAATCGATTCTGTAAATATTTTGCATGTTATAGCCTTATTGATACACACACAGACACACACTCATATATATCCATATAATACTGGAACCATATCGTGTATCATCTGCTATTTTCTTATGCCTCGAAACTTTTATACATTCCCGATTCCTTCAGTGCATCTCTTACTAAACAATTTCTCCCCATCCACGTCCCAGTCAATTTCTTTTCCACTTTCTCGTCAGTTTCAGCACTCGTTTTCTTTTACAATCTCTATCCAAATGCATCAGTACTTATTTTATACGCTTGAATCTTCTCTATGCCATATTTAAACTTTTCCTGTCGTTTCCTTCACTTCATCGTAAAGTCTAGGTTTCAGATCTATACAGTGCTAAAATTGGCTAACGAAAGCCTCTACATCAGAGGTGGTCAAGGCTTGTGTCGCGACTCAGAGCGTAGTCACAAGGTAACGCGGCTGAAAGCGCACACAGCCTAGGCCAATGTTGCTAGCTAGAGGCGAGAGGGTGGTTGGAAGTAAACAGTTCAGTGATGGAGTTTTTTGATGGCATTGTCGACTAAACAAGCTTTCGTTTTCCGGGAAACGGAAATTTCGTGCAGAATGGGAGAATGAACATTTTGCTGTGCAGAAGGAGAGAATGTGAAATGTTTAATTTTCTCAAAAACCTTATATGACGTGTTTAGAGGCAACATCCGAAGACACTGCGTTAGATTTCATGCTTCATAGGTGAGATTAAAGGTATGTGTTGCACGGGGAAGTTATTATTATTATTAGTAGTAGTAGTAGTAGGAGTAGGAGGAGTAGTGGTAGGGGGAGGAGTGGGAGCAGTAGGAGGAGTAGTGGTAGTGGTAGTAGTAATTGAACGAAGGGTGGCACCGTGTTCAAGTGGTTATACCGCTCGCCTCTCACCAAAGCGGCCCGGGTTCAATCCCGGAGAACCTATCTGGAATTTGTGGTGGACAAAGCTCCGGCGTCTGGATGAGTTTTCTTCGGGTTCTCCGTTTCCCACGCATCCATTCCATCAACTGCTCCATCATTATCTTTCCTTTCATTCATCTCACCCTCATTTCATATCATCTCCTTCCTCGCTCTCATACCAGGCTGATAACCCATTCTGGCTGTTCCCTCTGATGCATATTCTGCTCTCCCGACAGGCATCTGACCCCAGGCACCCGCTTGTAAGCCCGGGGGTGGAAGCCCTAACAACGGGGAGGGTAAATAGAGAAAGAAGAAGAGGAAGGAGTTGAATGAGCTAAAATATTGCAGGAGCTAACTATAAAGAACACTGTACAGAGAGTCCCGAAAATTGATGGTTGTAAATACAAAACTAAATATGCTATTTACATGCTTACCTGGGAGCTCGTTCGGTCCTTAAAACTTATTCAAGAGGGTGAATTTCTAAAACTGTGTGTGACAAAAGCTGTGGAAGTTATGACCTCAAGAACTTCCCAAGTTTAATAATGTTAATTTATCTTGAAGAACCATTACAAGGAGAGTGAAAAACCTTTTAAAATGTAGAAAGTCAACTTAAACACAATATAATAGTGAACTAAACTGCTATCAACCGTCACTGCAGGAGCTGTACAACTAAAACTCACCCCTTCCCTCGCAGCAATGGCTTACTTCCATGTTTCTTGTGAGAGTTGCGTTGTGTTATGTAGCCGGCGCAATACTCACTTTTGCCCACCTCTGCTCTACATGCTGTACAATGCACAAAGCTTCCTTTGCTCTTCCTTCGAGCCCACTAACACTAATTGCTTTTTGATTAAAAGTTTCTTCTGCCACTGTGTTCTTCTGTTTGGCTTCTTAATAGTAGCTCATATTCTAGTTAGATATCTAGTATGGGCAGTAGAATATTTGCCAAATGAGATGTCAGACTAACAACTTTGAAATAATTGCATTTTCTTGCATTGTTTCTCTTCGGTATTGACAGAATTACTGCCTCCGTGGACTTCAGACTATCCACCGTTCTGATATTCATTATTGCATAAAGAATCTATTTTGTTCCACACTATGTCGAAGTTTCTTTGCGAAGTTAAAGCAGTATGAAAACTCAAACGTTATGCTTCAGGTAGCTAATTTCCACATCATATGTTCACCACCAACAACAGCAAAAATCTAATGTTGACATATTTCCAATTAAAACAAGGCACTGCTTCGCAATACTATAAAAATCTGATGTGTTACACTCACATGACTTTCTCTACTCTTGTACAAACTATTTTTACAAACTCTTATTCTCCATCTACTTCATGTTAATCGAGATAAACATTTACAGACTCTATCTTATTGCTAAGCTTCTTGTAGATGTCAGGGGAATATATATTTACAAGGGCAATATAGAAATACAGTAGCCTTTAAGCACATACATATCTCTTAATAGCTGGTTGCTAGGTGCAGCACCATTCTCTTTGCCACAGATTAATACTCTTTGCATATCCAAGGCAAAAAAATCTGATGTGCTACACTCACATGACTTTCTCTACTCCTGTACAAACTATTTTTACAAAGGCTTATTCTCCATATGCTTCATGTTAATCGAGATGTTAATCTTATTGCTAATTTTCTTGTAGATGCAAGGGGAATATGGTAGGTTTTAAGCGATAGTCAAATATTTTAACGCTGGTTGCTATGTGGCGCATTCCATTCTCTTTGCATGTCCAGGACATAAAAAAAATGAATAACGAATTTGAGAAAAAGTATAAGTATTGGAAAATTTAAGGGAATAACAAGCAATATCTCGAAAACGGTTCGCTCAACAAAAGAAATGTATATGACATAATATGTGTATTTTAACGCGATCTACATTTTTTGTGTAGTAACATTTTGTTTATCTCTTATGGTTTACCAGTTATGCAAAAGTCGTTCACAATGAAGAATACTTTTGGAGACATTCCCAGAAAATTCGAGATATACATTTAATTTGTCATGAAAATATCTTAAACATATGATATTTTAATCAAATTCGTTAGAGCCATTTTTGGTAAAATTAAAAATTTTGAAACATTTTCCATGTAAAGTGTAGTCTGGGGTGGGGGATTTTCTTGAAAACTTTCGTGTCGCATCTCTGAAAGATACTGAGTCTAAATACCAAGTTTGGTGTTTATCCGACTGTTCGTTTCTGAGTTATGCTGTTCACAGGCACACAGACACACACACAGACACACACACACACACACGGACATGTCTCCAAAAATGCTTTTTTTTTATTCAGGGAGTCTCAAAACATATATTTCCGGTGAAATCTCGGTATCGAATTTTTGGGTGGAATACAATACTTCCCCTACTTACTGAACGTAGTAGAGAAAGTAAAAATGCGAACCGCAAAATAGTATTTGTGTCATACTAGCTCACACTTCAGTATGTCATCTTATTTTAATAATTGCACAAACAAGACATATATGGATGAAATACATTTTATTTTAGCTACCTAATCTAATTCTCAAACTCTTATAAACTAAAGTCATAGAAAATCAAACAGCATGGGATTCAGAGATTCATATTATCGCATAATGAACGGTACATCTACTTACATCTTTCAACTCAAATTTAATATCTGGTAATCAGAATAATATAATTTCGACATAGCATAGAATAACATATATTACGCGATTACTAAGAAAATGTCATTACTTTCTTTGATAGTTCTTTCCTTCTCCATGCATTTAACTAGCTAAATGGGAATACCTTCAATTCCTATTGCTTTTCTGTTTTTCTTTTCCTTAAATGCCAGCTCTAGTTCTTCAATAGAAGTTGGAAGTCTTTTTCCTCCTCTGACGTTTCTGTTTCATGTTCTACAGCCAAGTTTCTGGCCGAATTTCTGTAACGTATAAATTATCTATACATTTCTTTCATTAAAAGAAATTTCAATTTTATAAATAGTAAATACTCTATTTAAAGATAATTAATTATCAGTATTCCTTTATTGCCATTCATTTCACTTGTTTTTCCAACTTCTATGGGCCACAACGAATCTTAGTCGTTCTTTGTGAAGGCCAAACATGTTATTTCACGACGCAATGTTAAAGCAGTGTCTTCCATTCGTTTATTGCTTAAGACTTCGTGGTACTTTCTATTTTTATTTTCTCTACTACGTATAGTAAGTAGGGGAAGTATTGTATTCCACCCAAAAATTCGATACCGAGATTTCACCGGAAATACATGTTTTGAGGCCCCCTGAATAAAAAAAAGCATTTTTGGAAACATGTCCGCGTGTGTCTGTGTGTGTGTGTGTGTGTGTGTGTGTGTGTGTGTGTGTGTGTGTGTGTGTCTGTGAACAGCATAACTCAGAAACGAACAGTCGGATAAACACCAAACCTGGTATTTAGGTTCAGTATCTTCCAGAGATGCGACACGACGGTTTTCAAGAAAATCTCCCCACCCCAGATTACCCTTTACATGGAACATTTTTCCAAAAGTTTAATTTTATCAAAAACGGCTCTAACTATTTTGATTAAAATATCATATGTTTAAGATATTTTTATGAAAAATGAAATGTATATCTCGAATTTTCTGGGAATGTCTCCAAAAGTATTCTTCATTGTGAACGACTTTTGCATAACTGGTAAACCATAAGAGATAGACAAACTTTTACTGCACAAAAAATGTAGATTGCGTTAAAATACACAATTTATATCATATACATTTTTTTTGTTGGGTGAACCATTTTCAAGATATTGCTTGTTATTCACTTAAATTTTCCAATACTTATACTTTTTCTCAAATTCGTTATTCATTTTTGTCCTGGTAATGCAAAGAGAATGAAATACTCCACATAGCAACCAGCTCTTAAAATATTTGACTATCGCTTAAAGCCTAGCAATTCCCCTTGCATCTACAAGAAAATTAGCAATAAGATTAACATCTCGATATCTCGATTAACATGAAGCATATGGAGAATTTGCGTTTGTAAAAATAGTTTGTACAAGAGTAGAGAAAGTCATGTGAGTGTAACATATCAGATTTTTTCCCTTTGTCTGTTTCCCTTTTTCGTTGCTCTTGCAACTTTTTCTAGCCTCTTCTGTGCGTTTTCTTTTCCGTTTTATTCCTTCGTCCATCTCCTCCTAAACTTGTCAGTAACTCAGATCAAGTAGAGGTAATTGATAAAAATTTAGAATTTGTTTATCTGACAATGAGCTCTCTGGAATACTAGGCACGTTTATCTGTTGAGTAATTGTTCTTATCAACAAGTATTAGCTACATTTTCTCAATCCTTGAATAAAATTCAAACGAGCTGAGCTCTAACTTCTTGATCAATTCTCAAATGAAGCATACCATGATGCGTTGTAGCAAATGCAAATGGCACTTTCACCACTGCTTGTTTTCCATTGGTTCATACAGACAGATATGAAAGCAATATTTCCATGCATGACAACCATTCTGGATACAATGACTGCAAACGACGCACTTAGCATCAAAGGCTCCTAGTGTAGCATAGCTGAATATGAAACATGCTAGCAAGAATTAATATACATTGAAAATCGCGACGCAAATTCCACCGTGTCTTTTCAGTTGTTACCGCAAATGTTTTTATCTAACTTTTATGTCCACCTCCCTAAACACTTTCTGAATATTGTACCTACTGGGGAACTTCAAGGGACCACAGATACATATACCATCACCAAACATACAGGCTGCTGTGAAATCATAAGCTGATGCAAAACCTATTTCAATTAAGGGCTGTATTTATGCAGCTGCTGCTAGCCTTTCTGATTTCTCGCCCCTACCCCAATTGCCGGATAATACAATTACGGGATCTACAGACAGTTGTTACTTATTATTATGAGAGTAATGTAATGGTTGGTGGTCGAAGTAAGTTTTGGGAAACAAATCAGGTTTGAAAAATTCAGTGCCATGGCCCGGACCGGAACCAGGACCTTCAGCTCTCCGTGCCGATGCTCTTACCGCTGAGCTACCATGGCACGATAACACATCTGGACTTCATAGTTAACCACTATTAGGGTTATTTTGTATTTCGATTATTGTTCTTTCACACTAAACTACGGACGTGTGATTGAGCAATTATTATCCAGGGGACAAATATATTTTTTGTCTGTTGCACGAGATCTTTCAACTATTTCTATTTATTCAGGCATCGCTGAATCCAAATATGAAATCAGTTTTCACATGCATACTCTAATTTTCATGCAGTATAATATTCTGTATTTTTGAAGATTTTGACATTAACACTGAAGTTAGATTGAGCATAACTACAGGGCACCTAATGGTTTAAAGACATAATTTTATATGATTTTTATTGTTTTTGATATAAAATATTTGACTAAATATGTTTACTCTTTTGAGACTAGATCATGGCTTCTTCAAGTCGGCAGGAATATTAAAAATACCCCAAATTAGTTAAAACCAAGTGTTTTATCGATGCAACAAAAATGTTGTGCCCTGTGTTATCAAAACACAAAGTAAGTTTTTGCTTATGAGAGAAGATAACTTAACGGTCTGGGTCCATTTCTTGACTGTTGGTGGCAGTGATTAAGGATACCTTCAAGTTACAGATGTATGAATGTTGTGCATACTCATTTCTTGCATGACTGCTCAGTTTTCTACAGACAATGGATATCGTTCTGTAGCAAGAACCAAATTGTACAATAACATATAAGTGTAGGATGGTTGAGGGAGATAAAAGAATATACAGGATTCCAATACATTTTCACGTTCCTGGTCTACTACAACACAAATATTATATTAGGATAGAGTGGGACCGTATAAAGCCTAATGCAGTTCAACATGTCCACTATTTTCAGTACACAATTCCCATCACCTTGTGGTTGTACGGAACACGCGACGTAAGATTTGAGGGATTATTAGAAAGCATGCCGCTCTTATTCGTAGTTTTAGCTCAAGCATATCTGACACACTGATAGCATAAGCTCAGCTCCTGATGAAACCTCTTGCGGAAAGTTAAGGGAAGTGAGGTTAGGGGAGCGGGGAGCCCACATGCGATCCACCGCTCTGCCTTTACATCGGTTAGGAAAGATCTCATTCAGGTAGTCACACACAATGTTTGTATAGTGGGTGGTGCACCATCTTGTTGATATATGATACAGGCAAGGATACCATGCTGCCGTAACTGCGACTCCAGGAACAACTACAGCAAGTCCATGTAGATTGTCTTGTTGATAATGAAGGTGGATATGTTGAACTGCATTAGGCTTTAGAAGATCCTACTCTATGCTAATATAATGCTTATTATATTGTAGCAGACCAGGAACATGAAAATGTATGGGGACTTTATGGACACACTGTAGTAAGCAACCTGCTCATTACTTTAGCATTCAAAAACCCCATGACTCAAAGTTTACTTATACGAGATATTTAATCAAGCTGCGAGCATTTTACTACAGGGCTTTTACTTTAACGAAGGGATAATTTTAACTTCAAATAATTATTTCACATTAGTCGTTTGAAGAGTAAATACACTTTTTACATCAAATACAATGCGAATGTTTCATCCCCGATTTGCTTTTCATGCAAATAGGGAGTAGATATCCCGAAGACTCAAAGTCTTTTGAGTGCCGCTATAAATGAAAAAAATGTGTGTTTATATTAACATGATGTTCTAGGTGTAAGATAAAACTAGGTGCCATGAAAGAAGCTCTAGAAGATGCCCAAAAGTATCTGAATATGGAGATCAAGCCAGAAGAAGTTAACCCCCATGTGAAAGGCTTTTACACCAAGGGTCTGGCTTTGTACGGCATGGGGGAGTTTGAACAAGCATTGCTGCAGTTCCACAAAGGATTAGCCTTAAGGACGAAGCCACCCGATTTTGAGGAATATGTAATGGTGGTAAGTATAATACAGATACTATAATGCTTTATTCTTTGATCCGCAGATGCCTTTTGCGTTAATATTCAGATAACATACTATTATTCCGGATAATATAATAAGCAGTTCAAATGAATGTTATTGAGGCTTTAAAAAGAAAGAAACAACATTTTAAATTAACAGTTGTAAAACAGTCTAACACAAACATTTCGCCTAAAATGAAAGGTATTAAGTGGTAATTTTGCATTAGTTGTTATAAGGAAACAGCAGAAATGTTTACATCGAAATGTACCTTTCAACGTCTTTGACAGTATCGGCAATCGTATGCTAAAAAGCGGAGCTCTCTTCAGCTGTTTGAACCTCAGACCGAGGTTACAATATTGAGCCACAAGCCGTATCCCCAGTTTGTAGCGTTTTGTTTAAGATTATGAGTGGTGCTATAGTCTTTGGTGTGAGTGGATTGCTGCGGATTATGAGACAATCAGACAGAAACTCTTCAGTTACCCATTACTGGCCTGCTTGTTCCCAACGATCAGGCCAATAGAAACCAAACTACTTACATTCCACTTCTCTTATATTTACTTGTAATTTCATTACCAGTTTCGGAATTTTCAGTTATAAGCAGTTGCATGTTATGCACCGAGGGAGGTGGCGCCGGGGTAACGTGTGCGACTCGCATTCGGAAGGAGTCGAGTTTGATACTCTGATTCATGTTTTTTTTGTAGTTTCCCCAGGTTGGAGGCGAATGCTGGGATGGTTCATCTTCACCACGACTCTCCTGCCCCTCATTTCCTGTGCCCTTCATCTTCCTTGTCATCTGTTTCAGGGTTGTAGGACCAGGCGACGGGTTTCGGTGGTTTGTGGCTGATGGCTGTGCGCTTTGTAGAGCGTCCTGACGTCGTCCAGGAACCGCTCAGTTGAATACCCGCCTGTGTACGCTTTCGGGCTGACGCTCCTTCGGAGATCTTCTGGAGGCTCGGGGCGCAATGGGTGGGCTCAGGCGGCGTTGAAGGCATTCAATCTGGAAACATTAGTGACCTCGTCCGTGTTTGGACCCGTCGTCATCCGGATTTGGTCGCCCTTCGGGTCTCTCCCCTCACCCCTTCTTCTCAGGAATCACGGTAGAGGCACAATCGGCCGGATGGTCTGCGTGTGGTCGTTTGCCCCTGTTTTGGGCTTTACGTGTTATGCATCGACTTCCTGGAAAATGCTGTTTCTCTCAAAGAAATTTGGCGGAGGAGCTTGGGAAATAAGACAAAGAATTGATTAGTTTTTGTCTTCAGGGAAAAGTCGTCATTTTATTTGTATTTACAAAACTACAACAAAGCTGTGAGACATCTTTATCTCTTTGATACTTTAAAAATTTAGTTATGGGCAACGACTGCAGCATTTGAAGTGATACAAGAATAGTCAAAAGTTCTATATCACCTAACTAACCTTTAAGCTCTGTGGTTCAAAGAAACTTCGTGTGTGGGCATAGCCGTAATATCCCCAAAGCGGTTTAACCAAAATAACTCCAACTCCTTTATTTACATTTTTCACAATGCTTATTAAGAGCTTTTAAAAAATATTGCAAAAAGAATTGTTCATACACCTGAAAACTAAATCTCTGACGTGTTACAATCACACCAATTTCTTGTCCATTGTAATTTATTTTCACATCTATTCAAATATTCGTACAAAAGTATATTTTTTCTACCACCACCTGTTAATCATTATACCCAGTTGCCGGCAGAAGTGCTTTCATTATGCATTTTTTAGTATTAAAAGACTGATTTGACACAAATTACTTAACATATTTCTCAGAGTAAGTTTATGTAATTATTTTTCCCCTCATTATTTTTCCTGTATATAAAATTCTAAAAACAATCAGAGAGAATGAAAAACCTTAACAGGTTAAATGCGTGATATACATTTCATTTTCCACCTTAATTTCTCAAATATTTGCTTTATACCCGATAAGAGCCATTATGGAAAAGTGAGAAATAAAGAAAAATTTTCAAAGTAATGTGTAGATTGGAACGTTTTCTTTAAAGTCCGTACCTGACGTGCTTAAACGCTGCCTGATGCAGGTATGAAATTTTATAGTTCTACAACTTCTTATTTTTGAGTTATGCTCTTCACAGACAAAAACACTGACATTGCGCGTGAGGACCATTTTAAAAAAACATATTCTTCATTGGATTCAACCTTCAAAACATGCATTTACGGCGAAATTCGGATTTTGGGTGGAGCACAACACATCCTCTACTTACCACAGGTAAGTAGTAGAGAAAGTAAAAAAAATCTGATGTGTTACACTCACATGACTTTCTCTACTCTTGTACAATCTAATTTTACAAACGCCTATTCTCCATATGCTTCATGTTAATCGAGATATCGAGATGTCAATCTTATTGGTAATTTTCTTGTAGATGCAAGGGGAATATGGTAGCTTTTAAGCGATAGTCAAATATTTTAACGCTGGTTGCTATGTGGCGCATTTCATTCTCTTTGCATGTCCAGGACATAAAAAAAATGAATAACGAATTTGAGAAAAAGTATAAGTATTGAAAAATTTAAGGAAATAACAAGCAATATCTCGAAAATGGTTCACTCAACAACAAAAATGTATATGACATAAGTTGTGTATTTTAACGCGATCTACATTTTTTGTGTAGTAAAATTCTGTCTCTCTTACGGTTTACCAGTTATGCAAAAGTCGTTCACAATAAAGAATACTTTTGGAGACATTCCCAGAAAATTCGAGATATACATTTCATTTCTCATGACATTATCTTAAACATATGATATTTTCATCAAAATCGTTAGAGCCATTTTTGAGAAAATTAAAATTTTCGAAAAATGTTCCATGTAAAGGGTAGTCTGGGGTGGGGGGATTTTCTTGAAAACCTTCGTGTCGCATCTCTGGAAGATACTGAACCTAAATACCAAGTTTGGTGTTTATCCGACTGTTCGTTTTTGAGTTATGCTGTTCACAGACACACACACACACACACACAGACACACACACAGACACACACACAGACACACACACGGACATGTTTCCAAAAATGCTTTTTTTGGATTCAGGAGGTCTCAAAACATGTATTTCCGGTGAAATCTCGGTATCGAATTTTTGGGTGGAATGCAATACTTCCCCTACTTACTATACGTAGTAGAGAAAGTTATATGCGTTGAAGAATAAAACGTTCTTTTGTTTCTTGTCCTTTATTTATATCGCTGGAAGCATGTTGCAGAGAAATCTTATTCAAGTGATTGTATCTGAAATCAGGTATGTTAAATGATACAACCACCTGGGGCCCACCAATCTAAACGGAGGTTTCTAAGCGGTTTTCCTCGTTCGCTAGGTGAATGCTGGGTTGAATAATTTGATCCGCGAATTTTCCTATTACCTCTTTCATCGCCACATTTCATTTCCTTCTTTATTGCCATACCAGGCATTGGGCTGATCACCCATCCTGAATATGCTATGGTCTAGACTTCTAGAGCAAGGGTGGCGAAAATGCCTTTCTCTCTCGAGTCATCAAATATGCAACACGCACTACACCACTCAGTAGCACATGAAAAACAAATGAATAGACGGCTAGAAAAGAAGTTGCGCCTGCGAGTCACAGTGCCTCGCGAGTCGAGCTTTCGCCACCACTGGTCTAGAGTTTGATTGCTCCTCGACAGGCTACTGACCCAGGGCATTAGCTTGTAAATTTTAGGGGGTGTAAGTTCTACAACGAGGAGGGTAATCCGTTAAAGAAGAAGGATATCCAATGTTGAGCGAAAGTGAAGATATTCTAATGTTAATTATGGTTTACTATGGAATCAGACAAACGATTTCATCGAGAGGAGGCAAATGCATTTAATGATATCCATCCAGGCTGCTTTGCAATTCCACATGCATCAGTGATAGGAATGCGATGGAGCTTACTCAAACTGGAATCGTAAAACACTTACCAAGGTCAGACCTCCAAAAGTGCATCTGATGTGAGTATTACATTGGAAATTCTTCTCGTTATACAAGAACTTCCAAACGTTTCTACCACAAATTTGGAGTTAGAAAAACCCAAACAATGAATATTCTTAAAGTGCCAAACAGAATCCTTAAAAAACTCGTTTGCTGCAGTAACTTTGAGGGAAAGATCTCGATGGAAAAGCCTAGATTTGTGAATCAACGATGAAGGGCATCAACAGCGCATCCAATTTTTACTTCTTCTACTACGGATAGTACGTAGGGGAGTATTGTATTCCACTCAAAAATTCTATGTCGAGATTTCACTGGAAATATATGTTTTGAGGCACCCTTAACCCCCAAAAGAAAAAAAAACAAAAAAAACAGCGCTTTTAGCAAAAGGCCCCTGCGCGCGCGTGTTTGTGAACAGTATAACAAAAACGAAAACTTGGATAAATCTCAAACTTGGTATTTAGGCTTAGTATCCTCAAAAGATGCAACACCAAGATTTTGAAGAAAATCTCCCACTCGAAACTACCCTTCACATGGAACATTTTTAGAATTTTTTTTAATTTCTAAAATGTGGATCTAACAACTTTTATTAAAATACCTTATTTTATTGCATTTACGTGATAAAATGTATATCTTGAATTTTCCGAAATTGAATTTTATTTATGGACGATCTTTAACTGCTGGGTCCTTATCGTCCCATTCTATCGTTAAAGATGGGTAATTTTGCTCTTTATCAGGCTTGAGGTTCTTTTACGTGCCGTAAATCTACGATACGGCACCACCGGCTTTACTTCCCTTCCGAAGGAAGCCATGCTAAGGATTTTTACGCCCGAAAACATCCATCGGTCTCTACCTGGTTTGAACCTGCAACCTCGGGGAACTAGAAGCCAGAATTTTCCGGGAATAGCCTGTGAAGTTCTCTTCATTCGGAAGGAATTTTATATTATCTTGTATAGCCTGTAAACGTTAAGAGATAGACGAAAACGTACTGCACAAAAAAAATGTAAAACATTCTTTAAAACACACAATTTATTTCAAATGACTTTTTTGTGTCATCAGCTATTTCCGAGATATCCGTCATTAATGGTTCGAAGTGTTCAATACTTAGCCAATCTTTTCAAGTCCTGTCGATTTTCAGTTGTTTCCATGAAAGGTGTATGGAATTTTAAGGCCAGTATCATGGAGGAATACATTATTACAATAGGAGGAGAAACTGACGTCCCTACCATCCATTAGAACATCCTGGACCATGGTAGAACTGCGGGCTACCTGGTGATAAAAAATATAATATCTTCGGCGATTACTCTGCCATCTAGTGCTACATTTCACCTTAACGACAATTCTACCAGTAATAGTTATTCATATCTTAAAACAGCACTGCAAAACCACAATCATGCAGTCTGCAGTTTTGCATGCAGCAACAAAAGAGCATAAACACGATGGTAGATTTTCAAAAGTTGTCGGAAACGGCCCACCCTTCAGTTTAATTCTCTTTCTTGGAACTGTTATAAAACAACCATCATCACAAGGGAATTTATCCTCTCATAACAAAGTCAGAAGCAAAACAGTGTATGCATACAACTGAATACCTCCAAGGCGTAAAGTGTTTACGATTTAAGCGTCTGATCCATTTTCTCTTAAAAATGTAACTTTTGGAAATGTGAATATCGGTACCAATGGTCTATCTTTACTATAATTTGATTTACAGCCGGGAACGCAATGTGTATGGGGCATTGCAATGCTTTAGGTTAAGCATATTTCTGAGCATTTATATCTTTTTAATTATAAGCTGAAAGGAGAAGTAAACAAAACTTAAGTTTTTGTATCACTCCGCCGAGCACATGGCAACACCACGTGGAGGATGACGTACCCGTGAGAGGAAATTGCTTCAGAGAGAATGCGAATAGGTACAGTATATTGCACAGCTTGGGAATCATTAGCTTTTAAACATTGTAAGTCTTATTCCTATATTTTGCCTTATAACACATAATACTTAGAGTAGACAAATAAAAGTTGTACCTGAACATTCGGCATCTATGATTAAAGGTACTGGATTAAACTGTTCTTAACTTCAGGCTTTAGAATTCATTCATTTAATGACTAATATCAGTATAACACCTTTGCTTTAACCTTTTATGAGTCAACAAGTTAAATAACGATTAGCAGTATAGGTTAAAACACAACAGAAAACAAACGCGGCCCAAGCTATCCGAGTAACAATTCTGCATCACTAACAAAGAAGTTCAAATATTGCTAAACAATGGCCAACCATATTCATTGTCGATTAAAGGTTGGTACTTTACACAGAATTTGTTAAAAACATTTAACACAATTGTCTTCTATCCGTTTCCTGCGTTTATGTTTTCCACAGTGGCAGAAGATTCTCAGCCGGAAACCGGAAACGAACTGCAGCGCCAGCGCATAGCCTCTTAAACCCTCTGATATAACGGTTCATTCATTTATAGGTGAATCTGAACAAACACATTTAGTTTCATAAATTGAACTGTTACAATAATGAGTGTTTTAAATTTCTCTGCACGAGAATAACCACAAAATGTTACGATATGAACCGAACTGTTTTTTGTAGAGGAAGAGATGACATGCTAAGCGGGAAAGGTTGTAGTTTGCCCACCAGCCAACGAGGTGCTGTCTTGTCACGTGGGTTTGTTTACTTCTCCTTTCAGCTTATAGTGTAAAAGGTATACGTTAAACATATAACATCCTCTACTATAACAAGTCCTTCTTTATATCACCACTGAAACCTTGGCACAATTGCATTCTGAAACTAATAAATTAATAAGTATACGAGAGCAGTCCCAGAAGTACCCGACCTGACGAATATATAGCGGTTGTTGTTTCAAACAAATGCCTGTGGTAGAAAGTACCACCCTTATAAAGCTTAAGTTTGAAGTTTGACGATGCTACATTGTTTAGTAATTGGCAGCCATTAACAGTGAACTCTCTCAGCGAATTTGTAAACATGGATAAAATAGGCCATCGTTATCTGATACAAAACTTTCATTTGAAAGGTCTTAGTCCAACTAATATTAAAGTTGAGCTGATTCTACTCTGGGGCTGTCTGCTCCTTCGTTTACAAGTAAAATATTGGGTGGTAGAGTTTAAGCGAGGCCGTACGATTTGCCAAGACGAACATTGCAGTGGTCGACCAAATGAGGTGACCACGCCAGAAATTGTGAGGAAAATCCACAAAATGGTATTGGATGACCGTCGACTGAAAGTGCGCGAGCTAGCACACATCGTAGGCATTTCAAAAAGTGCTGTACATGGCATACTAACTGAACATTTAGACATGAGAAAGCTGTGCGCAAGATGGGTACCGCGTTTACTCACAATGGAACAAAAACAGCGTCGTGAGCATGTTTCAGTCGAGTGTTTGGCGATGTTTCGCAGCAATAAAGCCAAGTTTTTGTGTCGATTCATAACCATGGATGAAACATGAGTCCATCACTTCACACCTGAGACGAAGGAACATCAAAATAGTGGATTGAAATGGGAGAATCAGCTCCAAAGATGGCGAAGACAGTTCTATCTGCAGGCAAGGTCATGGCATGAGTTTTTTTGGATGCCCGTGGGATAATTTTCATTGATTATCTTCAAAAAGGAAACGCAATCAATGGTGAGTATCATGCAAACTTTTTGCAGCGTTTGAATGATGAAATCAAGCAAAAACGCCCGCATTTAGCGAAAAAGAAAGTTCTGTTTCATGAAGACAATGCACCAGTTCACACATCCATTATCGCCATGGCCAAGATCAATGAGTTAAATTTCGAATTGCTTCCTCATGGACCCTATTCGCCAGACTTAGCCCCCTCTGATTATTTTCTATTTCCTAAGTTGAAGAAATGGCTTGGTGGTAAAATATTTGCCAACAATGAAGAGGTGGAGGTTGCAGTTGATGGCTATTTTGCAGAAATTGACGGTTATCACTATAAACAGGGTATCGAAGTTATTGAACATCGCTGGGAAAAGTGTATCGAGCTGAAAGGAGGCTATGTAGAGAAATAAAGAGTTTTTTTCCCAAAATGTTTGTGTTTTCTTTGTTAGGTCGGATACTTCTGGGACAGCTCTCGTATATCTCATCCAATGGTACAATAGCAAAATGGCCAATCTTGTTCAACAAAGGCACGTGTCTTTGGCGGGATTCGCCATGGATGGTTATATTGTAATATATTCTATCATGGCTTCGCTTAAAGCACAGCCATCTATTGGGCACTGGGAATGTGAAATACATCTTGTGCTAGATGTCAATAGCTTTGCAAGAGATACAGCAGTTTCTCCTCCTACTGGACCAAACATTGGAAGATTCATCTAAACATAGAAGAAATAAAAACCATCAGCTTTACAAAATGTTCACTCTAAAGAATAAGTATACAAAGCAGAAATAAGGAACTACCTTACAGCAGCCAAGTTAAATACCTTGGAGTGACATTAAATCAACGCTTATTATGGCATAATCAGGTATAACAAACCAAAGGGAAAGCAACAGCCAGGACATTTCATCTTTATCCATTACTCAAGTCAGGATTTATATCGATGAAAATAAAATTACAGCTCTTCAATTCTACCAATATTGGTCTACGCGGCTCCAGCATGGACATATATTGATGCTTCAACACTTGAGCCACTACAGGTTTAACACAAAATAAGCCTTTAAAAATTATGGCGGCGACTGGTATATCACTACTGAACAAATCTATGACGACTACTCGCGGAAATATACTTCAAGTTTATACAATATTTCTACCACCGTTTTCCATTGGGTCCAAACGCATTAGTACGACAACTTGGAAACTACAATGTTAAGCATTACACAAGATGCAAGACACCAAAGACTGCCTTAAGTAACTGATTTTTCGATTAGCCTGTCCTAAATGTTTTAAGAAGGTGTTTAATTTGCTTCATGAACTTTGTAGAATCACAATTATGTATAGTCAAAGACTGCTTGGTAGTTCGACACTATTGTCATTGTAAGAAGGGTGTAAAACAAGTCTGCTCCTATTGTAATATTTCCTACATACCTGTATATAGCTCCAGTTTTAAAACATTTGAATATCGCTATGCATTTTGTATCTATAACGAAATGTGTAATGTAGCAATTTCCGGAAAGGTTTCAAAATGAAGTAAATAGGAAAACAAACTTTCGCAGAAATAATTTGTATACCCACTAATAAACGAGAGAGGGTAGAGAAGGTTGTGTGAATGTAACACATCAGACTTTTAGAAAAAGGTCCATGTGTGTGTTTAGGTACATGTATGTGTGTGAGTGTGTGTGTGTGTTCAGCATAACTCAAAAACAAAAGTCGGATAAATACCAAACTTGGTATTTAAGTTCAATATCTTTCAAAGATGCGAATGGAGATATTCAAGACAATCCCCCCACCTAAAACTACCTTTTATATTTTTTATAATCTTTGATTTCTTTATCTTTGAATATTTTTATAATCTTTGCTTTTCTAAACAATGGCTCTAACGATTTTGTTTAAAATACCATATATTAAGGATATGTTTATGCCAAATAACATGTAATTTCTTCAGTTTTCTGGGAATAATCTGTGAAGTCCTCTTCATTCAGAAGGAATTTTGTATAATCTTGTATAACTGGTAAACGTTAAATAATAGACGAAGACATACTGCGCAAAAAATTTACATCTCTTCAAAATTCACAATTTATTTCAGATGACTTTTTCGGTCGCATCAGCCATTTTCGAGATATCCGAAATTAATGATTCGAATTATTCAATGCTTAGCTATTGCCGATGTTGTTTCTCGTGATATCATGAAAAGAGTATGGAATCCAGTCCTGAAACATTCAACTATCGCTATTCCATGTGTATCTATAACGAATGTGTAATGCAATTATTTCCGGAAAGGTTTACCTTGATTAAAATGAAGTAGATAGGAAAATAAATTTTAGTAGGAATAATTTGTATACCCACTAATAGGCGATAGAGGGTAGACAATGTCATGTGAATGTACATCAGATTTTTTTAGACAATTTGTATTCTCAGATGAAGCTAAATTAAATTTTAATGAATTTATCAATATATACAACTGCGATATAATGTATGGAGGAGTACCACGTGCAGCGTCTACAAAAACTTAATTTTAGAAAGTGTTTGTAATGGATCGGCGGCGCCTCTCACCGAGGCGGCCCGGGTTCAATCCCAGGGACCCGCATGTGGGATTTGCGGTGGACAAAGCGGTGTCTGGGCGGGTTTTCTCCGGGTTCTCCGGTTTCCCCCGCCATTCATTCCACCAACTGCTCCATCATCACCTTTCCCTTCATCCATTTCACCATCATTTCATTTCATCTACTTCCTCCCATACCAGGCATCGGGTTGATCACCCATCCTGGATATTCTGTCTGATCCATGAGTGTCTGCTCCTCGACGGGCCTCTGACCCCAGGCACCCGCCTGTAAATCCTGGGTGGGGTGTAAGTCCTACATAAGAGGAGGTTAAACAGATACAGAAGAATAAGTTTGTAATGGATCATATCTCTAATACTCTCATGTTTAGGGGAAAGCTAAGAGATACTTGGGTTTGATTCAAAAGTGCATAGTACTATCCAACGTAGGCTTGTCTGCAAATAGTGTTAACCGTCGGCTACCGAAAGATATTTTTACCAGCATATTTTTACTTTCTCTGCTACTTACCTACAGTAAGTAGAAAGTATTGTATTCCACCAAAAAATTCAATACCTATATTTCCCCGAAAATACACGTTTTAAGACTCCCTGAATCCAAATAAAGCACTTTTAGAAAAAGGTCCATGTGTGTGTGACTGTAAACAGCATAACTCAAAAGCAAAAATCGGTTACATATCAAACTTGGCATTTAAGTTCAACATCTTCCAAGGATATGATACAAAGATTTGCAATAACCCCCCCCCAAACTGGCCTTTATATGGAACATATTTGGAAAATCTTGATTTTCTCATAAATGCCTCACACGATTTGACTAAAGTGACATATGTTTTAAGATTTTTTAATAAGAAATAAAATGTATATCTTAAACTTTCTGGGAATAACCTCTGAAGTCCACTTCATTCTGAATGACTATTGTGTAACTAGTAAACTGTGAGATTGACAAAATCTTACTATATAAGAAATGTCCAACTGAGCGGGATGGCTCAGGCGGTAACGTCTGTGGCCCGAATTCGGTAGATTCCGGGTTCGGTTCCCGGTGGTCGCCCTCTCTGACTATGGGCTTTTTCGTGGTTTTCCTCCGGTTGCCTAGGTGAATGCTGGGGTGATGTATTCTATCACGATTTCTGCTTTTCCTCATTTCCTGTCATTTCATCTTTCTTCCTTTCATCTTTCAGGCAGTGTATCTGAGTTCCGTGGTGCATCTAGTGATGGCATGATTGCTGCGCTTTGGAAATATTTTTCCCCTGGGCCTGCCTGCCAGGACCGCTTCGTTGCCCTCTCACAGGACTCCGCGTCTACTGGCGGGAGCGGGTGTTTCGTACTAGCATACATAGGGACTTTCGTGAATCTGTGGGACCCCGTCTGCCTCGAACCTGCGACCTCCTGCGGCATATTCACTTCCCCTCCTTGCCTCCCGGAGGTGTAGCCACAATAGATCTAGTTGGTCGCAGTGGCGAGGTCCCTCCGGTAATTACATCCCACTTCCTACAAATGTGCATCTCCTTCATGCACACAGCTTATGTTAAATACACTTTTATGTGAAGTTAACCATTTCCAAGATAATCCTTGTTGTTGGTTTGAATTTTCAAATACTTAACTTTTCTCAAATTGGAAATAGTTATCTTTTTTTTCCTTATTTATTTATTTTACCCCCATGGTCATGCAAAGAGTATGAAATTTCAAAGCTATTATACAGTGACAGGCTCTTTAAAAATCTGACTATCGCTTTACTTTATTGCACAACGAAATGTGTAAAGGTGAATTAAAAGTTTATTTGATTTAAGATAAGACTAGGTGTCTATGGATAGAATATGTGTCAGTACTTGAGGTTTCTCCACTCTGGTGGATTGGTAGGAGAGGCCACTTAGAATACTTGGAAAGCTCTCCAGGTCTTTGTATTTCGTTTTGTGGGAACATTATGAAGTTAGTATTATATCGAGAAAGACCCGAAGTATACAATAATTAAGCGGCGTAACACATTTCTAAAGTCTATTTAAGTAATCCTTGAATGGTTTCTACGATCGATTGGCACTACTGAAGAACATGTAAACATTTTACGGGTTTTGTTGCCTTTATAGCAATTTGTTAAGGAAGGAGCGCATTATTCGGTACACATTTTTCCCTTTGGTGTAAAAGCAATACTTTCTGAAGAAGTAGGTATTAAGTGAGATTATTTTTTGAAAATCTCTTAATGAGCATTACTCGATACTGCAATAAAAGTTACTTGGAATCATTATGCTTAAACCGGTAGCAGAAAAAATCCGTAATATAATTTTTGAACTCCCAGTAATTCTCCCACAAATTCCATGTCACTTAAACACATAGTGTAATGGTGCGCGAATTTTAGCTCACTGTATATATCGGGTGATTCAAAAGCACATCGAAACAGCTTTGCATATTTTGCGGTATTGCCAACTGATCATTTTTCAGAAGGCGATTTATGATCGTAAACGGATGGCTTGGGTCCTGCGAGGCCTCAGATTGATTTTGGTATCAGTAATTATTACCATTCTCTCCAAAAGCCCCCCAGCTAGTACAAAATTTAATAAAGTCGCTAGAGAATGCCTTAGATGCTTAGAGGACAAATATAAATAGTTAAGGGGAACAAATACCACCATTTATGGTGCAAATGTTTTTAATAAAACATTAATATTCTGTAACAGCAAATGTCATTTTAAATAATGCTTTACATGCTGGAATGCTGAATGTATAAGCGTCCTTACAAGAGAGGCAAAACTAATCTTTATGTTGTATACAATATTGTCGTATGCCTCACATTTATTTATTATTTAACTTCAGAGGAGAGCTACTCGCTTATGAGAGGGATCGTTGAACAAACAAAGAACTTTAAACTCGAGGCATCGACGAGGGACGCAGCTAAGTTATCTCTCTAAATAATTAATACACCAACATAATTTCTGGCTGAAGGGAGAGGCAAGGAACTCTACACTATCATAATTAAAACGGCAAGAGAATGGATAGCTGGTAGATTTATTATAAAATGTTGTCTTACCCCATGTGTCTGCCGGGCGAGGACGCCAAGTCTTAGGCAGTTATCCGTCTAACTCACGCGAAGCCTAGTCACAGAATGAAGCCACGCCAAGTCTTAGCGTCAGTAACGCCATATCCCCCCCAATGACACACTGCTTCCCCTGAATCTCCCCTACTCACAGATAAACTGCCACGCTTCGGCGTCCAGAGAGCGTATTACCATTAATATAATCTGTGCACATGCCACAATATATACTCTATACTTCATTCGACCATCGAATACAAAGGTGTGAAGCACCTAGCTTTACTCTCGATTTCACATATACACAGTGTATCAATTAAAGTTTAACACTGAACGTGCCATTATTTAAACCGTTTGATTTCAACGTTTTTAATTAACTCCAGGTGTAACGTTAAATCTGAATCAAAATACTGTTGCATTGCTTACGAAAGTGTTTATTTATGTCCTTTGTCCACCCACGTCAATAGGGTTGACAACAGGATTATTCGCGCTATACACTTTCAGGACGGTTGATATTCTAGAATTTTTTTTAGTTCCATTTATACCCCACCCTGAACTACATTGGTCCCGTCGGCGGCCTTTCCTTTGAAACTTATTGCCTAAGGCAACGGTGTTAACTCGTATTCGCTTGTCGTTGGGTTTCTTGCACTTTGGATTTTTTTAATCATTAGATCACACACATATTCACACTCTCATTCATACTTCCAGACTCTGGGGAATAATCTTGGCTAGAAAAAAATTCCCAACCCCAGCAGGGAATCGAACACGTGACCGCTCGCACAGCAGGCAAGTGCTCTACAAATTAAGCCTCTAGAAACAGCTGGTACTCTGGTTGTCCTCAAACTACCCAGAAAAGGTTCCAGAGGAAGCTGGTCTGTATAAAAGGGGAGAAAGTGGACAACGGTCGCAGAAGCGTGGACTGGAATCAGGTCAGAGTTAGTGGAGCAGATTTGCTTCTTACTAATTGCTTTGGGAGCATTGCCTTCGTTTCGAATGTTTCAATCTGTTTCTACTGTTATTGCTTTTCATTTCAAAACTCCATTTGCTAAAGCTCTAATGATGGATAAGAGAAACATTTAAACTGTGTTTTAAAAGCACGGTGCGGATAGGCTCACAATCATTTCTCTGATGCTTCCGTCATTGCAGTGGAACTGACCAAAATCGTGTCTGAGCTTCGTTATTTTGTATACCTTGTATCCAATTAAACGGGGTGAGATATGAGGAACGATAAAGACCAATCAAAGAAAAAGACCATTGCTTGCTTAACTATAACTTAACCAGACAGCTTTCTCCTGCATAAATATACGTGATCAAATCACCAAAAGATTCACACTTTTGAGTTGAGGTATTGAGTTAATATTCTGTTGAGTTTAATTACTCTTATAGATAATACAATCTTTTTTCTCTACTCAAATATTCGAAATTTGTATATTTTTAACAGGGGAGGGAGACAATTGAGGACTCTATCGGTAGAAACGTAGACAAACCACTACTAAGACACTACGAAGAGATCAAAAAAATTGTCGAGGAGCAACAGGCGGAGAAAGAAAGAGAGCAGACATTTCTTATCAGTAACATCAAACGATGTGAGGATGAACCACCGGAAAAAGTCAAACTGTCCAAGAAAACCTACTGGAGAGAGAAACACGAGGGAGATTTGATGAAGAAACGCTATTTGGGTCGATTAGCTGATGATTTGAGGTACATGGAGTCGATAGAAGACTCCCATTGTCTAACCCAATTTGTAAACACAGGAGGATGTCAACAAATTCTGGATATTGTCAAGGCTGCGGAGGTTCTTCTTTATGATACAAAAGTGAGTATTCTACAAACATTTTATTTATAAAGTAAACATTAAATAAATATATTCAGTTATTTGAGATACAATGTTGCTAATTCTACGGGTCATCAGGCAAACACCTTCGGAGTAAAACATAATCAAACTTTTACTGTTTAATTACTCTCTTTGAATCTTTTTGATGTCCCTGCGTCCTAATAACTCGCCGAAACTCATAGTTTCACTGGATCTGCTTTCTTTCCATCTGTTTTAATTGAATTACGCCTATGTTTGAGGATAGACGTGAGACTATGTGACTTGTTAAGTTACAAGTAAAAACGTTTTAATGTTTTATGCTCTTTCAGAATATATTAAACGCCTCTTAAAAGTTCCAAATGAAGTGCATGGTACGAAAATCTTGTCAACGCTGCGTAATCCCTTTATACAGAATTCATCATCATAGTCGTCGTCTTCATCCTCCTCCTCCCCCTCCTCCTCCTCCTCCCCATCATCATGACATGTAGAATTACTAAGTAGAATTTGATAAAATTCAATTCATTGATTTCGAATACTGGTAACTTCATACCGTATTTGAAATCTCATATCTGTAAATGTATTTTCTTTTCCTGCCACCTAGCTATAGTAGGTAAGAGAAAGTATTTTATTCCATCAAAAAATTCGATGTTTAATTTCACCGGACATACGTGTTTAAGGCTCCCTGAATAAAAATTAGAACATCTTAGAACAAAATATTCCATGTGTGTGCGTCTGAGTGAGTGTGTGACATCTATTTGTCTGCCTGTGTTTGTGTATCTATGAACAGCATATCTTTAAAGCGAAATGTTCCGTACACCAAACTTGGCATTTAAGTTCGGTATCTTCCAAAGAAGCGGCATGAAGATTATTATCAAGGAAATCCTGGCATTCCAAACTACACTTTACACGGAAAAAATTTCGATATGTTTTATTTTCTCAAAAATGGCTGTAACAATTTTAATTAAAATACCATATTAGTATTGTACAAATGATGACTCCAAATGCTGCCGAGCAGCGCTTTTCGTCACTCAGCGTAGCCAACTTCTTCACTGCTCCCAGCTGTCGATTGCACTCGACTGCCAATCGGAACTCAACAACTCTCACTTATTTGCTACTGACCGGCTGAGGTTCAGCCTGAGTGCTTTTGCTGCGTGCCCACCCTCAATAGGGTTTGGCGCAGGGTTTTTGTTTCGGGATGGGTGTTGAGGATGGCTTTATCTGGTTTAAGATGGTTGAAATATTATGGAGGAAGCATGTTGCTCCTCGACGGCTGCCTGTTAGAATGCACCCTGGTGAGAGTGGTTTAAAATGTTATAATATCGTTAGCTGTGGGGTTAGAATTTTGAGCCAATTAGCTCTTTGCTGGATTAAAATGGAGATCACCTTCAGCTATTGGTGAAGCTCCAGTGTTATTCGGTGTGCCCGCAAGCCATACTGGGAACCCGATTTCGCCTGAAGCGGAAAGTTCTGGGATTATAATCCCTAAGAGACCTGACCAGGGCATTCTGATGTTGAAGCAAACTCCCGTAGAATTTTGCTGTCCGACGCGTAATTTCATCTTCTGCGTAGGAGGCTTTTTGTAGTAGTCTTACGGGGAGGGAGCGGCCGGCAGAATAGATGGACCAAAGTCCCCTTTTCTACGCCCGCTGTAGCCATAACAGCCAGCTCTCTGCGTCCATGCCGCAGAACTCGCAGGCGTAAAGGATGAGGGGTTTCAATTCGCTCGCTCGCTCGTTCGCTGCTGCTGCTGCTGCCAGGCTGAGGTTCAGCCTGAGTGGTTTTTCTGCGTGCCCACCCTCAAGAGGGTTGTACCGCATGATGTTTTATTCTAGGAAGGATCTTTAAGGATGGCGTTTTTGTATGAGAGTGGTATGATATGATAGAGAATGCATGTTGCCCCATGACGATTATCTGTTGGATGCAGCGGCTCTTCTGTACCCTGGTGGGAGTGGTTTAGCAGTACTCAGGTTTCATTGGCTAGGGGTGTGTAATTTTGAGAACAATCAGTTCTTAGCTGAATTTTAATTGAGGTCAGATTTAGCTGCTGTTGGTTACACTCCGTAGTTATCTGGTATGCCATGCGGGGAACCAGACGACGTCGAAGACGGCGAGTTCTGGGCTTATAATCACCAAGAAATCTGATCAGGGCACTCTGGTGGTTAGGTAAACTCTCGTAAAATTTAATTGCCGGCAGCAAATTTCATATTCCACTATGGAAGCGATGAGGCTTTATGCAGTAGTCTCACGGGAAAAGCGCGACCAGCAGAATAGATGGACCGGAGTCCCCTATTCTACACCCGTTGTAGCCATAGCAGCCAACTGTCTACGGCCATACCCCAGACCTCGCATGTGTATAGCATGAGGGACTATCATGGCACGGAAAAGGTGTAACTTTAAGCGAACAGGCATCCCAGACCTCAGCATCGGATACAAGAAAGGAATTTCCCCCTGAGTCCGGGACGAGACATCCCGGATGTGCTCACGAAAAGTTAGACCTTTGTCCAATTCGCTCCTAGGTGGGTGATCGAATTCCTCCATTCGATTCGTCGGCCTCGGTATCTGAATATGAGGCAGTTTTTGGGGTGTAGCGCTTTACTAGTAGTATGGCATGGCTCTTGTCCGCATTAACAGACATGCGCCAACGCCGGCATCACTCTTGGAGAAGGCAGAGGTGTCTCTATAATGGTTTGAAGGCTCTGAGAAGGTGCTAATTGGTGCAGAACAGCAGCACGTCGTCGGCATACTGAGTCCTTTCGACTTGCTGCTGTGTCGGAAAGTCTGCCATTAAGACGCTAAATAGCTTGGGGGATAGCAGAGAACCTTCGGGGACTCCGCATCTTACTGACCTAAATGTGCATGTTCCTCCGCGACTGTGACCTTAAAAGTGCGGTGCCTGAGAAAACTGTATTATGTTGTTTAACTTAGTTAAATTAAATTGAGTTTTGTTTATGAACGCTCTATAACTGCTGTGGTCCTTAGCGTCCCATTCTATATTGGGCGTGAAACACCGTAATTTTGTTCAGAGGCCTCTTTATCAGGATTTAGGTTCTTTTATGTACCGTAAATCCACTACCGGCTTTACTTCCCTTCTGAAGGAAGCCACGCTAAGGATTTTTACGCCCGAAAAAAATCCATCACCCTCCGCCTTGTTTGAACCCACGACCTCGGGAACTAGAGGCTAACATGGTAACCACTACACCACGGATGACGACGTTTAACTGAGTTGGTAACCACAGTTGAATGAGTTTGTGTACGAGACCCGCATGCCATTTCGTAGAGAAGGCCTTTTCGACATCCAGCGATACCGCAGTGGTGATGAAACAATCCTGGAAACCCAGGGTGGCCGCTTCCGCCACTCGTAGCAGCTGCTGAGTTTCGAGTGCTCAGCACGGAATCCATACTGATGGGCAGGAATGGCTTGAAGGTCTCCCAAAAGTGGGGACAAGCGGTTGAGGACTAGCCTCTCGATAACTTTCTTGAGGATCGAAAGGAGGCTAATGGACCGGTAGTTGGAAGGATGCACCGGGTCTTTCCCTGGTTTCAAGATGTATATTATGCGGGCCTGTCGCCACTCTCGCAGAAAGTGACCCAGACTGAAGACACGTTGAATGCCCTCGTAAAAAGAACACGACGTTAAAGGGAAGGTGGCGGAGCATGAGGGGACTAGCCCATCTGGTCTGGGAGCCTTTTTTGGATTTAGGCGCAGGGGTGCGCGTGGAGTTCACTTGAGCGAATGATGGAAAACCGATCCGCATCGTCCGGGAGCGCCGAAAGTATCGGCCTAACTCCCGGCGAACGTGCTCGGAAGCGATGTCCTGAGAGTCATCTCTCGGGCGCAGAGTATGTTCAAGCTAGTCGGCGAACACGTTTGCTTTGGCCTGGATCATATCCAAGGGCTTAATTGCCTTCAAGAGGTGACGTGTATTGCCCTCGTCGATTACGGAGGCTTTTTGCTCCACATATCGCCACTCTCAATACGCAGCCTGGCCATCGTTTCCTGCCACGCTTGCACCTGCTCCAGTCGGATTTGGACCTGACGGCGTAGACGCCGTAAGAGCGCTCAATTGTGCGACGTGCGGTGACGCTGGTAGTGTCTCCGTGCAGTTCAGGAGCGACGTATGAGTTTGCTGACGTCAACTGGAAGGACGTCTGGATGCATGGGGCTGGAGCAAAAACTATCAGGTTTTGGGCAGTTTTTGTCACAATGGAGGTGAAGGAAGAGACTGCTGCATCCAGGGACAGGATTTCTGTGATCCTCGGGTTTGGTGGTATGGAAGTGCGAAGGAAATTCCTTAAGCCTACCCAGTCGACCTCTCGTGTTCAAAACGAGGAGTCGTAGCTTGCAACCTTGGTGTTGATTTCTGTCAACACGGGATTGTGATCGGCATGAAGTGTGTTGATTGAAGTGAGGGTGAGATGGTATGGGAAATGTTGAGGAGAGTTATCCACCTCGCGGATTGTGTGTTGGTTGCCAGGAACCCTGCAATTGAAGCAAGGGGTCCGCATCTATGAGGTGAATGAGTCCATTACCTCGAGCGTCCGCCCGACGACTGCAATGCCAAAGCGGAAGTTTGGCATTGAAGTCGCCAGCCAGAATTGCACTGGGATGTAGGGCTAGAGCTGTGAGGTAGACGTTGGGCACATACTTCCTCGCAGGGGGATGGTATATAGAGACAACCAAAACCTCCATTCCGCCTAGATCTATACATACAGCTGTGGCCTCTAGGGTTTGAAGAGCTGGGAGCTGGATTGGGCAATGGACCACATTCTGCGGAACAAGGACCACCGTGCCACCTCCTGAGCGACATTGACTGTCCGTCCTGTGGCAGACGTAGCTCAGAAGACGGAAGCGGTTGCCGGGACAAATATGTGTTACGCCGATTAAGATGATGCCCAATGCATGGGTGCGGGTAAAATGCTGCAACTCACCTCATTAACTGGCCAGGCCACAAGCGTTCCAGAACGCGAACCGAAACGAGGTAACAGATCTAGTTCGATGCACAATTTTGGGCGAGCGGGATGACGATGTTCAGGAGGGCAAGCCCTTCCATGGCTACCAGCATTTTGCCAGCTGGGTCGTTGGCGGTACAGAATTTGACTAGGAGCTCGCAGATGACAACCGCAGTTCAGCAGCAGCTGCTGTAGTCACCTCAGCAGCGAGGTCCAAGCCGCGGGTTGGAATGGAGTTTGGTGTAGGATGTTGAAGGGAGCTGCTCGAGAAGGAGCAGGCTCCTCGCCGGCTCTATTGGTCCTCTGCTGCCGTGGAGAAATGGGAGCAGCACTCCTCTCCGTCGTTGCGGATGCCAAGTCAGGCTCCTGGGTGTTCCCGCTCCTCGGTTTTGTGGACCTGGGGGGGGGGTGGGTTTTGGGGAACTGAGATTGGTGTTGGTTTTCGTTCCGTACTATTTGCCTGCTGAGCGCGAGACACCCGTGGGTCACGCGGAGGCTGTTGCACAATCTGGGCGAGCGTTCTCAACAACTCCACGCTAGCAGCACCTTATATAGCTCCTTAGCAAAGCGGGAAGTTCTCTACGGGGCGACTTCTCAACATACCGTCAAGGAAATTTCAGGAATGCGGGGAGCGCACATAATGGGTTGGTTGTTTAAGCCATTATTATGCGGACCATTCTTCTAAGTGTGCCCGCCGTATGCGCTAACATTCAGGCAACCAGGCAAAGGACCGGCATGCTCTACATATGACGCGCCTCGCCGGCACTTTCCGCACGTGGTCACAGTATTTAAGACATTTTACATGACAAAGAAAATGTATATCTTTAATTTTCTGGGAAGAGCCCGTGAAGTCCTCTTCATTCGTAAGGGATTTTGTGTAATTTTGTATAATGTGTAAACTATCAAACAGACAAACAGCATATTATCCAGAAAATATGGATCTCGTTAAAATACACAATTTAACAGAAATAATTAGTTGTGTCATTAGACGTTTTCGAGATATCTGTTATTATTGACTTAAATGTTCCAATATTTTTGCCATTTTTAAACTGCTATTGCTATTCAATTATTTCTCGCGAGGCCATGGAAGTCTATAGAAGTTTAAGGCCAGCATATAGTGGTCGCTTTTAAGCCCTTAACTATCCCTACGGTCCCGAGGTCGCGGGTTCAAGCCCGGCTTTCAGAAAGTGAGCTTTCAGGTCACGAAAACATGGGCGGGCATTTAACGCTGGCCCAGAAATACAGAGGGTTGTATGAGGCAATGGAGATAAACGGGTGAATTCACTACGACATCCAATGAACTCGGTGCGTGCGAAATTGAACTAGCGTGTACTGTCTGGTTGCCTCTATAGAATGTTACTTCTGGCTTGTAACTGTTTGTAATCAGTCAGTGCAGACGAGGGATTTTGCCCACCAGTCGTGATGGAATTTGAATAAGCTCCAATGAAGCAATTCAGAAATATCCCGAAATTTGGGACATCAGATGAGAGGATGATAAAAATAAAAAAACCGTGTATCAGCATCTGCAAAGGCTTTCACAGCATTTTTGAGTAACAACCTCATGAAGATTAAAAAAAGTCATAGGTAAATAATATTAAATAGGGTAGAGTATTAGCCATTTGACACTTGAAGATAAGGATGGTTAATTTGTTTGGATATTTTAATTCTTATTGGCTTTTATTTATTATTATTTTATATTTCTTTGTTGTTTACAATCCGATTAACAACCATAGCCTTTCAAGTACTAAGTGATATTTAAACTGTCTGTAGTCTCCAGTACTATCTACTGCAAATGTTATTTTTACATACTCTTAGCACTTGTACTTTACATTATAAGTTTATTATTATTATTATTATGATTATTATTATTATTATTATTATTATTATTATTATTATTATTATTAGAAGAAGAAGAAGAGGATTTTGCTTTCGATTTCTTTTTAACTGCTACTTCGATATTGTAATCTTATACTTGTATAAACATACAAAATAATAATAATAATAATAATAATAATAATAATAATAATAATAATAATAATATCTATGTTAAACTTTAAGGTAAATATTATAGAAACTCATACTTGTTTAAACAAATAAAGGAATAATAAATTTAATATTAGAGTAATTTATTACATATGTACATGCTCATATGCGTATATAAATGGCTCTTATGCAAAGACGCATTTTGGTTTGTGGTTAGAAAATCTGAAGCTTCTAACATTTATTTTATGTTCTGTAAATTAAGTACTTGTTTTAAATGAAATTGGCTTACAATGGAAATTTATCAACGTCACTTGCAAAATAGTCATGTTTTGTTTCTATTCTGGTTTGCCAGATTACTTTCCTAATATTACTATCACCAATATTTTCGAGACCCTCAAATCCTTGCATACATAATGTATCCTCAAAATGGTGTCCATCTCTATGTCGGACACAATTATGAAGTAAAGCTTGCCTTTACAGTACTCGTATCAATAACAAAATTCAGTTTTAAGTTAAGTGTCTATGGAAAATTCTGTATTTATTTCAAAGTATTCAAATGCGCATTCAGCATGTCTGCAAAGACAGCTTAAACGATAATTATATACTCGCATTCTGTGTCTAAGAATTTTGCCTCTATATAGTCTTAGCAACCCAAAAGCCTTATCACCTCCAAAGACATAAGGCATATTTGGAAGCTTAGTATCCGGTGGTAGTCTACCTCGTGGAATATCAAGTGTACAGTTTCCCAAAAGCCTTCTGAAGTCTGCTTCTGAAATATATAACTCATAATATTTTGCAAAAGACCCTATGTTAGCATACGAGTATTGGTAGCTTCAATCAGCTACAACAGAACTACAGAGTAGTAATTCTTGTAATGAAAACTGTACCGCCCTCCTGCCCTGCCGCTAACACCTTCAACGAGGGGAAAAGTCACCCAGAGAACGTCACAAAAAACACGGAAAATATAGTTTAGGAAACATATTTCCGCTCCATGGCAAATGCACATGAAGCCAACATAATGCAATTATAAGATTTACAAAGTTAATCTTAAGGCAGCTTGCTTAACATTTCTGATTTCGGTTGAGTCTTTAGCACAATAAAGGATAAGAAATAATATTAATACCTGGCCATAAGTTGTTTCACATCAACAAATCTTTGTAGTTCTAAGCATTAATTACATTACAAACCGCCGGCTAAAAGCTAAAAGCTATAAATGCACGGTTAAACTGGTACTTCTAAATGACATGTAACTTTCGGCTAAATATTAAAAGATCACAAAGAAAGCTGTTACACGAATCAAGCAGGAACAAAGAATACGGTCAGAAATACGGTGGCCAAAGAAAGTTAGTTACATTATGCGAAACAAAATGAAAGAATAGGTGAACTTATCACATTGTGCACTGCGTCGGACGACATACGAGAAAACACTCAATGCCTGGCCCGAACCCGGAGCGACGGTGGCGCCGCCTCCACCGACGAGCAAACAATAGGCAGGGACGGCACGACCCCTGGCGGCAAAGCGGCCAACTAACACTAAGTTTATGGCATACAGTACGCGGGAAAAACAAAACACGTGGCAGATTAAGAAAATCCGGCACAAAACAAAACAAACTGGCTTCATGTTTAACAACTCTAATACTCCTGCCATCGTTAGCCCCCAATACAATTCGGGAAATTTGCATGATTTGCAAAACCTGAAGCGATTGCACTCCAGTTTTCTTCAACACATTTAGGTAGATATTCTTTTCTTTATACATCCCAAATGACTTTTCAGTCTTTCCTAGTTATTTTGTCACAAAGTGGAATGCTCAATTCTGTGGGAGTAATGGAGGTCTATGAGATTACATCCACTGCCCAAATATTTAAAAACTAAACGCCCATAAGTAATACTGAATGTTTTTAGATAGGCAAGCATAGAGCAATTATGATTATTTCACATAGATAGGAAGTATTTTTATTATTATTATTATTATTATTATTATTATTATTATTGGTGCCAGTGGAAAATTTTCCATGACCAGTTTATGAGTAGCGTTAGAGAAAAGAAATCTGGTTAAAGTGTTTCATACGGAAGGAACTAACTTTATGCCTGACAAATGTCATTTTTGCTGAGCGCAGGGATCACTTCAGCCTCAGAATCAAGCTTAAAAGAAGAGACACTCTCAGTCTCCCGGTCTCGGTAAGCCTTTAGAAATACGCAATTAACCTATAATGAAAGCTCCATCTAGAAAACATCGAAAGGATTTAAAATTATATTTGACAAATTATTTTCAAGCTCTTGCCATGGCCACTGTTGCTGAACCTGATGAAGACATTATTTTTCGTCTCTGATTCCTACAATTAAAACTTTAACTATAGAACAGAAACTTTATTTTAGAAGTAAAATTACAAATTTATTGAGAAGGGTCAGGATGCGGAATACTTTCTACCCGCATCTTCCTTATCCTCCTCCTCCTCCTCCTCATACTGCCATTCAGCATACAACTATTCAGCATCCTTATTTTCCTGCTCAATAACGTCTTTATTTTCTACATGCAAGCAGATCCCAAACAAGTTCGTATCAACAACTTTGCCGACTACCAATCTTCAAGATAATTTCTCTTCTCCTGAGAACAACAGCACAAATGATTTTAAAGATACTTGCCCAGCCTTAATCATATAGGTGCACCATCATGATGAGAGGTAACACATTGTCGAATTGCATTTCTTCAGATCACATTAGCTTTAATGAATTGGTGAATAATGTTATTGTTAACTTTTTCAAGACACTCTGTTGTAAGCAGGAATGCAGGGGATAATGGCACAAAACTGCAACGCCAATAAAATGACCTGTAGAATTGGTAAATATTTACAGATATATTTTTAGCTGACGCACTCACTGTTGCTTTTGAAGGAGGCATGAAGCGATTGGAATTCAAGTAAAAATCCAGCGGTTTTTTTATTAAAAGCGTTCCTTTTACATTTTTAACGACAACATTCTTTGTTGCTGTTAAGGAAATATGAATTTACTGGAAAGTAGTAATTTAGATTCGCAACAGTTATTCTTATTGTAACGATTACAGAAACAATTTAAAATACACAAAGAGAACTTTTACTAATAAAGAAAACCAAATGTAATAAAGACAATAAAAACATTTATTTCATAAATTAGGCATTTATGTTAAAATACAGAAAAAGGCAACAAAAGATCACAAATATTTGATTCGTGCAGATTCAATGTTAAACCTAAGACAGATCTAACACATTTAAAAATGCATTTTATGAAAGTTCCGGCCTCTGGTCATTACTAATATAATGCTTGAAGTATGAAATAAACATTGAATTAGGTTATTAGGAACCCTAGCGCAACGTTTAAAAGTTCAACTAAATATGAAATATTGTTGCTTTAAAATTATAGCACTTGTAACTATTTGTGGTTGATATTACCCTTTCTTGCGTCTCATTTACAGGAGAACCTCAGAAAGAGAATGCCATATTACTCTGTCAAATACCAGATAGTTGGAGAGGTAGAATCCCTGCAGAAGCAAAAGCAAGCCCGTTTTACAGAAAAAGCGATCATGATGCACGACAAAGCCTATCGATTCCTTCAGACATTGAGACGTATGAAAAAGTACAGGCAGGTCAGGGAGTTTCTTGTTAATGCACATCGCACTAAGCTATTTCTTGACTCCACGTGTGAGCGCCTGTTACCTAAAAGGAAGGAATACCTTGACACACTTTGTAATTTAACAGCAACTATCTATGTGGAATCCAATTTTCTGCCACCAAACATAAGTCGCCAAGAACACATGCGTTTGGTAAGTACTTCAATATAAAACACATAAAAGTCTATACTGAACACATAATTACACTTTTCAATCCTAGGATTAGTGCAAATGAAGTGTTCTTATTTTCCTATGAAGTATTAGTTCAAATCAGAGTAAATTACAGACAGGGTCCATGCTATCTGGGAACCCAAGAAAGTTGAACTAAAATATATACGTTTTAAATAACTTTAAAATAATCCATTCATGATAAATGCTTTTAGGGAAGAAAACGTGTCAACTAGTGTAGCTCTAACTTTCGAAAACTTTAAAATAAAGGACCTTTTAGTAAGGTTAGCAAATCCCTTCTTACGTGCTCTGTCGTATTATTCCAAAGTCTAACTGCCACTATTTTTTTCAGAGAATTGTTTATTTATTTTTAACTGCTTACAACGAGAAATAATAATTATACAACAATTTGAATTGTAAATATTTGACTGGTGAAGAGTACATTAAATACATTATATTTTGCAGTGTGAAAATTAAAATCAATCACAAAGATTTTTATACACCTTGTACAATTTGGCAGGTTATTTGTTACTTGGCGTGCTCTGTTTTCAGATACATTACATAGTCTGAAAGGGCGACATAATCATGATGCTGCAACAAATGACAAATCATATTTGCTAATAAGCATTCAGAAAGTGTATGTCTTGAAGTCGAAGTTAACAGAAAGTATGGTCGAAGAAGAATGCTGGGGGTACACCATTCATAGTGATTCAACCGCAGATTCTTCAGAGAATCCATAAAGTGACTCGTAATAGACAGCACAATAGGACATTCATATAACACAGGCTTTAGTCCTCTCCAAGTGCCTTAGCAAGTCGCACTTCAAGCGCTTAGTAGAATCACTGGGATCAATTTTATGTGATCTATTGCAGGTGGGCGGGATACACCACTTGAAACCATAAGAATCTGATTTTAGCAGGAAGATGTTTCAAGGAGATATGATTAGCACGATATATATGCATTAGGATTGTGTAACGTTACTTCTCTATGCTTCGTATCCCCTCGCCATCACATATGAAAGCCCAATTTCTGCATGTTGTCCACTTCTTTCACATGTTTATATTTTGTAAAACGGTTTATATTATAATCACGTGATTACTTTTTAACTGTTTGTATTTAAAGTAAGCATTCCATTTAATAATAAATAAGCACATATTGTTTAAATTATGAAGGGAGCCCTGTTTAATTCTTGTGGGACATCCCGATGTATTTTTCTACACTATTTGTTCGGTACGATGTTTCCTTGCTCCATACGTATACAAATACAGTGTGATTCTCTCGCTAGAGGCCCCAAACTTTTGCCTATATGTTGGCCATTTATGTGAGTTTTGTGATGAAAGTTTGTGTACACATACCTTGAACAATTTAATGTAGTGCTACACCCCTCCGAATGGTCTTGGACTGTTCCACTGACCTTGGCTCTGCTTAGTCACACGAATGTCTCCACGCGCAATACTCCAGTGTTGGCTTGGAAGCAGCATCAATAATGTCGTACACAATTGCAGAACGCGTGTTTCTCATTCATAACTACTGGAAAATGGGTTCATTTAAATCATGTCAAAGGGCATTTCGGGCTGAATTTGACACGCGACGTGTACCCTCAAAATGTTATATTCAGAAATTGGTAACAAAGATAGAGACGACTGGAACCTTGATCACAAAGCATGCAGGCGGCCGAAAATGAATATGGGTGTAATGGAAGAAGTAAAGGAGCAATTACTGGCGTCACCATCAAAATCCTTGCGACGACTTTCCCATGAAATGAATGTTCCATATTCTGCGTGCCAAGGAGCTGCTAAGAAAGCAAATCTCTACGCTTACCGACGGACCATGAAAAATGTGTGCAGTTCTGTGTATTGTTTCAAACCTTTATTAATCAGAAGCCTGGAATTTTGGACTTTACTTGGTTCACAGATGAAGCGTGGTTTCATCTGAGTGGCTACATAAACTCTCAGAACACGCGTATAGGCACAAACAAATCCTCATGCCCTACATGCAGAACCTCTACATGCACAGAAATAGGAGTATGGTGCGCAGTGTCACGTAGGCGTATTATAGGCCCTATTTTTCATGAGCATATGGTAAACATTGAAGAATAAATTAGAATATTCACTGACTTTGTCAATCAGTTAGCAGATGATGAATTAACTTACGGATATTTCCAACAATGGTGCAACAAGTCACACGTCACATGCAAGCATGAGGGAAATTGAAAGCTTTTTTGAAAGTCGAATCATCTCAAAAACTCTTTGGCACCAAGATCTCCTGACCTAACACCACCCGACTTCTTCCTGCCGGGATGTCTGAAGGGATATCTATACAGAAATAGACCATGTACAATTGCAGATTTGAAACATGCTATACGTCAAGGGATTGAAGCCATTGCCGAGGAGACTTTAATAAAAGTATCCCAGAACTTGGAGCGACATGTACAACCTTTTTTGGATGTGGGAGGGGACCATTTTCAGCATCAGATGTGACAGTGCATAGTTCAAGGTATCTGTACACAAATTTTCATCACAAAAATTACATAAATGGCCAACACATAGACAAATGTTTGGGGCCTCTAGCGAGAGAATCACACTGTATAATACCGAGCGGGATGGCTCAACGTCTGTGGCATTCGGGAGATTGTGGTTTCGATTCCCGTGGCCGATCTTCCTGAACCCTGAGTTTCTTCGGGAATTTCCCGGGACGCCAGGTGAATACTAGGGAGGATCTTTAATTTCCTCGAATTTCCTGTCCCTCCATTCCATCTCCATTCTGACTTCACTTCACCATTTATCCGCTTGGTTTCTTTCAGCGTCAGCCGAAGGTCTCGGCGTGTACACGGTAGGGGAAAAGGATGCTCTGCGTAAAGCTTTGTACCCCGAACTGTGTGCGGACTCCGGACCCCGGGTCCCCCAAGGGATGTGTAAGCCCACGGGGGAGGGCAGCCGGCTGCACCAGCAATCACCCGGGGAGTTCAAATCTGTAAATGGTACAGACCCTGCCCTCTGCATGTCATGCCTCCTGGCCTGGCCTCCCACTATCTCCTCTCACCTCGTCCCTCCTTTCCGGGGGCGTCCCGTCGGGAGCCTAGGTACAAAAGGTCTGAGTAGGTCGAGGTGCTAAATCCCTTTCCGCTTCTAGTTCTATCGTATCCTATACAAATATAATGCCTTTCATCTAATAAGTTCCCCACAAAATTGAGAAAGTATTACCTAGATGATTTGTCCATTATAACCAAGCTACCTCAGGTAAACGTCCCTAAGTTCCTATCCGCATTATTTTCTTTCGATTGGTCGATAAAATGCCAACATGCCACAGGTTCTGCTTCCTTATGTTCACTTCCGCTAACTCAATCCAGCATATCTTTGAAATATTATTAGAGAAAGAGTTTTTGTCCTCTTTTAAACAGTATCCTGTTTTAAAATATAAAATGTAATGTTATTCTTGTTGTAGAACAATTTATATGATGGGATTACCGATAATACGAGTGCCAGTGAATTAATTAGAATATAATAGTAGGTTATGATGCAAGGGATAAAACAACTTTTAACACGTGTGGCATATACTATTTTTAGACAGCGCACGAATTTGTAAAATATCAATAATAGTATATTGATTCCTGTAACTAAAAGAGGTCACGTTTAGAACGCGGTTCTTGAAACAAGAGAAATGACGTTAAAAAAGCGAATGTCAGGTTTTTTTACTTTCTCTACTACGTATAGTAAGTAGGGGAAGTATTGTATTCCACCCAAAAATTCTATAACGAGATTTCACCGGAAATATATGTTTTGGGGCCTCCTGATTCCAAAAAAAAAAAAAACATTTTTGGAAACATGTCCGTGTGTGTGTGTGTGTGTGTGTGTGTGTGTGTGTGTGTCTGTGAACAGCATAACTCAGAAACTAACAGTCGGATAAACACCAAACTTGTTATTTAGGTTCAGTATTTTCCAGAGATGCGACACGAAGGTTTTCAAGAAAATCCCACCGCCCCAGATTACCCTTTACATGGAACATTTTTCGAAAACTTTAATTTTCTCAAAAACGTCTCCAATGATATTTAATATATTTTCATGACAAATGAAATGTATATCTCAAATTCTCTGGGAATGTTTCCAAAAGTATTCTTCATTGTGAACGACTTTTGCATAACTGGTAAACCATAAGAGATAGTCACAATTTTACTAAACAAAAATGTAGATCGCGTTAAAATACACAATTGATGTCATATACATTTTTTGTTTGTTGAGTGAACCATTTTCGAGATATTGTTTGTTATGCCCTTAAATTTTCCAATACTTATGCTTTTTCTCAAATGGGAATTCCTTATTCTCTTCTTTTTTTTTTTTTGTCCTGGTAATGCAAAGAGAATGGGATACTCCACATAGCAACCAGCTCTTAAAATATTTGACTATCGCTTAAAGCCTACCAATTCCCCTTGCATTTACAAGAAAATTAGCAATAATATTCACATCTCGATATCACGATTAACATGAGGCATATGGAGAATAAGCGTTTGTAAAAATAGTTTGTACAAGAGTATAGAAAGACATGTGGGTGTAACACATCAGATTCGCTTGCAGTCATTACCAGTGAAATATTTTCAACATGTTTTGCCTTACACCAGTGAATTAAGCGATTGAATGTTAAATCATATTGCTTTCTGCATTTTTTCGGTAAGTACTTCTAGTGTTATTCTTTCTGCTGCTGCTATTTCATCTGGCTCTTCTATTTCAGTTTCTTCCGAATTCATAATTTCCGCCATTTAATCTTTATGTAGGTTAGATAGATAAAAGAACAACGTTTTAGAACGCAGAAGGCTGCTAATATAACGTATAGCTTAACTCCACAACGAACTGCGATTAATTGAAGTATGATGAGTTGTATTATGAGCAGATAATGCGAGCGCTATGAGAAATTAATAATGTAAAAAGACACAATGAAAAATAAAACCTAGTCAAACCAAGTCAAGTTATTAAACATGTGCAAATACAAGGAGTAATTGCCATGTGATTGGACCTGAAACCACACTCGTGCGATAATCTAAACCTTTTAGCCCGTGTGCACTGTGATAGAAGTTCTACTTTTAGGCTATACTGTCTAAAAATGTATTTAAACTTATTAAGAACGTACACAAAAAAAAGATAATCTTACAAGTACATATTAAAGATATATCACATAGTAGTAAGAACTAAAGAAATGAGATTACCAGGAAGATCTTTACATGTGTATTTAGAAGTAAGTAGCATACCAAACAGAAAACAAATTATCACGTAGCAATAAACACTAATTAATATGTTGACCCGCTTACAAAATTGTTTCATTCGAAAGCCATCATCGCTAGTTTGTCCCTTGGTATTACGAAGTCGTCCTATGACCTCGGGTCTTCGAAAACATCCGAATTGTTAGGATGCGTAGCGTTATGGATATTTTTTGTGTTATTGCTAGCGTGGTGATTTGTTTAATGTGTATGCATAGAATGTGTTAATTGGGCGAACGTTTACTTAATGCGCATTAATGAATTTTTAAGTGGAGAATTACTTTCATTATGAATGAAACAAAACAGTTTGCATATTCTCAATGTCGGAAAACATATAAGTAAATAAGAATTTGCAGCTACAGTTTCTAAAGGGCATCCCGAAAAGTTAAGTTCCATTGCACCACTCCTTAAACATAAACATTTGTACGCCTATAAGTATGCAATTTGCAACAATAATTTCAATTACGGGTATAATTTCAAACGTCGTCAGCGAGATTATCACGGTGAGGGACTACTTGCAAAGAAATCAGTGTGCAACTTGTGTGATTGTGAAGGAACAGCGGAAAGTATTTTAAATGAACCCTTGGAACTGGTTCATGAAATGTGTCAAGACAGAAGAACTGGAATTCTCATCAATTGATGACTTCTAAAGTTGGAAACAAGGAACTGAGATGGCAACATGGTCGTGTGGTTCTCATACTGCTGCTGAAAATACTGTAAGACTTTATTATGAGCGTCATCGCTCAGGAAGTTTTGTCTCTAAAAGCAAAGGTGTCAGACATTTAAAACTGCAAGGGAGCAATAAAATCGGTTTAGTATGTCCTGCAAAGATAAGAGTCATTCAAGATCAACATGGGGTGAACAAAGTCAAATTTGTTGTGACTCACGTCAGTCACCAGCATGAATTAGCTCACTTGGGATTGACAGAAAATGAAAAAAAAATGGATAATAGCTGCGGATGTTGCTAAAAATTCCTTTTCAAGCTATAATTAATAAAATACTAGATTCAATATCTGCTTGTAATTTAGAAAGGGCACAACTGCTTACCAAACAGGATTTGTACAACGTTTAGCGATGCTAAAGGAGTGGCAATAAGTGGTAATGCAATCTTTAATTTTGTAAGTAGTCTAAGTTAAGCGAACAACTGCACCTACAGTACCTGAGAGTGACTGTTTAACTGAATAGACTGATAGGCGTACGATTGTTTATTTTTCCGCGTTATTGTCGCATGAGAAAGCAGAGCAACAGTTATGGATTTTGTGAATATCAGGGAGCCCTGATTGTTAATCCTCTCTGCATCCTCACAAGTTAGGAAAATTCCTTGAACAGTACGCAGCTGATGTAAGCCGGGCTTCTCGAATGTATGCCGGTGTCCTGCAGTAGCGGGCGATAAGAAGTAAACACCAGAAGAGGCGTCGAGAGGCCTGGAAGATTCTCTCCCTCCTCCCGCGAACATTCTCGAACTCTCTCATAGTTACACATACGCAAATGTACTCGCGAGTAAGTTCGTGTCGTTAAGGCGACATAGAGGAATCGTTACTCAATGTGTTTTCCGAGTGAGGCTGGACGTCTGTTGTGGCCTATAGTGAGAGCTGCTACTGCGAGGGATTAGAGAGGTCTTGTGTTCGACACTTCAGTAAACGAAGTGGAAGGGAGAAGGGGCTGCTTCGCATATTATTCATTTCACTGCTACGCCCAAAGAAAAGTCAAGTGACAATGAAACGGAACTAAGTCGTACTAGAAAAGTGAAGTGACACCAAAAACTGAAGAACCTAACACTGGAGTCAGGAGTATGATTTAAAAGCCAGGTTGACGGAAATGCTTAAACAATTATTGGCTGGAACGGAGTATATCGAGAGTGAAATGAAGACTCTAAATTCTGAAACGGACGGTGGAAGAGCGTCTTAACCAGCAAGAACAACTATTGTACCAGCACAGAACGAAAACAAGACGATTATAAAGCCCGCAGTGAAAAAACATCTGTACCAGCAGACCAAGGATAGCATAAGGATGATGAGCGCCGCAGTGGAGGAGAGTGGAAGACAAGAGAGTAGTAATAGTCCCGGATGAGCCAATTGGATTAACGATAATCCTGCCGCTAGGGGCGCTAGTGTCGCTAGTGTCGCTGCGAGCGACGGCGGCAAGCTTGAAAAGCGCCATGAGCGGAAGGATTATCGTTATTGCAATTGGTTCATCCGGGACGAGCTAAAAGAATTGAGGATTAGGGAAAGATGAAGGAAAAACAGGAAGTGACGTGGAGTGTTTTGATTGGTAAAAATAAGACGAAATGTGATTGTTTCGTTAATTAGGGTGGAAGATGAAGGAAGGAAGATGAAAGAGTATGGAGGACACGTGATGGAGAGGAGCGGTGTGGCGAGGTGTTGTCTGTGCGGAGGTCGGGACTGAAAGAGGGAAAAGATGGCGAACGAGGGATAAAAAGTATAACAGAAAGTGACGTGTGAAGTTGTGATTGGTGGGAATAAGAAGTGATGTTATTGGTGGAAAGGAACAAATGAAAGTTGTTGATTGGTAAGAATAAGAGAGATTATGATTGGTGGAAAGAAAAAGGTGTGGGAGCGGGGTATGTTGGAGGTGATGGGAAAGGTAAGTTTTGCTAGCAACAAGATTTGCAAAAGCCTGTCGAGAACTCATCAGCAATTTTTGAACGTTGGATGGTGGTTTTGTTGAGTGGATAGAGAGATGGGGCGATATGAGATGCGGTGGCGAAAATGGGAACTAAACAAGATGGTTGAGACAAGAGGTTTAAGGACGAGGAAATTTCGAGGTTAGTGGTGAACATGGCGGTCGCAAGAGGTGGGGGCAAGGAGACGCGGTGGTGAGAATGGGAACTAAAAGAATATGGCGGAAGCAAGAGCTTAGAAGAGCAGATTTTGAGGTTAAAATAGTGGGATCTAAAAATGGCGGAGGGTTGGCGACAAGGAGATGCGGTGAGAACTAAACAAGATGGCGGACACAACAGGAGGGTAAGGAGATTTGAGGTTACAGTACCAAAACACCAAAGGATATATTCCTACGCCAAGCAGGCCCGAAAAGTAATTATGCGCGCGGTACTTACCTCTTACTGGTGTTGATGCGTCACCAAAAACGCAGCAGCTTCACGCGACGCGAAAAAATAAAAGCACACTGTTTTTGAAAATGCTTAACCAGCTTTAAGATCAACCAACATCACTACGCACTGATATACCTAGGTTTTTTAAAGCGGTACAGACGCCCTTTGCACAGACGTAATTTAACTATACCAAAAACCTGGTACTGGACCATCGTAATGGTCGCTAGCGTACGTAGGAGCAGGGTTCTCATAGCCGGTCGAAAGCGGTCAAAAAAGTGTACGACGTAGGTGTTGACAGTAGCTGCTGTCGAGTGAACCGTGGAGGTGTGAATGAACGAGATCTGTTCTTGCCGGCAATCTGGTTCGGAGATGTGAGGAGCGGCGAGGTGTTGTCTGTGCGGAGGTCGGGACTGAAAGAGGGAAAAATGGCGAACGAGGGATAAAAAGTATAACAGAAAGTGACGTGTGAAGTTGTGATTGGTGGGGATAAGAAGTGATGTTATTGGTGGAAAGGAACAACTGAAACTTGATGATTGGTAAGAATAAGAGAGATTATGATTGGTGGAAAGAAAAAGGTGTGGGAGTGGTGTATGTTGGAGGTGATGGGAAAGGTAAGTTTTGCTAGCAACAAGATTTGCAAAAGCCTGTCGAGAACTCATCAGCAATTTTTGAACGTTGGATGGTGGTTTTGTTGAGTGGATAGAGAGATGGGGCGATATGAGATGCGGTGGCGAAAATGGGAACTAAACAAAATGGTTGAGACAAGAGGTTTAAGGACGAGGAAATTTCGAGGTTAGTGGTGAACATGGCGGTCGCAAGAGGTGGGGGCAAGGAGACGCGGTGGTGAGAATGGGAACTAAAAGAAGATGGCGGTAGCAAGAGCTTAGAAGAGCAGATTTTGAGGTTAAAATAGTGGGAACTAACAATGGCGGAGGGTCGGCGACAAGGAGATGCGCTGAGAACTAAACAAGATGGCGGACGTAAGAGGAGGGTAAGGAGATTTGAGGTTACAGTACCACTCACTAGGGGCTAGAAAATCGAATTTCTTGACTTTTTAAAAACTCAGTATTCTTGGTATATATAGGCTTATTATGACGTGAAACAACCATTTATATGATTTTTAAGCAGTTTGAAAGAAGTGAAGTAAACGCGATTGTACACTCACTAGGGGCTAGAAAATCGATTTTCTTGACTTGTTAAAAACTCAATATTCTTGGTATATATAGGCTTATTATGACGTGAAACAACCATTTTTATGATTTTTTCGAAGTTCGAAAGAAGTGAAGTAAACGCGATTTTACACTCACTAGGGGCTAGAAAATCGTTTGCACTGCACACTTTTGTGTTAAAATATATATACATTTTCAATTTTGTCATTGTGTAGATTTTGTTTGTTAAATTTTTTATACGCTACTATTATAGTGTGTGTGTGCGAGTATGTGCCTAGTATCCGTGCGCCGACATGCAAAAACTTCATCATTTGCCTACCGGGCAGGGACAACCACGAAAAACCTGAAAAACCTCAAAAATTAGAAAGGGCTTCGTCAACCACTAATGCAAACGCCTACCAACCAGGGAAAACCTATGACAAAGCAGAAAGAGCTTGCATTCGTCTACCAACCAGAGAAAACCCCGAAAAACTAGTTATTTTTTTTAAAAAAACGAAAAAAAAGAAAAAAAGAAAAAAAAGAAAAAGACGGATAATATAAGTATGGTAACTGTAACGGGTGTGTGTGTGTCTTGTGTGTGTGTGTGTGCGCGAGTATGTGCCTAGTATCCGTGCGCCAACAAGGTAAAACTTCATCATTTGCCTACCGGGCAGGGACAACCACCAAAATTAGAAAAGGCTTCGTCAACCACCACAGCAAACGCCTACCAACCAGGGAAAACCTATGAAAAAGCAGAAAGAGCTTGCATTCGTCTACCAACCAGAGAAATCCCCGAAAAACTAGTTATTTTTTAAAAAAAATAAAAAAAAATAAATAAATAAAATAAAATAAAAAAATAAAATAAAATAAAATAAATAAAAAAATTAAATAAAATAAAACAATAAAAAAAAATAAAATAATAAATGAAATAAAATAAAAAAAATAAAAAAAAATTAAAAAAAACCATAATATAAGTATGGCAACTGTAACGGTTTACGGCAAACGCGTGCGCCGCGCAATGCGTCACGCCGGGCAATATTTTTCAAGTTATCGCGCAGTTTGCAGCTCTTTCATCGCAGCGGGCCTATCGCCACGCACATCGACTGCTGATTACCACTCTTGCGTCTGCCATATTGACCACTAACCTCAAATCCCCTCGTTCTTCACTTCTTGTCTCCGCCATCTTGTTTAGTTCCCATTTTCGCCACCACGTCTCATACCGCCGCATCTCTCTATCCACTCAAGAAAACTACCATTCAACGTTCAAAAATTGCTGATGAGTTCTGGAGAGGCTTTTGCAAATCTTGTTGGTAGCAAAACTTAACCTTTCCCATCACCTCCAACATACCCCACTCCCACACCTTTTTCTTTCCACCAATTATAATCTCTCTTATTCTTACCAATCAACAACTTTCAGTTGTTCCTTTCCACCAATAACATCACTTCTTATCCCCACCAATCACAACTTCACACGTCACTTTCTGTTATACTTTTTATCCCTCGTTCGCCATTTTTCCCTCTTTCAGTCCCGACCTCCGCACAGACAACACCTCGCCGCTCCTCACATCTCCGAACCAGATTGCCGGCAAGAACAGATCTCGTTCATTCACACCTCCACGGTTCACTCGACAGCAGCTACTGTCAACACCTACGTCGTACACTTTTTTGACCGCTTTCGACCGGCTATGAGAACCCTGCTCCTACGTACGCTAGCGACCATTACGATGGTCCAGTACCAGGTTTTTGGTATAGTTAAATTACGTCTGTGCAAAGGGCGTCTGTACCGCTTTAAAAAACCTAGGTATATCAGTGCGTAGTGATGTTGGATGATCTTAAAGCTGGTTAAGCATTTTCAAAAACAGTGTGCTTTTATTTTTTCGCGTCGCGTGAAGCTGCTGCGCTTTTGGTGACGCATCCACACCAGTAACAGGTAAGTACCACACGCATAATTATTTTTCGGGCCTGCTTGGCGTAGGTATATATCCTTTGGTGTTTTGGTACTGTAACCTCAAATCTCCTTACCCTCCTCTTGCGTCCGCCATCTTGTTTAGTTCTCACCGCATCTCCTTGTCGCAGACCCTCCGCCATTTTTAGTTCCCGCTATTTTAACCTCAAAATCTGCTCTTCTAAGCTCTTGCTTCCGCCATCTTCTTTTAGTTCCCATTCTCACCACCGCGTCTCCTTGCCCCCACCTCTTGCGACCGCCATGTTCACCACTAACCTCGAAATTTCCTCGTCCTTAAACCTCTTGTCTCAACCATTTTGTTTAGTTCCCATTTTCGCCACCGCATCTCATATCGCCCCATCTCTCTATCCACTCAACAAAACCACCATCCAACGTTCAAAAATTGCTGATGAGTTCTCGACAGGCTTTTGCAAATCTTGTTGCTAGCAAAACTTACCTTTCCCATCACCTCCAATATACCCCACCCCCACACCTTTTTCTCTCCACCAATCATAATCTCTCTTATTCTTACCAATCAACAACTTTCATTTGTTCCTTTCCACCAATATCATCACTTCTTATTCCCACCAATCACAACTTCATACGTCACTTTCTGTTATACTTTTTATCCCTCGCTCGCCATCTTTTCCCTCTTTCAGTCCCGACCTCCGCACACACAACACCTCGCCACCCCGCTCCTCTCCATCACGTGTCCTCCATACTCTTTCATCTTCCTTCCTTCATCTTCCACCCGAATTAACGAAACAATCACATTTCGTCTTATTTTTACCAATCAAAACACTCCACGTCACTTCCTGTTTTTCCTTCATCTTTCCCTAATCCTTAATTCTTTTAACTCGTCCCGGATGAACCAATTGCAATAACGATAATCCTTCCGCTCATGGCGCTTTTCAAACTTACCGCCGTAGCACGCAGCGACACTAGCGACACTAGCGCCCCTAGCGGCAGGATTATCGTTAATCCAATTGGCTCATCCGGGACTATTACTACTCAAGAGTACAACAACTGGACAGGAACTTGCAAGAATTCGCCATGGATGTGGAGCGCTTTTTTCCCTATTAGATTTGTGTTTAAGGACGCTCAACTGCTAGGTCATTAGCGCCCTTGTAAGACAGGTCATGGCAAAGATCAGTACAAAAATATCATGCAAATCTCAGAGATAAAGGTGAATATAAAAGTCATGGCAAAAGCAGAGATAAAGATCAGTATAAGAATCACAGCAAAAGTAAAACATATATATGAATATACAAAACTAAACTGAGAAGTACGAAACACCTGATATCAACTTGATTAAATCCGAATTTGGAAATTTACCTTTGACACATAATCAAAAATCCTTCAACTGCTTGCTTATCATTCGCCAAGACCTCTGCAAGGCTGGCCGACAGTTGCAGAGGGTTCTGAAGATCTACTAGAGCAATACATGGAGGACATCCTGGATTCGCTGAACAAAGGGTCGGTAGTTGTACAGATCACGAAGGCTCTCATGTGCACTAAGGGAATCACTCAAAATGAAACAGTCTCCCAATTTTCGGCGACGCACTTACAAAATGGCTCGGTATATAGCATACAGCTCTGCACTATAAATGAATGTGCTATCATGAAAACCGAATGTATGTGTACATAAGCACATCTAACACCATTGGTGCACTTAATCCATCGGTGTACGAGGGCGGATTGATAATTCCATGACTTTGATGAAGGATAGCGTTCTAACCAATGGTTTCTTGTTTGCACCCAAGTCTTACATCTATGCTGGGTATAATCGCAAAATTCGTCGTCACTTGTTTCAGAACATTGTTGAGAGCGTCTAAAATAAGCAGATGTGTGTTGCTTCGTAGAAAACGGAGAAAAGTTAATTTCGTGTTCTATTAACCATTACTTTTTGCGTAGTAAGAAGGTGAAAGAAACGGAAGAAAAGCTGAACAAGTATTATGGGGACTCTGCTCCATCACATGGCATGGTTCACAGAATTTTGATGTGACCGTTCGAACACAAGAGATGTCGTGTGCACAGGACGGTCGGTTGAGGTCACAACAGAAGAAATGGTGAACAAAGTTCACGATACTGTGTTGGAAGACCGCCGAGTGAAAATCCGTGAGATAGCCAAGACCGTAAACATCTCGAGTGAACGGGTGTATAAACATTCTGCACGAATTTTTGGGTATGAGAAAGCTGTCCACATGATGGGTGCCGCGACTGTTCACATTTGAGAACAAGCGGAATCGTGCGACCATTTCACAGGGATGTTTGAACATGTTCCAGCGTAACCCAAATGAGTTTTGCGGCGCTATATCACGGTTGATGAAACTTGGATCCATTATTATCAATTTGAAACCAAACAACAATCACAGCAGCCGATTTCCTTCGGCGAACCTGCTCCAAAGAAAACGAAAACCATTCCGTCGGCAGGAAAAATCATGGCAGCTGTCTTTTGGGATTCACAAGGGATGATAGACATCCACTACCTCAAAATGGGTAAAACGATCACAGGTTCATATTATGCCGCAATGCTGGATCAAGTTCACAAGGAATTGTTAAATAAACGACCCCCTTTTGGTGAAGAAAAGGGTTCTCTTTCACCAGGATAATGCACCCGTACACAAGTCAGCCATTGACATCGCAAACTTTGTGGAATTGGGCTACGAGGTGCTACCTTACCCACCATACTCTCCATACTTGGCTCCGAGCGACTTCTTTCTCTTCGCAAACCTGAAAAATTGGCTCTTTGGGAAGGAATTCACGTCCAGTGAGCACATCAGAGCAGAAACAACCTCATATTTTGCAGACTTCAAAAAAATCATATTTTCTGGAAGGGTTAAAAAAATTGGAGAGAAATTGGACAATGTGTATTGAATTGAAAGGAGACACCTTTGAATTGAAAGGTGTGATAAAAAAATAACGGGAATTTCCTCATTTCGCAAGCTTTATACATCCGATGTTCAAAACTTTTGTTTTATTTGTTGGTACACACGTTCCTGGTGTATGTTTGCATTTTCAGCTGTTTTTAATATTTAGTTTATTGCTTACAGTCGAAAACGTTATACGTGTTCTCGAGTGCTCAGCAAATCTTTACTTTCGAAAAAAATGGATCAAAGACTTTGCATTACATTTTGCTTGAAAATCGGAATAAAGTGCAGCACCGCTTTCGAAATTGACTATGACTTTTGGCGAATCTACTATGAGTAGGACAAGAGTATACGAGCCGTATAAACGTTTCAAAGAGGGTCGAGAAGACGTTGAAGACGGCGACTGCCCTGGACGCACTAGCACATCAATTACTGACGACAATGTGAAAGAAGGAAAGAAAATAGTTCTGGATGATCGCCCAATCACCTCAGATAGGTTGCTGACATATCCTTTAGGCTCATGCCAAGCAATTTTTTCGGATGTTTTGGCATGAAACATGTAAGAGTTAGGTTTGTTCCGAAATTGTTGAATTTAGACCAAAACGACGTCGCGTAAACATCGCTCAGGAATTACTGAATGAAGGCGAAAACTTCTAAAGGTTATAACAGGTGACGAAACATGGGTATGTGGGTATAACGTCGAAACTAAGGTCCAATCGTCCCAATGGAAACTGCCTGAAGAGCCAAGACCGAAAAAATTCGACAAGTCTTCGATTACAATGGGATAGTGTATCAGGAGTTCATGCCTTCTGGCCGTACGGTCAATAAACAAACCTACCTGGAAGTTATGCCGCATTTGTGTAAAGCAATCCGAAGAAAACGACCAGAATTACGGCAAAACCACTCGTGAAAATTGCATCACGTAAATGTACCCGCTCGCACCTTCGTAGTCGTCCTCCGTGGACTAGTGGTTACCGTGCTAGCCTCTAGTTCCTAAGGTAGCGGGTTCAAACGCGGTGGAGGGCGATGGATTTTTTCGGGCGTAAAAATCCTTAGCATGGCTTCCTTCGGAAGGGAAGTAAAGCCGGTGGTCCCGTGTCGTAGATTTACGGCACGTAAAAGAACCTCAAGCCTGATAAAGAGGCCTCTGAGCAAAATTACCGGTCTTTTACGCCCAATATAGAATGGGACGCTAAGAACCACAGCAGTTAAAGAGCGTCCATAAATAAGAAACTCAATTTTAAATTTTTTTTCCCACCTTCGTACGGTCAATAAGCAATACTACCTGGAAGTTATGCGCCATTTTCGTGAAGAAATCCGAAGAAAACGACCAAAATTGTGGCAAAACCACTCGTGAAAATTACATCACGATGATGTACCTGCTCACACCTCAATGCTTGTTCGCAACTTTTTGGCAAAAAACAAAACCGCTATGCTGTCTCAGCCAGTATTCGTCGGACATGGCCCCCTGCGACTTCTTTCTATTCCCGAGGCTGAAGACAACCATGTAAGGACGACCTTTTGCCACCATTGATGAGATAACAATAGAATCGCTGTAGGAGCTGAACACCATAACGAAAAGTGAGTTCCAGAAGTGCTTCCAATATTGGAAAAAGCGCTGGCACAAGTGTATTATATCTGCAGGGGATTACTTTGAAGGGGACAAAGTTGATGTTGATGATTAAATAAAAATTCTTTAAGAAAAACAAAAATCCCCGTTACTTTTCGATCAAACTTCGTATGTTGGGATATAAATTATTTTCTTTAAAAAGACACTGACTTATAAATCCGCATTAGTAGCTTAAAATTAGGTCAATATAACCGGAGAGAAATTTTAACAAACAGGTGCGGATACTAAACGTCATGCCCAGATCTACATGAGATGTCGCACGCAACCAAGGGGGAACATCCTCTCCCCTTATCGTCCTTCGTGATGAAGTGGTTACCATGCAAGTCTCTAGTTCCCGAGATCGCGGATTCAAAACTGGCGGAGGGCGATGGATTTTTTCGGGCGTAAAAATACTTAGCATGGCTTCCTTTGGAAGGGAAGTAAAGCCGGTGGTCCGTATCGTAGATTTACGGCACGTAAAAGAATCTCAAGCCTGATAAAGAGGCATCTAAACAAAACAACTTCCGGTCTTTCACGCCAAATATAGAATGGTATACTAAGGACCACGGCAGTTAAAGAGCATCCATAAATAAAACTCAATTTAAAATTTTAATAGAGAACAAACTGCTACATCAAGGTGTGAAAAAGTGTTAAAGGAGTCTGAAAGAAATGTAGGCTCTCCGGTGTTCAGAAGAGCTAGATTATAATTGTCCCAAACTCAGCAATTAATTTACCTCTCTGACAAGCCCGAGGTGGGCCCCAAAGAGGGTGAAGGGGCATTAACGTCCGCCACCGACAGAAAAGGCGTTTGTAATTGGGAAACTAGATCTTCTAAATCAGTGAAGAGAGGTCATTGTGTGGAGGCAGATAAACGTTACAAATGGTAAATGGTACGGATGGCAGTTTAATCCTTACACCCATTGACTGGATGTCAGGCTCCACAAATATATCATCTCTGATGAGCATCATAGTACCCGCGTGCGCAGGAATACCGTCTTCGGTGTAAGATCACACCGTACTGGGGTATACTGCCTAATTTGAAAGTCATCTTGTGGACGGAGCTTAGTCTCTTGTAAACATACGACCAATGGGTTACTCTTGTTGAGTAAAAATTCAAGCTCTAATCGACATGTTCTAATTCCACGTGTGTTCCAGTGTAGGATAGCAATAGCATTCATTATGGGATAAGTTCTCAATCCTCATTACATTGAGGACGACGGTGGTCAAAACAATTTGCCCTTTTTCGGTGTCGGGCTAGCACCTTTAACGGATGAAGGATTCTGCTTCTTTTTCACTGTCGTTCTGGCAGTGCTGGCAGAATACTGCTCCATCTCCTCCACGGGGAGGACCCGTTTCCAATAGAACAAATCGGTTCGAGGTGATTTAGATGTTCTGAATAAAGGCTCACCATTTTCTTTTAGAGAGTCGGTTCTTTCATAGCTGGTCCTGAACTTCTTTGGCGATGCATTATATATTACGGGCTAACTGGTCTAGTTGAAGTCGTAATTTTAACGATATGTCTTTTGAGTAGCGGACTTGGCAGATTTTGATGGTGTTGTCGATGTTGATTTTGAAGGCTTTGGCTGCGTTCTAGCTACTAGAATATTTTCGGAAATGGTGGTCCCGTTGATATCGCTGGTCTGAGTTGCGATTTCCAGACATGGTACCGGTTCAGCTGCAACTGAGTTATAGGTACCGGATTTCGGGACAGAGGGTTGGCGGATACGCAGAAGTTTTCGAGCTTCCGAGAAGGACATCTCCCTAACTCGTATCTCCTGGATAGCTCTTTCCTCTGCAAAGCGGGGGCATTCTCAGAAACTTGATGGGTGTTTACCGCTGTAGTTAACGCACGGAGTAGCGCCGTTACAAAATTCGCTAGCGTGTCCAAAGCGCTGACACTTCTAAGCATCTGAGCGGATTCGTATACAGAGTGAATCACCTAAAACTTGCACCGCAAATATTTCGGTTAGGGAATGTGCTATTGATGTGCAGTTTTCACAGCATTGATTGGTAGTCAGGGGCTCGTACATTTAGCCTATAAACACATTTTAATAATACTGAGAAAGTGTATTTTTGAGCAAAATACGACTTTTTAAATGGAACAATGTCTAGTTACATCAACACAATAAAGGTAGGGTAAATTAGAATGTCAATGGTCTTTGTTTTTCAGGATTCTAGTGCAAGTGGTTTACTAGAAATCTTATTTTGAAACTTTTACGCACCGACATTTGTACAACCTGTGGACGTCGGGCGCCTTATATTGCACCTAGGTCGCGACGAGATCTTGTTGAATCATCTGGAGGAGAGGTTGCAGTCAGTGAGGCTCTTATTGGTAGAGTGAGAATGGTGACGGCGCGGGCAGAGAACCCCCTAACGAAGAACACGATCCTGGACGGATGAACTTTACGTCGCGAGGGCGCTGCTACAGACTCGGGAGACCGTCCTGATGAGGGCCCTTTATGCCACCATTTGAGACCAGAAGCTATTTCGCGGGACTGTTTTGGAAGAGTGTGAGCGGGCCGCCTGTATAATGCTTGCGGCTAGAGACACGAGGACCTACCGAACACCTAGAAACTGAATGGTCGTCTGATTAACCTAGCCCAAGAGGCGAGTCGAGAAGTAAATCCTTTACCTGTTCGCGGAATTCCAGGACATCTTCATCCTATCAGAAGATGATTATGCCCGTACCGATTGAGTGATGCTTCACGTCGACACCAGCGATGCTCGACCGATTAAGTCGAGCTGCCTCGTCCTGTCGCGCTAGCGAAGCAAATGGAAATAGACAACCGAATAGCGCACATTAAAACCAGAGGCATAATAGAGGAATGTGATAGCCGGTGGTCGTCACCGGTAGTGCCAGTGAAAATGAATGGAGATCTGCGTTTCTGCACACACCACCAGAAGCTAAATGAGTCACCATAAAAGACTTGCCGCGGATTGACGACACCCAGGACACCTTATCTTTATTCTTTACTCCACGACCTGAGCAGCCTATCGTCGTTTTGGCATTAGATATTTCCAAGATATCGATTATTACTAGCTTCAGTTTTTGAATACTTCGACATTTTTTCAAACTGATGTGGCTCTTCAGTTGTCTCTCACGATGTCATGGAAAGCATATGGGACTTTAAAGCCAGTATATGGCGACCCGCTTATGACTATTGATTCTATTTCCTATAATGAAATTAAACTCTTACTGTAAGCTCTTATCTCAATTAATATAAGACTGAAAACTATGCTTTCAGAGGAATAGTTTGTAATAGCTATATAAAAATAAATTATAGCAGACAGGAAAAGTCGTGTGAATGTAATATGAGAACCCAGAAGGCAAGGGGTCTAAGTAACAAAATAATTTTTTGAGACAACTTAGGTCAAAGTTGAAATTGTTTGGTAATAGGGAAAATTAGAGTTTCACCATTTCAAACATATCAGATGACTGCGCAAGTCTTTAGCTTTTTATTGCCAATGATAATAAATAGATACAGCATCCAACTTAAGGTTGATATAAATATAAAAATGAGTGCACATATGCCACTTTACCTCTTACTTAAAATTGCAAAAATGAAAATTGGTAGGCTATACAATCACAGTAAGAGGCTCTTATTATGATAAAAAAGAATAATATTGTATTAAAGTTTCACTTACCAGGTTTACAAAACAAGAAACAAGAGGTTGACACTTTTAAACATGTATTAATTGTCGTCATCTGTATCATAGATGTTGTTACCCATGTCATAGCAACATCATCATCATCTTCAGGAGTACAGAGACATGATGGTTTTCCATGATGGTTTTAGCTTCTAAAAAAACAGGTGGTGTATCGGTGGCACAAACTGCAGAAGTTCCATCTGGTCTTCATACTTTTTGTACTTTAGCTTTGGTTTTTCAAAATCAGTTGATGGTTGAGCAGTTGTGCAGGCATTTTATCTGTTCGTTGTTTCTTCATTGGCAGTTCCTGGTAAGGCAGAATACCTTCTGAGGATATCTTATAAAAAGAGTGGTGGGATTTGCCTTTTTGTAATGCAGTACCTGCATTCTTCGTGTTATGGCATGGTTTTCTTGTAGTACTGGTTTAGTGGTTGAAGATCAATGAAGTGTTCATCCATCATCTTAGTAAATACTAATTTTTTACTTCCTGCAGCAGCCAGATTTATCCAATCTTCTGGTACATATAAGTTAAGTTTTTTAAGTTTAATGTCTTGATCATATTTCTGTGTGAATGTCCAGTAATTAGGAAGTGATGATCAAAGTTTCAATTCAGGTGTTTTTAACAACTAGCACCAAAATTGTACAATTAAGTGACTTTTGTTCTGCCCTTCATAGTTGTCACTGAAAGCTGAGATGTGTTTCACTGTGGGATGAAGACTCTGGATGTACTTCATCAAACAAGATGCAGTGCGATTGTTGGTTGTGAATATTGAGGTTGTATGTCCACAGTTCGGAAGTAGTAGCTTTTGAATTCGTTGCATGTGGTGTAGGCATCATCTATTGGAGATCAAAGCATATCACAACTTGGTTGTCGTCCTTAACTTAAGTGATTTTGCTTTAGAGCTTTTGTTCTACTATAATGACTTGATTACAGAAAACACTCTATAGAGGAAACGATTCAATTTACAATTTTGTTTTTCTCAGCTTTAATCAGAATAAGAATGCATTATAGTCAGTTGCCAAAAGTTTTACTATAACATTTTCATGGTATATTGCTGTTAATTAATATGTATTATTCATAAATCCACATTCTTGTGTACTTGTATAGTCATAAAGAAAAAATCCCTGTGCTCTATCCAGCTCAAAAAAAAGTTCTCAGCACAAAGAAAACTGTTACCACCACTATTTATACTCAGAATTAGTACACCATGCTACTTTCATCCTGCAATGACAATAACTTTAGTGTTAGTAACACTAAAAATACAGTAAACTTACAAGCACACACTATCAAAACTTAGGCCTATATTGAACAAATAATTTCTCTCAACCTCATATTAAGATTACAACACGGGTCACAATAATAAAGTTACACACAGAAGTAATGCTTTCAGTCTCTTTCTTTCCAGGCCTGACATTTGTAAGTAACTGCTTTTGCTTGAGTCAGATAACACAGCTTATTGCATTTTTTAAATTAAAATAATTACTGTATAATTTTTACTTTATCTACTTTTTACCTGTAGTAAGTAAAAGTAATACTCTATTGCACCCAAAAATTTCATATCATGATTTCACTGGAAAACATGTTGTAGTTCTCTGAATGAAAAAGAAAAATTGGACAAACTTCCATGTGTCTGTGAACAGTATAACTCAAAAATAACAAGTTGGCTAAATACCAAACTTGGCATTTAAGTTCAGCATCTTCCAAGGATGTGACACCAAGTTTTCAAGAATCCCCTCACCCGAAATTGCCCTTTACGTGGAAAATGCTTCATTATTTTTAATTTCCTCAAAAATGGCGCTAATGTTCTTTTATTAAAATGTCATACCTGTATTTAAGATATTGGCATGATATAATATCCATATCTTGAATTTTCTGAGCCTTTGAGATCCTCTACATACAAAATGAATTTTGTGAAATTTTATATAATAAGTAAGCCATAAGAGATAGACAAAACCTACCACACATAAAATGTAGATCTTGTTAAAGCACATAATTTGTCAAATAAGCTTTTGTAGCATTTACCATTTCTGATATATTTTTTGGTATTAGTTTCAATTTTCAAATACTTTATACCTTTCTCAAGTACTAAGTGGCTATTAATTAATTTATGATGTACATATTAGGTAGAGAAGGTATTGCATTTCAGCCAGAAATTCAATACTGAGATTTCACCGGAATTACATGTTTTGAGGTTCCTTGAATAATTTTTTTTTTTAGAAAAAGGTCCATGGATGTATCTGTGAACATCATAACTCAAAAACAAAAAGTGTGATAAATACCACACTCAGTATTTAGGTTCTGTACCTTCCAAAGATGCAGCATGAAGATTTTCGAGAAAATCCCCCACCATAAACTACCTTTTACATGGAACATTTTTCAAAAGTTTTGATTTTCTAAATAATCGCTCAAACGGTTTTGATTAAAATACCATATATTAAAGATATTTACAAGAAAAATAAAATGTATATTTTCAATTTACTGGGAATAGCCTGTGAATGATTGAAGTCCTCTTCATTTTGAAGGAATTTTGTATAACTTGTATAACTGGTAAATGTTAAGCGATAGATGAAAATGTACTACACAAAAAATGTAGATCTCTTTAAAGCACACAATTTATTCCAGATAACGTTTCTTTGGCATCAACCAGTTCCAAGATATCAACCATTTCGATTTGTTCAATACTTTGTCATTCCTTTACATTCCATTAATTTTCAGTTGTTTCTCTTAATTGCATGGAAAGAGTATGGAATTTGAAGGCCAACATATAGCATTCCTTTCTTAAACATTTGACTATTGCTGTTCCTTTTGCATCTATAACAAAATGTTTAATGTACCTTTTTCTGCAAAGGTTTATCTAAAAATGAAGTAGACAGAAAAATAGACTTTTGTCATAATAATAAGTATATGCACTAATAAATGAAAGAGGGTAGAGAAAGTCATGTGAATGTAACGCATCAGTTTTTTTTTTCCTCTTTTGGTCATGTAAGGAACATGGAATTTCAAATCCATCATATTGCAACTTTCTTTTACTCGTAAAAGGTTTGACTATCACTTTAGCCTACTGTATAGTTCTTTTGCCTGTAAAGAAATGTGTAATAAAATCATTTCAGTAAATCTTTAACATGAACTAGACAAAAGCTTTTGAAAGAATAATTTATAGAAGAGTGGGTAGAAAAAGTCTTGTAAATGTAAAATATTTATGATATAATAATTAAAACTATTAATTCTTTCAAATTCAAGAAAAAAAAGTATTATTAATTTTGATATACTTTGAAACACAAGAGTTTTACATTCTGAGCAGTACCCTGAACAAGTGCACCCTTCTCTTATTGTAAACTCTGTAAATGTTTAATCTATCAACAACAACTAATACCACATCTTTCAACTTACTTATTGGCCTGACAAGCAGTTTCAGTTCATCCAGGCACTACTTGATCTCATTACAAAGTCTCTGCTCATAGAGTACCCTGCATGGCATGTGGACATCCCTATTAACAATGGCATTGATCCTGCAACCAGCTTAGCTGAAAAATAGGATTAAATATCTAAACTTGGCTATTTGACTCAGAATTCAGCAATACTTTTTTTGCCTAAAATTTGCATAAATTTGCAGAGCACTGTGCCATTAAAACGCCTTGAACTACACTCGGCGCTGCTCACTTTTAGCTGTCCAAATTCTTTGACTTCTTAACTGCACTTTACTTCGTAACTTCTTAACTAACTGCACTCAACTGAACTGAACTCACAGCAAGTTCAGCCTCTTATATAGCCCTGCATACAAAGCGGAATGTTCTAGAAAGGGAATATACTCAAACTATCAAAAAGATGGGATGGAGAAATGGTACATAATGAGGTATTGTTCTGCATAGGGACCAGCCACATACACCGGCCGGGATACACTAACCGGCAGCCTGCTGGTAACTTCACGCACATGGTCACAATATCTTGAACTGCACTGAGAAATGGAGATTATGATTGCACTTTGTAGCCATAAAAACATTAATCAAACTTTGGCACAATGTGCATATATAAGCACTTTGTATTTGAAAGAAACACTGCAAGACTTATAAACATTTAATAATGATGAATTTATGTTATAACCAGGCCTCGGTTCAGGGTTCCGAGACACATGAAGTTATGAGCACACAAACCACTGTGTTGTTTAGTTCGAGTGAGGCTTGGAGGTAGCCCTTGCCTCAACATGTAAACATCTAGTCACAGTAGGGCACAAAATAAACGTTCACATTTTCCAGTGCGTATCGAGTAAGGAAGCTAATTGCCTAACATAACAGTTTTGCACGATTGTACATGTTTTAACATTCTGAAATAGCCATTTTCCGTGACAGAAAGAAAAACATGAAAACAATATATGTGTATATATATATATCACAAAACAGATTTCTTCACAGCTTCATTGCACCATATATATGAATATTTTAAAAATAAATATATAAAGTAATAATCCAAATAATGCAAATGAATACAATACACTTCTTTACAATTGGAGCAATAGTTCTAGACACGTGAAAATCTTAATGACAGCTATGAAGCGAGTTGCTTACCGGATCAGGAGGTGACCGGTCGTCTGCATGCTGCAGGGGTGCATGGGACAGTCATTGTCAAATATCCGCACACCGGTTATGCACAGCACTGTACTGCATTGCACTACACTGCGCTGCACTGGTATACATTATATTTAAATTCACCGCTGTAAGAAGCGATTAATATAAAAACCTGTCAATCGTCTGCCTCCAATTCTTCCACACTTGACAGCCCTTCCTCTTCTGCGAAATCACTCTTTGCCGTCATCATTGCTGTCGCTACTATCTGCACCATCATCCTGGATGAGAATTCTTTCTATTTGATTTTCTGCAATTCCATCTTTTTCGAAATAACGAATCTCAATTTATTCAACTTGTCGACATAGATTTTCCCATTCTGGCCTTCCAATTTCTGCAAATCGCTGCAGGACACCGATTTTTTGACATCAGCCCAGATTAATTCTACTGCGTTTAGATCTGGGTGCTACGGTGGCAGTCTAAGTACATTATGGCCATGTTGTATTAAAATCTGGTCAAGTATGTAGACTTCTGAAGCGGTTTGTTGGCTTTAATTAAGTTATATAGCTTTATTCTACTCATGCATTCATCAAAAGCTATATTATGCCTAAGTAACCAGGCTCTCATTTCTTCTTTCAAGGAATTTGAGGTAGGTGGTTTGTCAATTTGAATGTTGACGCATTGTGAAGCATTGTCGATAACCAAAACTGACCCATCAGACATATTAGGTATCAACATGGTGTTGATTCACTTGTAATTTTCTGTATTCATTTCTTGATGAAAATCTCCTGTTTTCTGTTGCGACTCGTCACTCCAACTTTTAGATGTTGCATGACTGCTATGTATGTATAAGTCATCTTCATACACTATAGTTCGAACCTCTAATTTGTACCTCTGAGTAAGGTACTCTTCTAGGTGAGATCGTATGTCGTGCTTATCTATTAGAACTCTTCAATTTGATTTCGTTTTCTTCCACTTGAACCCTAAATCTTTTATAATTTCTCTGAGATTTGTAGCACCACCTTGAAAATCTATGCTGTCTTTCAGCTTGTTGAGCAATGTGCTCATTGTTGACAGTTTTTTCTTCCATATAGAAATTGTGAATCGTGCTTCATGAAGTCAAGGACATTTGCAATTATTTCCCTGCTTTGACTATGCAATACCTTACCACTTAAGTTTGATGACGTAGGAGACATTGTTGTAAATATAATAAACATAAAATAAACACTACTAAGGTGCTGCTCTCTTTGAAATTACAACCAGATGCGGACTCTTCCTACGCAGACTGTATGTGTTACGCACTGTGAGTAAGCAAAGGTGTTATATCGCTTTCGTTGATTAAGCTAAACATAAACCATTCCTAGGCTCGGCAGCTGGGGTGGCAATGAAGGTCACGATTCCAGAACTTTTGCGCCAGCTATACATGTCATTACACCGAATTACAAGGTGCATTCGCAATGTATCAAATGAAGAACATCTCCTATTTTCACTTAAAATAAGTTTATAGCTAGAAAAACTCGTTCTACGTCACATAACGTGACAGGTGCATAACGAAAGAATGGGACATCACACGAATAAATTTTCGTGGATTTGTATTCATTGTTTGAATCCAATAAAACGTCCTTAATGGCACACTTATCTGCAAAACCAGAGGTTTTCTCCAGGACATTCTTGAATTTGGAGTTCACACCTGCAATAATTGCAATTGACTCATTCAGTTTTTGAAACAATGAAATTACGAACTGAAGAGCCCTAGGAATTTCTATATCTGACGCCTGCAGATGTGATATGATTCCAGATATATATTCAAAATGTTTTTAATGTATAGGAGCGATTCCATTAACTGTTTTGAAATCAGAGGTTTTACAATAGCCACTGCACTACATTCCTCTGAATCAAACGTATTTATTACGTCTGACTTTGGGATAGTGTTTGGCATAATAAGTAGATGCTTCCAACCAACTGCCCCAACGCGTAATAATAGGCTGCGGTGGTAGGAGAATATTAGGTACTATTGCTTTAAATCTTTGTATCCTTGAAGGAGCTTTCAAAAAACATTTTTTGACGTTGGATATGAAGCAGTCGACATCTTTGAAATTAACCCTTACGTGTTCGGCCACTCTATGAAGGGCGTGTGCCATACATATTATATGAATTAATTTAGGATGTAGCACCTGAAGAGCTTTTGCTTCCATCACCATGTACGATGCCGCATCAGTTACAAGCAATAAAACATTTTGTAGTTTGATTCCATGTGGATACAACAGACACATTGAATTTTCGAAGAGATTTTTTATGCTCTTATGGTTTACTTTGTCCAGTATCTCAGACGTCACTAACGTTTTCTTACCTGCACAATCGGGCAACAAAACTCCCACAATAATGTTTGATACGAACCTATCACAGCAATCTGTTGTTTCGTCCAGTGAAATCCAAGTGGTCTTGCACCACTTCCTTTATCTGTTTCAATGTATCCTCATAGTAAGATGTAATATAATGTTTTCTTAAGGTCGACTCTCGGGGAATATTTTTACCCGTATATTTTTCTAGAAACAATTTAAAACATGTATTTTCGACCTTGTTGAAAGGGATTCTGGCATGTACCAACATGCCACACAAATCTCGATAAAATTCTTTCTGATTTTGAGTGTTTGGTTGTGATGTTGAAGGCCTCTGTAGATTGTGTAATTTAATATTTTTTGTGTGTATTTTGCCATTGCAGATTTTTGAAAGAATCGAGATCTGTCTGTCCTGATGTATTTTTTGCAGCGTTTGCAATATGCAGTGTTGTTTCTTTTGACGAGGAAATGTTCCTTTCCAAACTTCTCTATAGGTGCATCCTGAAGGGAACGCTTGGTACTCGTATTCTTCGACGTGTTTCAAAGTACTGTGGAGTATAAGAGCAATTAACACTAACACAAATATTAATGAATATGCAAATACTATGAAACTATAGTTCTTTACTCGCTGGATCTCGAGTACGTAAGGAGACTGCATTAACCAAGGCCAAGCAACAATATGAATGTCCACAGTGACCTTCGCTAAGCAACTACCTGTGCAATTCAAAATCCAAGAGCTAAATTGTCTCAAACATACTTTTCCATGTTTCTTTTATGGAAATTTGAGTGTGAACCAAAGTTACCCCAACATCCCAAAACGAGATTAAAAATCTGATGTTACATTATATGACATTTCTCTATTCACTCTTCTATGAACTATTTTTACCAAAGCTTATGTTCCTATCTACTTCTTGTCAATACAGATAAACCTAGTTACTCATTTAGATGTTTTGTTATTGGTATAATAAATAAAAAATAAGAATACAGTAAGCTAAAGTAGTAGTCAAATCTTTTCATAGATGGTCACTATGTATGTGATACCTTTGAAATGTTCTCCTCATATGAACACAAAAAAGTAAGGAAGAAAGAAACAAAGAAGAAGAATAGTGATTTGTAGTTGAGAAAAGCATAAAGTATTTGAAAATTCAAGTCAATAACATCGGAAATAGTTAATGCCACAAACAATTTGACATAAATTGTATGCTTTAATGAGATCTACATTTTTTGTGTAGTAAGATTTTGTTTGGCTCTTACAGTTTACCAATTAAACAAAAGTTACTCAGAATAAAGAAATTTCAAGATAAACATTTTTATTTCATAAATAAAAATATATGGTATTTTAATCAAAATCGTTACTCAGTTTTGAGAAAGCAAAAATAACAAAAAAGTTTTCCATATAAAGGGTAGTATGGGGGAGAGGATTTTCTTGAAAATCTTTGTGTAAAATTTTTGAATGGTCCTTAACTTAAATACCACTTTGTATTTAACCAACTTTTCGTTTCTGAGCTATGCTGTTCCTAGACACATGCACACCCACATGGTCCATGCGTTCAGTAATGCTGATGAAATCTCAACATTGAATTTTTGGGTGGAATGCAGTACTTCCTCTACTCACTGTAACTGTGTAGAAGAGAAAGTAAAAATTGTGCATGTTTAACTAAAGCATGGAATAATGCTAAATACCATATTAAGAGTTTCCAGAGCATTTTGGTTCATTTAATTATTTCTTTTCCAAGGCAATAAACAGCTAAAACACTGAGGAAATGGGCCAAAGTATCCTCCAATCTATAAATGTATTGTAATTGAAAACCCAATGTGTTCTTTGTTGCAGATACGCCTTTTCTTTGGACTTCCTGTTGAAGGAACAAAAGCCTATGATTCAGAATTTAAACGAACTATACTACCTCCTTTGGATCACAGGTAATATAATAAATATTCAATCTTGGATTTAAATGTGTGTAAAATACAATCTAAAAAATATGTGCCTTTAAGGTTTTTCGAGAAATTATTGGTTCCTTCATTTTATGCTTTTATTTCTACCTTAATTGAAACACTTTTTAAATCCATTCCCTTCCTTTTCTTTTTTCATTTTGATAACTTATAAGTAAAATGTAAGACTCATCATTTATACATTGGTTAAAATATTATATCCCATTAAAGTGAACAGATTTAAGTTCTACTTCAATCTCTTGTTGCATAAATAAATATTGCTCCTTACCCTGATTAAAATAAAATTCCAAATCAGTTTATGTAAATATTAACTATAAAACGTCAGTAGATAGATCAGCAGCAATAGGTTACTACTATATAAATAATTTTAACTTTTGCAGAAAAATACATAAATATTGCAAAACAACACTACCGCTAGCAGAAAACAAACTTGAGAAGACAACAGTGCTATACCTAATGGCACGATCAATATTTGATGCTGGTGGAAGTGTAGAGCAGTGTCGTATAATTGCCAAACACGCTGAGGAGACAGCCATAGAAATCGATCATCTTATCTGGCTGATAAACATTTGCATTCTCCATTCACGTATTGAGATGAAAGGTGGTAATAAAATAGATGCTAAGGAAAGCATGATTTTAGCTAATGAATATGCTAAAGGTTACAAAAATCAAGATGTTATTTACTTCACTGACCTGGTACAGTATTATTTTAATACTAATATTGCAACTATTAGCTATCAAAATACAAAATCATATAAAAACTATATGTGTTTTTTTATAATTTCTACTTTCAAACTGTATTTTATTCTTTACTTGGCACTTGCAATGATTCACAGACATTGATTTTTCTTTAGAGAGACAGAGACAGACAGACAGAACATCATAACTCAAAAACAAAAGACTAGATAAATATACCATATTTGGTTTTTAAGTGCAACGTTTTCCAAGCATGCAACACAAAGATTTTCTACAAAATTCCCCGATCCCAAACTACCCTTTTCATGGAAAACTCCCTAATTTATGTGTTCTCAAAAATGCTTCTTAACAATTTTTATTAAAGCATCATATATTGAATTTGCTGCAAATAGCCCTCTTTATTCCGAATGAATTCTGTATGATTTTGTATAATTGGTAAACTATAAGAGATAAGACTAAAATTTCCTGCACAAAAACTGTAAATTTCATTAAAACACATAATTTATGTCAAATGTGTTATGGTATTAAACATTTCTGGGGTATTTGTTGATATTGGTTTAAATTATTTTGCTATAAAGTTTTTTGAAGTGCTAAGTCACCATTCTGTTGTTTCTTGTGCTGTCATGCAAAGTTGTATGCAATTTCAATTTCAGCATATCTGGCAATCTGTTCTTTAAACATTTGACTATTATTTTGTTCTTGTATGCTCCTTGCACCTACAATGAAATTTGTAATGAAACTGCTTCTGCAAATGTTTATCTTTATTAACCTGAAGTAAACAGAAAATAAGCTATTGTAAGAATAGTATGCAGAAAAGATAAAAACTAAATGATAGTGGGTAATGAATTCGATGGAAATGCCACCACGGACATCGTAAACTAGAAAACAAACGAGAATTGTCTTGCAAAGCAGACAACAAAAATCAAAATGAAAGTTAGTGTTTATCATATGGTTTTGCCATCGCCTTAGAATAACATGGAAGTGACCAAGAGAAGCAGGGCTCAAAACTTCACTCATGACGACTGCGAAAGGCTTTTAAACCCGTGGTGGCTGCTCCATAGTGCATTGCTGCAGCACACATTAATTTTACAAGATAAAAACATGCATTTCCAACAGTGTGGATTTCATATTTTAGATTTCGCGCTGTTCAAATGCATGCACTTCGTTTCGTCTGCTTCCAATGTCTGGAAGGAGCGTGTGCTGTTTTCTCGTTGTGAGCTATGTTAAGTCATGAATACGGGAGAAACGCGTGTTGCGCTTGCGCAAAGCTTGTCTTTCCTGTCCCCTCACTTCAACCCATCAACAGCTGGGAATGTCCCAGCTTGTGCGAACCATGCTGCCAGTGTATCAGGTACTGTGCTATCAGGGAACATTTCTAGCAACGTTGGCAATAAACAATTTATTTGTTCTCTCCTCCCTGATTCATCCTGACAAACATAAAACCACTATAGTTCACTATTGCACAAATTTTAGGGGACGGGGCTGTTAGGTTTCATTTAAATGTGTATTTAATACCTGTGTACTGGCAAATGTGCGAGCGATTTTTGCATACCTTGGAGTTTTTCGAACTAATTGGCCAGAAGACGATGCAATCTTGCAAGTGAAAGACAGTAGTTCGAGTGAAGTAACAGTGTCGATAATTTTAAACGTGATAAGTGATAGAAAATTCTGTGACAGCTCGTTAAAAGCACTTTTCTCATTAATCAACTCGCAAAAAAGATATAAATTAAGCAGTTAAGTAGGCCTACAAGGCTACGCCGGATCTGATATAAAACAAACAGCCGTGTCAAATAAATCAACATACACTCGCAGGTTTAACAGAAAGGCGTAAGGCCATGATTGGATGTATTGATGTGAAATAACGAAGGCTCACTTTTGTTTCCCGTGTCTGATTTTTGAAAATAATAATGCGTGTTGCACAGGTGATGTAACATCTTGGACATCTAAATATGTAAATTAAAAAACACAGTAAAAATGCAAACCATAAGATTAATGTTTTAGACCTCAGTGCATTGGGTAGGGTCAATATTGCGACACAACTATGTTGTGCTTATTACGAACAGATAGAGCAAGACAAGTAGAGAGAAACAGGTACGTATGTAATTGATTGCATCAAGTGTCGCAGTAATCTGTCGTGTTATCTTTTTTACTTGGCGCCTGTTATTGTTTTATTATTTTTTAAAATTTTGGGTTCTTTGTCCTCCGGCTAGCTATTATTACTCAGTTGAGCAAATATCTCTAAGCAGGGCGTGTAAACGGAAAGGAGTTGTTACTAAAAGATAACACTGATAAAGAATTTGTTTTCACACTTTTATTGCCGTCACACTTAATTAATAGTTCACATCTGTAATCTTTATACACGCCTGACTGAAACTGTTATATTTCCGAACGTAATTACTGTCGTAATAGCTGTCGCGTACTTCGCATTTTGTAAATAACTTTACGACGCGAGAGATTCTGTAGAACTGCGTAGTGTGTACCTCGCGAGAGATTCTGTAGAACTGCGTAATGTGTACCTCGCGAGAGATTGCTGAGAACTGCGTGATGTATACCTCGTGAATGATTCTGTACAACTGCGTAATGTGTACCTCGCGAGAGATTCTGTAGAACTGCGTGATATGTACCTCGCGAGAGATTGCTGAGAACTGCGTGATGTGTACCTCGTGAATGATTTTGTAGAACTGCGCGATACTTGCTTTTGGCTCAAGCATTTATACTCCCTCACCCCGATATGCCTAAACATTATAATAGAGCTGCTATTGGTTACTAAATCGCGCCAACATTAGCGTCTATTTTGTCAGCCAATCATAATTACTAATACATACGCTCTAGGGAAGATATTCCCTCCATTTCTAAAGAAAGGCACGCTACCCTGACGTCATTTGTTTGTCTCTTCTAAGTGATACCGAGAAGCTAATGAACTCCGTCGAAATTTAGAAGACAAAGACTTTCTATTTTGGCCGTTATTTTTTCACCGGCTAATGCCGAACGTTGACATATTTGATCAATTACAAGCAAGATCAGTGGACGCTGTAAAAGCAGAAAACAGCGTGACATTTTTGTGCAAGCTGTTAAGTCACATTAGAGATTCGGTGGACAAAATGACACTGCAATTATTCAGAAGTACGCATCAGAAAGCAAGGGCCGAAAGCTAGCATGCCGAAAGCTAGCATGCCGATATGCTGATTCCAAGGAAGCATCGACAGAATCACACAAGAGGCAGGTGGTCGTTTCCAAACTTTGGACTACCTACAAGCACCTAAATTGCTCTTAACTCCTTGAATTTTCAGGAGTATTCAAGAAATTTTCCTGAAGCATAACTGCGCATCGTTACTCGTGCATACAGTATGCTAGAACACAAAATACTTCACACAGAACTCTCAGTTTTGTGTCAAAGGAAAGATTTTAGAAATATTAAGGGAATGATGCCTCTACTGCAGTTCATCATCAAAGTGATCTTCAGCAAGCACTTTCTGAAGTAACTAAGGTTCTGAAAATCCTTCTCACCATACCCATGACTACTTCGGAGCCGGAAAGATGTTTTTCGTTCCTTAAAAGAAATAAAATTTAGGAATATTATGCTATAAGAAATATTATGCCCCTGCTACGCTTTCAATTGAGATTACCTACATTTCCAACATCGAGGGGCTCAATGCCAGAGTGATTGCTAGGTTCTGCAGCAAGAAGAATCGTCTCATGAACTTCATTTTTCGTCACTGATGAGTGAGTAGTGTAATTATTCTGATCTTTTAAATTTAACTCCTATCATTGCCTATTGTTATGCAGCACACACTAGATTTTGAGGACAAGCCGTCACTAGTTAAACCTCGTAGAAACATAAAAGATTGCACAAGAATAAAAAGTCTGTTGCGGTAACCTGGAAGGGGAAAAATGCTGGGAGACAATCATGTCAAGAGTTCATATAAGCATACTTCTTTGTTGGTGGCTATTTGCTTATGTATTCTCGTTTCCTTATGCTCCTTCTGCTAAGCCGAAATCCACACTATAATAATATTATATATAAAGAAAATTTGTTTGTATATATATATATATATATGGGTTAATCTTTGAAGCCACTCAACCGATTTTGGTAATTCTTTCACCATTGAAAAGCCTAAGTCTTTATGACAAATTTGGACTATAAAACACCTTATAATTTCAATTTATAAATTACTAAAATACTAATAAGTATTTATAAAGCCTGTGTATTAGAATATGAACACATTGGCGTTATAAAAGAACATGCTTGCGAAGACTGTCGGGGGAGAGTCAGACGTTCCGCTTGCGTCAATACTGGGATTTTTAATCCATTATTAGGAATAGCCAGGGCTGTACGAAATTACAATTTAAGGCGTAATGGGGAGGATTAACCATAAAATCCTCTAGTCGATTGTGCAATGATTTCATAAAGAACAGCGGGAGGTATAGAAAATTAATTAAAACGATATTCGACTTTAAAAAGCTACCCGTTAAAGGTCAAGTAAGCCATCTCTTTTACAAAGGCAAGCTTATAAATTTCGTCTTCGTGCAATATTTGAAAATACTTTTGCCTCTCTCTTAGTATTTCTCCTGTTATGGGGAAACATTATTATTTCCTCCGTTATCCGATAAATACAATTCTGCCTTATTACAATTGCTAGTGATAAGAATTGCGTCTGTCGTGAACCTGAAAACTCATTTGTCGGATAATGTATGTGTCGGCTACTCCAACTAGCCGAAAATATTGGCAAAGATATCTTCCGAGTAGTGCTATCCAGAGGTTGTAGAACACCAATCGCTAAGAAATATGGTGCATAGCTTTATCAGCAGATTGTAGAACCAATCCTAACTTATATAACAACTTACAAATTACAGGACATATTTTTAATGCAATTTGCCTTCTTCCTCGGTTACAATCAACTGCAAATTATCTATTTCCTATAGAGGCAGTTTCTTAGGTTTAACGTATTTGGTGACGAGCTAGTTCACTGTGTAGATCAAGGTCATGATTGAATTTTAATTCTTTACTGAGTATAATGTCTCCTATTATTGTTAATTTTATAAATTTTTGAATGAATTTTAACAACTTTGCTTCCTCCTTGAACTCCCTTTTTTCTTGCCAAAAATGAAAGGCTACTGAAACTTTTTTATATACTTATGCTTAATTTACCTAATATATTCTTTGAATCTTGTCTTAATTTTTTTCTCCTATGTATACTTTATCACAGTTAAGGCAGCTCATTTCAGCTACACCATTTTTTTTTAAATCTTGTCCCTTGTTTTCTTTATTCCTGAGAGACTGCTTATATTGAATTTATTTGTCCAAGTCAATACAACACTGATTTCTTCCAAAATTTTCTGAAATCTATGGCTCCAGGAGTTTTGTCGCCCGGTGCGATAATTACAAATGCCGCCCCCTTACACTTTCAAACATAAGTAATTTTTACCGCTATGTCAGTTATCCATGGAAACTTGTTCTCATACATATTTGCAGAGGTAATAAATAAATACCAATAAATTAATGCGGGCAGATATAGTGGTGAAAGAAGGAGTGATGATAAATCACGCAAAAGCACACAATAAAAAATTTCAATATTTCGGGTTTACCCCTTCAACGGGCGATTAAAAGACTAAAAGCACACACAAAATCAAAACACTTGACGGCCTATTGCACTAGTTAATAATCCACAACATATTTGGTCCAGAATTTTTTTTTCATTTATGAGTAACAGAAGTCAATAAATTCCCCTTGTTTCATTGTAAAGCCAGTGAGCCACTCTACCATTAACTGTATTTTAGTGTTCCTGTTAATGTGCACTTATCTATTTGGACCACGTCGCATGGGGAATTGTTCATAAAATAACACGGGATGTTAAAGATTAACTGATTCTTAAACCATCTGTTGAAATGGCAATGGTTAATGTTTTCATGATAATCCGCAGATCTTCTTGAACTGAAGAGCAGTAGGTGGCCATAAAAATTGAGATGTTCCACCATAGGCAATAATAAAGTCTTGCGGGTGACTACATGAAGCTTTCAATTCTGTCATCAGTCCAGCCCTTTATTACAGTATGGCTGGCGTTTAACCACGTTTAGCCAAACCTACCCTTCCCTCAAATTCTTATTTTGTATTTATCTTAGAAATACTCGTAATACTCTTAGGCAGTAATATCGGATCTTTTGAGCATTATTATTGTCCTGAATTCAAATCTTAAATCGTGGAGGAATCTTGCTCAAAGACCTAAGGCTTTCCTGAAATATCTTTGTTTCTTTACGTACTTCCTCTTCGTGGATCAGACCATTAGTCTGCCCCGACCTCACACCACCTTTTCATAGGTTGACCAACATTTATGTTTCCTTTGGGATGGTATTAGAAAACAAGCTTTGAGATTCGACTGTTGTCCAACATTTGAACGTGATTCCTCCAATTTACCTTATTTTGGGAAATGTTATCATTTATGAAAACTTATTTAGTTTCTGCCTTGTTTCATCATTACTTTTTCTGTCCTTTAGGGAGTATCATTTCACCGATCTAAGGAATCTCATTTCAGATGATTATATTTTGTTTCTGTAGCTTATTTTATTCATCCAATTTCACTCTGCTACTTTGAGTGGAGAAATAAATTTGTGTGTGGTAGGATCCTCATTTTGGGTGTAGTAGTGCCGTAGATGTTCCTTCTTATTGCGTTTGATTCAAAGTTGCCCAAAGAGTTTCTCTGGAGTTAAAAGCAGTAGTTACTAACAAAGTAGACTAACAACACAAGAAGTAACTGAACGCACAAACAGCGACTTTCAGAGAACCACTAGGGTGATAGCTGACCTGAGAGGTTCATGAGTCGCCAATGTAAGTAAATACAGGATGAGTTTCAAGTTCACCAACATACTTCAGGGGATGATTCCTGACTGTAAATGGAGCACAAATGTTCATATCATCTTGTGTCTGGAAATGCATAGTTTCCACGGTTGATGGCACTGAAGAAGAAATCAAACAAAGAGCCCTGACACATAGCACCTGGCCAGAATCCCATCCATGTTACAACAGATGTTCAAAGTAGCCTCCTTGGGATGCAATGCACGCGTTCACACGTCGCATCATGGAATGCCTCACTAGTTCAAACGTTCCGGGTTGTGTCCGAATAGAATATCGCCACAGGCTACGTTGACACGCGTTGAAGGGTCTGAACATCAGATACAGGCTCACCGTACACAATGGTTTTCAGATGCTCTCATAAGTAAACATTCAGGAGGCTTAAATCCGGTGCTCGAGCAGGCTATGCAGCAGGGCCTCCACGTCCTATCCAACGTCAGTGGAAGAAGTTGAAGTGTCAGCGAACATTAATGCGGAAGTGGACTGGCGCTGCATCGTGCTGTAGCCACATTGCCTGCCGCATTGCCAAGGCACATTCTCCAGCAATTTGCCATGTAAATATCTTTAATATTTTTTAGAAAATAAAAATTTATTTTCATTCAGAAGAAATTTTGTATAACCTTGTACAACTGGTAAACGTTAAGTGACAGACGAACACATACTACACAAGAAATGTAGATCTCTTTAAAACACACAATTTATTTCAAATAACTTTTTGGTGGCACTGAATTGGCAATTTCCGAGATGACCATTATTAATGATTCGATTTGTTCAATACTTTGCCATTCTTTTCAAGTCCTGTTGATTTTCAGTTGTTTCTTGCAATTGCATGGAAAGAGTATGGAATTTTAAGGCCAGCATATAGCGTCCAGTTCTAAAACATTTTGAGTATCGCTGTGTATCTATAACGAAATGTGTAATGCAGCTATATCTGAAAGGTTTATCTCTATTGAAATAAAGTGGATAGGAAAATAAACTTACGTACGAATAATTTCTAATTATTAAAATTAAGGAGAGTAGAGAAAGTTATATGGGTAGAGAAAGTCATGTGAATGTAACGCATCAGATTTTTTAACGTATTAGAAAGCAATTTCTAGACAGCTTTTTAAAAATATGGGCCTTGCTAACCGTCTAGCTCCATTAATATCTTTTGAAGTGTTAATTTATTTGACAACTGACAAAAGGGGAATAGCTTATACTTGCAAAACGAAAGAAAGAAAAGAAAAATACAACAGTTTTATGCCATTTCTGTGAAATCAGTTTTGTTTACTTTAAATTACTGCATAATATGATCATATTTTAATTCCTATCATTTAGTTAATCCCATATATCAGTTTCCAAATAAATGAAAGATTTTGAGGGGCTGCAAACATTATAACTAATCTTGTACACTGGTGTAATTAATTATTGAAATGGTGTTATTTGCAGGCTGTGGAAGTAATTGAAACTGCTGATTTTGAAGAATCTGGACCTGAAGAAAGACAGCAAACCATTCTTAGCATAGCCCAGGCCGCTGGATTTCACAAAATAGTTGTGGATATATTTAGCCGTATGAATGCCTTGCCTGCAGCAAAGCGCATGTCTTTAATGCCAGGGCGCAAGCAGTCGGAGAGCAAAAAATCACAGAAATCTTCTATTTAATAGGAGATATAGTACATCTTTCAGTCGCATCTACAGATACCTTTTCCCCTTATATGCAAAATTTAAATTTTAATAAAGTGTTACAGCTGCTTATTATAATGTAATCAACTTTCAAGAGATACAAAATTCCACTACAAGGAAGGTTTGTTAATGATATAAAATAAATATTTCAACTTATACTTACTGCTTTAATTGAGTAACAAATAACCAGAAAGCAACAGGGACTAAATACAGTAAACTCAGAAAAGAAGACTAGAGCTGAATTTTCTTGAGTGTGAAGAAATAGCGCAACTTCTTCAATCAGTTGCTGCTACAGTTTTCGTTTGATAACCACAGTCATCACAAAGCAAACATACATACATACTGAATACACACTACAAATGTGCTGTCACACTTTAAATCTAATGATGAAGTAACAAGGATATGAAAGGGTGTACTTCCCCACAGAGGCGGATTTAGGCCTAGCAATGTTCAGGGGAGCGGCATTTCTCTATTTTTCTGTTCCCTTTCTTTACTGTAAAATTTTTATTTTAAAAAAATGTTGGCAAATCTTTTCTGAAGTTTGATCTTGTACAACTTGTGGAAGTAGAATATTGTTGTTTTATCGCATTGTTGCGGACTCGCGGCGAGAGTAAAAGGAAAGACTACAGCTGCGTAATTTTATTGCAAAACATGTAGAAGGGGCGGGGAGGAAATTATTACATTTGACTGCTTGTATAAACAAGAATTCCTTGTTTAAAATCAAATAGGATGTATGTTTGTTGTTTATCGCGATTAATATAACTCAATTACATTTTCAATATAGGCCTATATTGTCATCAATAGCTTAAAAATGAATCACAGCCTGTCTTTCAGAAATCAGTTTTGTTTCAACAATGAATGTTTGAATATGTTTCGAACTGTTAACGAGTATATTTTAGCATTCAATGGGAAAGGGTGCTCTGCCCAGTTTCTCATATTCTGCGTGCTACAATGAAGCATGTTTCTGAAGCAGGGATGTCCATTTGGATTGCAAACAGAGTTAGCATTGAAGCATTCCAGCTTCAATTTCAGCACCTTGCAGTTAAAACTGGCAGCTGATGTTTTGAGTGTGCGAGTGTAATACTTATAATGTTTGTTTACATCAGTGTTGAAGCCATCTTGTGACGTCATTCATTTGTTCGGTTTGTAGCTCCATCTTGTGTTAGCAATTTGCATCAGTGTTAGTGTTCGTTTGATTTCATTTCAAATGTCCTCCGGCTAGCTATTATCCTGTTGGCTTGGGCACGTATCTCTATACAGGTTGTGTAAACGGAAAGGAATCTTTTATCCAAAAATTACACTGATGAAGAAATTTGTTTTACACATTTATTGTCGAACACGTTAACTATCACATTTATACATTGATCTTAACACTCGCCAAACTGAAACTGTTATAATAACTTCTTACTGATCACTTTTAATCCACGTACTTCAATCTTTTGTATAATTAACTTTACCATACTTTAGATCTTTCATAATTCTGCTGCGCGTAACTTGTGAATTTATATCCGATGTATGCCGTACTAATACTTTCGACGAACTGACTGACTGAAGACGACGTGTAGTATACACAGATTTTTGATGAACTGCACACAAGCTACCTCGAACCTACCCTATTTATACGCCTGCATCAAGATACGCCTGAAGATTATAACTGAACTACTATTGGCTAATAAAACGCGCCAACATTAGCGTCTATCTTAATATCCAATGAAAATTATGAACACATATGCTCTAGGGAAACATTCCAGAAGTTTCTACCGAAAAACGCGCCAACATTACGTAACTTCCTCGTTTCCAATAATGATAAACAGCTCACCCCTTCGCTGCATTATTGCGCTATTATTGACAGTTTCAGTAAGGCATTATAAATTTACTTCCCAACAATATTTACAATTAATAAACATCTGAAATCAATGTCACATAAAAATGCTTATTCATATTACAATCATTATTTACATTTAAGTAATTTGTGATACAAATTACTGCATCAAGTGTGGCCTCCTTATACCATATTGTTTCTGTCACAGGCATTTCAGCATGGGTTTCAGCATGGGTAGTGTGAGACTTCCTTTGTCAGACTGCTTACGGTGCTCAAGAAGAAAAGCATGCAACACATTCATAATTATCTTTCAAGCAGCTCATTTACATACCCATGTTTACTGAGGCATTTTTGCTTCTGTTATGGTGTTTTCAAAGCATTTATGTTTGCACAATCAAATTTGATACACCGTATATTTTGCTATAAATGTGCAATAAATACTCATACTGAGAAATGACATTACAATAAACAAAAAAAACTGAGAATATCGTAGACCTTCCACACAGTAATGGAGAATCTTGGTTACGTTTTACGTTTTCGCATTTTATGCAGCTTTATGACATCTGAGGAAGAAGTGACTGTTATAGTTAATATGTGCTGTGTTTAGATGAAAAGCCAGTTCTAGTCAAAAACGGATTTATCATGCTCTATATGAATTATGAAAGATAGTTAAATTGTTTAATTTTACATGAATTAGTACAAAGCTTTAACTACCTAATGGGGTTAGTCACAGAAAAGGGTGAAAAGCAAAATATGAACTATAAGACAAGCCTGCAGAGACTATTATTTTAGCTAAGATGCATGTGGATAAAGAAACCAAGAAGGTTTCTAGTCTCCTCAAGGTATGATATAATTTCAGATATCCTCATTTTTGTTTTGTTTCTTACTGTCTCTGACAACCTGAGACAGTGTCTCAGCTGTGCAGTTGCCTCAAAGCAATGTTAACTTCATCAAGTTGGTCTGAAAAAGATATTCATCCCATGCTCTCATCTCTCTTGGTGTGCATACAACCTCAGGAGAAAAAAATGCATTCTCTCATAACAGATTCTAATGTACAGATGAAATTTCCACTTTGAAATATTTAGCAGCAGTTCTTCCTTACTTCTATGTATTATGCAATATAACACATGAAATAAACATAAACTTTGCCAAATTCACCTAATAAGTTAAGCACAACCATTAAACCAAACAAAACATAAACTACATGTTAATCAGAACAAAGAAAGCATTTTGAAGTCTGTATTGAAAGAGGCACTGGTTTGCTTCCATGCACTTTTTTAAAATTTTATTTTTACGGCATCTTCTGTAATGATTATGTTATTTCCTTAATGCACACATAACTACCAAGCGTCCTATTATCCCCACCTTGGCTCTATTCTATATACTTCAACATTTTCTAGCACTTTTAGTAAGCATAGGATGCATTGTATTTTACATAAAAAATCAACATTAAAATTTCAAAATAAATACACATTTTGAATAACACTGACCCCTCACCCCCCCCAAAAGCACCTTTTTAGAAAAATATCCTTATATATATATATATATATATATATATATATATATATATTTGAACAGTATAACTCAGAAATAATTAATTGGACAAACACCAGCTTTGTATTTAAATTAAGCATCTTCTAAGGATGCCTTAAAAAACACTCCCCACCCTGTCATCTCATGGTGTAGTGGTTACCATGCTAGCCTCTAGTTCCCGAGATCGCGGGTTCAAACCAGGTGGAGGGCGGTGGATTTTTTCAGGCGTAAAAATCCTTAGCATGGCTTCCTTCGGAAGGGAAGTAAAAGCAGGTGGTCCCGTGTTGTAGATTTACGGCACGTAAAAGAACCTCAAGCCCGAGAAAGAGGCCTCTGAGAAAAATTTCCGATCTTTCACGCCCAATATAGAATGGACCACAGCAGTTAAAGAGCGTCCATAAATAAAACTCAATTTTAGCTCCCCACCCCAAATATTTTTCAGTGCTTTTGATTTTCTCACAGGTTTAACATATTCTCATAAAAACTAAAATGAATATCTTGAATTTTATATGAACTGACTGTGAAGTCCGCTTCATTCTGAATGAATTTTGTGTAATTGCTAAAACACAATAGATAAAAGATGTAGAACTCGTTAAAATGCACTGTATTTATGTCAAATAACTATTTTTATGACAGTAATGAGAAATTTTGTTTTACATGGTAGGTTTTCAGCCCAGCACAAAACCCCCAACCTGGAGGACCAGAGTTTTCTGTTAGAGTTCTCACTCCTAGAGAGGCTGTTTCCACTATAGCTAAGGAGTTCCATCTACCCCACCTGTTAGTCCGCGAGTGGCATTTTATTTCCCACCTAGCCGCCAGTCTAAGCCTGGTGTGGGCTATCCCCTATCTGCCACCAGGGAACGCGGGGGATTCAGGCGCCCCTGAAGTACAACCGCTATTAGAAGAAATAGAAAAAATATAGAAACAAATGGGTTGTGCATATCCACCACTGCCAAAGGAAAGACCGCCCAAACAAGCCTTTTGCTACAAAACCTAGGGAATAAAGATCAATTAGACCCCCCAAAAGATAGCTTCAATAATATGAGACCAGAGCAGGCAAATACCTAAATTGTGTAGCAAGAACTCTTTTTGTAATATTAGCTGCTTGTTAAATGTTTGTTGTTAAAGCTTTTAATTTCCCCCAGGTTAAACCATGCAGTAACAATAAAGCATTTTAGACGATTATTATTTCTTTCCCACATGGGCTCATTAGTAACAAGAAACTGACTTATGATATGCAAACAAATGTATGCTGATATTATACAGATAATTTGAGTAGAAGTTGAATGATGATGATATGGGGTTAAGGGCGCTAAACAGCTAAGGTCATCAGCGCTCTCACAATGTATAAAATTTAAAATCCAAAAATTAAAATATGGGACACAAACCCGCTTAGTCGAAGCAATAAAAACATATCAAAGTCTAAAAACCACCACACTAAAAACTTGATAAACCAAACAATAAAAGAGTAAATTACGTGTCAGGATCAGTAGAAGCCAAGGGACCAGAGCGCCATATAACCCCAGGGGAGAACAACCCCATTAAAACGAATATAGAATCACAAAACTAAAAGACGCTCAGCACATTAAATGCGTCGAATAAAACCACTGTCACGGATAAAACGTAAAAGACTTTATACAGTATACGCGTCGTCTGCCAAAACGTTGGCTATACCAACAGGCAGAGACACACGAACCCGCAATTGTGCTAAAACCTGATACTCTGTTAAAATATGACGCACCGTTAAGGGTGCCGCACACTGATCACAGAGTGGTGCGGGATCACCACTAAACAAGGGTCTATGACTAAAAACGCAATGTGCGATACGAATTCGTATTAAAATCACCTCTTGCCGACGAGAAGCACGAGAAAAGGTGGCCCAGAAAACCGGGAGAGGTTTAACCTCCGGCAGCTTTTTCCTCCTAAGGGCCGTCCACTCATCGCGCCAAAGTGAGAGGATGCGGTGTCGTAAAATAACATAAGAATCTGAGGAGGGAACAACACAGGTAAACCATCTGGATGATAAAAGCGCCGATTTGGCAGCGGCGTCCGCAGACTCGTTACCTGAGATGCCCCCATGACCTGGAATCCACATGAAGGAGACGCTGATGCCAGAGGCACCGAGCGAGTGGAGCAAGTCATGTATGCGCTTTACGAGGGGTGTAATTGTACAGCGCGTTAATACTCTGAAGGGCACTCAGGGAGTCCGTACAAACAACACAGTGCCACAAGTCCTGCCGCTGAATGTGTAAAACGGATTGATAAATACTAAAAAGTTCGGCGGTAAAATCGAAAATTGCCCGGCTAAACGAAAGGTAAAACAACGCTGACCAAACACAAAGGCACGCCCTACTCCAAAATCAGTCTTAGACCTATCAGTATATATAAAATGAAAGTTCCCGATTTCCGCCTGAAGTTCTAAAAACGCTGATCTAAGAACTGAAGAAGGGGTCTTATTCTTCGGCATCGACGTTAACCCAAGGTGACAGTGGGCCTCAGCGCGCAACCAAGAAGGAAAACGAGTTTCCCCCCCCCCCCAAGAAGGGCCGGCGCTGGCGTAACGTCCAAATGCCGAAGAAGCTGGCGAAATGGAACCCCTGGAGGGAGCAATGCAGAGGAGCTAACTAAATATTGCCGATCAAGCGAATCCTCGAAAAATAACTCGAAGGACGGGTGGTCAGGCAAGCTTGAGAGTCGACATGCATAACTACACAAAAGCATCTCACGCCAGAAGGACAGCGGAGGTTCTGCAGCTTCAGCATACAGACTGGGTGCAGGGTTGGTTGGAAAGGCCCCTGTAGCGACTCTTATGCCACGATGGTGAATGGCACTCAGGCAACGTAACACAGCAATCAATGGCGAGTATTGTGCAAACTTTTTGCAGCGTTTGAATGATGAAATCAAGCAAAAACGCCCGCATTTAGCGAAAAAGAAAGTTCCGTTTCATGAAGAAAATGCACCAGTTCACACATCTATTATCTCCATGGCCAAAATTAATGAGTTAAAGTTCGAATTCCTTTCTCATGCACCCTATTCGCCAGCCTTAGCCCCCTCTTACTATTTTCTGTTTCCAAAGTTGAAGAAATTGCCAACAATTAAGAGGTGGAAAAAATTAAATTGAGTTTTATTTATGAACGCTCTTTAACTGCGGTAGTCCTTAGCGTCCCATTCTATATTGGGCGTGAAAGACCGGAAATTTTGCTTAGAGGTCTCTTTATCATGCTTGAGGTTCTTTTACGTGCCGTAAATCTACGACACGGGACCACCGGTTTTACTTCCCTTCCGAAGGAAGACATGCTAAGAATTTTACGCCCGAAAAAATCCATCGCCCTCCGCCGGGTTTGAACCCACGACCTTGGGAACTAGAGACTAGCACGGTACCACTAGTCCACGGAGGACGACTTTAAGAGGTGGAGTTTGCAGTTAATTGCTATTTTGCAGAACTCGACGGTTCTCACTATAAACAGGGTATCAAAGCTATTGAGCATCCCTGGGAAAAGTGTATCGTGCTGAAAGGAGACTATGTAGAGAAATAAAGATGTTTTTCCCAAGAGTTTTGTGTTTTCTTTGTTAGTTCGGATACTTCTGGGACAGCCCTCGTATGTAGTTTTTTCTATATCCATTGTTTTTTTAAAAAGTATTCTTACTAGCAAACATTCCATATACCCCACTTTTAATTCTGGATGAACTCTAGGGAAATAGGTACCGGTATAAATAATTCTAACAACTTTTGCTACATATGCAGTTCCTTCATCCCAAAATCACAGCGGCATACACTCCGCGGCTTCAGAAACTGTACCAATTGTACTTTGGTTGTTCTTTAGGTGACAAAGACAAAGGATGGGCACCACATGTTGTATGTAAATCTTGTATAACGGATTTAGGGATCGGCTAAAGAAGAAAATGTCACTGTCATTTGCCATTCCAATGATATGGCGGGAACAGAAAACTAAAAAACTAAAAAAACACTGATGATTATTATTTTTGTTGTGTGAATATTGCGGGTTTCTCAGCAAAAAAAAAAAAAACATAAAATCATATACCCAAGTATTGAATCTGCAATGAGACCGTTTCCGCATAATGACAGTTACCAATTCCGAAACCTCCAGAAACAGAAATGAAAGTTTCCAGGATATGGATTGTGATTTGAATATTGGCAGTGGAAAATTAGAATGGGTTTCTGATCCTGAATACTTTTCTGAGGTGTCTAGTTTCGAACCACAGCAATTTACCCAGCATGAACTGAATTATTTAATTAGAGATCTTGCTGTCCCAAACCATATAGCATAATTTCTAGCTTCCAGGCTTAAGCAGAAACATCTTGTTGAAGATAATGTCAGTCTGTAATTACAGAAAACGAACAAAGCCTCTAGAAAAATTGTTTTCGTTAGATGGTCTGATGGTCTTCTGCAACAAAATGTCTGATCTCTTTGAGGAACTAGAACAATATACTGTATCAGACTGGAGGTTGTTTATTGATTCTTCTTTGCAATGGCAATTTACAGCCTTCTATACCCATTGCTCACTCTGAACATTTAAAAGAAGCCTATGAAAATATGAACATAGTGCTGGAATCAGTTCAATACAATCTCTATCAATGGCATATCTGTGGAGATCTAAAAGTTATTGGCATGTTGATGGGTATGCAGAGAGGATTTACAAAATATTGCTGCTTTCCTTGCCTATAGGACAAACGAAATACAGAGAGCACTACATCAAACGAGAGTGGAAATCTAGAAGCTCTTACAGCCCAGGAGAAGAAAACGTCCAGCACATCCCACTAGTTATCCCAAAAAAGTATTGCTTCCATCCCTTCAAATAAAGCTTGGCTTACCAGAACCTTTATAAAAACACGTGGAAGAAGAAATTCAAGAGGATTCCGGTAACTGAGTGGAAAGATTTTGCCATATATCAGCTTCTAAACTATAAGAAGATGCCTTAGTGTGTCCACAGACTAGGAAGCTATTGCAGGATGCACCGTTTTATTTGAACACTTTAATATTTAGCTCATAATTCTTACTCGTGTTCTATTAACTGCCCTAGATGTGTGGAATCTTCTGTAGATACCCAGGATATTTACAAGTAATAATTATAAATGGTATCATTAAAGCACTGGGCGTTAATACGCTTAACTTCAGCACAATTGCTCAAACAATTTCTGCTTTACAAATGTTGTCCAAGTATACTTCAAAGAGCAATGAAAAGTTTGACTTGATGTGCAAAATCACATCACATGCATTGCATTACATAAACCATATACACATTAAAAGAACTAAAACCATTATAATAATTACAACACTTGAGGATTAATGCTCGTTACTGAAAAACATTGCACATTTAGTAGATTGCTTTCTGTTACAAATAATACGTTCACAAAATATGAATAACTATACATTCGCATTACGTTCCAAACTTCCTCCTAACACGGTGTGGATCCCGAAAAGTAAATTTAGACAAATCACAGTTATTAATGAAGTTAGTCGAAACAAGAATTCTAACAAAGTTCTTTTCTACACCTTCGCAGCTCTGAAAAACACGACCACTCGCGTCGGCTATCGTAATGTCTCTGTCTTAAATCTCTTGCAGGGCGGTCCTGTCTCTTGGTCGTAGCGAGCCCTAATGTCACCTCAGGTGATGGACGCAGAAATCCACCGCGCACTCACTAGCAGGCTTACCCCCACTTCTCAGAGTGTGACTTTAAGGACTTGTATCATTGCCTGGACGAACAATTTTTTATGTTCTATGCGCCAACTGTAGCCTGGGGAGAGCGATATGGCACAAGGATCAAGCATTTTAAGAAATTTTGGATGATACTGAAGCGAGAGATTGGAAAAGCTTCAAATGGTTGTGTATGAACTTCTTAGGGAAGACAAAGTCTCCTAACTATGAAAAAGGGATCCAGGAATTACTGGATGGGTATAAAGAAATGGGGTGCCGCATGTCACTTGAACTTCATTTCCTAAATTCACATTTAGATTTTTTCCCACCTAACCTCAGTACGTCAGTGACGAGAGGGGTGAAAGGTTTCATCAAGACATTAGGTCAATGGAGAAATGCTACCAAGGTTTCTGGAACGAATCCACCATGTCGGATTATTTTGGATGCTATGTCATGATAAAAAAAGCGTTATAAAAGCAATCGTCTGCTAAGCACTTCTTAGCCTGCAGTTTTGTCGACTGAATATTCCCATTGCTAATTATTAAAAGAGTCGTAATTATAATACACAATTTGGTCTTGTTTTTTGTAAACGAAGTGTATTATTGAATTGGTCACATTTAAACATATGTGTATTTGCATCAATTTGTTGCGTTATGTGTAACTTAGAATCTGTACATGATATGAAGAAACTGAAAGTATATATGTGATCTACATGTAAAATTGATCTAGAAGGGTATCATTTTACCTCTGGCGATTAAAAAAAGTTTTATTTTGTCGACCAATGTAATCGGCTCCCAGTAATTGCTTTTTGTTCCCAAACCTGAAGAAATGGCTGAGTGGACAAATATGACATTGCACCAGCATTTTGCACAGTTGGACTATTCTTATTTGAAGGTATTAAAAAATTGGAAAGTTGAACTAAATATATTGCTTTAAGATGTGACTGTGTTGGAAATATGAAAAGCATTTCTCTTCATCTTTCCCTTCCGAAGGAAACCATGCTAAGGATTTTTACGCTCGAAAAAATTCATCGCCCTCCGCCGGGTTTGAACCCGCGACCTCGCGAACTAGAGGCTAGCATGGCTGAAGGAGGTGCCTAGAATAATATTGGTGTACATGTGTTTGAGACAATGGGAATTCCATTACGAGAAAAAAAAAGATATTTCCTAAAATTGTCACCAGAGGATGAAATGGTGCCCTATGGGGATTGATACAGGTCTCATTGGCAATGTCAGCAGGTATTGTGGCATCTTTGGATACAGTCATTAGGATACACTTATACCCAAACCTCTGCTTACATAATCGTGCTTCGCTCGTCAAGCTTTATTATCAAAATAACAACAATGCTTCCGTCTTTGGTTATTTCGAACAGCGAAGAACCTATGGAGAGGTCCTATGACCACTACTAATTTGTGAAAGATCTCAAGCTTCGAATGTACTGGCTCTTCGTAGGTGCAACGAGGATAAGGACGCAAATCTGTATGCAAAGAAGATTTGGAAACTGTTGCAACTGCTGTAACGGAAGCCAATGCAGAGTCGAGATCATGCAGTGCTTGGATAATATCCTGGAAACTGAATATGCTCTACTCAACTGCTTGGAAATGTTTGCGCAATATGCTGAATTTTTTTCCCAACAATATTAGTTGTGTTCAAAAACTACATGCTCAGGATGCAGACGCACGCTTGCAGTTTTCACTGCTCCTCAAAGCTTGGATGGAGGTGGAGGCGGCATGGTCTTGGAACATCCTTTGGAGTGACAAAACCCATTTTTACTTGAACAGCACTATCAACACATACGTCGTCCTCCGTGGACTAGTGGTACCGTGCTAGCCTCTAGTTCCCAAGGTCGCGGGTTCAAACCCGGCGGAGGGCGATGGATTTTTTCGGGCGTAAAAATCGGCACGGCTTCCTTCGGAAGGGAAGTAAAGCCGGTGGTCCCGTGTCGTAGATTTACGGCACGTAAAAGAACCTCAAGCCTGATAAAGAGGCCTCTGAGCAAAATTACAGGTGTTTCACGCCCAATATAGAATGGGACGCTAAGAACCATATAGTTAAAGAGCGTCCATAAATAAAACTCAATTTCAATTTATCAACACATACAATTGTCGCGTTTGAATTTCTAGGGATCCTCAGGCATTAAGCAGATTCTTTGCACTCACCAAAAGTGACAGCGTGGTGTGACTTTATTGCTTCATTCATATTTAGCCGTACGTTTTTGAAGAATGCACACCAGCTGGAATGAAGACCTGTCAATGCACTACGATAGCAGTGAATTCTGTCCAATTTTGTTATTCCAGACCTCTAACAATGTGGATGTCTTTATACTACTGTGGTTATGTAGGATAGAGCACCCCTCACAATGGCTTTGGTTGCAGCAGTCCTCCGATATTTCAAAATGATCGCATAATCAGTCGTGCATTCCCCAAGAAATGAACTCCCCATTCGCCAGATCTCATCCCATGATTTTTTGTTGTGGGGTTATTTAAGGGGGCGTTGCATGGCAGGTGAATGAAACACTCATATTTTCTTAAAATTCCTGTGACGATGGGATTATACGCTCTATGTTAACCAAAATTAGTCATTTATCAAACATGCCATATTCCTTTCATTCATATCCGTTAAACCAGATTATTCTGAATATGTTTTACTTATTTAATAGCAACTGTTTATAATAAATTCTGCATTTATGCTATTTAGATGTATCTTTCCTGGAAAATTACTTAATACTTGCTGATTACTTTCTTCATGTGTATCTGAAGCATAAAGGAAAACTTCAAATCAATTACTTTCTTTATTCAGTTTGTCTAATATATACGAGGTGTGATCAAAAACTTCCGGAATGGCTTCACAACAATGCTGACGCTGAGGTTTCTTTAATTCTTACCCAGACTGTACTTGCAGCGTTCCTTCACGATAAAAATTAGAGGTCACGTGACTTCCTGTGACCATGCAATGACGAGGTAGACGCTCTGAAGTGAACACGTGTTTTGCATGTGCTGCGATTTTTCCGCGTAGCAAAAATGTCAGATTACGAAGAACAAAGAACGAACATCAAATTTTGCTTTAAACTCGGTAAAACTGCAACAGAATCCTATGAAATGTTAAGAACAGCTTATGGGGAGGAAGTTATGGGTAAAACTGAAGCATTTGAGTGGTTTTCGAAATTTAAAAGTGGTGTGACATCAGTTAAAGATGCAGATCGTTCGGGGCGACCCTGTTCCAGCAAAACTGATGAAAATAATCAGGTGAGGGAAATGGTCTTAAATGATAGGCGCATTACAATAAGAGAATTTTCTGACTCATTAGGACTCTCCTTTGGAAGTGTTCAAAGAATTTTGAAAGACAATTTGGACACGAGAAGAATTGCCGCCAAGTTCGTGCCCCGCCTGCTTTCAAATGACCAAAAGGAAAGCCGTGTGATTGCCTGTAGGTACAGATCTTAAAGAACAGCTACAAAAGGACCCACAGTTTATGGAGAAAATTATTACTGGTGATGAAACATGGATTTATGGGCACTATCTAGCAACGAAGCAACAATCTTCACAATGGAAGAGTCCTTCATCTCCACGGCCGAAAAAGGTCAGACAAGTTCGATCCAAAGTGAAGTCAATGATGATTGTGTTTGTTTGACATTAAAGGCATTGTACATAAGGAATTTGTGGCACAGGGTCAAACAGTGAATCAAATGTTCTACAAACAAGTGCTGCAAAGATTAAGGGAGAATGTGCGACGCAAACGGCCGGAGAAATGGAGGAGTGGTGACTGGTTCCTGCATCATGACAATGCGCCCGCGCACAAAGCCCTTTCTGTTCGCCAATTTTTGGATAAAAAACACCGCCTATTCTCCAGATTTGGCACCAGCGGACTTTTTTTTCCCCGTGACTTAAAATGCGGCTCCGAGGACACCGTTTTGAGGACACTGATGTCATCCATCGTGAATCGCAGAAGGCTCTGAACATGTTGAAAGAAGAGGACTTCCAGAGGTGCTTTCAGCAGTGGCAGAAGCGCTGGGACAAGCGTATCAACTCCCAAGGAGACTAATTCGAGGGCGACAGTGCAGATTAGATAAAACAAACTGTTGTGTAGTATTTATGACGTCATTCCGGAAACTTTTTGATCAAACCTCGTGTATATGTGTGTGTTTAACGATTTTCAGGATAATTTTAACAAATTGGAAAATAATTTAATTTTTTACAATAATTTAGAACATATGTGAAAAATTAAATTGATTCAGATTATTTCTAGAACATTGAAACTGATTAGAAAAAAATCACAATATTTACGACCAATAGATTAACAGAAAAAGTACATTCTGTCAACAAAATTTAAACTATCGGGGAATATTAAAAAAACAGAAACACTGCAACTGTAAAGTACAAATGTGATTTATAACCTTCTAATATACAAAAACATAAGTATGTTCTTTCTTGCAATTTTTCCATCATTAACCCCTTCAAGGATACCAGTATGGTGAGGTGTTAAAAGCCATCCTCTTGGAAATAGGAATAAAAGCAAAATTAAAATAAATACATATATTACTTACTTAACTACTGTTCGCCAACGGAAAGAAAGTCCCTGACAGGAATGTGCTAACCTTATCTATTTGGATAAAGTGCAACAAGGACAGTGAATGTGTGACAGAGAACGCATGCTACGCAAGGAGTAAAAACATTCAACTGAGCTGTCGTGTGCGTCATAAATAAGGGTAACATAAGCAAGTAGGCAGGGTTCGGACCGTGTCTAATCAGCAATTCATTCCCCGGGGACTTTCTCTGCTGTGCAGACAGTACCTACCTACCTACCTACCCACCCACCCACCCACCCACCCACGCACACTGTTGGGCGCGAACCTCTGGCCATATCACAGTGCCTTAAGCCGCTTGGCCATCAGAACACTTGATAGTTGCATGATTGTCCGATTTCATTAACTACATAACATTGTTAGTGAATGTTTTTTTAACATAATAAAAGGGTAAAATGCATTTATCTGCATTCAATCAAAACCTGTCAGCGTCCAACCACGCCCTCACAACGTTTGCTTAAGTTGGGCTTCCCCATTCTTTTCCACACTTTCCATTGCATGCATAACATGAATTTTACCGGGATTCAATCCTACGATCCTTGGTTTTGACAGTTTAGCTACTCCTGTCATGCCTTAGACCAGATGACCATAAATCCTTATGTTGCTATTAATAACTACTTAAACTTTAAATGCCCAAAACAAAGGGTTAGAATTGTGTTTAATGGGGGAAAAAATTACAGGAAGCTAGTTAGTTAGCACTCTTCTAAACAATAATTCACACACACAAAAAAAATCAAATTTCAAAATTTTCTCGCGTAATGCCCCCTTTAAAGAGCAAGGTGTATCAAGTGCATATGGATAGTTCAGCAACTTTAAAGGGGGCGCAGAACACTTCATGTGAAACAGATGCGGATGTCTACATTCTGCAGTGGACAACGCAATTCAGAGATAGTAGTTTGTGGAGCATGTTCAAGGGCAACATATGAGTCCCATTTGTAATTGTGTTGGATTAGAGTCGCCAATAACATATTACTTCCTTTCATTTCCCATACATCCACATTTCATCTCCTGGTGTTGATTTTTGGAACAATTCTTTTTTCTCTGAATGAAATTACCATTGTCTTAAACGTATGTACTTCAAATTTCAATTTATTTGGTATCACCATTGTTTACCTACTTATGACCTCTCAAATGACTCCTCTTCAATTATGGCCACCTGGTATAATAATTACAAGATTGAAAATTCATTCTAATTTATAAATCTTCTAACCATTCCATGCATAACCTGTGGAAGACAGAATGAGCTGGTTGAACTCTTTTGTTCATAATGGTGTTGATTAGCTAAAGCACATGAAGCAGTAATTTGTGGTTCTACCCATTGAGACATCATGTCTTACATCAACCAATTAATAAGCTTAAATTTGGTTTTTAATTTCAGCATCCCCCAAGAAAGCAACAAGAAAATCTCCCATCCCAAACTAACCTTTATGAAAATTTATCTCAAAAATGCCTCTAACAATTTTTATTAAAATATATGTTTGAGAGAACTTTGCATAGCTAATAAGCTGCATATGTTGAATTTTCTGCAAATAGCCTTTATTCCGTAAATGTTGTATGACTCCATAAAAGATAGACAAATTATATATATATTTTGATTCATTAAAACTTCCATATCATTCTTTTCCTTTTTTTTTCTTTTTCTTTCTTTTTTTGGTGGAACTAACCATTTATGAGAAATTTATTGTTATTGTGCTTAATTACCAAATGCTTTTTTTGGAGTGCTCAGTTGCCAGTTTAGTTTCTTTTGGTTATGCAAAAAAGATGAAATTTCAATGCAACACAAAGATTTTCAAGAAAATTCCCCAGCTCAAACTATCCTTTACATGGAACATTTTTCGAACATTTTGATTTTCAAAAAATGGCCAAAAATTTTTATTAAAATACCACATATGAAAGATATTTACATGACAAATAAAATGTATATCTTGAATTTTCTGGGGATAGACTAGGAAGTCCTTTTCATTTGAAAGGAATTTTGTATAATCTTGTATAACAGGTAAACATTAAGCGAGACGAAAACATACCACACAAAAAGTAGATCTCTTTATAATACACAATTTACCTAATATAAGTTTTTATGTGGCATAAGCCATTTCTGAGGTATCCATTATTAAAGGTTCAAATTGTTCTATACGTATCCCTTAAAGTCCCATCAATTTTCAGTTGTTTCTCGCGATTGCATGGAAACAGTATGGAATTTTGAAGCCAGCATATAGCATCCAGTTCTTAAATATTTGATTATCACTGTTCTCTTTGTATTTATAACAAAATGTGTAATGAAGCTATCTATTTTTGCAAAGGTTTATTTGGATTAAATGCAATAATATAAAAATAAGCTTTAGTAATAATTTGTATACCCACTAATAAAGATAGAGGGTAGAGAAAGTCATGTGAATGTATAACATCAGATTTTTTCTAAATGGTGTTTAATGTCCATTCTTACTACGTTTACGAGCAGCAGCAGAAGACATTTAAGGGGGTGTCCTCAAGGAAAGTTTCCATCAGCTGGCAGCAATCTCATTCATTCATTATCTGTTTACCCTCCTCTTATGTAGGACTTACAAGCAGGTGCCTGGGGTCAGAGGCCCGTCAAGGAGCAGACACTCATGGATCAGACAGAGCATCCAGGATGGGTGATCAGCTCGATGCCTGGTGTGGGATGAAGGAAGTAGATGAAACGAAACGTTGGTGAAATGGATGAAAGGAAAGGTGATGATGGAGCAGTGGTGGAATGAATGGCGGGGGAAACCAGAGAACCCAGAGAAAACCCACCCAGATGCCGCTTCGTCCACCACAAATCCCACATGCAGGTCCCTGGGATTGAACCCGGGCCGCCTTGGTGGGAGGCGAGCGGTCTAACCACTCGGCCACGGCGCCGCCTTGGCAGCAATCTCCCTTCTTAAAACTAAGAGACCAAAGTTGTTGCCTTATCTTCACTTAATGTCTTTTGCTTCTTGTCATCATGGATGTAGTTTCTAATGCAAACACAACAAAATGGTAGTTTGCTTTCCTGTGTGAAAGTTCCAATGATTTTAAATTTAAAATGGAGTTCTTAATTTTTTTTTTTCAGTTATGTTTCCCTTGTACAAATAACTAAGAATGCAGCAGATCCTGATATTAGAGATGCTAGACACATATGTTGCAGATAGCATATCCATACAGCAACATTCCATAGCAATGATTTTCCTCTTGACCAAAGGACTATGGCATGAATTTCCATGTGCTTACATATATTTTTAACACCCAGCATACCTCTGGAAATTGGTATCTACATTAATCAAGTGCTTTGGGATCAATGACCTGTTTTTTTGCATACTGTGTTCACACAAACGTCAAGCATTTTAACAGAGATTTTTTTTTCTCTCACTTTTTATATAACATAAAATTGACCAATTGCCAGTTGACTTTCAACCATAGTTTCCTTTTAGCATAACAGAATTTTTACACCATTTGTGGAATCCTTGGTATATGTGACATACTAGAGTTGACAGTACATCTAATAGAAGCAGCCCAGTTGATTTCCGATGTTCTTGTATATAATGTGTGTTTCAGAGGCACTTTGTTGTGTATGCAATTTTTGGCTGTTTCGCATTGCTAAATTTAAAGCTTCAAGTGTTTGTAAGTGTACTGTTTTCACCATGTCTAAAACAAAGTTAAAAAAAAAATGAACAAATGAATGAATGTGGTGAAATTTCTGGATGTATTCAGTACTGATGGAGTAATTTTATCTTGTAAGCTATGATGTAAATTAGCCGACTTCAATCACAGGTCACAAGTGATTCAGCACTTACAAGGAGCATCAAAACGCAATGAGTTTGACAAAGAATTTGCTGACACATCGAATGGTAATTCACAAGGGATGTATTTCTACCCTAGTACAGGATTAAGGAAGCTCAATGAATCAACATTGTGAAAACTCTATTTGCCACAGTTTCTATGAAACTATGAACAGAACTCAAAGAAAGAAGAACAGGTATTTGGGTAGAAAATGATGCACGTTATTTTAACAGTTGAAAAAATTGGAAATATCATTATTGGTACATTGATATAGGATGGGGAGAATGCTCCATTATTTCTCTTAAATTGCAATGAGTTGAAAACCGTAAACCCATCTGCCATTATTCAACTTTTGGACGAATTCATAGAATTGTTGTGACCAAATGATATTGCATATGATGTTATTATGCCTTTAATTAATGGCGATGAATATGTGAGAAAACCAGCCAAAGGATTAATGTATGGCACCTAAACTTTTATGCCATCTGCATCCTTCATATGTTGAGTTGTGTTTGTGAGAATATAAGGAATGTGTGTTCCCACTGTTAATACTCTTGATTGCCAGTGGAAAAGCTGCTTTTGTTAAAGTACCATTCAAAATTTTATAATATGGCTCCAGGAGTAGCCCTTACCCCATGCACTGTCATCATAGATTGAGCATGTCGTTAAGTGCAGTTGAATATTATACTGAAAATTCTGAGCTTTTTTTTAGCATGTACAGCAGTTAAATACAGATGAGCTGCTTCAAGCATATTTTGAGGGATTTACATTCCAAAATAATTTGAAATTGGGCTTCTGTACATAAAATCAAATTTTATATTTCTGGTGAAGGTAATCTTAGAAACGTGATTTGCTTTTGACTGATGCAGTATGTGAGCATGACTTTAGTACTCAGAAATGTATGCAGGAAGAAGGCCAACACAACTCCATAGAAAGTTCAGAAAGTTATAGGAAACCTGGTTTCAAAACCGTGCATACTGTTGCTATTGTTTTAACAGTGACACTTCTGTATTGCTTCCTGAGGGATTCACAGTGAAATTGATTCATTTAAATATATGAAGTTGACATGTAATGTAGAATACAAATTTTTGCCTTATAAAGCCTTGTTCCAGAACAGTCATTCTTTTAAAGTGAAAATCTAAGGATCATGTTCGTCATCAACTGCAATTTTAGCTTTTTTTTTCCTCTTGAAATTTTGTCAAATGTTTTTGTTTAATAAAAGCATATTTTTACTTTTTAATGGATATACTCTAAAGAACATATCCATTAAATTGCCTATAGGAGGTGAAGGTGTATCTCTGAGACATGAGCCAGCAGCTTCTTTCTCTTGAATGGAGAGGTAATGAGCTTTATCTAAGGAAGATGTAGCAGGAGCAATAAGAGATTTATGAATACACAAGATGGTTTACATTATTGCATAATTTCTGTATTTCTAGATGGGTTGGAAGATCATGGTATGGGTCAGTGACAGGTGCTGCCTGTGATGGATGCCATATCTCCACTTCTTTCACATCATCATTTTCATTAAAATGTTTGGTGCCAAAGAGTTTCTTCAGGTGATGAAACAAATGACAATCACTTGGTGCCAAGGCAGGGCTGTGGGAAAGGTGGTCCAATTGTTTCTCACCAAATGATGCGAAGAGAACTTGCACATTTTAATGCCCTTCATTGAACCTCCTGATCCACTTTTATCATTCCAGCACTCATCACATTTTCCTTGCACAGTTGGCAATGAATTTCTGCTGCTGTGATGTATCTTGAGCATGATGATACGAAGGAAGTGCAGACATGGCTTTCATCAAAGGTGGCATCTTTTTATGATGAAGGGATAAAAAAACAATGGGTTGCTTTTATGACAAGTGCATCAGTAATGGCTACACTATGTGGAGTTGTTTGTGCAGAATCCTACAAAAAAAAATTATATATATAATCAAAATAATTTAAAAACATGCCTCGTATCATTATGATGTTCTTTTTTACAGCTTCAATGATAAACATGTATTAAATGAGTTGCCCAGGGAAGGGAAAACATTTCAATTTCATTAAATGTGTAATATGTAATTATATAGAAAATTTGAGTCAAGAGTTGAAACACTTAACATCACTAACGTGTTTTACAACTTGACCATTTTGGGAGCTAATTGCTCCCATCATTGCATGGGCTGATATGTGTTTGTGAACATAATTCAAAATTGAGAACATCAACTTTCATATTTAACTTGAGCTTTGTTTTCCTCTTTTTTTAATTATTTCATTTGTATAACCCCCATTAACTTTTATGGTCATATCAAAGACTTTGACTTGAGAAATAGCTTACTGATGGTGTTTTACTCTCTGAACTGTGGGTTTCCATAAGTTGGTTGCATTAACTTTTACATGAACATACATCTACTCCCACATCCATACAAGACTGTAAAGGATAGAGAATGATTCTGGATAAGGAAAAATTCCCCACCCTAGCCATCAATATAGTCTGGTAATTTTGGGTTGAGAAGCTAGAACTCTGACCACTTAACCAAAGAGGCAAAGCATGTTTTATGGATGCAAAATGATTTTGTTTACCTTAAACAGTTCTTTACAAAGAGAAAAAATCTTATGTACACTTCCACAATTTTCTCTACCCATACAAATTCACATATATCCCTTAAACTGGATGCGGAAAAAAAATGAGCACAATATTGCATAGTAACCATTTTGAGGATAGGAACAAGAGGTTGCAGAGTTGTTTTACTGCACTGCATGCATCAATATTAAATCTGTTTTGTTAGTGTCTACGATTGTGAAACCTGCTTACGACCTGTCAGATGTAAATGAAACATACTCTTGTACAGTACTAATCATTTCATTGGTGTGTGTGATGTTCAATGTTGCATTTGTGTTGTGAAGCCTACTGGATGGTAGGATAATACCGTACACTCATCCTGTTCAATACAAACAGTATGCACATGCAATGGTTAGTTTTTCATTTTGTACCAGTACCATTGAGACAGTACATACACACTTGTCATTTGAGTTACATTTATTTCATTTTGACTGACAAATGAATATGTTTCATAAAGTCAGATTTCAGTTATGTTCATGCAAAGCTCGTTATTCTACTACATCTGCAAACTCATGCTTCTAACCTTAAAATGCTTAGTTTTGTACCGCATTTCTACTCTTACAGTTTTCAGCACATTGCTTTTCCATCTGTGAACAGCATAATTAAAAGACAAGTGCTTGGATAAATACCGAACTTGGTTATTTAAATTCAGTATCTTCCAAAGAAGGGTCATGAAAGACATTTTCAAGAAAATCCCCCACCCCAAACTGTACTTTACATGGAAAATTTTTCAAAAGTTTTGATTTTCTCAAAAATGGCTTTAATGATTTTGGTTAAAATACCACATATTTAAAGGGAATGAAAAACAAAAAAGAATATTTCATTCATCAGATTAGTTTATCTGTCAACAGAAATAATTAGCAACACATGCAATAACACCATTCTAAGGTCAATGGTTATCACATTATACCTGTGACATCATCAGATCACACAGCTGCTGGGAAAATAAACAGATATGCAGAAATACAAGATACTTTAAATGACAAATGAGATCCCTTTTCACTAATATTCTTTTGCACTGACATGAATTGTTGCATTTGGTAATGGATTCATACATAGTGAGACAAAGATTGCTTTATTTCACCCATTATCGGCAGATTCCATTCTTCATTACATTACTCATAATTATTTTTCGTTATTCAAGACGTAGATACTTTGCAGTAGTACTGACTTTTAACACCAGTCTTATTTTTATTTACATTGAAATTGTGATCTAGTGTTTTCTCATTAGCAAATGGTTTATAAAAAGCTGTTTATTTTATGAGGAAAAAGGAAACAAAATAAAAAATTGTTGATTCCCAATTACAAAACATAACTTGACCCTCAAATGACCATCTATGGTTGATCCAACCATTCGTTGCACTCTTCGTACACAGCTATTCAGAATTTTCATTGTTATTTAATGTCCTCCATATAAAACATGACTAATGCATTTACTTTCCCCCCATAATACCAAGCAACTTTTATTCAGGACATTTCTTTCTACTTAGCTTAGTTTTGAAGATACTGTACAGTCTCAACTTATGGTCCATCCTGTATAAAAAGTGTATTCTTTTCAAGTCATATCCAAGACAAAGACTGATAACTTTCTAAACTGCCAGTATGTATGTAATAACGAAAATGAGAAAAATCTATTAAAAACTGTGTAAAATAACTTTTCCTTACAGCATTATAGGCATTTGATTGACCTTTAATCCATAATTTATTTATTTTGTATTCTTCCAATAATTCATGTTCACAAGGTTTCCATTCACAATTTTCTAACCATTTATGCTAATTTTTTATATGACACAGAGTAGACATGAGTTTTTCAATTAAAACAGCACTCTTTTGTGCAGCCCCCACATATGGTTATTTATACTGGGTTTCCATGCCATCAACTCTGGGTATTTTTTTCCCATTAGATTTTTAGGCAAATGCCACAAATCGAATTCAGTTTCAACTTCTGGATACTGAGTTTTAACAGATATCTAACAATTTTATGTCTGTCAGAGAGAAAAACTTAAATTCTATACATTTCCTGTTTTGCAAGCCTAGTCATGTTGTCACAAGCAAGCTTTTCCAAATCACCTTGCACCACACCTCTTTGAACAAGTTCAAAATCAATAGTTTTGCTGGAATTTAAATTCATGACAAAATATACTAAATATTTGGCTAAAAGAACCTGGGGAGTATTACTAACCATTACGTATCAACCCATATATATGTTTATCACTACCCTTTTAATGAATTCAAGTTCTTTTTTCTTTCTTGACCACAAACTATTCAAAACATGGCAGCATGAATTGTTTGAACAGTTTTGTGAAATGCAGGCCTTGAAAACATTGCCAAACCCACTGATTTCAGGAGGACTTAAATTGTTGAACAGTATACCAAATAAATAATAATAGTAACAAAACCATCTTGCTATTAAAGTATTTCCTTCCAATTTCTATCCTGATAACTTTTGGGAGTCCCATGCATGCCCGTACCCAGAAAAAAATTTCGGGGAGTGTTTTCCACAAGTAGATCTAAACTTAACAGTACCCCACAGAGTTACCATGTACCTACTCCATAGTATATAGACATTACATGTATAAGAAAATTGCTTGGGAATATTATATAGACAAGAAAATCTCTTCAGAATGAGGATATTCCACCTTACAGCACAAAACATGGAGACTGCTTCGAAAACCGCAATGTATGGTCACCTTACCTATGTAAGGTGACAATATTAGTTTCCATTTTTCTTGTAAATGTGCTACTAGCAATAGACCTACTGTTATCTAACGACATTTTCCCATATTGGTTTGCTATGAATTTCAATAAATAAAACTGTCAGAAGTTTCAGGGGGGTTGAACCTTAAGCCCCCCTTCTAAATACGGCCCTGGTCTCATGTGAATGTATTACCACAGTAACTTATTGTTTTAACACATAACATTGTCCCTTTAATGTAATGAAAAATAGTTTTCTTTTCTAGGTAATACACATACCTAAAAAAAAAATCTGATGTGTTACACTCACATGACTTTCTCTACTCTTGTACAATTTAATTTTACAAACGCCTATTCTCCATATGCTTCATGTTAATCGAGATATCGAGATGTCAATCTTTTTGGCAATTTTCTTGTAGATGGAAGGGAAATATGGTAGCTTTTAAGCGATAGTCAAATATTCTAACGCTGGTTGCTATGTGGCGCATTCCATTCTCTTTGCATGTCCAGGACATAAAAAAAATGAATAACGAATTTGAGAAAAAGTATAAGTATTGGAAAATTTAAGGAAATAACAAACAATATCTCGAAAACGGTTCACTCAACAAAAGAAATGTATATGACATAAGTTGTGTATTTTAACGCGATCTACATTTTTTGTGTAGTAAAATTTTGTCTATCTCTTATGGTTTACCAGTTATGCAAAAGTCGTTCACAATGAAGAATACTTTTGGAGACATTCCCAGAAAATTCGAGATATACATTTCATTTCTCATGACATTATCTTAAACATATGATATTTTGAAGTAGTATTAATGTTTTATTTGTGTATTTGTGTCCCCACGTGGTGGATAATGTTTCTCACGTAATGTTGTTTACCTCACTGGTGCAGCCATCTCGTGTGACGTCATTCGTTGGTCTGGCTCGTAGTTCCCTCTGACGTAGCAATCTATATGAATTAGTTTTAAGGTTATGTATATTGTCTTCCGGCCAGCTATTTAGGTAGGCATTTAATTCTTGCAGGGTGTGAAGCGGAAAAGGAATCTTTTATCCAAAAAATTACTAGTGATGAAATGTGTTTTATAATGTTTTATTGTCGAACACGTGCACTAACACTTTCACAAATTTATCTTGATAATCGCCATACTGAAACTGTTTATCATAACTTCTCACTTTTAACTCACGTACTTCAATTTTTGTATATAAGTAACTTTGTAATATTTTAGATCTTTAATTATTTTCACTGCGTGTAATTTGACGAACTGAAGGACCGATAGGCGACATGTAGTCACGAATCTTTGATGAACTGAGCGGGAGACGATGTGTAATGCTTCGTGATTTTTGACGAACTGGGGGCCGCTTGACTTCGAGCATGGCTATTTATAGCTTGCCCCAAGATACACCTAAAGATTATAAATGAATTACCATTGGCTAATAAAACGCGCCAACATTAGCGTCTATTTTACTATCCAATGAAAACCACTAATACATATTACTTTTATAGAACATTCTGGAAGCTTTTTTTTTACTGAAAAGGCGCGAAACATTACGTAACTTCCTGGTTCCCGGTAACGATAAACAACTCAAACCCTTCATTGCAGTATTGTTATTGTTGACAGTTTCAGTAGAGCCCAAAAATTATTATTTACCATTAATAATTACAATTATTAAACCTCTGAAATCAATGTTACATAAAAATACATATTCATAATAAAATAATTATTTATATTAACGTAATTTGTGATACAAATTACCGTCTCAATTTTCATCAAAATCGTTAGAGCCATTTTTGAGAAAATTAAAATTTTCGAAAAATCTTCCATGTAAAGGGTAGTCTGGGGTGGGGGGATTTTCTTGAAAACCTTCGTGTCGCATCGCTGGAAGATATTGAACCTAAATACCAAGTTTGGTGCTTATCCGACGGTTCGTTTTTGAGTTATGCTGTTCACAGACACACAGACACACACACAGACACACACACACACACACACAGACATGTTTCCAAAAATGCTTTTTTTGGATTCAGGGGGTCTCAAAACATGTATTTCCGGTGAAATCTCGGTATCGAATTTTTGGGTGGAATGCAATACTTCCCCTACTTACTATACGTAGTAGAGAAAGTAATAAAAGTAGAGATTTCCAAGCAACAATGAAATATTTCACTGTACATTTCCATGTGCCGTGAAAAAAGTAATTCTTGTATCAGAAATATAAATTTAAGGTTCATAAAAAGTTTTATTTAGTTTATTCTGCTCTACCTCATAATTATTTTGTCGATATTTTCAAGTTCCAGCAATATATATTTTCTTACAATTTCAGTACCTAGTTCACATCATATTTCTAAATTCTTAGTATTTTCATCACCTTCTATTCTGAATTATCTTCCACTACTGTTACCATCACTTTATTATCAGTCTTACAGCAATTAATGTTATTATCACAAAAGTCAGAAACTATGCTTTAATGAATTCTAGCCACACATCATTCTGTTCTTTGTTATTTGCTGTAGGATGAAAATGGTGAAGGATCAATTCTCTTACTAGAACTGGTGTTTGGAAATCTTTATTTGTCCTAATAGTAGGAATAGTTCCAGGTTTTAATGAAGGCCTTCTGAAATTTTCATCCAGCATAATCTTGTTTTAAAAACTTGTAATTGTTTATAAACTGTGTCCTTAAAATCGAACAACATAAAGGAGCTCTGCAACCAAGCCAACATTTTTTCATTTGCAATTCTACCCAATCAACTTATCTTTTGAGATTTGTCTCTATTTGGAAATTTTATGAAAATGAGTTCCCCTGTGTGTTTTACTTTTCACAACATTACGTTGTTTGTATACCACTTAAACAACTTGGTAACACCATCATAAGATACACAACTCTTGAACTTGAAATACCACCAGGAATAATTGTTAATGCATATTATTATGAGATAATTGCTCTGTAATCTCCAAACTCCCTACAAACACCACATGTACTGATGATATAAGATGCAGATTTTATTTAGCTTAGAAATAACATGCAATAGTGTGTAGAAGTACTTATCATGCATTTTACAGGACAATCCTTCATTTCGGGAGCAACATAATTTTTGCTTCATTCTCCTTTATTTTTACAAGAAAAATAAAATGTATGTGTTGAATTTTCTGGGAATAGCCTGTGAAGGAAGAATTTTGTTTAATTGGTAAATATTAAGGGAAAGACAAAAATTTGCTACATAAAAACTATAGATCTTTGTAAAACACAATTTAATTCAAATACTTTTTTTTGTGACATCACACATTTCCAAGATAAAATTATTATTGGTTTTGAATTTTTTCAATACTTTGTCATTTTTTAAAGTGCTGTCATTATTCAGTTTTTTCTCAATGTCATCTAGAGTCTCAAGACCGCATATAGTGACTTACTTTTAAATCTCTCTATCTCCCTTGTGCCTACAATGAAATGTGTAATGATAATTCAAATACTTCTGCAAAGGTTTATCTTGATTAAGTATATAAAACATAAGTTTTTTAAGAATAGTTTGTAGAAGCTATATAAAAATGAACAATAGAGGGTACATAAAGTCATGTGAATGTAACACATGAGAATAAAAGAATGACTTTCTCTTCTGCAGACACTGGCAGTTACATTACTTTTGAGCAAAGGGCAGCAGGAGAGCCAAGGGCCCATCCACTGGGCGGCTTGCTAATGCAGTGGGGTTTCAAGGATTCAAAGTGGATGGGTGATCTTGCATTCTTTGCTGATTTGGCTTTGCATTTGAACCCAGTTAATTTATCTCTGCAAGGGAAATGACAGGTTATAACTCAAATGTGGGATAAAATAAAGGGCTTCATAATGAAACTTAAATTGTGGGTACATCAACTTGCAAATAACTATACTTCCCTCCTTCCAAAACTTGCTTCTCTTCTTCAAATTGATGTTCACTTTACTTTAAAAAGTACAGAAATTCTTACTACATTGCAAGAGCAATTTGAAATAAGATTCCAGGACTTGAAAGGTCTAGAACACAATTTGATATATTTCTCAGCCCATTTTCAGTAAATGTTTATTCAGTTCCTACAAACTTAGAAATTACTGACCTACAGTGTGACAGAGAACTGAAAGACAAGTTTAATAACAAGGTGGACTTGGTTGCTTTTTATCAATCTTTCCGTTTATGATTTCCTCACCTAAAATGCAACTAAAACTTTGTGCACATTTGGCATCACTTATAGTGTGAGCAGCTCTTCTCAGGTTTGAAATTTAGAAAACGTGGACAGCAAAGTAACCTGTATGATGAAAATCTGAACTCAGTTCTCAGAATCAAGGCAGCATAAAATATCACCCCAAATATTCACAGGCTGGTCAAGAGAAAACTTAGCAACAAAAAATAAAGCATTTAATTCAGATAACAGTTTCATTTCTTCTCTTCAATGATTGCTATACCTTACTAACAAATCATTTCTGATTAATTTCTCTTAAATTGTTCTGTTTTGTCTTGGGTTTTGTATTCTGAAATATAAAGTTATTACTGTTACGCTAAGTGCTGATCAGTTAAATGTGGAACCAGGGTTTCGGTTTTATTCCATCTGATTTAGTTACTATACCTAAATGTACAAAATAATTATATTAGTCAAATAGATAAATTTTTACTGTAAGTGTAATTTAGAATTAGGTGTGATGAATGTTCTGACAAATTGTCACAAATATGTCTGTAATTTTATGCATGTACACTGTAATGCTATAAATGTAAGATATTTGTTCACTATTATTAGACCTTCATGTCAGATAATTTGACCTTCTGTGTGTTTAGTTCTGCTATAGTTAAAGCATACCACTGATGAAACCCAAGAGCCGCAAGCAAGTGCAGAGCTCGATCATACAACCCTGCCAGTGTCTGCTCTACTTTACCTATAGTAAGTAGAGGAAGTTTTGTATTCCACCCAAAAACTCTCTATTAAGATTTCACTGGAAACACATGTTTTGAGACTACCTAAATCCAAAAAAGGATTTTTAAAATAATGTGAGTATATGAACAGCATAACTCTAAAACTAAAAATTGGATGAATTAGAAACTTTGTATTTAAGATCAACATCTTCCAAAATTGCAACATAAATATTTTCAAGAAATAACCCCCCCCCCAAACTACCAGCTACATGGAACAATTTTTGTTATTCTTTATTTTCTCAGAAATTGCTCCAACAATTTTAAAATACTTGTTTAAACTATATGCATGACCAATAAAATGCATATCTTGAATTTTCTGTGAATAGCCTGAAAAGTCCTCTTTATTTGAATGAATTTTGTATAATTTTGAACTGATAAACCTTAAGAGGTAGGCAAAAACTTACAAAACAAAACATGTAGATCTTGTTAAAACAATTTATGTCAAAGCTTTTTGTGGCATTAACATTTCTGAGATATTCATTGTTATTGGCATGCATTTTCAAATATTTTATACTTTTTCAAGCACTAAGTTTGCTATTCATTTTTACTTTCTCTAATACGTACAGTAAGTGGGGAAGTATTGCATTCCACCCAAAAATTTGATACCGAGATTTCACCGGAAATACATGTTTTGAGACCTCCTGAATCCAAAAAAAGCATTTTTGGAAACATGTCTGTGTGTATGTCTGTCTGTCTGTGTGTCTGTGAACAGCATAACTCAAAAACGAACAGTCGGATAAGCACCAAACTTGGTATTTAGGTTTAGTATCTTCCAGAGATGCGACACGAAGGTTTTCAAGAAAATCCCCCCACTCCAGACTACCCTTTACATGGAAGATTTTTCGAAAATTTTAATTTTCTCAAAAATGGCTCTAACGATTTTGATGAAAATATCATAGGTTTAAGATAATGTCATGAGAAATGAAATGTATATCTCGAATTTTCTGGGAATGTCTCCAAACGTATTCTTCATTGTGAACGACTTTTGCATAACTGGTAAACCATAAGAGATAGACAAAATTTTACTACACAAAAAATGTAGATCGCGTTAAAATACACAACTTATGTCACATACATTTCTTTTGTTGAGTGAACCGTTTTCGAGATATTGCTTGTTATTTCCTTAAATTTTCCAATACTTATACTTTTTCTCAAATTCGTTATTCATTTTTTTTATGTCCTGGACATGCAAAGAGAATGGAATGCGCCACATAGCAACCAGCGTTAAAATATTTGACTATCGCTTAAAAGCTACCATATTTCCCTTGCATCTACAAGAAAATTACCAATAAGATTGACATCTCGATATCTCGATTAACATGAAGCATATGGAGAATAGGCGTTTGTAAAAATAGTATGTACAAGAGTAGAGAAAGTCATGTGAGTGTAACACATCAGATTTTTTTTCTACCATTCTTAGTTTAAGAGAAAAAAAAGTTTTGCAGTTTTGTATTTGCATTTTTACTTTCTCTACTACGTATAGTAAGTAGGGGAAGTATTGCATTCCACCCAAAAATTCGATACCGAGATTTCACCGGAAATACATGTTTTGAGACCTCCTGAATCCAAAAAAAGCATTTTTGGAAACATGTCCGTGTGTGTGTCTGTGTGTGTGTGTGTGTGTCTGTGAACAGCATAACTCAAAAACGAAGAGTCGGATAAGCACCAAACTTGGTATTTAGGTTCAGTATCTTCCAGAGATGAGACACGAAGGTTTTCAAGAAAATCCCCCCACCCCAGACTACCCTTTACATGGAAGATTTTTCGTAAATTTTAATTTTTTCAAAAATGGCTCTAACGATTTTGATGAAAATACCATATGTTTAAGATAATGTCATGAGAAATGAAATATATATCTGGAATTTTCTGGGAATGTATTCTTCATTGTGAACGACTTTTGCATAACTGGTAAACCATAAGAGATAGACAAAATTTTACTACACAAAAAATGTAGATCATGTCAAAATACACAACTTATGTCATACACATTTCTTTTGTTGAGTGAACCGTTTTTGAGATATTGCTTGTTATTTCCTTAAATTTTCCAATATTTATACTTTTTCTCAAATTCGTTATTCATTTTTTTTTATGTCCTGGACATGCAAAGAGAATGGAATGCGCCACATAGCGACCAGCGTTAAAATATTTGACTATCGCTTAAAAGCTACCATATTTCCCTTGCATCTACAAGAAAATTACCAATAAGATTGACATCTCGATATCTCGATTAACATGAAGCATATGGAGAATAGGCATTTGTAAAATTAGATTGTACAAGAGTAGAGAAGTCATGTGAGTGTAACACATCAGATTTTTTTTTTCTCTCATGGTCATGCAAAAGGTGGAATTTCAAAGCCTTCACATAGCAACCTGCTTTTTAAAAAGTTGACTATCACTTAAGCCTACTGTATCCCTCCTGTACCTGCAACAATATGTGTAATTAAAGCATTTCTGTAAATGCTTCTCTAACAGAAGCAGATAGAGGAATAAGCATTGGTATGAATAGTTTGCAGAAGAGTGGGCAGGGAAAGTCGTGTGAATCTAACATAAGATTTTTTATTTTTTTAAACATATGCAATGTTTAGAGCTATAAACTACTCAATAGAGTCTGTAGAGTGTCCCAATTAAATTAATTACAGGGAATATTTGCATTAAAATTAAATACTTATTACATACTTTTTTATTATTAAATTCTGAATTGCATATCTTAAATTAGGTATTGTTCATCACTAAAAAAAGATACCGCAAAAGTCATGGCAATCCTTTCTTCCACAATAATGAGGGTTGATTAAGAAATTTTAACATATTTGTGGTTGTGCCCTTATGTCAATATATTCTGATGCCACTAGAAGGCAATGACCGCCAAGATATTGAACTGAGGAACATGGAAAATCTGTGCTTGTTTAACAGTCATACAGCATGAATGTGCTCCAGCTTGAACATTTGTGTGTTAATATAGCGGTTCTCTGTGAAAGGAATGCAAGGGGATGTCACTGAGCTTTTGGAAGCAGTAAGAAATGATGCTCTAACATACCAAATTGCTGAGGTGGGCAGCAGCATTTGTGCTTGGAAGAGAAGAACTGCCAACATACAATGTTTAGTATGATCTATAACTGCGCAGATTTGCTCATGGCCTAATTGTCCAGTGTACAGAGGATGACAACAGATTATCTCTGTAGGAGATACAGCTTCACTCAAATACTGAAGAAAGAATCATCCACTTTATACTTTTTAAAGCACTAAGTTCGCTATTCATTTTTTTCTCCCGTGGTCATGCATGGAATTTCAGTCTTCTCATAGCAACCTGCATTTTAAAAATTTGACTATCGCTTAAGCCTACTGTATCCCTCCTGTACCTGCAACAATATGTGCAAATGCTTCTCTCTAACAGAAATAGATAGAGGAATAAGCATTTATAAGAATAGTTTGCAGAAGAGTGGATGTTAAGAAAAGATGTATACTTGTGCAAAACTGCTGCTAAATGGGTGTCACATGCACTAATTAAGTGAAACAGTGAAGGCATTAAGACAACCCATTCTCAACTAGTGCAATATGAGCTGGAAGGTGCTACCTTCCACAAGCTAACAAGAACAGTAGCCAAAAATGGATTTTGGGCCAGGCCCTTGACCTGCAATTGTAATGTTATTCAGGGGAATGGTGACTTCAAGTATTACTAAGAAGGCAGAAATTTTGTTGAAATCTTTCTCCTGTCAAATTAATGGTCATGAAAACATGTGACATTATGGGTGATTCTGTATCATTTTGTTTCGGATCACCAAACAGTGAACACACCCCACTAGTCCTGCACATTTCTGCATAGACACCTATGGCAAGCTTTTAGAGAAATATCAACATGTACAAGATGCAGTCATCCTTCATTACAACATAACAGCCCTTATGGTGAAGTGAGTACAGAATCTTCTCTTGTGTGAGGATAGGAAGTAATCAAGCATCTAACCCAGGGTCGTCCAAACTACGGCCTACCAGTGTTTTTTCTGTGGCCTACCTGAGCTGATTTAAGAGAGTCATAAAAGGAACAAGGCCAAATAATGCATGAGGAATATCAAGCAGTTCTGGAAACATCCTTGTCCAGCAGAGGGTAGTGAAAACAGATGATACATTGTTAGGTTTGTAAATCCACCCTGCCCTGGCCAGCAACCAAGGAAACCTCTAGCAGGTCATTCCTCCCTTATGTAGCATTATCTATTCAAACCTTTCACTGCACTAGAGAGCGCCTGTATTTTCCATCAGTAATTGTTTGTTCTCAGTAGATTTGTTTGTGTAATAGAGTTGCAAGAAGTAAAAAATGCTTTCGAATAAGCACAAAATTGATATTAAGATCAGGAAATATAACAAATGTTGATTTGGTATTCATTTTGTAAAACAGCACATGAGCAAAGTGATGTGCGTGATTTGTAATGATGTATTGCAGAAATTCAAAACAGAAAACCCAATGTTATGAAAGACAATTACGAGTTTAAAAACTTATCGCTGAACAAGCAAAACCGTTCACCTTAGGAGAATTTGTAAAAATGAGTCTCGTGACTGTTGCTGAAACTTTGTCTCCCAAAAAGCAGAACTATTCAAATCTGTTTCTCTGTCAAGAAACGTAGAGATGTGTAAGAACTAGTGACTAGTGTTTAGCATCAACTGATTGAGAAGGAAAAAAATGTTTGAATGTTTTTCTACTGCACGCTGCACAGTTATTGGCATTTGTTAGGGATGTGGATATGGACTTAACAATTACAGAACTTATGAGGTGAGAAGTATGCATGGAACCACAAAAGATAGTGGCTTATTTCATGAGGTTGTAAAAAGTATAGAATAGCATGGAACTTAAATGGGAAAGATATGTAGTGTAACTACAAACGGTGAACCGAGTAGGTAGGAGTTAACCTCGGAATAGCAGAGTTGATCAAGAAAAAAGCTGAAACTTAAGAGGGCAAAGTGGATAAGTTGCACTGCATTATACATAAGGAGGTGCTATGCACAGAAGCAGCTAACCTCCAGACTGTCACAAAATTAATTAACTCTCCAAAGTAGGTCCTTAACCACAGCAGTTTTAAGGCTTTTCTAGGTCAAATGGATAGTGAGTATGCTGATGTAATGTCCATGCAGAAATAAGGTGGTTAAGTCATGGTCAAACATTAAAGAGATTTTTTGCTCTGTGAGAGGAAATTTGGTAATTTCTAAAAGAGAAAGGGCACGCGTGAACCAAATGGTTGTCCTGCTTGGCATTTCTAGTTGACATGACCAAACATTTTAATGATTTGAAACTAATAGTGCAAGATAAAGACAAACTCATCAGATTCATATAGTGCAGTTAAATTGTTTAAGTTGAAATTGTTCCAGAAACTAATGACTTTGCAGAACTGGGTACATTTTGCAACACTTGGTACTCTTAAAAACCAGTATCTGGCAGCATTTTTTAACACTGATTCTTTTGCAAAAGTTACTGAGGACATTGAAGTAGAGTTTACAAATAGGTTTGCTGATTTTGTTAAATTGGGATCAGAGGTTTCTCTATTTCCATTACCTTTAACTTTTAATGTTGATAAAGCACAGAGCTACTACAACTAGAGCTGTTAGACTTGCAGTGTGATGATGCAAAAAGGTGCGTTCAGCCCTAGAGACATCAAGTCCTACAAGTTATTGCCAGAAGAAAAATTTGATGTTTTACACTCACATGACTTTCTCTACTCTTGTAGAAACTCTTATTCTCCATCTATTTCATGTTAATCGAGATAAACATTTGCAGAAACAATCTTGTGACATGCAAAGAGAATTACATTTTACACACAGCGGCCGGTTCTAAAAATATTAGACTATTGCTTAAGGCATACTATGTTCCCCTTGTTTTGTATTTGCAAGGGCAATATAGAAATACAGTAGCCTTTAAGCATACACATATCTCTTAATAGCTGGTTGCTATGTAGAGCACTATTCTCTTTGCCACAGATTAATACCTACTCTTTGCATATCCAAGACAAAAAAATGAATAACGAATTCCCATTTGAGAAAATAAGTATTGAAAAATTTAAGGGAATAACAAGCAATACCTCGAAAATGGTTCACTCAACAACAAAAATGCACATCACATAAAATTATGTATTTTAATGCGATCTACATTTTTTGTGTAGTAAAATTTTGTCTCTCTCTTATGGTTTACCAGTTATGCAAAAGTCGTTCACAATGAATATTTTTGGAGACATTCCCAGAAAATTCAAGATATACATTTTATTTGTCATGAAAATATCTTAAACAATGATATTTTAATCAAAATCGTTAAGAGCCATTTTTGAGAAAATAAAAATTTTCGAAAAATGTTCCATGTAAAGGGTAATCTGGGGTGGGGGGATTTTCTTGAAAATCTTTGTGTCGCATCTCTGGAAGATACTGAACCAAAATACCAAGTTTGGTGTTTACCCAACTGTTGGTTTCTGAGTTACGCTGTTCTCACACACACACCCCCACCCACCCACGCACGCACACACACACACAAATTTCCAAAAATGCCTTTTTTGGATTCAGGGGGTGTCAAAACATATATTTCTGGTGATCTCGGTATCAAATTTTTGGGTGGAATACAATACTTCCCCTACTTACTATACGTAGTAGAGAAAGTAAAAATATTCAGCTGAAGAAGCAAGCCTGATGTTTGATCTTCATGTCCGAATCAACATATCTGTGTGTACGTGAACAAACATTTTCAAAAATGAACCTGCAAAAATCAATACTAGGATCCAGCTTGAGTGATGGACATCTCCAAAATGTGTTTTTCCAAAATGAGCAAAACCCAGATAACAACTTATCAAGTTCAACACACCAGTTTCACACTATTCATTAGGTGAATTGAATGCACTTTTACACTTATAGTGCAAAGCTCTTCAAAACTGGCTAATATGGACACCATGTATTTAAAAGCATTAAGTAAACCTATTTTGACATTCCATAAAGTATTAAACTTACATAATTTTGAAAAGTGTGTACATGGTCCGTGACCAATAGCCCAAGTTAATTACAGGCCCTGCATGTGAAAAAGTTTGAGCGGCCCCGATGTAACCTATTTGCTGGATTTTTTCCCTGCAATTTCCACCTCATAAAAACATTGGAGCCACTTAAATACACTTTCAGACGTTAAGAAATTGCCACAGCAATTGAGATTAGAAAATTCACTTTGAGGATAAGGGCATTCAGCATCTTTCACATAGTTGGCAGAGTGTAGGAGACTACTTTGAAGGACTGTAATTAGAGGATTAAAAATATTTGCAATAAATGAATTTTTTCTCAATGTTGTTCAAAATTCATACATTAAACGTTGACATATTGTGACTTTCCAATTGCATGTTTTAAAATTTCATGTTTGACCTGCATTGTCATGGAAAAAAACCATTACCATGACTTTTGCAATTATTCTATATAATTATGGTGTAGATATAAAGGACATTTACAGTGATAGGTTTCATTACCTTGGATAGAAACGTAAAATTTGAGTTTAAAACTATATAATTTTAATTTGAAAATAATAGAAAACCACTTCTGGATGCCAAACTTAATACCTCTTCCTCTATGGCAGATTTCTATTCACTATACATCTCTAGAATTTTCAGTTTTCTTTTGTTTTGGACAGGGGAATGAAGAAATTGAAGCACTTTTCTAATAAATAAACACTTCTCCCAACTACAAAGTAACTATTATGCTTATGTGGTTATGGAACAACTTCAATAACTGCATTTTAGATCTGTATTCAATAATAAAGGAGCTGGATTAGCTCTAAGAAATGGGTGAAAATTAAGACATGTTGTGTTCAAAAAAGATCAATAAGTCATTTAATGATCACTTTAATTTACTGAGGATACCCCTACAGCAACCAAATCATTATTCCACCACAAAACAGTATGAGAAAAGATGTACATTTCCAGGAGGATAAAATAGGAACATCATACTTAACTAAATAAGAAATAGTACATACACTATTCATTTGCAAGATGTTAATACTTAAAAATAACATTTACACATAAATAATTAATTCTAAATACTAAGCTCAATGCAAAGCAAAATATTAATGTGGTATTTCTGATTTTTTAAATAGGAAAAATGCTCTTTAGCTCAGCCTGTTTTTCTCCTGACAAAAAACTTGTACATTTTAATACCCATTACTATCACATATCTATATTGTACATATTAAAAAAGTTTCAGTATAGTTTTTACTGGTTCATCATCCACGTGGTGTTCATTTGAACTCATTCTGGCTACAGTAACGTATTTACAGTTTTTTCATCCACCAGCAAAAATCTTGTTTGAAAGACTGACAATGTGCACTTGCTATGAAGTAAAATCAATTATTTACAAAGTGTCAACCAGCCTTATGCCTCATTTTCATAAAATTATATGCATTACATGGAATATAGTAAAGGCTTAGTAACAGATATACTATTGTTTGTCAAAACATACCTGGCAATTTGTTTTACATGTGGCTCCAACTTGGGTGCATTTCATGATCTATTCCTTTTAAAAACAAAATTTTGTATCATATTTTCAATTTTTTTTAATATGGTAAAGGTACTTAATATGAAGACAATTGCAAGAACAGGAGGTATGCTCAACATTAACATTTCATTATCAAAGTGTAAAGGTGAAAACTGCTTTTCTTGCCAAAAAGTTACATATTAAACTCCATGCCCTCTAATTGTACACTTGTGATATCAAAACAAGTGAAAGGAAACCCATTCATCATAAAATCTGCCCAAGGGTAGTAAATGCTATATATTGGTATTTGAAGTAAGCCATATGCATTTCAAGTGTCTGGTATGGTTAATATAACTCTTGATTTAGTAAGGTTAGTTTTAATTTTGAAAGATATATTATTCTGTTCATGAACTTACTTTCTTCCTGTTTGTTTCCATCTTCCTTTTTTAAGATACTGCTGACCACCAGAATATAAGAGCTTAAATGGAGTGTGGTTAGCAGAAAAACTGTTGGACTTTGCTTTTAAAATGCAAAATATAACTGGTACGCCGATGATAGAACTGCATTCTAGATCTAATGTGATGAGACACATCTGCTTTACATAGAAAAATCATTAATAAAAGGCCATGTCAACACGGCATGTTCCGAAAAATTAGAAATATAACTTGCTTGCAGGAGATATCTTACCACAAAATGCTCCAGTTTCAAAATGACTGAAGATTGCAATTAATTACAATTCAAATGCCTGCAATGGTACAAAAATGTTTACCCCAAAGCAGAGCTGCATCCTTTTATCCTACTTCAAGAGCCAAAATGGATAAAAAGACGTTTATTGCCTTTTTTGCTTCAAAATAACAATGAATTAAAGAAGTCAAAAGGTAAATTGCATGCTTGGCCAATTCAACCATATTCATTTTCTGAATTGCTATCTTCTTAGGGGTCAACATCCTTCATAATGTTAATATGATTTTCTTTAAATGACCTGTAGGTACCGGCAACCTTTTCTGGCAGATTTCTTTTATATCTGTTGCAAAGTGCATCAATGCATACATTCTAAGAGCAGCATGGAAGTATTTAGTTTATGTAGTTCATATACGGAGAGGTTTTATCTTCAAATAAGTACTATTTCATTTAGTTATTTTCCAGAATATAAAATATTTGTAGGTGAAAATTGCTTTGTACTTCTTTCTACAGGATTTCATAATTGATCATGCAGCTATTTAAAAATTAAATACAACCAAAAGAGCTTTTAAAATTTTGACTATTTCTGGGGAACAAACTCTAATGAGTTAAGAAAAATTATTAAAAATTTCATCAAAGGATATCAAGGATACCACAACTGACACAGCATCAGCATCAATATAATATGAAGCAAGTTTTAATTGTTACCTTTTCTTCAATCACACTCCTTAAACATTTGGCCATATTGAACTAAGGAATACTCGCATAATTACTTTTTCTAACACCTTAAACATTTATACGTCTGAGAATTTCATCAACAAACTTTTTTAACATCATGCAACTCTGTAAATTAAAATAAATGAATTCAAAATATCAAATGCAAAATTAATGCCTTAACAAATAACAATGTTAAGTTAAACTGAAAATAGGAAAGATGACTACAAAGCTGTGTTTACCACTTCCCTTTAACTACAGTTTCTGATCTATTTTATGATCCAGATATCTTTCTAATACTCAATTACTACAATACCTGCATTGCTATATTAAGCCACTTCAACCTCCAACATTGGTAGAGCGCACCCTTTAGAACCTTAATACCAACAATTACATTTTACAGCTTCTGCTTTAAATTAAATCTAACCAGTTTTACTATATGAACACATTCCTGTAACTTAAAATCCAACCACATTTCTAATACAGGTGCAAAAGTAATAAGCATATGGTTAATATGATGAAGACTGAGTAAATATTGAAATAACTCGCACTGTACAAAAAAAATGGAATGTGTTTCCCGTAAATTATTTTTAATTTAACATCTGTAAAGACTTATGTTATATGAGGCATCAATGTGCAATTTGAAATAACATGTGTTAGCTAAAATGATGGGGAAGACAGCAACATAAAAAGTAGATTTACACTACATAAGTATGGAAGCTTTGTAGCTGTAATACTTTTGACATAGCAATGTCTTTCATTAATGCAAGAGACATTAACAGGCTCCAATTCATGCCAACTGCAAGAAAAAAAGGATATAAAATACCAGTATACAATAAAGACCTACTATAGGAAAACAAACCAGAAAGTGAAGCAGCCCCATGCCATAGCACTTATCTCATATCTAGTTTGAATGTATGTTACATATGCTATGTTTGTTTTTAGATTTATCCATGCAAAGTTCATAAAAAATTAACTTAAAAAAATTTTAGTACTAAAAGTAAATTACATGTTTTGGTACCTGCCACCAATCACTTAAGATAACATGGCAAATAAAATTAACAGGGCCAAACAAATAAAATTAACATTGATAAAAATAACATGGACAAATTATATTAACATTTTATGAAAAATGTACATCATAACTTAAGAGGCAAATTCCCCTCTTGTAGAGGATGAAATTATATTATATGAATAAGTTTTGATTTCCACCCAAAAATCTGCTTAGGTTTGTAAGTACAAGCTATTTTGTATTGCACAAGTGTGTCAGAGGTGTCTTAATTGCGATTGTATGTCAACCTTCACACTGGAACAGATCACAAATAAAACCTCTTAGCTCTAGTTGTAATGCATCACTAAGCAGGGGGTGGGGTTTTAATCCAACCATTCACATATCTTAGGTTCACTGCCAGTGGCATTTGTTCCACTTGGACTATGCAGACATCTTATGCAACTAAACTGCTTTGCTAGTCTGAGCATTACGTTCTCCAGCAGCATTGATATTTTCAGGATTCATTGCAGAAGCAAGTTGATACATTTATACTAACAAGGCTCACCGATTTCCATAATGGTAGGTATGCTGCTTTTATTTCATAATGTACTGCATCACACAATGCAAGCAAATTTCTCCATTAACAGTTGCAATATAGAACAAAGTGTCTCTAAGTCAATATTCACAACACATTTTCATCTCTACACGAGTGTAATAGCTGGATTTTATCAACATGGCCCAGAAAGCAAATTTAACAGTTGGATAATTTCAGACGTACAGCATCCTGAAAATTATGAAGCATCAACTACTATTCTTTTCACAAAAGGTGGGCTTGCATCACTGTCCCTCAAGAGCAGAGAATGTAACTGTGGACTTGTAAATCTGAATATCTCCATTTTACAGATGAAAACAATTTATTTACCTTCAATGTTCATACATGAAAACAATTTAGCTACATCTTTACTTGCTTACCAAAAATTTACATTGAGAACTCACTAGAAACATACATTTTCATTTCCCATGAACCCAAAGAGAGTATTTTTACTTTCTCCACCACATTCAATATGTAAACTATTGCATTTACCACCCTAAAACCAGAAAAATCATTTTTTCAAAAATGTCCACAGATTTGTGAATAGAATACGTCAAAAACAAATGACAGATAAATACTAAATTGGTATTTAAGTTCAGCATTTTCCATCTATTGAGATTTCACCAGAGTCCATAGAAAGTTTTTAGATTAAGGTCTATATTGTTTGTGAACTCCATAAGTCAAAAACAAGTACTTAGTATTTTGAGCTCAGCAACTTAAAAAGATGAGACATGAAGATTTTCAAGAAATTTGTCCCACCTCTAACTACTCTTCACATGGAAAACTCATTTTATTTTGCTTTCTCAAAAATAGCTTTAATGATTTTAATTAAAAGCCCATGTAATTTATTTGTATAGGTATTACCAATAAAATGTATATCTTTAATTTTCAGTTAATAATCTAAGTCCTTTCATTCTGAATGGGTTTTATATAATTTTGAATCACTGGTAAACCATGAGGTAAACTAAAACTTGCCACACTAAAAATTACATCCATTAAAATGTTAATTCTACTTTATTTTATTATTATTAATTTTTTTTTCCTTTTATGGTATTAACCATTCACTACTTGTTTGTTTCTTGTGAAAAGTGGAATTTCAAAGCCAGCATAAATCGATCCTCTTTTGAAAGACTTCACCATCACTTCAGCTTCCTGCATCCACCATTGTACCTACAAGTGTGTAATGAAACCATTTCTGCAATTAACATGAAGTAGATACAAAAATAAGTCTTTGTAAGAACAGTTTGCAGAAGAGATATTAATGTTAGTAGATATAGTCATATAACGTACCAGACTTTCATAAAATTGAGCTTGATTATTAGGTATTGCAAACTGTTGAGCTTCCAGAAGTTGCTTCACTGTGGTTAGGAATCACGCTTAAGGTGCCAACATTGCAAAAGCTGCTTCTTTATATTTGAGGAGCAGGATTTTGGAGGCAATGTTCCAGTATACAGAAGAGCTTTCTGAAGCATGCTGGCAATAAGTTGTAAATATTGCCAAAAAAATGCTGTTATGCATTCTTCAAGACTTGTTTCGAAGCCTACATCATGTAGGGAAATATTTGAGAAAAGCTCCAATCTTAGTTCTCCTTTATTAAATACTCATGATCAATATACATTTTTACTTTCTCTACAGCCTACTCACAATAGGTGAGAGGAAATATTGTATTCCAATCAAATATTCAATATCAGATTTCACTGGAAATTCATATTTTAGCATCCCTGAACTCGAGCATTTTTAGAAAAAGGTCTGTGTGTTGGTGTGTCCATCTGTGAACAGCATAAGTCAAAAAGGAAAAGTCAGAAATAACAAACTTGCTATTTAGGTTCAACTTTTTCCAAGGATGCAACACGAAGATTTTCAAGAAAATTCCCCCACTCCATACTACACTTTCGTTATTTTCTCAAAAATGGTGCTAATGATTTTGTTTAAAATGTTCATGTTTTAATATACTGATGAGAAATAAAACATATATCTTGAATTTTCTATGAATATCCTGTGAACTTTTCTTTATTTCATATAATTTTTTATAAATTGATATAACAAGGAAATCTTAACAAACAAAAACTTATTACAGAAAAAATGTAGTGCGCAATTATGTGATTTATGTCAAATTTATTTGCAGTGTTATCCTATTGCAATTCTTGCTTCCCACCCGTTTCTTTCCTTACCACCACAAGAGCTTGTTACTATAAACATTTGAATGCTGTTTCCATATGCTACATTGCTTAACTTGAAAGAATTCCTACTAGGTAAAACAGCAAGGATAGAATAATTTTCTTTATGAATATTGTAATACATAATGAATTTATTTGAATTTGTGTTGAGTTGTGTTAATGCATCACATTGGATATTTTTTGTTTACACTAAAATAAATACCAAATAAAATCTTATAATATAAAATATGGGCAAATAATATTTTCAAAACTGTTTTTACCCATTAGCACACAACTAATCTTGGCAGTAAATGGTATACATTTTTAAAGGATGAATCTCAGAAATGTAGCATGAAGTAGTGTATGGCTTTTAAAGCCAGAAAAAGATCTCAAAATTTATAGTAGAAAAGTTTATAAGCGGTTTCTTATATCTTTAGAAAAATATTTTGTAAAAAAAGAAAGAAAAAATAATAATAATAATAAACAAAAAAAAGAATATTATGGTAAATGCGCATTTCACCCAAAGATGGAGAGAGAAAAAAATATTCATGCCGGACAGTTACTGCATCATATTAGATTGCAAGCAAGTTAACTGTTGGCAGTAATATTTAATTCTAAAGACAAAAGATATTGCTTTAACTTTGAATGGGAGAAAACAAAAAAGAGGTTTTAAATTGTACATTTAATTTTGTACAAACCGAAAACCAAGTAGGTATGGTAGCTTTTACCTTTTCTATTGCTCAGGTACCTAATGTAGAGAAAGTATTACATTCCAGACAAAAATTGATATTGAGATTTCATACAAGTACCTTTTGAACTCCCAAAAAGGGAATTGGTCCAAGTGGATATGCGATCTTTAAAATATAATTGATTACTTGTACTAATTTTTAATAGCCCCTTCAAAAATGGATCTCTTAATAAAATTATTATTAAATGTTTGCAATATTGGCACAATAATGTGCATTTCGAATTTTCGATAAATAGCCTGTCATCTTCATTCTTATCAAACCTGGGAAACTTTACACAGAACTAACAAGAAAAACATAAGGTTCATTGAAATATAAACTCTTTCCAAAGCATTAGCTGCTGCTGAAATATTCATTAGTATGTTTATGGCCATTCCAAGTTGAAGTTTGAATAAAAGTTTGAAAATTTGTGATTTTTTTTTCACGAGCTCATTGATATATAATAATAATAATAATATATATACATATATATATATATATATATTTCTGCATCTTGCATATAACCAGGTCCACAGTGTCCAATTTGAAATCATTTCCAGGCAAACATTTTTTGTTATTAAAAAGAAGATGGAATAATTACTTTTAAATTGGTAGAATAATATACAAGGAATGCTTCTGAAGTGGTAATGAGAAAAGAAAATGGAGAGAGTTAAACATCATATTTTTTAAGTATTAAATATAGAATAAAGGTTCAAGTGTTTAACTACATTCAAATAAAATAATCTTTACAATTTGTATATCATAAAACAAAAACACTTTTTCAATATTTAATGGAAGATACTATAAACAACTTAAGTTATTTTCATTTATTAGTTAAAACAAAGATCTGATGTGTTACGTTCATATGACTTTCACTAAACACTGTTGCTTAATTTTATGTAGTTTCTACAAACTATTCTTACGAAAGCTTACTTTTCTAATTAAAGTAAACAAGATAAAACTTTGCAGAAATAGTTTCATTACACATTAAGTTCTATGCAAGACAGATAGAGAAAACCAAATTGATGTAAAAATGACTAACTATAGACTGGCTTTGATATTCCATTCTTTCTTTGACACGACAAACAAGTGAACAGTACTTTAAAATAAGTTACAAAGTATTGAAAAATTAAAACCAATATATAGCTCAGAAATGGCTTGTATCACAAAAACGTTATCTGAAATAAACTGTTGATTTAGAGAGATTTATAATTTTTGTGTAGTTAAGTTTTATATTTATCTCTCGCGGTTTATCTGTTATGCAAGATTATACAAAACTCCTTCCAAATGAAGTGGACTTTGCAAGCTGTTCCCAGAAAATTCAACATATACATTCTATTGTCATGTAAATGCCTTAAACATATAATATTTTAATAAACATTGTTAAAATAAAAAACTTCATGTAGAGGGTAGTTTGGGATGGGGTGATTTTCTTGGAAATAGTTTGTCACATCTTTGGGAACAGTTAACTTACCAAGTTTGATGTTTACCAAACATTCTGTTTCCCAGGTTTTGCCACACAGGATCTTATTCTAATTTTTTTTTGGGGGGGTGGAATACTATACTTCATCTTATAGGTAGGTGGCAGAGAAAGAAAAAACAAAAAAAAAAAAAAACTTCGGTATTGCAGTCCAAAGCATGTAAACCAGAACCATTTGGAGTTTGTGCAAAGTGAGGTAACATGTGGCTTGTAACAATGTATTGAGTCCACTGGAAGTTATACTTATTAAAGAAGCTACACTATGGCAAAATGGGCCAAGAAAATTAAGAAAAGACAAAGAAAAATGCTGATCACAAACTACTTTATCATATTCACTTCAATAAGGCTTTGATTTAATCACTCCATGTTTTAATGATAGTAATATAAAAAGAGCAAAAAAAGTATTCAAAGGCTAAAATGGTATTATAAGTTTTCATTTGTCTCCCTGCATAGAATAACCCCCTAAACTCATACTCCACCTCTTCCAACTACTGTAATTGTGCTTTTGACTGTTGCACTCCTATTAAAAGACAGGTATACACCCTGTAACAATCAGCAACATTGAAAATGGTTTCAAATAAAATTCACTGTGAAAGCTTCCATACCCAAAGTTATCTCTTGCTCATTCCCATCATTTTATAACACCAGGTTCATTGTAATCACATGGTATTTTAAACTTGCAAGAAATGCCCTCTGAAAAATAATACTAACTCAAGTTTTAAGTCGATGTGCATTTACCATAAAATAATTTTTCTGAAGTTGTAACATAACAGTACTGGTTTGGAATTTAGTTCTTTCATACAAAAGCATCTTTTGTTCAATTTTTAAAGCTTCTTATTCTAATAGTTCTGCTTTCAAGGAAAAGGCTTTGCTCTGAACTTTCAGACTGAAAGGTGCAAAGTTAGCAAAATAAACTTTACTGATCAAATATATGCTTAAATAAATTACAGCACTAAAACAAACTTAAAACACACAAACTTAGTTCCATGTATTTAAAGATTTTCACAGTTTTAACAAAGAGCCTATAAATAATAAGATATCACACAAAGATCCTTATTCATACAGCAATTTTTATGTAAATAAAAAAATGGGCAGTGAACATTAAACATTAACATTCTGGTCTGTTTTAGCTTTTCAAAATCATGCCCAGGCAGCATGCAATATCAAGAGCTAATAAAAGAATTTTAAAGCTTTTACGCGATGTATGTTATTATAATAGACCATTTGGACAAATTATGCTATCACCGGTAGTCAGTAGCAATTTCATGCTGCATTATTCAAATAAAACAGCATACCAAAAACAAATGCTTCAGGCAAGCTTATGGAGAGGGAGAATGTGCAGGAAAGCAATTACATCTCATTCTAACTCGGATGTAGCACAGTCATTCAAATTACCAACTCATTTAAGTCGAACTGGAAAGCAATCTCAACGTAAGCTGCAGTTCATACCAATGCCGTTTTCATTATCATAAGAATACCTTCCGAGTACTTGTTCAAAACTATGTCTCAAAACTCACCCTTGGGATGATGATTAATATTTTTGCTTCATAAAACAGCTTGGTTCAGGATTTATTTTGTTCTAATGACCTTCACAAGAGAATTATGTATGAAATTAACTCGCCCTGGCAGATATATGCTCTCAAGGGCAAAGTCCCACTGCTTCAACAATCTCAGTAAAATTGAAACTCAAGGGATATGATGGGAGAAGTAACACCATTGCCACATATGTGGTTTTTGAGGCCAGACACTACTTCTTTTCTTATGCATATCAAATACTGTAATTGTTATCCATAGACTTTATGGACCTTGGTGCTCTTGCATTTGATTACCATCCTTATTCTGAAGACTGAACCTAGATCTCCTGCTCCAAAAGTAATATTATTATGCTATTGTGGTACTGACTGTATTTCATTCCTTAAAAGGTTCAGGTATCCTCTTCCTTTCCACATCTTCATTATTAAAAGACACTATTAATTTCACAGGCAGTGTGCATTGTCAATTTATTCCTAAAAGGTCCAATGGAACTTTCCAACTTTTCTTAAATCGTGATGTAAGGAATACTCTTCTTTCACTGCCAATTAATGCCTTGGTCTGTGTCCTCAATTGGGGGCACTGTCTTCTTTTGTGGTTGTCAGTTGCAGTTCAGTTTGGTTTCTTTTCCTGTGGCTACATTCATTTAGTATGGAATATACTATCATAAGATGGTCTGCATTTATGGCTATGGACTCATTTCGGGTTTATTTTTGTAAATGGATAGAATCCTTTAATTCCTCCATATACTCATATTTTTATGCGGGTATTACTGGTCTCATTTACATTTGCCGATAGGCATACTTGCTGCGCTGAATGTTAACATGAATCAAATTGCTATTTTGGAATGCAGGGTGGATAGAGGCTGTGCAAACCTGCATTTACAGAAAAGTCAGTGGGAGCTATGTCAACATTCAGTTGATCAGAGAGACTAGCCAGTAAATGAAAGTTAAACAATATAAATGTGTAATCTCAAATTGTGTGCTTGTGCAGAAAGCATTCAGAGTAGCTAAATGAAGTCCTGTACAGCTGAATTTGCAGCTGCTGATCGTGTTAAGTATGTAGCAACTGAATGGTTAATATGGAATTGGTGAAGAGCAACTGTGTGTTTTTGCAAAAGTTTTCCCTCAGTCTGAAGCTATAATGGAAGGAAATCATACACTGTATCAGATGCATGCAAAAGGAAACTAAGATGAACCAGTAATTAATATTCAATCTCTGGAAACACAAACCTGTGGCAATGGGGATAGCTTGAAATGACCACCACATACTATTTCCTATACTGCCTTTTACGAATCATGCAAAAAAGGAATTTGTATACAGAATATTTTTGAGTTCATGCTGCAGTTCAAGAGCATTTGCTTCCATTTCCAGGATCTTGAGTTAAAATCCAATTCCTGACTGGATTCAAGAAATCTTGCTTTGATGAAGGTTTCTTGGATATCCAGAGTTTGGAGCATGAATGTGAATTGCTTTGTCTGTCTTGGTTATTTAATAACCATCATCTTATTTCAAGACTGTCACGAGGCAGACGTCTGAACACATCATTCTCCATGATGTAATGAGTGCAACTATTTGGCACTAATATGTGCTGCAAAGTTAGTTGGGCCCAAATTTGAATACAGTTTTGTCAAGAAGCTACCTTGTTTTTCCTCAGACCTTAGAAGAAATATCAGCTAGTTTTACCATTTTAGCTTCAAAGCTCATTTCACACTTTCCTTTCACTGTCCAATATGACCTGTTGTTAAAGGATGTAAATTTACTCACTCACTCCCTCCCGCCCGCCCTCAAAAAATAGCTCCAATTAAAAGTGGGAAATTTTCCTACTAGATGATGATTTAGTTCAAATTTTCTTGTATTCAAAACTGATCCACTTATTTGCCATTCTTAAGCAGATCCCATCAAAAAGGTAACTTATCTGTATTTGAAGATGAGTGCACCTGGCTCTTAATCTACAATATGTATTAACCAACGAATTTCAATATTTCACTTGAGGCTGTAATACACTGATATTTTTCACTAAATGTCAATGTTCTGTACTCTTGTTGGGTTGTGTCAAGGGTAAGAATGAAAACTGTACTGTAGCACTTCATCTGGGCACCTCCACATTTCAACTTTGGCTTTATGGCGACTACTTGAAGCATTTCTATTTGTATAAAAATTAATAGCCCAAAAGCTTACTTGAGGCACTTCGCATTTCCACCTTATATAACTCAGATTCACAGCTGAACTCTTGGGCTCTATTTTATTGCTGGCATAAAATGCTGATGTGCTATTGCATTTTTCTAATTTATATGCTCCTTAATAACCACTTTAGTGCAAACCAAAGAAGTTTCAGTTAAACAATGCAGCTTACTTAAATTCACGATTACAGCTTTCATGTTACACATAGTTATTTCTAATGGTTGCAAAGGCTTAAATTTCCTCGACAGAAAACTTCCTTCTTCAGTTTGTCCTGTCACTCTGCATCAATTATGAACTGTCTTATTAAGACGTCCTGAAGCTGTCTGCAATTATTTCACTGCTGCAATGGAAGTAGAACACAGAAAGGGAAAAGCTGTTGGTAAAAAAGAAAAAGTACGTAGAATGAAGATGTTAAATAAAACATTTCCTTCACTGTATATAAAAATATTACTTCTTTTTAAACATAATAAAAACATGTATTTCAGTAGAAATAATCAGTCTAATTCTTACATCTAATACCCAACTGAAAACCAGAGGATTTTAAGATTACAATAATAGAGACCTAACAGGTTTAATGAAACCACAAATGTTTCTGGAATAACAATGACATGATTTATATCACTATTCACAGCTTAAGAAAATTCCTTAAACTGTTGTTTAGCCATGTTCTTGAAAGATGCATGGTATGAAACAGAAGGAATCTTAATAAGCTTAGATAAACCTATTAGTAACACGAGTTCTGTTAAAGCTGGGACACAATCTCCACAGTAGAATACTGCAATATTTTATCAATGAACACACTGTTCCCCTTTTAAGTTTATTTTTCATTACTTAGAGGAATGGTTTTTGCTTATAGTAACTCTTACAAAATCTACACATTTCACATTTTCCCACAATGTATTTGCTTTACTTAAGAGCAATTTAATTGCTTAGGAGAATAACTAGAAAAAAATTTTTCAATCACAGACAAACAACTGATCCATTAATCATAAAAGAATTGAGATGCAGACATTTTCAGTACTTTCAAAGATACATAAGCTCCTATATGCCATGCTGCCTGTTCATAAACCACTTCTTTCAATTATATTTCTACTAATTCTTAAATGTGTACAAGGTTGTTAACTATGTACATAACCATTCAAACCAAAAACAGTGAGGCCCAAATAAGACTGGAACAAACTAACACCCTTCTACTACAGATGGGTTTTGCTAAAAACCTCCCTGTACAGCTTCATGGACCAAAACAAGTACTCAAAATATGCTGTGCATGTGAAATTATTTACATTATGTCCCTCCACCATCAAATTTAGTAAATTACTGAAAATCAATCAATTTCAGGATATGTACAATTTGTGCACGAGTTCTATAAAGAATAAAAGCTAGTAATACTAACTACAAGAAATGTAGAGGAGCAACAGATGCTAGTTTCTGAATGTAAATAGTTTCTCCTCATGATTGCAAACTTAAGTCTTTATCTTCCAACAGAATTCTACCAAGGTCACATAGCCACAGCTTCTAAATTTCTAATACACTTGGTATTTGGACAGATTGGATTATAGCTATTACATTCACAACTTACTGTAGGAAAACATTTTTGTATGCCTATGTGAAGTTAAATCAACAGGATTCAACTCAGTGGCACTTTGGGTATTACAAAATTGATTGCAGTGTTAGAAAGCCCTTAGTGGCCAAGAGTTAAACTCAAGTTTCTTTGGAGATTATCATGCATAGGAATTCTGAAGCAGCTGGCTTCAAGGTATCTACACTCAAATCATTATCACTATGAAGATTGCAAAACAATAGAGGACAAGGGTCACTGACAGGCAGATCATGGCAGAGTGCCATTTGCAAATGCCAAAAGACTGTACTAGGGTTGGGGGTAGTTTGTTATCTGTGACCAACCCTGCCTACAGTCCAGTGACAGTTTAACCTTGTTTCATTCCAGCCTGGCTTTAATACTTAGAAATTCCTATGCCTGGTGATAATAGATGGGATTTGTACTGGCCCCACCATTTTAATGTTTACAGCAATCGCCATCTTGGGCATTTTGTGTGTGTGTGTATGGTTCTCTATTAAAAAAGAATCCAAACCAGTATTAGTCCAAACAATCAACTTTTATCTGCAGATTTTGTAACTGCTGTTTATTACCTAAGTACGCATTACAAAAAAATGTGCTTTTTATTGCCCTAAGGTAAAAAGTTGTGTGTGACTTCTATTCCAAAATATATTGTGTATGCAATAATTTGTAATCTTTATACTTAATCCTTGAAATGCATCCCTTTATCAATAAAATTGTTGTGTTACAAGCTGTAGAAGAGCAAATTAGAGCACCAATTTATACATATTTCCAACTGAATGAAAATATGAATAAATAACTATTAAGTAAAGGAAAAGAATGAAAGTGGAGGGAGAGTGGAATGGGTAGTAAGAGTACTTCATTATCAACAGATGAGAGCTTCTGAACTCTACCACTGAGTTTACAAACTTTACCACATTGGACCAAAGCAGCACTTGATGCATTTCCTGTTTATTTCATTGTGAAAAATCTATTTATTGTATTAAGTTGTCCATAGTGAAATTAATTGCTATGTGATAGAAAAATTGGAGGACAGTATTTGAAAGTAATTTGCAAACTTTGGTAAAGTTTAATTATATTGTACACTAACATGCATGTGAGAATATTATATAACATTTTGGGCAGATCTATACATCAAATCTGCTCTTTCATTATGGTTTCAAACTAAATTTGCTTAAAAGTATTGTCAAATATTTTGCTTGTTAATTTTCAAAATTGTATCATCTGCATAATTCATCCTCACTTTTCTGGGGTATATGACTAATTCTTCTGATGAAAGATCTAACTTTCTCTAGTACAATATTTTGCAAGTAAATCAACAGCAGATCACAAAACTCAGTCAAAACTTCATCTTGGAAGTCCACCCTTTGAGCTTGTCCAATTAACTACTACAACACGGAATCACATAAACATTGCTTTAACATTTTTATACATGTTAATAAATGAATTAAAATGAGTACAATAATAAAACCTCTCCCATGGATTTCCTTATGGCAAAGAGAATGCACGAGACTTAACTTTTTTTCTGTTATTTAATAATGCTCTCTTGAAAAACCAATGATAATTATCCAAAACACAGTTTTGTCTGATGTCCAACTACCAAGAGAAAAACATTAAGAGTACTTGCTTTGGTATGCAGAACTAGAACTAAAATAAGTCATACAAAATAAACAAGAAAAAGTAATTAATCATAGAGGATGCTAATTTTTTTTCCAGAACAAATTTATCACCTCATTAAAAACAGAAGCTAGTCTTTAAACCAATGTATGCATTGTAATATAACTAAATGGTTTTAAGTTACTGACATAATTTACAGAAATTATCATTGAACCATCTTCAACCTTCTATTTCAACTTTACATTATATATCAGAATGCTGATTAACTTCTGAAAAACTTAAAACAGAACTGGAATATAATTAGGAAAGATCCTCCAATGAGCAAACAAATTATGGAAGCAACCCTCTTGTTGTGCAGCTGCTCAAAACTTATTTTCATTCATTACTTTTCCAACTGAATTACCATGGGGGAAGGTTGCAGCAAATTCAGATCTAAGCCCTAAATTGCAAGTAATTATTAAAATTATGTTAGGGACTATGAGAAAATGATCAAGTTCATTGCTTTTACTTCCTAAATTAGTTTGCTCCATTCTACTCCATAGCTTTCACTCACGCAGATTTAATACTTGTCGGAGATGTGGCAGTAGATGGGATGTCAATTGTATGGGTTTCATTTCCCAGTATCAGTCTCAAGCGTTTCATTGTAGGTTGAACATTAGATGATTCTCTACCAATGTTGGATGGGTAAAATTTATCAGTCTCTTCTCTAACGTATACATCTCGGCCTCCCCGCTCCTCCTCCTCACGACTATGTCTTTCCATCATTTCCTTCAATTTTTTATGTCGTCTTTCTCTATCCTTTGATTTATGCCTCTTTTTGCGATGTGGGTTCTTGCCCTGGGAATCCAAGAGGTGATTTTCATTTTCAACTCCTTCAACTCTAAGAACCTCGTATTCTGGCTCATAGCTATCTTCGCTGAAACTGTTACCCGATTCAATCACCTCATCAAGAACTGGGCTGCGTTTCATACGAAGTGTTAGCTTTAACCTCCCTCCCCCTTCATATTTCACAGGTGATACAGCAGTCTTAGACTGGTAGTGTTTAAAGGAAAGCCTTTCTATTTCCTTGTGATCTGGTAAAGGCTCGGTATTATCACTCTGCATTCTTGACACATTTTCTGTATCATTCCAACCTCCGATCACATTTGCTTTTGTTCCAGAGGAAAATCCAATCCTTGAAGGTCTTAGTAACCGTGGCTCCTCTATCTCACAATCATCCTTATCATCAAATTCATATATGTCTTTGGTCCTTTCACCAATAAGTGGAGATGTCAAGGAAGGAGCAATGTTTACACCACTCACCTTACTTTCTTCAATACTGGATGGTATTACACTATTTGTAAATTCCTCTCTCCTGTTCAAAATTCTATTCACACTCCTACGAGAATGTTTCAAAAAACCCCTTAATGCTGTCGAAGGGCGCCGCGGAGTTGCCAGTCGATGTAAATGTTGGTCCCAGCATTTTTCCAACTTACCATTTACAATTTTCCTAATAAACTGTCCATTTTTACTACGATCCATTACAGGCTTATCATGTTTTGCTGCCAGCAGCTCAAGCTTTGATTTTAGAGTTTGACATTGTTCATTTCCATTTCCATCCAAGATTTCAAAGGCACCAACAGCCTTGTTGTTGTTGTTGTTCTGTTTTGACAAAATATCCTCATTATCTTCTCTTTTGTCAACAGATCTTCGAGAAATTTCATCATCTTTTAGTTCTAAAAGTTGCCCATTATTGATACAACCAATCTGCACATGGCAGTTACCACTTCCAGCATTGGTATTATTGACCTTTTCTTTCATAACTGCAGATGTTTCCAGTATAGGTTCATTTAGTCGTTTATGATTTCGTAACATAATTCCCTGTGTTAGAACTGAAACTGAACTACTGTGGTCACTTTCACTATACACACTACCATCCTTCTGCTCTGCGTTACCAACAGAGTCCACTTCACTATTTACACTTACCGAATTGGTACAGCTACTTGCATTGCTTCTAGAATCATCCAGCATAATGTTGGAGCCACGTGTGATGAGGCTTGATAGTGACACATTGTCATCATCTTCTTCTTCATTAACACATGGGGCACAGTTCTGATTTTCCGATTTGTCCCTCTTGTTAGGCAATCTGCGAGGAATGCGTGAACTTCTAACACTAACACTTGATCGCCTAGTTTTGCTGTTGCTGCTGTTATTTCTAGAAACGTCACTTCGCATACTCCTACACACCCGTTCCCTTCCTTGCTGCCGTTCTCCATTTGCACGTGTTTGCTGGGGGCCTTCAGATGCAGTATCACACTTATTCGTTTGTGTGAACATTTTTTCAGCTGAAGTTGCTTTCCTTACACTTGTCACCCCGTGGTCATCAATGTCAGAAAACTTACAACCCTGAGCAATAAGTAACTCAGCATCATATTTTGTCAGCCCTTTTTGCCTAAGTTCTTTCATACTCAAGGGAACCACAATACTTTTAACATCACTGCCAGCAGATGATGAACGACTACTCGAGTTATTTTCTGACTGCAACTTTTCACTTCCACTAAGTTCAGGTTTCATGTTGGAGTTCTGACGATGTTTGGTGCGATTTAACCTGTTGTCTGTTTCCCGTAGTTTGTATCCAGAGTTAAGCTCATCATTTTTGGACTTCCCCTTAGCAAAGGCGCCTGTACCTCTCCTGAAATAAATATTTAGGTACATTAGAAAAACATGAAAAATGCATGTTAGCTGATTTGTTTTTACATAAATGATGCATTTAATCACTTGAAACAAATATCACATAAACCTCAGAATTAAATTAATTACACTGAAACAGAATCCCCTTAATCTGTATTCAGATAAAGCTAACACTTTTACCAATTGTTCGTCAAATATGTATCATTTGCTTTCTAAACCAAATTTCAAGCAAACCTGATTCTTTGAGTTCATAGTTAATGATTATTTCCTGGAAAAGCTGTCATGCAAATATAAAACCGAGTCAGCAGGCCAATCAAAATGCATTTACCTTTATGATGATATTTAAAAAGGAAACATATGGACATAATGTGTATGTTAAATGCTATGTTTGCATGCATTAATAAAGGAGCCATTAGGCATATGGGAAGACAATCAATACAACCCGCTTATACAGGTTGAATTTTAGCAAGAAAATTGTTTGAAGCCTGCTAACTCGCAGTCAAGCCTGCTGCAACACAATTAATTGCCAGCATGGTCGGCAAGTAAGGGAACATATTATAAAATGCATGGTATTTACCTCTTGCAGAAATTGCTGGAAGTGCTGTCCATCATTTGTATGCACTACTGACATCTGCAGATAATATTTCCACTGAGTCAATGCAGTGCATCTTCAGAAATTAACAAAATTTCATGGTGAATGTTCTTCCTCAATGTGAAAGTTTGATCTATACATTGTATCTTTTAAATTTCCCCACAGAAAAAAGCTGCAAGGGGTGAATTTGGGGAAGAGGGCTGACCATGTTGTTTGTAATAACTGTATCTTCAAAAGCTTCAAATAAAACCACCTTAAGCAGTTGTGGCCATGAAATTTCATTAGTTTCTGAAAATGAATGTGTTGAGTGAATGGCAATTTTATCTGTCAGCAGTGCATACAAGCTGACGGACACATTTCTACAAGAGCTAGGTGCCATATATTTCACAATATTTTTTTCATTTATGTCAGCTCACCTACAAATCATGCTTAGCTGACGATGAGTAAGTGATTCCTCAAAACTAGTTCTGAGGTATTGAACCTATTTTAGTGAAATTGTATATTTTCAACCACTACTACATATTATATTTAATCTTTTCACTAAGTCTTCCGATCTAAAAATAATGTGTAATCTTATTCAACAGTTGGGCAGGGAAGCACACGAGCCAAGTAACTGCATCTTTTTATTCATTCCAGTGTTACTTCATAACAGTAAAGAGATAGCTTCAGTACCACTTGCACATTTTACGAACCTAAGAGTGTCTTATGAAACTCTGAAGCATGTTCTTGAGAAAATTAAGTACCGCAACCATAAGTGGCATGTATGTGGTGACTTGAAGGTCATTGGTCTGTTACTAGGACAACAGGGAGAATACACAACATTCCCTTGTTTTCTTTGCAAATGGGACAGCAGGGCAAGGGACAAACATTGGGAAACTGAACAATGGTCTGAGAGGCAGCAACTGGAACCTGATAAAAAAAAACTGTTACTAACGTACCTCTTGTTGATTGTCAAAAAATTCTACTCCCTCCATTATACTTAAAACTTGGCATGATGAAACTATTCGTGAAAAAACTTGACAAAAGTTGCCCTTGCTTCCAGTGCTTATGCACAAAGTTTACATCATACAGGCTAAAATCAGAGAGGGAGTATTTGATGGACCACTAATAAGGAAATTGATGAAAGATCTCAAGTCACATCTTGACTACTTCCCATCAAATTTAGGAGCTGTCAGTGAAGAAACAAGGTGAAAGGTTTCACCAGGACTTTAAAGATATTGATTTTTTTTTTTTTTTTTTAGTTTTATTTATGAATGCTCTTTAACTACTATGGTCCTTAGCGTCTCATTTTAAATTGGGCATGAAAGACCGGTAATTTTGCTCAGGCGCCTCTTTAACAGGCTTGAGGTTCTTTTACGTGCCGTAAATCTATGACACAGGACCACCGGCTTTACTTCCCTTCCGAAGAAAGCCATGCTAAGGATTTTTACGCCCGAAAAAATCCATCGCCCTCCACTGGGTTTGAACCTGCGATCTTGGAAACTAGAGGCTAGCACGGTACCACTAGTCCACGGAGGACGACGTTATTGGACTTGGGACATACATATGATGGCCTATTACTGCTAATGTCATGCAACAACCTACCAGAGAACACTCTAGAAAATCATGTACACTGAAGTTCCATGGAAAAAGAAAAAGGGGTACACAAGATAACTAACATACATTCTCAAATTCAGGTATGCTTTCATGTTATTATTCTTTTATTTTCTTTAAAAGTTGTATATGAGTGAGTAATGTTTTTGCAAATTTTACAGTTATATTTTCATTGAACATTGTCATATTGCCAAAACAAGATGTGCTATGGAAAAAAGGAATGCATTTTTTAATTCTGTGCACCAAAATTATTAAAACTCATCTGTTTTTAATCATACCGCAGAAAAAAAAGGTTTTCATTTGTAACCTAGTGTTGCACTTATTGGCTTCCTCCATTCCCATATAATGCTGTATTTCAGCTTAGTTAGTGATTAAAAAAATATTACGAGCACTCGGAATCTACATTTAAAAACTTGTAATATGCAAAAAGCAATGTACTTATTTGTTACATTCCATTGTGGTAACATAAGTATATGTTGCAAGAAAAATGTGTAACTAAATTATGGAAAAGAATTGACATTAAATACTCATAATAGTTCCATTTAGCAAATTAATGCCAGTAATTTGTTTCGAGCAATAATCAGTTACTTAATTGTGCACAAGTTCCAATGATTTTACATTTAAATGTGTAGTTCTCCTGACATTTTCTTCATTCCTTGGGATCAATTTTAAAAACCAAGTCAATTAAAATCTAAGACAGCAGTGACTATTCTTGAGGAACTTACCATTAACCATCTTTATTAGATATAATTGCCTAACATTACATTATGCTGACAAAGGAACGCTTTGCTATTTTATTATATGTGATGTGGCCCAGGAAAAAGCAACCACAGGTATTGAAAATCATTTCCCTGCTTTTTGTTTCTTGCAATAGGCAACCTAATTCTAAACATTTTAAAAGCATGCTTTATATCTGATTACATTTTTGCTCATTTCAAGAGAACTGGAAATAAAGCTGATGCAAAGAAAAAATATGTAAACATGTACCTTTTATTTTAATAAAATATATGCTCTACTTGGCTATTGAATATAAAACAATTTAAATGCATAGTGCATAGTATTTTAAGTAACCTAAAGAAATGTTAATATTGAAACGGAAGTTATCAATCTAACAAAACAAATTCAAATGTTGGATTTTTGTGTGTAAATTGTTGTTTTCAATGCTCCCCATATGGTCTTGGACCTTGGAGAAAATCTCATTCCACCAAGCAATGACTAAACACATTTATTAGCTGGGGGTACCCTGTGAGCAGTATCGGTTACCTCTGATGGCAGGATGACAATGAGGATGGTGATGGCAGGAAATAGTTTTTTTAACATGGACTCCAAACTATGTTGGGTCTTGGGAATATTTCATGTGTGTTATCAGAGGTGAAGACCTGGAAGGAACACCTTAAATTACCATCCCACAAATCTTTAAAATAATCCATTCTCACTTTTGCCCAATTATTACATTAGTCTGCAAGATATAGGATGACTTGAAAACTAGTAAGTGATCCTGACTCACTTTTTTATGCTGATTTCAGAACTGCTTTTAGTTTTTTTTCTATCACGTACAGTTTCTTCACAATTTCACTTCAAAAATATAGAGTTGAGCCAATAGATGATGAGTATTGTTGAAGGGAAATTTATCACTTCTTGGAGGGAAATTTCTCAATACAGACTTGTAAGTCTTTAGGGTGTTACACCTGTAGATTCTGGTTGCTATTTGTAAATTAGGTATTGTTGTTAATATCAGAGGCTTGCATTACCAGTGCTATATCGTGATTGAAATTATAAATACATTATGTCTATACCAAGTGTGTGAACAATCCAAATGTTTTCTGCTACATTTGTGGAAATTATACAGTGATTCAGCAGAGAACTGATATAACAGACTTTGTGAAAAAAGTGTACCATGCTTATTTTAAAATGAAACTTTGTGACCAAGACAAGGCCTGGGCTCCAAAGACAGTTTGCTGCTATTGTGTTGAGAGGTTAAGATTGTAGATAAAAGGAAAGAAATCATGCACACATTTGCAATTCCTACAGTGTAGAAGGAGCCTAAAGGCTACCTTAAAGACTTATTTCTGTTTAGTTAATGTTCAGGGGTGCAATTCGAAAAATAAGAAACACATTGTGTATCCAAGTATTCCTTCAGCCATCAGGCCAGTTCCACACGGAGAAGATCTGCCTGCTCCTCTTCCTTCAGCTGTTTTAGAGAACTTGGAAGAAGATGGTGTTGAAAATGAACCTCATGCAATCACCAAAGACAATTCTGATGATGTCTACTGCCCTGAATACGACGTGACTCCACAACTGTTCTGAGTCAACTAAATGATCTAGTACGTGATTTGAATTTGTCTAAGGAATGTGCAGAGTTACTAGGCTCCCATCTTAAAAATAAGAATCTTCTGGAACTAAGAACACATTACTCATGGTGCAGACACAGAGAACAAGAGCTAGTTCCTTTTTTTCTCACAGATCAGTCCTTGGTTTACTGCAATAACATAAACGAGTTAATGCACTTTTATAACATTGAACATGATCCTACTCAGTGGAGACTTTTTATAGATTCATCAAAGAGGAGCCTGAAAGGCATGTTACTGCATAATGGGAATGTGTATGGGTCCATTCCTGTCACACATTCAGTTCAAATGAAAGAGACAGTTGAAAACATGAAGATACTTTTAACAAGTATCCAATATGAGGAACACAAATGGCGTATCTGCAGTCATTTCAAAGTCATTGGAATACTATTAGGACAACAAGCTGGGTTCACAAAAATGCCTTGTTTTTTGTGCAAATGGGACAGTCAAGCAAAGCAAAGCAAAGCAAAGCAAAGACATTGGAGTATGACAGCATGGCCACAGCAGAGAAACTTATTACCTGGAACTAAAATCATCCTGCACGAACCTCTTGTAGAGAGACAAAAGATATTGCTTCTGCCACTACACATAAAATTGGGCTTGATGAAGCAATTTGTAAGGGCTCTACCAAAGGATGGACCCTGCTTCAAGTACCTTTCCAAGAAATTTCCCTTCATTACACAAGACAAATTAAAGGCTGGAATTTTTGTTGGTCCTCAAATAAAGAAATTGATGAAGGATGAGGATTTTGAGAAGACAATCAATGAGAGAAATAGAAGCATAGATCACCTTCCAATCAGTCACTGAAAACCTCTTAGGCAATAACAAAGATTCTAATTACAAGGCCATTGTCGAAACAATGTTGGAAAATTTCAAGAAGATGGGTTGTAACATGAGTGTAAAGGTGCATTTTCTGCATTCACATATCGACTACTTTCCAGAAAATCTGGGATATTATAGTGAAGAGCAGGGTGAACGTTTTCACCAAGATATTAAGAAAATGGAGAGGAGGTACCAGGGGAGATGGAATGAAACTATGATGGCCGACTACTGTTGGATGTTGAGGAGGGACAGTCATCTTCAAGGATCTGCAAGGAAGCCAAAGAAGAGAAAGTTTGAAAAAAATTAAATGAAACATTTTGGCTTCTTGTTTTGTTAAAATGTAGTCATGAAATAAATTAGGGGAGTTCTTGAGAGTATTCTTAAAATGTTTCTTGAATAAAAACTTATCTTGTGTGAAATGGTATTTGAATACTTTTCTACGCTCATTAGTAAAATTATCAAAACATTACTTCTTATTTTGTGTAAAAACCTGACGTGATGGAAAGAAAACGGAAGTTATTTCTGGAATAATCTGGAAACTTGATTCAAGAACACCTACTTTTAAGAAATCATCTGACAGAAAGTTTGAAAATGCGGACTAGTGTTATATACGACAGTCTTATAGAAACTAACATTGAATAAAATGAACAAAGAAGTACTTTTATTGCAGTTAATTTTGTCCCTACATTAGCCACCAAGTTATTATTTCTTGTAAACTTGTGTAAAGAGAGAATAGCTACTCAGATTTGCTTCCATTTCACAAAACTTTGCAGCCACATATGCAATAAGTACAGTGTTTTAATATCACGATAAGCGAAGTATAATATTTTTCATTCAACAAAGAAGCACTATATCACACAATAGCATCACCATTGCTTTCACAAAAAATAAAATATCTTGAAAAAATTTATCTTTAAATAAAAAGGCTTTACCTTTCACATGTTTCACATTCACAGTAGCCATTACCATCGCCAAAGAAATCTTCTCCATAGAAGCAAGTGATTTCCTCGCCAACTTCTATATCTCGCAACACTTTCACACACGCTGTATCCCTACCAGTGGCAACAAACTGTAAAATATACACAACAATATTATTGTGAAGTCAGAATAATCAGACTTCTATCTCAATATAGCTACAACATACCATGACAGCTAATGTGCCTAGATTAACATTCCCAGATTACTATATACTTGTATCATGATAAACTTTGTTCAGAGCAACACCTCTTTTAACCTCATAATGGCATGGACAGATGAAAGCATTAACTTTGCAAGCCCTTGGAAATAGCAACTTATTTAGTACAGTAAATGAATGTAAAACTGTATGTGTACCATATACTTTTACTGTAGTAAGCTGATATCTTCATCCTTCACTTTTTTGTTATTCTCCAAGTTTCACTTTATAGTACCCTCCTTGTACTTTCTTGTTACAGAGTTCCATATATGACAATGACAAGAGTAATGGGTTTGCATCGTGACATTTCAGGTCCAATAGTATAAGATTCACAGTCTGTCTGTGATGGGTTTGCAACATGACATTTCAGTCCAGCAATATAACATTCTATGGATGTTTGAAAATTTAGTGAATTAAAGTGCAAAACGTGGTGTTTATTCATGGCTGAATATACTTTTAATACCAAGAGTAAGATTTGATTTTAATACAAATTAATCTTAAAAGGCAATAAAAAAGGGGAGGTTGATTACAGCACTTACAAATACAAATTTTATTTTACTCAAAATCTAACATGGTAATAAAATCACAAATATGCTGTTAGCATTCAGCAACACAAACATGTTCGTTCCAACTACAGTACTTCGGAGTTTGAGCATGAGCTTTAAAGACTTGGACAACTAAGTAAAATATGTGAGATGGACTGGCGCACTTCACATGTCGAACAAACAGGGGCGAGTCACCATGCAAAAGATGTCCATGAGTGGCGCGGGTATGACCTGGCGTAGACAAGTGAGAATAACTTCAGCTCACTGGGATTCCCTGCAAGAAGTGGGCCAGGGTTGGACGGTGTCTCTAATAGTCCGCAGTTGTGTGCCACTCAACACCTCTCATGACTCTTGCCAGACCACAAACCTATTATGCCAGAAGTACCACTGAACACTCTGTAAAAGCCACAGTCGCTGCAGAAAACACTGACAAATGGCAAGTGGACTTTGCAGCCACATCTATCTCCTCGTTGCCAGCAATGCCCACCTGGCTGGGGGTCCATAGAAAACAAATTGGTATCTGCGACAAAGCAACTGGGAGACGAGGTTTTGAAATTTTCACGACGAGGGTGGAGAAGCTGAGAAACTGTTGCAAGGCTTGAAGGGTGTTCAGAGTCGGAGCAGATAAGAAAACATTTAGTGGAGATAAAAAGTAGAAAATAAAAGATGGCAGACAGCTTGACGGTAAACACGGAACTGACATCCAAGAGGTGATACGGGTGAGTTGTGCCATTAAGGACGAAACTGCAACAGTGGCACCATCCAACTGGGAACCATCAGTAAAAACTGGGGTGTAGTTTCGGTAACGTCCCAGAATCTCAGCAAAAAGTTGGCGAAACACGGACGGTGGGGTAGAGCGGCGCACATTGTCTGAAAATGCTAGGTCAAACTGGGCATGCTGGAGTTGCCACGGAGGGAAACGTCCGAAAGAGAACCGCTCCACAGGAGGCAGTCGGAGGTCACGTGAAACCAGAAGGTCGCGAAAGCAGATACCGCTGGGGCAGGAAGAAGTACTATTCTGCAGATAACGAACAGCGAGATCCGAGTGTAAAACAGAGTTAAAACAGGGGTGACCTGGATGAGCCGACAACCTTGTAACATAAGAACAGAGTAAAAACGAGCGTCGAATAGACAATGGGGGTTCGCCAGAGTCAGCGTAGAGACATTCGACACGACTAGTGCGGAAAGCCCCAGTAGCAAGACGGATACCAACATAATGGACAGTGTCGAAGAGGCGGAGTTTACAAGTGGACACAGCGCCGTAGATAAAACTGCCATAATCCAGTTTGGACCGAACCAAGGAGCGGTACAATCGCAACTTCACGGTGCGATCGCCGCCCCAAGATGCTCCAGATAAAACCCTGAGTACCCGAAAAGAGGGATCGGACGAAGCCAGGGAAAATATGGCACTCCCAGGTAAGTTTGCTGTCGAGGTAAAAACCCTAGAACTTGAGGTGCGGAACAAACGACAGGTGTGCCGAGCAGTGAGGATGTACACCACGAAGGCGATGAAAGTGAAGACACGCCTGCGCACTTTGAGGCCCAAACGGCATTCCGTGGTCCACCAAGGGACAGGAACGTGATGTGAGGCGCAATAACCTCGAGGAATGCTGGAATCCGCTGCGCGTAAGAAAGAACAAGTAAAATACTCCACCATGTCATCTATGGTGGCAAAACTATTATTGGCGAGATGAATCAGGGAACGAAACCTCTCCCAATCAGCCTTAGAAATAATTCAGGGAGGATGTCGTGAAGGTAGAGGATAGTGACCGGATAAGCGAATGACAATGGGGCAATGATCACTGCCATAAAGGTCCGAAAGCACGGACCAATCAAGGAGGGGAAGAAATGCCGGGCTGCAGAAAGAAAGATCTAAGACTGAGTGGGTGCCATAGGCAGAGGATAAGAAGGTAGGGACACCAGTATTTAACAAAAGTAAGCCGGACATATCACAAACGTCTGCTATAAGGCATCCACGAGCATCGTCACTATCGGAACCCCAGAGAGAATGTTTGGTATTCAAATCACCAATGAAAAGTAGCGGTGGGGGGATCTGTACCAAAAGCGCCCGAAGTTCGTGCGTTGGAACGGCACTGAGCGGTGGCAGATAGATGTTGCAAACAGAGAAACAGACGCCCTCCAATTGGACACGCACAGCCACATCCGACAATGGTGTGCGCAGCGTTATGTTGGTGGCACAAATATTATGCGCCACCAAGATAGCAACCCCACCGCTGGCACGTTGTCCAACAACAGTCATGCCTGAAGCAGGAAAAGCTCCAAAGATGCAAAGCGCGAGTAGGCTGCAAATGGGTTTCCTGTATACAAACGATTGAGGGAGAACGTTGGGAAATTAAACACTATGTCCGGAAGGTGTGCCCGGAACCCATTAACGTTCCACTGAAGTATTTCCATTGGAAGAAAAAGTTAAGGAGCCCGCTTGAGTTTCTTCCTCATCTTGATAGATTTCGGACCGACACAATAAAATCCCCATCCTCTGGCGAACTCTCAAATGCCCGGGAACCAGAAGAGCCCTGCGCCTCGTGGAGCGGGACCGGGACTTCACAGAGGAAGTGCGACTACTCGGTCTATGTTGAGAACGAACACCCTCAGCAGACGTCGCTGATGGGCGAAAACTGGTAGACGGCTTGGAGGCTGGTGGTGACACGGCTGAAGATGAAGACTGTGCCGCACTGTCAACTCGAGACGATGGAGAATTACTCGCTGGAAACTGGGTTTGTGTCGAAGCATGAACAACGGGCATGAGTGGTGAGCCAACAGTGGCAACAGGAGAGCGGCGGACGGCGGATGAATAACCAGTGGTACTTGCAGGTTGAAGTTGCGCAAAGCGCCGCCGTGCTTCAGGAAAGGTGAGGCGTTCCTTAACGCGCAGCTCCTATATACACTTTTCGTCCAAAAACCTTGAACACTGTCGCGAGGTAGACGGATGACATCCTCCACAGTTAACACAACTAGGGTCACGAACACAGGCCGCGCTGTCATAGGGAGGTAGGCCACATCGCTCATAGATAGCAGGATGGGCACACAAGCGAGTAGTATGCCCGAACCTCTGGCACCGAAAACAGCGAAAGGGGTTCGGAATATATGGGCGTACAGCGGCACGTTTGTAACCACAAAAAATAAACACAGTACCTTTGAAAGTGAGAAACACGGTGCGCAATGGGTATTCTTGACCGTCCTGTTAGCGAGATAGCCGGTACCCCTGACAAACACGTTGATCGGAGAGACAAGTAACTTATTTCGTCGTTGGAGAGATCGTCCAGACTGGAGGTGGTGACAACTCCCCAAACAGGGTTTAAGGACTTGTATGGAACTACCCGGATGGGATAGGAGGCCAACAAACTCGCTCTCAACAGTTTCTGGGACTGCTCGGCATTGTTGGTCTTGATCAATAGCGTACCGTCTCTAATTCGCGTCGCGTTTTTACCTGGCCACATATCCCATTCACCTCACGCTTTATGTAAAAAGGGCTAAGGTCCTTGAACGTTTTAACATCACTTGCCAAAGTCACAACCAAAGAAGAGTCAGTGAAAACGGTTTTTTGCGGATACATGATGGACCCCCAACCGGAATCGTCGGCTTCAGCCTGCCATCCGGGGGTTAAAGAAAAAAGACCATATCTTCACGGTCTGCGCGTCGTGGGAACCCTCTAAAGGCGTACTTCAGAAGGACTACCCCCAATCTCTACTGCTGGTCCATATGTGTAAGTGGTTCACCACACAGAATCCGGCTTTAGGCCCCTACCATGGGAATAACCACCCATGGCTCCCCACTCTAGGTCGCGCTGCGAGCAAGACATAGACACGGATTCAGGGGACTTGTGGTTGATTACACCGGGGTTCCGTCAGCGGTAACACGTCCGGCCCGTGATACTAATTCAGCGACACTCGGTCGCCGGAGAACACAAGCCGGACCCCCAAAGAGCTACGTGGGTGTACATGACGGCATGGACGGGCTCCGCATCTAAGGTTACATACAGGGGCAGTGCGAGGGGTCCGCCCGACCTTCGGGCCTGAGACCTCCGTAGAGCACACATGTCGGAAGCCGCGCTGAATCCAAGGGAAAGAACTACATGGAGAGAAAAAAGTCCCTGCTGGTGAGACAGGAGTTAATAAATCTAAAACCGTAAAAACTAAGAATCAGAATAAGCATAGAAGAGGAAGAGGAACAACAAAACAAAGGACAAATAAATACACGTGGCACAGTAGATGAGGGTGGAGGTGGTGATATGGTGGCGAGTGGCTTGGGACCCCGAGTACGCCAAACCTGTACTCACAGAAAGTGGGCCCCTGGTGGGTTATGTATGGGTCTATGATGAATAGAGACAGACAAAATATGAAGAAAAAGTTGTTATGAAATACATATTCTAATCCAAAATGGCGTTAAGGGTTTGGACCAGGCTCACTTCATTAGTTTAAAAAATTGGCTTCATACATTTTTGTGCTTAACAATAAACATTAAAGAAATACCACAGATTACAACTCTTCAATAATAGAGCGCATTTAATTTTGCATGTGACATCACAATGGCTTGGGTTTTCTAATGTATTTCACAGAAAACTGGCGGAATAGAATATCTGGAAAGCCTGGTTCACTGCTAAAGGAAATTATTTTAAAATTGAAAAATCGTAAATCTTATAAAATATGAAAAAAAGAAAGAAAAAGAATTACAAAGATTTTAGCAAATATGAAATATTTTGTCAGCAGTGAATTCTACACACTGTACAACACAAACATACTTGTTCCAATAATGATAGCAAGCATGGTTTAAAATATGAAATTTCAAATTTTGCCTGTCTGTATTGAACTAATGGGCATGAAATTGGTTTGGCATTGGTTGCGTCAGTCAGAGGCATGTTGAAATGCTTAATTGCATGGTCAGAATTGATATCTTTATTGCACAGGCTCAGAGAACAATCAGAGACAACTTTTAGAGCAGTACTTAATACAACAAATATCAGATGATCTGAGGAAAACATCAGAACCCCAACAGAGCCAAACGCTGCCGAATGCAGTAACCACTTCATGAGCAACATGGTACACTTGGCTTTGCTGGGAGCTTACATCATACATCAAGCTAAAACTGCCTGAAATGCGGCAGTTAAATTCAAGAATTGTAAATAATGATTAAAACCATTAATATTTAGCAAATAGATAAATATTTTGTGCTATTTTAAAATCTCTCTATATTTCACAACTTAAATTTGCTTCCAATGGGCTCTAACCTTCTTAATATGCAAAGATCTTAGACAGTTTATGAAATTGGACTTCTTTTAATTACTTAAAAACCAAACACTCCTAACCAGTACCTTTTTTTTTTTTTTTTGGGGGGGGGACAAAGAGGTGCCACAACTCTCAAGAAAGAAGTAAATGTACAAATGTTAGAACTCGTTAAAGCAACAAAGTATTAAAAAAGCCCCAAATCCTTTTCATTTTAATCATTCACTACATGGTTGCCATCGGCACATGTAACTAGTCCACAAAACTTCCCCAAATGTTCATTCACTTTGACCTTTGGGTCTGTAATTGCTCTGAATAAGTTATAGGTTTTAATACAACTGTAGTTTGAGAGAAATAACAAATTACTATTCATCATAATAAAAGAGATTGCAACACAATAAAGGTCGCACATTTGGCACAAGGATTACAAACCAAAATGGAAGGCAGAAACAAGAATAATGAATTCTCAATCAACTGCCAAGAAATAGTTTATGTATCATTTCTCAAAATAATGAAGAGATATGTGTTATCTCGCACTATTACTAACTTAAAACCATTGAAATAAAAAATATTTTAATGTGGGCATCTCAAATAATAATTTAACATTGGTAATTTTATTCATGAGCTTTTGATTCTAGAAACCTAGAAATAAGTTCTAAAAACAGTTCTGGTGCATTATGTCAGAAAGAAAGGCCTGCTTCTAAGGTACAGCAAGTTTCTTGTGCTGTACGATGCTATACTATATTCTTGAGCACGTATTCGTAAACTTCACATTGGTCTCATCCAGCTCTGTAATAGGTTACATTGCTCTAAAGGCAGTTTAAACTTTGATTCATAGATGCTTTATAACATCCAACTTGTGCAGCGGTGTCCATTGTAACATACTGCAAAAGTTAGCTAAGTACAGTTCCAAGTGGCACTCTTGTTTATTTTAACAGTACAAGAACTCACTGTGGTTGGTTGGAGGAAGAAAATGCAAGGTACTTTCCTTAATCACAAATATACTCATAAGAAATAATCCCAAGCTTTCCCTATGTACTTCATTCTCTTTGGTGAATGGAATATATAAATGATTACAGTATCATGTAAAATAACACATACTATTTCAATCCAAGAATGTACCTAAATTAATTCCTGTCATATTCCTTTCTCTAGTGTTTACCTATTGTATTGCATTCTTTAAAAAAAATTGAATACCGAGATTTCACCAGAAGGTTTTTAAGCTCCTTGAATAAAAAACTAAATAAAAAATTAAATAAAATTAAAAAAAAAGTATTTTAAGAAAAAAGTGTGTGTGTGTACGTATGTGTGTGGACAGCATAACTCAAAAGTTTACTAAGTACCAAACTTGGTATTTAAGTTCATGTTCCAAGGATGTGACACAGGAATTGCATGGAAAAAATTTCATTGTTTTGGATTAACGCTTTATATTAAAATGCCATATGCTTGAGGTATTTGCATGACAAATAAAATTTATATCTTAGATTTTCTGGGAATAGCCTGTGAAGTCTTCTTCATTCTGAATGACTTTTGTATAACTGGTAAATCAAAGAGCTAGACAAAATCTTGCTACGCAAAAAATATGATGTATTTTTTATACTTTTAACCATTTACGAGATATTGTTGTTATTGGTTTGAATTTTCAAGTACTTTACATTTTTCTCAACTGCAAATTGTTTCCCCCCCCCTTTTCTTTCTTTTTTGTGTTCATGCAAAGACAACGGAATTTCAAAGTCATCACATAGCAACTGGCTTTGAAAAAATTTGAGTATCACCTAAGCTTATTGTATTATTCTTATATCTACAACAGAATGTGCAAATGAGTAATAAAGGTTTATCTGGATTAAGGTAGCAGAATAAGCTAATGTAAGAGTAGTCTGTAAAGAGTGAGTGGAGAAAGTCATATGAATGTGACATCAGATTTTGTTGGTACTGTTTGTTATTCCTCCCTCAGCAGCAGAACATATACATTGGAAACAGTTGTGTTAGACATGAAACTTACTGGCCTAATGACTGAATCATGTGTATGTCAAAGGCATTGTATTGCACAATACTGAAGTGCTGTTAGGGCATTTGTCTCTAAAATTACAAGGTGGGTTCAAAAAGTATCGAACCTTTTTTTTCCCCATGTAAACCCATGACACCTGCGAGACTTTCTTCAGTAAAGATGTGGAGGGGACATTCATGCCTGCTCGTGAATTTTTTCTCACCTGCAGAAAGCATCAGTAGCTGGCAGTCTGCCTAGTTCCCGAGGTCGCGGGTTCAAACCCGGCGGAGGGCGATGGATTTTTTTCGGGCGTAAAAATCCTTAGCAAGGCTTCCTTCGGAAGGGAAGTAAAGCCGTTGGTCCCGTGTCGTAGATTTATGGTACGTAAAAGAACCTCAAGCCTGATAAGAGGCCTCTGAGCAAAATTTCCGGTCTTTCACGCCCAATATAGAATGGGATGCTAAGAACCATAGTAGTTAAAGAGCGTCCATAAATAAAACTCAATTTCAATTTTTTATGAGTGAAGACTTGCAGTGAGTGGTCATCGGTTTTCAGTTTTTGTAAAATGATGGAACTTAAGTAGCAATGTTTCATCAAATTTTGCTGAAAGCTGGTGATACCCAAGTGGAAATCATTACAAGATTCAACAGGCTATAAGGAATGATGCCATGAGTATCTCACGAGAGTGGTACAACTGCTTCAAAGATGACTGCACATCAGTGGACAGAGAACTATGTTCAGAAAGGCCCTCAACAAGCCAAAAGACAATGTCATTTTGCTGTGGGCAGCACAAACTTTACAGCAGCTCCACCATAACGCACCTGCCCATTCGATTCAAGCTCTCTTCGCCAAACACAACATCCCTGTGTTTCATCATGCTCCCTACTCGCCCAACATAGCTCTGTGTGACTTTTGGCTATTTCCCCAAGCTGAAAATGTTGCTGAAAGGGACCCAATTTAAGTCAAGAGAAGACATGCAGAATGTGACGGTCTGGTTGCTCACCATTCCTAAAACTGCATTCCAGAAGTGTTTCCGGCAATGGTGGGTGCATTGGGAGAAGTGTGTGCATCACCAAGGAGACTACTTTAAGAGGATTAGTGTTTTGGACCTCCAAATCAATGTATTTTTGCCGACCAAAGGTTCAATACTTTTTGAACACATCTTGTAGTTAGCTAAATTATATAATAGAATGTGACAGTTTTGCTATTCTATTTAAGCTTTCTCTATGAGCTGCAATCATTTAATTCTGAGCCTATAACCACTGTGAGCAAACGATTCACGTGATTGAGACGCATGCACAGTTACAGTGATATGACACTAATTTCATAGCATTATTCTGAGACTTGTTATACATGTTCTCGTAACCATGTGCATCCACACATTTGAGATAGACTTTAGACTGGAGCAGAGACCAATGTCAAATACCTATTGCCTGAAATTCAAGAAATCAGCAACTGAAATTAATGAAATGCTGACTGCAATGAAGTATTTTAAGTGGTACTGATATTTCAACAATGGCAGACTCACTGGAGGACATCAAGATGCCGGTCAACTAGTCAGATGAAACACTTCCAAAAATGTGGAAAAAATATAACAAATTTAAGAATGAACACTGAGCTTTTCTCTGCAGATCAGAACTGTGTATGCTTTCTAATTTGATAATTTTAATGTCTGGTGGAGGACTTTTGCTGCAAATGACCAGAACTCCAGGCTAAGAAAAGTGTGTTCCATGATAAGCACCAACTCACAAGGTGACAATTTTGCACCCATAACATGATGCTTACTCCTCCTCACCACCCTCACAAGATGTGGTCAACTGTAACTTTTGTTTCTTCCCAAAGACGAATTTAAAGCATCTCCATTTTGACACATTGCAGGAGATCCAACATGGGACATTCCAAAAAGGCAGAAGCACTGGGACTTCAAAGTGGAGGATGTCGTCCTCTGTGGTGTAGTGGTTAACATGATATCCTCTAGTTTCCGAGGTCGCGGGTTCTAACCTGGCGGAGGGCGATGGATTTTTTTGGGCGTAAAAATCCCTGGCATAGCTTCCTTCGGAAGGGAAGTAAAGCCGGTGGTCCTGTGTCGTAGATTTACGGCACGTAAAAGAACCTCAAGCCTGATAAAGAGGCCTCTGAGCAAAATTACCGATCTTTCACGTCCAATATAGAATGGGAAGCTAAGGACCACAGCAGTGAAAAGAGCATCCATAAATAAAACTCCATTTTTAAAGTGGATGGCAACCAAATTAAATTATGTAATTTTATTTGTTGTGGCATAACCAGTCCTATAATTTGACTTGTGTACTTTTAAAAGCATGTCCATCATACTTTGTATCCAATTTTGGTACACACTTTTACTTTGTCTACTGTTTACCTCTAGTAAATAGAGGAAGAAGACTAATTTTGGCTGTATTCCAGCCAAAAATGTTATACAAGAGTTTTGGATAAAAAGTATATGTGGGTGGGTGTGGGTGTGGGTGTGTGTGTGTGTGTGGGTGTGTGTCTGTGTAAAGCATTTCAAAAACCAAAATTCCGATATGGTATTTATACCCCGCTTCTTCCAAAGATATGAAACAAAGATTTTCAAGAAAATGCCCAATCCAAACTAACCTTTGCATTAAAAAAAATTGTCTTTTTTTAATTTCTTAAATAGACTAATGATTTTGACTAACATATGCTTAACATATTTGAATAACAAATAAAATTATTTCCTGAATTTTCTGCAAATAGCTGGTGAATTTGTTTTCATTCCGAATAAATTTTGTATGACTCATAAACCATAAGAAATGAAACAAAATCTTAGGACACAAAAAAAAATGTAGATCTCATCAAAAACATACAATTTATGTAAAATAATTTTTTGTTTTACTTGCTATTTCCAAGATATTATTTGTTATTGGCATTCATTTGGATTAATAATAGAAGAATATGCTTTTATAAGAATAGATTGTAGTAATGTGTGTAGAGAAAGTATTTGAATGTAACACATCATAATTTGATTAAATTTTTTTATTTCATGTGCTCAATACACAAAGAGTAAATGAAGCTTAAAAGTCAGTCATTTTTGAAGAGAGATATCCCCTCTAATGGGATAAAATTTTAACCTGCATCTCCGCAGTTAATATTTTAATTACTGCAAGTTGCGCTTTATGAATACAAAAAGCTTTATTAAGACAATGCAAAGAATGTTTATGAATACTGCCCTAAATTTTATAACTTTTATGTATGTAAATAAGCTAATATTGTTACCTTGCAATTGGCCCTGCAGTCATGATTAATGAAAGCTGCTGGTCCCAACCACAGCTGTGCACAATTTTTTCGACAGCTGTACATGACAGAGAAGTCATTTTTTCCAGGATGAAGCAGCATGGTCTCCTCATCTTCAGTCAGCTCAGCAATGCAGCCCACCAAGCAAGATATCTTTTCATTCTTATACCTGCAGGGCAATTCAACTACATACAACCAAGGGCTTCCAATAGGTACACAGACAACATTAAAAGCATAATGTGAATGATTGGGGAAATTATTGCAATCTCAGTTACAGAACTAGAGTTTTTGGTATGTTCAGCCTCCATAATTGGCTTTGGATAATGTTTAAAAAGGCTGAATGTCAACTTAAGATGCTTTCAGAAATAAATGCACAATTATTACATGAACATGTGCCAGCATGTGTCACCCTAATTAGAGCAGGACTCATGGAACAATGTTAACAAAGCAAGAACGATACTTATTACCCAGAAATCATGAAAAATGTGCCAGAAGAAAAAAACAGTTGCTGAGCATTATTTTTAGCAGGCTGACTTACAAGTTAATTCTTTTATAGCAATAGTGCTGCATATAATTTATATGCTTTAAAGATAAAATGCTTATCAAACTATGTAACTTTAATTTGAAGATTGAGAAGTTAGTAACAGTGATGTGTCATAATTTAAAATAAAGAGAGTTTGAGGTTGTTACACTAATGATTAAAAGGTTCTTACTTTGAACGCGTTTCGGGAGAATGGTTTGCTCGAAACGTGTTCAAAGTAAGAACCTTTTAGTGATGTAGTTTAACAACCTCCTCTTTATTTTAAAATATTATAACTTTATCAGAAACTACAGAGTGTAAAAATTTGTTTCATGTGCTGCAAGGTCACAGCTATGAAGTGTTTCTTCTGCAGTGAGGTGAGCCCAGAAGAGCTTCCTTCAGAAGAAACACCTTCAGATGGGTTTATAAGATAAAGTTTGTCTGCAGTTTTTATGATCCACAGTCCCATTCACAGACTCGTAGTGATTATGATTTAGATTGAGTCACACTTTTTTACACTCACCTTCACTAATTAAAGTTACATAAAACAGGAAATGTTTTCGAGGGCATTCGTCCTCATCGTCAGCGACTGGGTGACTAAGGGTCGCTTTCTCCCATGTCCTCTTCTTCCTCATCCTGCGGATTCTGACCCTGTTGCCATCTGGTGTTGGGGTACAAAGTTTTAACACATTGCTTACAGGCGGGATTTCAAAATTAATGACGTTGTTGCCGTTTTTGACGATGTGTATTTTTTCCCAGATGTTCAATTCTATTGGTGTGGTGAGGGGTTTTAACAACTTTATACTTTGGCCAATGTTGTGGTTTTCAGTCCAAAAATGGTGTGATACAGTGGATTTCTCTATTTGTTTTAGTTTTATGTTTCTTTGGTGTTCCTTAAGTCTGGTTTCCAAGTTTCTAAAAGTCCACAACATTGGCCAAAGTATAAAGTTGTTAAAACCCCTCACCACACCAATAGAATTGAACATCTGGGAAAAAATACACATTGTCAAAAACAGCAACAATGTCATTAATTTTGAAATCCCGCCTGTAAGCAATGTGTTAACTTTGTGCCCCCAACACCAGATGGCAACAGGGTCAGAATCCGCAGGATGAGGAAGAAGACATGGGAGAAAGCGACCCTTAGTCACCCAGTCGCTGACGATGAGGACGAATGCCCTCGAAAACGTTTCCTGTTTTATGTAACTTTAATTAGTGAAGGCGAGTGTAAAAAAGTGTGACTCAATCTAAATCATGATGAATACTTCACTGTTAATAACACTTCTGTTTTTAATCTTTATCTTACTGATTAACTTCACATATTTCTTTAAAAATCCTCTTGGCCTTTTTTTCTACCTTCTTATAGGATTTGGTCTCTCTCTCTTTTTTTTTTTTTTTTTTTTTTTTTTTTTTTTTTTTTTTTTTTTTTAAGTTTACTGCCAATTTGGTGACGCTGTTACACTAGTTACACATGTACAAATTTTTAAATTCCAGTTTAAAGGAGCAGTGTATTAGATTAATAACAGATTTCTTTTATATAAGTAATTATAAACTACCAGCATCTTTTGCAACGCTCTTGCCTTTTAATTTCTCAGATATTACAGACCACATTGCTATTTGGTGACTTAATGACCACTGATCACTCTAAGCCTACCTTGCAGTTTCTTTGTCTGCAATATGCATTCAGTATGAAGAAAAGAAAAAAAGTAAATATATTTATGTTGCAGACTTTATAGCAATCAGAAACATACTCAGAACCTACCTGTAATTGTTATATTATTCAAATTTTATTGCAATTTACAGCACATATGCAATTTTATTCACCAGATATGAAAGCACAGCCATTCTAGTTTTTTTTCCTTCTAATTGCTGCCTAATTTATCTCACACACAAATTGTTTTTAAAGCTGTGTGTCGTGTTTTGTCTATAAGTATCATTAAAAAGTTGTCTTTTCTTTCATCTGATTTTCTGTTACAAGGTTTGGCCCATCTCCTTCTGATTTACTCCACATTTCTTAGTCCTGTTCACCATCTCACACGGTTTGCTTTGTTTACATATAACGACTTTAAATTTTTTGATCTTTCAACAAATTTGCATATATGCCAATATTTTCAGCTGTGCTTGTGACATTAATATTTCTTACTGCAGCTTAAACACCCTTTATTCATTTGTAGGCAGAACAGTAAGTTTTATTAAAAGCATTTTTGGGAACTCCACATTTTAAAAATACATCAGCATTATCGTTTTCTTAATTTCACTGCTCTTTCATTAAGTGCTGTTTCGTATAGACCAAAATCATTTCCATGAAAGTGCAAATATACAGTAGACGTTTTGGATGGTGCAAAACCTCAAATTTTCTTCAGCCATATCTGTGGTCATTTTTCCAGCTGGAAAAATATTAAAAGAACATTCCCTCTCCATATTCTACTTTCACTGTCACCTAAGAATAAAAATAAATAAATATCACTATGATAAATATGGAAGTGGTACACAATGAAGTGAAATAACTTCCCTTCCTAGACCTAAGAATTATCAGAAACAACAATAAGCTTGATTTTGGAATATACAGGAAAGATACACATACAAACAAAAGCAAACAGTTTTAACCCTATCAACCACAAGTATGCCATCATAAACAGCTTACTACACAGATTACCCAACATCCCAATAAATGAAACAATACAAGAACAAATTAAAACAAATAGAATCAATGGCAGAGAATAATGGTTTCAACAAATCATTGTGCATTAAAAATTACAGAAATTAAAAAAGAAGAAACAAATATCAGACATAACCACTTTAACAGAGAAAAAGAAAAGGTTCAAAAAATTCACCTACCACCCGAAGTTCTGAGAAAATTTCAAAAGATCTTCCATGGTTATAACGTAGTGCTAGCCCCACAAAATAGACATAACATAAAAAGCATAATTAAATCAAACAGATATGATGTAATACCTCCTTTAAGGATACAAAGAATTTACAAAATCAGCTGTGGAGATTGCGAGAAAATATACATAGGAAAAACCAAAAGGAACGAACATTGAAACCCACCTCAAGGAATACCTTAGGCACACAAAATACAAACATACAGAGAAATCAGCAGCAGCACACCATTTTTTGGAACTCCAGCCACAACATTAAAAACAGCATCCATCTTTTGAAATAAGTACAAGAACCAATAGAACTTGAAACTTGGGAAAAACATTTTCTTGAAAAAAAATAGAAATCAGCGCTAATGAATTCTGAAATTCTTACTGAAGACAACCCACTCCATAGATTCATCAGATATCCAGTAGGAGAGCCTAAAAATTCTAGGCAGTAATCATTCTGGCAGCCAAAGGTAGCTGATGATGCAGAAGTCTGTGAAACCTATGTCCTATACATAAATAAAAGTGGGTGAAGCATCAAGTGTTAATTTCGACTCAATGTTACTTTTAAAAACATCACTATGCTTCAAACTGACCAACATTCTACAATGACCTTCATCTTTAATGTATTGTAGGTTAAAAACATGGCTGCTCTGAAGAAATATTGTACATCAAACACACCACTGTTATATTCTGTTTTACAATTTTGAATGGTAAACAAAATAGTTTCGTATAATCAAAATCAAGTCTGAATTTGGTGCTACAGCACCAGAGCACAGTTATCAGTGGGGTGCAGTTACACCACAAATAAACATGTGACATGTGAAAACAGTATCGCTATGCTTAGACTGCAAATAATTATTCCAATTAATGACAGCTTAATGTTATTGTAAACTGCTCTTTGAGAATATTATGCTATTAAGCACAATAGCAATATTCCAGCATTTTCTATGTAAATTTAGTTTTATGAGTTTAATACTTCAATATGCATGACATTTAGATCTTTGCACTATGTATGGCAAAATTTAAAAAAAAAAAATTAGCAATACATAACCAGAGTTGCTATTATTAATTGTTAAATCTTCATTATATTGTTTCATTCTAAATACATATTACAAATATGGAAGATAATAGTAGCAAATTTGAAATATTTAATTCAGCAAATGTATAACTTTATTCACGTTACAATTGGACTAGATGTTATTACCTATTTTCTCCAAGAGAGAAATGCTCTGTATTTTACTTACAAGAACATTGTTTACTGCATTTGTGTGGCAATGTATTCACTATTAAATTTTATTTTTTATGAAACTAAAGCCCTACAAAAGCCTGTAAAAATAGTTGGAAAAGATAGCCTATGTCAACAAGAACTTTTGCATTCCGATAGCATGCTGCAGTTTACGCTAAACCAAAGCTTGCTGTTAACTGCAAACTGTTAGAGCCCCTAACCAATTGATTGGCATTCTGTAACTTCGTAACAAAACAGAATTTTGTTAAGAATAAAGATTTGTTTGTTGCATGCAACAAACACCAAAACCCTTATGCTAATGCATTTGTTATACAACAGATTCACATAGATGTCATTTTAATGCTGCTGTAAGAGGAAAAGCATGATAGAAGAATTATCAAATGTTTATTTATTCGTTTTAGCATAAAATATGTTACGGATTACCTTGAGCACAGAGTAAGCAATGTTCCGTGTGATAGCATTGGTAAATTATGCTCCCAACCCAACTATTTTAAGAGATGAATTTTAATAGGAAAATAAATGTTGTGTAATCTCGTATCATGATAAAAACTAACAGTTATTGATTTAAGCATTTTAGGTTCAAATAGTGATAAATCTTGTGTCTGTTTGCATGGTTCACAAATTCATTTGCCTCATTTTTGGGTTAAGGTTAAGAACTGAACACTTTTTAGAGCTGTAGGATAGTACAGCTTTTCGTTCCCAGAATTATTTTAAGATAATTTCCGATCTGCTAAAAGAATTGGCTAGCAGAGAGTTATTTGCCAGTTTCTCGTAACCATAGAAACTGAATTTACACTGATGCTGCTGGAAGAGGAAGAAATAAGTCAGTTGGTTATAAAATGATAATTTATATGTCGTAAACTTTGAGTATAAAAAATAATCTGAAATAAAATACTTGTAGCTGTAACATTCCCCCAGATAACAATCTAGTACAACTAACCTTTCTTTTCACTATTACCCTCCACTTAACGAATACCTAAAATAATATGGATATTATCAGAGACCAATAATGATTTTCATTCAAAGCTTAAGATGCAAGAACATGTCCACAGAACTGAACTAAAGCTGAACATTGTCTAATCATGAATAAAAGAATAAGTACTTACTTATGCAATTAGAATTTCGAAAAATTTACATGACTACTGGTATCTTTAAAAAGTATACTGTATTTAGGTGAATCTAATGTGCACCCCATATTTGAAACTTAAAATTATGAAAAAAAAGGGTTTGTATCGAATATAAAGTGCATCAATGACAGAAAATAGGTGATAAGTATTTGATTTAAATTTATTTAATACAATGGATTTATCCTATATATAAACCCGCCCGCTGCATGAAACGATCCACCCATCCACGGCTAGCCTTAAACTCTTGTTTTGGAATACCAAGAATTCAGCCTCCTCTTTAGCGTTCTTTCGTATAGCGTCACTAGTCACAGGTTCCCCATTCTTCCTCCTTTCACGCACAAATTCCAACACTTTTTCTTCAACTTCAGGATGTCTTCCTTTGCGAGCACCCGTAAATTTTTCCTACTAGCTTTAGTAGCACAAATAATGACAAGCGAACATTGCTCTCTGATGCATTGAACTTCCTTCCTGCCTTTCTACTACCATTTTTTTCAGCATTAAGGATTACTTTATGCTTTAAAGAAGCATCATAAGACATTCTTCTCTGTTTGCCCTTGCCCTCCATATTGTAACTAAAACGCTCAATAATAAGCCAATGATAAATGAGCGGCTAGCTTGTCGCAAGTTTCCGGATGCATGTTAACTCCAGCAATCCATTGTGACGTAATAAATGAAAAATTTGAATGAAGTTACTGGCGTTCTACAGAATGGATTTGCACCCAAATCTAATGTGCACCACGATTTTGAGCACTACATTTGGTCAAAAAAGGTGTGCATTAGATTCACATAAATACGGTAATTAAAAGAAAAAAAAACACAAAGAAAATTAAGCAATAATTGCGTGTTGATATGAATTGGTGAAATTTGCATCAAAACAATATGAAACTGCATTGCTAATTCTTTTGTCTATATTTCCTAACCTAAAATTAAACTTATTTTACATGGCCACTGCCTCAGCTGTTCAACAGCTTGGCGAGTTTTCCCCATAAAAATCTAATTATTCAGGGTCACAAGAAGAATGTAAGTCATGCTATTCTAAGCAATGGCTGCAAATTTTAAAAATCCTCAAATATTTTTTGTGTGACATTTTCATAGCACACTTTGTCTCCATCTTGGCAAGGAAAAGTTACAAAAGCACTTGGTAGTTGATATTAAGCACTGACAGTAGTGCGTAAACAAATTTTTTATTATCACTCCAGTGAGCTAACAAACCGCAAGAAAACAAATATTGTGATAACAAACAAGTTACAAAATACCAAATAGCAGCATATTTTTTAAGAGTGGCTCCTTAAGGTTAACAAATAATTGTAGTCGCCTTCTTAACAACAAAGTTACAGAATAGCCCTGAAAAAAAAAAGAATAATTTAAACAAAAAACTATTAAAATAAATTATTGCAAATTTTCTGAGAAAACAAAAGACAGTGCTAAGATTTGTTTAAAAATTTGATTTTTTTGGGGGGGGGGGTGGAGATGTTATAGATGGGGTGAAAGGAGTGTGAGGGAAGAAATCTGTTCAAACCTGCCCAGCACATCTCACCAGCAAGTGTCCAGTCAGGTGACATTTCCTGTTGAAGGTTTAGATGCCTTCAAAGCATAGTATTTAATTTCTGTAATCCCTAAAATGTGGCTTAGGACATTAAATACTTTATAATGAACAGTGGTCATAAAAGTTTTCAGTATAAAATCCTACTGATTTATTGCTCAGGTCATAAGTGACCTCGTGCAATGTCCAATGTTAGATACAAGTACCATATATATAAAAATGAGACTACCACAACAGAAATTGTTGCTTGACATAATTAACAAATTTTCAATAGAAATAAACAGAAAAAAGTAGGTTTTTGCTTGTCATTAGTTAGTCCATGCACCTTTCGATTTAATTAGAACATGACATCATTTAGGCACTGGAGAAATAATTTTTTGTGTTTATGATACAATAATATAGTTTCCTGAAGCTAAAGCAGAGTTTTGGCTTTTTATTTCCTATGCAGCTTCTAGTTGTGTCAATTCTCAGTGGTATTCAGTTCAGGACTATTCTCTTGCCATTCAAGGGTATTAAATGACTTCTCCTGGCCATTCAAGGGTATTAAATGAATTCTCCTGAAGCCATTTTCACCTGCTGAGGATAAAGGACAATAATGTGGTAAAACAATTTATAGAACTAAACTTAGCCACACAGAATTATTAAAAGTGAAATCCACTTACTATTTTAGCCTGGTAACAATCAGTTGTATCATCTTGGAAAATGCATGTGTTAAGAGTCCAATATGATAATTAATGGCGGACAGTATTCTTCTTTCTAGTCAATATACTTGTTTGCATCTACAGTACCTTTCTCATTTCAGACAACCACCACCATGACATGGTAGCACTCCCAAATTGTTTGACTAAGAGGATGCTTCACACACTAGATGTAATTCTTTGCCCTTCCTCTTATATACTGCACAATTGAGTAATTTTGATTTACTTCAAATTTGTCATAAAAATTACATTGTTCCACCAGTCTTCACTTCATTTGATAAGCAGCTTTGACCACTGCAACTGCTTCATTTTAATTTCCATTGTCAAAAATGGTATCTTTGATAGACAAGAGGCTTTCAGTCCATCTAGAAAGCAGTCTCATCTTCATCATTACACCAGCTTTTACAGCAGTGTGCTCTTCACGCTTACCGGTACATAGATGAAGCCAAACAATTCTTAAAGCTCATTTTTTCTTAAAAATTCAATCATCAGCAGCAACTGGCAGTAATTTGTTTTAATAATCAACTTATAATAGGTCTATCAGTCTGACTTGGTTCAAAGAATTTCTGAGCCTTAAAGAATTTCCTCCCACTACCTTCTTCACCTGAGCTCATCATGGCCTACTGATTTATACCTTCAACAATTAGCCTTTCTTGCAACATGCAATTATTTTCTTCTTTAGTTACAGGTTTTCTAATATATGAGGCTGTCTGATAATTTGGAAGGTGAACAAGACACTATAATCTGATTACAATACACTTGTGTAGCTATTCCTCAAGATCAGAAGTCTTGTTTAGTCAAGAGTACAGCTAAATCTTTCATCAGTATCAATTGCACAAACTTGCCATGTTAACATGCTGGTTTCAAGCTGCAAGTTGGAACCTTCTGGCCCTGGAGTGCCTTTTAATGTGCTACAATTAGAATGATGTAATAATCGGTTGTGATGACATTGGTACTAAAAATAAAGATCACAATTAGAGTTCATACATCTATATTTTTAAAATTGTAATGCAAAATATGAAAATAATCTCTTCATATGATAATACAATTTCCATGAATACCAAATTATCAGTTTTTTATTGCCAATATTCCAATTTGTAGTGCACACTATATTAATTTTAGTTGGAAAATAATCTAACATTTAATACCATGGATCACAGAAAATCACTCAGAACTCATCTTACAAATCCAACTCTTTAGTTATTGGCTATTTAGTCAAATGGTCTCTGTAGCTAATTGCTCGGAGATCAGTTTTCCTCAGCATTCTGAAAGCCTGATGCAAAGGAAAAGTCAATATTTCTGTATTACTTCAAATACACAATAAGTACAATATAACCCTCTATGATTACAACCATGCCAATATGCATCTGTCTGTGTCAATAACAGACTGCAACCAACAAAGAAACCATTAATATTGGTTTCATTCATTTAGGTTTGCCAGCCTTCTTTTGTGATGTGACATATGATGTCAATATCCTCCTAGGCAGGTATGCCGAAATCGAAAATTTCAGTATTACTTTTGGTTCTATTTTTACTTTTTCAACCACTTACCTATAGAAGTTAGAGGAAGTATTGTATTCCAGTCAAATATATGGTTTTGTCCCCTGAAACCTTCCCAAAGCAAAATAAAATGAATGGAGAAAAGAAAATGATTTTCACACAAAGGGGTGGAAGGAATTTTATGAGGATTGTGGTGCATTCTTATACATCTCCCTCTCCTCTCTCTCCCTCCCCCAAACACACATGCATACTTTTTTTTCAATTGACTTTAAAAGATATTTCCATTGAAATCTCAAAATCAAATTTTTTAATGCAATACATAGTTCCTCTACTACCATATAAGTACTAGAGAAAGTAATACAAATTCCAGAACCTGGCAGCAATTACTCACTCAATACAGCATGTGTTTTACCAAGAAAAACTATAGTAAAAATCAAGCTAAATTTACTAACGTCATCCAAAAACCAAACATCAGCTGGCAATTTGGCTCTAAGTGAAGAATTCTTACAAATTGCAGTTTTCTGCAGCAGCAATTGGCAAAGGGTTGCTACCATCCTGTAAAAGTCGATAATTTGTCACTGGCTCTAAGGAAGAGAGAAAGGTAACTTACTGCTGACAAAATACAGCACAGACTACCACAGAGACATCTCAACATGTTTTCTCATACACTGCAGCAATTCCTCAAGAAATACTACAATGTGGCAACTGAGTTTCTGTTGAACTTCTGATTCTGCCTAGTCTTGAACCAGTACCTTGTGCAGAAGGGACTCAGAAACTTGTAGGTCAGTAGATAGAACCGCAGAAAAGGCTGTTTATGCATCCTGGCATGGTTACAAAGAATGCAAAGTTGCTCTGAATAAGAGTGAAAACAGTTTGCAGTCATCGTTTGAAAATTTATAGTTTTGCGCTATATACACATTAAACTGATGGACTCTATATACTAGCGAGGATATTTACCTTTAGCACTATGACCCTGAAAAGAAAACATTCAAAATGTTTCGTTAAGCTGGGATTATGACAAACTTAACATAACCTGACAACGTAACTCAACATAATGCAACAGTCAAACACATTGTATTAAAGGGAGCAATTTAGGGTTGAACTTAACGTATTGTGACATAACTTACGAGTTTGGCAATGTCAAACCTTTCCTTCCCATTATGTTAAATTTGATGTCATATGGCAATTAGAACTAACTGGCGTGAAGCAATAGAATAAATATTAAAAACCCGTAACAATCAAGAGCCATTTTGTTATGTAAGCGCATCCTAATTAAACCTTTAGTTTAGCAGCATTTAACTTCACGTTATGTCCTGTCACATTAAGTGAAGTTTATCGTAATTGCAGCATTAATAATCTAATGTCCTCCTTCATCTGCCAAAAGCTGAACTGAAACCAAAGTCATTCCTATAGTGAATAATGTCCGCTTTTTCCAATTTATATTCATGTACGACGTTTTAATATTTATCTGCTAGTTGTTATTGTATATTTTGTCAAAACTAGCAGTACAACCAAAATCCAAGATGATGATTTTTCCAAATATGTATTTTAGTTTTTAACAATGTGCAGTTATTCATAGTTTGTTGCAATATGGGAATACTGGTTTTATTCCTGGTGGAAAACAAAGATGTGCATTTAGGTGATTCTCTGTACAGACATTTAAGTTTACACAACTTCTAAAGAGAGTGATCTACTCCTTCACTGGTAAATTTGGAATTTTGAACCATTAACGATATGTGAATTTCTTATCAACTGCCTATATATATATTGTTATTTAACGTCCATCAACCTGGTAGGTCATAGCGGTAACCAGTTGTAAACTGATGTATTGAATATAAGATTTTGCCTGTGTATGTTAACAGAAAGTGGAAAATACGAGGGGCATTCTAAATGTTCTTTGTCTTCCTGAAAAGGCCATTACTACAATAGTTCTTAAGCATCCACCTTTAGATGGTGCACTGTAAAGTTTCAAATTGTAAGTATAGTCATCTGTTTGTTACAATCATATAAACAAATTACTGTTAACATTTTCTACAAAATGGATTAAACTCAAATATGAACTGTAATAAAGTACTTTGTTTCAAAGGGTTTAATGCCAAAAGGGATACAAAAGATGTTAGATTCAACATTAAAGGGTTATTCCCCTTCATTTTTTATGGTTAAAAAGTGGACTGCTAAATTTAAACATGGTCGTGCATTCACTCAAAATGATGAGCGTGCAGAGCATTGCAAAACTGCTACCATCAATAGGATTGTGACAAAAATTAACAATGCTGTACTCAATGTTAGCCCATTGAAGGTATGCAAGCTGGCTGATATTACAAAGATCTTGTTAGGTCGTGTTCAGTACGTTGTTTAATGTAAAAAAAGCTTTTCACTCTATGGGTGCAGGGTTTGTTAACAATAGCCCAAAAATGCAATAAAATGAACATTTTTCAAGTGTTTTATACTCGTTTAAATATGCAATTTCAGTTGAGTTTCTCGGAGATTCACGACAGTAAATGAAACCTGGATTCATCACTACATGCCAGAGATGGAGCAATCCAAACAGTGGGTGGCAAGGGTGAAATGCACGAAAGAAAACAAAAATGGTCCCATCTAAAGGAAGTGTCATGGCTATGGTTTTCTCATGATGTGGTGTCCATAGACTCCTTCCAGAAGGGCAGAACAATCACCAGGAATATTACCATCACTACTGCATTACTTGAAGAATGCTACACAGGCTAAAAGACCACACTTTGTGGAAAGGAAGGTTCTCTTTCATCACTATAATGTGCCTCACACATATCTGATATTGTTGCTGCAAAACTGCATGACCTTCACTTTTAAGTACTTCCACTTCTGCAATTTTCACCAATTTGGCTCCCAGTGATTACTTTTTGTTCTGAAGAAATGGTTGGGTAGACAAAGATTCACATCAAATGACGGACTTGAAGCAGAGACAAGTGCTTATTTTGCACAGTTAGATAAACCTTATTTTACTGAGGTTATTAAAAATTTGGAAAGATATTGGACTAAACGTACTGATTTAAAGGTGACTATACTGGGAGGGGGGACCAACATTTCTCTTAGATCTTGTGTTTTATTGTTCAGGCCGAGAATTTTCAGAATCCCCAACATAGCTATTGAAGTGTACGGTTCCATATTCATAATGCTTTTAGTTTGGAAGCAAGCCAGTTTCAACATAATATGGAACAAAATTGCAATAGTATTTTAGGCTTGAACACAACTCAACAGAATAAAATAAAGTTTGTACACTTTCTGTAGCAATATTCCTCAAAAACAGAATTGAGATAAGTTTTATTTTCAAAAACAGAATTTAGTTTAAGTATATGTCAAAATTTTTTCTTTGTTTACTTTCTCTTTTGATTGCATTATTTCACAGTAATTTAGTATAGAATGTAATTTCCTCTGAGTTGATACACTGCAACAACACCTGAAGGTATGAGCTAATGACTTTGCCACCCCTCCACAAAGTTGTGATTACATCAGTGTTACCAACATAATACTGTGTTTTTTGTTATTGAATGTTTAACACCAAATAGCTGTTTTGCAAACTTAATACCACCAGCAGAAATTATGTAAAATGCTTTTCTACAACTCTATGAGAAAAGTGCTCATTAACTTTTACAATTCTCTTGTCTACATTTCTCTCTGGTTTAGAAGGCATATACAGAATGGACCATTTAAGTTGACACACTACAATATCTCCAAAACTAAGCGCCGTAGAAAGAAATTTCTTGAATAAAAGTTGCTTGATATTATGGGGGAAACTAAATGCCAATAGTCATGTTTTATTTGAAGAACGTTGTGGTGGTCATTTTAGGGTCAATTTAATTTGACCCTAATTGTAGGTTCCCATTTAAAAAAATTAAATTGACCATAAAATGACTATCATAACGTCCTCCAAACAAAACACAACTAATGACATTTATTTTCCCTCATAATATGAAGAAACTTTTATTAAAGACATTTCTTTCTACAACACTTAGTTTTGGACTTACTGTATAGTCTCAACTTAAATGATCCACCCTGTATAGCTTTCCCACCCAATTGAACAAATGTGTTACAATTATTTATGCAGTAACTTAAATATATCCATAGGTCACCCCTACCTAAAAATAACAAAATTAAAGGAGCAACATTTTTCAGACTTTGCTGTTGTTGCAGATAACCGAAGTTAAATGCAGTTAAATTAAAGTTCAGTTAAATTTTCAAAGATTTCCATCTTTCCATTACTCAGCTCATCAAGTGCTTTAATCTTCTCTGGCACATTCTGATTCTCATTGAATCTAATTTCCATTCACACATCAGATGTAGATGGAAAGTTTTATATAACTACGAGAAATGGTGTGAAACCTTTACAGTCCATGTTAATGCTACTTACATGTTCTTTTCTGGCAATGTGACTATCTCCCAAGCTGACAAATAATAAATATTTTTTGAAAACAAAAGATTACATCAATAGCTAACTACTGGAATTAAAGAGCATCTAAGAATACACTAATCAAATTAGCGAAAAGAAAAGGTACAGAACATTTCCAGATAAAATAAGTGCATTAATTAAAAAAAGTAAATTTTAACCCTATGCTCTGGATACAAAGTAATCTGGCACAAACATTCTATGTTTCCTATATAAATATATGGTGAAGGGAGAGGAAACAAAGGCATATGCTTCTGAAGTACACTTTAGCAATGTTCCTTAATTCCAGCATTAAAAAGAGAAATTATCCACCAATTGTAACGGGAGTATCCAGGCTCTAGTTCCAGAAAAGATTCCTTTTCTTCAGGCCTTCCTATGGAACTAGTATGGGATGATTCATGCATCTTCTGCTTATCAATCAGGGTGGGACGCCTGGAAACGACTAGGGCAATGAATGAAACAAGAGAAGCAAGTCTATTTACAAGCATGTCAACTTACGATAAAACTACCTATACCCCTGCCGGTGTATCTTTGCACTTGACAGTTCGTGTGGCTTCGCGTAAGGTTGACTACATTGTGGTTGCGACGTTGCCAGAATGGCTAGTAAACAACGACAGCTGATTGTTCTCCTTTCTATCGTGTCTAAGCCGCATACAAAAGTGTACGTAAGTAGCAAACGTCAACGAATAATAACTATTTCGTATAAGCAGCTTTGGTATGGTCGGATACTCCTTTCTATGATAATAGGCATAAATGTGTCTACCTATGGCATCTAATTGTAAAGCATCAAGATTTGTGACTGGACGAGGCTGCTTTCTTTTCTTCCCTGGAGTTGATAGAAATACCTGTTGCGTTCCAGATGGTTCAGGAATTTTGTGCTCTTTCTCTTGGAGTTTCACTCCCTTGTGAATAACAGTTCTCGTGATTAGTCCAAGAGCTGCTGCAGTTCGTTGTACGGCTTTATCAGCAGGAATAGAGGGATTGTCATGAAGCTTCACGTATTCCTTTTCCTGTTCAAAGAATTCCCGAGTTCTCCTTAATAGTTCCAATGCCTGAGTATTAAGTCGCACACCTCGGCACAAAGGATTTTCACTTCGTAGATCATCACTCGGTGATCGGCATCGTTTTTCAGACATTGTCGCACTAAAATTTTGTTTAATTAAATAATATGAATGAAATATATATATAAAATAGATAAATATAAATAAATATATATGTATAAATGAACAATAACAAAACTATCCAACAATAACCACAAATATAAATAACAATGAACAATGTGTAGCTTGCAAAGAACAACTCGACGCTCGTGCTAGAGATTCACAAACTGAAGCACGTGGTTGGGAATAGTTACATCCGGCAACAGAGCCGACTCTAGTTCCAGTTCCGCTTTGTCATCGACCATCCGGAATGCAACCTTGTGATTGGCTTAGGAAGTCAAACGGTTGAAGCTTTTCATCTGTTTTTTCGCGAGTGTACCAACTTAAACGCTAGCTGTCAAGTGCAACATTACAGCGGCAGGGGTATAGTACTAGTTTACCAACAAACCCAATTCGAATGAGCTGTGTCGTTTCCTAACTCACCATTTCCTGGTGGCCGAAATTTTGGCTCCTTTTTGTCCTTCAAGTGAGTATCGATAACAGGGTTCAATAATGAATCCTGAATCTCGATCAAACACTCTAAGGTATCTGTAGATCTGGAATAACAAACATTTTCTTACTTGAATCTGTATACATTCTCAGTAATATTTCTGTGATATATATGTAAATATAATACCTACATGTTCTGCCAGGCGTTGCTGCTGCTGTTTTGTTTTCAGATGGGGACCCCTTGGCATCCATTCTCCACTAATAAGCCTGTTATAAGCCTTTTCATAGTCCTGGTTCACAATAAACTCTTCTATAATGGCTTTCAATTCTTCCTTGTTTGCTTTCAAAGGTCGATACCTGTAAAGGAGATAATAATTTAATTTCAACTAATATGGACATAGCATACATGGAATTAACATTAACTTTTTTTAATTATATATATATATATATAATATATATATGATTAATTGAATTTAAAATAGAGTGATGTAGCGTAACAACCTCCAACTCTCCCTATTTTAAATTATGACACATCACTGTTACTAGCTTCTCATTCTTCAAAATTAATTAATGATTAATTGAAATTAATTATGCTTTTTAAAAGCCTTAGCCTGGTCTTGCCAAGTTTTTAATAGTCTAGTGAGATGCCTTGGTGATCTATCTGGGAAACAACCTGAGTCAATTGGGGAATTCAATGTCCCACCAGCATGTTGTCACAGTAGTTCAATGGTTACAGCAACTGCACGAAGAGCAGGAGAACCGTGTTCAAATCCTGGATATGGCATTGAATTTTTCAATTGACTCTATATTAATAACATTTTTATATCTATTATAAACAATATGCTATTCCCTTATAATTCTGAGATAGTAATGCAAAAGGTACCAAGCACAAGAAAATCAGAAACTGAGACATGTTAATTCAAAATTTTCTTGTTTTTAAAGTTAATTAAAATTTATCTATTGATACTGACATTTACTGCACATGTTTTGTGGCTTAATGTTTCTTATGAAGTTCAATAAACCTCTATATTCTGATGCATAAAAAACTCACTATTGAATGGTTCATTCCTTATAACTATTTCTGTTTATTTATTACATAAGATCTGTATGTGGATTAGTTAAATTCTAATCAATAATTATAAATTAATTTGTATTAGAATTCTCCTTCATAAACCCCCATTTACATCTAGTTTTCTGATGCTTTATATATATATATATATATATATATATATATTATATATATATATATAAAAAGATAGAACATGAACAAAGCTACCATTGTCCAAAATTATGTTAGTACTAGTAGTACTAATTAACTCACCCAATGTTGTATAGTTAACTTTTTAAACTTGAATGACAAATTAATTAATTTCATTGACATCCCCCTGTTCTTTTGAAATTATTGAACAACGATCAGGAGGATTTTCATGGTTAATCCTTCTCTTTACCCCTTATAGTTGTAATTTCGTACAGCTTCAGCTATTCCTAGTAACAGATGAAAACTGTCTGACATTTGCCGGAACATATGACTTCATTAACTTGCACCCAACAGTCTTCCAATAGAAATGCTACATAGCCTCTACGTACCCTTTGGCAGTGGAACAATCATCAATCGGAATGGTTGAGTAATTATTTAGATGATTATAGTAGGTTTTAAATTTCAAACCTTTGTTCTTTCTCTTTGATCCCATAATAATTTAATAGCCTAACACATAATGCAGAAATCCTTAACATATACCATGAAATTGAGCTGAAATTCATGAATATGAAGATTCTGCACTTTTAGACCACCACATTAACCTCTTGGGTAGAGGCTGCAGGTCCAAACCTGGTGGAGGACAGTGGATTTTTTCGAGTGTAAAAATTCTTAGCATGGTTCCTTCGGAAGCGAAGTAGAGCCAGTGCTCCCATGTCGATTTACAGCACTTTTAAAAGAACCTCAAGCCTGATAGAGGCCTCTGAGCAAAATGATCTTTCATGCCCTATATAGAATGGGATGCTAAGAACCACATAGTTAAACGGCATCCATAAGTAAAACTCAATTTAATTGTTTTCTTTGGTAGAGGCACATACCTGTAACCATCATAAAAAATAATCTTCTCAGTTGTTAATATAAAATATTGGTTCATTGATTTTTAATGCTAGCAATTTTCTTTCTTCATACCATTATTTAGCAAACCCTACTAACAAATTTGATTGTGATGATGATGATATGGGGGTTAAGGGTGCAAAACAGCAAGGGTCATCAGCGCCCTTACAACGTGTAAAATTTAAAATTCAAACACTAAAACACTCAAAAAGAACATAGTGAATTCTTAAAAGTACTACACTAAAAAGCATGGCAATAAAATATTAAAAAAAAGTGTCAGAAACTGTAAAAGGCAGGACACAAGAGTGCCATACATCCACTGGGGAAAACAGACAGTATAAAATCACATATCTAAAAGACGCTTAACACATCAAATGCGCTTATAAAAACCACATAAGATATGCTACATGCGCGTCGTCTGCCAAAACGTTGGCTATGCCAAAAGGCAAGACACACACGAACGCGCAATGGAGCTAAAACCTGACACTCTTCTAAAATGTGACGCACCATTAAGGGCGCATCACACTGCTCACAGAGTGGTGCAGGGTCACCACTGAGCAAGTGTCTATGACTGTTCCGAATGAGAAGAGGTACCCCAGACTAACGGGAGAGGTTTAACGTCCCGCAACTTATTCCCCCGGAGGGCTGTCCATTCATCGCGCCAAAGCGAGAGGATGCGGCTACGTAAAATAACAAACAAATCTGTGGAGGGAACAACAGAGGTAAAATATCTGGGTGCTAAAATTGCTGATTTGGCAGCGACATCGGCAGACTCGTTCCCTGAGATGCCCACATGAAGGAGACGCTGATGTCAGAAGCACTGAGCGAGTGGAGCAAATCATGAATGCGGTGTACGAGCGGGTGGTAAGTGTACAACGCGTGAATACTCTGAAGAGGACTCAGAGGGAACAGACAACACAGTGCCGTAAGTCGCTGGATGTATAAAAGAGACTGGAAATCTCGGCGGTAAAAATCGAACATTGCCCTGGTAAACAAAAGGTAAAACTACGTTGACCAAAGACAAAGGCACACCCTACTCCAACATAAGTCTTAGACCCATTAGTTTAGATAAAATGAAAGTTCAGGACATTCCATGCTTTTAGGTCCATCTTCATCATCCATTACTGGCTCACTTATCTATTTAGGTACACAAAGGCTGCAATCTCCGTGAAAAAATGGTTTAAGGTACAATGGCACTCTGGATTGAAATCATTCTCAAAAACATAGTCCCTTTTGCGGAGAGGTGCACCATTTTCTAGTTAATTTCATTAAGCACATTGTTACCATCCACCTAAAAAAACTCCTAATGATTGAAACTTATCAAATGTATACAATGCAAAAAGCATATAAAAAGGAAATGCAGAACTATGAATTACTGAGTAGTAGTAGTAATAGCAGTTTGAGTGGCGCAAAACTGCGGCGGTCATCAGCGCCACCCTCTGGCTATAAATTTATTCAAGTCAGTACATCAATATAATAAAAACAAAACAAGTACAAGTTAAGCAACTCAGATTACAGAAGCAGAAAGAATAAACAAAACAACGATACACAAGTTAAGACACAAAACAGCTCATAAATTAAAAGGTACCAGAACTAATTCTCAGCAAAACAAGCACTTGAGTTTGTACTGACACAGTTGGAATGGCAGTAACACACCAGAAACTACATGATTAAATTTTATGTAGGAAACCACTGAATTTAATGTAGCAAAAAAGCTTGGTGATAGAGGCAGAGTCATCCCATAAAACCTCAATTAAACTAGGCGAGAGTCCAAATCGTTTGCAAAGGCTGAATAGAAACAACACTGGGTAAGGAAATGCTTCACTGTGAAGGGTAAATTGCAGTGGAAACAGCGAGGCGGGGGTTCATCCCTAAGGTAGCCGTGACTAAAATAACAGTGGCCAATATGAAACCGAGCAAGCACGGTCTCCTCGCGACATGAAAGACGAGAAGAACAACGCCAAGGAAGCGTTGTAGCCCTGACCTCTCGGAGTTTGGTGATAGATGTAAGCCATTCCGCATGCCATTGAGAGAGGATCTGTCAGCGCAAAAAACCCTTCAAATTCGTAGAGGCAGCGGAGAACCCATTCATCGGGGTGTAGAATCGCAGCCTTCGCGGCCTGATCTGCCAGTTCATTTCCTACAATGCCACGATGTCCAGGAACCCAAAGACCTCCCAAAAGCCAGTGAGAGAGTGTAACTGTTCATGGATTTTCTGAAAATAAGTGGGTGTTGGCTATAGGGATCCTGTAAACTAAGTATAGCACTGAGGGAATCAGAACAAAGGACACTAAAGTGCAGGGAAAAGGAGCGGATGAAAAATGTGGCTTTAAATATAGCATATAGTTCAGCAATATAAACAGAAGTGCTAAAGGGGAAACAAGTCTTGTGTATAACATGTAAATCAACAACCACAGCGCAGCCTACCCCTTGATCCGTTTGAGAACCATCAGTATATAGAAAACGGTATCCAAGAAAGTCGTGTTTCAAAGCTGCAAAATGGGCTGCATATATAGGAGCAGCAGTAGTGTCCTTGGGCAACTAAGCCAGATCAAGACGACACAGAGGGGTGTGGTATATCCATGGAGGAAAACGATGAAATTCCCTACGGAAAAGCAAAGGAAGGACTACATCCAACTTTGACAGTGAGTTCCGAAACCTACACCCCGCGGGAAGCAGTGCAGACGCAGTATGACGATAACAATCCAGAGCGGCACCAAAGAACGTAGAATAGGCGGGGGTGAGAAGGCAGTGCACGCAAAGCGGAGGCATTAATTACAAAGAAGGATATCCCGACGTATCCAAAGGGATGGTTCGCCAGATTCCACGTACAAACTACAGGTGGGACTAGTACGAAAAGCTCCCAGGGCTAGTCTAAGGTCTTGATAATGGACAGGATCCAATCGGCGCAGAATAGATCGCCGAGCAAAAGAATAGACCATAGACCCGAGTAAAGTTTCGAACGTATCAAAGCCTGGTAGAAATACAATAAGAGGACACGATCGGCACCCCAAGAAGTGCCACTAAGGACACGAAGTAATTGCAGAGAACAAGCACAACGCCTGTGAATATATAACATTTGAGGTTCCCAGCAGAGTTTAAGGTCAAAAATGAGGTCGAGAAATTTAGCTTCCTCAACAAACGGCAGCTCCACTCCAAGAGAGATATGGGGCAGGAAACTCTTTACGACGCCAAAAATTAAGGCAGTGGATTTTCCCCGCTGAAAATTTAAACCCGTTCTCCAAACTCCAAGCGTATAAGATATCAAGAAAGCACTGAAGTCGCCGATGGATAAAGCGCGTAAGCCCAGAGCTACAACAAATTGCAAAATCATCTACAAAGAGAAACGGCGTGATGCCTGTTGGAACGTTCAACAGTATGGGATTAATGGCTATAGCAAACAAAAGAACACTCAACACCGAGCCCTGCGGCACATCGTTCTCCTGTCTAAAGATCAGGGAGAAAGATCCCATCCGTACTCGAAAAGTACGGGCATCCATAAACTGCTGCAAAAATACAGGAAGATGACCCCGAAAATTTCAATGGAAGAGCTGGCGGAGGATACCCATACGCCAGGCGGTATCTTAGGCCTTTTCTAAAACAAAAAAGACAGCGACTGTCTGCGCAGAAAAGAATTTTAAATGTGAGTCGCCAAAGAAATCAAATGGTCAACAGTAGACCGAGTTTACGAAAACCGCATTGTACAGGAGTGATAAGAGAATACGTTTCAAGACACATCAATCGCTTAGCGACCATCCGCTTCATTACTTGACAAACACAGCTTTTTAGAGAAATGGGTCGGTAGCTAGTTGGCAACCATGGGTCTTTTCTAGGTTTAATAGGAACGATAACGCAATCGCGCCACTGAGAGGGGAAAGCACGGTGTAGCCAAATATGGTTAAAGGTATCTAAAAGAAAAAGCCGACTATTTGGAAGCAAGTGTTTAAGCATTAGTGCATGAATACCATCCGGGCCAGGGGCAGTATCAGGAGTGACCGACAAGGCTAACTCCAATTCAGCTAATGAGAAGGGCAGATTATAATCTTCATGATTCTGAGAGGTGAAATTAAAACCAGAGGACTCTACCCGATCTTTGACAACCAAGAATTGGGGATCATAGTGGGAAGAACTAGAGGCAGAAGCAAAGACTCCACCCAGGGAATTGGCGATATGATGTGGATCAGTCACAATGTTGAGCAGCCACATATAGCCCAGGGATAGATGAAGGTTTCCCACAAAGTCGTCGGATTTTATCCCACACCCTGGAGGAAGTGCAGCGTGACAAAGGGAGACAAAATGTTCCCAAGAAGACTTCTTACACTGCCGAATTATTTTCCGAGTCTGAGCACGCAGCTTTTTAAAAGTAATCATATTCTCTAGTGTCGATTGCGCTCGAACACCTTCAAGGCCTTGCGGCGAGCTCAGGGAGCTGCACTACATTCCTCCGACCACCAGGGTACCAGAGTAAGTCGTCCAGTAAACGACATTCGAGGAATGGAAAGCTCAGCACCGTCTAGTATGTCCCGAAGATATTGGAATCGTGCATCAATATGAGGAAAGGAGGCAGTGTTATCTAGGGCCACAAGTTCAGAATAAAGGGGCAGTGTGCCGTACTAAACACCCACTTTGGTGGGCAAGTAGGGTTATCCGCGAACAATCATATGAAGCAAAACAGGGTAGTGGTCACTGCTGTATCAGAAACCTGAAGGAAAGATCAGGACAAGAAACAGAGCCAGAAGAAACAAACAAACCTGGGAATCCCAGAATTGAGCGTAACTAAATCGTGGAGATATGCAATTGCAGCAATCTGGGTACCCCTATGACACTCACGAACTGAGCCCCATAAAGGATGATGGGCAATGAAATCGCCTAAGATAAGAAACGGTTGGGGCAGCTGGGGAAGCAAATTTACAAAGCCCTCCGCAGCCCCAGACGAATTAGGTGGGAGGTACAAAGAGCAAAGCGTGAAAGAAAGAGATGGTAAGGTAATACGCAGAGCTACCGCTTTTAAATCAGTAACTAGCTGGACCGGAGTGCAGTAAAGGTCCCGACGCACCAAGATACAAGTCCCCACCATGGGCATGACCACCATCAGGTACAGGGAGAACGTTACAAAAAGCCATATAGTGAAGAAAGTGCATATGATCTGCAGGGCGGAGTTTGTCTCCTGAAGGCACAAACACAAAGGCTGATAAGTAGAAAGCAGAAGGTTCAGCTCCTCCTTGTGGGAACGGTAACCACGCAGCCATAACAATAAAGGAAAAGGGGAAACTGGTAACAAACGAGGGAAAAGGGTAAAAACCCTTAAAAATCAGTCTGCCTCAACAGTTCCAAACGATTTCGATACATGTTTGTTTTTGCGTTCGTGAACCTTAGATGTCGAGTTCTTTCTGGAGTTTGGCAACAAAGATGGTTTAGAAGGCTTCTGCTTGATTTATCCGTAGCGCTTGCAGCAGTGGTGGACTTCTGAGACGGTAATTTAACACTGGTCACCGCAGGTAAAACGTTTGCTACAGAAATGTCGGCGGTGGCCTGGGACAGATCCACTGAAGCAGCCGTGCACGACTCCTTGGAAAATGGAGACGGCACAAAAGGAGGCGTGGGAGAAATGTCCCTATCCATACCACTAGTAGATGGAGAACGCATGCCCTCAATGCTGCCAGAGACAGCGGGGAGAGAAGGCACAGCAGAAAGCATTGATGGTTGAGAAACATCCAACGTGTCTAAATTTCCAGAATTGCTGGACGTCGATGACGGAGTACCGGAGGTAGAATACCGTAAAGTTGTGGCAGGAACACCCCTAACACACTGCGGGGTTTCCCGCCGTAGTAAATGTGGTGAACAGGTAATTCCCTCGAGGAAGCCAGGAGCAGCGTCCTTCAGGTCGGTATCCATTGATGGGTCAGCAGGATTATCCAAGGGTAAGGAACTAAAGCGATTACCCATTTTAAGTGACGGTCGAATTGTCGAAGGTTCCCGACGCTGATGAGCTGGAGAAGTAAAATGCTGACGGGGAGGCTTGGAAGATTTCAAAGGAGTGGAAAGGGGGAGGGCTGAAAAGGAAGGATGGTAGGGATAGAAGAACTGCCATTATGGCTAGCTCACGGAGTACAGGTACAAATGCAAGTACAGTTCAACTTCGAAGACACGGGAGTAGTAATAGTAGCAGCTGCAGACTGAAGAAAGAACCTGGCGGAAGGATCCGCGAGCTAACTTCGTGGGAAAGAACAAGCGAAGTTTCTCCTTCTCCTTCGCCAAGTTTTTCCTTAACTCTCAGTTCTTGAATGGCGTATTCTTCTTTATACACAGGGCAGCTGCGAGAGTATGCAGGAGGGTACCCTCACAATTCACACATTTCGAAATGGAGGTGTAAGGAGAGCCGTCATGTCGATGTGTTCCACACCGAGGACATAAAGGCTGCCGCTTACAGGATAATGCCATATGTCCGAATCCTTGACAGGAGAAACAACGTAGAGGGTTGGGAACATATTGACAAACACGCAGTATCTCATAGCCAGTCTGTGGGAGGAAGCGGTCTTAATGCAAAGGTCAGAAAGGCCGTTCTGGTAGACCTATTCTGCACCTTCCCGCCGCAGGAGCCGTTTAGCTGCACTCACACCTTCGCTGGAAAGGTAGGCCACAACTTCGTCTTCAGAGAGACCATCTGAGGCGGAGGAAATCACAACACCTCGGCAGACATTCAAGGAAGTATGTGGCTCAACAATAACGTCTTGGGTTCCAAACTGATGTACCTGGTAAACGAAGAGACTGTGAATCATCCTTAGTCAATATCAAAACAGACCCCTTGCGTTGCCGGGTACAGTTCTGAACTGGGCCAGCGATTTTGACCAAGGTGGCCTAAACCACGAAGGGGTTTAAAGAGCTAAGCGGTGTTTGGTCTGACGTAGCGGAGCGCATAATTAAATGACGGGGAGTGTCACATTTTCTTGGCGTAGACATATTTCTTTCCTACTGTCCATTCCAAACCAGAGTGCATCTCACTGTCAACAAACTCTTTGTATTATCCGCGCGAAAGTAGTTCGCAATCCCCGCTCCTAATGGCTGCTTGTTCTCCTCTCACGTGCTTGTTGAACAGTTTCAATATATAAAAAGGCGCCCTGCGTGAGAATCATAGTTCAAAATGCAACTTGAGGTAACAATTGATTTTATAAGTATGCGGAAATGAACATTTTACTTACGTTAATTACAATCCTCGGGCAAAAGTGCAACACCAAATCAAATTCTCCGAAGATGACTCAGCTGCCATATCGGAATCAGAGCTACTCTCCCAAATAGTGACAAGCTTATCTACAATTCCACAGCACTGTCGCACACAAAACAAGTTCCCACATTTGATTCTCTTATTCTATGTTCTATGTCTGTTTATATTCCCTGCGCGCTTTGGTTACACTTCTCACTGAAACGCCCGTTATCGGATATTATAATAGTTTCGTAATATGTACTAATGCAAGTGTCCAGTCAGTTGAATATAAGTATTGTTTGTTTTTCGCCACTTTTCTGGTTCCCGGTTTTGTGTTTGAACAGTTCATTCGCACTACACGCATCTTTCTTTGCCACGAGAACTCGAATACCAACTGACTAAATCACAGGATTTGACCTGAGCTGCGCATACGTGTGCTAGCGTACTATGAATGCCTGTTTGCTTATCATATTTCCTGTGTTACACAAAGTATTTATTCGGTACTCAGAGAGCACCTCTGGGAATTCATTGCTGCATTTCTCGTATATGCAAGAGAATGAGTCATGCATACAGCTGGTATTAACAAACAAGATACTCTCAGCGTTAGAGCAATAGCAGATGTAAATCATATTTTGTAATCTATTAACAGTTAGTATATATATCCATTACCTTTAACAATGAGTTCTTATGATAACCGCAATAAAATGTCCAGTTCTATATCTTTCCTGACGTAATATTTCATGATACAATACATGTATTAAGAAACTATTTATGCTGGCGTAAGAGTGTGTTCTTGGGTTCGTGACAGGCAGAAATACGTGCTTTTGTTTACATCAGAGGGAACTCTGGTCTGGAATGGACAGTAGACAAGTTCCATTATAGTCTCTTTTTAGAGGTTACAAGACGAAAATCTTTGGTAGTGTCCATTGCTCCAGTGAATACCATGCACGGAGAGACGTCACTGGACTCGTCGATCTCCATGCCAGGTCGAACCTCATGGCGGTTCCGAACGGGGTCGACCTGAAACCCCGCGCCGCCCTGGCTATCCTCCAAGAGAGTAGTAACACAGCTTTTTACGGGCAGAGTAGTTAACCCCAGCCCAACCCCCAAAAACCCTAAGGACCAGGAGCGCCAATCCCATACTTACCGAAGTAAGCCCCTGGGGTTATGAATTACTGAATTACATATTAAATTAATACTTAAATTCAGGAGGCTAAATAATAGCATCACACTGTCATTCAAGAACTAAAAGTTTTATAACAAGAATAAAGAACATCACAAAAGTATAAACAAGAAAAAGTTAAATACAACTAGCAGCATGTTGTCCAATAAGAAATAATCACTGTTACCAAAATGAAGTCAGTTTATTTGATTAGTTGTTTCTCTATGCTACATAAGAAATTCATTCCTTTGGAGGTTGTCAATGACAGTATTCATAAGAGTAGATCTACTTAACTACCCTGTGAGACAACCCCATACCCAAGTCAGATTTGTATTTGATGACCAGCAGTTTGGGAAACACCTGCTAATGTTTTAGTGTGTATGAGGGTAAACTTTATCTTCCATAAAGTAATCTTTTTCATTACCATGATTGCTGATTGGATAATGCTGGCATTACAAAGATTTGTAACACTAAAAATTATCACTCGCTATTTAACATTCCTGTTTTTGTTTGCCCATTCCTTCATACAAATACGATTCTATTAAAAAACGTAACATTAAAACACCACACACTAACAATGAGATCATATAATGCTTACTGAATATATGTGTTCAGATTATTTTTTGCCCATAGCCTACAACTGTTATTTTTACCACCTATCACATGTGTCTAAAGCGGGCTATTCTATGCTATTTTGAATTTCTACTAACGTTTGCAAAGAGAAAGTGAGAGTTCATTTAACTTGTTCTGTAACTTCAACAAACATTTTGTTTTATAGAAAAAGAGCTGAAGCTGTTTTATCGAATTTGCCATCGTACTTGAATAACTTGTCTAGCAATGCTTTACAATTTTACTAGCATTGCAAACTAGAATTAGGGAAAAAATAACCATAGGTTCATTTATACGTTCTAAAATTACTCTTCCAATTAGCAAAATTTTTTAAATTATTTTTTTAAGCGGTACTAAAGTAGTACTTTGATTATACAGAGTATGTTCCATTACAAAACAACAGTTACCAGTATGTATATGATGTGAGAACTTGGAACTGTCCTTCCCTTCAAGTTCCAACAGATGGCAATGGCCACTAGAAATCTTCCAACCCATCAGATTTAAATATGATATTGAGCTCTTGTGATAAGTGTGAAAAGCAATTATCTGAGATACCTTTTTGGAACATAATTATTCTTATGGCATCATGGAAATTGATGCAAGATTGTTACTACAATGATGTATGTGAATTCGTTTAATGGAAATTAAGACAGAACTCAAAGGCTGCAAATATTACACTAATCTGTATTTTCAAACTTTTTATCAGATGATTTCTTAAAAGTAGGTGTTGTTGAATCAAGTTTTTATGCTGATTCCAGAAATAACTTCCATTTTTTTCTATCACATCATGTTTTTACACAAAATAAGTAATGTTTTGACAATTTTACTAATGAGCATAAAAAAGTATTCAAATACCATTTCACACAAGGTAAGTTTTTATTCAAGAAACATCTTAAGAATACTCTCAAGAACTCCCTTAATTTATTTCATGACTATTTTAACAAAACAAGAAGCCAAAGTGTTTCAATTCATTTTTTTCAAACTTTCTCTTCTTTGCCTTCCTTGCAGATCCTTGAAGATGACTGTCCCTCCTCAAAATCCAAGAGTAGTCGGCCATCATAGTTTCATTCCATCTCCCCTGGTACCTCCACTCCATTTCCTTAATATCTTGGTGAAAACGTTCACCATAATGTCCCAGATTTTCTGGAAAGTAGTCGATATGTGAATGCAGAAAATGCACCTTTACACCCATGTTACAACTTTCCAACATGTTTCAACAACGGCCTTGTAATTAGGATCTTTGTTATTGCCTAAGAAGTTTTCAGTAACTGGCTGTTTAGCAATATTTGTTATGGAATGAAGAATCATGACTTGATGCAGAAGAACCCTAGAAAGTCAAATAAGTGGACCAAAAGGGTTTTGCATATGCTTATCATACCTGAAAGAAAAGAGAGCGAGTTTAAATTGAGCTACAACATTGCTGCATTCATAAGTGAAGCCACAGTTTCCTTTAGTTAAGTGAAAAGAATAATGAAAGAGGGGATTACGTCTTTGCCTACCACTTGTCAGGCCAAATTTTCTACGATTAAGGGGAAGTCAAAAGAAAAAAAAAAGTGGAAGTCCATACATTTATTGATGGTATTGTCCAAAAGAAAATACACAAATACTATACAGTAGAGAAAATAGTGCCAATGATGCAAAAGCTCAAGCATGATTTACTGAGTGATGAAAGTTTGATATGCAACAGGTTTTGATTAGGCTGATGGAAGAAATCTGCTGCTATTTGAAAAAGCTGAAATTGTGTCCTGGAATGCTAATTACATTCAAACAATTCATAGAAAATGAGAACAGAGAAGGAATATTGCTTATTTAGATGAAAGATATATAAATGCTTCTCACACAGTTGGTGTTAGCTGGCAATCTGCAAATGAATTAGGGGTTACAAAGCCTATTGGGAAAGGACCCAGATTGGTAATTATCCATGCAGGAGAAGAAAATTTATTTGTGAAAAATGCCCTGCTAACGCTCAAATCAAAAATCAGGTAATTATCATGATGATATAAGTTTTACAAAATGGTTGGAAACAAATTATTATTCATAATTTGCCCAGTATGTATGTCATTGTGATGGACAGTGTGCACAAAAATAAAACACTAACAATGATGAAGGGTGATATTATGCAATGGTTAAGGGACAAAATATAATATCATTTGACAACACTATATGAAAACCAGAGTTACATCAATAGGTGAAGTTGGCACTCAAGCAAAAGATGTACTTAGATGACCAGTTGCTGAATGCATGTGGCCATGATGTATTCTTCCACCATATCATGCCAATTTGAATCCAATAGAATTTGTATGGATAGAAATAAAAGTGGCAAAAGATTTATCCAATACAACTTGTGCAAAACAAAGACTTTGTGAGGAGCTTTTCCATGAATATTCAAGACACAATTGGAGAAAATGTTGTGACCAGGTACACAAAGCTGAAGAAACATACTGAGAATTTGATGGATTATTGGATGATGCTATTAATAGTTTTATAATTAGGGCAGGAGATGATGTGTTCAGATGGATGTTTTAACGACACAGCTTCTGAGTTGGATTTGCTGTTCAAATGGAAGAGGTCCTTTCCTCTGGAATAACCTGGCCTAGTGGACTGCCTGCCCCTCCCATTACAATCACATGAGTACTGAGTTATTTTTTAGCTTATTGACTTCTTATGGAACTGAAGAGTTCCATTTCATTTTTTATTTATTTTGACCAGCCCCATTGCAACAGGTAACTGAATCTTAAAAATTAGTTCACCAGATTATACAATGGTTTTACAGCCCAGGGTTAATTTTTCAATCCATGTGAAATTTGATATTTTTATGCATACATTAACTCATGATGGTAAAATCACTAATGATTAATGTTTAGAAGTTGCTGTTAGCATTCTAAACCACACTAAATTGTTTAAACAAGGGTTACAGTTTACTGCCTCTGTGGTATTGTGGTTAGCATGCTAGCCTTCAAATCCAGAGGTCCCAGATTGATTCCCGGCCAGCAGATGGGAATTTTTTTTAGCCAGGATTATTTCCATCATCCCTAGAGTCTGGAAGAGAGTGAGTGAATGTGTGAACTTAATGTAATCACCCAAAGTAAAACCACCCAAATGTACAAGTGAACATCACTGCTCATTGATGAGCAATTGTTCCAAAGGTAAAAAGCCACAGCTATAACAAGATGAAAAAGGTGGCATATAAAAGGAACAACCCTCCCCCCAAAAAAGCGACAGGTATCACACAGACCTCTATCTAAACTCACAAATCCCAACAAGTAGGTGTACTAACCACTCTCAACCACAAAGCAGTCGCCATATTGGACCATAACCATTTACAGAAGAGGTCCAAACACCCCAGCTACACTTTTCGGCAGAACAGCTATGCAATAGATGATATCAAAGACTCCATCAAAAGAGTCACATGCAATCAGTCACCAGTACACAACTGACTAAAGAAAAACCAACCACTAGAGCTCATATTCCTTTTAATGGCAAGTTATTAAGTACAATTAGCAGACTATTGGCTAAATACAACATCAAGACAATCCACATACCTCTGCCCAAAATCAGAAACCTTATCAGACCGGTGAAAGACAACCCCATACTGAGAGTATAAGGTGTCTACTGCATTCCCTGTGAATGTGGCGCTGCTCACATAGGGCAAACCAGAAGAATAATATCCACCAGGATTGCTGAATACAACAGAAGCATACATGCAGCAGAAAAATCGGGTCTGGCAGAACACTGTTTTGATCAAGACCATAGGGCCAACTTTGGTGGAACAACAGTATTAGCCAAGTGTGCAGGTTACTGGCAACAGAATGTGAAGGAAGTTTTGGCTATCTTGTCTGAGAAAGATTATCTAAACCGAGATTATGGTCTACAGCTCAGCAAGGCCTGGAAATCAGCCTTAAAAATGCATCAAAACCAAACCAGAAACACAAAATCAACACATCAAACAGCTATGGTTTTCTATAACGTCTGTGCCTTTGACCACCTAAGCGATCCTACCTGTTTTCTAAGAGATCTGAATTAAGCTCTACAGGCATTAGTATATATAACTGGAGGACTCATTCAGTCACCCCGAATATCGTTACAATGTACATTCACAAAATGTTGGTTTGTAACCAACTCTGCAACTAGCTATAAGCCTGAGAAAACGTAGAGTATCTAAGAAATGGTTAATGTCATAAAAATTTGTATTTAACATAAACTGTATGCTTTAACAAGGCCTAAATTGTTGTTATAATATGGTTTTGGCTTCCTCTTATGGTTCACCAGTTATGAAAAGGTCATTCGGAATGAAGTCTTCACAGACTATAGAAAGAAAATTCAAAATGCACATTTGTCATACAAATATCTCAAACCATTCTTGCCAACTTACTGAAATTGAAACCTGTAAGACTTTCCCTCATCCAGTATGGCATAATAATTTTGTGACATGAATTAAGAATGCGTAAAATTTTCAGTGCAGTAAATGTGTAAAGTTTACATGTAAAATAAATGGAAATTCCATTTTATAATAAGAATCTTTGAACGCCTGGTAGTACTTCTGCTGGAATTTTTTTTTTTTTTGATGTCAGAGATATCCACACATAAATGGTGGCAGAGAAGGCTGGGAGTCTTCTTACCTATGGACATTTTGCCCTAAGTTAGTTTGCCCATTGTCACTTTCACCCATTAATATTTAAAGTACATGGATTCTTGGCTTATGAAAAGTTTTGCCCATTAATTTATTTTCCCTTTAGTTATACTGTACATACTTTTATTGTACCACAAGAATTTGTCACATGTTTATAAAAATAACCTCAATTAAATTCAATACCTGCTTGAAGACCACTTCAGTGTGTACCAGTGGTATGAAAGGTAGTGTAGGGAGCATTTGTACTGAATGCTTTGTGTCTTGATTCTCCAATGTTAGACACCTTCGGGTTACACTTTGTCAGCGAATACCTCCAGAGATGATGATATGTGGGTTAAGGGCACAAAACATCAAGGGTCATCAGTGCCCTTACAACGCATAAAATTTAAAAGCCAAACACTAAAACACTCAAAAACAAAAGAGTGAATACGTAAAAGTGCCACACTAAAAAACATGGGCAATAAAACAATAAAAGATTAAAAAAAAAGTGTCAGAAACTGTAAAAGGCAGGACACAAGAGCGCCATATGTCTGCTAAGAAAAACAGCCCCCAGTAAAACTGACAATATAAAATCACAAATCTAAAAGACGCTCAGCGCATCAAATGCGCCTATAAAAACCACTGCCATGTATAAAATGTAAAAGACATGCTACAGCATGCGCATCGACTGCCAAAACGTTGGCTATGCCAACAGGCAGACACACACGAATGCGCAATGGAACTAAAACCGGACACTCTTCTAAAATGTGATGCACCGTTAAGGGCGCATCACACTGCTCACAGAGTGGTGCGGGGTCACCACGGAGCAGGTGTCTATGACTAAATCGACAATGTCCAATACGTAAACGAGTTATAAATACCTCTTCCGAATGAGAAGAGATAACCCAGACTAACGGGAGAAGTTTAATGTCCCGCAACTTGTTCCCCCGAAGGGCTGTCCAATCATCGTGCCAAAGCGAGAGGATGCGGCTACGTAAAATAACAAACAAATCTGTGGAGTGAACAACAGAGGTGCTAAAATTGCCGATTTGGCAGCGGCGTCGGCAGACTCGTTCCCTGAGATGTCCACATGACCTGGAATCCACAGAAGCACCGAGCGATTGGAGCAGGCCATGAATGCGCTGCAGGAGCGGGCGGTAAGTCTACAGCGTGTGAATACTCTGAAGAGCACTCGGAGTGTCAGAACAAACAACACAGTGCCGTAAGTCGAGCCGCTGGATGTATAAAAGAGACTGGAAAATACTAAAAATCTCGGCGGTAAAAATCGAACACTGCCCCGATAAACGAAAGGTAAAACTACGTTGACCAACGACAAAGGCACACCCTACTCCAACATCAGTCTTAGACCGATCAGTATAGATAAAATGAAAGTCCCCGAATTGCGCCTGGAGGTCTAAAAAGACGGATCTAAGCACTGAAGAAGGGGTCTCATTCTTCGGCATCGACGTTAGCCCAAGGTGACAGTGGGCCTCAGCGAGCAACCAAGGAGGAAACCGCGTTTCCCCCCTGGGAAGGGTCGGCGCTGGCGTAACGTCCAAACGCCGAAGAAGCTGACGAAATCGAACCCCCAGAGGTAGCAATGCAGAGGAGCTATTGCCGATCAAGCAAATCCTCGAAAAATAACTCAAATGACGGGTGGTCAGGCAAGCTCGATAGTCGACAGGCATAGCTGCACAAAAGCATCTCACGCCGGAAGGACAGCGGAGGCTCAGCATTTTCAGCATACAGCCTGGGTACAGGGCTAGTTGGAAAGCCCCCTGTAGCGACTCTTATGCCAGGATGGTTAATGGCATTCAAGCGACGTAACACAGATGGTCGTGCCGATGAATAGACAAAGCACCCCTAATCAAGCTTGGATCGGACCAGAGAGCGATAAAGACGCAGAAGGACGTTCCGATCAGCTCCCCAAGATGCGCCACTTAAAACACGTAAAAGATTTTGAGAACGGTCACACTTTGCTCTTAAAAACGAAATGTGCGAAGTCCAGCTCAACTTTCGATCAAAGATCAACCCCAAAAATTTCGCCTCGACTGCAAATGGAAGTATCTCCGGCCCAAGATGGAGAGAGAGCGGAGGGAAAGCCTTCCGGTGCCAGAAATTAACACAGACGGATTTCTCGGCGGAGAAAGTAAAGCCGTTGGCGTTACTCCATGCGTAGACACGGTCGATACAGCTCTGGAGATGGCGTTCGAGCAGACTGGTCTGCCGTGAACTGCAATAAATGGCAAAATCGTCAAAGAAAAGGGACGGTGTAATACCAGGTGAAATACTCTCAACAATGGGGTTGATAGCAATCGCAAAAAGTGTGACATTGAGCCCTGAGGTACACCGTTCTCTTGAATAAAACGACTAGATAAAACCGAGCCCACACGTACACGAAAGAAGCGATCCGTCATAAACTCCCGAAGAAATATGGGAAGAGACCGCGGAAATTCCATGCGTGGAGTGTACGTAAAATGCACCCCCCAACAAGTGTCATAAGCTTTCTCCAGGTCAAAAAAACACAGCCACTGTTTGGTACTTTCTCAGAAATCCATTCATAATATGCGTCGACAGGCACACCAGATGGTCGACGGTAGAGCAATAGCGACGAAATCCGTACTGAGCGTTCGCTAGAAGTTTCCGAGACTCAAGCCACCATGTCAACCGCCTGTTCATCGTGCGCTCCATCACCTTGCAAATGCAACTGACCAGGGAGATAGGGCGGTAGCAGGAAGGTAGTTGGCGATCCTTCCCAGGCTTAAGTATAGGGACAACGGTAGCTTCGCGCCAAACTGAAGGAAAAACGCCGTCTTGCCAAACACGGTTATAGACCTATAAGAGAACGCGTTTACTGTCGGCTGAAAGGTTCTTTAACATCAGGACATATATGCCGTCCGGCGCAGCAGCGGAGTGCCTAGACAAAACGAGGGCGTGTTCCAGCTCCCTCATTGTGAAAAGTTCATTATAACACTCCTGATTAGGAGACCGAAAACTATAGGTCACGGAATCCAGCTGGTCTTTGAGAGTGCGAAAGCCGGCGGAATAATGGGCAGAACTGGAAACCGCCTCAAAGGCAGCACCCAGAGTGTTAGCAATGGCAGGCGGATCCACTATGGTGGCATTGGAAACCTGAAGGCCAGACACAGTACAATGCGACACTTTACCGGAGAAGCGACGAAGTTTATCCCAAACAACAGAGGAAGGCGTGAAGCGATTAAAAGACACGACAAAACAAGTCCAGGATGCCTTTTTGCTATCCTGAATAATGCGACGATCCCTGGCGCGCGAATGTTTAAAAGTAACCAAATTATCAAGAGCAGTTCTACGGGCACGAACGGCGTCCCAATAGTCCTCGGTCCACCACGAACAGGAATACGCCGAGGGTGGGAGGACGAACGGGGAATTGTGCGTTCGGCGGCAGATAGGATCGTAGACGTAAGGTACTCCACCATTTGGTTAACGTCAGTGAAGAGCTAGTCCACAAAAGACACGAGGCTGGAATAATATCTCCAGTCGGCTTTAAGGAATTGCCAGGCAGGTGCTCTGGAATGCTAGACGTGGCGAGACAGAAGACACGATGCAGGGGTAATGGTCGTTGGAGTAGGTGTCAGCGACGACGTTCCACTGCAGACGACTAGCAAGCTGGAGTGAGCAAACGGCAAGGTCCAAGTGAGAGAATGTAGCAGAAGAATCAGAAAGAAAATAAGGCTCGTCTGTATTGAGGATGGAGAGGTTGAACTGAGCAAAAATGTCAGAAAGAAGCGTTCCCCTTGCACAGGCCCTAGGCGATCTCCACAGGGTGTGATGGGCATTAAAATCTCGCAACAGAAGAAATGGTGTTGGGAGAGCGGATAGGAGATATGGAATGTCCGCATTAGCGAGGGGAGACGATGGAAGTAAATAAACGGAGCAAAGAGAAAAAACAAAGCCGGGTAATTGAATCCTAACGGCAACAGCTTGCAAGTCGGACGTAAGTATGAGAGTTTGAAAATGAACGTCGTTACGCACTAATATCATGACACCTGCATGAGCAGGAGTGCCCTCATCCGGTGCAAGATCGTAGCGAACCGGAGTATACCCTCGAAGATCAGAAGGATCGTGAGGGCGAAGCTTGGTCTCCTGCAAACACACGACCATAGGTGAATGGGAACGCAATAAAAGTTGCAGTTCCGCCCTATGCGATCGTACACCATGCAAATTCCAGGTCAGGATAACCATGAATAAAAGGGATAAACTGCCTAGTTAGAAGGGCGGCTCAAAATAACCTTCTGCTTAACCTTGGGGCTCGGGCTTTTGGTATGGAGTTGGTCAGACTCCATAGGTTCCTCGAAGTGAGGGCCCACGCGCTCAGGGCCAGAAACCGATTCAAGAGCCGAGAATCGGTTCTGGATGGCAATAGGCGAAGGGTGTGGCTGAGCGCGGCTGGTCCCAGCAGTATCCTTGGACTGCGATCTTTGAGGAGAAGGTGAACTTTTCTTACCGCGTGCACACGGCCTTGCGAAGTTTCTGCTTTGATTTCTTATCAGTGCCTTGTGACTTCAGTACCTTAGATGGCTTGATAACTGTGCCAGAGATGGACGGCCGGATGGTAGTGGCGGTCAATGCAGTCATGGTCCTGGTCTGTTTCGGCATCCTTCCGGGGTACTGGCGAGGCAACAATAGAACTAAATGTACCCGATCGCAGGAGCGAAGTTTGGCGCGCACGGTAACGCCTCCAAACTTCAGCGAAGGAGGGTTTCTCCTTTACCCGGATCTCCTGGATCGCCTTCTTGTCCAAGTACCGCGGACAGTCGGTAAATGACGCTGAATGAGACCCCTTGCAATTAACGCACACGGGGGCTGATGAATAGGTACCATCGTGTGAGGGCTGACTACAAGAGGCACAGATGGAAACGGCACTCTTACAAGAGACTTACGTATGCCCAAAATGTTGGCATTTAAAACAACGCAGAGGTCCAGGAATATAGGGCTTCACCGCAATACGTTCGTACCCTGCCGAGATATTCGTGGGCAGATCGACACCATCAAATGTTATAACCAGAGTACGAGTGGGTACCAATACTACGTCGCGTTTAGCCTGCATTCGATGCACTGCTGTCACCTTTTGATCTGAAAGATAGTCTACAAGTTCATCGTCCGACATACCATCGAGGCTATGGGTGGTAACGACGCCTCGACAGGAATTCAAGGTGCAGTGCTTCTCAACACGGATGGGATAACCGCGGAGAAGCGTGGCGTGCAACAAGGAATTACTTTGTGCATCGGACTTGCTTTGTACTAATAACGAACCATTTCGAAGTCGAGTGCAGTAGTGAAGCGAACCCGCAATAGGGCAATTCCCTTCTGTATTATAAATTCACCTTCTCAAAAGATTGGCCTTCCTCTGTTCGGGTAATCAAGTAACCAGATGTCGGTTGTGCGACTTTTCGGCGCTTTTTAGTAATGGAGAAAGAGGGCTCCATAGCGAAAGAAATCCTCCACCATTGCAACCGTCTCCGACCTCGGGCTGACTTCCCAGGCGTTACCCCGGCTTGGGTGAGTGGCCTATCTATACCAGTCTCATCCCAGGGTCACACCTCCCAGAACATAGAGGGACCCAATGGCCGTCGGAAGTCAGCAGCTCATGCAATGGCCCCCCGCGGGACTGCAGTTGAACAGCGAATACGAACACAAACCCTACATGACGACCCCGGGTGGTGGGGATGACGCCATTACCCACTCACCCAGCTGCGCACCCAGTGCGCGTGTATCCATCAGGCTGTGTCCACAGAGGATTAAAATAAAATGGGAAAATAAACCAAAAATGTGTGGGCGTTTCGCATGCAAGGTAGGCCGGCGAGAAGAAAAAGAGATGTGTGAATGATGGTGGTGCGAAATGTTCGGAAAGAGACTAGACAAGAAAGAAACGATGGCGAGGGGCGGCATGCAAAGAAATGCAAAGAACGCATGAGAGCTTACCTTGAGTCCCCCGGTCACCAGGACGAACTCACCTCAACCGGACGAGGTTGGAGGGATGATGATGGCGATGAGGGGCTCGGGCACCCCGGGTCCGTACTCACATAAGGGGGGGGGCATACCTCCAAATAATGAGAGACATTCTTCCACATGGGTTGCAGGAAATACTTCTCTCACTGCGTTCATGGAGGCAAGTTCAAAGCCGATGAGTAGGACTAATGATCTGAGTTCTCAATGAATTCTTGTTGTTGCAGCATGTCATTAATTGGTTTAGAGTAGCTGTGTACATTTCTTATTACTCCTCACAATGAGCGCATACACTAGTGGGACTACATATTCTTGTAAGATACCATTGTTGTGCCCAAATTGTAGTGAGAAGGTTCCAAATGTACTACTACAGAAGATAAAATGCTGCTTGTCATGTATCAAAAAGCATTATTGTACAGAATAAAAGTATACGGTTTGCATCTTCTATTCCTGACTTGAGTAGTAAAAGCCTTGTGCTCTGTATTGTTGTATCAAATGGGAGCGTAATCGTAATATCTGCTAGGATCAGAGGCAATGGCAAACAGCTTAATTTGGTGTTTGTTAATGACTCTAATAGGCAAATATTTTTCAGGCAAAGCCATTAAAGCTTTGTCTTTTGCTATATTGGCTATTCCAACTCTGTATGACACATGGAGGTTCATTAGGTGCTTCTTCTGTCCTCCATTTAATTACCATGTACATCCTGCACAGCAATTGCTGTTGGATCCCTCTCATGGTAATAGTACTGATAACTATTATATTCTAATATTCCCTACCCTTTTAAGTTTGAGTAATTCTGGCATCCACAACTGTGAATTTAGAAACTCTAATTCACCATCATGGATGTTGCAGGGTTTAGCTGAACTACATAATTTTGTAAAGATCCTAGGCATATCACGTAAAGCCAGCGTATGGAACTTCATTCTACATACTATCTGATGGGGCCTCTGAAAGCCGGCAGATAGCAAAAGGTTAGTTAGAATTACACTATATGCCTAATAAGCTCCGTCATTTTATGAAGAACCACATAATAACATGTACTTTCACAGGTTTTGAGCATATGTTGACTTTTCATGATCCACCTAGCAGCTTAGGGAAATTATGGGTTACAAGAAAAGCCTGCAACAGATAAATCACAATTATGTAGTGAGCACAAAATGTGTCATGAGTGAAAAATCCAATAGGTGTAAATACTCTGTAAAAAAATGTTATGGGCAAAAACTCCAATGGGTGATATTTCACGGGCAAAAAGACCTGCAAGACAAAAAACACCACTCCCTAGGTTATACATATATATTTGTAATTTTAATTCTTTATTGAGTGTTGAGGTTTTACAATTCATTTGAGCATGATTGGCATAGAGCCTTGGCTCCTTTTGCTGATCATACCCAAGCTTACAATATTTAACAATCATGTGCATTAGTTTTGCTTTTTGCTAACAGATTCTATCATTGTCCGCCTTACCATCTTGCTACTTACTATGTTGTTCTTTAAACTTTACAGTTCCTTTATATTGACATTCTCACTAGGTTATGTCTGCTTTGCTATATTTCACTACTTCAGCCCTTGTGTCCAATTTACCTCGCCCCTTTAAGAACTATAATCACTCTCCCCTTGCTATTCCTACTGCCATCACGAAACTTACATCATTTACTTCCCTAATGTGAGCTGCTTCTTACCCTGTTCAACTCTCTACATCATTTTCCCCTATTCTTACACTGAAATCACCCATTATTACTATCTCAATATGTGTATACTTATCCCTTAGCCTCTCTATATCTTTTCTAAAAAATTATATAAATCTGGATTGTAGAAATGTGAGGTAACTGGCGGGTTATAAACTATACCCACACTTATGTTTCTGTCATCTAGCTGCTTATCCTGATTATAACCTATAGTACTTCTTTTGCTCTGGACCCATGTTCTGCCCCTGAGAGCTCTAAACTTTTCTAAGTTTTGTTTACTTCCCAATCTGTAACCTTCCATAGATTTTTGGCTTTCTTTCTGTAACACCAGAATGCTTCCATGCGGTGATGTCATAATAGTTCCCTCTCCTTCCGAACCGAGACTCTGCCGCTGCTCCCCTCTCTCTTTACCTGCCTCATCTTCCTCACTAGACAATTCACTGCAGTGGCGCCACACCTCCTTCCCCTTTTCTGCTAAAGCACGTGCTGCAACACTCTCCTCCCTCCTTGGCTACACTAGCTGCTTTGGAAATGAAGTATCTCATGACGTCTCCGTTGCCCCTTACAGCTGTTGGCTCCCTCAGTTGCTGTGACCTTTCTTCACCTGTTGGAATTACATCATTTTCCTTTCTCACTGGTCTTAATAAGTTTTTATCCATTGCCTCCATGCTGGACTTTGCACTTACTCTGCCTGCCACGGGTGTTGATTCGCTTCGTTCACTTCTTTTTTGCAGACTGATTTCTTTCCAAACTATTCCTTTCATCCATATATCACTATTACTTGCATATGTTACATTTACTCCGTCTATCCAGAGATGTAGATTTCGTATAAATGCTTGTTTGCCTTGTGATCTTGCTTCCTTCATCTTCTTAACCAAGCCCCTTTTCAAGTCTCTCTGTGCTATTGTCAGGTCCTTGTTGATGAATATGTTGCTCCCTTTTAACCACTTTGCTCTTCTTCAAATTTCATAAATTAGGTTGATGGTTGCAAATTTTACTATAATTGGCCTTTTCCTGCTTTGTCTTCCTACTCGATATGCCTCGACAATCTCCCATCCAACCAGTTCCATTTCTAGCTTGACCATAAGATTTTTCTTACTTCTGCTGGCCAGATTCCTCTTCTTTCCTCTGCACCTGTAAAAATCAAATTCAGTCTTCTCCTCTCATCCATTCTCTCCATTTCTTCCTTGATTCCATCTACTTCCCTCCTTATTTCATGCGCCTCTTTTCCAATATCCTCTTATTTCATTAGCTACTTGCTTCAGCTTGTTTCTTATGCATTCTTCCATTCCATCCATTTTACTTAGTTTTTCTTCTAGTTTCTCTAACATTCTTTCAATTCCTTCAGGTCCTAGGTTTAATTCAATCCCTCCGATCAATAGCAATATAAATATTATGCTTCCTAGCATAAACCAGTTCATTATATTTTGTTTCATTTTGCCTTTCCTTAGTTTCATTATCCTGAATAGTCCTGTTTTCATTCTGTAGATGGTGAGATCTAATCCCATTGTCACTTATTTCACTTTTTTTTCTCATTGACAGAGCTTCCTGCGGACACAACCTTCTTCTTCCACTGCTTACCTTACACTCCCCATATACATATATTCATATTTTTAAGCTTTATAATATGCTTTTGTAAAAAAAAAGGGGGGTAAACTTACATCCTGCAGTCATATAACAAATAAGATAAACAATTTACATGATGGAGTTGATTTAAAATTGACTTTGTCCATTATTGAATGTTTGCGGCCATTTACTGCTGGTTACTAAGGTCACTAGTGCTGCAATCAAATTTTAAATTCGCATGCAATGCATTTTGTCACAGAGTGAAGGGGCACCACGATCATGATGGATAGACACAAATAATCCCTGACCTGTCATATCACTGTATACCAATTAACACAGTAGATTCAGTCTGTAATCAGAGGTTACAATATAATGCAACAGAATTTAATGCTTTTATCATGTTCATGATGAAAATCTGTAACATCTTGAATCTACCCACAAAGCTATAATTATGCCTCCTTTGCCATAAAGAGGCCTCCACTTCTGTAATTTTATAGGCAACCCATACAAGTTGGTATGTTAAACATGTGTTATTTTAATCAAAATAGTAGCTATTTTTTAAAAAATAACTAAACATTTTTCCATGTAAAGGGTGGTTTGGGATGGAGGATTTTCTTGAAAATCATAATCGTATACTTGGAAGATGCTAATTTGAACAACTTTTCGTTTTATATTAGGCTGTTCCGACATTTCTTTAAAAATGTTTTATTTATTTAGGGATCTTAAATAAGCATTTCCGGTGAAATCTCTGCACCCAATTTTTGGGTGGAATGCAATACTTTCTCTACTTCCAATATATAAACAGTAGAAAAAGTAAAAATCATATATTAAAAAATATGTTAAACATTTTGTAAAGGCTTCAAAATATATATGTATATATGGTAAAAATTCAACATCCTACACTTAATAGTTACTGAGAGAAAGGAACACAATTATTTTAATATTGTCAAGATAAGTCTTAATGAACTCCCTTAAGCTACTTTAGAATAAAGAAAAAACTAATACTCACAAAGCATATGGATAGTTTAAAACAGTCATGTTTTCTAACAAGCAAAAGGAGAACATAAAAAGGAACTTCTTTTGATTTTGTTTTTCAAACAGAGAAACTTACTAAAAGCATTCCATTGGTTTAAAAAAAAAAAGTTTTACATCACATATGTTCAATACATCACCAAGAAAACAATCTTGAAGATTTCTCTCTCCTAAGCTGGTGCTTGATGAGTCAATAAACTGTCTTTGAAATTGAATAAACCTAAGGCAACTTCCTTTTTATTGAATGGAACAAGTCATAAGAGAGTAAATACAGCACACTCTTCTGCACACAAATGAAAGATGGTTGTTCATGGAGCAATAGCAATTGTATTGATACCCAGTAGCTGAAAGTGTTGACCATTGTTCAGATCTCAAAAAGCCTGAAAATTGAAAGCAACCAAACTTAATGCAAACAAAGCTGTGCAATATAAGATTCCAGTGTTAGAATGCAGCAGTAAACATCACAAATAGTCATACAGGATTATGCAATTTCCAATGGTTTAGTGCAAAAAACAAGTATGTTTAAACCACTGATGGAATTAAATTGTAATCACATTCTAATACAGATTATGTGAGCGTTCACAATTAACAGGAGCTTACCGGAGCCCGGAAACAGAAACGGGAAGCTTGGTCAAGTTTTAACTTTACAGTTCCCATTTCCATGAATGGCATATTGGATTCTTATTGTGAGTAGCTGTCTTCATGGTAGAAATTGTTCAAGGAAGCAGTGAACTAGAACTGCCACTAGAGCCCTTTCTAATTGCAAGCCTGGAAAACAAAACCATAACAGACAACCGAAAAAAGCATAGAACAACCGACTTTAATGTATGTAATTTATTACAAACGTATTAGGATGGCGTTTTTGCAACAGGAATAATCAGAAATAGTAATGACATGGCTTATAGAATATGTTTATTGTATCACATTTTAAGTTGGTACATCTGCATAATATTGGCTGAATTGCAAGCAGGTGAAGCAATGTTATTGGTCAGTCACAAATAAATTCCAATGAGTAATAGACTTTCCACATTGGTATCAATAGGCATCAATCTTTATTCTGTTTCTACAGATCTATGGACTGAAGTTTCTGGATGCCAAAACCTTCTAATAACCCTCATGTAAGAAAGTTTTTATTTCCTTTGTACTTATGCTGTAATCAAGTTTGCTAGTAGAGCATGCTAATCAATTGTACAAAGACAGAAAACTTAACATTAGAAATAAGTGATCCAATATTTTATAACAACTGAGAAGATTATTTCTCTCGCTGGTCACAAACTATGTATCTTTTCCAAAGAGGTTAACTTGGTGGACTGGGCATACAGAATCTTCATATTCACCAGCTTCACCTTTATTTTACCGTATCTATTAAAGATTTCTGCATTATGTGAAAACTATGTAGCTTTTATGTTAATAAATATCTACGGGACCAAAAAGAAGATACAAGGTTGAAAATTTAACCTGTTATAATATCTAAAAAATTGCTCAATTATACCAACTGAGGATTCTTCCACCACCAAAGAGCAGGGGAGGGGGGGATTATAGGCTATGCAACATTTCCAGAACTTGAAAGGCTGTCCGGGGGGCAGCCTTTCAATCCGTCCCCAGATTAAGGAAGTCAGATGTTACACTGAGGTTTCACAATATTTTACATGAATATCAGGTGATTTTTCACCCATTATTAGGAATAGCCAGGGCTGTATAAAATTACTTTTATAAGGGGTGCAGGAGAGGATTCACCACAAAAATCTTTTTAGATCATTGCACAATAATTTCACAAAGAACAAGGGAAATTAACTTGTCACTGAATTTAAAAAGCTAAAGTTAAACGTGCATGTCGGGTAAGCCAGCTAGTCATCTGATATGCTAAAAGATGCTTACCATGAACTGCACATTCACTTTCTATAAGAACTATGTGGGCATTGAGTAGAAAAATTTCACATACAGTATTAAAAAGGCTGGTTCACAATAACCAAGAATGGTAACCAGAAAGAGAATGAAGTTAAAATGCATGTATTATAATATGAACATTCACAATTAACGGATAGCTTTCCAGGTCCCAGGTACAGGAAAGGCGACTTGCTCAGTAATAACTTTCTCATTCTTGTTCCTGGGCACAGCATATTAGATCCATTTTGTACATATTAGACTCTTTAAGTTATAAATTATTCAAGCAGCTGTAACACGATACAGCCACTATGGTAAAATTTAAATAACATCAGACTTCTGATACTTCTTGGAGTGGTATGTTTCCATAGCAACATCCCCTTCGCTGTTGCTCTAGCCAGTAAGGTGCCGCTACTTCACCTACAAGCTGAATTTTGAGGGGTAACATGTTGCCATGTTGGCATGATTTACTACTGCTTACTAACATTATGTGCCAGCAAGCTAATCGCTATTCAGCGCACTGCTAAACAGTTGATGCAGCTAATAAATAGTAGCAACGCAGCTCTCCCACTTCTCTGCTTAGAGTGAAATGCCAGGAGTCTCAAGTTGTTTAAATGGCACTGTAGAGCTATCTCTAGTCACAAGCTGTGATATTGAAACTAGAAGAAATTCTAGCAAATATGTGCCCTGACCCAAAGATCCTGACTCCCTCAGGTCTAATGAACATTGGTGCTTCTAACAAAAGCTCACCTGTAGTTTGTTTATATACAACTCAAAACTGTCTATTACCTCAGAAACAATAACAAACAAGAATAACAAAAACCATAGAAATTAATATAGAGCAACAAACAACTTTAAATTACACTATTAATAAAGGCTTGGTACGACACTAGAGGAATCCGAAATAGCAATGTATCTGCATTTAGAAAATGTTTACTATCAAATTTTGACATTGAATTGGAAGCAGGAGAAAAATTATCACTGGTCAGGAACATGATATCCCAACGCACAAAACTGACTTTCCGCTTTGCTATTGATATGCATTCCCATTCTCGTTCCTGTTCTCACGTTGTTGTGATCCAGCCTAACAAGAAAATCATAACTGCATACTGCATGGAATTAAACCTCACCACCACATGTACATTTTTGCACAGTTCTCTTTAGGCAAAATGTCAAAAGTGATGGCAAAAACTGAAACAGTGAAATGTATTCAATAATAGAAATAAAATGTCTCAGTAAACATGGGTTCCAAACGTACTGCTTGTGAGATAACTGAGAATGTATGGTTATGATAAATTAGTGACTTAATTGGCTGTACATATTATATGTTTACATCTTTGCAAACTCCTTAACAACCTGCTCACCACTGAATACAAATTGTACTGGTCAACAATAGCTCATCATTCTTCGTTGCATAATCAGAACATCAGCACAGAAATAAAAATTTTAAAACTGGACAAGAATCATTTGGAATCAAGTGTGGGGAAAATATATACATTACTAAGAATTCAAATAGAGTCATTAACTTTGAAATACCGGTATCAGATGAAATCACACGACCCACCAATAGGAACGATAGTAGGCTAAACAACAGAAGAAGGGGGAAGCAGAAATCTGACGAGAGCTAGTAGACCAATCAGCTGATGAGGATGTCTCTAAATATGTTCTGCCACAATTTTTGGCATGTGGAGCAAAAGTGTTTGAAAGGTTGACCAAGTTTGATTACCATGCTCCATTGTTTCAAATGCTTCATCAGTTTTATTTTTATATAGGTACCAATATTTATAGCATTCAGAGATTTTGAGAATGCCTTTGATAAAGTAAGAAATAAACTATGAAACATAATGAAAGAAAAAGGTGCAACATTTAATAACAGTAGCAAGAAGCTTAAACACCGGAAATAAAATTGTAGTTGAAGTTGGGGGGGGGGGGAGAATATAATAATTACAACCAATCGGACAAGTATGTCCTCCTGACCAGCTCTTTAATTTATATATGACAATGCTGTGCACAAATGGCTGAGAGAAATAGATACACATTTTAAAATTAAAAATTTATTTCTATACTAGACGAATGCTAAGAACAGTACTGCTGTAAACATTAACATGTACTCGGGTGAGATTCTATCGGCTAATGAAGCCTTAGCACAACAGTATCTCTACGACATTGGAGGAAAATAGTTCGCTAACTAATTTATAAGCAATGTAATCCTGTGATTAGTGGATTATTATGTTTTCCAAAGGTATATTTGAAGTATAAGTAAAATTAAGCTTAGTTTTAACTTCAGATCACAATCATATTTATTTTTAATACAACACAGAGGGGGAGGGGCATCAGCGTCTTGGTTTGTATAAGCATATAGAAGGCACTGGTACTACAGATATATGAAAATAAAGTGCGCAAGAGCTGCATGCGAAAGCAAGGGGATTTACCTCTGTTTGCAAAATGTGTAATAACACTGAGTATTAGAAGCACCGTAACGGAAAACCACCGAGAAGCGACAAAAAGGGGTTGTTCTGAACATTTTTGTGAAACTTTCAATTAAGGTATGGCGAACTTGATAGCTGAGTTTACCAGCAAATCAGCAGCAAGTATTGATTCTGCAAGAAGTAACAATTCAATAAAGGACAATTATCAACAGGGAAAACAAGAAAGCATAACCTATGTTAGAAGTGTAGTATGTTGTGCATCAATTTTTCAAAGGGAATGAACCACCAACTGTAAGGAAAGTATTAACTTTTAATAATGATCTGATCTGCCCAAATTTGGAGAAATAAAATCCTGCATGAACTAGGCTTCAATTTTGTAAAAAGAAATAAAATAAAGCTAATTCCTGATTGGAGGATATTTTGTTGTGCCGCAAGCATTATTTGAGGAAAATTGCTACATACAGGAAGCAGGAGCAAAAGTTATATTTTCTGGACGAGACCTGGGTGAACAAGGGACAAATGACCTCCAGGTTGTTGGTGGACTCCACTGTAAAAAACAAAAAACAAGCTTTCCTTTCAGGACTATTTATTTATTTATCCTGGTATGAGTTAAGCCCATGAGGCCTTCTCTTCCCTCTACCAGGCAATACAATTCAACATAATAAAAACATAAATATACAAAGTTCCAACCAAAATATTAAAATTACAAAAGAAAAGGGGAAAAAAAATACAACACAATAAAAGCATAAGCTTGCAAAGGTCCCACAAAGATATTAAAATGAAGAAAAGAAAAAATCATAGAAGTATTTTAAGTGGAATATTAATATAGGTAAAACATTATTTTAAATGGTAATATTTAATATTTAAATCTTAAATATTAATTGCTAATACATAAAATAATAGCAATATTAAATTAATGTTGTGAGGTATTTATCACTATAACAGAGCAGCAGATTAGGCTGAACTATAAATATATGCTCTAATTTTCCTAGTGAACTGCACTATGTTCTGGCAGTCCCTTATGTCTTCCAGCAGGGAATTCCAAAGATGAGCTAATGCTACAGTGAATGATGATGAATAGAAGGTTGTGCTATGAGCAGGTGTAGCAAGAATGAAAGAGTTTCATGAGCGAGTTTTTGGTTATGACAGTCGGAAAGATATTTAAAGCAAACATTTAGATAGTTTCGGATGCAAGAATAAAAGAGTTGGTGGAGAATGTCTTTGTTCCCTAAGCTGGAATCAATGCAGTAATTCAATGATGGTGTAACATGATCAAAACGATGGAGATTATATACAAAGCGTACACTCATGTAGTTTGAGCCTGCTAAAGTCTTAGGGTTGAAATTTCAGTTAGATTAGTAAAAGGAGTCACAATAGTCAAAGTGGAGCACCACAAGCATTTGTATTAATATTTTCTTAATTGAAGTTGGCAGAAAGCCATTCACATGTTTTAAAGGATAGATTATTGAATACTTTTTTGCATACATGTGTAATTTGCATGTTCCACTTCAAATTTTGATCCACATAAACATAAAAAAATAAGACTTTTTACAAATGGGTTTTCAGAATTATTTAATGTAAGGTGCCCTATGTTATCCAAATTCAGAGTACCCAACAACCACTCATGTCCCATAATAATTGCTTGTGACACTCCTGGGTTTAGCTTTAGTCCACATTTTAATGACCAGGTCGATAGTGAATTAAAGCCTTTATTTACAGTCTTAATAGAGCCATTTTAATGACTAAGAGTCCATGTGTAAATATAGCTGCAGGTCGTCAGTGAAAAGATGGTGTTTACAATGTCTTATATTGTCTGTAATGTTGTTTATGTAGATAGCAAACAACAGAGGCCCGAGCACTGATTCTCATGGTACACCAGCCTTCGTTTCTTTCCAATGAGATTGTTTGATCTATTAACGTCTATAAAAGTTTGCTGGCATTCCGATAAATAAGACTTGAACCATGCTGTAATGCTATTTGGCAAATTCAAATTTTCAAACTTACATATTAATAGGTTAATGTCCGTTGTATCAAAAGCTTTAGAAAAATCCACTAATATTAGTAAAGTCAATGGTCTGTTGTCTGCGGCTTCACATATGTCCTCAGTAACTTTTAATAGTGCAGTATTTGTATTGTGTCACATCTGAAGCCGGACTGATATTCGTTTAGGAAGTCGTTTTCTTTGAGATAGTCTGTAGCTTGTCTGTGAACTATCCGTTCAAGTGGTTTGGACATGAGAGGAAGGATATTAACTGGCCGATAATCATTCGGGGAATGAGCAATTTTGATTTTAGGGAGCGGTAAAACAAGGGCTTGTTTCCACAAGCAGGGGAATGTGAAGGTTATTATCGATGTGTTATATATGTGGGTCACAGAAGTAGTATGATGTCGAGAATCAGTCATATCATAGTGATGTTAATATTGTCACATCCTTCAGCTTTAGTGATAATTCTCAACAAGCTTTCTTTAAGTCTAGTTCAGTAATGTACTTGAAATTAATTTTTCATTACAGGGAGGAGGGGTTGTTTGTTTCACTTCACTAACAGTGTCATCTTTGTCTAATGACATGGTGGGAACACTTGTCAAATATTCACTGACTGAGTCTACAGGTACCTGGATGTTGTATATCTGAACCTTTCTTTTCCCTATTGCCATTTTGTTTAAAGTATTCCAAAGTCCCGAAGTAGTTGCAGAAGTCATTACGGTGTCATACATATATTGTTGCTTTGCATTTCTGATTGCTTGAGTTGTCCGGTCACATATTCGTTTATACAGCTCAAAGTTGTCGTTTGTTTTCTCTTGTCTGTAATTCCAATATATTTTGTTTCTTTGTATCATCAAATGACATATAGCGTCAGTCAACCAAGGAGCTGGTTTCCTCTTCATAACTCAGGTTTTTCTTAGGGAAAACTTGTCATATAATGCTATAATGAGACCATTTAATAATTTAACTTTGCCATTTACATTTTATAAGTTGAAAATGTATGCCAGGATGCCAGTAAGCATCCTTTGCCAGAGCGGCTCCATCAATGCATTTTAGATCACTATAGGTACCTTATGGCACATTTTTTGGGCATTTGAGAGAGTAATCAACGAATATAATATGTTTTTATATTCCACCTACTGGAAGTTGTCCATAGATTAGCACTCTGTCCAGGTTATTGGTCACAATCAGGTCAAGCAAAGTTGCGGAAGTGTGTGTATGACGTGTTGGTTAGAGAGGAAGAATATTTAGGTTATTAGAATGGAACAGTGTTGTCAGTTGTATGGTTGAACCAGTGTTAGTAGCCAGTAAATTGTATTGAAATCACCCATGAGGATAACATGTTCATGGGCAGGTAGTACACTTTGTAATGCAGCCTCCACGTTATCAATATGGTTTACCTTAGGCGGTTTGTATACTACAATATTGGATATTTCTTACAACTGGCTGTTATTTGTTTAAAAAGAAATTCAGGTTGTGCGGTGTACTTAGATGGTGAGGCAGAAATATCTTTTAGATGGAGATCTGTTCTTACATAAGCAGCTACACTACCAACTCTTGTTGGTCCTATCATTAAGGAGCATAGTGTATCCATTCATTGCAGTGTGACCAAGCACTGAACTAAAAAATCTGACAGAAAAAGGCAAATGCCTATTTTGCTGCATGTTGGAAGTGATGAGAGGTTTTTAAAGGGTGGAGAGCTATTGATGGAATAAAAGAAAACTAATGATTATCATGAGGAGCTGACCACTGATGTTTTCAATAGTTGGTTCAAGAGCATCTTGCCTTCACTTGCACCGAATAGCGTAATGATTATGGACAATACCTTATATCACTCTGTAAAATCAGAGCGCAAACCCAGTAGGTTGTGGCTTAAAAAACATAATCCAGTGGTCAGAGCTAAAAGGCCTTGACTTTGAAAAGAAGATGGTGAAAATGAGCTGATTCATACAATCAGAAATGCCAATCTGCACAAAATATATGACAAAATTGTAGTTGACACTACGGCAGAGGAAGCTGGCCACATAGTGCATAGACTTCCACCTTATCATTGTGTTCTAAATCCTATCAAGTCAGTGTGGAGACAAGTTAAGGGCTATGTTGCTAGAAATAATATAAGTTTTAAGCTTCCTGAAGTACGAAGGTCATAGGTAAAGGAATAAGGTTGGTTACACCAGAAATGTAATGGTCATTCATACGTCACATGGAAGGAGAGGAGCAAAAATTCTGGGAAGCAGACAGAATGTGTGACTGCATTTTGATCGCCTGGTGATTGATCCTTGCACCAGCAGCATGGAGGAAGAATAATCGATCTAGAAGGAATTCAGCCCCTCTCATCTGATTAGGTAGGTTATCCAACAAAATGAAAAATTAAAATACTGTAATTATGTTATGTCAGCCACATGCGATCGTTAGTTGACCAACATAATAATGAAGCATAGCTTATATTGCATTTTGACAGAGTGATATATCTACTTATAGTGATTACTAGGGCTAGGATTTTTATGATAGGGCATATATTTTTTGGTAGGACTGACATGCTCCTTAAATATATATAAATGCTTCTTATGAAACAGCGAAATGAATTAACCTAATTTGTTAAGTCATATTTTTGCATATATGGCCATTTCTCTCTGATAGAGCATATTTTAGTAAGTAAATGGTCATATTCGTCATATTTTCACTCTTTCAAGAAGAAAAGAACTTTCTCATGCAATTTATTTCTTCTGTGTTACATTTCTCAGAATTGCACACCTCATTTTGTTTCATGGAAAATGGCAAGTATCTACCTTCCTTCCTTGTTTCCTTTGAATTCACAATATGGACTTCACCCTTACGTATCAGTGAGTTTGTGCAAGCTATTGTTACTCTATGAGCAGGTAGCTGAATAAGTCATTCTGGACCCTGGACTGCAGACAAGTGTCTAATTCACTCATTGTGTTATTCAGTCTTATTGAAGTCGTAAGCATGTGCAGTACAGTTCAGAAAAAATGCCCAAAGTGAAGCAAAATGTTCAAGTAAAACTAAAAAAGTTTGTGTCTCAATATGGTAAATTGAAATTGAGTTTTATTTACGGACGCTCTTTAAATGCTATGGTTGGGCGTGAAAGACCGGTAATTTTGCTCAGAGGCTGCTTTATCAGGCTTGAGGTATTTTTACGTGGCGTAAATCAACGACACGGGACCACCAGGTTCACTTCCCTTCCGAAGGAAGCCATGCTAAGGATTTTTACGCCCGAAAAAATCCATTGCCCTCCGCCAGGTTTGAACCCGCGACCTTGGGAACTAGAGGCTAGCATGGTAACCACTACACCAAGGAGGACGACCTCAATATGGTGAGCAAGTATTTTCAAGTGTTGGTAAAATACTGTATTGTAAACTGTGCGACGTAAGAGTAACTGCGGAGAAGTCATTTAACGTTCAGCAGCATGTGGCAACAGATAAACACAAACGTGGAGTACAATGGATTGAAAATGAAAAAACACTACAGTAAATGCTCGTAGGGGAATCCCGCCAGTCTTATTCACCATTCTGCGAAGAACTTTGTACAGCTTTCCTTAAAAAAAATGGGTATCAATTGATGAAACTACAGACTCTATAGGAAGATATACTGCAAATGTCATTGTGGGAACTTTGGAAGAAGATGGTCCAGGCGAAAAGTTTCTAATAAACTGTTAACATTTAGAAAAAGTAAAATTTTCCACCATATCTAAGTTGTTTGACAGATCTATGGGTGCCATATGGCCCGAAGGTGTTAAGCATGACACTGTACTTCTCTTCGTAACAGATGCTGCACCTTATATGATGAAAGCTGCCAATTCACTAAAAGCGTTGTACAGTAAAATGGTGCATGTGACTTGTTTAGCTCACGCCTTGCACCGAGTTGCAGAGGAGATTCGTAGTAAATTCAGTGACGTTGACAAGTTTATTGGGTGTGTCAAAAAGGTATTTTTGAAAGCCCCTTCACGTGTTGCAGCATATAAGTTGTTAGCTCCAGACATTCCCTTGCCACCATCTCCCATTTTGACAAGATTGGGTCCTGGATTGATGAATGCAACTATTACTGCCAGAGCTTCAACGTTGTGAAAAGCATCGATTCATTCGATAGCAGTGAAGCTACCTCAATTGGACTAGCTCAAGAATTAATGTCTAATGGTGAAATTTCAGGCAAACTTTCATACATAAAATAAAATTTTGGATTTATTCCTGCTGTCCTAACTGCTTTGGAGGAATCAGAAGTGCCACTAGTGAAGTAGATGGAACAAGTGAAAAACGTTGTGAATAAATTAGAGGGTGTTTGTGGTAAAGTGGGAAAAGAAGTGTCAAAGAAAATGAAAAAAATGTTAGAAAAAAAATGTTCCATTTCAATGATTTTGTTGGGTGAAAAGTTCTCTCTTAATCATTCAGGTTTAGATTCAAATGATATTGTTCATTTTAAATATGCTCCTCTTGTGTCAGCTGAAGTAGAAAGGAGCTTTTCGAAGTACAAGGCTTTGTTGGCTGGCAATAGGAAATCTTTTTCATTTGAAAATTTGCACAAGGTATTCATTGTGTATTGCAACTCAGAGCTTATATGAAGTAGAATGAGGATGTAAAAAGCATATAGGTTAACTATGTTCCTATAATGTTAATAAAAAATCATACTGGAATGTCAAATTGCATAGTTTAGCTTGCTTCTCACGTGCATTTTATTCTCAAATAAATAGTTCATTATCAAAACTTTGACTTGCTAATTTATTTTACAATAGAAATTTTACCTCATTTTAATATTGTTAGGTCATATTTATTATGTTATTGTGCATATTTTGGTAAATGTTTCGTCATAACAGCATATTCTTTTGTGCATATTGTGGTGATTTTTAGGTCATAAATATCCTAGCCCTAGTGATTACTGTAATATTAATATTATTGATTGATATTATACTAATACTGATTTTATATTTTGTAAGCAAGGTAATGGAATGAGTCAAAATGTCAGTTCACATGTGCTCCATTAGTCAGTTAAGGTGCCAGCAAGTGACCAATCAGAGCAGTAAGTATATAGGAATATACTTTGGTCAATGTTTACATCAGGTTTGATTCTTAGCATGCAGCCAATTTAGATACACATTTATTTGAGGATGAACAGGTTGAAGCTCTTAAGATTAATTAAACTTGATACTGCTCAAGTAACTAACTCCATAAAACACTTCAATTAATATTAACAGTATTTGCATTTTTGGCCGATGAACAATAAGAACAAAGACTGCCTGTGTGATCTAGTGGTTAGCATGCTAGCCTTCAAATCCAAAAGTGCTGGTTCCTTCTCAACGGGAGGGTTGAAAATTTCTCTTTGAACATGAATATACTCTATCCTCTCCAGAGTCTGGAAGTATGAAAGAGAGTGAGAATTGTGTGAATTTAACAAGACAATCCAAGGATAAACACAAAACCATAAATGAGAGAACATCATTGCAGATGATCAATTGTTCCAAAAGCAAAGCCACCATTAGACATAGATGATAAAGGCGACATATAAATAGAACCAAAATAAAACAAAAAAGAGCAAAAATTATATTAAAAGGAAAAACTACAGAATAGTAAACTATTTTGTCTATTGTTGCTGCAACATCTCACATGTTAAAAATGAAGATATCAACAACATTAATAGATTTAATTGTATGTGGTACAATATAAGGATATCTTAAGATTACTGGTAAAGAAACACAGTTAAAATTTTATAAAGTAGTGGCAGTCCCCAGGCTACTGTTACTGAATTATGGACTTTAAGGAAAAAATGAAGAAGGAATATTATACCCCCGCCGCTGTAACGTTGCACTTGACAGCTAGCGTTTAAGTTGGTACACTCGCAAAAAACAGATGAAAACCATTTGACTTCCTAAGCCAATCACAAGGCAGCATTCCAGATGGCCAATGACAAAGCGGAACCGGATCTAGAATCAGCTCTGTTGCCGGATGTAACTATTCCCAACCACGTGCTTCAGTTTGTGAATCTCTAGCACGAGCGTCGAGTTGTTCTTTGCAAGCTACATATTGTTCATTGTTATTTATATTTGAGGTTATTGTTTAATAGTTTTGTTATTGTTCGTTTATACATATATATTTATCTATTTTATACATATTTCATTCATATTATTTATTTAAACAAAACTTAAGTGCGACAATGTCTGAAAAACGACGTCGATCGCCGAGTGATTCACGAAGTGAAAATCCTTTGCGCCAAGATGTGCCACTTAATAGTCAGGCATTGGAACTTTTTAAGCAGAACCCGGGAATTCTTTGAACAGGAAAAGGAGTACGTAAAGCTTCATGACAATCCCTCTATTCCTGCTAATAAAGCCGTACAACGAACTGCAGCAGCTCTTGGGCTAAGCACTGTTATACACAAGGGAGTGAAACTCCAAGAGAAAGAGGACAAAATTCCTGAACCATCTGGAACGCAACAGGTATTTCTATCAACTCCAGGGCAGAAAAGAAAGCAGCCTCGTCCAGTCACAAATCTTGATGCTTTCCAATTAGACGCCATACATACACATTTATGTCTATTATCATAGAAAGGAATATCCGACCATACCATATTATTATTAACAATAATAATACGAAATAGTTATTATTCATTGACGTTCGCTACTTGCGTACACTTTTTGTATGCGGCTTAGACACGGTAGAAAGGAGAACAATCAGCTGTTGTTCACTAGCCACTCTGGCAACGTCGCAAACGCAATGTAGCCAACCTTACGCGAAGCCACACGAACTGTCAAGTGAAAAGATACAGCGGCAGGGGTATAGAGGATGCAGAGATGAGATTTTTATACAGGAATGCTGGCTATGCCTTATTACATAGAAAAATCTGATGTGTTACACTCACATGACTTTCTCTACTCTTGTACAAACTATTATTACAAACGCTTATTCTCCATATGCTTCATGTTAATCGAGATATCAAGATGTTAATCTTATTGCTAATTTTCTTGTAGATGGAAGGGGAATTGGTAGGTTTTAAGCTACCTATAGTCAAATATTTTAAGAGCTGATTGCTATCTGGAGTATTCCATTCTCTTTGCATTACCAGGACAAAAAAAAACAAAAAAACAAAAAAAAAAAAAACGAATTTGAGAAAAAGTGTAAGTATTGGAAAATTTAAGGGAATAACAAGCAATATCCCGAAAATGGTTCACTCAACAACAAAAATGTATATGACATAAATTGTGTATTTTAACGCAATCTACATTTTTTGTGTAGTAACATTTTGTCTATCTCTTATGGTTTACCAGTTATGCTAAAGTCGTTCACGTTGAAGAATACTTTTGGAGACATTCCCAGAAAATTCAAGATATACATTTCATTTGTCATGAAAATATCTTAAACATACAACATTTTAATCAAAATCGTTAGCCGTTTTTGAGAAAATAAAAATTTTTGAAAAATGTTCTGTGTAAAAGGTAATCTGGGGTGGGGGTATTTTCTTGAAAACCTTCGTGTCGCATCTCTGGAAGATACTGAATGTAAATACCAAGTTTGGTGTTTATCTGACTGTTCGTTTCTGAGTTATGCTGTTCACAGACACACACATGGACATGTTTCTAAAATGCATTTTTTGGATTCAGGGGGGTCTCAAAACATGTATTTCCGGTGAAATCTCGGTATCGAATTTTTGGGTGGAATACAATACTTCCCCTACTTACTATACGCAGTAGAGAAAGTAAAAAGAAATGAAGACACAAAAGGGAATTAGGTATTTTCAATTTAACAGAAGGAATATGCCATCACAGAACCAACTGGTAAGAACATAGGATGGAGGAGCACCACATTCCTAAGCTGATTTAAATTATAAAGCTGTGGGTATAAAAGGTGTACAACTCATCCTTCATCTGTCAATACAACAGTTTAAGCCTTGTAGACCAGAAAACTCAGAATTTGATGAAAATGGTGGGAGACATGCACTTAGGCCATTTGTAGTCAAAACACATGTAAAGAAGTTACAAGCATGTGTGTCCCTATTAATTTTAAAACTGCGAGTTTTGCAAGCTGCAAAATCTGAAGATTTATATCCATAACTTAAAATTCCCATTCAGCAAGGAAATGACATCCATTTTGAAAAATATTACACCAGTTCCATAAAAAAAAGTTCCTCATGCTAACTTAGCATAAAGTAACAAAAGAAAAGATTCAATTTAGCCTTCCTACATTTCTTTTTTGGCTAAACTTCCCTACTTGCACCGGTATTGAAAAGTCATAAAAACTCAAAAGTGAAGTGATTAAATTACCTTTAAGAGCTGTTTTAGGAGAGAATGTTGTCTGTTCTAGACCTTGTGCCCACCCTTTTTAGATACCTTACTCTTATAGGAGAATTATGCTGTAACGACAGCTAACATTGCCATCTTGTTGCTACAGCACATGCGCAATGGGAGCTGCTAACCTAAATGAGAAGCAAAATCCACGGGATTGGTGATCTTTCCTTAATATTTCTTCATTTTCACTTCCCGCTGAAATAAGGTAATATGAAGGCAGTGTATTGTCGACAGTGCATTACATAAGGCAAAATGGCTTGCAGAGGGTGTGAAAACACTACATTCTTACAGCCTAATTCATAATATAATATACTAAATATTAATAAAGAAGTGCAATAGTAATTTACGCCGTCATTTAGTGTAACTACTGGTTGGTAATTAACCTAAGCTTATAAAAAATTTAAAAAAAAAAAAGGTAAACCTAAATATAAGTTTAGGAGTGCTTTAGCGTAACGTTGCCATAGTACAGCAACTTAGAAAAAACCTTGGGTAGGGTAAGTCACCTGGTCATGTATTCCCCTTCTCTGCCTTGGACAGGCACGCCTCTCTTACTCTGCTTCCGAGTCGCTGCACCACACACCATAATTTTGCCTAGCCCTTGTTTGATTTTATTCTCACAAAATCATTTACCACTTAATCACACCATTGTTGTAACCATCCAACTGTAGAGGTAGGACTAAAGACACAAGAGCATTGCAACAAAAATGCTGAGTTTATAGATTGCTGTGATAGGCCACGCAAATGAGCATAGTGCAGCAGGGTGAAAAAAGGTGTTTGCATATAACTAGCAATAGCATTTCAATATATATGGAATATTTTCCAAAAGCTGATTCACACTTTTTAGAGTATCTCATACTTTCACCCCCCCCTTTTATCTCAAGATAAGAAGTTCCTTGCTGATTGATATTAATACAAATTATTTCAATTCAATTTTTACAAAGAAAACTAGAGGCTTTAATTTTTTTTTATGGAGAGTAACCACACAATATCATCTCGAATCTGTGCTCTTTTACATACATCTTACAGAACTGGAATAAGGATTTTAGTTTTTGATCACGATGTAAACATGGTCCTATTAAATTTTTCCACACTATAAACTTGCCGTGTTTACACCAGTGACACGGCACGTGTTTCCCGCATATCAGTCGACTTCCTCTTTAAGAACCTCATTGAATAATACAATAGCTAAAGGCAAAATACAAGTAGAGTGAGGGTGATTTATCCCTCCTGAATATTGGTGCAATCCATCGACTGAGGGACTTTGTTAAGTTGTTATACTTTAATTAACCTAAGCTTATATGTATAAGAAAACTAAACTTAAGGCTGGTTCACAACCAACGAGAACGGTAACCAGAACGAGAACGGGAAAGTTGAAATACATGTATTCAAATGGGAGTGTCCACAACCGACGGGAAGCCTTCCCGGGCCCCGGGAACGGGAAGAAGAGTTGCCCAACTTTTAACTTTCTCGTTCTCGTTCCCGGGCACGGCATATTAGATCCCTATTGTGCATATTAGACTCTTCACTCTAGAGGTTATTCTAAGCGGCCGTGATGAAACAGCCACTAGTGCTCTCTATAGTCGCAAGCTGGAAACATGAAACTGGAAGGAATTACTAGTAAATGTGCTTCCTAACCTCATCCCGATACCCACAAATCTAATCAACGTTGGTTCCTCTGGTGAAGGGATCATTTGTAGTTTGTTTATATGCAACTCAAAACTGGCTATTACCTAAAAACAATGGCAAAAGCTACAAAGAACAGCTAAATCCAGTGGAAATGAAAAAAGAATAAACAATTTTAATGTATGCCATTAAATAAAGGAATGAAAGTTTGGCATAAGTAGAGGGCTCGGAAATGTAATGAATATGCATTTAGATAATGCTTACTCTATCGAATTTTGACGTTGGCTTGGCTAAATTGGAAGTAGGTGAAAAAATGTCATTGGTCAGTTAAAAACAAATGAAATCCCAATGCGCAAAATTGACTTTCACTTTGTAATTAATATGCATTCCCGTTCTCGTTACCGGGCTGTTGTGAATCAAAATTTCTTGCTTCCCGTTCTCGTTTCCGTTCTGGTTACCGTTACCGGGTGGTTGTGAACCAGCCTTTAACCTAACCTAAGCTTTAGGATCACACGCTTGCTTCGCTTTCGTGCTTTGGTATTACCACTGGTTGCTAATTAACCTAAACTTATATATATAAAACTAAACCAAAAGCTAACCTCCCGTGAATTCCTAAACCTAAGCTTATATGATATCAATAGCGTGCTTTCATGTAACTATGGTTGCTAATTAACCTAAGCTTATATTAAAAAAAACACTAAACCTAACCTCATCTCACATGAATCAGCAACCTAAGCTTCTATAAATACTGAACCATACACATGGTTAAGGAACATGCGTTCGCTCTACATGCATTTCCGGGTGTTTGTTATTAATATGTTGGCAGCATTTTGTTTGTACATTTGTAAACCGCATGCAGCTAGAGGATGGCATACCATGACATCTGTAGAAAAAGACATCACTTTTCTGGTGCAAGTAAGGAAGGTTTCCATTTTGACTAAATTGTTATACTTTTGCCCACCTATATTGGTGTTATAAAATATAAAAAATGAGCACCCTAATTAATGGTGAAATATCAGGCTCATTTATTGCATAATATAACCTTATTAAAAACTAACCTTGCTGACTACTACTTCCAGGAGCTCCCTGGAAATATTTTAAGCTGATGTACTTATTTTGATCATTTTTAATGAATGCATGTGTAATAAAGAAGAGAAATATCTTCTGATGTTTAATAAAAACCATTTCTAGTTGTAACAAACTGACACACAGTGTATGAAAAGAAAAATGTATCGCCAATCGAGTCAGTGACAGTAACCATACATTCCCAATTATCTTGCAAATGGTTTTTTTACAAACCCATGTTAACTGATACTTTTTATGCTTTTACTATGATGATCTCCTATTTGACATTAGATGCCCTGAAACTTTTCAAATTTAAAAAAAAAAGAAAAAAAAAGAGCTATTAATGTAGATGAAGGATAGTGCAAATGTCTTTTTTTCCCCAGGCTGTCTTATTTTAATTTGCCACCTGGTACCACTCTTAAGGCACCATCTTAAGAGTGAATACATTTCTCGCTTCCTATCAATATCAAGGTGTGCATGCAACTATTGAAACCCATCATTAAGATATTTACATGGGGTCTTGGAATAAGACTCATATCCAACATTCATAACACACAATATGTAAACAGGGATTCAGTTTGAAACTAAGTCACAAACATGATCCTGCCACAAAGGACAAGTAGGTTGCTTTTCATATTGAATGTGGTATGTAAACATGGACTGCACACAAACTACACTGTACTGAAACTGCATAACCATTCATGCTATAATTTGCTAATTTATATATATAGTGAAATAGAGCACAATTAGAATCTATCTTGGTTTTATCAAATTTTTCAAGTAAATTTGGAACATGACGAATACAAAAACCGGATTTGAAAACCCATTTCAATACACCATAAATGCAATACATGAAGCTGTGTCAATTTCTGAAAAAAGTGTATTCCCCATTTAAAACAAGCTGCATTAAGTAACAAATGTATAATGATCCCAGCTGCTTATAGCAATTGGTGAATGCAAAACTATGATAAATAACGTCTACATGAAGTTACCTACCTAATGTTCATTTTGTGAGTGACAAATCCCAGATGAGGATCAAGCACCAAAGATGTAGCCAGGTCGTCATTTTCCGACAGTTCTTTTGGTGTCATCCCTGTCGGTTGCATTTTGTGGAACAAATGCCTGGGCGCTGAATCCACCACCATCCTGAATACTAAACCAAAACAACGATGCGATGAGTTTGCGAACGTCTTTGTATTTCTGTATCAACTGTTTCTTCTCATTGCTGTATAACTGTAATTTATTTTTATAGGAATTGCACTTCTAAATGCTACCGTAAGTTGCTAAGAAATAACGATGCAGTAACCAACGGTGCCTTTCCTGGGACAATATACTATATAAACAACTGCAACTGTGGTGCGGAATGTTCTCTGCCCTATTTAGTTCCAACAAAGATGGAGCTTGTAATTCCGAAACGCAGACATTTTTGCAGTTTTTAAAATGCCACAGCATGACAGTAGGCATAGTTTTGACACACGATTTGCGAAATTTTAATTTCCACAATAAAAATGCACCAATATTGTTATTAAACTCTTGATCTTTCTGGAATATACGAACCCGTTGTGTATTTTAACTTTTTTTCCCCCTTTCTCAATGCTCAGTTCCATCAATTTCACCGCACCCCTTGGGACACTCCCACATGACAAAGAAAACTCAATACAACTATTAACTTCATCATCACCAAGTAAAGTATATGCTCCAAAAGTTGTTAATGATTACCCCACTTCCATTACCGAATTCCGCATTTTCGAAAACGCAAAAATGTCATATGGGGACAAGCACCAAGAGTTCAATGGCTACATGGCAAATCTAAGGACAACTTTACACGCCCAGAAAGATTTCCTGAACCAAGGAGACTGTTTTCTTACCCTAAATATACCGTATCTATCTCGGCCACAATTTTACTGTAATCAGCTTCCCATGTAAGCACCATAAAAGCAATATTTCTCACACATTATCAGAAAATCTTTACTGAATTTCGTCTCCTAAAAGACGCCTGAAATCAATCATGGCAGTCGACCGCATTACTCAAGTTGGTATATCAGCTGATCAGGAAATATGACTTAAGCTCTCCTCGCGTAATAGTACACACGTTAGTCCATCAATTAGGCACTGAAATTTTAAATTTAATCATTTAACACCTATGTCCTATTTATAATTTTGTCACCCTAAACGACAAACTGAACTACATCTTTCTTAGGCGGAGGAATTTCACAGCACCCGGCCCCTTAACGAGGATAACATTTTCGTTTACGTGTCCACTGCCTCCTTGATCTACCAGGTAGCGAAATAAGTATAACGGGGGCTCTGCCCCGTTCCAGCGGTATATTCAACTTAATTAGCAAAGACAATTATATGAGATGCGCTTGAGTTGTGAATGTGTAACGATGGGCATCTTTACCCATAAATAATCGTCTTTTAAAATTTCATTACGTCACATTAAGCCTGGATCAGAAGACTCGCATTTCTTTCTTATTATATCCATTTGGTCCATTCTTTTCTATCTTTCCAAATTGCGCCATGGATAATCGTATTAGCAGATATTTCGCCTCTGCTTTTTTTCTTTCTTGCTTTCTTTTTGTCCATGAACACAGTAATTATGAGACTGATACCGACCAAATCCTTGGCAGATTGGAACCCTTATAAGAATAGAAAGCTTCGTGTATAACAAAAGAATGAGATGCACCCATCATCGTATAATCATAATAACCTACTCGAACATCCCAGAATGTGCTAAAACAGGGATGAGCACAATTCACCTTGCATCGTTTATATTTGTAACATGCAACCCGCCAGGCATTTTATACGGAAAGGAACTGATGGCTTGGGGTATAAGGTCCCGCAATGCCATTCTTAGCATGCTAGTGCATGTGCACCCCAAGTAAACTAATTTCGCCATATAATGGTTGCAAGGAAAGTTGGAGGCTTGTAGCTTCATGACATTGTTTACAAATCCTTATAATATAACTGTGGCGAATTTGTTCTTAACATTCAAATGTTTAACATGATATAGAACTAGAATAGCTGTTGATGTTCCGCATGACTATTGTTTTTGTATTATCCTTTTGTATGCTGCTGTTTATTTATTATGTTGGTGAAACTACACCAGTAATGATTACAGCTTCTCGGGTTATCAGCCGTGTTATATCGATGAAATACTCGAAATTTCGGCCAGAGTCAAGACGGCCGAAAACTCGAGTGATTTTATCGATATAACACGGCTGATAACCCGAGAAGCTCTAATCAGTAAACATCGCCGTGAAAGTTTTAAATATTTTATTACCTACACCAGTAATATTCGAATCTATCGGCTTTTTGTTAATCTATGGAAAACCAAGAATTCTCAATTGAAAGCTTTGGCGCGTAACCAAAGAAGGAATTTCTGTTAGAACCAGGGCAGGTACTTATCAAAACTTATGTTTAGAGTGAGAATGATGAACGCTGCTAGACTATCATCATATATAAGAAGAGTAATGAAAGAATTGCTTGGAGAGGAAATGAGTTTGACTTCAACAATCCTGATCCAAAACGCAACAAATCCCCAGCACGGACAATCCAAGCACTGTTCCAGAAAGAAAGACAAAGTACAGAATAAAACGCGAAGAGTACTTGTCATTCATATGTAGTGATCATTCAGTAAACAAGACTGAAAATTTGCAACAATTATGCTGCTTGAACTTAAAAAAATCCAACTAGAGATTATTTTTCATGAAAACAATGTTGTTCTATTCCATTTGCATCCTTGTTTCACTTTATTTTATGTATAAACATAAAGTATTTCTTATGATCTTTGTTACAGCGTGTTTAAGATATTTGCATGATTAAGAAATTATTTAATATGTTTGAACTGGTTTGTGTAAGTTTAGAATATCACAAACCTTTTTATTATTTTGCAATAATTACTCTGATAGCACTAAAATTCAAAATTTAAAAGTAATTACAATGTTCAAATTCTTTCAATTAGCAACTTCATATGCAATCTAATAATATGCAGGTATATATATAAACACATTTGTTTGAATGTAGTATAATAGAAACACTGTTTTTCTTTTAGGGTACATTCAGTAGCGGCTCGTGAGTAGGTAATACATTTTGGGGTGTTCACGAAAGTCAGAGCCCTGAAAATATGAAACAGCATCTGCTGCATCATACAGAGTGACCCACGAGAAATAGAACATATTCAATTGGTCATTAAGAGGTTTAGCGTATGTTTACACCAATAAATTATAGATAACTATTCTACAAACATTGCCATTACTGAGAAACACAAACACAATTTTATTTCTTAAATAGTAATAGGCAAATTGCTTCCATCATTGGCGATGCATTGCTGAAGACGTTCACGGAAGCTCCTCATTACGTTCTCAATCATTTCTTGGGGCATGGCTTCAATCTCTTCCCGGATTACGGCTCTCAGCTCATCACTATTGTGAAGTCGCCATTAAAAAACTTTATTCTTGAGATGACCCCAAAGCAAAAAAAAAAATCAGGGGCTGAAAGATCAGGCGATCTCGCCGGCCATGTGATATCACCGAATCGCGAGAGTAATCGATGTGGAAAGTGGCGCCTCAGTTTAGTCATTGAAATATGGGCCGTATGAGCTGTAGCCCCATCTTGCTGAAACCATATCACCTTTAGACGGCAATATCCCTGCAGCTGTGAAATGAAGAAATTGTTGATCATGGCCGCATACCGCTCGGAATTGATAGTCACTGGCCAGCCATTGTTGTCTTCAAAAAAAATATGGCCCAACGATTTCAATGGATTATCCAATAGCATATCAGACGACGACCTTTGGACTACCCCCCTTTTCATGAATGAGTTGCGGATTTGTGTCCGAGTAGGTACATAAAGCCGCAATCCGGGAAGAGATTGAAGCCATTCCTCAAGAAATGATTGAGAACATAATGAGAAGCTTCCGCCAACGTCTTCAGCAATGCATCGCCAACGGTGGAAGCATTTGCGTGATGTTCTTTTTAAGAAATAAACTTGTATTTGTGTTTTTAGTAATGGCAATGCTTGTAGAACAGTTATCTATAAGTTATATTGGTGTAAATATTCGCAAAACCTCTTAATAATCAATTGAAATGTACTATTTCCGTGGTCCACCCTGTAGTTGTGATTTTGAACAAATTGATACAACTTCAGGCGCTAATAATAATAATAATAATAATAATAATAATAATAATAATAATAATAATAATAATAATAATAATAGTAATAATACATAACTAGTCTGACGAAAGAACGAGTTTTTTGTGGAGGTTTTTTGTTGTGTACATAATTAAGCACATCGTTTTAGGGCAAAAACGAAGTAATGTGTAAGTTAAATTTAGTAGAGATTATGGATGGAATGGAGAGACCCAGAGAAGTCTCCGCGCTTATGCACATTATCTACTTCTGCTAACTCTAACCTCTGCCGTAGTATGCAAGTGGCGTTACGTAATTGTTCCCTCCCTTTTAATTTTTATTGCAGTACATGCGGGACCAAAGGAAAAGAGGTAACCACGCTTACAGGCGTTAACAAACTTGTGTAGATTACTAAGGGAGGTGACTGCACATATATTGAGTTCATTCTTGTGCTACACGTGGTACATAAATTACCTTGTATATTAGTAATGCATAATGCATGTATGACATGGTTCAATTGTGTATCACACTGTATTGACCAAAAATAAGTTTAATTTAATTGCATTTTGAAGCAAGATTTTCATATAACCAACTCTACTGCAGCACTCCCAATTTATAACTTAAGGAGCCGCCACTGACAATAAATGATAGTGCCTATGAAGATTCATTTCTTGTAAAGTAGTACATTCTATTCTGAAGTTCGGAGACACCATACTTGCACCAAGCTACTATAAGCTACCGCACCAAAGAAAGGCGCGGATACACTCAGAAATTTGCTAAATCTATAACAGTTCCCTTATCCTTGGTATGCTACATTAAAAGGACTTCTATACACTGAAGATGACTGCTCTAGAAGACGTTCTAGTTAGAAATGTCAGAATTCGCCTACCGTAAATCAGTTATATTCTACAATGTTGTAAAATATCCGAATTCTGAACAAATATCTGTTATTTATTACTTTCTCTACTACATATAGTAAGTAGGAGAAGAATTGTATTCCACCCAAAAATGCATACCGAGATTTCACCGGAAATACATGTTTTGAGACCCCCTGAATCCAAAAAAGCATTTTTGGAAACATGTCCGTGTGTGTGTGTGGGGGGGGGGTCTGTGAACAGCATAACTCAGAAACGAACAGTCGGATAAACACCAAACTTGGTACTTAGATTCAGTATCTTTCAGAGATGCGACAAGAAGGCTTTTTTTTAAAGAAAATTCCCCACCCCAGATTACCCTTTACATGAAACATTTTTCGAAAATTTTAAATTTCTCAAAAATGGCTCTAACGATTTTGATTAAAATATCATATGTTTAAGATATTTTCATGACAAATGAAATGTATATCTCGAATTTTCTGGGAATGTCTCCAAAAGTATTCTTCATTGTGAACGACTTTTGCATAACCATAAGAGATACACAAAATTTTACTACACAAAAAATGTAGATCGCATTAAAATACACAATTTATGTCATATACATTTATTTTGTTGAGTGAACCATTTTCGAGATATTGCTTGTTATTCCCTTAGATTTTCCAATATTTATACTTTTTCTCAAATTCGTTATTCTTTTTTTTTGTCCTGGTAATGCAAAGAGAATGGAATACTCCAGATAGCAACCAGCTCTTAAAATATTTTTGACTATAGCTTAAAACCTACCAATTCCCCTTGCATCTACAAGAAAATTAGCAATAAGATTAACACCTCGATATCTCGATTAACACGAAGCATATGGAGAATAAGCGTTTGTAAAAATAGTTTGTACAAGAGTAGAGAAAGTCATGCGAGTGTAACACATCAGAATTTTTGAAGAAAGTAAGAATCCATTTGCCATAGTATTACAGTCATAAAGGATAGGGCCGAGGGTAGAGCCAGGGGTTGAGAAAGATTTCGTTTCATGACCGATCTACAAAGACCTGCAGCCATATGAGCTATTTCAACTGTACCTTTTCTGTCCCTAACCCTCAACTCCCTTCCACCCTCTTTTCATCGTGAAAGTGCGTACAAGGATCTACCTACCGCTGCAGCGCAACGCCGAGATCCCAGACACAGTCAAAATTGCTGTTAGAAAATTTAGGCCTGTGCCGTGGCGCTGTGGGCTAGAGCGTGGAGCTTAAATTTTCCATTACTTATACTTTTTCTCCAATGGGAATTCGTTATTCATTTTTTTTTTGTCTTGGATATGCAAAGAGTATTAATCTGTGGCAAAGGGAATGGTGCTGCACATAGCAACCAGCTATTAAGAGATATGTCTATGCTTAAAGGCTACTGTATTTCTATATATATTCCCCTTACACCTACAAGAAAATTAGCAATAAGATAGTGTCTGCAAATGTTTATCTCAATTAACATGAAGTAGATGGAGAATAAGTGTTTATAAAAAATAGTTTGTACAGGAGTAGAGAAAGTCGTGTGAGTATTACACATCAGATTTTTTAATTAAAATTCAATGCAAACATGTTTTGCAATCACTCAATTGCATCCTGAAGTTGTGAAACATGTTCTGTATTGAGTTTTGATAAATTAAGAAAATTGGATGTGCTACATTCACTGACTTTGTCTACCCTCTATCATCTAAATTTATATAGCCTATGCAAACTGTTCTTATTAAACCTTGTTTTTCTATCCACTTCATGTTAATTGAGATAAGCATTTTCAGAATTAGTTTCATTACACGTTTCATTGTAGGTATAGGGGTGATACAGGAAACTGAAATGATAGTCATATGTTTAAAAGTGGTTCAGTATATGCTGGTCTTGAAATTTCATACTTTTTCATGACATTGTGAGAAGCAACTGAAATGCAACAGCGCTTTAAAACAAAGTCAAAAGTATTGAAAAATTCAAACCAGTAATAACAGATATCTTGGAAATGGCTGAAACAACAAAGCAGCTATTTGAAATAAACTATGTTTTAAAGAGATCCTCATTTCTTAAACTGATGAGAATTATTAGCATTGATATAGCTGTTGAAATGGGCACCAGTTTTTAATGTTTTGAAGCTATATCATCTATTCTTAACCCTAGATCATCTGGGGGATCACACCTGTCATTGGCAGCAGGTCATTTTAACCTAGCCAGGTATATTGTCATGTAAGTACATGATAGAGGATGTCTTTTCATGTCATGACAGACCAACTTTATGAAGAGATAGGAAACAAAAAATTAGAAAGCGTTGTTGGAAAAATCCTTAGTCCTAAAATGCTGTAATACCAACAGGGTTTTAAAAGAACAAGAGTTGACCAAGAGAGGTCATCCAGTATAGACAATTGTCTAATACCAAATAAATTATCAACTCTTTTCATTGAGGATAAAGCTATTAAAACTGAAATTGTAATTAGGAGATAAATTATCAGAAAGTAATGCAGCAAAGTACTTGGGTATAATCTTTGATTCTAAACTAACTTGGAATAAGCATATAGACTATGTAACAAGCAAAATGGAAAAAGATTGTCACTCTTAAAGTGTTTATCAGGTATAAAGTGGGATGTTCAAGAAATACATTAATTACTACATATAATGTTTATATAAAACCAGTGCTTACATACTGTGATGAAGTGTTAATTACAGTAAAGTTTAAAAATATTCAGCAAAGTCTCAGATTAATTACAACTGCTGTGAAATCCACACCAATATATGGTTGCAAATATTAGCTCACCGATCCCTCAATAAATATGAAATGGAAAAAACAGCTATTATTCATAAGACAAGTTATCAGATCTCCATTTAGCACTTGGGGGAAATGGAATTTCAAACTTAGTTTAAAATCTCAAGAAAGCTTCTTATCTAAGCTTGAGAGAAAATTAAATCTTTCTACAATTAAAGAACATCCAATCCCCAAGATTAATCCATTACAAACAATAGAAGTAAAACAATATCTAAATTTAATAGAAACACTGCAGAAATGTGACAATCCAAAAGATATATTGAAAACATTGGCTCTAGAAATAATTCATGTTATATTTCCTGAGAAAGAGTGGCTTCATATACTTACTGATGGGTTGTTTTTGCCTAACTAAAATGAAACGGGTACCGATGACATCTTTTTTCATTCTATAAATCTTTAGGGTATGGTTCTACATATCCAAAAGATGGAGACATTGAAGCTATTTATTCATCACTACAAAATATTTTATATTGGATTCCTCATTTTCAAAAGTTGGTTACATTTTCTGATTCAAGAGCAGCAATTGCAGCTTTACCATCTAATTTAACACATAAAAGTGAAAGAAACACAGAGTGCTGCAGAATTATACGTCATTTTAATTAAATTAAATTTCCTAAACTATATGTGTGGCACTGTAGGCTAGAGCGTAGAGCTCTGGTTTTCAGCTATGGAATGCACTGGTCCTATTTAAATAAACTAAATCAAAAGACAGCCTTCCAGTGGGTACCATCACACTGCAGACTAATTGGAATGAAGCTGCTGACTATCTTGCCAAAAAGGAAAGCCATATTCAACAGAAATCAATGTTTCACTTATCCTTTCATCCAGTTAAAAATTAATTAAATCAAAATTTCAGAATATACATATACAATATTTCCTTGAAAATTAAAAATATATAAAAATGGAAGTTATCATGAGAACTCAAAATATAATTTCTAAATATCCATGCAAATATGCAGTAGCAGCATTTTGATTACTGACAGGCCATGATCTGTTAGCCAAACATTCAAATAAAATTGCAATATTTTCATCATCAATTTGTTCACTGTGTGATGTTCAAGAGGATATGGATGAAGTTCATCTTCAGTAATGTCCAGCCACTTCTACTCAATCCTCCTCAAGCAATAAGTAATGGAGAGCAAGAGAATTAATGGCTTCATTGGCAACAACTCAGCATTAAACAACAACATTTTTTTGTGTATTAAGTTATTGCCTATCTAAGATGATGATGTTATGTTTTACCAGTTACACAAAATTATACAAAGTTCCTTTCAAGTGGAAAGAATTTCAGAGGCCATTTCCAGAAAATTCAAGATTTACATTTTATTTGTCATGTCCTCCTGTGGTACACAGGACCTGGGACTGCCAAACCAACTGCTGATCTCACATCCACTTATGCATGACAGGTGGGCAATTATCCAAACAATATGAGGAGATGATGTGGCCAGCATCAAAATGTCATGTACATATATGGTATTTTAATCGAAATCGTAAGAGACATTTTTGTAAACAAAGTATCAAAAATTTGTCCATGTAAAGGGTAGTTTGAGGTGGGGAGATTTGCTTGAAAATCTTTGTGTCACATCTTTGGAAGGTACAGATAGATTTTTTGTCATGACATGGCAGAAACACAGAGGAGGAGGAGGAGGAGGAGGAGGAGGAGGTAGCTTAGGGTGGGGGAGAACTGTTGGCAGTATTCCCTTGCGTGAAATAATACTTACTTGGAATTCGTGGTGATGTTACCTGATCTCACATTGTCCTTTGTGGTCTAGGGTTACCATGCTAGCCCCTGGTTCCCGAGGTTGCGGGTTCAAACCTGGCAGAGGGCAATTGATTTTTTTGGGCATAAAAATCCTTGGCATGGCTTCTTTCGGAAGGGAAGTAAAGCCAGTGGTCCATTGTCATAGATTTACAGCACGTGAAAGAACCTCAAGCTTAATAAAGAGGCCTCTGAACAAAATGTTTGGTCTTTCATGCCCAATTTAGAATGGGATGCTGAGGACCATAGTGGTTAAAGACCGTCCATAAATAAAACTCAATTTCATTTTATCTCACATTATGTACATGCCTGCTGTTCTGTTGCTACTGATTCAACACCCCTCCCAGAAGATAAAGGGACTTTTCCAGCTACTGCGCATACAGATAAGCATGTCACAATGAAAAAATATACCTATACTGAGCTGAATTCTGAGTTTGTTATTTATCCGACTTCTCGTTTTTTAGCTATCCTATTCTCTCTCTCTCTCTCTCTCTCTCTCTCTCTCTCTCTCTGTCTCTCTCTCTCATACATACACATGGATGTTTTTCTAAAAATGCTTTTTAGATTAAGGGGGCCTCAAAACATGTATTTTGGGTGAAGCTCAGGTATCAAATTTTTGGTTTGAATAAAATACTTTCTCTCTCTTGTAGGTACATAACAAAGGAAGTAAAAGCACAGTGAAGTGTTTCTCACTAATATCTAAGAAATTCATACACTTTTCATTTCATTACATTTCTTCATCTGTGCCAAAAATTACAATGCAGTTCATAGCGCTATCAGAAGTTGAATATATAAGATATAAAATTGAAAACATACTTAGATAAATAAACTATACCTAAGTATACACTAATCATTAATACTAAATAATAACATACAAATTAAAAGCATTTAGATGGATGAACCAACTGTATGTTGCTTAATGACATCTTATGCACATATAAATTAAAAATTGTGTTTAGATTTAGTTAAATTATGCAGTAGATATTATTGTTCTAAGAGGTTTTTATTTGTCTGCCTCTGTGATGTGGCGGTAGTGATTCTGCCTCACATTCAAGAGGTCCCAAGTTTGAATCTCAATTAGGATGATTGTTTTTTTGTGTGTAGACTAGGACCCATCTGCAAAAGCTCCAGTTGCACTGCATCCTAAAGGCTTATTGTGCTAACCCTGTAATGATTGCTATCCCTTCACACTAGTCCTGTGTCCCTAACCAAATTACACAGGCCCAACAGTGTGTTGGGGATAATAGTCTTCTGCTTCTATAAAAAGTTTCCCAAACATCTTCTATCTCCTTGATCCTATCACTTCACAGGAGCATAATATATGATAGACTGTTTCAGTTTCAGACTCGCACAATCAACCTTCCTATTATGTGTAGGTGCTTTCTCATTGGTGCATGTCCAGTGGCAAAGGCTACTATTGTTTTTAACTGAGGTTTACTACATTTAAGCAGTCTGTCAGTTAAAGGTTTGCATGGTTCTTTGATAAACAATTTCCCATGCTGAATTCCTGGAACCCTCTTCCAGGCCAAAGAGTGTTGTTTTCTACACCAGTTTTTTAAAACCGCTCTAATGGAACACTTGTGCCTAGATTTGGCTCTGGTTTGGGTTTCAGCTGTGTTGATCTTTGCTTTGCAAGTTTGTCAGCTTTCTCATTGCCTTCAATTCCTTTATGCCTTGGGACCCATGACAAACATACTTTAAATAAATTCAATAACACATCACTGTTTCTAGCTTTTTTCAAATATCAATATACTTTATTATGTTCTGCTAGGTTGGATAAGTCTTTAATACATTCACCTAACAGTCCAGATGACACTACAGGACTGTTTAAAGCCTTTAGCGCTGCATGGGTGTCTGAAAAAATGAAGATCTGTTTATTTTTATACTCTCTTCTAAGATTTTCTTTTGTACATTGTGAAATGGAATTTACTTTGGCTTGAAATACTATGGTTACCAGACCTAGTGGATTACTAAAGCTACATCTGGATCTTAAACCAAATAGCTCAGAAACCATCGCTGAGTCTGTTTTTGAGCCATCTGTGAACCAGATCAAAGGACACTCAGGTAGTTTCTTGTCATAAGTCCTCTTTAACTATTACCTTGAATTTCTTATGATGATATTACGTTTTTCCAAAGTAGTCTGTTTTCATCTTGAAATTTGGATCTACTACCTCCTTCATTTTGGCTAAGATTCCTGATGCAGACCTTAGAATCTTAGTTGTTTTAGTTTTCTGCAGTCTGAGGAAAGCCATTCTGATCTCCCCTTTATCAAGAAATCCAAAGGGGCCATCCCCGAATTGCTCTTCAACAGTGGGAAGCAAGAAGGTGCTTAAAATATCAATGTAGGTCTGCGCTGTGATCATGCCATGCAAAACAACAAGGGGTGCAAGCCCCCTCCAGGAAAAACATGACCAGACCATAACAGCACCACCTCCAAATTTCACTTTTGGCACTACACATGCTGGCAGAGGATGTTCACCGGGCATTTGCCATACCCACACCCTGCCATCGGATTGCCACATTGTGTAGTGTGATTCATCACTCCACACAACGTTTTGCCACTGTTCAATCGTGTAATGTTGATGCTCCTTACACCAAGTAAGAACTTTTATTGTAGTTTTATGGCAATTATTGCTATAATGACTGTAAATAGTAAGAATGCAGTTTCAAGACTTATCCAATAATTTTCATAACAACTTTGCTTAAGAATATTTTCTGTTAAGCCCTTTGCATGATCATTTTAAAAGTTCCAGTTTTAATAGTGAATTTAATCAGGTGTTAATGGTTATTTCTGTCTTATAGCATGTCAGTGCAAAGACACTGTTATATCTTGCTAGATAGAAAGTTTGATGCTTTTAGGCATTCTATAAATGTATGTAACATTCAATTAAATACTAAGGGGATGTGTTTTGACAATTGTTCTAACTGGCTTTTATCTCTATACTTACACTATGTGAACAAAAGTATCCGGACACCCCACAAACATACATCATCTTAGGTGCATTGTGTTGCCACCTACTGCCTGGTACTCATTATCTGTGACCTCAGTAGTCATTAGACATCTTGAAACAGCAGAATGGGATGCTCCGTGGAACTCACGGACTTCGAATGTGGCCAGGTGATTGGGTGTCACTTGTGTCAGAAGTCTGTATGCAAGATTTCCACATTCCCAAACATCCCTAGGTCCACTGTTTCTGATGTTATAGTGAAGTGGAAACGTGAAGGGACATGTACAGCACAAAAGCGTACAGGCTGACCTCGTCTGTTGACTGACAGAGACTGCCGACATTTGAAGAGGGTCATAAAGAGCAATAGGCAGACATCTATCCAGACCATCACACAGGAATTACAAACTTCATCAGGATCCACTCCAAGTACTATGACAGTTAGGCATGAGGTGAGAAACCTTGGATTCCATTGTTGAGTGGCTGCTATAAGTCACACATCACATAAGAAAATGCCAAACGACGCCTAACTTGGTGTAAGAAGCATCAACATTACACGATTGAAAGTGGCAAAACGTTGTGTGGAGTGATGAATCACACTACACAATGTGGCAATCCGATGGCAGGGTGTGGGTATGGCAAATGCCCGGTGAACATCCTCTGCCAGCATGTGTAGTGCCAAAAGTGAAATTTGGAGGTGGTGCTGTTATGGTGTGCTCATGTTTTTCCTGGAGGAGGCTTGCACCCCTTGTTGTTTGGCATGGCATGATCACAGCGCAGACCTACATTGATATTTTAAGCACCTTCTTGCTTCCCACTGTTGAAGAGCAATTCGGGGATGGCTATTGCATCTTCTAACACGATCGAGCACCTGTTCATACTGCACAGGCTGTGGTGGAGTGGTTGCATGACAATAGCATCCCTGTAATGGACTGGCCTGCACAGAGTCCTGACTTGAATCCTATAGAACACCTTTGGGATGTTTTGGAATGCCGACTTCATGCCAGGCCTCACTGACCTACATCGATACCTCTCTTCAGTTCTGCACTCCATGAAGAATGGGCTGCCATTCCCCAAGAAACCTTCCAGCACCTGATTGAAAGTATGCCTGCAAGAGTGAACGCTGTCATCAAGGCTAAGGGTGGGCCAACACCATATTGACTTCCAGCATTACCGATGGAGGGCATCATGAACTTGTACATCATTTTCAACCAGGTGTCCGGATACCTTTGATCACGTAGTGTATTTTCTTTGGAGTACAGCAACTACTTTCTACTCTATGGTATTCTCAACAAAGGTTATCTAAATCCTTTTGAGTCTTTTAATAGTTCATGAATTTAAATTAGAAGGTGTTTTATAGCTCATATCTGTCAGAGAGAATAGGACTTCTCAATGGTGAAAGAATCATCAAAATTGGTTGAGTGGTTTTAAAGGTTAAAAAAAAAAAAAAAAAAAAAAAAAAAAAAAAAAATAATAATAATAATAATAATAATAATAAACACATACATACAAATTTTCTTTCCTTTATGATATTAGTATACATATCATACCTCAAATGTGATCTGCAATGTTGCAACTACTTTAAATTTATAGCAAATACAGTAAATTGAAATTTACTTTAAATTTATTAACCATTATTAAGGTTAATTGTGTTTTGATAATTGTTCTTTCACATCAGCCATGTGTAAGAACTAAGCTGGAAAGTTGAATCTCATTTGAAAAATGTCAATGTGATGGCCAGAACTCAAACTACAAATTTTTGGCTCTCTGTGTGATTCTCTTACCACTTGAACTACCATTCACAAGATACCTGTACGTGCATAAACCATCTCATCTGATTCAAGTATCCTGGTAAACCTTCAAGCTTAATTTCAAATATCGCAGCTGGTGTGAAAGAATAATTATCAAAAAGAATTAACCCCAATAGTGGTTAATTATAAAGCTTGGAAATTTAAAGCACTTGCAACATTCAAGTCACCTTTGAAGAATGATTTCTCGAATATTTGAGATCTCCTTCAAGGTTTACCAAAACACTTGAATCAGATGAGAGGTTTTAATATTTACATGGGTATCTCCTATCAGTTCATGCTAAAGGACATAAGGGCATGTTTAATCTTGAACCATAAATACCTTTAAATAATTTCTGCATAAACTGTCAACTCAAAATAAGAGTATAGAATTTTAGAAGTGAACCCTGAATATTACAGGATCTACACTGTAGCTCAGTCGGTACAGCATCTGTCTGCTGTGCAAGGGGTCCCAAGTTCAATTCTGGGCTGGGGGTGGAAATTTTTCTCTAGCAAAGATTATTCCCTATCCTGCCCAGAGTGTGGAAGTATGAATGAGAGTGTGAATGTGTGAGTGATCTAATGTATAAAACCCATAGAAAAATCAGAAATCCAATGACAATATACGACTTAAGACCATTGCCAATAGGCCTTATTGCATAGGCAATATGTTCCAAAGGTAAAAAGGCTGTCGATATGACCAATTTAGTTAAAGGTAGGGTATAAATGGAACAATTAAAAAAAACTGTAGTACATAAGAGCAGTACACAGTTTAAATGTTTTCAGGGGAATGCAGACAACTTGATGTATGCATATGTGAAAAGTATGGACTCCTTGTGTCCAGGCTTAGCATGGCACAACTTCTTTGGTTTAAAAGGAGTTATGATGGGCAAGGGGATGACAGGGGTGTTGCAGGGAGGTTTCATGAAGGGTATGCAGAATCTGTGGACCTTCCTTGCATATCTGCACACTAAGGCTGTCCTCCCTATCAGAGCTCCTCCAAGAGGAACTTCCCTAAGTAATTTGTCATGAGGTCAATTGTATTACTTCCCATTAGCTGTTTGCGCTTTCACACCAATGGCTCATGTGAAATTTAATCTATAAGAAACTCTTTAACTATAAATGCTACTCAACTAATATATCCTTAAACAATACTATATTTTAAAAAGAGCCAACATCATCATAAGATTAAACTTGAATAGTCTCTTCAACTACTATGGTCCTTAGCATCTCATTCTCTATTGGGCATGAAAGACCAGAAATTTTGCTCAGAAGCCTTCTTATCAGTATTCAGGTTCTTTTCTGTGCCGTAAATCTATGACATCAGACTGCTGGCTTTACTTCCCTTCTTCAAGGAAGCCATGCTAAAGATTTTTATGCCTGAAAAAATTTGTTGCCCTCTGCCAGGTTTGAATTAGCAACCTTAAGAACTAGAGGCTAGCATGGTACCCCTAGACCACAGAGGATGACATAGTGAAACATAGTGAATGCTAGTGAAGAAAGTTCATAGAATTGGCTTCACCTATAAATGGAGAGGTTAGTGTTTATTGTATCCTTTAATATTACATTTCACTATTATTTTTAATACACTTTAAATCCCCCGCCCCCCCCCCCCCCCCCAAAATAAAAAGTTATAATTCGGACAGTAATGCTGTTTAAATATGCTGCTTCATCCTAAATATTTATATTTATTGCTGACATTAATTCATATATTTAGTTTCTGAACAAGAGTATGTAGCAAAACTAGTAACAAAGATCTGAAATATATGAGAAACTTAAGTGAAGGCAAATTATTTGTTTTAGTAATAAAGAGTAGTTGTATAGTGAATATTTAACATCACATTAAAATTGAATACCGGTACATAAAATTACTTTTGACCACATTTTCAAGAAAAGTGAAAGTGTCTCTTTTTGGCCTGGTCAATTTTTGTAAAGGAACATGATAAATTCATGTTTGCATATTCTCTGCAATGTGATTTTTAAAAGTTGTGCCCCTCCAACTAAAATGTGCTATCATGCTCACCAAGATAGCTGATGTGGCAAGAGTATTGGCACAGCTGAAGATCCACGATTCAAGTTCTGGCTATGGCACTGAATTTTTCAAGCCTGATTCAACTTTACACACACACGCACGCTTGCACGTACATGTAGAGAGTTGGTTGACTAGCTTTATAGATATGTACATTTTTTGTGTATTTTAATTTTATGCTGCAAATAATAAAACTGCAAACAGCTTATTTAAAATAAACATGTAACTAAATAAATGCAACTATTAATTTAGAACCCAGAGTTACATTTTATTAACTAGTTACTTTTATTATATGATATCAGGTAATAGACTTAAAAGGCGAAAGGCATATAAGATCAGTTTCTAAGCCCATATTATTTTTCTTATTATGTTATTTTAATGACAAAAGCAGAAATATGTTACATTCTTTCATGGAATCTACACAATATTTCCCAGGATTGGAAATTAAATAAAAACCACAGAGTACAGTGCAGGATCTTTTCAGGAGAAGCTTTCAACAGTTAAATCATCGCTCCATGTGAAATGAAATATAAAAATTTTCCTTCTCTTCCTTATAATGTGCTTTAAGAAGAAAATCTTGTGCCAGTTCATTCTTACAGAAGGAATACCTTGCTGCCATCTGCTGACATCTGTGTAATAGAGCTGTAGCTTCCTTCAGTCTCTGGATTCTAAGATCTTCATTCGATTCTAGGGGCACAAAAAGTGAATCAAAATTTGATAAAACTTTCTCTGAACATGTAGTATGATTTTCTCCACAGTAACACTTTTCCTTCCAATTGCAGTTCTTGGAAAATAATGGACTGGTTTCTCTTTGTGCTCGTGACCAACGTTTGACTTCATTCTCTATGGTAGAAGTAGAAGCTGTGGGAGATGATTCAGATTCTCTTAGATTCCAAAAATTTAAAAAAGAAAGAAAATGTGGAAAACCAGATGATCCAGAACAGACTTCTGAGCTTGTTATGTTATTTTCTTTGCTTGCTTTTCCTATATTCCAAAGATCATCTAGAACACAAAGCAAAGATGCTTTATAAATACACTATCAAAACAAAATTATAGACAATAGCATGTAATGAAAATGGTTTCTCTTTAGGTATTTCATACTTGGAAATATTGTGAGATGGAAATGTACAAGATAAATGACTAAACATTTGCCTTGCATGGACAGAAAATTAATGTCAGAACAAAAGTAGCAATGCATTATTTTCTAACTACTCCAGGACTTCTTTTTGCAGATGACCTAGTGGTTGGATCTATTACAGTAAGTGGTTTAAAATAATCATTACAAGCAATTGATGTATATTGTAAAGAATGGAGGTTAAAAGTGAATCAAGAGAAAACACAGATTGTGGTTTTCAAAAAGGGAGGAAAAATTAAGCAAATATGAAAAGTGGAAGGGAGAGAATAAAGATTACAGGGTAGTGCGTGACTGTATCTATTTAGGAGTAAAAATAGATGGAGGTAATAAATGGGAGAAACAAAAGAAGTTTGCATTGGCAAAAGGTAAAGGGGCGATGGCAGCAATTAGAAGCTGCAAATATGAAGTACCTAATATAAATGTTAAATGGCTGGAAAAAGTTTATGAGATGGTTGTGGAGGCAAATATGATGTATGGTATAGAAATATGGGGATTAGATAGAGGATGGGAAAGTATAGATGTGGTGCACAGGATGTTTTGTAGAGAAATACTAGGGCTACCGAAGTCAATTGTAAGACAGGTAGCACAATTACAGATGGGCAGGGTGGCAACTAAGGGGAAGATAATGGAAGGAGCTTTGAAATTTTGGTTCAGAACTTTAAATCTAGGAAAAAGTAATGTGTTAAGACAATGTATTGAATACCAAGAGAATAGTTTAATGAATGATGGATGGGTAAGTAATTTATGGAACATTTTGGAGAAAAATGGGTTAGGAGACATGTGGAGAAGGAGGGAAATTAATGTGAAAATTTTTTGGAAAAAGGCGAGGAAAAGACTAGAAGATATAGAAATACAAATCATGTTCAGTGAGATTGCCGAAAAGAGCTCATTAGTTTGTTATAGACCAATGAAAAATACATGGGGTAGGGAAAAATATACAGACATAAAAAATAAAGAAGAGAGAGAATCTATTGCATGGGTAAGAACAGGAGCATGGAGGCTAAAAGGGCTAAGACAGGGTATTCCTCAGAATCAATGTCCGATATGTGGTGGTAATGAAGACATTGAACACATAGTATTTAAGTGCCAAGGAACAGAAAATTGGAGAAAAGAATTTTTTAATAAGAAGTGGTTGAAGGGGGACAGAAATACACTTATGATTGAAATGATATGCAAGGACGCTAGAAGCATTGGACAGTTTTTGTGTAGAGTAAAAAATAAATGGCTTTGGACAGTGGAAAGAGAAAAATAAGAGATAGCGCATCTTACTTTGAATGGAAAACTATAGTGAATGTATGATGGTTAAGTAATCAATAAATGAAAAGTGAAAAACAAGTGAAAATGGGACATGAAAAAAAAAAGAGCAAGATAATTTATTGACAAGAAATTGTAAAATGTAAATAAACTGTAGTGATTGTCTACTGAATGAGTGACCAGCGTCAAAGTGCAGTAGACAATCAAATTTGTAAAACTCTTAGCACAATAAATATACATCAAATACATATCAACTACTCTTCATTTATTTGTTTGTGTGATAAGTACATTTAACAATTATGATTCAGTTTCACTCACTGTTTTATGTACCTAAGTTAAGTTTATCTTTATAGAACAGGCTTGCTGTTTTGTGAGTCTGTGTCACAATTTCTTTCTCCAGCTTTGTATATGAGAAACAATTTAATGGCAGTTCCCAAGAATTCAAAATGACAACTTTACACTAAAGTATTGCCATCCTTGCAATGGGAATTGCTAGTATATCAAATCTTGTTTTGAAACAACAAAAGTTGTTTAAATCACTTCCCAGAGCTAAATATACATGGTATTGTATTTAATGGGAAATTGTGTTGTAAAAACAATTAAAATGTGTGGAACACTTCTAGAAGCACTAAAACTATTCCAAATAAATGAACATATGGAACACGACAGTCTCTACGCAACCAAGAATTATTTGCTTTAAACTCAGCAGTTGACGTGCTGCAAATTAGTACCTACACTGCCAATGTAACAGCTGCAATTAAGACCAACTACAGCTATATTTTTACCATGCATTTATTTTAGGAGCAGTTGCTGATATTGATGTAAACTGAACAAACAGAATGTCACCAAAAGTAACCAGAGAAGACTATAATAGGGAGAATATATCAAAGTTGGCTTTTGATGAATTCCAATAGCTTGTGTTCTCTATATGTAATAGAACTGGACTGTACAGGATCATTGTGCTAATGGAATAGGAAACCCCTTGGATGACAGGCAGACAGAAGAATCAAACACAGGATGTATAAGACATTATTTCTGCTCTAGCATCAACGCTGTTCTAGAATAACATATATTGTCTTAAGTTTTGGCAATTGCTCCCTCATACTGACCATTCATAGGCTTAAGTTGGAGAGTTGAATCAAACCTGAAAAATTATATAGCTTTGTGGTAGAGTGTCAGTATTGAAAGCTGAAGATCCATGGTCTGAGTCCTAGTTGTAGCATTGAATTTTTCAACTTAATCCAGCTCTCCAGTTATATATTCTTCTTTTGGTTTGTAATATTACTGTTTTTTAATATTGTGTTCTGTATGTTATAACTGACTCTGTAGTGGAACAGCCAGAGTGGGAGTCTATAACATGACCCCACTGAGTTCTCTGCCTCCACCTAATGCAGGACATCATGGACAGAATACAATAATAAGGGTGGAATATGGTTAGCATGGAAGTTCCCATTCCAGCCGCTTTGGCAAAATTCCAAGAACAGAGTCACTGCTTTTCTATCAAATAGCTCCTCTATTGGTTCCCATAGTTCTCATGAGGCTGAGTTCACCATATACTACACCACACCCATCAACAAGAAAAAATCCCTGCTGGCATCAGGTGTTGAACCTTGCACCTCTCACTTGCTGGCATCAATGCTACCACAATGATATGGAGACAAGTCATATTAATTATTACTCTAATTAAAATATGCTTTCCGCCTCTGTATTAAATAAGCCTAGGTGCACCAGTCATTGCCCTCTTTGACATGCTCTTACCAGCTCTTGTATATTGTTCTGACTACTATGTTGGTAATGTAATGGTGGATTCAAGTTTTTCCACAGTCACAAATCAGAGCAAAAACTCTGCAGATTGCAATTTAACTGTGCCAGACACTGTGTTAAAATGTTCTAAAGGAAGTATTTTTATCAATGGCCAGCAATTGCAGCACCCAACTTGCACGCAGCTTTCCCATTTCTTGTTTTTCAATCAGGATATTTTGCGATCCTTTATTTGAGATACCTACAATCTCAGCTATCTTGTGCACTTTCACTTGGCAGTTTTGCATTAGTATAGCTTTCTTTTCAATTATCTCTTTGTGGTGATCTTAAATGGGAGGTTGGGGTGTGCTTTATCTTTGGTGCTTCTTCAACCACACTTAAATTCATTCATCCAGAAATAAGCAGTCTAGAGTGATAGTAAAATTAAATTAAATTGAGTTTTATTTATGGACACTCTTTAACTACTATGGTTCTTAGCGTCCCATTCTATATTGAGCATGAAAGACCAGAAATTTTGCTCAGAGGCCTCTTTATCAGGCTTGAGGTACTTTTACATGCCATAAATCTATGACACAGGTTCACCAGCTTTACTTCCCTTCTGAAGGAAGCCATGCTTAGGATTTTTATGCCCGAAAAAATCCATCGCCCTCTGCCAGCTTTGAACCTGCGATCTCGGGAACTAGAGGCTAGCATGGTATCCCCAGACCATGGAGGATGACTTCAGTGACAGTGCTGAGCCTGCATGAACTTCAACTGTTATTTAATCTGTTGTGCAGACAACCATTTAAATGAAAATGACTAATAACAGCATGAAACTTGTTTTTCTCCATTTTCTAAGGCACATGTCACACTGATCACTTCAAATAGCCCTCATGCTCTTAACAAGTAACTGAACTAAATATTTATCTGAAAATTTGTCTGAAACTGTTATATGAATTACTCTTGCCAACAATGGTGCTGTATAACAAAATTTCCTGCCATATGGAAATTTACAAGACTTAACAAACAACCCTCATAGCAGCTCTTTCTTATCTCTGTTCTGGCCATAAATGCTTTCCAAAAGCTCTTTACCAGTCATACTGGGTGTTCATTTTAAATTGGTCCTGCCATAGTTCACTGTTACTCCAAGTCATGTCACTATTTCTATATGAGTTTCACCTCCTTAGAGGTTTGTGTCAAAAAAGTTGCCTAGTTCCCATGGCATAACAAAGTCCTACAGTGGCACTCATACCCACAGCACTCTTTGTCAATCAAGCAACCGATCTCAATCCCCCATGGAAATTACTGGTAGTAACAGAGGGATTTGAGGTACTGTTTACATTTAAACTGTCCATTTTGATTCCTGTATTGCAGTAAACTGTTTATCAGCACCTGCATCAGGATTCCTTTAACATAAGAATAATCAGTCTTCATTACTGAAACATACTTCAGAACAGAGGTTCTTTGAAGGTGAATATGAATACTATATCAACCAATGTGTAATTGATATTGCAGAGAAATATTCCCAGTTTCAACAAATGTCTCAAAAGAACCTGAAGAAGAAAATTGAGAGTTAGTTTATGTTTAAGTTGTTGTGCATATAAAAACAAAAAATTTGCTGTGTTTGTAATATGTCATATTTCTAATTATTGTATTTTCTGTGTTTTTTTTTATGATAGGTACATTGCTTTCTTATGGTAAACAGGATCTGTATGGTGGAAAAAGAGTCTGAGATGGCGAGGGACACTGAGAAATGGTGTTTTGCAAGAAATGTGGCTCATTAAAATATGATATGAAAATTAGTCTTAACATGATGATGTAATCAATGGAATTATCAGCAACCCTGAGGGCCTCCAAGTTTCCCAAGTGTGGCTTCAACGGAGTTTTTTCTCTGGGGTTATCTGAAGGACTGAGTCTGTGCTACACATCTTGAAAATCTAAACCAGCTGCCGAACTTCATACTCCAGGAGATGACAATGAGATGTCATGCCTGCAATGCTTGAGGCTGTCTTCCAAACTTGGTCAAGAGAATGAGGATATGCTTACAGTGGAATGGTGGACATGTTGAAATATTGTTTATAAACTTTTGTTATGTTAATACTTTGAAGATGTTTTAGTATTTGAGAGTTCTAACGGAAATTATTAAATTGTATTAATTTTAGAAGCATGATGGAAATCAAATAAATAAACAATTTTTTAGAAAGAAGGTAACAAAAGTATAAAAGAAATTATAACAATGTGAAAGAAATAAAAAATTAAAATTTATATAGAATCAGTCAAGAGAAAAAGAATAAGAAGAAAGCCATGAAACTATGTATATTGTATATTTATTGTGCTAAGAGATTTACAATTTGATTGTCTACTGAAATTTGACCCTGGCCACTCATTCTGTGGACAATCACTGCAGTTTATTTACATTTTACAATTTCTTGTCAATAAATTACCTTGTTTCAGTTTTTCATATCCCATTTCCACATGTTTTTCACTTTTCACTTATTGATTACTTTACCATCACACATTCACCATACTTTTTTCCATTCAAAGTAAGATACCTACACTACCTCTTACTTTTCTCTATCCATAAAATTCATTAGTAACATTTTAAATTCATTAAATGTATAAAAATAAGCATTGTAAAATAAAATAAACATCTAGATAGAAATATGTTTGTAAAAAGTATCACAAAAAATGAAGAATGCTAGCAATGCCAGCATGCAACAAAGCAAAAACCATTGTAAGAGATGAGACAATCAACAAGCTAAAAAGAGACGCCATTGTATCTTTGTATGCACCAAATGCATAGCATCGAAGAAGAGAAAATTGCAGAAGTAATTATAGGAAGAAAAAAGAATTGATTGTGTTTTTAGTGAGGTTGAGCATGTAACATCACGAGATCATTATTAATCAAGAGGAAAATATCTATGAAGTATAAATATAGCTCTGCAAGAATGCGAAGAGAAGATTTTAATTCCACGTACATAAGTACCTGGATTAGACCTATCATGAGACAGGGAAAAGAAGTTTTAGCTCCTGACTGATCATAATTATTTGTAATAAAAAGAAAGAAAAAGAATTAATTATCTGCAATAATATATGACTCCCAAATAAAACTTATTAAAAATTAAAACACAACAATACAACAGTTCCTGAGATTTATTGAATAATAAGAAAGCATTTTTGAATAACTGTGAGAATTTAAAAACAATATAGTCAGTTCAACATCAAATATTTTCATATTCAAAATTTGGAAAACAAAGAATTTGCAAAAACATGAGTCTCACCACAACAACAATAAAAGAAGATTTAAAAGGAAACATTTATTTATCTTTATTCAAATATAATTAGAACTCTGATAATATGTAACATTTCCAAAAGCCATAACAGTTTAGAAAGCACTGATGTTTACAAAAAGGTTAATTTACTATTCAAAACATGTAAAGTAATTTATTTTGTTATCTTCTCCACCTATCACTTTGTAATTAAGGAAAATTAATGCTTCAGAAAACCCAAAAATATTATGTAATGAACCCCAGCTTTCAAACTCTTCTCTGCTTTTTCTTCCACCCTAGAACATTAACTTTAAAAGCTATTGGATATCAACGGTATTGAAGTTATGAATATTCTGATTTTACTAAAAAAAAAAAAAAATTAATCTAATAGATAATCAAAATAGATTAATTAATATTCCAATTCTATTCATGCAACAGTTGCTGACATCTGGCATTCAGATTCATTAACATCTCAAGACTAAAGGATTGCCAGTCACTGCTGGCATCATATAATATGCTGGACAACAGACCACAATAAAATGAACACTAAGCAATTTTTCTAGCCCGATCTTTTTTAGACCATTCTTAAATGTGTTGTACAACCATAGTAATCCATTTCATTTTCTCCACTTTCCTTTCAAGATATATTTTATATCCTTTCAAAATATTGCCTTCCTTCAATTTATTTAAGCTAAATGGACATTTAATTACTCTTCCAAAATCAAGCATAATATTTCTAATTCTAACAGTGCACCTTATTCTCGATACTCTTTGGAGATCTAAAATTATATACTGTTCACAAAAATAAACTGCAATAAATCTATTATTTCAACAAACCTTTTACACTGTTGGCTGTCACAGTTTTGGGTAACCTTTGGTCACACACTTTTTCTGAACGGCCAAGTAAGCATCCAAAAATATCTCCAATGAAAGGAAGATATGGTAGTTTTGAAGTTTCCTTCATAAAAGTGCACTGATAACGTGGCAGACAGACATCTTGGTAGAGTTGACACAGCTTCTCAAACATGCTGTAACAAGTAAAGCAAAAAGATAAATAATTTTAAAAAATGTAAAACATATTTTGGTATTACATTTAAAGTTACTTATGTATGCAGAACATTCTACATTAAGTTTTAAGTTTGCTTTTTATCTATTTGAAGCATACTATGATCATGAAAAATAGTAGTATTCGCACTAGTTTTGGTTCATATTTGTAAAAAACTTATGTGTTGCATTTACATGACTTTCTGTTATCACTCTTCTACAAACTATTCTTAAAAAAACTTATTCTTCTACAGTTAAACCTTCATTACTTATTTCCTCATTTTGTAGGTATTAGTAGAATACAATAAGCCAAAGTAATAGTCAAATCTTTTAAAAGCTGGTCACTATGTGATGATGAAACTCTGTTCTCTTTGCATGAACATTAAAAAAGAAGGAAAAATAAAGAGTAGTAATTTGCAGTTGAGAAAAGTATTAAGTATTCGAAAATTCAAATGAAGAACAAAGAATATCTCAAAATGGCTAATTCCACAAAAAAAAGTTTATTTGGCATAAATTGTGTCCTTTGATGAGATGCACATTTTTTGTATAGTAAGATATTGTCTATCTCTTATGGGTTACCAATTATACAAAGGCAGTTTGGAATAAAGAGGACTTCAGTGACTTTCCCAGAAAATTCAGATATGTGTTTTATTTTCCTGAAAATAGCTTAAATATATGGCATTTTAATCAAAGTCATTAGAGTCATTTTTGAGAAAATAAAAAATAACAAAACAACTTTCCATGTAAAGGGCAGTTTGGGGTGGGGGTTTTTGTTGAAAATGTTGTTGCATCCTTGGAAGATCCTGAACTTAAATAATAAGTATCAAATTTAACCAGCTTTTTATTTTTGCTTTTATTCTCACACACTCACTAAAAATACTTTTTTTTTTTTTTGCTTTGGGTGCCTCAAAGCGTGCATTTCTGGTGAAATCTTAACATCAGATTTTTGGGTGGAATACAATACTTCCTCCATTTATTGTGAGTATGTAACAGAGAAAGTAAAAAAGTAAAAACAAAATCCTGTACACAATTCTTTTCACCCATACCATTTCACAGGAACTTCCATAAGTATATACTATTCATATAAAAAGCTCCTCCTTCTATCCACTTTATGTTAACTATGATGACATAAGAATTTGTCTAGAAACTTTCTTAAACCATGTAATATGGATTTTATTGTGCAGGGTTTGGAGATAACATGCAGCTGTTTATGCCACAGCAGATTTTTGTTATGCATGAGCAAAGAGTTTGTAATACACTGAGTTTATGCAGAGGAAAAAAGAGAGACAGAGATTCGCTCATTTTGAAATGTTTATAGATGACACACAAAGCAAGTTTCAACCTAGGAAAGTTATTCATTTTGTTACTTTTTGTCTTGGCAGTTTTACCATTGTATATTCAATACCAATCTGTGCTTTCATTCAACCTTTATCAGATTATGGATTTTACTATAATTCAAAGCATTCCAGATGTTTCCAATATTTTCCATGCATGTGTTTGTTTCTTTCATGTCTTAATTTGATTCTTTCACCCATTACACTAAACATTTTTAATTGAATCTACATATGTTTACTTCTTACTTTCTCTAGTGCAGATCGAGGAAGTACTGCATTTTACCCAAAATTTTGTATGTCACTGGAAATGCATATTCTGAGGTCTCCTAAATAAAAAAAAAATTGTGCATGCATGCACACATATACATACCAAACTTAGGAGGTAGAAAAAATAAAAGAGCTGCTGAAGGTTAATAAAAATATTTAAAATGATCTCTGTTCAATTTAAATCAAAAGAAGACTTACTGATACTTAGAAGCACGTCTGCGTCTAAGGCGTGCCCATGTGCTGTGAAGCCTATATATTCCTGGGCTTTGAAGACCAGCAAGGACACTGCGGCATGATTGAAAGTTGCTGATACTATTACATTTATCAGCTGTATTGATGAACCGGATCATTAGTTCAACTCGTGCCTGAAAAACTGTAATGTAAATATTTATCCAATATCCAGTAATGTTTCAGATGTTAGATCAATAATTGCTCTCCTTGACTAACATGGAATGATTATAATTCAAAACATCACAAGGATGCTCAGAGAATGAAGTGAAAATATATTAAAAAGTAGCAAATGTATCAGTATGGTAAAAGCTTAAACTGAAAATAATATTAAGTACTTCTAAGAGCATTACCTACTACAGAATAAAAATACAGATATTTTCTATTACAGAAAAATTGGTGATTCATAAGTTAAGTTTGAAGTTTTCCAAGAGGAATATCTTGAAGGCATGCATGTCATTATATCTCATCCATGAACCTAAAAGTAGATCATAAATTTTCTGTTCCTTGGCACTTAAATACTATGTGTTCAATGTCTTCATTACCATGACATATCGGACATTGGTTTTGAGGAATACCCTGTCTTAACCCTCTTAGCCTCCATGCTTCAGTTCTTAACATTGCAATAGATTATCTCTCTTCTTTATTTACTATGTCTATATATTTTTCCCTACTCCATGTATTTTTCATTGGCCTATAACAAACCAATGAGCTCTTTTCGGCAATCTCACTGAACATGATTTGTATTTCTATATCTTCCAGTCTTTTCCTTGCCTTTTTCCAAAAATGTTTTATGTTATTTTCTCTCCTTCTCCACATGTCTCCTAACCCATTTTCCTCCAAAATGTTCTGTAAATTACTTACCCATCCATCATTCATTAAACTATTCTCTTGGTATTCTATACATTGTCTTAACATATTACTTTTTTCTAGATTTATAAATAAATAACAGAACCAAGATTTGACCCTTGACATGTTGTACATGTGCCTTAGAGGAAACGTTTGTGATAATTTCACTTGTGTTTTTATATACATAAGAGATTTCTACCATCTGTTGCAAGGAAGTTAAATATTTCTTACACCACTTATTCAGCATTCCTCATATACCAATAACTACTAGTTTCTCCAGTGTTCTACTAAGTCAAATGCCTTTGACAAATCTAAAAGTATACCAATAATTTCCTTTTTTATATCCATAGACTCATGTACATACTTAGCCAAATCTGCTATTGCTGTGTTTTGAGTGTGGATTTGTCTTTTATGAAAATTGTGTTTGTCTGTCATTGTAATATATTTTATAAAGAACTATGCAAGTCTTGTATACATTACTTTCTCAATTATTTTTTAAAAAACTGATAGTAGTGATACTGGTCTGTAGTTTCCTACCTCAGACTCTGCCCTTGCATCTTTAGTTTTTCTGAAAATTTACCTGTTGAAAATGAGAGGTTTATAACACAACATAGAGACTTTATTATGTGCTGATAGAATTTCTTTATAAAAAGTGTGACTTGTGGTTCTTGCATCAATCACCTAGAATCTTTATGATGTAAGTAAAGTTTGAGAATTTTATTACTGATTCCATCAGTCGTGTCCTTCAACAAATAGTTTCAGCATAATAAATATAATTTCATTCATTTGGAATGACCTTATTAAGTTCCAGAAAAGATGTTTATAAGCACAACCACAGTAGATTTTCATGATTATAACTGATTTGTATTGTGTTTAATCTTATGTAAAAATAACACACTTGATTAAAAGCTTGTTTTTATATATCTATTGGTTTCTTAAACATGTACTAGTAATGACTAGGTACACATAAAGCATCCTATGTGGCTCAGTCATAATTACCTTTCAAGACAGACAAGGCAGATTATAAGGACCCCAAACCATGCAAGCACAATGTCTGCAGACAGAATCATAGCCATGTGCTCAATTATATTCCTCTTGGAGAAAGTAATTAGAAGCCATATATATCCTTATCTGTATGACAGGTAATTCCTAACCTTTTGACTCATGGAGCCCTTTTAAGAATAAATTTCTATAGCAAAGCCTCATGGCTATGTCTTAAGGAGTAGTGTCATTCATAAAAGCTGAAAAATTCAACTTGGCAAATTTCTATTCGGAATATATTCTCTCTTCCTCCCTCTCCCTCTCTCTTGCATTTGTTGCACAAATTTAAATATGCTAACATAAGTTGTTTCACTAAAATTAAGTTGAATTATCTCAATTAGAGTTTTATAGATAGATAGATACTTTAGCTATTCCTTGGCACTTTAGATAGATGCTTTATTTTGTACATTTTTATACACACTTATAAACTAACTTAACCTATGTACATATTTGCTTGCCAGCTGTGCTGCTTTTTTGCCTGCCACCCTGGCCTTCTGGCTCGTCTGAGCATCCCTTGCTATCCTTAATCCCTATTGCCCAACCTCTCCTTCCTCCGTTTGCCTTTCTACCTTTCTTATCTCTCTTACTTTTCTAATCCATTTCTGTTTTACTTTCTTTAAGAACTCCCCCATATTCTTATTTTGCTTTTCTTCTTTTCTTGTTAACATTTTAATTGCTACTATTTTTCTATCCATTTTTTCCCATTTTTCTTCCCATACTTCTTGTCTCCATTTTGCTAATTCTTTGCATTCTGTCATATAATGCTCTGTGTTTTCACTGCCTCCGCATAATTCACAAATTCCATTTTTTTTGCCTCTTAGCCCTCTCAGATACATTGATCCTGTTTTCATCCATGTAAATGCTGCTTTTTCTGCTCTATTACAATAATCCACATACCCCTCTCTTCCCCATTTCCTTTTTACTAATCTATAGAACCCTAGTGACTTTTTATTCTCTAAGCTTCCCCAAATTCTTGTCTTTCTATGCTCTCCACTCTGTTTCTTGCTGTTATCCAGAAGCCATTGCTATTTCTTTCTCCTGTTCTCCAAATATCTCCCATTCCTATCTTCTCTATAATTTTTTCTACCCCTGTCCACCAGCTATTTTTATTTTTCATATAGAATTTTATAATAATTTCATAGTTCTCATGTTGCATTTCAGTTTTCAATTTTGAAATTTGTGTCACTGGGAACTCACTATGCAGATAAATTAATGTGAATTAGAATCGAAATTCATGCATCTATCAGACAATGTTGTTTTGGTCTAAAGAAACCTTGAGATAGAAAAACAAAAATTGATATGCAGAGGTAATCATTCATATCTTGAAAATACACATAGGGTTGCCACATTAAGCTCGAATGACTTTGAATCACCCTCCCACTCTGTCATTGGTCAAACTGCTTATGCTTATTTTTGCATCAGTTCACTGCCAGTGCCAGCTGTCTGCTGGCCCAGTCTGAGGCAAAGTTTACTCGTAATGGCTTCAACAATCGCTGACTTGTGGCAGGGGTACATTGTTGGGCTTTCTGAAGCCGGTTATAGTCTTTCAATGATAGCAGAAAGGTGCAACCAAAAAGGTCTTACCATAAATAAGTCATGTGTGGGGCGTATAACACAACTGCATAAAAATGGATTCCCACCTGAGCCTCAGTGTGCAAAAACATTAGCAAGAAAACGGTCACGGCCAACACAACCTAAAGCAGTAGTAGCAAAGGTGAGTGCAACAGTGACTAAAGAAAACCCACCACCTCAAAGAAGCATTTCCAGCCGCATTGGAATATCCAAAGGGACCGTCTATTGGATAATACACAACAATTTGGGTTTAGAACGGTGACATAAAGCACATGGACACGCCTTGAAAGAGTGGCACATCAGAGAATGCTTCACCAATGCAAGAAAACTCTATGAACACCACTTGACAGGCGAAAAGTGGCAATGGGTGGTTTCTTTAGATGAAGCATGGGTTTATCTAGGTGACACAAAAATTCCGAGCCATTTATTAGCATCAAGTGGGCCAAAAGGGGCTCCAAATTTATTCGGGAGAACAAGGAAAAGTTTTCCAAGGGATTCATGGTGGTTGCAGGTTATTGCTCTCGGGGGAAACTTGCATTCACAGAGTTGCCAACAATGTAAAAATTAATGCAGCCTACTATCAAAGGAATGTTATGGACCCAATTTTTAATGAAGAGATTTATTGGTTGTATGGTGAGGATGCCCCAAATGTTTGTATGCACATGGATAAAGCATCCAGTCACACCTCTCGGTCTTCCCAGCATTACTACCACTGGAAAGCTATGAAAATGGGTGTCAATATGATATCATTTAAAAGGATCCCTGTGAAATCACCAGATGCCTTCCCAATGGATTTTTGCTGATGTGGTTTGCTGAAGCAGCGCCTTGCTTCTCAGCATCCCACCACAATTGAAGGATTCTGGAAAGTCTGCCAGGAGCAGTGGGCTAACATCCCCCTTCCTGTTCTTAGACACAGCCCGCTTCAATGGAAATTGCACTGCAGAGCCATACTTAAAGCCCATGGAAATCACATTGAACACAATAGGTGATGGCAAAGAGGAATCTCCCCATGAAAAAACATAAGCAAAATCGTCCGAGCTTAGGTGGAGCAACCCTCCGTATTCCCTATGATAAATAATGTCAATATATATGCTGAATATTTTTTGAAACAAAATTACTTTATTTTATACTATAGTATAGTATAGTATTTATTGTGCTAAGAGTTTTACAAATTTGATTGTCTCCTGCACTTTGACCCTGGTCACTCATTCAGTAGACAATCACTACAGTTTATTTACATTTTACAATTTCTTGTCAATAAATTATCTTGCTCTTTTTTTCAGTTTTTTTCATGTCCCATTTCCACTTGTTTTTCACTTTTCATTTATTGATTACTTATTTATTTTATAAATGTAGCCTGCTCAAGGAGCATACAAACATTCTCTCTCCTAACATTGCACATATCATAAGCTCAATATATTCTTGTTATTATACTTACTTCACTAATATTATGATTGGTATCCACAGTATACCAGAGTTGAAAGGTGAAGGGATCTACAAACCTTTAACAAGTTTTCCTGCAGTATCTGTGTTGCAATGAGGCAAGAAATGCGGTGTGCAAAAGCTATTAATGCTGCAATATTAGGGGCATTTTTTGATGACTGTTGCCATAATACAATATGAAGTTCAGATGCCGGTATCTGCAAAGTACATCACAAAACACAGAAATCATAATATTTGATAATTCTGTTAATACTTCCAGATTATAATTGAAAGTGTGATGAAATTACCACTTATAAATTGCAACATTCAGTGAAGCAAAATTATAAAGTTTATTAGAGTCGCACTATCGCTCAATCTATTTCAGTTATTTATACCTTAAGCAAGTGAAGTAGATTGAGAGATAGTATGACTCTTAAACAACTTTATGCAATGAAAGGTTATTACGAAGGTACCTTCAGGAAAAGCTCTCTGTCAATTAGAGTTATTTGCTGGACCAAAGTATTTGAGTCAAAATCCCAAGCTGTCATTATTAAGTCCCTCTTAAGGATCTTCTTGAGGTGGTCCAGTGAGCTAAATTCACCTTCCTTTTTGCATTTTTTAGCTGTTAATGAAAGAATAAGGGTATTAAGGCAACATTTACCTTATGACAACTGATTTGAAAGTAAGAAAAGAAAGGTAAAAGCTGATTAAAACAAAAAATTTCAAACAACAGATAAGTTCATTAGGAAATAAGTTGAAAGTAAAAGGTTACCCTTATTTATTTATTTATTTTGTACTTATTTGTGCATATTATTTCATTATTTTATCTCTCTAAATCACATGAGTGATGCAAAGGCTACTGCTGGATGTATTATGCAACTGAGGAAGTGAAATCCTTCATACCATAGTTCCAGTAGTGCTTGGCATAACACCTGCATAATGCAAATAAGCTTGCATTATGCATATATCTCTGAACTAGTGTGCATTCTTTCTGTGGATTCATTCTAGTTGGGCAAAATACCATCTCATATCCAAATAAAACTACATTACTGAGCGGAACGGCTTAGGTGGTAACATCTGTGGCCCTCATTCAGGATGTTCCGGGTTCAAGTCCCATGGGTTGATCAATCTGGTGGAGTTTATTCATGATTTCCCTCAATTGCCAGATTGGATACTTAATACCATGACCCAAAGTTCCACCTTAGATCTAAAACAATGGTAAAAATGAAAATAGATGGTAATAGCACAGGCTCTGCCATCTATCCTCAGATAATGAAAGAGGTAGACTGGACAGCACCCTAATGCCATCTGCCTAGCATGTGTAGAAGCAGAGATATTGTTGCCTAACACTAAGGCCTCTGTGAACACGTGTCAAAGCTGCCATCACCCATTACGCATAGAAAGAGAGGTACAGTTGCCTAGCACTAAGGTCTCTATGGACAGGTAATGAAGCAAGATGGTATGGTACAGGAATGAGATCTAGAAGGTTTAACTGTCCAACACACACTGATCCATAAGGTATCTCCTAACAGATCTGACATGATATGACCATGTGGTTAAAGCAACACAAAATAGAAAGGAAAAAACCTATATTTTTATTCTTATGGCATTAATCACCTTCTTCCAACTATCAGTTCAATTATTTGTGTAATAAATGACAAAGAGATAATTTTGAGCTAATTATTTCTTTTTAGAGCATGACTAATACATCAATATTAATAATTAGATATTAGCTATTATTTTCATCACTGTTATCATAACTTCCATCACAGTTGTAATTATTATTGATCGGTAACAATACCTTTCATTTCTTTTCTCTTTTGTGCTTTCCTAGCTAACATATGCCATATAATGTTGCTGTTATTGTCACGCCTGCTTGACACAGCTGCATCACCATCATTCTTTTTCTCTTCTTGTTGGAATCTGAAATATTATATAAGAATATTTTGTTGCAAAGATTAGATAGTTATCTAAGTAAATACAATATATTACAGAACTTACAAAATGGCTTTAGTAAAGGGTGATCTACTGCTTCTGCCATTAATCAGTGTATTCATAAAATAATTGGGAAACTAGAAAATAATGAAGTCAGCACTTTATTCTTCAACATATTTAAAGCCATTGACTGTGTTGAGAATAACATTTTAATTAGTAAACTTGAAAACTATGGCATAAGGGGTCTTCCCCTGGAATTAATTCGCAGTTATCTGGTTGGAAAAAGCAGTTAACTGAAATATCATAAAAAAAAGGGAAACATTCAAAATGTAAAATCAGAATTACAACCTGTGAAATATGGTGTACCATAAGGTTCTGAGGTAGGACCATTATTATTTATTTTTTATACTAATGATATCAAACCTCCAGCAAACATTTCTGTGGTAACCTATGCAGACAACTCTACAGCAATATCAGCAATATGCTGAAGTAAGTCAATAGTAGAGCTAAACACATTAAATAACACCACCACTCAGTTGTTCAGGTATTTTTCAGTTCATAAATCTATGTTACAACATGCAAAACATTTAATATGATGTAATTTAATATATTAAAGAAAAACAGTAATGGGCATCAGCAAGGGGAGGGATGGGACGGCAAATGTTCCTCTCTGGAATTACCAATAACGTTTTATGTTGTCGTTGTTATTATTATTATTATTATTATTATCATTATTATTATTATTATTATTATTATTATTATTATTATTATTATTATTATTATTATTATGTCCTTACTGTGGTCTTCATCAATGCCATATTAGGACTATTTTATAATCTATAACAGCAGCTATTTCTTTTCTTAGGTCTGTGATTCATTGAAAAGTGACTTTGTATTTTGCAGTATAGTGGTTCAAGATATTCTGTTTAATGAGTTTCATTTAACCAAGTCAGCATAGCATTCTGCAAGTCAGTTTCATGTTGTTTACTTAAACAGTCTGAAACAAAAGCCATGCACAAACTTGCAATTTCTTGTACTGTTGAAGGAACGAGGAAATTTAATGTTTTCTTGCTAACTCTTAAAGAACATAACAATTGTAAGGGGAATTATTCAATCACATTAAATTTAGAAGCATAATAGAAATCAAATAAATAAATTGTTTACAAGAAAGAAGGCATAAATGTGAAAGAAATAAACACTTTAAATTTATATAGAATCAAAGGAAGAAGAAGAAGAAGAAGAAGAAAGCCATGAAACTATATAAAATTCACTAGTAACATTTTAAATTCATTTAGATATATAAAGAAATGTATTGTAAAAAGAACAAAAAGATAATAACAGAAATCATTTAAATAAGTGTCGAGATAAAAATATGTTGTAATTAGTAGTAGAAAAAAATGAAGAAGCTAGCAACACAAACATGCAACAAAGCGAAGACTGTTGTTAAAGACAAGAGACTCAACAAGGTAAAAAAAGATATTATTGTATCTTTGTATGCACCAGACACGTAGCATCGAAGAAGAGAAAATTGCAGAAGACATTATCAGAGAAAGAAGTGATTGTGTTTTTAGTGAGGCTGAGCAAGTGATATCGCAGGATCATTATTAATCAAGTGGGAAATATCTGTGAAGTATAAATATAGCTCCATGAGAACGCATAGAGAAACTTTAAAACTCCACATAGATAAATATCTCGATTAGATCTATCGCGAGGCATGTATCGGAAGTTTTAGCTCCCAACTAATCATAATTATTTGTATTAAGACAAAAGAATTAATTATGTGCAAAAATATGTGACTATAAAAATTTAAGAAAAGTTAGTAAAAATCTAGAGCTCAACAATACAAAAGTTCTTGAGGTTTTGTTGACTAGTAAGAAAGCATTTTTAATAAATTTATGAAAATTCAAATAATGTAATAGATTTGGTACCAAATATTTTTATGGATATTAGGATATTTTTTTAAGAGAAAGAAGATGAGCAAAGACAATGCTACAGCTGTGCTACAGCCACCACACCTAAGGATAATCCTGTTTGTATTAACCTATTACCAGAAGAAGGAGCAGTATGTTCATCAAATTCAGGGAATGAAGATAATAATTGCTCTGCAGTAGTATTGTTTCTGTATGTAGGATGTTATTTAAACTACAGTCAAAGAATAAGCACTGACTTAAGGTATGAACTTATCAACAGCCTTTGGGTACCTTCCACATTGTATAACTTCAAATCAGATGTAGCATTAGGAAATTGGCAATTCCAATTACAATGGCTTGCTGAATGCTCATCTTGGCTGGTATACTCTGCAAAACAGAAAGGGGCTTTGTGTCGGCATTGCATGATTTTTCAACCAAAAGTGCTTCATGGTATTCAAGGTGCATTTATAGTTTGCGCTTTTACTAAATACAAGAATTTCCATGATGCAGCACAAGAGCATATGAAGTCATCTTGGCATCGTGAGGCTAAATAAATCTAGCAATTCATGTATGTGATGAAAAAATCATCACTCAGCATGGCAAAACAGATAGATCATGCTTACAAAAGAGAAATTGAAGAAAACAGGCAAAATCTTTATCCTATAGTTTCTTGCATTGTTTTTGTGGAACTCACGACTTACCTCTTCATGGTAGGAATCCATGTTTTGGCATTTTCTATGATCTACTGGATTTTAGAGTTGATACTGGGGACATCATCTTAAAAGATAACCTCAGTACCTGTAGTGAAAATGCTAAATACAATTCTGTTTAAATTCAAAATGAACTAATTACACTCTGTGGAGATTGTTCAGAAGACATTGATTTTCTTACCCAATGAAAGTAATGCATTCATCAACTGATGAATCCACAGATATAGTAGAAAAGCAGCAGCTCTCTATAGGGGTGCACTTTGTGGACAGCAATAACAGTGCTTATATTGTTTGAGAAGAATTTCTTAGCTTTACACCACTTAATGATCTGAATGCTAACAGTATAGTAAACACTATTACTAAATTTTTAACTGAATCTGATGTCGACATGAACAAGCTCATTAACCAAGGATACAATGGTTGCTCAGTTATGGCTGGTAAAGAAAATGGAGTGCTAAAGCTTAGAGATCAATATCCTAAGGCTCTATTTTTCCTTGCAGTGCATATAATCTTAATTTAATAGTCAATGATCTCAACAATGTTTTGAAAATAAGCAACAGTGAAGGTAGTAATAAAATTTGTCCAAGAAAGTCCACTTTGAAGAAAATTGATTCCAAACATACTTCTATTATGAGAAACTAGGTGGACTGCAAAATATAAAGCCATTCGCATATTTTCAGAGCTTCTTCTTCCATTATTGAAGCTCTCCAGACATTATCAGTTGATGGAAACAATAAAATGTGACAGTATGCACATATGCTGTTTTGCTTAGCTTAGACATCTATATTTCTGGTATCATTACACATTGTTGCAAAATACTCTTCCCAGTTGCAGCCCATGGCTAGCATTCTTCAGGGAATTGAAATTGATCCTCTCAGTGTGCAAGAACATGCATTGCAGCTGGTAGCTCTGTTTGAGGATCACAGAAAGAGAGAAGTTGAAATCTTCTTGCTACAACATGTACCACAGAATGGTCATTCAGCACTCTCTGCTGTGTAAAAATTTGGCCCCGATCAACAATGTACGAAGAACACCTGAATGGTCTTTGTCTTCTGAGCATTCATCGTGAAAGGGTGAATGTCAAGAAACAAACATTTATTGGTGAGGTCATCAATAAGTTCGCATTACAACCTTGTTTAGTTTAGTTTAGTTTATTGTGCTAAGAGTTTTACAATTTGATTGTCTACTGCAATTTGACCCTGGTCACTCATTCAGTAGACAATCACTACAGTTTATTTACATTTTACAATTTCCTGTCAACGCATTCTGTAGACAACCACTACAGATTATTTAATTTTACAATTTCTTGTCAATAAATTATCTTGCTTTTTTTTTTTATTCAGTTCTTTTTTTTCATGTCCCAATTCCACTTGTTTTTCACTTTTCATTTATTGATTACTTAACCATCACACATTCACTATAGTTTTCCATTCAGAGTAAGATGCGCTATCTCTTATTTTTCTCTTTCCACTGTCCAAAGCCATTTATTTTTTACTTTACACAAAAACTGTCCAATGCTCCTAGCGTCCTTGTATATCATTTCGATCATAAGTGTATTTCTATCCCCCTTCAACCACTTCTTATTAAAAAATCCTTTTCTCCAATTTTCTGTTCCTTGGCACCTAAATACTATGTGTTCAATGTCTTCATTACCACCACATATCGGACATTGATTCTGAGGAATACCCTGTCTTAACCCTCTTAGCCTCCATGCTCCGGTTCTTACCCATGCAATAGATTCTCTCTCTTCTTTATTTTTTATGTCTATATATTTTTCCCTACCCCATGTATTTTTCATTGGTCTATAACAAACTAATGAGCTCTTTTCGGCAATCTCACTGAACATGATTTTTATTTCTATATCTTCCAGTCTTTTCCTTGCCTTTTTCCAAAAATGTTTTATGTTATTTTCTCTCCTTCTCCACATGTCTCCTAACCCATTTTTCTCCAAAATGTTCCATAAATTACTTACCCAACCATCATTCATTAAACTATTCTCTTGGTATTCAATACATTGTCTTAACACATTACTTTTTCCTAGATTTAAAGTTCTGAACCAAAATTTCAAAGCTCTTTCCATTATCTTCCCCTTAGTTGCCATCCTGCCCATCTCTGATTGTGCTACCTGTCTTACAATTGACTTTGGTAGCCCTAGTATTTCTCTACAAAACATCCTGTGCACCACATCTATACTTTCCCATCCTCTATCTAATCCCCATATTTCTATACCAGACATCATTTTTGCCTCCACAACCATCTCATAAACTTTTTCCAGCCATTTAACATTTATATTAGGTACTCTATATTTGCAGCTTCTGACTTCAGCTGTCATTAAAAAATCCAGTGGAGGAAAGCTAGAGAAGAAGTTAAGGTATGCAGTCAACATTATTTTCAGGAGAATTTGATTTGTAACTACATTGAGAATTTAACTTTCAGGATTTATTTACATTATGTTCGTAATTATGATTTGTTGTAGATTTTAATAATGAAGTAAGAATTAACATGCTCCATTTGTGGCCTAGTGATCAACCTGTCAATCTCCATATCCAGAGTTATCAGGTTCGATTCAGAGTATTAAAGGGATTTTTTTATATTCTATTCCAAGACAAAGAGTCTGGAGGCATATTATGTATTATGTGTGCGTTTACATGTGTACATATTACTGTTGCCCATGCACTGTTACATTTTTAACCCACAATAATAAACCTTAATGTTAAACTGAACAACATAAACAAGTTAAGAACACCAGCATGATTTTACTTCATGCAAACACACTACAAATGTAAAATACAAAATTATGGATGTCAGAAAAGAAAATGCATTCCGAGGAATCCATGTTCTGTAAAATGTAAACACATACGATTTTATAAAAAATAATTGTTACACTGATACATATGGTACGCATACTTTTGTGAAATATAGTCATTTTTGGCTTTGAGCTGAAGGCATTATTGCATAATTTTGTAAATGTGTATTTCTGAAATAGGCTGCAATCATTTCAAAGGTAATAGCTGCTGATATCACTGTGGTAGTGAAAGGCATAATAACAAAATAGTAAATGAACACATTTCATTATATTTTGAGTGCTTTTGCAACACATGTTCTTGCATTATGGTAATCAGATGACATTCTTGGAAACAATTCTGAGAATATTTAATTCTTAATTTTACACTGATTTTAACGATATTTGAAATATACAGAAAAATTGTTTAAAACTCCAGGTCAAGATCTCAACTTCTTGTGTACATTGGTATGCATAAAAATTGAAATATTTTTGGATGATCTCCATGCAAACCTTGATGGTATACCGCATTTAACCAAATTTGAAATGTGTCAACAAACTTTCTCCAAACTCCTATATAAAAACCTCAGTGAATCTTGAGTTTTTTTTATGCATATGGACAGATGCATGGACAGAATAGGTCCTCCATAGTAGCAAATGCACCTATAAACCAAGGTTAGTATATACACTAATCTTGGTAAAATCAGGGAATAAGAAATTGCGTGTTTTGAATTATGTTCATTTTTGCTCCCTCTTGGGAAAAATCCTGGCGATGTCCATGACAGTAACAAATAACAACAATAATAAACACAAAAATACATAGTAACATTTTAGTGGAAGTGAAAAGGCATAAATTTTTAGGACTTAGTTGTAGATAATGATTAACATGGGCTAACCATATTGAATATACCTATATATGTGTGACAAAGTCGGTAAATCATTATATCTAGTAAAATACTTCAGCAATTATGATGATGCTAACATTTTAACATTAATATACTATGGATGTATATATCCGTGCTTAATCTATGGGATCGAAATCTGAAGTGCTGCTGCTAAAACACATATTGCTAAATTACTTATATATGAAAGGAAATACATTACAATCATTTTTAATCTAAAAGTGAGGGAATCTTGCAAGGAAACCTTTATTAACAGAAGAATATATACCATCTACTTCCTGTATGCATACAGTGCAATAATGTTTGTAATAAGTATAAACCAATTAAAAAAAATCTGATGTGTTACACTCACATGACTTTCTCTACTCTTGTACAATCTATTTTTACAAACGCCTATTCTCCATATGCTTTATGTTAATCGAGATATCGAGATGTCAATCTTATTGCTAATTTTCTTGTAGATGCAAGGGGCATATGGTAGGTTTTAAGCGATGGTCAAATATTTTAACGCTGGTTGCTATGCGGCGCATTCCATTCTCTTTGCAAGTCCAGGACATAAAAATATGAATAACGAATTTGAGAAAAAGTATAAGTATTGGAAAATTTAAGGGAATAACAAGCAATATCTCGAAAACGGTTCACTCAACAAAAGAAATGTATATGACATAAGTTGTGTATTTTAACGAGATCTACATTTTTTGTGTAGTAAAATTTTGTCTATCTCTTATGGTTTACCAGTTATGCAAAAGTCGTTCACAATGAAGAATACTTTTGGAGACATTCCCAGAAAATTCGAGATATACATTTCATTTTTCATGACATTATCTTAAACATATGATATTTTAATCAAAATGGTTAGAGCCATTGTTGAGAAAATTAAAAATTTCGAAAAATGTTCCATGTAAAGGGTAGTCTGGGGTGGGGGGATTTTCTTGAAAACTTTCGTGTCGCATCTCTGGAAGATACTGAACCTAAATACCAAGTTTGGTGTTTATCCGACTGTTCGTTTTTGAGTTATGCTGTTCACAGACACACACACACACACAGACACACACACACACACACACACACACACACAGACACACACACGGACATGTTTCCAAAAATGCTTTTTTTGGATTCAGGAGGTCTCAAAACATGTATTTCCGGTGAAATCTCGGTATCGAATTTTTGGGTGGAATGCAATACTTCCCCTACTTACTATACGTAGTAGAGAAAGTAACAATCAAATACATGAATGATGATGATGAGATGGGGGTTAAGGGCGCTAAACTTCAAAGGTCATCAGTGTCCTTACAACGTATAACATTTAAAATCCAAAAACTAAAATATGGGACACAAACCCACTTAGTCTAAAACACTAAAAAACAAGTAGCAAATTCGGAAAACCATTACACTAAAAACATGGGAAATAAAACAATAAAAGATTAAAATGATGTTTCAGGAACTGTAGAAGGCAAGAGACAAGAGCGCCATATGTCCGCCAGGGAGAAGAGTCCCATTAAAACAGACAATATAAAATCAGAAAACTAAAGAATGTTCAGCGCATCAAATGCGCCGACTAAAACCACTGTCACTGATAAAGATTAGATGGGGATTAGATAGAGGATGGGAAAGTATAGATGTGGTGCACAAGATGTTTTGTAGAGAAATACTAGGGCTACCAAAGTCAATTGTAAGACAGATAGCACAATCAGAGATGGGCAGGGTGGCAACTAAGGGGAAGACAATGGAAAGAGCTTTGAAATTTTGGTTCAGAACTTTAAATCTAGGAAAAAGTAATGTGTTAAGACAATTTATTGAATACCAAGAGAATAGCTTAATGAATGATGGATGGGTAAGTAAATTACGGAACATTTTGAAGAAAAATGGGTTAGGAGATATATGGAGAAGGAGAGAAAATAACGTGAAAATTTTTTGGAAAAAGGCGAGGAAAAGACTGGAAGATATAGAAATACAAATCATGTTCAGTGAGATTGCCCAAAAAGAGTTCATTAGTTTATTATAGGCCAATGAAAAATATATGGGTTAGGGAAAAATATATAGACATAGTAAATAAAGAAGAGAGAGAATCTATTGCATGGTTAAGAACCGGAGCATGGAGGCTAAAAGGGCTAAGACAGGGTATTCCTCAGAACCACTGTCCGATATGTGGTGGTAATGAAGACATTGAACACATAGTATTTAAGTGCCAAAGGAACACAAAATTGGAGAAAAGAATTTTTTAATAAGAAGTGGTTGAAAGGGGGTAGAAATACACTTATGATTGAAATGATATGTAAGGACGCTAGAAGCATTGGACAGATTTTGTGTAAAGTAAAAAAAAATCTGATGTGTTACACTCACATGACTTTCTCTACTCTTGTACAATCTATTTTTACAAACGCCTATTCTCCATATGCTTTATGTTAATCGAGATATCGAGATGTCAATCTTATTGCTAATTTTCTTGTAGATGCAAGGGGAATATGGTAGCTTTTAAGCGATGGTCAAATATTTTAACGCTGGTTGCTATGTGTCGAATTCCATTCTCTTTGCAAGTCCAGGACATAAAAAAATGAATAACGAATTTGAGAAAAAGTATAAGTATTGGAAAATTTAAGGGAATAACAAGCAATATCTCGAAAACGGTTCACTCAACAAAAGAAATGTATATAACATAAGTTGTGTATTTTAACGAGATCAACATTTTTTGTGTAGTAAAATTTTGTCTATCTCTTATGGTTTACCAGTTATGCAAAAGTCGTTCACAATGAAGAATACTTTTGGAGACATTCCCAGAAAATTCGAGATATACATTTCATTTCTCATGGCATTATCTTAAACATATGATATTTTAAACAAAATCGTTAGAGCCATTTTTGAGAAAATTAAAATTTTCGAAAAATGTTCCATGTAAAGGGTAGTCTGGGGTGGGGGGATTTTCTTGAAAACCTTCGTGTCGCATCTCTGGAAGATACTGAACCTAAATACCAAGTTTGGTGTTTATCCGACTGTTCGTTTTTGAGTTATGCTGTTCACACACACACAGACACACACACAGACACACACACACACACACACAGACACACAGACACACACACGGACATGTTTCCAAAAATGCTTTTTTTGGATTCAGGAGGTCTCAAAACATGTATTTCCGGTGAAATCTCGGTATCGAATTTTTGGGTGGAATGCAATACTTCCCCTACTTACTATACGTAGTAGAGAAAGTAATAAATGGCTTTGGACAGTGGAAAGAGAAAAGTAAGAGGTAGTGCATCTTACTTTGAATGGAAAACTATAGTGAATGTGTGATGGTTAAGTAATCAATAAATGAAAAGTGAAAAACAAGTGGAAATGGGACATGAAAAAAAAAGAACTGAATAAAAAGAAAAAAGCAAGATAATTTATTGACAAGAAATTGTAAAATGTAAATAAGCTGTAGTGATTGTCTACTGAATGAGTAACCAGGGTCAAAGTGCAGTAGACAATCAAATTTGTAAAACTCTTAGCACAATAAATAAAATGTAAAAGGCATTCTACAGCATGTGCATCGTCTGCCTAAACATTGGCTATGCCAACAGGCAGAGACACACGAATGCACAATGGAGCTATAACTTGACACTCTGCTAAAATGTGATGCACCATTAAGGGCGCATCAGACTGCTCACAGAGTGGTGCGGGGTCACCACTGAGCAGGTGTCTATGACTAAAAAAGCAATGTCTGATATGTAAACGAGCTCAATGAGAAAAATGAGAAGAGGTACCCCCAGACTAACGGGAGAGGTTTAACCTCCCGAACTTGTTCCCCCGGAGGGCCATCCAATCATCGCGCCAAAGCAAGAGGATGAGGCGACTTAAAAGAACAAAAAATCTGTGGAGGGAACAACAGAGGTGAAATTGCTGATTTGGCAGTGGCATCCGCAGACTCGTTCCAAATACATGAACATACCATAGAAAGTTACATGGATTACTATACATATAATATAAATATTTGTCTCAAAAGAATGTGTAATTTCTTGGAATTAAACTTTATAATAAATTTCCACTAGAAATTAAATCAGTAATTGATACTTCAAAATGACAATTTAAAAGAAGATAAATTTTTCAAAAAAATCTGGTCTCTGATAACCAAATGTTTATATGATTTAAATGAACCATAAATTATTGTCTATTCTAGTGAATATAGTTGGTATAAGTGTATTAGTATGCATAAAATGACATGTTCCAAAATCAAATGCATTGACAAATTGGATTAGAGAGCGGCGGCAGCAGCAGCAGCAGTTGTTGTTGTTGTTGTTGCTATTATTATTATTATTATTATTATTATTATTATTATTATTATTATTATTATTATTATTATTATTATTAATATTAATAAGTTAGTTTAAGTATATATTTCTGAATTAAAAATGAAACACTACACATGAATTACTAAAATTCTATCAGAGGTGGAATATGATGTAAAATGTGTGTGAAGTGCTATGTTCATATCTCAAATGAAGTAATGTATGGCTAACAATAACATAAGCCTGTATATAAAATGTATGTTATGTACATAAACATATACATAATTATTCTTCTTGTTTTTTATATAAAAATATATAGCTGACCTTCATGACAGCTGCTTATCAATAATGCCATCTAGAAATGCTTTTTACTGTGATTGTTTTCTTTTTGCATGATTTACTAAAATATTAACAAGACCTGTGCTTTTGTATGACATGAATTTTAACATATAGTTTCTAAAGTGATTCTGCAGTTACCCTGTTGAATCCTTACAATTAACTGATAGGTTTTAAGCTTTCAGTTCTTACTTTGTTTAAAGTCTTACTGAAAATTGCTAATATGGTAGTAAATTGTCTTCTCCTCTTAGGTTTATTCTGATTCCTCTTAACACATGTATTCAAATGTTAATTTTTGTATTTATTTGTGCACTCAAAATTAGTTTTAACACTCTAAGTTAATAAACTTTGCGCTTTGACTTAGCTGATTTGAATTTTATTGTAGAGAGGCCAAAGAGCTTTTCCTGATCATGGATGGGTGGTGTATTTGTTTCCTCCGTTGTTTTAAGCCAGAACTTTTCAGGGTCAACATAAGGTGGTATTGGCCAATGAGGGATAATGTGTGCGAGCTCATGGCAAAAAAAAATCACAGCTAGGTGAAGCAATTACAGTAGGACCATTTGATGTGTCTCACCAGCAGAAGTTTTTATTTTTTGATGTGCCATAAGTGTGGAGCCAGTTTTCAACTTAGCACTGCTTTTGCTTACCTTGCCAGATGCTTCCATCTGTTCTAACTTTTGTGACTATTCAGATTACATTGCATGTATCATAATATGGGGATTCAGTGACGTTTTTAAATTCTAGGGTGAAATTTTGCTTCACTTGCTTCACCTGAATATCTTCCTCTGGTTTCTATGGAAAACCTACATTGCAGGTATGCAAGTAAAAACGTCATCATTTCTAACACTCCCCTTATGACCTATGACTTTCAGGGGATACCTCATTCCACCAAGTGATGACTGGACCCATTTCTGAGGTGGGGGCACACAGTGGGGGGAAATCTGTTACCTCCGCAAGGTGATTATGAGGATGACAATGGAATGAGAGGACCTATAGCTGACTGTAGACTCTTGAACTACGTTGGATCTTGGGGATACTTCACATGAGCAAGTCAGAGGTGAAGACATGGATAGGGTCAATTTAAAATCACCACCTCAGAGCCAGGAATCGAATCCTGGACCTCAGTAAGAGAGCCAGGAACGAAACCACTGTGCTACCCCTGAGCCTACAAGTAAAATGTTGTACAACATATTTTTTACTACATAAGGAGAAAATATGCAACTCACTTTTGGTGAATCTATGATGTTTGGCACATGTACTACATTAAATTGTTTCATATTAATTTTATAGTAGTTTTAAACTGTTTTATTTTATCTCAAAAAGTGTCACTGAGAGAAAGAAAAATCACTGGTTTTATTCTTAAATAAAGCTGTTAAAAGTGGGTAACAGTGTTTCTCCTTGTGCAGTGCAGAATTTTAACTCATTCAAGAGAGCTTAGAAGTTATGCACAGACTATTTATGCCACACAATATACTACAATGTTTAGGGTTTGTGCAACATATTTGTAAACATAATGTAATACTACATGTAAGGAAGATAAAAATATTCAGCCATATTCCAGACAAAACAGATTGTAGGTTTTCTTGAGAAAAACCTACAATCTGTTTTGTCTGGAATATGGCTGAATATTTTCCTGGGGGTGAATATATATATTTCAAATGTAAATGTCATAAGCATGTACGGTCCAGCAGATAAGCCTATTTTCTTATGCTCCAAAAATAGTAGTAGTAAGCATTGTACAGTGAACTGAATTAATCATTTTTATGTACTCAACGGATTGGACACAAACATCATCTCCATAGTGCTGCAGTAGTTTTGCTGCATGTGGTGCAAGGGTACCTGGATTCGATTCCTGGTATCAGCATGAGGATTTTTCCTCTGCTAGGAGGTCTGGTACAAGGTGCACCCAGCCTTGAGAGATTCTTGGGAGCCAATTGCAGAGCTATTTGATGCAGAAGTAGCACTTCTGGTCTTAGAAACCCATCAAAATGGCTGGAAGGAGGTGGCATGCTAACCACATGCTACTTCATCAGTGCATTCTCTCTTGATAGAGGCAGAGGATGCAGTGGCTATGTGGTAGATCTTGGCCCATTATGGCTGTTATGTCAGTAGTTTTAAATGATGGAACATAACTTGAACCTCTCTTCAATACAGCATATGTAATATGAAACTATGGTATCTTATTTGGAGTTAAATCTTTTATTCAAACATAGCTAAAGCATTTAATTAAAATAATGGACTTGCTCATGTTTTATTATGGTGTATTAGTAAAGGATATTTAATGGGTGTAATGGATAGGAGGGCGGCACTGTGGCCGAGTTGTTAAACCACTTGCCTCTCACCGAGGCAGCCCGGGTTCAATCCCAGGGACCCACATGTGGGATTTGTGGTGGACAAAGCGGGGTCTGGGCGGGTTTTCTCCGGGTTCTGCAGTTTCCTCTGCCATTCATTCCACCACCTGCTCCATCATCACCTTTCCTTTCAACCATTTTACCATCATTTCATTTCATCTACTTCCTTCCTCCCATACCAGGCATTGGGCTGATCACCCATCTTGGATGTTCTGTTTGATCCATGAGTGCCTGCTCCTCGACGGGCCTCTGATCCCAGGCACCCGCCTGTAAGTCCTGGGGGTGTAAGTCCTACATAAGAGGAGGTTAAACAGAGAAAGAAGAAGAAGAAGAAGAAGAAGAAGAAGAAGAAGAAGAAGAAGAAGAAGAAGAAGAAGAAGAAGTAGTAGTAATGGATAGGACATTCAAAATTTCCAATGTAATGATCCATTCTGTTTTACTGCTTAGATTTCTAAAGTGATTAAAGTGAAAGAAAAGTTATATTTTGCATTGAGACATATGAAGCATTAAACTGCATTTATTTTCATTCTTTTGATATACAAGCTCTTTACGCTGTTTGATGAAAAGATAACCAAAACCTACAGCCTATGAACATGCATCCCACCTGAGGATAATGAGCAAACTGAATGATCAACTATGTATCTTCTAAATTAGGTACTTATCTTTAAAAATTATTAGGAAAATAATACTTACCTTGGCATATTGTGTAAAGATGCATTTTTATGAGCTGAGAGTTTCTTGGTTATCACTGTTAAGAAAAGTTATAAAAGTGTAAACATTTCAAAGATTCATTAAATAAATTAAAAGTTAGATATTTCTTATATTCACATAGTAACATTTTAAAATTCTACATAGCAAAGAAAATTAATGTTGTGAAGTACAACTAGTTTCAAAAATATGTTAGTTATTGGAGATTAATGTTTTTAAGCATTCTCTTGTTTTATCAATTCTGCTTCTTAATACTGGAAATAAATCTGTCTTCATCCAGAAGCACCTATTCTGCCATCCTGTGAATACTGTTTGTTAAGCAGGTCACATAAAGCATGTTTGGAAATAGCACTTTTAAAATTTTCCCAGCCTGTGTCATATTAGGCAAACCAGCAGTAATGAAAAATAATAGATTGTTGTATTGAATTTCTTCAGGCCATATTAACGTTAATGAATTGGTGAATAACTGAAAGATAGTTGTATTGTTAACTTTTTCCAGACACTTTGTTGTAAGTTTCATTGATTCCTCTTCTGAAGAAGGATTTAAAGGCCCAACAATAGCATTTCCAATAAAACCACCCATAGAATCAGTTGACTCTTTGAAATGCAGATCTTTTTATTTTTAGATTGACGTTAATGGTTTTCATTGCATTTCATTAGTTCATTACATTCACTTAAGTAACATTTTTGCAAAGTTGACTTCCTAGGTGCAGATTTATCCACATCTTCTCCAAGAACTATATTAATGTAGAATTCTGTTATTTTCACAAAGGGATTCTAATACCAGAAAAACTTTACATAAGTTCAATGCAAATTGTGATTTTTGACTTGGTGCTGCAATTGCTGTTGGAAGCATATAAACTTTCTTCCCAGGAACCTTGGAAAGTGCAGTTTCTTTTTTTATTCTGGTGCTGATATGTTGAGATATGAAATGTTGCTTTTCATACTTCACTGACATATTTTGTACATAAGTATTTCATTAGCAATAAAAAATATGTTGGATTCAAAACTATTAATGTAACTTTTCAATTTACTGCATAAAGGAACTGAATTTTAGCATTACTAGTTACCTTGTACAACAATGTAACAATGAGAAGTGAAAGAAAGTGAAGCTTAAAACAAGCGTTTAAATATTTACTGTATTTTAACTATTACACTGATTGTAGCTTCTGAAGAGGCATGAACAAATTGGAAGCCAAGAAAAAACCTGCAGTAACTAAAAACCTTCCTTTTACATTTCTACATGGTGACATTCATTATTACTGTTAATGAGAATATGAACTCAGCGGAAGGCAATAATTTACATTTGGTTCAGTCATTCTCATTGTGGTATTACAGAAATAAATTAAAATACACATGTGGACAATTTTTAATAACAAAGAAACAATTAATCTAATGAAATAAAGGCATTAAAAAGTATTTATTTTGTAAATTAGGCATTTATGTTAAAAAAGATGAAAAATGCCAACATAAACTTCAGTGTTTTGACCACAAAGATTTAATTCATACAGATTGACTTTTAAACTTAATAGGATCTAACACATTAAAAAGGCATTTTACCAAATTTTTGGGCTCTGCGTATCACCTAAAACTGCACAACAAAATGCGATTTGATAATAATACTCAATAGCAACATATTAATGTAAATTCCAAGAGCAGATGTGATATATTAGCATTTCAGGGGGTATATAATGTTTAGAAAAAGAAGGATGTATCTTTATTGGTGTCATATATTTGGGGGATGTGTTCCTGACATCAAAGCAGTATAAAAACTTCATAAGAACAAGGATCTGAAAATCAAACATTTCGTTGTTATAGGTCAAAGAAGATGTATTCCATGAATGAACAGACGAATATGTGCTACACGTATGGTCATGCAGACGACAATGCAGCATGAGCACATGAACTTTATACAGAAAGATATCCTGACAGACCGTTACCGTGTGCAAGAACATTTGCACGAATTCACCAACACTTGAGAGAGAATGGCGCATTTGGGAGGAGTACTAGGGATGTTGGGAAACCAAGAGTGGTACGAGGCATTGAGCTTGAAGAACGAGTTCTTCGTGCTATGGATGCAGACCCATCACAAAGCACAAGACATATGGCTGTAAGGGAAAGAGTTAGTCATATGACTATCTGGAGAATTCTGCATGAAAATCTTCTGTATGCATATCACCTTCAACATGTTTAAGGATTAAATGAGGTGGACTTTGAGCCAAGAAGATGTTTCTGTCAATGCATGTTGCAGCAGTGTGCTGTGTTCATCAATTTCCTAGCCTGTATCTTATTCACGGATGAGGCTGGTTTTACTCGTGAAGGCATCTTCAATTTTTATAACACTCATAACTGGGCATTTGAAAATCCTAATGAAGTACGACAGGACAACCATCAACAGAGGTTCTCTCTCAATGTTTGGGGTGGAATCATTCATGATCACCTTATTGGTCCCTACTTCTTCTCTCCGCATCTGAATGGACAAACCTATCTCCAATTTCTCAGAAATGAGTTGCATCACTTAACTGATAATGTGCCTCTGGACAGCATCCAACATATGTGGTTTTTACATGATGGTGCTCCAGCTCATTTCAGTATGATAGTTGGTAAGTTTTTGAATGATCGATTTCTGCAAAGATGGATTGGTCAAGGTGGACCCATAGCATAGCCTGCTCAATCACCTGATTTGAATCCAATGGATTTCTTCATCTGGGGTCATTTGAAGTCCTTGGTTTATGTGACTCCTATACCTGATGTTGACATTTAGAAAGGACATATCCAAATACGAAACACACCAGGAATTTTCAACAGAGTGTGCCAGAGCATGGAACGCAGGCTTACTGCATGCAAGAGCAAGAGGAAGCCACTTCGTGCAATTTTTGTAACTTTCGATTTTGTGTTGTAACTCTGAAATAAATGATTTTCAGACTCATGTACATATGAACTTTTTTTATTGCTTTGATGTCAGGAACACGTCCCCCAAATATATGACACCAATAAAGATACATCCTGTATATTAATTTTTTAGGCATTAAATATGCTAATATATACACAAACCTATGCGCCCATTTGAGATACCCATGTCGAGCCTGTTTCTGACACATATTGCTTCAAGCATTCAGCATCCTTTTTGGCCAGTAATGGTTAACAGTAGAAGAATCTGAGGTTACCAATTTGTAGTGAACCAATTCATGTTTGGATTGACTTTGGTTTAATATTATATAGAAGTTGGACTTTTGTTGCCAAAGGTCTGTTAATAATCATTGATAGTTAAATAAATTCTATTAATAAATATAAACCTTTAAAAATGAGTAAAATGGACATTTGAAATCTGTTTCAGTTTTTCATCAGCTCCCTCTGCCCTACCAGTCACCTGTTTTTATCATATTAATTTGAAATTGCTATGTCTATTTAAGAATCTACAATTCAAAATATCTAACTAGATAACTTAAAAAGAATTAAAAGTAGGCAATAAACACTTACCTTCATCTGAAACTGATGTTGCTTTTTTGTTTTTTTGCTCAAGGTAAACTTTGAGCTTCATTAGGTGTTTATGAAGCTCCTTGTATGCCTCAGAAGCAGTCTTAGGACGATACCAGTACTCAGGAGTCCAAAAATAAGTGATTGGAAGAAACGGAGAGAACAATTTGTTCTTGAAATGAAATTTATTATGTTCTTGTTGCACATTTATCAAAGTATTACATGACAAAGAAGCCAAAAGCTGACGTCGTAATATAGGTAACCTTATGTCCTCATCCACAGGTTGACGCCAAATTCTCACAGCTGAAACTGCTCTTTTAACCTATAAATGAGCAATACTTTTAACTACTATTAAATTGTTATTTGTTACCATATAGATACTATAGCAAGAGGTGGAAAGTAATAGTTTAAAGATGATTAAAGGACCAAATGTCTGAACAAACAAACAAACAAACAAACAAACAAAAAAGTGGAGACGAGATGATATTGCATTAATACTACTATACTACTTCTGAATTGCACTTATAAAAGATGTTAAGATGTTAGCATTTTGAGAGGTGGTAGCACACATCAAAACAAGAAAAATGTTTATCATAAATGTAAATCCTAAATTCCATATTATATGGGTTCTATCACATCTTCACATGCGTCAGCACTTGAAAGTACTATTGCACCAGCATTTTTTCTTTTTTATTTCTAATTTGAGCTCTTTGGTTATTTCTTTTTAGGGAAATCATCAGAAAACCAATTATAATATGCACAGCCACTTTTTATCAAAATGAAACTCAACCCCTTAGGAGAGTTTCTAACAATTTGAGCACCATTCAAACTTTGACAAAAGAAAAAAATTAATGGAAGATAGACGAGATTGTTTAACATACTCTTAGTGCTTCATTTAGTCAAAATTTTGAAGACATGTTTCATAGACATTGTCTTCATAATCAGCTCATTATCAACTGCTAGTGTTGGACAATTTTTCGGTATAAGAACTCCTAACCACTATTGGTGGAGATGAACTTGAAAATCATATTCATGTTAAAGTTCATGAAATTGAACTTCGTTATAAAGATCTTCTCCATGTACTGAGGTTGATACCTTATTTATCCGTTTTAGTAATTTAATTTCTCTACTGATCTTATGGTTTCTGTCCCAGAAACGTGCTGATATGGCTGATTTGTCTAAATGAGCTGAATCAGCATATTTCTGGGAAGAAACCATGAGATGAGCACAGAAATTAAACTACTAAAATTAGTAAATACCTTAGCACATGGGAAAAGATCTTTATAAAGAAGTTAAATGACAACTTCATGAACTTAGACATCCTTGAGAACAAGATCATTTTCTACTTCATCAAGCTTCCATATGAAGTGCTCAGGAGCTCCTATATAGAAAAGCTCGGATGTGTTACATTCACATGACTTTCTCTATCCTCTTATCGCTTATTAGTGGACTATCTACTTGGAACTATCTACTTCATTTTAATTGAGATAAGTCTTTCTGGAAATAGCTGCATTATACATTTTGTTATAGATACAAGGGAATAGGGACAGTCAAATGTTCTAGAACTGAACGCTATATGCTGGCCTTTAAATTCCACACTTTTTCCATGATATGAGAAACAGCTGAAAATCGACAGGGCTTGAAAAGAATGACAAGTATTGAACAATTCAAATCACTAACAACAGATATCTCAAAAATGACTGATGCCACAAAAATATTTATTTGGAATAAATTGCATTTTAAAGAGATCTACATTTTTTGTGTAGTACGTTTTTTGTCTGTTGCTTAACGTTTACCAGTTAAGCAAGATTATATAAATTTCCTTTCTAATGAAGAGGACTTTGCAAGCTCTTTCCAGAAAATTCAAGATATACATTTTATTTGTCATATAAATATTTTCAATACATGGCACTTTAATCAAACTTGTGGAGCCATTTTTCAGAAAAAACAAAAATGCAAAAACTGTTCCATGTAAAGGGTACCTATTTTGAGGTGGGGGGATTTTCTTAAAAATCTTTGTTGTATCTCTGAAAGATACTGAACCTAAATAGCAAGGTTGGTATATTTAGCCAACATTTTGTTTTTGAGTTATGCCATTTTCTCTCTCTCCTTCCCCCCACAGGCTCACACACAAATGCACGCACACATGCATGCTTCTCATCTATCTTCTATTAATGTATTAGGCTTCACTCTGTTTTGTTCTTTCATCTTATGAGAAAAGACAAAATGTTTATGTGATCACAGCAATGAGAAATGTTTACACAGCTGCTTATTACATTCTTTATTGCATTAAAATGTCAAGTATATAAATCAAAGATACCACCATCCGCACAGAATTCATTACTCTAACAGTGATGAGGTGGGGTTAAGGGCACTCAACAGCAAGGGTTATTAGCACCCTTACAGCACATAAAAGTTAAAAACCACAACGTACAAGGCGGGAGACAAATCTGCGAAGCATAAAACATTAATGGTTTAAAAGATCTGCCAGAGACAGTAGAAGTCATGATAAAATCATTCCAAATAATAGGGGGGGATGCAAAATCCCTGGGAAAATCAACAATATACAATTACAAAACTAAAGGATGCATAGATGCATCAAACGCACCCACTAAAACCAGTTTGACAGATAAAACTTAAAAGACGTTCTACAGAATGCACGTCATCTGCCAAAACATTGGAGATACCAACTGGCAGGGATACATGGACGTCCAATGGAGCTAAAACCTGGCACTCTGTTAAAATGTGACGCACAGTTAAGGGTGCCGCACACTGCTCACAGAGTGGCGCGGGATCACCACTAAGCAAGTGTCTATGACTAAAAGGGCAATGTCTGATACGTAGTCGTGTTAAAATTACCTCTTCCCGACGAGAAGTGCGAGAAGAGATGGCCCAGACAACCGGGAGAGGTTTAACCTCCCGCAGCTTGTTCCCTCTAAGGGCCACTCATCCCGCCAACGCGAGAGGATACAGTGACGTAAAATTACACACAAAACAGTGGAGGAACAATAGAAGTAAAACATCTGGGTGATAAAATGGCCGATTTGGCAGCGGCATCGGCAGACTCATTTCCAGAGACGCCCACATGACCCGGAATCCACATAAAGGAGATGCTGATACCAGAAACACCGAGCGGGTGTTAGTTGTACAGCACGTTAACACTCTGAAGGGCGCTCGGAGAGTCCGTGCAGAGAACTGAGTGCCGTAAGTTCTGCCGCAAGAAGTATAAAAGAGGTTGATAAATACCAAAAAGTTCGGCAGTAAAAATCGAACATTACTGATGGGTCTAAGACTAATCTTGGAGGAGGGTGTGCTTTTGTTATTGGACGACAGAGTTTTACATATCGTTTACCGCGGCAAAGATAAAATGGAAATCCGAATTGCTCCTGGTGTTCTAAAAAGGCGGATCTAAATACTATAGAAGAGGTCAAATTCTTCGGCATGGAGGTTAGCCCAAGGTGAATGATCGAAAAACAATTCGAAAGATGGTTGGTTAGGCAAGCTTGAGAGTCAACATGCATAGCTGCATAAAAACATCTCACGCCTAAAGGATAGCGGAGGTTCTGCAGCTTCAACATAAAGACTGGGTACAGGGCTAGTCAGAAAGGCACCTTAGCGAGTCTTATGCTACGATGGTGAATAACATTCAAGCAACCTAACACAGATGGACGCGCCGAGAAATATACAATACACCCATAATCAAGTATTGAACGAAACAATGAGTGATAAAGGCGGAGAAGTACGGACCGACCAGCTCCCCAGAATGTGACACTTAAAACACGTAAACGTTTAAGAGAGGGGACACACTTTGCTTTTAAAAAGGAAAAATGCGAATAAAAATTCAGCCTGCGATCAAATATCAATTCCAAAAATTTTGCCTCGTCTGCGAAAGGAAGACCACCCGGCCCATGACGTAGAGAGGCCGAAGGAAAGTCCTTCCGGCGCCAGAAATTCACACAGACGGTTTTCCCAGCGGAGAAATGAAAGCCGTTTTCGATACTCTATAAGCGTAAAGACGGCGTTTTAAGAGACAGGTCCGCCGAGACCTGCAGTAGATGGCAAAATCATCTACGAACAGAGACGACGAAATCCCGGGTGGAACACACTGCAGAATAGGATTGATAGCAATGGCAAAAAGTGTGACACTAAGGACAGAGCCCTGCGGTACACCATTCTCTTGAGTAAAAGGACGAGATAAAACCGAGCCCAAACGTACCGGAAAGATTTGATCCACCATAAACTCCCGAAGAAATACGGTGAGACGACCAAGAATATTCCAGGCATGGAGGCTACGTAGAATACCACCCCTCCAGCAAGTGTCGTATGCCTTCTCCAGGTCAAAGAACACAGCTACAGTTTGACACTTTCGCAAAAATTCATACATAAGATACGTGGAAAAGGACACCAAATGGTCCTTCGCGGGCTTAAGTATAGGGACGACGGTGGCTTCGCGCCAAACTGAAGGAAACTGGCCGTCCTGCTAAATGCGATTATAGATCCGCAAGAGAAAGCGTTTACTGTCAGCCGAAAGGTTCTGCAACATTAGAATATGAAGAAGATCCGACCCAGGAGCGGAGTGCTTAGACAAACGAAGGGCACATAGTGAAAAGCACATTGTAACACTCCTTGTTAGAAGATCGACAATTGAAAGCCTCTGAATCCACCCGCTCTTTGATAATGCGAAAAGTGACGGAATAATGGTCAGAACTGGAAACTGCCGCAAAGGCAGCACCCAGAGTGTTAGCAACGGCAGGTGGGTCCACTATGGTGACATTATTAATTTGAAGGACAGACACAGTACAATGAAACACTTTACCAGAGAAGCGGCGAAGTTTATCCCAAATTCCAGAAGGCGGCGTGAAGCGATTAAAAGACTCCACAAAACAAGTCCAACACGCCTTCTTGCTATCCCGAATAATGCGTCGAGCCCTGACGCGCACTTGTTTAAAGCAAACCAGATTGTCAAGAGTGGGGTGGCGTCGAAACACTCGAAGGGCAGTTCTACGGGCACGAACGGCGTCCCGACATTCCGCGGTCCATCATGGAACTGGAATGCGTCGAGATTGTGAGGACGAACGGGGAATTGCGTGTTCGGTGGCAGAAAGAATTGTAGAGATAAGGTGCTGCACCACTTGGTCGACGTTAACGAAGTGTTGGTCCTCAAAAGCCACGAGGCTGGAATAGAGCCTCCAGTTTGCTTTATTGAATTGCCAGGTAGGTACCCTGGAAGTTTGGACGTAGTAAGAAAGCAAAGAAACGACGGAAGGGAAATGATCACTGGAGTAGGTGTCAGCGACGACATGCCACTGCAGACGAGAGGCAAACTATGAGGAGCAAATGGCTAGGTCCAAGTGGGATAAGGTCTCAGAAGAAAACGAAACAAAAGTAGCTCCATCGGTGTTAAGAATGGAGATGTTGAAATGATCGAAAAGGCCAGAAACAACCGTTCCCCTCGCGCAGGCCCTTGGAGAACCCCACAGGGGATGGTGGACATTAAAATCTCCCAACAGAAGAAACGATGTTGGGAGAGTGGACAGTAAATCCCGAATGTCGGTAGTAGCGAGGGGAGACGACGGAGGTAAATAGACAGAGTAAATAGAAAAGAAAAACCGGGTAGATATAGTCGAACAGTAGCAGCTTGCAGGTCAGACCTAAGTGTGATAGGCTGATAATGAACGTCGTTACGGACCAATATCATGATACCGCCATGAGCAGGAGTACCCTCTTCCGGTGCAAGATCGCAGCGCACCGGAGTATACTACCGTAGACCAAAAAGGATCTTGAGGATGATGCAATTACTCACTCACCCAGCTGCACATCCAGTGCACGGGTAGCTCTCAATTTTAGTATTTAACATTTTAATACTGATTACTTTTGGTAAAACATTAACATTTTAATTTTTCAAGTGTATGGAATGTTAGTTGTGATAGTATTGCTTGGAACTTTTGAATTACTTTTCTTAAGCATTAATTTTCTTTATAACCTTTCAATGTTCAGTAGCTTCCATAAAAGATGCTTTACAGTCCAAGGCACATTGAATATTAATATGCCTGATTAAAGAGTACACAATATTTCCAGATTTTACTGAAACATCCATTATCACTATATTAAAGTTCTTTATTGTCATACATGCTTACACCTACTTATAACAATAACAAACAAACAAACCTGTAATGAAGATCTTTCACCTGGTGACACATTCCAAGGACCCAGGCCATACAAGAACAATGCCTGAGGACAAAATCCATAGCGACGGGGATGTCGACGATTTTTAAGTTTCTGATTGCTTCGATGTTCCCAGGTCCTAAGTGCCCCTTCCAACAATTCTTCTTCGAGGTCAAAGGATGTTTTTCTCTTGATAAAAGGGAAAGAGAGGGCAGAATTAAATCAAATGAACAGATGAGTGCTTTATTTCGATGATCGTAAAATACAGCAAAGTTTACATAAACTAGAAGAGAAAATGGACAAATACAAATTCATAAGTTCAACTAATAATTATTTTTTCATAATGGTTTTGTGTAGGCTAAAGTTGCAAGTTGAATTTTATTTGGAAAAAACCATGTCATGACCATGACAAAACACATACAGATCGATTTTTTCGTCATGAAAAGGCAAAAACGCAGAGGAGGAAAAGGTAGTCTAGGGTGGGGGAGATCAGCTGGCAGTATTCCCCTTGTGTGGAACAAACACTCACTTGGAGGATCCATGGTGATGTCACTTTATCTCACGTTGTATATGCACCTGCTGCTCTGTTGCTACTGATCCAACACCCCCAGAAGATAAATTGACTTGTCCAACTACTGCACACACAGGTAAGCTTATCACAATGAAAAAATCAGCCTGTACTTTTTGACTTCTCCCCTACATACATACACACTTCAATGTAACTATTAATAGTTAAGCATTGCATACTTATTTATAGTATAAACACTTCCAAGAACAGGAACACTGAAGAATAAGCAAAATGTACATATTACTTTTTTATCATTCGCATCTAAGTTGGCGACACAAATAATAAAAGAAACAAAGCAATAACAACTACAAATTAATGTAATGTGCTGATGTTTAATAAATGAGTATTGAAATAAAGAAAATAAATTATAATTATAACTGTATCATAAGTTGATGACTTCTTGCCTTGTCTTGTTTTGTTTTGTCCTTTCCTGTCTTATACAATACAGATTTCTGCCATTGCTCTGAATGCACTCCAGCCTTGCGCTTATTATGCTGCTTGTATTGTTTTAAAGTCAATTCATTATGCCTGCATCATTTACCAAGGAATACAATCTTATAACAGATACAATTTCAAATTCTTCTGGTTCTAAAAACATTTTCCCAAAAGCAATACATCTCCTGTGAGCCAAGGCCTCATAGAAGCACATAATGTGCTGGGCTGTTTCAGTTTCTTTCTTGCAAAATCTACAATTTAAGTTACCCTGAAATACTACCATCATGTTATAATGCCTTTTCACATGTCTGTGAGGAGTTTACGTAAACTGCCCCCCCCCAACATGTGTCATAAGCTTTCTCCAGGTCAAAAAACACTTTGACACTTTCTCAGAAATCCATTCATAATATGTGTCGACAGACACACCAGATGGTCGACGGTAGAGCGATGGCGACGAAATCCGCACTGAGCGTTCGCTAGAAGTTCCTGAGACTCAAGCCACCATGTCAACCGCCCGTTGATCATGCGCTCCATCACATTGCAAATGCAACTGGAGAGGGAGATAGGGCGGTAGCTGGAAGGTAGTTGGCGATCCTTCCCAGGTTTAAGAACAGGGACGATGGTGGCTTCGCGCCAAACTAAAGAAAAAACGCCGTCTTGCCAAATACATTATAGACCTGTAAGAGAAGGAGTTTACTGTCGGCTGAAAGCTTCCTTAACATCAGGATATGAATGCCGTCCGGTCCAGGAGCGGAGTGCCTAGAGAAATGGAGGGCGTGCTCCAGCTCCCTCATTGTGAAAAGTTCATTGTAACACTCCCGATTAGGAGACCGAAAATTGTAGGTCACGGAATCCAGCCGGTCTTTGAGAGTGCGAAAGCCGGCGGAATAATGGGCAGAACTGGAAACCGCCTCAAAGGCAGCACCCAGAGTGTTAGCAATGGCAGCCGGATCCACTATGGTGGCATTCGAAACCTGAAGGCCAAACACAGTACAATGCGACACTTTACCGTAGAAGCCTCATCCCAAGCAACAGAGGAAGGCGTGAAGCGATTAAAAGACAAAACGAGTCCAGGACGCCTTCTTGCTATCCTGAATAATGCGACGAGCCCTGGCGGGCGATTGTTTAAAAGTAACCAAATTATTAAGTGTAGGGTGTCGCCGAAACACCCTAAGCGCAGTTCTACGAGCACGAACGGCGTCCCGACAGTCCTCGGTCCACCACGGAACAGGAATACACCGTGGGTGGAAGGACGACCGGGGAATTGTGCGCTCGGCGGCAGATAGAATCATAGAGGTAAGGTGCTGCACCATTCGGTTAACGTCAGTGTAGGGCTGGTCCTCAAAACACACGAGGCTGGAATACAGTCTCCATTCGGGTTTTCTGAATATCGAGGTAGGTGCTCCGGAACGCTGGACGTGGTGAGATAGAAGAGACACGATGCAGGGGTAATGATCGCTGGAGAAGGTGTCAGCGACGACGTTCCACTGCCGAGACAAGCAAGCTGGGTTGAGCAAACGGCAAGGTCCAAGTGAGAGAATGTACCAGAAGAATCAGAAAGAAAAGTATCTCATCTGTGTTGAGGATGGAGAGGTTGAACTGAGCAAAAATGTCGGAAAGCAGCGTTCACCTCGCACAAGCCCTTGGCGAACCCCACAGGGGGTGATGGGCATTAAAATCTCCCAACAGAAGAAATGGCGTTGGGAGAGCAGACAGGAGATCTCGAATGTCCGCGTTAGCGAGGGGAGACGATGGAGGTGAATAGACGGAGCAAATAGGAAGGAAAAAGCCGGGTAATTGAAGCCTAATGGCAACAGCCTGCAAGTCGAACGTAAGAGTGAGAGTCTGAAAATGAACGTTCTTACGCACTAATAGCATGACACCTCCAAGAGCAGGAGTACCTTCATCTGGTGTAATATCGTAGCGAACCGGAGTATATCCTCGGAGATCAAAAGGATGGTGAGAGCGAAGCTTGGTCTCCTGCAAACACACGACCATAGGCGAATGGAAACGCAATAAAAGTTGCAGTTCCGCCCTATGCGATCGTACACCACGTAAGTTCCAGGCCAGGATAGTCATGAATAAAAGGGATGAATTGTTTACTTAGAAGGGCGGCTCAAAATAACATTCTGCTTAATCTTGGGGCTCGGGCTTTAGTTATGGAGTTGGTCAGACTCCATAGGCTCCTCGAAGGGAGGACCCATGCGCTCAGTGCCAGAAAGCGATTCAAACGCCGAGAATCGGTTCTGGGTGGCAATAGGTGAGGGGTGCCGCTGAGCGTCCTGGGACTGCGACCTCCGAGGAGGAGAAGCTGAACTTTTCTTACTGAGCGCTCGCGGAGGGTCTTTAAGAAAATATTCCTTACGTAGTTTCTGCTTGAATTTCTTATCAGTGCCTTGGGACTTCATAGCCTTAGGACCAGCTTTAGATGGCTTGATAACTGTGCCAGAGATGGACGGCCGGATGGTAGTTGCGGTCAAGTCAGTCATGGTCCAGGTCTATGTTTCGGCATCCTTCCGGGGTACTGGCGATGCAACAACAGAGCTGAATGTACCCGATCGCAGGAGCGCAGGTTGTCGAGTATGGTAGCAGCTCCGGGCTTCAGCGAAGGAGAGTTTTTCCTTCACCCGGATCTCTTGGATCGCCTTCTCGTCCAAGTGCCGTGGACAGACGGCAAATGACGCAGAATGAGACCCTTTGCAATTAATGCAGACGAGGGCTGATGAACAGGTACCATCGTGTGAGGGCTGACTACAAGAGGCACAGATGGAAACGGCACTCTTACAAGAGACTTGCGTATGCCCAAAACGTTGGTGTTTAAAACAACGCAGAGGTCTAGGAATATAGGGCCTCACCGCAATTCGTTCGTATCCTGCTGAAATACACGTGGGTAGATCGACGCCATCGAAAGTTATAAACAGGGTACGAGTATGTATCAACATTCCGTCGCGTTTAGCCTGCACGCCATGAACGGATGTCACATGGGTTGTAACGACGCCTCGACAGGAATTCAAGGTGCGGTGCTTCTCAACACGGATGGGATAACCGTGGAGAAACGTGGCGCGCAATAAGGTTTTGCGTTGCTAATCGGACTTGCTTTGAGCTAACAATGAACCGTTCCGAAGTCTAGTGCAGGAATGAACCGAACCAGCAATAGAGTCAATGCCCTTCCGGATGATAAAAGGGTTCACCTCAAGAGTTTGTCCTTCCTCTGTTCGCGTAATGACAAAGTAACAACCAGATGTCAGTGGTGCTACTTCTGTTACAAATACTTTTCGGCGCTTGTTAGTAATGGAGAAAGAGGGCCCCCTAGCGAAAGAAATCCTCCACCATTGCAACCGTCTCCGACCTCGGGCTCTGACTTCCCGGGTGTTACCCCGGTTTGGGTGAGTGGTCTATTCATACCAGTCTCACCCCAGGGTCACACCTCCCAGAACATAGACAGAGGGACCCAATGGCCTTGGGGAGTGAGCAGCTCATGCAATGCGCCCCGCGGGGGACTGTAGTTGAACAGCGGATACGAACACAGGCACTACATGACAACCCCGGGTAGAGGGGATGACGCCATTACCCACTCACCCAGCTGCGCAGCCAGTGCACGGGTATCCGTCAGGCTGTGTCCATGGAGGAATTAAAATAAATAAAATCGGAAAATAAGCCAAAAGTGTGTGGGCGTTTCACACACAAGGTAGGCCGTTGAGGAAGGAAAAGAGATTGTGAATGCTCGTGGTGTGAAATGTTCGTAAATAGACTAGAAAAGAAAGAAACAATGGCGAGGGGCGGCATGGAACGAAATGCAAAGAACGCACAAGAGCCTACGTTGTGTCCCCCGGTCACGAGGACGAATCCACCTCGACCGGACTAGGGTATAGGGATGATGATGGCGATGAGAGGCTCGGGACGCCGGGTGCGCCAAACCCGTACTCACATGAAGTGAGGCCCTGGGGGGAAGTCCCTGGGGAGACATACTTTTCTCAAGTGGGAAATTGCTATTCGTTTTTTCTCATGGTGTTGCAAAGGGCATGATATTTCAAAGCCATCACATATGACATGCTTTCTAAAAGCTGTCTTACTTTAGACTACTGTATCCTTATACCTACAACAAAGTATTTAAATGTGTAATGAAAACCTATCTCGATTAAAAAGAAATACTTATAGGAATAAGCTTTTATAAGAGTGGTTTGTAGATGAGTGTGCAGAGAAAGTTATGTGAATACAAAAGATTACATTTTTGCTTAAAGTGCTGTCAGTATTCAGTTGCTTGCTAGGTATAGAAAGTCATGTAAATGTAATATACCAGATTTTGTTTTATTAGACTTCAGTATGGTAACATAACAAACAAAAAATCTGATGTGTTACACTCACATGACTTTCTCTACTCTTGTACAAACTATTTTTACAAACGCTTATTCTCCATCTACTTCATGTTAATCGAGATAAACATTTGCAGACTCTATCTTATTGCTAATTTTCTTGTAGATGTAAGGGGAATATATATTTACAAGGGCAATATAGAAATACAGTAGCCTTTAAGCACATACATATCTCTTAATAGCTGGTTGCTAGGTGCAGCACCATTCCCTTTGCCACAGATTAATACTCTTTGCATATCCAAGACAAAAAAAATGAATAACGAATTCCCATTAGAGAAAATGAGTATTGAAAAATTTAAGGAAATAACAAGCAATATCTCGAAAATGGTACACTCAACAAAAAAAAATGTATATGACATAAATTGTGTATTTTAATGTGATCTACATTTTTTGTGCAGTAAAATTTTGTCTATCTCTTATGGTTTACCAGTTATGCAAAAGTCGTTCAAATGAAGAATACTTTTGGAGACATTCCCAGAAAATTCAAGATATACATTTTATTTGTCATGAAAATATCTTAAACATATGATATTTTAATCAAAATCGTTAGAGCCATTTTTTGAGAAAATTAAAATTTTCAAAAAATCTTCCATGTAAAGGGTAATCTGGGGTGGGGGAATTTTCTTGAAAACCTTCGTGTCGCATCTCTGGAAGATACTGAACCTAAATACCAAGTTTGGTGTTTATCCGACTGTTCGTTTCTGAGTTATGCTGTTCACAGACAGGCACACAAAGAGATAGACAGACAGATACAGATAGACACAGACACACAAACGGACATGTTTCCAAAAATGCTTTTTTTGGATTCAGGGAGTCTCAAAACATGTATTTCCGGTGAAATCTCGGTATCGAATTTTTGGGTGGAATACAATACTTCCCCTACTTACTATACGTAGTAGAGACAGTAAAAATCTGATGTGTTACACTCACTTGACTTTCCCTACTCTTGTACAAACTACTTTTACAAACACTTATTCTCCATGCACTTCATGTTAACCAAGATAAACATTTGCAGAAGCTGCCTTATTGCTAATTTTTTTGTAGGTGCAAGAGGAATATGGTAGGCTTTAGGCAATAGTCAAATCTTTTAAGAGTTGGTTGCTATATGGAGCATTTCATTCTCTTTGCATGTTCAGGACATAAAAAACGAATAACAAATTCCCATTTGAGAAAAAGTATAAGTATTGGAAAATTCAAACAAATAACAGGGTATCTTGGAAATGGTTCACTCCAAAAAAAAATGTATATGGCATATACTGTGGTTTTAACAAGCTCTGCGTTTTTTATGTAGAAAAAGTTTGTCTGTCTTTTACCGTTTATCAGTTATGCAAAAGCCATTCAGAAAGAAGAGGACATTTGGGGACATTCTCAGAAAATTCAAGATATACATTTTATTTGCAATGAAAATATCTTAAATATATGATATTTTAATCAAAATTGTTAGAGCCATTTTTGGGAAAATAAAAAATTTCAAAAAATGTTCCATGTAAAGCGTGGCCTGGGGTGGGGGGTTTTCCTGAAAATCTTTTTGTAGCATCTTTGAAAGATGCTAAACCTAAACACCAAGTTTGGAAAAAAAAACACATGCGTGCACACGCACACCTGTTTTTCAAAAGCGCTGTTTTTGGATTCAGGGGACCTGAAAACATGTATTTCAAGTGAAATCTTGGTATCAAATTTTTGGGTGGAATGCAATACTTCCCCTGTTTATATATGTAGTAGAGAAGGTAACAAAGTGATTTTACTTTCTTTACTGCTTGTCTAAAGTAAGTAGTGGAAGTATTGTATTCCACCAAAAAATTTGATATGAAATACATGTTTTGAAGCCCCTTAAATATCAAAACAAGTATTTTTAGGAAAAGGACTGTTTGTGTATGTGTTAGGACTGTGAACAGCATCACTCGAAAATAAAAGTTTGGTTAAATATCAAGCTTGGTATTCAGGTTCAGCATTTTCCAAAACTGCAACATAAATATTCTCAAGAAAATCCCTCCCTCACTCCAAATTATCCTTTACATAAAAAGGATTTTTGACATTTTTTATTTTCTCAAAAATGGCTCTAACAATTTTGATTAAAATAGTGCATATTTTAAATATTCACATCGAAAATAAAATGCAACTCTTAAATTTTCTGGAAATAGTTTGCAAGTCCTCTTCATTTAAAGAAATTTTATAAAAGGGATGAAATATAAGATGCATGAAAATGTACTTCACAAAAAATGTAGACTACTTTAAAACTGAAGTAGTATTTGTGTATTTGTGTCCCCACGTGGTGGATAATTTGCGAGATGACAAATTGTATATTGTTTACTTCACCACGTTGTGGAGAATGTTTCTCACGTAATGTTGCTTACCTCACGCGTGGAACCATCTTGTGTGACGTCATTCGTTGGTCATTTGTTAACTCCTTCTGGCGTAGCAATCTATATGAATTAGTTTTAAGGTTATGTATATTGTTTTCCGGCCAGCTATTTAGGTAGGCATTTAATTCTTGAAGGGTGTGAAGCGGAAAAGGAATCTTTTATCCAGAAATTACTAGTGAAGAAATGTGTTTTATACTGTTTTATTGTCGAACACGTGCACTAACACTTTCACAAATTTATCTTGATAATCGCTATACTGAAACTGTTTATAATAACTTCTCACTTTTAACTCACGTACTTCAATTTTTGTATATAAGTGACTTTGTAATATTTTAGATCTTTAATGATTTTCACTGCGTGTAACTTGGTGAACTGAGCGGCCAACGTGTAATGTACGGAGAATTTTGTATAACTGCAGGAGACGATGTGTAGTGCTTCGTGAATCTTGCCGAACTGGAGGACGCTCGCTTTGAATCTACACTATTTATAGACTTACCCCAAGCTACACCTAAAGATTATAAATGAATTACCATTGGCCAACAAAACGCGCCAACATTAGCGTCTATTTTACTATCCAATGAAAACCACTAATACATATTACTTTTATAGAATGTTCTGGAAGCTTTTTTACTGAAAAGGCGCGAAACATGACGCAACTTCCCGGTTCCCGGTAACGATAAACAACTCACTCCCTTGCTAAAGTATTGTGTTATTGTTAACAGTTTCAGTAGAGCCGTAAATTATTATTTACCAATAATAATTACAATTATTAAACCTCTGAAATCAATGTTACATAAAAATACATATTCATATTATTATCGTTAACCACATCTGAGTAATTTGTGATACAAATTACCGTCACATATGCCCCACTAGAAACATAATTATAAATATTTATAACCTGTTTTGAAATTTTATAATTTTGTTTTTAGTCTCCTAAATCTTGTAACACACGCTATCACTTTCACTTAACACTTCACACGCGTTTAACACACGACATATGTTTTATCTCGCCACTACTTACTGGCTTTGGTTTAATTTGTTTTGATATTAATCTGTCGTTACAATAAATTTTTTTTTTTTTTTTATAGCAAATACTTTACCCTAAACTATTTATTTACTACTACCAAATTGTTTACTTTAAGCTGTTGACAAAATTTATACATTTAAGATTTTTGTAATTATTATACATATGTACCAAAATATTCACCCTCTACACAAATATTTACATCTCTTAAATCTAAGTAATGTTTCACATGTTCTGTTACATAAGTATTTGTTTCAATTATTTTGAATTATATTTACCAATTTTTTTTTGTTATTTTGTACTTTGCAAATATATTTAAATCTCTTAAATCTTGACAATGTTTCACCTTTTCTGTTTGCTACATAAGTATTTGTTTTATTTATTTTTACCAATTTTTGTTATTCTGAATTTTATTTTAACAATACTCTTTGAATTGTATTTACGTACTTTTGATTTAATATCATATGAAGTTTAATCTTTGCATTCTCAATTTTTAAATCTTGGAATTGTGTTTACGTACTTTTACTTTAATATCATATTAAGTTTCAATCTTTGCATTCTTAATTTTCAAATCTTGGAATGGTATTTACGTACTTTTACTTTCATATCATATTAAGTTTCAATCATTGCATTCTTAATTTTCAAATATTGTTACAGATACTAAAAATTTTACTTATTTATTTATTTATTTTTTTTTTTAAACATTTCTTTCCTTTTTTTTTTTTTTTTTTTTTATATAATTTATTTCTCCTTTCAAATGACATATATAAATAGTTAACCCTCTTACGTTCCAATACATTTCTCTGCGAGTCGTCTTCAACTATCCAGCATTTACTTTACATCTCATTGCTATTTACCCTCCTGGATCAAATTGTGTGTGGCTAAACATTACTCGTAGCCGTAACCTAACCTTCAAATTGTTCATGAATAACCTCTTGTATTCATATGAAATTTCATCTCCTGATAACATTTGGAAACAATCTACAGTTTCTTGAACAATACATCTTTTAACAACTTTCATTTTCAATTCTTCTACTATCATCTTAATCTGAGAATACTTTGACAAATCTGTACTAAGCTGTACTGGACTGGAGTTTTCATTTTGAACATTTTGGTACAATTTCTTTCTTTGCATTTCTGATTCATTCTGTATTTCTGATATCTCCCCTCTGAAATTAACTTGCGCCTCATTTACATTTACATTCCTAACCTCTTTTATCTCTCTTAGCTCACTTGTAATACTACTCATTTGACTTCCTAACTCTGTACATTCTACATTAACCTCACTTTTAGTATTAACCTCACTTTCTTTGTTATCTATTTCCATACTCATGTCTAGCATTTTCTTTGAATTTTCTCCTATCTCACTTACTATTACTTCCTCATTTTCATCTTTCATTTCTGGCCTACTACTATCTAGCTTCGTAACTTTCTTCTCAATTTCTTCACTGCTTTGATCTACTTTTTGCTCTATTATCTCACTCCTCCTACCAATATTTTCAATTGATTTCCTGTTTTGTTCAAAGCTCTTACCAATATCTTCCCTCAATTCCCTATGACTCTTTTGCATATCTTCCCTTAATTGATCTGTAATACTCTTACTAATATCTTCCCTATTTTGATCTATTTTCTTTTCTAATTTCTCAATATTTTCCTTCATTTCCCTACTATTCTCATTATTCTTCTGCATATCTTCCCTTAATTCCCTATGCATATTTCTCAGCATTTCCATCATTATCATACTAGTATCAAGATTAACATTTCCTGCTATCCTATTCTCACTTTCTACACTAACATTTTCATCTTCAAATCCCAAAAAATCTGGGCTATTTCCTGTACTTTGTATTGGATCACAGCTAACTGTTACACTATCTCCCTCCATAATTATTTCTTCTGTATTATTGGTAGCCATTGTTTTTATTATCCTACCGCTCCTAAGTCTCATTTAATTACCTTTTTGATGCTGTCTGATGCTGCAGCTTTGATGTCCAGCGTTCTGCCCCTTTCTCCTAGATTTGTATGTCGCTTCTGCGTTGTTTCGTGATGAATCTACGTTGTCTCGATGTTTTTGTAGTTGATTTACCCTGCTGTCTTGGAATCTGCATCTTGTAGATCGTTCCACTGCTGCATTCGCCTTTTCCTGGTTAATTCTGCTACTTTTCCTAGTCGTCTAGCCTTCCTTTCCTAGTTGTCGCCCCACGTTGGGCGCCAATTTGAAGTAGTATTTGTGTATTTGTGTCCCCACGTGGTGGATAATTTGCGAGATGACAAATTGTATATTGTTTACTTCACCACGTTGTGGAGAATGTTTCTCACGTAATGTTGCTTACCTCACGCGTGGAACCATCTTGTGTGACGTCATTCGTTGGTCATTTGTTAACTCCTTCTGGCGTAGCAATCTATATGAATTAGTTTTAAGGTTATGTATATTGTTTTCCGGCCAGCTATTTAGGTAGGCATTTAATTCTTGAAGGGTGTGAAGCGGAAAAGGAATCTTTTATCCAGAAATTACTAGTGAAGAAATGTGTTTTATACTGTTTTATTGTCGAACACGTGCACTAACACTTTCACAAATTTATCTTGATAATCGCCATACTGAAACTGTTTATAATAACTTCTCACTTTTAACTCACGTACTTCAATTTTTGTATATAAGTGACTTTGTAATATTTTAGATCTTTAATGATTTTCACTGCGTGTAACTTGGTGAACTGAGCGGCCAACGTGTAATGTACGGAGAATTTTGTATAACTGCAGGAGACGATGTGTAGTGCTTCGTGAATCTTGCCGAACTGGAGGACGCTCGCTTTGAATCTACACTATTTATAGACTTACCCCAAGCTACACCTAAAGATTATAAATGAATTACCATTGGCCAACAAAACGCGCCAACATTAGCGTCTATTTTACTATCCAATGAAAACCACTAATACATATTACTTTTATAGAATGTTCTGGAAGCTTTTTTACTGAAAAGGCGCGAAACATGACGCAACTTCCCGGTTCCCGGTAACGATAAACAACTCACTCCCTTGCTAAAGTATTGTGTTATTGTTAACAGTTTCAGTAGAGCCGTAAATTATTATTTACCAATAATAATTACAATTATTAAACCTCTGAAATCAATGTTACATAAAAATACATATTCATATTATTATCGTTAACCACATCTGAGTAATTTGTGATACAAATTACCGTCACAAAACAAACAATTTATATGCAATAACCTTTTTTGAAATATCAGCCATTTCAGAGACATCTGTTATTATTGTCATCTTCTTAAAGTGCTGTTGCCATTCATATGCTTCTTGCACCTTCATGGAAAGAGTGTGGAATTACAAGCCCAATATATGGTGACTAGCGTTTAAACATCTGACTACCAATGCAGTTTCCTTTATCCACCTGGTACCTTAATCCAACTATTTTTGACAAGGTTTATTTTGATTAACATGAAGTAGATAGAAAAATAAACTTTCATAGGAATAGTCTATAGAGCTATATAAAAATAAATGATAGTGTGTAGAGAGAGTCATGTGAATGGAACACATCAAACTTTTCTTTTATATGTGAAGCTTTTTTTTCCTTTCTTTCTTTTATTATGACAGCCCATCTGCTACCTAATGCAAAAGCAGTCTTTTATATGAGAGTCAACAGATTCGCCTACTGGGAGAGGAGGAGATGAATGTGCTTTTGAGCAGCAAAGAAGTGCTTGGGAAGCTTTTCTTACGAAACATTTTCTAACTTAACATTTCCATTCTTTTTTCAGATTATTTATTAATGATTAGATGTCATATATTGAGGAACTAATAATAGCTGAGGGATGGAGTATAAAAGCAATAACAAACTTTAGTTTGCTTGTATTTAAGATTAGTAAAACATATACACACAGTTTCTTTAATAATTATAAAAGCCTCATAAAAGTCTTGCATTTTATCAAAGAAAAAAATCTTAAGGGTATACATACAGGGCATAGACAATATTTCAGGTGCATTTGCAATGTTTCTGTCTAGCATTCAGATACTTAACGATTTATTGGGAAATAATGCTAAGTTTATAAACTTTGAATAGGCTCTCCATATAAACTAAGTTAAAGTTTGTATAATTTCAACTTAATTTGAAATGTGTAAACTAATCTTCCTCAAACTCAAGATATGTCAGTTGTTTCATATAGTAGATGGAAAGGCAGCACTAATAGATGCTCTGCAATTCACATAAGAAATGAAAAGAAAGATTACTTTTTCACATCGGTAAATAAGTGTATGCATATTGGAGAGGGAGAGCAAAGTATTGACATTAACTAAATATTTATATTATCTACATTTACAAAATTTTAAGTACCAGCAAACTAATCCCCATTAATTACAACTTTTATAGGCATTTTTCAGGAGTTGTCCTAATATTAGAAGCCATACTGTTCCAGATTATTTTTGGAAATAATATTTATAAGTTGTATCATGTAATTAGGATTTAAAGGATTTTATTTATATAGCTATGTTAGGATTATCCCTAAATCCTTGCTTCCATAATAGAAGAGCTGTCTTCATTTCAAGCAGTGGCAATTCCTAGCTTGTTGGACGTAACCAATTAAAAAAGTATAAAAAAACAGTTAATGCAGATAGATGATTAATACCAAAACTCCTTATACCAAATTAAAAAGCTAATTAATAAATAAAATTGTTATAGGTTTATATATATTTATATAGCTATGTCCGTCATTGATAATTTTTCTTTTTTAAATGAAAGAAAGTTTACTAAATGGCTGTCTTAATGATCGGTTAATTGCACAATGGTCAGAATTTACTTCCAAATTTGTAGCTGAAATGCAGGCTTACAAATATCCATGCATGCACTAGTCTGTTGCCAACCAGATGCATTTCGTAAGCAAAATATTAGACTGTAATATTAGTTTGAAGTTGCATTATTTTCACATTTTAGTGTTGTCTTATTTACTCTTCACAAACAAAAGGCTCTCTGCTTTTGACTATCAAATTAAATACTGGTCATATATCTCCTTTTATGGTAAATTAAAAACTCATTTATAAGCATGTACTTTGATACCTCCTTAAATAATTATTAAATACTAAACACATACAATGGATAATAGTATTCATGCCATCCACTGCTACCTTAATGGCAGTGACAGACTGTTCTGCATTCCTGCATATGTAAATGTTCAACAATAAACAAATTTCCTTAACCAAAAAAAGGTGGTAGTTGTAACTCAAGCATGCTGCCACAGACATCTTTAGTATTGTTTGGAAATTAGCAGAAATTGGTAATGATAGTTCATAATGCTGAGTGTGAATTTTATATACTTACAAATATCAAAGTCAAATTTATTTAAATAAAAGTAAAACCAATTACGAAAAAAGCACAATCAATAAGAATTATTATAAGGGATGTGATACATCAATCACATCAATAGTAAAGTTGCTACTGATTTCAGGATATAAAGAAACTTATAATTATTATACCTGTACAAACCTCAAAACATATTTCAAAGATTAAAAACAGAAGCACTATTAACCATGAAGGATTCTTCATGATGGTAGATTGAGTCACGCTTTTTGACACTCACCTTCACTAATTAATTGTTGTACAAAACAGAAATGTTTTCCAGGGCATTCATCCTCATTGTCAGCGACTGGGTGACTAAGGGTCTCTCTGTCTCTTTGTATCTCTCTCTCTCTCTCCCCTGTATTCTCTTCTTCCTCTTCCTGTGGATTCTGAACCTGTTGCCATCTGGTGTTAGGGGCACAAAGCTTTAACACATTGTTCACAGGCAGGATTTCAAAATTAATGACATTGCCATTTTTCATGATGTGTATTTTTTTCCAGATGTTCAATTCCATTGGTGTCATGAGGGGTTTTAATAATTTTATACTTTGACCAATGTTATGGTTTTCTGTCCAAAAATGGTATGATACAGCAGATTTTTCTATTTGTTTTGGTTTTATGTTCCTTAAGTCTGGTTTCCAAGTTTTTTTTTTGTTTTGCCCATGTAGCATTCTCACACTCATCACAATTAATCTGATAAATTCCAGATTTTAATGTGTGTGGTATGGTATTTTTGAGAGGTGTGTTTAGCAAGTTCTTCAGGCTGAATTTGTTTTGTGGAGCTAGTCTTATGTTAAATTTATTGAAGATATGTTCAAATTTTCTAAAGGCCCAGGGGTGGTATGTGAATGTCCTGTATTTCCAGTTTGTGTTTGAGAGAGGTGTTAGAGTGGTAGTTTGTGAAATTGCCTTGAGTTCCTTCTTCTTGTTTATCATGTTCCTTATGAGATCCGAGTTGAATCCATTAGTTACTGCTACTTTTTCTATATGTTGTTCTTCTAAAAATTCTTCATTGTTCAAAGGGACATTATGTAACCAGTGGATCAAACTTCTAAAGGTGGCTAGCTGGTGTGAAGTTGGGTTGCAACCATTTTCCTTTATATAATTGTCCACATGTGTAGGTTTCCTATGTATACCGAATTTAAAATCGTTTTGATCTCTAGTTATAGTGAGGTCCAGGAATGGTAAGGTGTTGTTCTCTTCCATTTCAATTGTAAATTTAATGCTGTTGTCCTGCAGATTCAACAGTTTCAAAGCATCTTCTATTAATTTTTGGGGTATGATGGAAAAAATGTCATCAACATATCTCTGCCAAAATTTGTATATGTGAGGGAAGGCTTTCACTATGTGGACTTCAAGTTGGCTCATATGTAGGGGACCCATTACTAATCCTTTTGATTGTTTATAGAATTTATTATTAAAGTGAAGAAGTTGTGTCTCATGCATAATTCTGTAAGGTTAATGATATCATCTATTTCTGTGGAGTCTATTGTAGTCTGGTTCAACCATTTTCTGAGTAGTGTAGGTATTTTTTCTATGGGAATGCTTATGATAAGTGCTTTAACGTTAAATGATACCATTATGTGCTTTTTTGGGATATTGTAGTTTTGTAAATGATTTATTAATTCAGAGGAGTTCTCAATTCATAGATTTTCAAACCTTTTGTAGGCTTTCAGTTTGTTTACTAACCACTTAGCAATGTGGTAGTGCGACGGAATTATTGTATATGTTTTAAGCCCCACGTTGGTGCGGCAATTTGTAGTAGTATTATAGCTCCACGTATGGTAGCCAATTTGCGATGGAATTCTTACAAATGTTTATTTACATCAGTGTTGAAGCCATCTTGTGACGTCACTCATTGGTTTGGTTTGTAGCTCCATCTGGCGTAGCAATTTGTATCAGTTTTGAAATAATTTATTTTAAATGTCCTCCGGCTAGCTATCATCTTATCTTGGTAGAACAAGTATCTCTTATTCAGGTTGTGAATCGGAAAGGAATTTTTTATCCAGAAATTATACTTAATGACGAAATTTGTTTTATAATCTTTTATTGTCAAACACGTGCACTAACACATTTACATATTGATGTAGATACTCGCTAAACTGAAACTGTTTGTAATAACTTCTCACTTTTAACTCACGTACTTCAACTTTGTGTATATTTAACTGTATAATACTTTAGATTCTCGTAATTCTGCTGCGCGTAACTTATGACGAACTGAAGACAGCGTGCTAGAAATTTTTATGAACTGGGCGACCGACGTGTAAGGTCTTGAGAATTTTGTTGAACTGTGGGGCGATCTACCTCGGATCTGGCTTATATACTCCCACTCCTCGACATGCCTAAAGATTATAAATGAACTGCTATTGGCTAATAAAACGCGCCAACATTAGCGTCTATTTTAATATCCAATGAAAACCACGAATACATATTGCTTTAGGAGACATTCTAGAAGCTTCTACCGAAAAGGCGCGAAACATTACGTAACTTCCTTGTTCCCAGTAATGATAAACAGCTCACCCCATCGCTGCATTATTACGCTATTATTGACAGTTTCAGTAAAGCCGTATATTATTATTTACCAATAATAATTACAATTAATAAACATCTGAAATCAATGTCACATAAAAATACATATTCATATTACAATCAATATTTACATTTAAGTAATTTGTGATACAAATTACCGTATAATATGCCCCACTAGAAACATAATTATAAATATTTACAATTTTTTTGGAAATTTTATAATTGTGTTTTTAGTCTCCTAAATCTTGGAACATACGCTATCACTTTCACTTGACACTTCACACGCATTTAACACACGACATATGTTTTATCTCGCCACTACTTACTGGCTCTGGTTTAGTTAATTTAGATATTAATCTGACATCACAAATTTTTTTTATAGCAAATACTTTACCCTAAATTATTTGATTACTGTTACCAAATTGTTTACTTTCTTAAGTTGTTGACAAAAATTTATACATTTAAGATTTTTGTAATTATTACACATATTTACCAAAATATTCACCCTCTACACAAATATTTACATCTCTTAAATCTAGACACTGTTTCACATGTTCTATTTACTACATAAATATTTGTTTTAATTATTTTTACCCATTTTTGTTATTTTGTACTTTCTCTTAACAATACTCTTGGAATAATATTTATGTACTTTACTTTAATATAACATCATGCTTTATTTCACATGTTCAGTTACTAATAAAATGTTATTTTCCTCTCAAACATTTGGTCATGTCCAAAATTTATTTCTCCTTTCACATGACGTACATATTTATTTAACCCTCTTACGTTCCAATACATTGCTCTGCATTTCGCCTTTAACTATCCAGCATTTACTATTTATCATCTTTGTCTTTTGTTTCACCATGATCTTCATGGTTGTATGGTTTCAGCATCTCCATATGGAACTTTCCTATGCTTTTTCGAGTTGTTGGATTACATAACTCATATGTATTAGTTCCATATACTTCAACAACTTCATATGGTCCATGGTATTTGAGAAACATTCGCCAATAAAGTTTATTTGCTTTATCCGACAATTTCTTGGTTTTGACCAAAACTAAATCTCCTATTTTGATCCTCCATTCCTTTCTCTTCTTTTCTTCATGTTTAATTTTTCTTTTTATGGCCTTTTTCTTCATCCTCTCGAATGCTTTTCGGAACATCTCTTCTTCTGTTGGTGGTATCAAATGCGCATCTGGAATGGCTTCTGGAATTTTTTTACACATTGTATTGATCTTCTTTCCTAACTTAAGTTCACATGGTTTGTATCCTGTCACATTGTTTACGGTTTCATTTAGTAGATTCTGAACGAAGTTCACGTATCCATACCATTGGGTGTGTTTTCGATGACATAACACCCTTAAATAATTTGAAATTTCCTTAATTTCCCTCTCCACTGGGTTGGAGTTCGGTCTGTATCTTGACGAAAAATATTGTTTAATGCCATTTTCTTTCAGTCCATCCATAAATTTTTTTCCTGTAAAGTACGAAGCATTATCGCTCAATACAGATTGAATAGGTCCTTCTTCTATCACATATGACTTAAGTAATCTATTCAAACATGCTAAACCTGTAGGTTTTCTCAAAGGGTAAATTCTTACATATTTGCTGAATATATCATAACAGACAAATATATATTTATTTCCAAATTGACTTGGAGGCATCGGACCATGAATATCAATACTAATTACACATCTCGGCTTATCCCTTATAACCGAATTAGTTTCAAATGCATATGCTGCATTTATTTGCTTTGCCTTCTGACACAGGTTGCAGCACGATATAAATTTCCGAACTTTCTGACGCAATTTGGATATGTATAAATTCTCTAAAATCATAGAAGTTGTTTGGTCCGTCCCTGAGTGTGCTAACCCTTCATGAAAATTCTTAATTAGTTCCTTTTCCATGCTTTTCGGAACCATTACCTTCCAACTAGGTATTTCTTTTCCATGCTTCTTATATAATGTCCCATCTCGAATTGCTATAATTTCTTTCTTTGCCTCCTCAATTAATGGTGCCTTTTCTTTAAGTTCTAACAATTTTGCGTCCTCTTTTTGAGTTTCCCCCATATTTTTCAATTTTCTAATCATTTCTTTGCTTAAAGGAATTTCAATTGTCAATATTTTGACTTCATTTCTAGGCCTTTCAATATTTTCGGGAATTTGTGGGTTGTAGTTCAATCTTGATAGTAAATCACTGAAGGTATTATTTTTGCCAGGAATGTGTATAATCTCAATATCGAATGCAGATATTGCATGAATGTATCTAGCAAGTTTTCCACTACATAATCTACACCGTTGTATGAAAGTTAAGCTGATGTGGTCTGAATATACTTTCACCTTTTGCTGATAAATATAGGTTTTAAAACGAATTAATGAGAAATATAGTGCTCCAATTTCTAGCTGAGTCACTGAAGAATTCCGCTCAATATTTGTAAGTCCTCTAGAAGCTGTACTAATGATGTGAAAGTCATTGTTGAAGTCTCGCTGTCCTAAAATTCCGGCGTATCCTTGCATTGATGCGTCGACATAAATCTCATATTCCAAATCTTCTCTGGGCCTCTCGAGTAATATGGACTTAGCAAAGAGTTCTTTTACTCTTTCAAAACATTTTTGATGATCCTCTGTCCATTTCCACTTATTGTTCTTTCGGAGTAGCTGCCGCAGTGGTTCTATTTCAGCCGAATATCTTGGTACGAACTTACTCTGAAAGTTCAATACCCCTAAGAGACGTCTAATTTGTTTTACGTTCCTTGGTGATGGAATTCTCATTATTGCTTCTATTCTTTTCTGATCAGGTCTTATACCTCGTTCATCCACTACATAACCCAGAAAATTTATTTCCTTGACACAAAATTTTGATTTTAGTATGTTCACAGTCATACCATGTTGTTGCAGTTTATTTAACATATAATGGACATTATTCATGTGTTCTTCAAATGTTTGACTAATGATTAGGAAGTCGTCAATATACTTTATTAAAAAGTCATCTGCAGAATTTCCAAAGATACTGTGAATAGCTCTCAAAAATCCACTTCCTGAGTTTTTTAAACCAAAAGGATTTACACAAAAACGATACTGGATCCCTGAGTACTGAAATGAAGTGTAGTCACGCACTTGTGGATCTAATTCCACTTGCCAATATGATGCAGTGAGGTCAATGGATGTCAGAAATCTCCCTCTTGAAAGTTTTGTAATTAGTTGTTCAATTCCCTCACTTTGAAAATGATCTGGTTTCATATACTTGTTGACATATCTACCGTCTAAAGTTAATCTCAAACTACCATCTCGTTTAATACTCCAGCAGATTGAATTTATATACTGAGAATTACTTTGCTCAATAATCCCATTTTCTAACATGCTATTTATTAATTGTCTAGCTTTGTCCCGAAGACTTATAGGTAAATTGTCATACTTGTGCCTATATGGTGGTACGTCTTCTACTTGAAATGTATGCTGATATACATTACATCTGCCTGGGATATTACTAAATACTGAACTATTGTTCATCAAAACATCATGAAGGATTTGTTTTTGCATTATCGTAATATTATAAGCTTCTTCACACTTGTGTATTATCTCCTCATTTCTCTTCTCTTTCCAGCTGTTGTCTGTCTTGCTCACATGGTCATCTTTTGTTTGGATTGTAAATTTCTCTACTTCTTCTGGCATTTCTGCTAGCTGTTGAAAATATGGCGTGGTATTCCCTTCATATTCTGTGACTACCTGCTTTATCTGACTATTTCTATCAGTTTCTGTTATTTGCACAAAAAACTCTTGGTCACAAATATTTTTCTCATCCTTTGTCATCTCGATTACAGAAACTTTCTCTTTTATAAATGGTACCCTTATTTCTCTATCTTCTTTTGTTATTTTTAACTCTTCATGTTTAAAATCTATACATGCTTCATATTCATGTAGGAAGTCACATCCTATAATTATGTCACAAATCAGATGGTTTACAATTAGAAACATAACCTCAAAATTCTCTCCGCCGATAAGTATGTTAAGTAGAACTTGTGTTTTTATGACCTGTGTCGTTCTTCCGATTGCAACACGACAAACTAAATTACTAGTGGGAAGAGCCATAATTTTGTTACCTTCATTAATCAAATTTATGTAAAATTTCTGTGAGCAAATTGAAGCTGATGAACCAGAATCTATAGTTGCTATGATCTCTTTCTTCGCAATTTCCACCCTAACATGAGGTGATTCAAAATTTGCTCCCTTATCTTTTGTTGCTGTAATCTTATTACAGGGTGTATGTGTAGGCGTATGATTTGTATTGGTAATGGATACTGAATTATTAAAGACGTCCTGAGAACCTACTACACAGGAGTCTGTTAACATTTTTCCTGGTTATTTCCATGTTCACGTACGGGACTGCCATTCCTAACAGGCACTAGATCTATCTCAGTGTCGCTACCATTGTTTTGAGTTCCCCTTCCTCGAGTTCGAAATCCTCGATTTCTGACATTATGTCCCCTTGGCACATAATTTTCTTGCCGTTCCTCAGATCTTTCCCGGTTATTATTTTCCCTCCAGTGAGTGAAATTTCCCCTTTGTCTAGTGTACCTCCTTCCATAATTTTGCCCTCTTTCAGGCAATCTTTCTGTCCTGACATAATTTATTTGTTCCTGTCGACCTGGTCTCCTATCTATCCTTGATCTTTCAAATTGTGGAACGTATGATTGATACCGTTGTCTGGTATTAATTTCATGTCTGTCTTGTCCTCTAATTTGCTGATAACTACCTTGGTAATTTCTTCTATCTCGTACATCTAAAAATCTATGTTCCCACTCCCGAGACATATCTTCTTCCTGTTGTTCCAAAGCTGTTATTAATTCTGTCATCTCATAGATGTTCCGTGGTTTTGCAATTAATAAGTAATTTTGTATCCTTATAGGATAATGCCTTGCGAGCAAACTCACAAAATCTTCCTCACTGATTGGAGGTGACAAGTTTCTAACCTGACTTGCATGTTTTAGTAAGTAATCAGTCATCGATATTCCCTCTCGTGGATTAAATTGACCATGACTAAGCATTGCTCGAATTCTTTGCTGTACCATAACATTCCAAAATCTGTTCATGAATAATCTCTTAAAGGATTCATATGAAATTTCACCCCCTGATACCATTTGTAACCAATCTAAGGTTTTCTGGTCCAAACATCTTTTGACAACTATCATTTTCAATGCTTTAGGTATCTTTTTAATTTGAAAATACTCTGATAATTCTGCAATGAACTGTACTGGACTGGAGTTTTCATTAAATTTTGGAAGTGGAAAATCACTTAAGATATGATTGTAATTTTGCAAATTCCCTACTCCCATATTTAAATTCTCTAGTGTTACTTGTGCACTCTGAGTTTCAGCATTAGCTATGGATGAAGCTGCCGCATCACTCACATTATTTGTCATACCTGAGGAACTACCTCTATCATTATTTTGTACATCTGACACATGCACATCACATATATTTGCCCTTGAATTCAATTCTAATCTATTTACAGTACCCTGCAGATTTTCTATTGTGTGTTCCAATTTTTTATTATTCTCATTTTGAACAGTTTGGTGTTTGTTAATTTCAGAAGTTAGCTTTTGATTCAAATCTATAGACAAAACTTTAACTTCTTCAGACAACTTATTTCTCTGTGTTTCTGACTCCTTCTGAATTTCAGATATTTCCCCTCTGAGATTAACTTGCACCTGTATTAAATCTGCATTTGTAGCCTCCATCATCTCTTTTAACTCACTTGAAATGCTACTCATTCGGCTACCTAGCTCCGTACATTTTACATTAACATGCTCTATTTTATTCTTAACCTCACTTTTTTGGTTAGATATTTCCCTGCTCATGTCTAACATTTTCTTTGAAACTTCACCTATTTCATTTGCTATCATTTCTTGATTTTCATTTTTCATTCTAATCATACTATCTAGCTCCATGAATTTCTTTTCAATTTCTTCCCTGTTTTGTTCTAAGCTTTTACCAATATCTTCCCTCAATTCTCTCTTATTCTGATCTAGTTTTTGTTCTAAATTCCTATCAATATCTTCTCTTAATTCCCTATTATTCTTTTGCATATCTTCCCTTAATTTCTCATTATTCTGAGTTAATTTTTCTAATTTCTCATTATTCTTTTGCATATCTTCCCTGTTTTGATCTATTTTCTTACTAAGATCTTCCCTTAATTCCCTATGACTCTTTTGCATATCTTTCATATTCTCATTCAAATTTTTCAGCATTTCCATAATCATACTAGTATCAAGATTAACATTTCCTGCTATTCTATTCTCACTTTCTGCACTAACATTTTCATCTTCAAATCCTAAAAAGTCTGGGCTGTTTTCTGCACTAACATTTTCATCCTCCATAATTATTTCTTCTGAATTATTGGTAGCCATTATTTTTTTTATCCTACCACTCCTCAATAACATTTAAATTTGTTTACCCTTTTTTTTTCTAAAAAAAATTAAGATACTCTAACCTTTCTGATGCTGTCCGTTGCTGTTACTTTGATGTCCAGTTTTTCTGCCCCTCTCTCCTAGGTTTGTATGTCGCTTCGATGAAACTGCGTAGTCTTCTTGTCCTGTAGTTTGAATTTCCCAGTTGCCTCGTAATCTCGGAATTACGATGTCCAATCTGCGTCTTGTAGATCATTTCACTGCTCCATTCATTCCTTCCTGGTTATGTTGATCCTTTCCTGGTCATCGTGTTCCTTTCCTGGTCACTATGCCCCACGTTCTGGGTGCCAATATGCGACGGAATTATTGTATATGTTTTAAGCCCCACGTTGGTGCGGCAATTTGTAGTAGTATTATAGCTCCACGTATGGTAGCCAATTTGCGATGGAATTCTTACAAATGTTTATTTACATCAGTGTTGAAGCCATCTTGTGACGTCACTCATTGGTTTGGTTTGTAGCTCCATCTGGCGTAGCAATTTGTATCAGTTTTGAAATAATTTATTTTAAATGTCCTCCGGCTAGCTATCATCTTATCTTGGTAGAACAAGTATCTCTTATTCAGGTTGTGAATCGGAAAGGAATTTTTTATCCAGAAATTATACTTAATGACGAAATTTGTTTTATAATCTTTTATTGTCGAACACGTGCACTAACACATTTACATATTGATGTAGATACTCGCTAAACTGAAACTGTTTGTAATAACTTCTCACTTTTAACTCACGTACTTCAACTTTGTGTATATTTAACTGTATAATACTTTAGATTCTCGTAATTCTGCTGCGCGTAACTTATGACGAACTGAAGACAGCGTGCTAGAAATTTTTATGAACTGGGCGACCGACGTGTAAGGTCTTGAGAATTTTGTTGAACTGTGGGGCGATCTACCTCGGACCTGGCTTATATACTCCCACTCCTCGACATGCCTAAAGATTATAAATGAACTGCTATTGGCTAATAAAACGCGCCAGCATTAGCGTCTATTTTAATATCCAATGAAAACCATGAATACATATTGCTTTAGGAGACATTCTAGAAGCTTCTACCGAAAAGGCGCGAAACATTACGTAACTTCCTTGTTCCCAGTAATGATAAACAGCTCACCCCATCGCTGCATTATTACGCTATTATTGACAGTTTCAGTAAAGCCGTATATTATTATTTACCAATAATAATTACAATTAATAAACATCTGAAATCAATGTCACATAAAAATACATATTCATATTACAATCAATATTTACATTTAAGTAATTTGTGATACAAATTACCGTATCAGTAGGTAGGTGAGTTAATGCCATTGGTAATGGGTCTCATGCTATTGTCATCTTTGTGTATTTTTGGTAGACAGTATAATCTTGGTAAGATGGGCTTAGCAGGTCTTAGATTGTATTTTTCAGTTGCTCTTAGAGTGTTGTTAACAGAGAGAGCTTTATTAACTAAATTCATGCATGTGGATAAAGGGTTCTTGGAGATTTCTTCTTAGTCTGGGTTATCTAACATCTGGTTCACTCTATGGTTATAGTCATCCAGTTCCAGAATTACAAGAGAACTGCCTTTGTCCACTTTCTGGTATACCACTGGCTTCTCGTTTAGACTTCTAATTATTTTATTGTAGTTGTTATTTTGTTTTGTGTGAAGTTGTTTTATTATGTCTAGACATTCATTCTTAGCTTTGATTTTGTCTTCCATTTTGAGGTTATGTGTGGCTATTTCTAAGTCGGCAATAATGTCATAAAAGAAAAAGAAACTAGGAAACCAGACTTAAGAAACACCAAAGGAACATAAAACTAAAACAAATAGAAAAATCCACTGTATCATACCATTTTTGGACAGAAAACCACAACATTAGTCAAAGTATAAAATTATTAAAACCCCTCACCACACCAATAGAATTGAACACCTGGGAAAGAATATACATCATAAGAAACGGTACAACGTCATTAATTTTGAAATCCAGCTTGTGTCCCTAACACCAGATCGTAACAGGTTCAGAATCCTCAGGAAGAACATACAGGAGAAAGAGACCCTTAGTCACCAGTCACTGACGATGAGGAGGAATGCCCTGGAAAACGTTTCTGTTTTATACAACATTTAATTAGTGAAAGTGAGTGTCAAAAAGTGTGACTCAATCTACAATCACCTCAAAGCATATATTTATTGGTCTTTAAAAAATTTAGTAATAAATTCTTGTTCTATTGTACAGAAATTGTATACCTGAAACAAAGTGAAACTGTCAAGCGGACTTGTTTCCATACATACCTGGTTTTGGTCTGTTGGGAGGTTTTTCTCCAAAAAGCAAAGATTAGAATTGCAATTTTCAGGAACACCCTCTCCAAATCTGCTGATGATATGCAACCTGTTTTCATCAGTGTTTCTGCATAAATTTCCTAATGAAGACTTTGTAGTACTGAAAATTCATAAAATAAAAATTTAATACATATTTTAACTCTCATATGACAAAACATATTATGTAAGTAACAGAATGCAGAGACTTAAGAAATATTTTCATTATATATATATATATATATATATTTTTTACATTTGAAAACTAGAGCTAAATGAGTTATGATTGCAGAAGGAGGTGAAGTTATATATTTAAAGAAGAATTCCTTTTGCTTTCTTTAGTAGGGAATTGAACTGGAGATCTATGGATTTCAACACTATAATGCTAACTATAATTTATTTGGCCTTTACCGCCAGTCGGTTTAAATGAAAGACATCATTATTAGTTCAGCTAGCCCCTTATCCGAAAGGGGAGGTGCGAATTGAAGCCTGAACTATATGCATTTCCAACTTTGTAAACAGGTTGATATACTGCAGTGGTACAGAACTGCTTTTCACTAGGATAGTTTGTATGTTCTTTGCATGTGAGATGGAAGGGACCACCAATTACAGAATTTGCATGGTTGAGTGCTACTTCTGAACTGGAAAGATACAAGTGGAAAACTATTGTTATGATATTGGCTGCTGTGTAAATGATTTTTCTCTGTTCTTGCTGAGAATTTCAAGTTCTGAGACAAAACATGATAAAATTTCATTTACTGCTGTAAAGAGTATGAACAAACCTTTTTTATAATGGAAAATTTGTGCCATTAAAGCCCAGACACTCTCCACCACAAAAACTGTCTGATTATTTGACTTACCTATCAGCAACCTATTAGCATACATGCTGAGATTGCAAGTTTATGAGATGCAAGGGAAAGAAGTTCCAAATATATATACTGGAAAGGTAAAATACAAGTCTCATTTCACTAAGGTGAGCCTGAAACTGTTGATATCCACCCCTTCCACTCATTTTTTGCTAGTCCTCTGAAGTGAGTTTATCATCAGTGCCTCTAGCAAAGTACTGATATCATGCGCAGACAACCAACTGGTTGCAATGACCAAATAAATCTGAAGACCCCATGTATATAAAACCCAAGATTGGGAAACAACAAATACAGATCCAGGACAATAACAATAAATAGCTGACATACACAATAAAAATGCAGACACAACACCAATGCTAAATATCAGTTTATCAAGCCCTTCTTCAGACTAAGAGAAATGTAAATGCGTTGTTTCCCAGTCTTGGGTCTTTATGGCTACACACATCAAGGGGGGTGTATGTGCATGTGTGTGCATAGGGCCCTTCAAACAAATGTATGTACACTTTAACAGATAGTATCTGCGTATTGTTTTCAGAGTCGTATTAAATTATTAGTATGTTGCCTTCTCAATGGATGACTGTACCCTTATGGCTCTTATGACTAACATTTGCATATGATAGTGAATCAAAATGGTCGGAACACACTTGAGGAATGGAAGCTCATTTTAAAGTGGTGGTTCAAGTTTGAAAACGCTGCAATTCAGTGTGTGGAGGCATGAGTTTGAAACACAACCTCAAACATGCTTGACAATTACATGGCTTTGTGATACGTTTGAGATATTGAGATACATAGTATCATTTGTGAAGTGCACAAGGGAAGATCCAGAAGATCTCATACAGCTACAAGTTATGCTTCATCGGGTAAGGTCTAAGAAAAGTTTGTAATCTTGCTCCAGAAGACTTCTACACAATGTGCTCATGAGGCAGTGATTAGCAGTGAGAATGTAAAACACATTCTGAAATCTATTAACTGTAAATTGCACATATGAAGAGTATTGCATGCAATAAATGAGGATGATCCTAATCACCTAATGGAGTTTTTGAATGATTTCAGCACATGCTAAATGAAGCTGAAGAGTCTGTGTTGAAGACGGTGTGGTCTGATGAGGCCCAATTCAAGCTAAATGGAACAGCGATTCCACATAAATGCATTTACTGGGTACCAGAAAATCCACATATTCATACCAACAAGGCTGTCAATCTACCAGGTATGGATTGTCATCTAGGTTTATAGAACCCTTCTTCTTTGAAGATATCTGGAAATTCTAACCATATTCATTCTGCCAGCTATATGTGCACTTTATGGAAACAGCAAATTCTTCTACCAACAAGACGGAGCATCCCACACTACCACGGAGGTGTGCAGGTTTTCCTGGTCGAGAATCTGCGGGGAACTGGATAGGATGAAAAGGTGCATTTGATTTCCCAGCATGTTCATCAGATTTAACACATCTGGGGGACCTTGAAGGATTATATATCACAGGAAACCACCTACACTGGAGGTGCTTCATCAAGAAACTACAGCAGTATGCACAGAAATCGCTAGACATGCTGACTGATGTTCAAACAACCATTTGCTATTGTTATATGTGTCTGGGCATTAACAGCAACCATTTTGGGAATCAAAAGTAAATGAACAAGTCTAGGAAGCTTGTATTTAACCTGTGATTTATGTTAATAGAAGATAGATCAGATGACTTAACACACTCTTACTGCTTCACTTACTTAAAATTTTGAGGATATGTTTTACAGACTGTTGTTTGAACAGCTCATTATCGACAACTAATGTTGGATAATTTTTCGGTATAAGAACTCCTGAAAGTTGTTGGTGGAAACTTGATGAGCTTGACAATCACATTGTCCTCAGGGGTGTCAAAGTTCATGAGATGTTGTTGAACTTCTTTATAAAGATCTTCTTCTATGTGTTGGGGTTGATGGCCTAATTTACTGGTTTTAGTAATTTAATTTCTCTACTAATATCATGGTTTTTAACCCAGAAATATACTTATTTATCTGTATGCTTATTGAAAATGCAATGGAAATGTTCTTTGAGATAAGCTTCTAGATTTCTCTTAGTCTCCCAATGTATACCTTGTTGCAATCCAATGTCTACTTTGTTTAACTTAAATTTGTGATGCTCAATTTGTTGTATGGCACCAATGAGATGTTATAATTATTGAAGTTAGTTCAAAACTTCTTCATTGCCCAAGTGTGAAACCTTATATAAACTGTCTTAGTTCTATTTGGAGGATGTGTAGTTATACTTCGGACTGATTTTTGCATTTTTGAATTTTTTTACTCCCTTATCTATGAGTTCCTTACTAAAGCCATTGTTTGCCACTATATGAAGTATTTGGTTATGTTTGAATTCATATTCAGTGTTTTCCAATTGAAGGTTTACTAATCTGTGGATCATAACATTGAAAACTGCTTATTTTTGCTTTCTTGGATAGAATGTGTTGGCTTTTATGTAATTTTCTGTGTGTGTATCTTTCCTATGTGTAACAAATTTGAGATACTTACTGTCCCTGATAATTTTGACATCCAGAAAATGTATCATATTGTCTTTTTCTATTTAAATGGTAAAATTTGTGCAAGGTTCCTCTAAATTTATAACTTTCAGAGTAACTTCTATCTGCCTCTTATTAACAATGGCAAACATATGTGTCTCTTACTAACAATAGTAAAAGTATCATCCACATATCTAATCCATATACACATGTCAGGTGATTATTGTTCATTTAATTATAAATGCACACTCTGTTTTTCAATTATTTTATGAAGCAACATTAAAATTACAATTCTGGTTCTTACTTTTTCCACTTTGTATGTCATAAAATAAGCTTTGAATTCAAATAGCACACCAAAATCTCTTTCTTTCTCTCTCTCTCCCTTGTTACTGCCACATGAGATTATATGTACCTATACTTCCAGATTTCTTAATCTTATTCCGGGTCATCATTAAGCCCAGTATGTAAACCCTGGGTCCAATGGACACGGAGAACATTTTAACTTTTAATTTAACTTTGACTTTCATCACATAAACAGTGCCATGTATTGGTTTTATAGTAAATATTTGTCTCACTTTTGGTCATCCATATACTGAACATTAGTACTAGTAAGTTACCTATATGTTGCACATGATTATGCTGTGTTTCAATTGGTGAATCAGAGCAACTTAGTGAAATACATGTAAACGGTGTTATACAAAGAAACATTCAATTCCATTCAGTCCTTTTTAGCATCACCTTTTTCAACACTAAACTTGAAAGGAAAAAAAATTAAATGTCTTGGTAGACCTACACCAAATCTAAAAATTACTCAAAAACAAGATCTTTTAACAGCAATTTTAATAGTGATGTATGTATATATATGAGAATTTGACTGGATGTTAAAAATGCCCCATTCTGCTTTCCTTGTGTTTTATTTGGTGGTGAAAACGTATGAAGATCTATGGATAAAACATGGTGTGAATGATTTATATCATCTTCACGACTTCCCCAAAAAAGCATGGCTTATAATAGCACAGTTGCAGATAAATTTATAATAAACATACTGATAACATTTACAAGTGTCTAATTGTAATAACTAACATTTATAAAGCAAAATTGATGGCACAGTGTTTATTACTTTAACGTATTGAAATTGCAGCTACCTATAACTTTGCAAACCACCAAAATTGAGTGTCACCAGTCGCCCCAGCAAACTACTCTTTATATGGAACAGTTTTCAAAATGTTTTATTTTCGTAAGAATGACCTAATGATTTTGATTGAAAGATAAGTGTATATAAGATATTTACATGACAACTAAAATGTATATCTTGAATTTTCTGGGAATAGCCTGCAATCCTGCTGTATAAGTTTGTATAAATGATAAACCATAAGAGAGAGGAAAAATCTTATTACACAAAAAATGCAAATATCTTTACAACAGACTATTTATTTCAACCTTAGCTTTTATTTTTTTTTTTTTTTAATTTTTTTTTTTTTTTTTTTTTTGGCATCAGCTATTTGTTGCATTTGATTAAAATGTTTCAATACATTTGTCATTTCATTTTTTGAAGCATTGGCAACCTTCGGTTGAGTAAGGAATTTCAGGGCCAGTATATGGCAATTTAATTTTAAACATTTGACTACACTATCTATTTTATACCTACAAGCAAAATTTGTTATGAAACTCTTTATGAAAACTTATCTAATTAACTTGAAGTAGATAGAAGAATAATAGCTTTATTACAGAAAGAGCATGGAATTTCAAGGCCAGCATATAAAATACCTACCTACTTTAAATATCCCTTTGGTAGGTACCTATATGAACATTTGTAAACAAACTATTTCTGCAAATGTTTATCTCAATTAACCTGAAAAAGATAGAGGAATAAGCTTCTGCAAGAACAGTTTGTAAAAGCTATATAAAAATAAATTCTAGTGGGTATAGAAGGTCATGTGAATATAATACATCAGACCATTCACATAGGAATGATTTCAAATTAAGCAATAAGTGCATAGATACACAAGATAAAATGTGTTAAACATTCAGATGTTTAGCTGTGGTAACAAGCTCTTGTGATGGAAAAAAAAAAGGATCACAAATTTTCAAGCATGTCTGTCAGATGACACTTGAGAAATTATAACAAGCTCTTGTGATGGAAAAAAAAAGGATCACAAATTTTCAAGCATGTCTGTCAGATGACACTTGAGAAATTATAAACATGAAACATCTCATAGTTTCTCATAGTTTTTCTCTACATTTTTGTTTATTCCTTATGATTCCCCTGTTACACAAAATCAGTAAAATTTACTCAGTATGAAGAAGACTTTACAGGCTAATCAAAGAAAATTCAAGTTACACATACAAGAAATTCAAGATACAATTTGTCACATTAGTATTATAAATATATCATGTTTCAATAAAAATTATAAAAGATAATTTTGAGAAAATCAAAAATAACAAAGGGGAATTTGGAAATTTTCTTGAAAATGTTTTCTTGGCATGTTTAAACAGGATATTATTTATTTAGGTATGAAATTTATTATTTATGCAACCTTTTGTTTTTGAGTTATGTTGTTCAGGCAAGTCCTGTTTTTAACTTTTATTGTTATGGGGTGTAAAAACATACATTTCTGGTACAATTTTGATATAGAACTTTATAGTAAAATATTCTACCTACTATAGGTAGGTGGTAGAGAAAGCATAAATAAAATATGAAATTAAATTAAATTGAGTTTTATTTATGGATGCTTTTTAACTGCTTTGGTCCTTAGCATCCCATTCTATATTGGGCATGAAGGACTGAAAATTTTGCTCAGAGGCCTCTTTATCAGGCTTGAGGTTTTCTTTTAATGCCATAAATCTATGACACGGGACCACCGGTTTTGCTTCCCTTCCGAAGGAAGCCATCCTAAGGATTTTACGCCCAAAAAAATCCATTCCCCTCCACCTGGTTTGAACCCGTGGCCTCTTGAATTAGAGACTAGCATGGTAACCACTACACCACAGAGGATGACATATAATAAAATACGAAGCTACAAGCACAGAATGCACATTAATTTTGTCAAACCTTTTTGGTAAACTTTAAATTGTACAAGTTATAGAAGTTGCAAAAATAATGGCTCTAAGCATGTCCTCTTCTTTATTATACTTTACGGAAGCAGTGCAAATATAGTATAAATAAATATGCGCTTCTCTACACTTGGTTTAGTAGCTAAATGTTTTCTATAGCACAATGTAGTTAAGCAGGATGAATGTATTCAAGAACAACCACAGCACCTGATCTTGGAATTCCTATACAAAGTCTTGAGTTCATCAGACAGTGAAGAACTGTGCTGGCAAAGCACAGGATTTGTGCTGGAGGATGAAGTATCTATTTGTTTGCTTGAAATGTTGTCTGGCTGAAACATGAACATAAATTGCATATCATTACATGAAATTGAGTTATATTCGTAACAAAATAGGAAACTGATGAGATAAACACTGGATAAAAGTCCCAATGCAAAACTTTCTTGCTTCCAGAAAGGTATTATGAAACTTATTAAAATACTTAATGCTCTTCCTACTGATCATAAGGAAAAAATTGACAATTTCAGTGTTTTCAAAACTGCTGTTAAAGAGTACCTTTGCTCCAAGTCATTTTATTCTGTAGAAGATTATTTGAATGACAAATTATTTTGATGATAACACTTATATAGATCCATAAAAAGTATTTTACTGTTTTTAATGACAAATCCTCTGACACATAATGTCTGCTTTAGAATTAATCTAAGCTGTTAAATATATATATTGTGACACAGCAGATGGCCCAAGGTTATTGAGAGGTCGGCATCAGGCAGTTGGAGATAAACAAAAATAAGTAATGCTCTTGCCAGTGAAAACATTAGATGCACTATTGTCAGATAACCAGAATCTTCTGGATGTTTCCCCTTCTCATTCTGGAACTCTGCAAATTTCCAATGGCTATATAAGCAAGTGCTCTTGCAAGTTAGTTAGTGAGCGAGTTAGCAAGTGTATTTTTGGTGTGACATCAAGTGTGGTTCTACAAGTGAGTTTATGACAACTGTAATGTGCAGTGAGTGCTGCTTCTAGAGGAGAGATTGAAGAAGTTTTATGTTCAACTCCCCAGCAAGTGAACCATCCAGAAGTAGAGGCTGCATTATGTGTATTTCGTTACACCAGTATGTCGCAAAGGAAAGTGAAGTGACAAGGAAAACTGAATTGGTTCACATTAATGAAGTGACAGTTTGAACTAAGTGAAGGTACACTGAAAGATGAACTAGATCACATTAGTGAAGTGGCAGTGTGAACTAAGTGGTCACAGTGAAAATTGGAAGTAGGTCAAGTTATTAGGTGACAGTGAAAACTTAGTGAAGTGACAGTTGGACAAAGTCACAATATGTAGATTTTATGTACCACATATTAAAAATTAAACTGACAAAAACAATGCCATGCATTCTTCTTCTTCTTCTCCTCCTTCTTCTTATCTATCATCACTTAGCCTTTTCAGTTCTGCCATTGTCCTTCCATATTTCTGCCCAATTCAATCCTCTCCTCCCAAGTCATTTGTGGTCTCCCTCTACCTAACCTTCCTTCCACATGAAATTCAAAGATCTGTTTCATTTTTCTTTCTTCACCATCTGTCATACATTTCTGAACTATTTTAATTATCCCTCTTCTATTATATCAGCCATTGCTTTCTTCTTCTATCCTAACCCTTTCATATTGTGTTCTATCACTCCTGGTTTTCCTCACTATTTTTCTCAAACATTTCATTTCCACTGCTATAAACTCACTCAAATGTTTATGTTATAAAATTAAATTAAATTGAGTTTTATTTATGGATGCTCTTTAACTACTATGGTCCTTAGCATCCCATTCTATATTGGGCATGAAAGACAGTAATTTTGCTCAGAGGCCACTTTATCAGACTTGAGGTTCTTTTATGTGCCGTAAATGTACGACACAGGATCACCGGCTTTACTTCCCTTCCAAAGGAAGCCACACTAAGGATTTTTATGCCCAAAAAAATCCACTGCCCTCCACCAGGTTTGAACCCGCGACCTCGGAAACTAGAGGCTAGCATGGTAACCACTACACCACAAAGACAACATTTATCTTATAATACCAAACTTTCTGTTCCATATAGTACTACTGGCTCCATTACAGCTTTATATATTTTCTGTTTTGTTTTACTATTTATTTCCTCTTTTCCTATTATTGTACTGTTCATTGCATAATAGACTAAGGTACATTTCTGAATTTTATTCAGTACCTCCTGTTCTATTCTCCCAATATTACTTATTGTGCTTTGCAATTCAATTATACTTAAATAATGATGAGAACCATAGGCTACAAAAGTCCAGTGGCAATGTAAAGTATATTTATATCTACATGTGTAGGCTCTGTAACTGCAGGGAATTATTTGTATATTTTGTTCTCTCTTTAATTTTACATATCACACATGCTTCCTTTCAGTTTTTTTTTCTCCTCAACTTATTTCTCATAATACCTATGTTTTATACCCATATTTAATGTTTATTTCTACATGTAACCAAATTGTACTTTCCTTGGCATGTTTTTTGTTCACAGGTCTCTCTGACCACCAGTGAACTCACAGAATGCAATCCAATTTAAACCTAAACCTACATTTTCTGAAATGCATTAAAGCAATAAAAACCACATGAATTTTTAGTGGTCATATTGCCAACTCTAATGCTGTAGATCTATGTTCAAATATTAGCTGGATTAAGCTGCCAAGCTGAAATTTTCATTCATACTTTCTCCTAGGTCCTTACAATGAATAATAAACAGTTTTAGCAGTTTAGTTACCTGAGCTCATATACCTTTATGCAAACCTATAGGCTTGAACTGAAGACCACTCTAATTCATTTCTGAAGACTTAAAGTGGTAATTGACATGTTACAATAATCTCATTATTACTCTATCAAGGAACAAAAACAAAAATAAAATTAGGAAACGGACAATTTTCAGAAGAAATGAATCTTAATAGTGGATTAAGACAAGGGTGCAGTTTGTCCCTGCAAATTTTAACATATATTTGGCAGTGGCAACTCATGGCCTAAACAAGAGGTGAAGCTCTTTTCACACAAAGCAAGACATGCAGCTTACCTATTTCTTGTATGTTAGTTGCTCTACCAACCAAAAGGATAGCATTCACTATACCAGGGGCCTTTATAATGTCTTATTTTACACTCTGCACCTTTCATTTTCACTTTATGTGCTAATATACCAAATTAGCTTCTACCCATAAATATCACATCTCTTTTAACTTTCTTAGTTCACCACAAGAAAGATTTTTGTAATATGTAACACACCATGTCATTTTGCGAATTCACTGCATATCACCAAAGGTTTAAATGTTTCTAAGACATAAATTATTGTTGATACTTTAATTCACACTAGTGAACTTCCAAGACAATACACAAAATGACAATAACTGCTACATAAAAATTGTTTTAGCACATGAACTGAACTGACACTGAAGGACTTAGAGTTTGAAAAGTGATTTGAGTGGGAAACCATTCTCTTCCCTAAGGGAAGAGATGGTTGATGGAGAAACAGTGAGAGAGAAGAATCTCTGCAGTCAATGCTAGAATGCAAGGGAAAATGTGGGATCTACTAGTTTTATTATATAAAAAATGTGCAGTAGACAATCAAATTGTAAAACTCTTAGCACAATAAATACAAATACAAATACAAATATAAAAAATAAATCATTAAACATATATTCATATTACATATGGAAAGAAGGTTCCAGTGTAATTATTTTGAAGACAATGTATTAATTTTAAATTAAGATAGCATATAATCAACATTACAGAAAATGTGCTGTATAAAACCAATTAACACTAAGTATTTTAAGAAATAGGGTCATGACAAACTACCTAGTGTACCAAAGGAAGGTTTAGAAACAAAACCAGTGTCATACAATCACAACAATAGATACTTTAGTTTTTGTAGCAATTCAAACAATGAAAGCAAAATTAATTATACAAAAATTGTGAATGAAGGTGATAAAAAAAGAGTCGATGGATGGATATGAATTATCATTTTGAGAAACAATAAGAAAAATGGAACCAATAAAAGCTTTTTGGTTGAGTGTTTATTTAAAGATACCTTGCAACCAAATTTCAATTACATCTGATTTCTACATTGAAGTAATAATTAAACAAAGTACTTAGGAAGAATGAAATAAACTGATATTTAACTTCTCATTTTACATTTTCATTCATCCACTATAGTATAACATTTTAGGGTCAAACCAGAGCCTCACCAACCTGACTGCCAGGCTCACATCCATTTAAGCATGGTAGAGGTGGACAACCACCCAACAGTACAGGGAGCTGGCCAGGATTGCTGCCTATTGCAACTCCTCAGTTTCCTTACAATGCTGAGTGGACACCAGTCCTAAATCTGGTACTTAAAATCTGCACCCCATGGGTGGGATTGAACACAGGTGCATTCTGTGGGCAGGAACCAGAACTCCACCCTCCAGCCCACTGCATTACACCGTAGGACTATTTTCATACATGCTGTATATAATTTTGAATGCTTTAGCTAGATCATAATTAATAACATTAATTACCTACTAATTTTGACAGGTACTGGAAGGCCTATTTTGTGACTGTAATAATTGTAGATTTTCAGTAATATGATTGACACATCCAAAGAGATAATGATCCAAGTTACTCATAATCAGAAAGTGGAAAATCTCTTTATAAATTTGATGCAAAAAAGTGGACATATGTGCAATTCTCAGCCTCATTCTTGAAAACATACATAAAACATGTTTATTAATCTTGATGTACTTAAACCATGGAATAATTTTGTTGCTCTGGTTAACAACTGGGTTGGTGTTAGCTCACCAGTCAAGATAAGTTTCATCTGTTATTAGCTTAAGAAGTCATTAACAGATATAGGAAATGACTCTTGATTCTCTTGCATTTTTTCTGATATGTCCACTCTGTCATTTTCTAAAATATTTGAGCGATGACAAATCCAAACAAGTTTTATACAAATACCTTCATTATGTGCCTTGTAAATAACAAAATTTTATTTTGATTTAAAAGGTTCAACCTTTTTAAAGAATCAGACATCATTAAGTTACAAAGTACACTTTTAATATCTATGAATAACATATTTTTTTTAAAATTTTTCCTTCCTGATTTAAAAAATGACAGCTCTAATAGCAACAGTTTCAACAGAATAAACAGTAGTGGTCTAACTGTATTAATCTATGAAGATTAAGCTTTTGATGTCAAAATGCAGCTCAAACACCATGTGACTTGTCTTTAGATCCATCAGTAAAAACATAATTCCAATATAGTTATTGTAAATAAATAGAAGATAATATTTTTAAAACTATTTTGGGAATAACAGTGAAGTTTATATAAAAGCACAAATTAAGATTTTTATTATTCTAGCTTCACTTTTTCACCAGAACTTACTGGGACATGTTTCAGACACCATTGTCTCCATTATCAGCTTGGAATTTACTATCATGCTTACTCTTGTGACTAGTAGATGGCATTCTCTGGTTGGACATACTATGTAATGAGATTCTTTTCACATGGGATATCAAAGCTTAATATATTTTGCTTCTTCTTATGAATGAAGAATTTTTCTTAAATGGAGAGTTCTGCTGCTTTTCAAAGAAATTCAACCATCATCAACCAATTGATACAAAAGGAAAACCAACCACGGGAACAACCGCACAAAATAATCTTTTAAAAACCTCAATATGAAAGATGTATTTTACATGCAGGTGGATAAAGGGAACAAGCCAGTGATCATGGACAAACAGGATTATGAAACAAGGATGGAAATCATGTTACATGGCAATGCGTTTGAACCATTAAAAACAGATCCGACACAGAAATACATAAAATCACTTCTGTGTACTCTGAAAGAGATAAAAACAGTTATAAGGGAACAAGAAAAGAAAATTGTGATGCCAAGCAACCCAACTACACCCAGGATTTATGGACTACCAAAGATTCACAAACCCAGTAATAATATGTGCCCAAGCATCAATACAATAGACTCACTCACAAACAATCTGGCAAAATGGTTACTTAAAAAATTTCCGGAACTACCCCAGCCAAAAATTCTGAGTTTAAGTAACACCTATGACCTCGTTGGGAAAATCAAAGATATGGAAATAGAAGAAAATAATGTACTTGTTTCCTTTGACAATCATCTCACTGTTTCCTAGCATACAAAAAAATAAGCTAGAAGAAGTTTTGAAAAAATGGTTACACTCCACAGAAATTGATAGGAAGCAATAGAGGAATTGTATATAATATTGACAAAACTGTGCATCAATCAAAATTACTTCACATTCAAGAACAAATTATACTCCAAGTGAATGGTTTAGCAATAGACAATTCACTTTCCCCATTTCTGGCAAATTTATACATGAGTTCATTGGATATATATATATAAAACAGAGGCTTTTCCTCACATATATAAACTTTGGTACAGGTATTAGACAATATTTTTGCCATAACAGATCAGAAGTTCATGAAGGATGCAACATCTCTACTGAACTTACAAGATACATCAGCAAAATTTACAATAGAAACCAATGCCAACAACATGCTCCCCTTTCTGTGCATAAAAATCAAGAGGTAACAGAATAAAATAAGTTTTGGTATACATAGAAAGAAAAAAAAACACACACATATGCATACAAAAAATCACTACATTAAAAATGATAGCTACAACCCCAGGGAACACAAATATGCAATAATAAACAGCCTTACCTTCAGACTGGTAAACATACCAATGAACAAACATGAGTACAAAAGAATACAAGATGCTGGAAATTGTACATAAAAATGGTTCACCAAAGAGATGGTAGATAGAAAGATAAATAAATTCCAAAAGGAGAAATAAATAAAGGAAATCACCACACTAAGCAACATTAAAGAAACTAAAAAGCTAAATAAATTCACTTTCCATCCATGGACCCTCCCAAAATTCAAAAAATATATTCAAAGAATATGATATAACCTTAGCCTCAGTTAACAACATTCCTTAAAAAGTATACTCAGGACCAAGGACAAAATTCCAGTGGGAACAATTTATGGTGGTTATGAAATTGGATGTCAGGATTGCAATAAAGTGTACATAGGGAAGAAAAAGAGAAATATAGACACAAAGTTTAAAGAACACATGAGAAATGTGAAATACAAACAAATGGAAAAATCAGTGGTTGTGGAGCATTTCTGGTACACAAATCATCATCTAGAAGAAAAACCAAAGCTATTAAAGGCACTTAGAGAATCAGCCAAGCTCTCAATTTGTGAATAGTTATGCATTCATAAGAAGAAGCACATTTATTAAACTTTTATGTCCCACATGAAAAGGATCTCATTACACAGTACATTCAATCAGAGAATGCCATTTACTGTCACAAGAGCAAGCACAGCAGTGAATCCAGGCTGATGATGGAGACAACGGTTTCTGAAACATGTCCCAGTAAGTTCTGGTGAAAAAGTGAAGTTAGAATAATAAAGATCTTAATTTGTGCAGATGATAATATGTAATTTTACAGCTTTGAATACCTTCTTTGTGTTACATTTTTATTTTAGTTAGTTGTTCCTAATTCTCATAATATTCACTTGGGGACTATCAATGGATAGACACCAACTATGTGTTTCATGTTCATACAATAGTGCATTCATATAATGTACTATTGTACATTGCATTATTACAACTGTACAGCTAAGTACATTTAAATTATCATACAAAAAACATGAGCTGAGTGAATATTTGGAAAGCAAATAAATAAAATAGGAATTCTGATACAGCTGCAGCAAAGAAATTTAAATATAGTAGATATTCTGCCAGTAACGCAATAGCTTATTATAAGATTACATTTTGAGCCTTGAAAGATTTCCTCCATTAGTAAAATAAGAAATAAAAAAGTAGAAAAATAAAAGAAATGGAAAGCTCAATGAAGTTGCATATAAATTATGTTCATCTTCCTTCTTCTTATGCACGAGCCTATTATACGCATATTATTGTCTCACTTGTTTGGAGGAGCAGCAGACAGCCCCAATGATATAATTGTGTTATATTTTAAAAGTAGAGAATCTGTGCAACTAACAATAAACACTGCTGTTAGCAGCTTACAGTCACTTAAACTCATACTTTTATCAAAATTGATCAGTTGCAGTTGGTGAAATTCCCTTTTAAGACTATGAAGTAATATAAAAGCATAAACTATATTAAAAGGGGAATCATATGCAACAGTGACTTCACAAAGGGTAGAACATTTATATTTATTGAATTACAAACTTGCTTACCAAACAATTCTTGCTTTTAGTGCCATAGTAGCACCACAGTTGATGCTGACCTTTCTCAGGAACTTTAAGGTGACTAGCAGTCAAGTAGAGAGTGCTATTGCTGCTACTGCTAGCTGCTGTTGTTTCTGACTTAGATGAACATGAATGCAGAGAACTTAGAAACTTCATCTGTTCACACCACAAGCTCCAAAATATCTGTTAACATATTTGTATACATTTTTATGTTATGCACAGCAAGAAACATCTGGAAAGAAACTATGAAAATACAGTATAACTGAGAAGAGAGGATATAGTATATGTCTTTAAACAAAGCAAAAAAGATATAAAATTTTCCAATTAAATATGAAGAAGATAGGACTGCATATAACCAGGGAGAATGTCCTGAAATCTCTAAGAAATTGAAATTATCATTTTCATAACATTTTTGTTTAAACTTTCTGAATAACATTTAGAATTTATTATATCTGTATGCATTCTTAGAGTATTTAGTCTCTATAATAAGAAATAATAAATAAATAAAATAATGGGAATTGCACTCTTGGCACAAACATATATATTTATATTTATTTATTTTCTGCTAGAGAAACACAACACTAAATATAAACAATAGCTAATTTCAAGCCTTTGAATGAGAAAATGTCGTACTCAGGAGGAATTGTTCACCAATAGATGTTAGTGGAATACAAACATGAGGTGTGTTTTTAAAATAAGGACTGATAAGTTTGTAAAAAATAACAGTACATTATTTTCCAAATACTTTATTATCTTCACTACCTTACACCTTATACTACAGAGAGAGCCAAAAAAACTACAAATCGGCTGTGCTGTGTTTTTCCTGTCTGCATCCTTGGCACTCATTGCCATCTGCCGCTATCATAGAAAAGCCCAGATGAAACCATACAACATTTTTAAAACTACTTTTAAAGGCTTTACTTACCAAATTTGTGAAAAGGAGGTGCTGAAACTGGCCACTGTTGTTGTCCATTCATTTTTGGCACCTCTTTAGGAAACTATCCATCACTTGCTGTAGTTCACATTGAGAAATGCTGGCAATTTCCTGGCATATTTTGTTTTAATTCTTCCAGAGTATGTGGGTTTGTCTTGTACACTCTGTTTTAAGTTACCCCAGAGACAGAAATTGCAGGGGTTAGGTTGGGGCACCTAGGGGGCCACAAATCTCTACTAATAATTCTGTTCTCAAACCCACTTTCAATTGTTCTCATCGAAATATTGGCCATATAAGCTGTTGTAGAGTCTTATTGAAAAAGGGCAAAATCACACTCCCTGTCTGTAATTCTATAAAAAAAAAAGGTTTGTCTTGTACACATAAAGTGCACAAAACAAACCCACACGCCCTGGAAGAATTAAAACCAAATATTCGCCAGGAAATTGCCAGCATTTCTCAACATGAACTACGGTGAGTGATGGATAGTTTCCTAAAGAGGTGCCAAAAATGTATGGACAATGACAGCCAGTTTCAGAACCTCCTTTTATAAAGTTGGTAATCAAAGCCTTTAAAAGTAGTTTTAAAAATGTTGTATGGTTTCTTCTGTGCTTTTCTATGATAGCGGCAGATGGCAACGAGTGCCGAGGATGCAGACAGGAATAACACTGTGCAGCCGGTTCATAGATTTTTGGCTCTCTCTGTACTTCTTCACATAGTCAACGGCATTATTCAGGCACTTGTAAAACAGGAAACCCATTTTTATATGCTTTTGTGAAATAATGGTGCTGTCTGTGATGAAAGCCAAGTCTGCACTTCTTGTTTCACAGCATCATCGTAATTGAAATGTTTTCCACCAAGGAATTTCTTCAGATGAAGAAACATATGAAAATCACTTGGTGCCAAATCCGGACTGTAGGGAGGGTGGTTGAATTGTTCCCAACCAAATGATGCAATCAGATCTTGAGTTTATTTGGCTGTGTGTGTGGCCAGGCATTGCCACACATTATTGTTTCCCTAAAACTCTCACAATTGGGAATGAATGCTTGCCGGCATATCATTTCTCACATTTAAAAAATGAATCACTGATCTGACTTTACAGTTGGTTGATCGTTAGATTGTTTTGAACATTTCAAAATCTTCTAATAATAGGAAAACACAAAGTGATGATTTCTTACAGCTGCATCTGGCTTCCTAATGAGGGGAGAAAGTGATCACACATGCTTAAAATCGTGACTGCAGTGGAAAAATATAAAAAATACTTTAAAAACATGCCTCATGCATGCAAACACTAATATTATTAAAAATTTAATGTGTTGCACTTACATGGCTTTCTCTACTCTTGTACAAACTATTTTTACAAATGCTTATTCTCCATATAATTCATGTTAATCGAGATATCGAGTTGTTAATCTTATTGCTAATTTTCTTGTAGGTGCAAGGGGAATGTGGTAAGCTTTAAGCGATATCAAATCTTTTAAGAGCTGGTTGCTATGTGGAACATTCCATTCTCTTTGCATGTCCAGAACATAAAAAAGAATAATGAATTCCCATTTGAGAAAAAGTATAAGTATTGGAAAATTCAAACAAATAACAAGGAATACTTCAGAAATGATTCACTGGACAAAAAAAAAAACATAAATTGTGTGTTTTAATGAGATAAAATTTTTGTACACAAAAAATGCATATCTATTTCTTACGGTTTACCAGTTATGTGAAAGCCATTCACAATGAAGAGTACTTTTGGGGAGATTCCCAGAAAATTCAAGATATACATTTCATTTGTCATAAAAATATCTTAAACATATGATATTTTAATGAAAATCATTAGAGCCATTTTGAGAAAATAAAAATTTTCGAAAAATGTTCCATGTAAAGATAGTCTGGGGTGGGGGGATTTTCTTGAAAATCTTCGTGTTGCGTCTTCTAAAGATACTGAACCTAAATACCAAGTTTGTTATTTATTTGACTTTTTATTTTTGAGTTATGCTGTTCACTGACACACAAATACACACACGGATCTTTTCTAAAAACCTTTTTTTTTCTTCAGGGGGCCTCAAAACATATATTTCTGGTGAAATCTTGGTACCAAATTTTTGGGTGGACTGCAATACTTCCCCTACTTACTATATGTAGTAGAGAAAGTAAAAATATATATAGTATCTTTCAAATTGTTTCAAATCATTAGCAATTACAGAATCTTGGCTAACTCAATAATGCTAAATTAAGCCTAACTACAATCCTCTTCATCAGTCATCATGTTATCTCTAATAAATGAGGAATCTTAACTAATAGAATACTCCTGAGTTAAGCTAATGCACTATTACTTTCATAAAACATCATGCTTGCATGCTAGTACAACAAAATGGTTATGCAAATTAATACCTGTGCGTAACTGAAGTAACACTTCTTGTTTGAGCTGATCAAGAAATTAAAACTGGCTGACTCACCTCCTGCTCATTTGGGCAGACACAGAGAGGTAAATCCCCCCCTCCCCTTTCAGTGGGATACCACAAATGCAGAAAACCTGCTAATTCAATTGTCCAGTTAAGGTAGGAGCTTAAATGAAATGTTCTGTACTCTAGCACAATAATAATAATAATAATAATAATAATAATAATAATAATAATAGTGGCTCATGAGTATATATTTTGGGTGTTCACAAAATTGTACATACAGATACCCCTGAAAATGTGCAAAAGCATCTGTTGCATAACACTTATGATTATCAAAAAATTGATACAACTGCAGCTGCTCCCAACAACAATGCATAACTTGTCTGATGAAAGGAAGGATTATTTTTGTGGATGTTCATTGTTGTGGACATAATTAAATACAGTGTTTTAGGGCAAGAGCAAAGTAATATGTAAATTAAACTATAATTAGAGATGGATGGTATGGAGAAACCAGGAGAAGTTTTCGCACTTCTGGATGTTACCTACTTCTGCCTTAGTGTGCTACTACGTAGTGCTGACATAAAATTGTAGTGATAGTGCACACAACCTGTATGTATTCGACCCATAAGGTAATTACATCATACCAGTTACACTTGTGCAGGAAACTCCTTAAACTATGCACTATGTATTCGACCCATAAGGTAATTACATCATACCAGTTACACTTGTGCAGGAAACTCCTTAAACTATGCACAAGTCAAGATGAGCTATCGATCCTGTTGCCATGTTTCATTAAATTTAGAGGAGTAGCATGAAGATTTAAACGTTGTAGATTTTAAATTATCGCAAACACGTTAGCCTCTCCATTACCATACCTTCCTTTAGCACTCTTTCCATTTCAATTTGTGCTATTTCTTTCCCAATTGCTCTTGGAACCCTAGAACTTCCATACAAAATATCCTATGCACCATATCCACTATTTCCCAACTTTTTTCCAATCCCATATAATATTGGTCTTAATCACCATGCTATATGTTTTTTCCAACCATTTATATTGGGAACACTATACTCACATCTTCTCACAGCCACCATTGTTTCTTTTGCTTTAACCAGTGCTAATTTCTATAACTCTTATATCGGTGGATGGATTATAACTTCTGAATCCAATGCATTAAAAAAAAAGGACTTCATTTTTATTATGTGGTTCATGCGGCAAATTTAGCAATAATATGTAAATAGCATAATCTCTTTATGGAAGTTCAATCAATTTAACTGAAAGGTGCTTAAAAAGTGCACTTTCACCAAGTCTCAAGATTTAAATACTTATAGTTTGCTTATTGCCAGATCTGCCAGATAAAGCCCTTTTAATCCGTGCTTTTATATAATAAATATGTTTAAATAATAAACCATATTTCATAATATTTAAAAAATAATGTGTTTTTATATGCATTATGCAATAAAAATTATAATTTTAATATGGACATTCTAAATTGCAATGTCAAAGCTATTGTTCTTTAGTGTTTATTTTTTATTTTTTGTAAACTATAACCCTAATATACACTAATATGTGAGATAGGTTTGACAATTGTGGAAATAAAAAAAATATGGACAGTTAAATTACCTCTCTGTTCTGAGTGCCACCAAGCTCAAAGTATCTTTTAGAATCATTACAGAAATGAGCCTTAAGTGTATGCCTCTTGTGTCTGTGAAATACAGTTAAGGTCACGCATTCAATGGGTAACAGAGAAATAAGTTCCAGGTTTTCAATTTCAGGATCGATCCCAGTATACCATACACTTGCATTTGTAGCAGGTTGAATTATATCCATGGCTGTTATAAATTTTGTCCGAGTTACACCTAAAACATAATAGAAATAAATCGCCATGTTTTATTCCTCAAAGTATCTGAATCAGGTACTGAATTTCATATGGAACATGTTTTTACCAATCTGAAGTTGTCTGATCCCTTTTCCTTCTCTTGTAGTTTCCACAAATGGACTCTCAAGAAGTACAACTTCATCAAAATCATTATACTCTGAGAACAGCAACTTCTGAATCCTATTAGAAGACATTACTTCATGACTACTTCCATTATTTAAACATAAATATAATAAAGAACAATTTCATGCATCTGTTATATCAGATAAAAATGCACTAAAAATAATTGTCAACAAAATCACATGTATATTACTTCAAAACAAACAATAGAGCTTCAAAAAGAGATAAATGGAAGGGAAAATTATGGGAAAACAAAGATGAGGAACTGAGCAGTTTGTTACTCTTTGGTATGGGAGTAAAACAAGTGAAAGTCAAATTATAGACATTCAACATACATGAAATGTGATGGAGAGGTTAGGTGACTATGGTTGGCTGGTATCTAATGTTGAGCTGTTGGCAATGAAGCCATTTGCTCTCTTGCAATTCAGTATTTTGATGGAAGGTTGGTATGTTTATTGAAGGCTATGCAGTAGACTAGGTGGTTTTTTTTCCATATCTTCAAGTTCACAGAAAGGGCATATAGGAGATTCTGCTATGCCAATCCTGTGTAGATATTTGCTGAGACAGTTTCTAATGTTGAGCTGTTGGCAATGAAGCCATTTGCTCTCTTGCAATTCAGTATTTTGATGGAAGGTTGGTATGTTTATTGAAGGCTATGCAGTAGACTAGGTGGTTTCTTTCCATATCTTCAAGTTCACAGAAAGGGCATATAGGAGATTCTGCTATGCCAATCCTGTGTAGATATTTGCTGAGACAGTTGTGGCCTCTCAGTAATCTAAAAATTGCTAAAATAAAGATTTTCTTGGTAGTGTAGTAATTCTAGTCATGTCGTTACAAAGATTTTCCTATTGATTTCCCTTTGCTTGTGTTACATATTCTTCTTTAATATTTTAATTGTATGTTGATATAACTATTTTTCTGAATGAGGATAAAACAGTGGACCAAATGGTTTTTATGTAATTTTACTATCTTCCTTGGCCAGAAAATTAGCTGTTTCATTACCTTGTATTCCACAATGTGCTGGTATCCATTGGAGTACTACCTTTTTACGTTTTTATTTAAATTAATCAATTATTTTATAATTTTTTGACATTGTACAACATTTAGGCTCTTGGCTGTTGTATCGTATGCTATGGATATTATAGCTGCTTTAGGGTCAGATAATATTAAAACTCTCTTAAATTGTTTATTTGATGTAGATTTTATAGGATGAGGAGGATTGCTACAATTTCACCATCAAAATTTGTAGAATTTAAACTTAATTTCTAGTGCACTGGGAGCAGTAGCACCATTATTTGTAAGCTGGATCCATCAATGTAAACATGTTGCCATTCATTTGTAGGTTATTTTAAATTTATTATTTCTAATCACATTTATTTCAAAACACAGGGAGAGGTTTCAGATTTTTTAAATTCTTCTGCTAACTGTAGATAGTGTTCAATAAGGGTTAACTTTTATTTGTAAGTTTTCTTTTATGTATGGGAGTGGTTTTCTTTTTTCCCCAGTTGTTATAGGGTACCTAGTCTAATTAATTGTTCATATTGTATGAAAATTGCTTTTTCAAAGCCAAATTAAGTCTGGCATTATTTGTTAAAATTTGTAGAGTAAGTACTAGGGTAGTTTTCACAGCTCCAGTTATTAAACAAAGAATTTGGTTTTTTAGAATATAAGTTTTTCTACATTTGCAGTTATTAACACCTCTTCACATTATTTGAAACATTAGTGTAATATACATATTGTGAAGGGTGTTCAAAGTTTGTGTAGTATTTCTTCATTTTTTCTGCTAGTCTTTTTAATAGCGGTAGTTTTTTCTCAGGTTTTTTTTTTTTTTTTGTTTTTTGCATATATTATCAATGTGTTTTTTCCTCACTAATTTTGTATCAAAATCAATACCAAAACATCTGGCTTCATAAGTTTGTGTTTTCCCTCCTATAGTGCTTTCCCTTTATACTGTGGCCACTTCATGGTAGCTCACGCATTGGCTGCTGCAGCTCAGACTGCCACCAAAACAGTTATAATATCCTTATAATATCACTAAAACACCTCACATTCTCATATTTACAGTTACAAGTACAATGATAATAATCACATATCTTACCATAAGAAATGTTGGAAATGTTCTTCTTTATCTGCATATTTCTAGTATCTTTTCAGGAAAATTTTGTTCACACTGGAGAGTTCAATATCCAAAATTGAGTGAATTTCTCACCTTTTTTCTTTTAGTTCTATCAATGTATGGGGTTTGTTGCATACACCTTGTCTTTCAAGTTCCCTCATAGATAAAAATCAATATGCAGTTAAATCAGGGGGTCTTGAGAGTTATAATTCTTCTCTAATTACTCTATCTTAAAAATCTTCTCATTCTCATCTTTGTCCTTGTCCTCTGGAGGTTTTACATCCCCAAGAATTTACAAGCCAATGCTTTGGATCAGTAGCTTGTCAAGGAGCAAGCAAACTCTTGATCATAGCATATCCAGGATGGGTGATCAGTCCTGGTATAGCGGTGAAGAATAGAAATGAAATGTGGTGATAAAAGGGATGTTAGGAAATTTTCAGTTTTCAAATTATCCAACACAGCATTCACCTAGCCACCAAGAAAAGCCACAAAAAAAAACTTCAATCAGATTGACTGATCTTGGGAGTTTGAACCTGGAACCTTCTAAATGTGGTCCACAGACGGTACTGCCTAGGTCATCCTGCTTGGTTATCTTAAAAATTTCCTGAATTAAATTTAATGACTCATCAGCTGTAGCAAGTCTTGTTGGAAAACTCCAGACTGATATTCAACATCGTCAGCTGTTCAAAAAATGGTGTAAATTATTTCTGTACCTCTCTACATTTATTGTTTTTTTAAAAAAATATTGGTCCTATTATTCTGTATGCATTTACTGCTCACAAATGTTAGCATCATACAAGGGAATCTCGAGTATAAAATCTGGTTTCTCTGTACTCCAATATCTGTTATTTTGAATGAAACATAGCCATAAAATGGAACCATGCTTCATCATTGAATATTAAGCGTGGGCCAAATACTCATCATTTTGCAAAAACCAATTACGAATTTTACAGAAATTTACTTCACTCTGATGATCATGTGAAAAATAGTGTGTATGCAACAAACCTCATATATTGGAAGAACTAAAAGAAAACTTCAGGCAAAAAATCCACTGAACTTTGAATAATGAACTCTCCAATGAATAGATGTCAGAAATATGTGAATTTAGAAGAATAACATTTCCAACATCTCTTATGATAAGACATGTGCTTATTATCATTGTAATTGCAACTATAATTATGAGAATGTGAGGTGGTTGCAAGAATACTATAACTGTTTTGGCAGAAATTCGAGCTGTAGTGGGTGGCGCACAAGCAGCTGTGCAGTGGCCACAGTTTGAAGGAAAAGCACTTTAGCTGTTACCTAAATATTTAATGGGTTCTTTGTTAGTGATAAAGGCTGATAAATTTGTTCTCTGGATATTTATTTTCATCAAATTATTAGATGCCCATCCAATTGTCCTGTAATTTTATCAGAAACTCTTGTGCTATATTTATTAACTGCTGACTTTGATTTTTTGGTTTAGAGTTCCATAAGACTACATCGTCTGCAAAGGTTAAGACTTTTTGACTGCATTTTTTGTAATTAGTATGGGAGATCATTGATATAAATACTGAAAAGTATGGTACTAAGGATACTTACCTTATAGTGCACCTTGGTGTGTCCGTTAATATTTTAATAATCTGTCATTCTATTTGGTAGCAATAAAGCATTGGATAAGGGATTCACTAACCCAAATGTAGCACTGAACTCATAAAATTTTAGTTTTTCGAGTAGTTTGTATCTCCAGATATAGAAAATCAATAAATATTGCTAATGCATCTTCGTTTTTATTCATGCATCTTTAATATGTTAACTAAAATTTAAAATTTGATGGTTCATTGAATTTTGTTCTCTGAATCCTGTTTGGTTAATTGAAATCAAGTTATTTTGTTCTAAATACCAATTTAATCAGTTGGAAATCATTATTTCCATGATTTTTGTTAATACATTGATAAGTGCTAATGGGTGGTAATTTGAAAAACTGTCTGCTGACTTGTTTGATTTCACAGTAAGCATTAGTATTGCTTTTTACCACTCATGGTACCTTTGTATTCCATATGTTGCAAAGATTTAGGAGACCTAATTTTGCTCCCCCCCCCCCCAGGTATTGTATGAATTCTGCATGTAGTATATTGTCAGGCTCTGGTGATTTTTTTGATTTTAAGTTATTAATTGCAATGTTCAGTTCTTTAATACTTATTGGTTAAATATATTATCTTTAAGTTTAGTTCTTAATTTTACATACTAGTATTTTTCTTCAGTAGTTTTTGTTCTTTTTTTTACAGCTATTTGTATAGTAGTTGTTTAATTTGTTACCTATTTCATTGTTATCTGCAATTGTTTTATTATTATAAATAAAAGGTATTTTTTTATTTTGTTTATTTTGTATGCTATAAATGAATCTATACACTTTTTAGCATCTTTACGCATTTGTAGAAAATTATTAAAATTTCTCCTTTTAATATTTGCTGTTAATTTTTTATAATTGGGCACACAGTTTTCTCCAATTTTATACTTCTTTTGGATCTTTAGATTTTTCAGCTGTGATTCTCATTAGGTCTCTTTCTTTTTGACCTTTTCTAGTTGTAGGCTCCAAAAAGGTTTGTAGTTTTTAATTATCCCTCTTGGTATGTATTTCTTTGCTGTTTTTAAAATTATTTCACACAAACCTTTGTTTAATTTATCTGACTGTTTTGATTCATTTAGAGATTTTTCAAATTTTGTTTCTAATAATAATTTACTTGTATGGTGTTTCCAATTTGGTTTTTTTACAGTTCCATCTAGATTTGTGGTTTAATAGAGTCAAACTTTTCCTTTCAAGTTGAACAGTAGCAATTACAGTTCTGTGTCCTGAACCAAGTTCTTCTAAGATTTGTTTGGAGGTTTGTGTGTATAAGTTAGAGGATACTAAAAGTAGGTCAGGATTGGTACCAGCGCCTGAATAGTGAATAGGTTGGTGGATCTTGTTTGTGATAAATTACTTCTGTAGTTATTGGCTAGGTGAATGTTGTGATTGTGAACTGCCCCCAGATTTCATAAAAGCTAAGTGACTTGATTTAATTTAGTTGCATATATTTTGGTGTCACATGAACACAATGCAGTTATAAAAGAACATGCTTGCAAAGAAGCCTTTGACTTTTAGTTGAGAATGACGTGTGTTACTCCACAGAAAATGCATGTAAAATAAAACAAATGTTCCAGATATTTCATTCCAACCAAAATGTATGGCATGATTAACAACTAAAGCATAGCAAAACAAAAGAGAATTGAATCTGCTTATAACGATATGATATACATGCAATACCAATGCCAACATATTTTAATAATCAACTAAGAATGTTTTGCTTTATTCCTTTGCATATTATAATCAAGATTGTCAGCAGGGACGTTAAATAATAAACTTGTATAAAGAGAGAAAATTGAGTCCAGCTAACATCAGAAGTCAGTCAACCGATATTCTATAATTGTATAAAGAGAGAAAATTGTGTTCAGATAGCATTATAAATCAGTCAACTGATATTTTATAATTAACAACTCAGAATATTATTTTTTTCTGTGGTTGTATACTTTACTTCCTTTCCAAGGTTTAATTTGGTGGCTTGGGAGTGAGAAATCTTCATATTCACCAGCTTCGCCTCTATTTTGTTGTGTATGTTAAGAGTCTACATATTATGTGTAAACTATATAGTTTTTATGTTATATAACTATGGGACTGAAGACAAGGTACAAAGGTTTAAAATTTCACCTCCTGTAGTTATCTATCAAAATACTCAACCACTATGACTGATAATTGTTCCACAACCAAAGAGTGCTTATAGGCTATCAAGAATTTGGAGGACTGTCTGGGGGGGGGGAGGTTAAGGAAGTTGGACATTCAGCTATTGTTTCATATCCTTTTGCTTGAATATTAGGGTATTTTTCATCCATTATTAGGAATAGTAATTAAAAAATTAAATTGTAGGAGTAGAGGAGAAGATTCACCATAAAAATGTTATAGATTATTGTACAATAATTTTACAAAGAAAAAGAGGAGGTAAATGAAATTAATTCATCATTCAAGTTTCAAAAGCTACCCTTGCAATGTCAAGCAGACAGCTAGTATTTTATATGAATCTGAATTCCTTTAAAAGTTTGAGAAATAATGAAAATCCAATATGGTCAGAAATCCCAATAGTTACCAATAAAAAGGAATTTAATAATGAAGTTACAGATGTTGTAGGAAATGATCAAAATATAAAATTATACAATTATATGGATTCATACCTTACATTGTTAATGTAGTAGGAAATGTAGTAGGAATTGTTATTTTCCAATGGGATCCAAGTGGGCATCAGGGTAGCGCAGTGGTTTCATTTCCAACTCTTGTGTTGAAGGTCCAGGGTTCAATTCCCGGCTCTGGAGTGGTGATTTTAAGTGGCCCTCCACGTCTTCACCTCTGACTTACTCATGTGAAGTATCCCCAAGGCTCAACATCATTCGGAATCCATGGTAAAAGCTGTAGGTTCTCATTCCACCGCCATCCTCATCATCACCCTACCATCAGAGGCAACAGATTCTGCCCACTGGATGCGTCCACCTCAGAAATAGGTCCAGTCTTTGCTTGCTGGAATGAGGTATCCCCTGAAGGTTACAGGCCATATGCAGAGTATTAGAAAAGGTGATGATATAATCACAAGGATTATCATAAGAGGTCAAAAATTAATCAAGCATGTTAATGTGTGTCCTCAATATATAATATTCAAAATAAAAAGCTTAAATTGTTGAGAAATAAGTGAATTAGGGAAAATAAATTACATCCCTTCACAAACATACCTACTCATTCAGAACATAGATCTTACAAGACCCATAACATGCCTTAACTTTTCAAAATATAGATATTTAGCTAAACTTTACATAAGTTATCCTAATTGCAAAAGTGTGGAGAGGAGTATAATTTTGAAGATTCTAAAATATCTAAAATAAATTGTTTCTGTAGTCTTGACCACCAAGTAAATGATAGGAATCACAGTACATATAAGAGAGCTGCTGAAGAGGGTAGGAGGAAGGTGAATGTCCAGTTGACACATATTGGGGATTTCCATGCTGGAAGAGGAATCAATATCTCTCAATTATCCCAAAGGTGGACCAGGTGCCTTTAGGAGAACTGGACTCTAATGAAAAAGGCTTAAGTGGGGCAAGCTAAGCTATGATGATTTCATTCATTCAGGCTAACTTGCAACACAGTATTACTGCCTCATAAATTCTTCACAGTAACGTAATGAGGCATGATCTGGATGTCACCATAATAGAATAACCCTGGCTTCAATAGGGTGATATTATGGAACTAAACATAAAGAGTTATACTATTTTCAGTTCTATGTCTGATGTAAAACTCAGAGCATGTGTCCTGACAAAACTCAGTAACTCCTGCATTCTGCCAGGCTTTCTTTCAAAAGACTGGCAGTGCTCTTATTGAGGTATGAGGAGGGCGGAGTGCCACATCAGGTGGTATTCTGTTCGGCCTGTTTCCCATATGAATTTTCTCTTCCTCCTCAGGAGTTCAGAAATCTTGTGCTTTATTGTAGCAACAGAAACCTCAAGCTGTTGATAGCTGCAACTCCAATGCCCATCATAGCATTTGGGGTAGTACAGACATCAATGGGAGGAGGGAGATGTTGCTTGAGTATCTGACAAACAGATCTTGAATGAAGGGGATGCTCCAACTTTCCAACATTCCAACGTTCTAAGGGAGGAGGTTCTAGACTTGTCACTAGCACCCTTCAGGATTCTAGAGGAAATCAAGGATTGGAGGGCCTGTTTCGAACCTTCCCTATCTGATCACAGACACATTTGCTTTGTTCTTGAGGAGAAGGAGAGGATCGCCTGTACAGGAACTCTAGGAGGACCAACTGGGACTCCTTTAGAGGGGACCTGGAAGGTGGGCTTAATAAAGGACCCCAGACCAGGTTAAGAAATGCGGAGGACCTGGAGTGGGTCATGGGGTTTGTCACAAACACCCTAGTCTCTGCCTATGAAAGAAATTGCCCCCTCATACACGAGTTTCAGGCTAAAACTTAGATGGAATTCTTTTTAAGATCTATCAAGAAAAAGACATTAGCCATATATGCATTATATGCATAGGTGTCCTGCAACCTGGGATTCCTATAAGGAATCCCAAGAATGTATAAAAGTGAAATCAAGAATGCCTCAGAGGGATCTAGGGGACACTTCTGAAATAAAATGCAGAAACAGTCGAGTGCTGCTCCTTGCAGAAGTTGGTCTCTAGAGGTGGGTCCAGGTTGGCCTCCTTGGAGGACCCTTCTGGTGCTATGACGCAGTTGGAGGGGAAGACTTTGGGGCTGTTGCTTGAGACTCACTTCCCAGGGACCTGCATAACAGATCAAGAACCAACCTTGGTTAGAGCATGCGGGCCCTTGTGAGAAGGCTGGCTAGTGACCACCGAGATGGTTACTTTTAAAAAAGTTAAATGGGCAATTTTTCTTTTGAGCCCTATAAAAGCGCGGGTGAGGATGGAGTCTACCTACCTCTTCTGCAGGAGGGCTGGGAGATTGTTTCTTCCCATTTGGTAAAGATATTTACAGCCTGTCTTGCTACGAGGAATGATTTTTGCCTTAGGTCAAAGTGGTGTTTACACCTAAGCGGGCCAACAATCCTACTGCAAGCCTAGGAATTTTCGCCCTATCAGTCTAACATTCTGTTTGCTGAAGGCTCTGGAAAGACTGGTAGATAGATATTTGAAGGATGCAGTACTGGTTGACAGACCCATACATCGTCATCAGTATGCCTACTGGCCAGGTAAATCTACGGAAATGGCACTCCATTAGCTCTTGGTGAGACTGGAGATGGTGCTGGATAGTGAAGTATGGCCATGGAGGTTTTGCTGGACATTAAAGGTGCCTTTAATCAAATGACTTTAGGTACTGTATGGAAGTGCCTGGAGAATAGAGGAGTCAGCCCGGTAGTTACAGATTGGATTATGACCTTCATGGAAGGTTGTCAGACAGTGGCGACTCTGGCAAGTGAGTCCTTGAGGGCAATAGTGCCCTGGAGCTGCTCACCAGGGGGAGTTTTGTCACTCTCCCTATGCTGTTTGGTGGTGAATGATCTTCTGAACAACTCAACAGGGAAGGGATACATGCTCAAGGTTATGCTGACGACATATGCCTTGTAGCAAGTAGAAAATTCCTGAACACTATTTTGAACCTCATATACAGTTCGCTACATGTTCTACGAGGAATGTTGTAAAGAAACGGACTTGTTAATCGGTTGTCGGTTAATCCAGGCAAGACTGAAATAATGATCTTCAGAAGGAGGAACAGGCTGTGAGGTTTGGCAGAGCCCCAGCTGTTTGGGAAGAACTTGGAGCTCTCCGGAGGATTAAGTATCCAGGAGTTATTCTGGATCCTGAGCTGAGTCAGAAAAAGCATGTAGATTAAAAAGTAAAGAAGGTCGACAATGCTTTGTGGGCCTACAGGAGATCTATAGGACTGAGGTGGGCTCTAATACCTGGTCAAATGGCTATGCACCTCGGTTATAAGACCTTCGATATCTTATATGGTGCTAGTTTGGTGGCCTGCCTTTCTTGTGGAGGCAGTTGCTGCCAAGCTGGATTTGCTGCAAAGATTGGTATGTATGATGATAACAGGTGTGGTGTGGACCACCCTATAGTCTATCTTGCAGATCTTTGTGGACCTACTGCCTTTGCACTAGCTTGTGAAGGAGGTTGCCAGGGTGATTGCGCATCACCTCTGGACTATAGGGGGTGGTGCTTTATGGTACTTCATGGCACTCACTGATCCTTACTGACTTTAGCAGACACGTTCTATTACCCTGATGATAAGGGATTTGATGTGGACTAGATAGTATAGTATAGTATAGTATAGTATAGTATAGTATAGTATTTATTGTGCTAAGAGTTTTACAAATTTGATTGTCTACTGCACTTTGACCCTGGTCACTCATTCAGTAGACAATCACTACAGTTTATTTACATTTTACAATTTCTTGTCAATAAATTATCTTGCTCTTTTTTTTCAGTTTTTTTTTTCATGTCCCATTTCCACTTCTTTTCATTTATTGATTACTTAACCATCACACATTCACTATAGTTTTCCATTCAAAGTAAGAAACACTACCCCTTACTTTTCTCTTTCCACTGTCCAAAGCCATTTATTTTTTACTTTACACAAAAACTGCCCAATGCTTCTAGGCGTCCTTACATATCATTTCAATCATAAGTGTATTTCTATCCCCCTTCAACCACTTCTTATTAAAAAATTCCTTTCTCCAATTTTCTGTTCCTTGGCACTTAAATACTATGTGTTCAATGTCTTCATTTCCACCACATATCGGTCAATGGTTCTGAGGAATATGCTGTCTTAACCCTTTTAGCCTCCATGCTCCAGTTCTTAACCATGCAATAGATTCTTTCTCTTCTTTATTTACTATGTCTATATATTTTTCCCTACCCCATGTATTTTTCATTGGCCTATAATAAACTAATGAGCTCTTTTCGGCAATCTCACTGAACATGATTTGTATTTCTATATCTTCCGGTCTTTTCCTCGCCTTTTTCCAAAAAATTTTCACGTTATTTTCTCTCCTTCTCCATATATCTCCTAACCCATTTTTCTCCAAAATGTTCCGTAATTTACTTACCCATCCATCATTCATTAAACTATTCTCTTGGTATTCAATACATTGTCTTAACACATTACTTTTTCCTAGATTTAAAGTTCTGAACCAAAATTTCAAAGCTCTTTCCATTATCTTCTCCTTAGTTGTCACCCTGGCCATCTCTAATTGTGCTACCTGTCTTACAATTGACTTCGGTAGCCCTAGTATTTCTCTACAAAACATCCTGTGCACCACATCTATACATTCCCATCCTCTATCTAATCCCCATATTTCTATACCATACATCATTTTTGCCTCCACAACCATCTCATAAACTTTTTCCAGCCATTTAACATTTATATTAGGTACTTTATATTTGCAGCTTCTAATTGCTGTCATTGCCCCTTTACATTTTGCCAATGCAAACTTCTTTTGTTTCTCCCATTTATTACCTCCATCTATTTTTACTCCTAAATAGACACAGTCACGCACTACGCTGTAATCTTTATTCTCTCCCTTCCACTTTTCATATTTGCTTAATTTTCCCCCCTTTTTGAAAACCACAATCTGTGTTTTCTCTTGATTCACTTTTAACCTCCATTCTTTACAATATACATCAATTGCTTGTAATGATTGTTTTAAACCACTTACTGTAATAGATCCTACCACTAGGTCATCTGCAAAAAGAAGTCCTGGGATTTGGATGTTGGTAATTACTGGTGCACAGTTATTATTCCTTCCAAGTTCTAGTAAGACATCATCTATGTATAAATTGAATAAAACTGGGCTTAACTTACATCCTTGCCTTTCTTTTGTGGAATTTCTTTTTTTACACAGCCTGTCTCCACCCTTACACAGAAGGTATTCTCAAAATACAGTGCTTTAAGAATATTCACCAATTGCTGACTTACTCCCTTACACACTAATTTATGCCACAGAAGTTGTAGCTTAATTCGGTCATAAGCTTTCTCTAAGTCTACAAAAGCCATATACAATTTACCCCTTTTTTCTTTTAAATATTTGTCTGCTCATGTCTTTATAATAAATAAATTATCAATTGTTCTCCTTCCCTTGCGAAAGCCCATCTGTAATTCCGAAAGGATATTATATTCTTCAAACCAAAATTGTAGTCTTGCTGCCAAAATGCCTGCAAAAGGTTTTCTTATATTCGATAATAATGCACTACCTCTGTAGTTATTAGGTTTATTGACATTGCCCTTGCCTTTATATATAGGATGGATGATAGCTTCCCTCCATCATTTAGGTACATAACCCTTTCTAATAATTACATTAAATAAATCCAATAAAAATTTTCACTCTTCCTGTTTCATTACACCACTTCTTAAGAAACTCTGTTGGGATGCCATCAATTCCAGTAGCTTTATTTTTCTTCATTAACTTAACTTGTTTTGTTATTTCCTCACTCCTAATTTCACCATCCAATATCTCTACAAAAACATTCCTTATTTCCAAAAATCCTGTACTTCCTATACTCCTTTCTTCCCCATATAATGTTTTAAAATACTCCATCCATTGTCCTGGCTCAACATTAGGTTTAGTTACACATTTATTATAGGTCAACTTAAGAACCTGCCATACCTTATTAACATTATTTTCATTTAGACATTTTATCAAATTCCTTTCATTGCATTCTCTCCAGTCCTTTTTCTTTTGCTCTAACAATAAATTATGTGAGTTCCTCCCTTGCATATAATCGTCCCTAGATTTTCTATCACCTAATTCCCTCCACCTAACCAACAGTTGTTTTACTTGTCTTTTTGATACCCTACATTCTTCATCAAACCAGTCCTTATCATATATGTAAACCCTCTTTTTTGTTTTCATTTCCTCTCCCGCCCTTTGCATAACTGTATTAAGGATATCTATTGCATTTTCTATTTGATTATTCTTAAGCATGAATGTTACTCCACGTAGACATACCTTTCCATAATTCGAATCTAGAGTCTGTTTAAATGTGTCACAAAATTCTTCTTTCCATTTATAGCTAATATACTCTTTTTTACAATAGCTTTCCACTCTTATATTGTGTTTTACTTGTGCAGTATGCAACATAAAATCCACAATCAGTGGATAATGCCCACTAGTTGAGCTTAAATTTAATACCTTAAAATTACTTAAAATATGTCCTAAATTTGGAGGCCACAACACAAAATCTATTACACTCTGCCCATTATTGCTAACAAAGGTAAATTCTCATTGTTCATCTTCCCCACATTTTCCATTCAAAATTTCTAAAGCATTCAACTCACAAAAATCAATAAATTTTTCACACGCTTTATCAACAAATTTGTCCTTGCTTTGCCTAAGTTTCTCACTTTTAAACACAATTTCATCACTCATCCAATCATTTCCAACATATGTAGCACTTTCCCCAATCCTGATATTAAAGTCTCCCATTAGTATTACCTTCAGCCTATCTATATCTTTTCTAATTTGATTAAGGAGATCAGGATTATGAAACCGCGAGGATGCAGGGGGGTTATATATTATTCCTACACAGAGTATATTCCCATCTATGTACTTGACATCCATTATAACCCACAGTATTCTTTACTACTAGACCATGTTTCTTTAATTTCCTTACTTAAGCTGTTCCTTATGAAGAAACCTATACCTCCAGATACTCCTCCCTTTCTAGCTATCACCTCTCCTTTCCTACCAATGTATTCAAAGTCCTTTATATTTATCTGTTCCTCTTTTAACCACGTTTCTACTACCGCTAAATAATCCACTTTCGCCAACAGCTGTTTCAAAACTCCCACATATAACTTGTTTTTTAAACCCTCACAGTTCCAGAAGCCCATTCTCCTTGTTGACCCTTTTTCCTATTGTGAGCCTGCTCTGTATCTAAATCCATCTAATCTTTTCCTACTTCTTAATTCAATTCCTTCTTTCGGCATTAACATTTTATTTTTATCTGATACCACAATGGTCCCATGTTCGGATGAAACAATACTATCTTCTTCCCCCTCTTCCATATTCTCCCCACTTCCTTGATACCATATCTTCTTTCTCCCCTCCGTTAGCGCACGCGCAACTTCTGCCTCTCCCCTCTTTGGTGAAACAGTGCTCTTGGGTGACGTCACTCCTCTGGCTCCTCTCTCCGCCACTGTTGTCGCCACCATTGCAGTCCTACCACGCTCAGCTGATTCAACTGTTTGGGCCCTCCTTCCGTTTGACATCATCACACGGTCACCAATTTTCTGCTCTCTGTTCACTGTTGTTAGCTACGATGTTTGGACTAGCCTCGCCATTACGTACTTCTTTCTCCATGTTTGCTGCAAATTGCCGAGTTGTGAACTTTGATCTTCCTGTTTCATTTCTTAAAGCTATCGCTGACACCTGTTGATTCATTTCCGCCCTTTCATGTCAATTTTCTCTTGAATCTATATTGTCCATATCACGTACCCTTTCACTGTCAATCCACAGCTGGAAGTTTGTAATATACGCCATTTTTCCCAAAGCTCTTGCTTCCTTCATTTTCTGAATTAAATTTCGTTGTAATGCTCAACCTAAGTCCATCTTATACAGTGTAATACCTTCCAGGGAGGAGTGGGATGCAGAGAAACGGTCTCTCCCAAAAGCAGGGGGTAGGACATGGTTTATAGATGGTTCCCGCCTTGGGAGCAGTTCGGGAGCTGAGGCCTGGGACCCTAGAACTAGGCTTATCATTCCACTTGTTTGTGCTGCCCTGTTTTTCAGGCTGAGGTGTGTGCAATCTTAGCCTGCATTATGCATATTCTTACTACGCCATGCACATGAGCATGGATAGCATGGCAGCTTTAAGAGCCCTTAGGGCTATTGAAACTACATCCAAATTAGTGTAACAATGCCAGAGGATGTACCAGCTGTCCGATTACACTTTTTGAGTTTTTGGGCATGCTGGTATTAGAGGAAAAGAGATGGCAGACACTCTTGCAAAGAGAGGATTGGGGCTTGATTTTATTGGGCCTAAGCCCATTTGTGGTGTGTCATCTAGAACTGTCATGTATGAAATAACCCACTTACAGCAAGGGCTCATCTTGAAACCTGGAGTAAGCAAACTACTGCCAGGCAGGCCCATGCTTTTATATTGAGCCCTGATGGGAAAGTGAGCGAGTTTCTCCTGAATTTGACTAGAACTAAGCTCAGAGGAGTTGTGGGCTGCCTTTTTTTCTTTCTTTTTTTTTTATTGTGGACTTTGCTCAACTGCAAAAGTTCCAGTTGTAATGCAGCCTAAAGGCTTATTGTGCTAACCCTGTAATGATTGCTACCCCTTCACACTAGTCCTGTGTTGTTCGCCAGATTACACAGGCACAAACGTGTGTTGGGATAGTGGTCTTCTGGTTCCAAAAGTTTCCCATAGATTTTATATCTCCTTGATGCTAATGCTTCACAGGAGCATAATATATGATAGGCTGTTTCAGTTTCAGACCTGCACAATCTACAGTCTGTGTCACCCTAAAACCTTCCTATTATGTATAGGTGCTTTCTCACTGATGCATGCCCAGTGCCAAAGGCTACTATTATTTTTTGACTGAGGTTTACTACATTAAAGCAGTCTGTCAGTAAAAGGTTGCATGGTTCTTTGATAAACAATTTCCCATGCTGAATTCCTGGAATCCTCTTCCAGGCCAAAGAGTGTTGTTTTCTACACCAGTTTGTTAAAACCGCTCTAATGGAACACTTAGGTATGCCTAGAGGTGGCTCTGGTTTGGGTTTCAGCTGTGTTGATCCTTGCTTTGCAAGTTCATCGGCTTTCTCATTGCCTTCAATTCCTTTATGCCTTGGTACCCATGACATCTCATACTTTATGTTCTGCCAGGTTGGATAAGGCAGTCTAGATGACACTAAAGGACTGTTTAAAGCCTTTAGTGCTGCCTGGCTGTCTGAAAAAATTAAGATCTGTTTATTTTTATACTCCCTTCTAAGATTTTATTTTGCACATTGTAAAATGCATTTACTTTGGCTTGAAAGACCCAGTGAATTACTAAAGCTACACCTGGACTTAAACCAAATACTGCAGAACCCATTCCTGAGTCTGTTTTTGAGCCATCTGTGAACCAGATCAAAGAATACTCAGGTGGTTTCTGATAGGATTTTTGCCATAAGTCCTCTTCAATTATCGTTACCTTGAATTTCTTATGGTGACATAGTTTCTCGGAGATAGTCTGCTTCCGTCTTGAAAATCATACCTACTATCTTCTTTGTTATGGCTAAGATTCCCAATGCAGACCTTGGAATCTTGATTGTTTTAGTTTTCTGCAGTCTATGGAAAGCCATTCTGGCCCGCCCCTTTATCAAAATATCCAAAGGGTGAAGTTTGAGTTTTCCATTGCTGCAGTAGGTGTCGTGCCCATTGCCCCAGTTATTGCTAGACAAGCCATCCTTTGGATCCTCTTAGTGTTGCTTTGGTGCTTAGTTCTTGTGTCTTAGTTCACCAGACTATTTCATCATATAGTAATGATGGTCTGACTACACAGTATATAACCAGTGTAGCATTCTAGGTCTTAGTCCCCATCTCTTACTGTACATTCATCTTACTACAAAAAAAGGAGTAATGGGTTTTTATATATTTTTTCCAGGTCAGCTTGGAGTCAAGAATTACTCCTAAGTACTTAACAGCTCCTGACATTTTTAATTGCTCACCAATGAGAAGCAGAGACTCCAGTTGTTCTAAGTTTCTTCTTCTGGTGAAAGGGACCAGGGCATTTTCTGGGAACTAATAGTTAGCCCCCCCTCAGAATTTACCAATTCCACAACCTTATTAAGCGCTCTCTGCACAAGTTCCTTAATAGTGTTTAAAAATTTTCCTTGAACTATGATGACAATATCTTCAGCATAGCCGTAGATTGTAAACAAAAAATTACATTTTCATTGTAAAAATAAATACATTTCAATTTTAGAAATAATACATTTAAAGATAATTAATTATCTCAATAACAGCTTCAATGTTATGTAGCCCAGGCTTCTGACCATACCAGATTCCATAGGAGAGGAGATATCCTCCCTGTGGTAATCAACCATGGACTATTGCAGCAAAATTACTACCTGCAAGGGGTGCATGTACCACTCTTTCTTGAGCATGGATTCGATCCACTACAAGAAGTTTCATCAACTCCACACTCTCTAACAGCTGTGGAAATTGCTCTGAAGGAAATACTGTCAAAAGCGGCTTCAATGTCCATGTAGGCACCCAATGCCACTTCCCCAAGTCCCATAGTTTTTTCTAGATTGCAAACATTCTGGAAAAGCACAGCTTCTGTGGAGTATTGTACTCTATAGGCAAACTGGTTCTGATGTAAAGGTCTGGTTACCAAAATACCTCCCCTGATGCATCCATCCAGTAGTTTCTCCAAAGTTTTTGTCATGAATAGCATCAGACTGATTGGTCTGTAGGACTTAGCCTGGGTCATAAGGTTTCCCATGCTTTGGTATAAATTCCACCCTAATATGCCTCCAGTGTGATGGAATGTATCCCAGTGCCAAACTTGCTCTGAGAATTTTTATCAAGCCCGCTGCCACAATTCAAAGCCCTGTTGGAGCATGATAGGCATAATGCCACCTCGGCCAGGGGATTTGTAAGGTTCATTGAGAACACAGCCCAGTTTAGCTTTTCATAACAAATTACCTTCTTAGCTGTTTGTCAGTCTTCCTTCCTTGAGGTCCGTGATGGGAATACAAGTCCTAGACTGCTCCAGCCTCCAGAAGGCTCTGTTATAGATTCTGAGCCAGGGAAATGAGTTCTTAGAAGTTCCTCTATAGTTTCCTCAGCAAGTAAATGAACTCTCCATCACCATTTTGAAGAGTTGAAATTGGGGTTGACCCTCCTAGAGAGAATTCCTTGGAGTTTGGCACAGTCAGGGGTTTGTTCAATCTCTGCACAATGGCCCCTCCAAGAAACCCTCTTGGCCTTCTTTAAGTCTTTATTATATTGAGTTAAGGCCTTTCTGTATTCAGTCCATGAGCCTGAATATGTTGCTTTATTGAAGTCTTCTTACCTCTTTTCTCTTACATGCTAAGTCATTATTCCACCAGGGAACAGACCTCTAATATCCCCTTGGAAAACCAAGATTATTGTATGAGATCAAAACCTCATTAGCAGGCACAAGGCAGCTGAAGCAGTCCTGCAGTCCTGCTCAGTTCATTTAAAAATAATATAAACAAATAAAAATTTGGATTATTTTTTATTTCTGCCAATGTTGGCAAAAATGTCAAAAATTATCATATGTTATTTACCCATATTTAGCATAAGGAATTTAAATTTGAATTGTAGGCATAAGAATAACATTAAGGTAAAGCAGTGGTCAAATCTTTTCAAAGTTGGTCGCTAGAGATGTGTTTGTAATTCTATTTTCTTTACATGAACATGAATTTAAAAAAGAATTGAGTTACAAACTATAAAGTATTTTAAAGTTCAAACAATAACAAAGAATATAGCGGAAATAATTAACACCACAAAACATTTTATTTCACATAAATTGTGTGCACTTTAACAGAATCTACATATTTTTATGAAGTAAGACTTTGTGTATCTCTTATGGTTTACCACTTACACAAAAGCCTTTCAGAATAAAGAGGACTTCATTGGCTATTTCCAGAAAAGACAAATTTTATTTGTCATGAAAATAGCTTAATCATATGGTATTTCAATCAAAATCCTTAGACCATTTTTGAAAAAATCAAAGCTTTCAAAAGATTTACCATGTAAAGAATAGTTTGGGGTGTGGAGGATTTTCTTAAAAATTTTTGTACTGTATCTTTGGAAGGTTCTGAACTTAGATACTAAGTTTTGTATTTAAGCAACTTTTAATTTTTGAGTTATGCTGTTCTCTCTCTCCCTCTCCCTCTCTAACTCCCCCTCCCCCTCGCTCTCTCCCTCCCTCTCTCTCACACACTATACATTTTATGTTAGGTAGGTACTTGATTGTAAATTGAATTATTGTAAATTATTAATATAATTAAGTTTCATTTCAGATGCTCTTTTAAGTCTATTGACAGCAATAAACAATAAACAAACATACAAACTATAATAAATAATAATAATAATAATAATAATAATAATAATAATTATTATTATTATTATTATTATTATTATTATTATTATTATTATTATTTCCTGTCACAAGGTTTAGTTCTTAACAATGAATACTGATTTGCATATGAAAGCTTTGGAAGTGGTCATTTCCTTATATTTTTCAATTAAATGAGAAATAATGAAGTAGAAACTAAACAAGTTAAAAAAAAATAAAATAAAATACTAATATAGACTGGTCGGCATACATCATTATCTGAATAATAAAATTAGAGAATTCCAAAACCTTTAGGAGACCATAAATCAATAACCGAGTTGATACATAAAAACATAAACCAATACTTAGAAATGTTTTATCCTATTGGGGTTGCAGAAAAAAAAACTATTTTGGTGGACACCAAACTACTAATCAAGTAATAGCAATATGGCTAAATATATCTGAAATAGATTAGAACAAAGAATTTGGAAAGCTATTCAATTTCAATAATTTGAAAATAGTAATATATCATAAAATACGTAGAAAAGAATCAGTTTTCACAAAAGCAACAAAAATCAGTTACTCTTACACAAGACAGTTCCAAAAATACAACAACAATTTTTAGCATCAATTACTCCAGATCATGTTCCACAAGGTATATTACTAATGATTATAATTCTATTCCAATTCCAAATTAAATCCCGAGAGGGGAGATCTATGCAAGTCACTCGCTATCATAGAAATTGTGCTTGGATCTCATTGTATTTCTTATAATATGGTGAAGAACTTACTAGAAATATATTTTCAGTTTTTAACGGCTGGTTTTTCTCAATGATTTGGAATGACTTCCTTTTAATTCCAATACAAAAGGCTTTTGCAGATAACAGAAACACATCTGGATACACACCAATAGCGCTATCCTGTGACTTTAGAAAAAATAATTCCTACCAGAATCTCATTTTATTTTGAAAGATTTGCTATTTGGCCAAAAAATCAATATGGATTTATGAAATGTAATGGGACTCAACACCACCTTACATTGTAAGTACAGATATTCTAACAGCCTTTAATAACAAGTATTCCAGACCATAATTTTTTAATATATCTAAAGCATATGATAATGTAAAAATATCATGAGTATTTAATTATTAATGGAATTGAATTTCCCAAGAATATGTTTTAAAATTGCTAGACAACCTTCTCACAAACAGATACATATTTTACCAGTAAATGAACAAGGAGTAGGAAAACTTATTTGCACTCATCACTTAAGTAAACTTACCTATACATGTTTCGAGAGTCCCTTGTTCTCATCATCAGCTGCTGAGTAGGTAAGCAGCTGACGATGAGAACAAGGGACTCTCGAAAAATGTCCAGGTAATTTTACTTATGTGATAAGTGTAAAAGAGTTTTCCTACTCCTCATTCATTTTCATTTGAAATACTTCACTATCAACCGCTTCTACATTATTACTTATAATTATTACTTATAACATATTTTACCATTCAACATACAATAATCTTGGAAGAAAAGCAGTATCAATTGTTTTACCAAAGGATCAGTGATTAGTCCTTTATTGTACAATTTATATAGTTTAAACAAAAGAGTATTATTATGGGTTCAGGGGTTACATGCTGAGGACTTTATTATATATATATATATATATATATATATATATATATATATATTGAGACGGTAATTTGTATCACAAATTACTCAGATGTGGTTAACGATAATAATATGAATATGTATTTTTATGTATCATTGATTTCAGAGGTTTAATAATTGTAATTATTAATGGTAAATAATAATTTTCGGCTCTACTGAAACTGTTAACAATAACAATACTGCAATGAAGGGTTTGAGTTGTTTATCGTTACCGGGAACCAGGAAGTTACGTAATGTTTCGCGCCTTTTCAGTAAAAAAAGCTTCCAGAATGTTCTATAAAAGTAATATGTATTAGTGGTTTTCATTGGATAGTAAATTAGACGCTAATGTTGGCGCGTTTTATTAGCCAATGGTAATTCATTTATAATCTTTAGGTGTATCTTGGGGCAAGCCTATAAATAGCCATGCTCGAAGTCAAGCGTCCCCCAGTTCGTCAAGATTCACGAAGCATTACACATCGTCTCCCGCTCAGTTCATCAAAGATTCGTGTACAATACGTGACTACATGTCGCCTAGCGGTCCTTCAGTTCGTCATATTACACGCAGTGAAAATCATTAAAGATCTAAAATATTACAAAGTCACTTATATACATAAATTGAAGTACGTGAGTTAAAAGTGAGAAGTTATTATAAACAGTTTCAGTATGGCGATTATCTAGACAAATCTGTGAAAGTGTTAGTGCACGTGTTCGACAATAAAACATTATAAAACACATTTCTTCACTAGTAATTTTTTTGGATAAAAGATTCCTTTTTCCGCTTCACACCCTGCAAGAATTAAATGCCTACCTAAATAGCTAGCCGGAAGACAATATACATAACCTTAAAACTAATTCATATAGATTGCTACGTCAGAGGGAACTACGAGCCAGACCAACGAATGACGTCACACGAGATGGCTGCACTAGTGAGGTAAACAACATTACGTGAGAAACATTATCCACCACGTGGGGACACAAATACACAAATACACACTAATACTACTTCAAATTGGCTCCCATACGTGGGGCAGTTAAAGTGAAGTAAATGTACAATTTGTACCTCTTTCAAATTGGTTCCACAACGTGGGGCTACAAATACACAAACACATAACATTAAAACTACTTCAATATATATATATATATATATAGAGCATGACAAATCTAAAATTAATTATATTTTAACACAATTAAATTAAATTTATATGATAACACAATTCTAATTTTAAAAAAAAATTAACAAAGTGCACCACTATTTATGCATTTAGATCTGGAATTTGATGTCTCCAAATCAAAATGGATTATAAAAATGGGAAAAGATTTACTAATTTAAAATTAAACACTAATAACTTCACAATGGATCTCTCTCAAGAATTAAAGCTTTGGGGATTAACTTAGACTACTGATTAAGTTGGATTACTCATTTTATCATTTTAATTATCTAATTTCCAAGAGAAAAGGAACAGCTAATATAAGCTAAATGTCTCATAACTCTATAAATGGATTAGTAACTTCAATTTTAAATAATGGAAATATCATTTTTCACAATTACCTAAGTCCAGAGAAAATAAGTTAATATCAGTAGCTAAATTTATACTGTGTATAAATGGAAAACTTCACTCACCTTGTAAGAAGCTGGAGAAAGTTCTTATCATGAAAGACAAATAAAATTAACAGTTAATTTTGTTGGGAAAATATAGCAAAATGCTACTGAAGAAGTCTTCTTAAAAATACCAAGTTTTTATGAAAAAAATAATGGAAAAAGGAACACATATTAAGCAAATTTCCAATTGTAGAAATTTGGAAATCCTAATGAAATACAATCAATACCAAGAGCAGCCAGATATTTAACCGATTGGGAAATTTTATTTTACTATCATGATATAGTCTTCGGGCGGCGCCGTGGCCGAGTGGTTAGACCGCTCGCCTCCCATCTAGGCGGCCCGGGTTCAATCCCAGGGACCTGCATGTGGGATTTGTGGTGGACGAAGCGGCGTCTGGGCGGGTTTTCTCCGGGTTCTCCGGTTTCCCCCGCCATTCATTCCACCAACTGCTCCATCATCACCTTTCCTTTCATCCATTTCACCAACATTTCGTTTCATCTACTTCCTTCATCCCATACCAGGCATCGGGCTGATCACCCATCCTGGATGCTCTATCTGATCCATGAGTATCTGCTCCTCGACGGGCCTCTGACCCCGGGCACCCGCTTGTAAGTCCTGGGGGGTGTAAGTCCTACATAAGAGGAGGGTAAACAGATAATGAATGAATGAATGATTGATATAGTCTTCCTTCAATAAACAAAAAATTGGCATTCTACTTAAATTCAATGAGTATATTACAAATTATCCACAACCCTTATGGAATTACTTTTATACGGATGAATCAAAAGATGTAGATGGAATGGCTGCATTTTATCATGAAAACACCAACATACTTGCAAACTTCATGAAATTGAAACCAGTAGAATTTTACATTCAGCAAAACCTAATAATTTTACAATGACATGCAATTTAGAATTTGAAAATGTTCAGTGCAGTAACTATAAAAACATTAGTGTAATATAAATGGCAACAATGAAATAAGAATAAAACATATTCATTAACCATTTTCAAGAGAAGGCAGCTGCCGTACGTACACAGGCTGCAGATTGTGGATATAAATTTGTTAAGACAGCACTACTCACAAAACTAGCTAAACTATTAATCTGGAGGTGGTGTTTGTCAATACCATTCTTCATCGTGGCATATAAGAGTTACATTTGTAGATGCAGAACCTTTTAGACTTTCTGCTGTAGTCCTGTTAGCTCTTTTCAGAAAGCCTGTACTGAAACTATGCTCATAGTATACAATAGTGCTGATGCATTTTAATTTGGAAATTGATTCCAATTTGCATTAGGCACCAGTGACCTGAAGTCAGTTCTATTCTTTCTTACAAGACTGAAAACACATTTGGCATGAGGAATGGTTAAGATTTTCAATATAATTTATGTTATTGTATATTTTAACATTCCATCTGATCCATGAATACCAGCTGATCTTTCCCATTTACAGTAGAGCTTCTGTTATCCAAAACACTTCTAACCAAAATAACATTTAACCGGAGTCAAAAAATAAATATTTTCGGTAAAAATGAACTGAAGGAACATCATTGTTAACTTATGTTAGAAATGACAAAGGGGATGCATAATGGAATGCATTGGCTCTGACCTTCATCCCTTCTCTATTGACAACTGCTTTGGTTCTTTCGTTAATGGCAGGCTAGCCCTTTCTTTGTTAGTTGTCAATCATTTATGGTCACAGTTACAGTGGTGGACTGTCATTACTGCAGCTAAGTATTCTCAGTGGGGAACATAGTATTGTGGACAGCAAGATACAGACCATTCTGCCACTTTTTCATGGAAGGGATTACCATTTGCCATCAAGTACCTTACGTAATGAGAAGGAAGTAAATCTACCTCTCTCTTTCTAAAACTCCTTGCCAGTAACATCTCACACACTCATTTATTCTAATGTGCTAATAGCAGTCTGTGCAATGTATATATATTATCTTCATTTACTTTCACCTAAAACTTCAAAAACATTTCTTAAGTACTAAAAATAACATTTTTATTTTTATCCAAAATTTTGCTTATCCAAAACCACCTTCCTCTACCCTCCCCCTTTGTTCTGGTTAGCAGATATTCTACTGTATTATCTTCCTCACCAACAGGATGGCTCAGGCAGTAGCATCTGAGGTTCACATCTGGAGGTCCACACATTCGATTCCTGTTAGACAACCCACCCTAACTTTGGGTTTTTGTTTCTTTCTTTGTTTTTCCAGATTGGTAAATGAATGCTGGGGTGGATTTTATACTGCCACATATTTTCCTGTCTCTTATTTCCTCTCATTTTATTTCCTTTCAGGGGTTGCAGAGCCTGACAATGTTCAGTGGTATGTGGCACAAGTGCTTCAATGAGAGAACAGCTCTTCTTCCCCAGCACAGACCTTTCTGCCTGAACCTATTCTTTCGGATGGGGGAGAGGGTTGAAGGGGTTTTTAAGTATCTTTTATGCAGAAATAATAGGGACCTTGTTGGGCCCATCTTTGCACTCTCTCGCCTCATCCCTTCCTCCAGATTTCCAATTCTTAACCATAACATCCTCTCCTACTTCCAATGAAGTGATCAGAATGCAAATTTTACCCCCTTATCCGATTTTAAAATAAACCCAGATTCAAAAAGTTTCCATAATTGTTTATTTTCTCTTTAATGTATACGAAAGCAAGGTATATTTTTTATTAGTGTTAGTAGCATCCATGACAATATTTCATTTGAATTTTTGTAACAATAATAATTGTCAAACATGAAGTTTTGTGTTTTGTTACACAAATTTTCCTCAGGGACACTGAGAATACTAGAAGTAGTTTATGGCGAATCAGCAATGAAAAATATCTTGAAATCTGAAATCTCATTTTCAAATGCTGAAGAAGAGCACTATGATAGGAATCTGAAAATGGCTTGCAAGAGTGCTTCCAGTCTCTTTACATACAGTGGCAGAAGTGTGTCACTGTGGAAGGGAACTACTTTGAAGGAAATGTGTAAATTGCTTTAAGGCAACTTGTTTTTGTGTTATCCAGTAACTTTTTGAATCTAGTATGTAAAATAGAATTCCATTTTATAGGATCTTTTGAGCATCTTGTAGTACTGTTTCTTGTCACAAAGTTCTTTCTGGTGCCACAGTGGGGCATGTATTAAATGGCAAAGAACACCATTTTCTAGTGTAAATGTAGAATTCTGGTTCATATTTTACACTTCATAACATGCACTATAAACAAAGCTGTCACAAAAATGTGAAAATGATATGCCGCAGCCATACAATGCAAATAAGACAAATAATTTACATGAGGGAGTGGGCTGTAATATTCACATCATAAAATCATTCTTCTATATGGTGTGAGATCACCTATGGCAATATTAAAATTGAAAAGATGAAAGAAATTCACTGGAAAAGCCTGAAACACACTTCTTCCAGTCCAGATTTATCCCCTTGTGACTATCATTTGTTTAGACCACTTAAGAGGACTTGGCAGACAGGAATTCAGTGATGATGCAAGAGGAGATTCTTGCGCAACTGGTTATGGATACTTCCCTCTTCTTTCTTTAAGGAAGCAATCAAAAACTGTCAATTCTTTGCGATAAGTGTACCTTGTAGTCTGGAGAAATTGCAGAGAAGTGTCATACTATTGTGCATCTTTTTCAGTGGTTCAATAACTCATTTTTAAAAAATTCTGGTTTATATTTGATCCACCATCATCTATTATCATACTTATATTGTTTTATAAATTCTTTAGAATATATAAACAGAATTCCAGTTCTTTCCCTTTCCCCTCATTCATATAACTTCCTTGGCCTGATTGTAGGTATTTTTAAACATTTGTTTTAGTAACTTTTACTGCAAAACATGCTCATGTTCACTCCCACATTTATACTTCCAGACTGTGCAGAAGATAGAGAATGATCCTAGTTAAAGAAAAATTCCTCCACCCCCCAGGAAGCAAAACCAAGGCCTTGAGTTAGGAAGCCAGAATGCTGACCACTTGACTGTAGAGGCAGTCCAGTTTTGTTGTTGCTTGTATTTATTACACTATTACATAACATAAATATTTGCAGCATTATTAATAAAAGGCAATATAAAGCAATAAGTATTAATTTATTATATAACATTGCATGTGCTTGGGTGAGACAGACTGTTAGGTTTTATTGCCAATAAAAAGTATGCTTTCCACTGTTATCTGTGTAAACCATTTGATTGCATACTGCATAAAAATAAGTAACAATTTGTTGGACTAGTTTTTGAATGTTTCATTGAAATATATATTTCTTCATTTTCACACTACCCAGATTACTACCAGTCACTTCATTTCTCTTTTGTCCTGAATGGTGAATGCATGATATACCATAACACACTTTAAAACTGTATTATTTTCCTGTAGGTACTCAACTCCTTGAGAAAATATTCAAATAACTCACATTTTAAAAACACATCATGTTCACTTGTAATATATTATGAAATTTATGAGAATAAACAATACACAACTATTGATACAATAATTATTTTACAGCATTTGAATATAGCACAAATAGAAACTTTTCTCTGTTCATAATATGTGAAAATATTTTCTATAATCTTTGATTTATAAATGATATTAATATAATTGTCTTCAGATCTTTATGAGAGTCAATGGTACACTTTGACACCCATTTACACTTTCACTTTCAGACATTTTCTTATTCGGAATTCTGCAGTTCCTCTCATAGGTCTGGGCCAGGTGCATCTCTGATTACAGTCGTACTGAAACAAAGAAAATATGGAAAGTCAATAATAAATTATTTGTAAGTCAAGGAAAGCTCAGATGATCTGATTATGTTGCACTTGTAAAAGAAAGTCTCAGTAAGCATTGTAATATCTATTCAACTGCTGTGTTTACTTTTCTGATATTTTGCATCTTGCTTGACCTGTCATATTTGTAATTCATTTAAAACAAAACATTGTGAATATTAACTTTTATAAATAAATTTACAATGAGCTAGATTATTTACAAGTATTTTAATAATTCTTTCGAAGTAGCCATAGAAAAAACAGTATTGTGGAAATTGATTGCTTGTTGTATAACTAACACCTATTATAAAATAATATTTGTTACCAATTACAGTAGTTTAGAGCTTAGAGCATGCCATTACATTATAACAATGATTTTTTGGGGAAAAAAAGTATTTACAGAGACTTATTAATTCAGCAATCACCAAATTCTTGTTAAGTTGTTATAAGTTTGTTCTAACATATTATTTCTGATCAGTTATGTAAGGATTTGTGTACCATCTAATGAGCATGTGCTGATTTGTTATTAGTTTCCAACATCAGATATACTATATGCCATCCTTTGTGGTATGCTTCTGATGGTTCCTATTATAATCAGCAGGGCCCAAATTTTGATGAACTAAAAATGTTTAAAAAATGACGTATAAAAATTAGTAAATTTTTTAAAGCATTGCTTAATAATTATAAAAATGACATAAAACCTGAGATTTATTTAATTTACTAAAATTAGTGTACAGAAAGTTATAAATTATTTTATACATGGATTTAACTGCTATACAAGTAGAAAAAGTAGGTACAAGAAAAATTATGTAATAATTCAGAAGTTATTTGGATTGCAGTATGCAAATGCAGTCTTGAGTTTATTGCAATGTGTTTTCAGTCAGATTCCTTTATTGTCCATTTTCAAACTAACAGAAATGATGTTACAGTGTAGCTTTCATGTTACTAGAGAATGGCAATTGTTGGTAGTAAATTTAAATTTAATTTATTTATTGCTGAAATGTTTGTTCACTTTGTTGAGAAATGTATTTAGGTAGCATTGCAGTAACAGAGATACGGTATTTGAAAGTGAAAGATTATAGGTCCAGGAATTAAATGGTTCATAGGAACCTCCTCCTGAAATAACAACAGAGTAAAAGGAATAGAGTTAAAGCATACATAAAGCTTTTAACTGAAGATAAGCTATAGCATATAAAGCAAAGGAAATACAGAAATAAATCATATAAAAATCAGTTTTCAACAAAAAGGAGGAGTGTAACTTCATTGAAGAAGCACATTTAGCACACAGACAAAATTTATAAGATTTTTATTGCATTTCATCTCTGCAGTCTTCCAGAAAATTATGACATTCATTATGGTATTAGGTAAGAAAGTGATCTAAATTCAGCATTTGAGAAGAATAAATTGCTAGTAGAAAACAGCAAATGGAAGAAGAAAATAGAAACTGATTATGAAGTAAAATTGGGAAATTTTATAAATTACACATTGACAAGGGAAGGCTTTCAGTTTAAATATGAATTTTTTATTTAAAAGATTTATACATGGTCCCATCTTTATGTCTTCATAAAGTTCTCAAAAGTATTCACTTATGTAATGTGTGAATGGTCTGTTAGATCACTGTAAAAGTTAGTGGTAAGTGGACCTTACTGGTAATAGTCGTACTATATTTAAAATTGTGACTAAAGTGGATTAAATAATAACTAACATCCAGGTATACATTGTTCAGAAAAAAGAGAACAATCAACAACTGTACCAGTTCAACTAAGGTACAATTTCCCCAGACTTGTACAACAGACATTGAAATACAATGAGTGACCATCTATAAAAAATGCTGTATATCTGTCTTCAAGAAAAATGTTTTGCTCAAAAATAAGGAAGCAGATTGAAGGAAACCTTCTTCCAAATGTATACATACAAGCTGTTAATGAAGAGTAGAATGTTTAAAGATCATTACTCCAAAGTTCCGTCTGAAAAGTTGATGGTAATCTTAAGTATGTACTGCTGTATGATTCATGCAGTGCCCACAAGGACACAAGCTTGAAAAATTAGCATTTCAAGACAAGGACATTGCATGTATGTATGATCATTCCACCTAAAACAGCTGAATATATCAGCCCCTGGACGTTTATTTCTTTAAAAAAAAATGCAAAATTTATATAAGGAGGATAAAATATTACATAAGAACTTTTGTTGATAATCTAGTAGTTAAATTGGGAAACTGAGTGTTCGTTAATGAAAACACACACTATTATTCATAACCAGTTGTCTGAAAGAGTCCATTGGACTATTATTGAGTATTCCTGGCAGTCAGCTGGTCACCAGCTTTACTTCCTTTCTGAAGGAAGCCATGCCAATAAAATCCATTCTCTCCACTGGGTTTGAACCCGTGACCTCAGGAACTGGGGGCTAGATGGTACCCCTAGGACCATGCTGAAAGATGACACCTAAAGAGGTGTATTGGCCACATTATCAAATGCAGAGCTAGATAAATAAATGCTTTTGTGGTCTTCATCATCATTGAGTTAAATCAAATGTTTAACCAAAAATTCCTGTTTGAACTGAAGCACTTCCTTTATGAGGAGGGAAGGTATTAAGTATCATGCAAGTCTCAGGTGAATGTATTCACCAATGCTACGTAGCTTTAGCTATCAGAATCTTGAAAACATCAAAAGATTAAATGAAGAAATAAAAGCAATTCCATGAAAATAGAATGATAATTCTAATTTTTCTTTTACAGTAAAACTGTTTTGAAAGCTTCTCCCAAACCATTAGAATTTTAATAACATGTTAGAACTGATACAATGTTGGTCTTTATGAATGATGCTAACTGTGCATTGTTAATATTACTAAAGTGAATAATCAAAGTGATAATATATGAAAATGATTTGAAGAGATTGAGGAGGAGGAGTTTGGTAAATGAGAGATAATTTTATACAGACTAGATACCTTATTTACTGCAGCAAAATGACATAACCCAGACCCCCCCCCCCAAAAAAAAAACATGATAATGGCAGATGTGTGTCATAGGATGCACAGTTAGAAGATTGTTCATGGGGAAAAGCAAGAGAAGTTTCTTCACTTGTGTGCCCTACTCCTATCCCCCTTACAAGAAACATTCTTCCAGTGGTTAAATCAAGCACCAACATCATTTATACTTGAATACAAATCAACTCTGAAGAACGACAAGAGAGAACACTGTTTCTAGTTCACATCATCTGGTGTTGGTGGCAGCATAATAGTAGATGATATCACACCCTTTTCCTTCAAGCTGGGACTCGCTGGACAAAGAAAGGGAAATCATGAGAGAGATTCACCAATGGTACAAGGAAAAACAACCCTAGTAGGTTAGGGCACACACACAGCTAAGACCAGATAATCTTTGAGTGTCCAGTAAGTTTCGGCCTTGGTAAAATTTACATCACCATGATTTTGGCTGTAAGTAACCTAAAAATGTGATAATTATTATTGGACAACTCATTGTAGTATTATTATAGTGGAAGTAAAAAGGAACTAAATCATCATTGGTTGTGCAGAGCACTTTTCGGAAATGTATTGAATGGTGGAAAGAAGGAGTGCATTTGATAATAGGAAGAAGAAAGGTTGTTCATTCTCAAAGATTGGCATATTTTGCTAAAATTTTCATTGCTAAATGTCTTGTGCCAAAGAAAAGTTTAATAAGGAAAGAAAAACAAGAATATATGTATTTATAAATATATCTTAAATCAGTTTAATTGTTAAAATCTTAACACAAATGTTTCATGTTAAATAAAGTGCAAGCTTATTGTTAAGTTATTCATCCTTGTAAATTTTCCATCCAATAGACCTTAAAGAGGCCTTGACAAAAATAAAATCTATTCTTCTGGGCAGTTAATGATATACGAGTATTTTTCTAGTTCAGAAGAATTATACATCTAGCACAGGCAAGGAAAATAAAAACATGCGTTACACTTGTTCATATGCAATTGCTTTATAATAATATCTGGCAACAAGCCAGATATGAGCAGACTTGTGATCTTCTGTGTATACTCTTATACCAAGAAAAAAGCAGAGGAAGCCAGAAGCCACGTCTGAAACATATCATTGGAGTGGAGTCACCATTTCTATTGAGAAGCAAAGGCTCACTCATCTTAAGTCTGTGTCTGTGTATCTTGAATAAATCCAGTTAATTTATGTCTTTTTTAATAAATAACAGTTGGTGCTGTTGTGGATCACATATATCATCTCCCACATATTTATAAATAATCTATATACAAAATGCACCTAATCTGTAGAAGCACTTCTTACCAAGTGCTTTTTCAAATATAAATGGCTTTTGGAAAGTAGTAAGAAACAGAGTGGAAGATATAGAATGGCAAGAGATATGGGGAAGCCTTGAAGATAAAAAACCATTAAGCTTTTATAATTTGATAAAGAAGAACTGGGGAAGAGAGTGGTACATTGATTACTGTAATAGACAAGAAAGGGAAGGTTTAGCATGGATGAGAATGGGATCAATGTTTTTAAGAGGGATGAGAGGCAGCAGAAGAGGGATATGTGAGTTATGTGGAGGAAGAGAAAGTACAGAACACTATATGACAGAAATATGGAAGGAAATAAGGAACTGTAGGGAAAAAGTGTGGGAAAAGAAATGGGAAAATATGGATAGAAAAATAGTAGCTATAAAGATGTTGACAGGGAAAGAAGAAAAGAAAATCAAGGGCATGGGACAATTTTTAAGGAAGGTAAAGGAAAAATGGTCTAGAAATGTAAGAGGCAAAGAGCGAGAAGGGCCGCTCAGTGAGCGATAAGGTCTGAGAGCCCAACAATCTGAGTGGCTCAATAAAAAAATAGAAAAACAAAGCACCAGACAAACTGTACATAAGATGTAGGGGTACAAATGATATTATTAATATACATTGCATATATTGTAAACAAACTGAAACCAAATTGTAAAACAAATTGTACAGTAAGTTCAATTCAATTCATACTAAGTACTTTTTTAATTTTTATTCAAAATGATAAGTTTCACTAGCTTTAAGACAATGTATCTGTGAAATTTGGAAAAAACGTGAAATTGTTTTATTGTTCTGTTTTTTTGTTTCTTTTGCATTTTTGTTATATTTATAACTTGTACTTTCATGTTACACAATTTATATCAAGTTGAACGTTACAAATGGCTGTTTAACTGGTCCTGTACCATTTAAGTAAAGAAATGCATTGAAGTTTAAAAATATTCCATTTTTCTCAATTCACAGTTTATAACTTATTAGCTTGAAATTTTCAGGAGAGCTTCAGGAATTATGGGTTTAAAAACTGCTGTACACTAGTTAAAAGGTATTAATTAGTTCAGCTGAAATTGCTTTCCATAGCTAACATTGTAAGAGCTGAAAAATTTAATAACATGTATACAAACATATTTTTTTCTTAAACTAATCAAAATTAAGAATGCCTGCACAACAAATTTGTTTATGTTTATATCTAAGCTCAAATTAAATACTTTGGAGTGAAACAATGAACTTTAGGGTTCAAGAAGCATTTCTTAATACCACATTAAAAGATGGTTAATTATGAATAAAAAATTAATTGTGATTGACATAGCTCATTAAACTTTTGTGTGCAGTATATGGTTTATGCTCCAATTATATAGTAAAAAATTTGAAGTAATCAGAAGAAAGCTATATATTTTTGGATGTTCATAGATACATTACCTTAAGCCTTTCAGTGCCTTATTTATTTGTACTGGATGATATGGCATATTAATTTTATTATCATTACCAGACGCACTGTTGTGCTGTATTGTTGCTACCAGACAAAGCATTATTGGGTCTCCTTATTTATATTTCGGTTTGATGGTCTTTCCTTTTGGCACAGACCACATCAAAAGGAAGGATCTGTTTGAAATTGTCTGGTATGACGTCAGTCCTGTCTGGCTTTGGCTAGATATGATTGGTGGTGGCAAGATAGCATCACTCAAGACTAAGTGATCATTGGAACCAGTCATGTGTGGCCAGTCTCGGTCTGTGGCATCTCCCTTCATCCTGTTTCCTTTGTTAACTATGTAGAGAAGCCAAACGTTTTTGTGAATAAATCCCAGGTAACGTGTGTTATGTAATTTTTCAATGTAATATAAACCCCATGCCATCCCCTTAATTTTACACACAAGCTTCGAAGCTTCCAGTGAGTTGTGCCCCCCCCTCCCAATGTACGTGTTGGGGTGACCTAAATTAATCATTTTCTGGTAACCCTTTGGCTTTCACCACAACATGTAACAATATTCAGAAATTTCCATTACTAATGTTTCATCTTGTAAAGGGGACTACGTATCTATTTGTTGTATATAGGAATCCATTTCCATACTGATGGTACAATCATTTCAAACCAAAGTATTTCATCTGCTGCTTCTATTGGGCTAATTCATAAAGGAAGTGCCATTTAACTTAAATAACAGATGTAGTTTCAACATGACAGCACACCAGTTCATTGTACTTTCCACTGTCAAAAACAGTTGGCATTTGCCACATTGAATCACTGCTTTAGAGGACCAGGGTAGTTCTTTTCAAAGGATAGCAAAGTTGATTAACTTTACATAGGAAAAATTATTAATGTGACAAAATAAGTTCCTTAATTTTGCCCTTAAATTTGGGTATTGTTACCAAATTAATAAATGTTAATTTGTCAGAAACATTAGCTGAATCAAACTGATTAAATTAGTATCACTCTTTCACTAAACATAAGTAGGATATCCTTGATTTGAAATGCTCGTACATGTATGTGAGAGGTTTGATAAGTATGTTGGTTTCATTCTTAAGAGAAGTAGTTCTGTCTTGCAATGTATTTTATTTTTGACATAGATCCTTCCAAGTTAAATATACTGTTCCAATGTTTCTCAGATCTCTTGATTCCCTTATGGAGGTGAGATTCTTTGAAGTCCACGAAATACTCATTTACTTCTTGTATGATGTCTTTGACTTAAATTTGTGTTCAGCCAGGAAAGTTCCAAGTTTCGGGAACAGATGGTTATCTAGAGTGAGATTGAGTTAAATAGGTTGGATATAGAAGCATTTCAAATTGTAATTTGAACAATTTGTACAGAGTGACACAACTTGAATGCACCAGCACATTGTTGTGGTGAAAGAAAATAGCTTTTTGACCATTTCTGGACTTTTCCTATAATCATTGAATTCACATTGTCACATTCTATTCTTCAGCAATGGTTTTCCCCAATTCTGAACAATCAATTTTTGCATTCCTAAAAAACTGAAGTTATCCTCTTTCCAGTGATGGAATGCACTTCATCTTTTATGAAGCTGATTTGCCTTGCAGTCCACTGTTTTGACTCCTGTTTCATTTTCAACACAAAGTAAGGAATCCATATTTTGTTTGCTGTCACTAAATGTCAAAAATTGGTTGGATTCTTCTTAAACATTTTCAAACAATTAGCCAATATTCACATGCAATTTTGTTTTTGCTTGAGTGAGCAGATGTTGCACTCACCTTATACAAAGCTTTTTCATGTGCAATTATGCAAAACAAAATGAATCCCTTAGGTGAGGTGCCCAACACCTCTTAACTTGTGCATTTTCACTCATCTATCACCCAAAATAATATGATGGATTTTATGAATTCTGGCTGCACAGCTGATTTTTGAGCTCTGACATGGTACACATTTGATACTTGTTTGGCCAAGCTTGGAGTCATTTATCCATAGTCAAATGGTCTCCTAGAAAGGACATGCATCATCCAATCTAAGCAAAATTTTATAATAGACTTTTTTTTGCTGTTTTCCCTTCCAGAAAAAAGAAATGATTCACACAATTTCCAATCTTATCATTTTTCACTATCACTTGGACTATATTCTGCAGAATGGAACCAACCCTCATTGTAAACAAAAGTGAATTGATGCTATATTATTGTTCCTATGCCATTGCTCAATGTTCTGCAGGAAAGAACCAACTCTTCTTCTGCATTTGAGTACCATTTATGAACTCAGTTTGAAAACGCTGACAGGATATGTCATGTTTGTCTTTCTGCAGAAGGAATCCATTTGGCTTGGTTCCTTTCAGCAGAAAAGTGACTGTTTTGTCAATGTTTTCAGTGCAAAGGATACTGGAATCCAACCGTTGATTGTATAGTGTTTTCCTTGCAGCAAGATTTTGTTTTATGCTATAATCATACCACATTACAATAAGACACCTCAGGAATTAACTATGAACTATTTAAGCACAGAACAAAGATGCCATGAAGACATGTAGAAAGAGGAATTCCTTAGAATGGTAACTCTTCATGGAACTAGTGACCTTGAACAAATTATAACAAACAGAAAGGTCCCTTAATAACTTTTTAAGTCTTTTTACTTGATGTATTGTATTGTATTTATTGTGCTAAGAGTTTTACAAATTAGATTGTTTACTGCATTTTGACCCTGGTCACTTATTCAGTAGACAATCACTACAGTTTATTTACATTTTACAATCTCTTGTCACTAAATTAACACATTCACTATAGTTTTCCATTCAAAGTAAGATGCGCTACCTCTTACTTTTCTCTTTCCACTGTCCAAAGCCATTTATTTTTTACTTTACACAAAAACTGCCCAATGCTTCTAGCGTCCTTGCATATCATTTCAATTATAAGTGTATTTCTATCCCCCTTCAACCACTTCTTATTAAAAAATTCTTTTCTCCAATTTTCTGTTCCTTGGCACTTAAATACTATGTGTTCAATGTCTTCATTACCACCACATATCAGACATTGGTTCTGAGGAATACCCTGTCTTAGCCCTTTTAGCCTCCATGCTCCGGTTCTTAACCATGCAATAGATTCTCTCTCTTCTTTATTTACTATGTCTATATATTTTTCCCTGCCCCATGTATTTTTCATTGGCCTATAATAAACTAATGAGCTCTTTTCGGCAATCTCACTGAACATGATTTGTATTTCTATATCTTCCAGTCTTTTCCTTGCCTTTTTCCAAAAATGTTTTACGTTATTTTCTCTCCTTCTCCATATATCTCCTAACCCATTTTTCTCCAAAATATTCCGTAATTTACTTACCCATCCATCATTCATTAAGCTCTTCTCTTGGTATTCAATACATTGTCTTAACACATTACTTTTTCCTAGATTTTACTTAATGTCTAAATTCAATTGAAATTAATACAAAACATAATTCCAAAAGATAAAAAGAATTGTCATAGATAATTCCCCTCTTATTAACATTACATAGTAGTACAAAATAATAAACAAAATTAAAACAATAAACACAAATCTTATTATGTTATTAATAAACATTTACAATTAGAAGAAAAAGCGCAACAAAATTTCCTGAATAACACACACCAAATAATGGTGATAAAAGAAAAAAAAATTCTCCATTTTCATCAGAAAATCATTTTCCAGGGAGTTTTCTGAGATTGACATCAACAAATGAAAAATTGGTCAAGCATCTTTGAATCTGTGTAAGAAATTATCACCTCTGCAGGTGAATGGAAATATATTCTAGCTCCAAAGCATCAAAATTTAATTCCAGGAGATGCTAGAGAATTGCACACCACTTTGTTAGAAGATACAAGCATGGATATGATATGGATGGTTTTTTAGTTGCACCAGACTTTGCAATTACATAATTGATTTGTTAAATAGTTAATAATAATGGTTTATATATTTACATGAAAAATCAGGCACTAAAACCTGTTGTGGTTGAAACTCGAAAATATATTTCTTGAATCAGTACAGCAGAATTATGTTCTAGTTCCTGAGGTCGCAGGTTCAAACCCAACGGAGGGCAATGGATTTTTTCGGGTGTACAAATCCTTAGCATGGCTTCCTTCAGAAGGGAAGTAAAGCTGGTGGTCCTGTGTCTCAGATTTACAGCATGTAGAAGAACCTCAAGCCTAATAAAGAGACCTTTGAGCAAAATTTCTGATCTTTCACACCCAATATAGAATGGGACACTAAGGGCCATAGTAGTTAAAGAACTCCATAAATTAAATTCAGTTTTTAAACAGAATTTTATTTAAACTGTATATTATTCTGCAGAAAGAAACCAAACCATAAACATGTTTAATATCCTGTTAACAAAATACATGCATATCCATATTTTTTATATAATGGAGTCTCTTGGTATGCTTTTAGTTAAAGCAATAAGTAGTACATTTTTATGTATTAATTTTTTATTACTATTTAACTTTGATTGCATTATTCTCAATTCAGTTATATTGTGGCTTGGATCCTTTCTGTAAAATGTGATCCAGTTGAAGTGCTTATTTTTAAACAACTGCCAAACAATGAATTAAGATGTGAATGACTGTTGAATATACAATATTGTTACACAGAAAGCAAGTTTTAGGACATTATATACAGATATTGTAGTTGTTCTTTATTATCAAGTATGTGAACCAAGTTATGTATCAAACCACACTTGTAGCATGCAAATGGTTTGTTTCATCAAATGTGTAATTTTATTTGTTATTAATACTTTCATATATGTAGCCGCAAATGAAAATCAGTATGCAAGAAATTTCTGCAAGCTTATCCTCCTCCTCTTTGAGCAGTCCTGGGAGTGGAGGAAGAATGCAAGGTGACAAACATGTTATGAAAGTTGATTTGAATGTAGTTAGACATAGTTTGTTATGAAGTGAGAGAAATGCAAATGACACTTTTAAATTAGTAATCAAATGAGTGTTACAAAGTGCAATAATTATGATGTATTTGAACCATCATATTTTCACAGTTCATGGGAAGAAAACAATTTTGAAAACTCATTCACTAGCTACCCATTATTACTCTGGTGTTGCTGCAATAAACGTGAATTAAGATCTCACTGGTTGTTACCTCAAACCTAATCATTTTATTTATTTTTTTTTCTTTCTTTCTTTCTTTCTTTCTTTTTATCTATATAAACAAGTTTTCTAATGTGGCAATTTCATTATCCGAGAACTGTTCAAAGCTTTGGTATTGGTTCATTTCAGACTTCTCTTAGTAAAAGAGTTCCTCTTTTTATTTACCTAATTTTCACCTTTATAAAATGGTATCTTTAAAAAGTTTAATTAATTTCTCTGCAGTAAGTAACAGTACATTGTATTTTACTGAATTGACTTTTACATTAAGTACCTATTTTTTTGCACCTTTTTTACTGTTTTAAAATATATACAATATATGTTTACTAGTTATCGAATGTGCATAACTCAATATATATTCTCATTGTGCTTCCTTTCTACTAACAGACCCCTAAATAGTGCACCAAGAAACCCAAGTGACCCCTCCATATGTACATAGCATGCAAGGTGGATTTAGGTGTTTCATCTCCATTCCAAAAGAAAGCCATACACCAACTTCAAGGTGAAATCTGACCCCAATAATGCATGCTGCAGAATTTTCTCTTACATCTCCCCAAATGTTATGCTTTTCTGATGCAGCACCATCTTATGCTGTTGCTGAAGTTGGCGGTTACAATTATTCTGATGATTTATGCTTGTACTATTCTTCAATATGCCATTTCGTTGATTGGTACATGATGATGGTGATGACTTGTTATGTGCTAAAATTAATCAACAAAAGTAACTCATTTACTTGGTGATTATGTTTCTGATATGCATATCCCTGTAATATTTCTTAGCATAATGTTATTTACATCTACAGGAAGCCCTGGTATTTATACTTGTAAATAGCAAAAGTAAACATTTCTGCCCCTTAACATGACTAAACAAAATAACAGTGTTTTAAAAACATGATACTCACTGTTGACTTATTCTTTGCAGTCAAACTCTTGCATGTATAAGTCAATGACATTATTATTAAAAATCAAGTTTCATAGATCTCAACATTACAGGAGCATTATTATCAGCATCAATATCACCAAAACTTTAGAGCAACATATAATTTCCCTAGATTTACAAATGCTCCAATGGCAAAATATCACCACCAGGTTGCAGATCTGACATTGCTCGAGTTGTCTAAGAGCAATACACGTTATTTGAATTTTGTGCTTTGTTCACAAGTGTGCACTGAACCTGTCTGTTCACAAGTGTGCACTGAACCTGTCTTATCTAATCCACATTTATTCTTTGGTGGATCTCCAATGTGATTTCAGCTGTATAATAGTGCTTTAGTGCCTGGAATGGAATTACTGAATATTTATAACAAATTAATGATAATGCCTGTCAAACTGCCCTGCACTCTGTTCTGAATTCATCAGATCATTATTACTGTAGTTCTTAAAGTCTTGTTACTAAGCTGTTTTCATTACAGTGAGAGGGGTATTAGGCAAGTGGATACAATGTCAAGCAGAGATGCACTTTGATGTATGATGGAATATTAGTTTTCAACTGTACTTTAGTGTAATGCAATGTGATCCCCACCATTTCATCTGTTGATTTTTGTTTGTTTGTTTTTTCATCAACACAACTTTGTTTCTGCTCCTTTCTCCCTAATTAAAATTTTGGGAAGTTTGGTTATCTAAAGTGAAAGAAATATCTTCCTTTCTTCTTTTAACTTAATTTTGAATTAACCCCTCAAGTATATAAATAAAATGCTTTACTTTGGGAATGTTTTCTCCCACATCTCCCTCCCATTTTAGGAAAACAATCTTGTACAAACATAAAAATTAGAGTCACACTGATTTGAAATGCCATAAGCATAACAAATATGCAGATTTTGATGTACCCACCTTTTCATCCCAACTATAGTGTTTCCATCATTATTATTTACAATTGAAATAGCTATTGCATGCAAAGATGGTGCATTCAAGATTAGGGACACACAGGATAACAGTAGGACTACACTTTAACCATGATGCATGTACTAATCATGATTTATAAAGTGCCAATCATCTGAAATAAGTTTACATAGACAAATACAAATTTATATGGAATTTGAAATCTAAAAATTAAAAGCCAAACTTACCAGGAGCTTTAATAACATATCTATATAGTATTATAAGTAATAATCATCTGCACAAATAAAACCAACTTTAAACTTATATGATTTCAAATTGCATTGAAACAAATCTATTGGCCCATACATCACTCTGTTGGTAAGTAATGTAATGTAATGTAATATTTATTGAGTGCCAAGATAATTACAATCGTTTTGGGAGTGACTGCTTCTGGCCCTGGCCATTAAGATGGGCAGTCATGTAAATTACAATTACATGTTAATACAATTAGTAATTCTTATATTTATTTATATTTACATTATTGTTCCTCTCTTAACCATCCATATCCATTTATTATTATTATTATTATTATTATTATTATTATTATTATTATTATTATTATTATTATTATTATTATAACTTTCTCTAAATATTTATCCATATTTTTACAGTTTTTGTCTATAATTGTGTATATCTCTTTATTCCTATTCATTCCATTCCATAAACTTTCTTTTCTCCTAATCTCTGTTTCTTTGCATTCAAATATAATATGTTATATATCATCTCTTCCCCCACCCTTTTGATCTACATTAGATTTAAGTTCATATTTTTTGTACATTGATTTCATACCCTTCCATATTTTACTCACATTATTTTCTCTAATAATTTTAGTTGATTTCTCTGCTTATCACTTTCCCCTATTCTTTATTGAAATCACCCATTATAGTAGTTTCTATGTTTGAATATTTATCCTTTAACATTTCTATATCTTTCTCTAAAAGATGGTAGAGTCCAGAATTCTGAAATTGTGAAGCAGCCGTTGGTAAGTAGTTCAATTAAAATTTAAAACACCAAGTGTTTATTTACCTATAAAGTATATTGCATATATTTTTCTTTATGTTTCATGTACTTGAATATACTTACAAGAGAAGCCAGGCTATTAACGACTGCACATTGGAAGATTGGCAGGTATTATAATTATGAAAACCATAAAGTTGAGCAGAACATTCTATAAATTTTTGCTCTAATTCTAAATCTTGACAATGCCATGAATACTTTGCAATTACAGTACCCAGTAAATAAATTAAACAGTAAATATGCCAATTGTTTAGTGATTTTGAAACATATTTCTCACCTGATGACTTCAGAGATTCTGTTTCATTTGAGCTGGGTTTGTTTGAGGTTGTGTTGATTGCTACACGATTATTCATTGCCAGTGAATTTGCAATTTTTTCTGCTGCACTCCTTATTGCTGGTTTCACTGTTCCGGAAACATGATTACTCCTCTCACCTGATGTAAGAGCGATTTTGGTGCTGGATGTATTATTTGATTTGATGTGCATCATATTTACTTTATCAGAAGAATGGTACTGGGAAGCACTTCCATTTGCAGAATTTGTAGACTCTTTGACCACTTGCACTGGTTCAGAATTGACAGTAATAATTACAGTGCCTGATTTTGAGGTAGTAGTTTCATTTTGTGTAGTTTTATGGTTTACGTTCTGGAAAAACAAAAAAAATACAGTTAAGTGCAAATTATTGGCATTCAAATTCTGCTTGCTTTCCAATAAACAACTGTTCACTCAGTTACTCTAATTTGGTATAGTCATAACTATTACACTTTCAATCCTTATAGGTAGGGCTACGATGCAAATGCACAGTTTTAAACAGGTCATTTATCTCTAAAATTTCTGAATATCCCTGTGAAAAACAAGGTTTAAACTGAAACTAAACGAGGTTTACATTTCATATCAAACCTTAGAAATAAAAAAGAAAAAAGAAGAAGAAAAAATGAAAGGAAAAGAAGTAAAAAAGAAAGAAGAAAGAGCAGACTCATGAAGCGTAAGTTCTGCTCAGCTCCAAGACTGATTCCCACTAGCATCTGTAGAGAGACTTTAGCTTCATTCTGTCATCAATCACATCAAGTTCTGAATGCCAAATGTGCGGTGAAGCCAAGCAGTTATAAGCTGGCATCTAGCAGTATTAAATAACAAGTTTCAAATTCCACCTACATTATGCTGTGTTGTCTTTCTAGATAAACATATTGATTACACGTATGTTAATATAATTCCAAATTAAAAAAGGTTCATTTTAAGGCATTTATGTTGACACACAAAAACAGTAGCAATCTTTTTATTTAAAAAATAAGTATGAAATTAATAAACATTCTTAAATAAAAAAACTATAAAAAATAAAAATTAACTTAATATCGCATGTGAAACATACTACTTCTGTTATGTTCCTAATTCTTAGGGGCATGTTTTATAAAATGAATATGATTCATTTATATTTTTGTGTTTCAGTATGAAAGCTTTCTGTTTCAAATATATTTTTCCATTAAAAGAATATAGAATTGCCATATTCTAAACTTTAATTGAGGAGTTATATGTACAAAGGGCTTATTCCTGCATGTCCCCTTTTTAAATATAATGCTTATTCTAATTCCCCATAATTGGTTAACCTGCAAATTGTCATTTTGACATCTCGAAATATAGAGCTCTGACATCACTAATATGTCATAATAAGCTTAAAGACAACAGCTAATGACAATAAGCATAAAACTTAATTATTTGGTGTTGGCAGGTAAATAAAAAATCAAATGAAAGTTTAAATGTGTTTCACTGAACTAGTAAGAAAATCATATTAGAATGAATGTTTCAGTAGGCTTTTCAGTACCTGTTCCAGGCATAATGTAACATTTAAAAAAAAAATGTTACATTCACATGACTTTCTCTACCCTCTATTGCTTATTAGTGGGTATACAAATTCTTCTTGCGAAAGTTTATTTTTCTATCTACTTCATTTTAACCCAGAATAAGCATTTCCGGAAATACACAAAGGCAAATGCAACAGAACTGGATGCTATATGCTAGCCTTAAAATTCCATGCTCTTTGCATGCAATCATGAGAAATAATGAATATCGAAAGTAATTGAAAAGAATGGCTCAATGTTGAATAATTCATACCAAATGGCTGATGCCACAAAAAAGCTTTTTGAAATAAAGTATTTTAGAGAGAAATCTACATTTTTTGTGTAGTGTGTTTTTGTCTATCACTTAACGTTTACCAGTTACACAAGATTATATAAAATTCCTTCCAAATGAAGCGGACTTCGCAGGCTATTTTCAGAAAATTCAAGATATAAATTTTATTTATCTTGTAAAATCTCTTTATTATGTGCTATTTAAATCATAATCTTTAACAGCCATTTTTTAGAAAATAAACAATTTCAAAAAATCTTCCACATAAAGGGTAGTTTGGATGGAAGGATTTTCTTAAAAATCTTCATGTCACATCTCTGAAAGGTACTGAACTTAAGTATCAAGTGTTGTGTTTATCAGACTTTTTATTTTTGAGTTATGTGTGCACAGACACACAGACAGACCTTTTTCTAAAAATCTGAATGAGATATATTTGCAAGACTCTCTATCCTATGTCATTTATTACTGAATATAGAAACTATCCTTACTGAAGCTTATTTCTACATCTACTATGTTTTAATCGAAATACAGAAATTTGCAGAAATAGTGACATTTCATTATAGATACAAAAATAACAACAATAGTCAAATGTTTAAAAACTGGACACTACATGCTAGCCTTAGAAATCCATACTGTTTCCATGCAATCGCAAGAAACAACTGAATATTGAAAAGATTTTAAAGAGTGACAGAAATGAACAATCCAAACCATGAATAACAGATATCTCAGAAATGGCTTATGCCACAAAAAAATGTATTTGAAATAAATTGCGGTTTTAAAGAGATCTGCATTTTTTGTGCAATACGTTTTCATCTGACGCTTAATGTTTATCAGTTACACAAGATTATACAAAATTCCTTCCAAATGAAGAGGACTTCAAAGGATATTTCCAGAAAATTCAAGATATACATTTTATTTGTCATGTAAATAACTTTAATATATGGTATTTTAAATCACTGCTGATTTTTTAGAAAAAAATGTTCCATGTAAAAGACAGTTTGGGTTGGGGGAATTTTTCTTGAAAATCTCCATTGTAATTGAAGATGCTGAACTTAAATACCAAATTTAGCACTTATCCGAGTTTTGTTTTTAAGTTACGCTGTTTTCGTTTGCTCGCATGCATGCACAGACCCCCCCTTTTCCTAAAAATGCCTTTTTTTGGACTCAGTGCATCTCAAAACATGTATTTCCGGTGAAATCATGGAATTGAATTTTTGGATGGAGTGCAATACCATCTCTACCTACTATATATGTGGTAGAGAAAGTAAAAATGGTTTTTTTTTTACTTTAGGAGCCCAAAAATATATATTTCCAATGAAATCTCAGTATTGAACTTTTGGATGGAATGCAATGTCTGCTCTACCTACTATGTGCATGGTAGAGAAAGTAAAAATGTAGGCCAACAAATAATAACAATAATAATAAGTATTAAAATTATTAGGATAAGAATTACCATTATCATCATGTTTTATGTGAAAAACAGTTTGCACACTGAGGTAACTATTATAGGTAATAAGGGCTTGTATCAGTGTATTAGGATATAATTTTATTTTTAAAACAATATTAATGTCTATTTTAAAGAGTTCCTTTCAACATTTATCAATACTTGCACAGGATTGGAGCATTGGAGTCACCAAATTGCCTCTATACCTTAAAGAGAAGGAAATTAACAAATATCACTTAACAACCTGCGAGGTATCATCATTCAAGAACTCATCTCCAAATATTGGGAAGCAAGTACACTAATGACTTCATTAACAAGCTCTGAGCATTAGATACATGCAACTAACATTTACCAGTACTGTTGCTGTATTTATTTATCATTTGCTTTCAAAAGGAACTGTTAACAAGAGTATTGAACCACATGAGAATATTACAAATGCAATTTCTCAAAACAGAGTTCTCTGGTATACGTCCTTCATACGCTCAGTCAAACTAAAAGTGGCCACTCTTTTGAGCAGCTGAGAATTCACAACCATCAACTTCTGTGTGCCACTTTGGGTAAATCTATAATACAAGCCACAAGGCACTGATTTGTGCTACCTCCACACGTACTTGGCATGCAGCAGTATTATCTTACCTGTGTTTCTGTCTGTTTGCGTAAATTGGATCTTGAAAGTGTCTGAGCAAGCTCCGACTGCAGCTGACAACTGATGGAAGAACTAGCAGACGTTGACTCCCCTGGTTTGTTACTTTCAGTTGGTTGAGTTGTGAGAAAACCAAACCGTGTGGGAACCCTTCTCTCAACATTTGATGGATACTCTCCAATGGTTATGGACACTGGCCTCTTCTGTTTGATAGCACCATTTCTGTAGAAAAATTAAAGTAATGTAAAATGAAAATACTATTACATCTTCCATTTTTGTGAAAGTCTTTGGATAGGTTCAAGCTCAGTTATATGTAATAAAGGGTTTTTCAACAAGAGAGTCCTATCTTTAACATGTGATAGCTGCCGTTGTAATTGAGTTATAACAGTCATTTTTTTCATGTGGTTACAGTTATTATTGACAAATAGCCATGGAACGTTACAGCATTCAGCAATGCATAGAAATTGAGAAAATTTATTATCAAAATGGCTCATCTGTTCCCCAAACCTTCCGTGTATTGCGTGAAGTTTACGGTGTGCATAATCATCCCTGCGAGAGAACGATTCGGCGTTTGATCGATAAATTTGAAAGAAGTGGTTCTGTCAGCGATCAAAGAAAGCCTGTAAGTAAACGACATAAGTGCTCCAACGAAAACATAGGCGCCGTTCATGAGAGTGTACGAGAATGGAAACAAATCAATTGCTCATCGAGCGCAAGAATTGGGGTTTTCACCGACCACAACTTGGCAAATTCTGCATCTGACTTGAATTTTCATGCTTACAAAATGGTGTTAACTCAAGAACTAAAGCCAACGACCATAGGTTGCGCTGTGTATTAGCTGATTGGGCTATGGAGTAATTGGAAGCTGACCCGGATTTTTGTCAAAAAATCATCTTCAGCGACGAAGCCCACTTTTGGATGGATGGTTGTGTTAACAAACAAAATTGCTGCTATTGGAGCAATTGCAATCCAATGCAGATTCAAGAACGACCACTTTATCCCCATAAGGTTACTGTGTGGTGTGAATTTTGGTATGGTGGAATCATTGGTCCATATTCTTTCAAGATGAAGATGGAGAAGCTCTAATGTCATTGAAGAAAACTACTGGACTCTTATAAGGGACTATTTTTGGCCTCAATTGAATGGTATGGATTTCAGAAACATCTGGTTCCAGCAAGATGGTGCCACATGTCATACTGCTCTCAAAACAATTGATCTTTTGAAGGAGAAGTTCAGAGGTTTCATCATTTCCTGTGGTGGTCATGTTAACTGGTCTCCGAGGTCATGTGATTTAGCACCGTTGGATTACTTCTTATGGGATTATGTTAAACCTGAGTTTATGTCAACAAGCCAGAAACAATAAATGATCTTATGAATAACATCATGCATGTTATTCGTAAAGTTGGACCTAATTTACGTTCTTCTGTCATTGAAAATTGGGTCAACCATATATGCGCAACCCAACGAAGTCGTGGCGGTCACTTAACTGATGTACTCTTCCACACAAAATGACATTAATTATGTTCCAAAATAAAAAAAAGAAATAAACCTCTATCATTTATAGAATGTGTTTTATTTAAGTTCAAAGATAGGACACTCTTGTTGAAAGAACCTATAGAATCCTACACTCCTGCCTATGTGTGTGAGAGATACCTTGAGGTAGTAATTATAAAGTTATTAATGTGGCTCCACAGGATGTGCACCAATGTGACATTGTGGTGTTAATTGAATATATCATAATTATGCTCCAGCAGAACTGCTCATCTATGAACCTTATTTCAGGTCATGGTCTTAAAGGAGTGAACTAAGTTAAATACTCTATGAAAATGTTATTGTTTAGCTTTTTAAATATACATAAATATTCTGATAACATAAAATACATATTCATAATTGTGTTATCCTTGCTTATGTGTTGTCTTTTGGTTTAGGATGTATATGATGAGTTGTGTTAATACATCTGTACTCATCCCATACTTAAGTGAAGTGCCCAAAATTTGCATCCTTTCTAATTTCTTGTTTGTTGCCATGACAAAGTAACTGAATCAACAGCTTGTCTACTCTCTGTAGACAGAAAACAAATCAGATGTGTTTTTTTGTGGTAGGTACTTTGAATGTCTATGAAGGCCATAATAACGCATTCAATTTCAAATTAAGCATGATTTAAACCAAATGTAATTTCTTAATTAGGATACCAACACACACACAAACAACTCGCAATATAATCAACTACTAACAATATTCCTAAAGAATTATATAACAATTGGAATTATTCACAATCAGATGTAACAAATTAACATTGAAATGTGTAACAGTCACACTCCTGCGACCTCTTGATACCTTATTTTAATTTTTTTAAAGTTTACATGTTTATCTGGACAGCCCCAGGTTGTAAATGAACAAATAACATTCATCCAATTTACAGTGCAGTAAAAGAATAGCAACATAAATGTAGCAAAAGAAATAAATATACATTTTCTTGTTTGAAATTCTCAAACTCTGTAGTAAATTCTTTGAAGTTACATGCATGTGCATTTTATCTATAACAGATTGAACACCAAGGAGACTTGAACCATGTTACATTCACATGTGCCAGGTATGTCTCAGTTATACATTTCTTATTATTTTACAGCATATGCTTGATTACAACATAGATTTGCACTTTTTAGAGGTTTTGTCCATACTTTTCTCTTTGCTGACTTTAGTGTTGCCATCTGTCAATGTTTTGGAAAGAAAGAATATTAGTATGACATCATAATGTTATTATTTAAGTAACTTCTTGTCATCAGAAATACTTAGTAAAGTTAAAAGTGGCATCATCAACTATCTTTTTTGTGGATCATGCTGTATGGTTTTAGCCAATTATGGTGTACTTTATTTCAAATTTCATTGAATATTTCGTAGTTTACTTGGCTTTCTCATACCAAATCTAAAAGTGTTAATACAGCATAGAGTCTACCAATAATCATATGTTATATTGTGTTGTACACTTTTTTCTCAATGAATCATCATTTTGAAACACACTTTTAATACATCAATAATGATGTTAACATTCATTTCAAGGTTGGTTTTGGAATGACTTTCATTATTAACAGGGAGGAGGCCCTTTTAATTACTTCTGATAATTAATTGAAGGCTTAAAGGAAATAACATGAACAAAAGCCTAGTGTCCAATCCCTCACCTTCCCATGGCGCAGCTGTTTGTAATCACTTGATAATCTTTTTATTAACAGAAAGGAGACCATTTAATCCCTTCTGAAATTTGAAGGCTTGAAGGAATCAATCTGGACAAAAATCCAATATCCAATTTCTTTTGGTAACCAGTAATCAACTAAAGGGAGGGGCTGCTCACCAATAAGCACTAGTCAGCTTGGCAAGTTACAGACCTGAACTGATATTACTTCCTTTCCAAACATTAGATCCCCTCTTTTACCTTTCCTATCCAGTCTTTCTTGACTCAACTCTTGTTTTCTTTGATCCCGATGGTATTAGAGTATTTGAGGTCCTCTTTCCTGTCCATACTTCTCTCTACTTAGGGTGATGTAACCACCAATCATGGTGCTGATTCTTAAATGGTTACAACTATTAAAGTAAACGAGGAATTTGAAATACTTCACTGTCAACCACTTCTATACTATTATTTATAATTCTTATAATGGTTACAATTATGTTTGAAATACTCCAGATCATGATGTTTCCTTGGAAAGAGAAACATTCCAGGAGTAAAATAGTCCCCATTCAGATTTCCAGATGAAGACCTCTTTTCTAGGAAAACAACAGAATATTCATAAACATTAAACATTTTATTAGAATTGGCATAGCAGAATTTTCTATATGCCCTTTCTGTGAACTTTAAGATATAGAATCTACTCCACTGCCCAACATGTAACCTCTCATCAAAATACTGGAGTGCAAGAGAGTGAATGGCTTCAATGCCCAATGCCCAACATTAGATACCAACCTACCACATTTTCAAGGTTTTCAGACATTCTTTTGAAGCATTCTTTCCATATCCATATTAATTTTCTGCAAATTTACATTAAAACTATATCTCAAACCATTTGACATATGCCTAAATTACCTGGGTTTCTTGCCACATCAGATGAATGAATGCCTAGACTCTAAGTCTTAAGCCATGATGATGATGATGATGATGATGATGATGATAATATAGGGTTAAGGGCACTAAACAGCTGAGGTCATCAGCGACCTTACAATGTATAAAATTGAAAATCCAGAAAATAAAATACAGGACAAAAACCCACTTAGTCAAAGCAATAAAAAACATATCCAAGTCTAAATACCACCACACTAAAAACTTGCTAAATCAAACAATACAACATTAAACTACGTGTCAGGAACTGTAGAAGTCAAGGGACCAGCGCCATAAGACCCCAGGGGAGAACAGCACCCCAATAAAATGCACAATATAAAATTACAAAACTAAAAAACACTCAGCACATTAAATGCATCGACTAAAACCACTGTCATGGATAAAAGATAAAAGACATTCTGCAGTATGCGCGTCATCTGCCAAAACGTTGGCTATGCGAACAGGCAGAGACACACAAATGCGCAATTGTGCTAAAACCTGACACTCTGTTAAAATGTGATGCACCGTTAAGGCCGCATCACACTGCTCACAAAGTGGTGCGGAGTCACCACTGAGAAGGTATTTATGACTAAAAAGGCAATGTCCGATTCATAAACGAGCTAAAATTACCTCTTCCTAATGAGAAGAGCGAGAAGAGGTACCCCAGACCATCGGGAGAGGTATAACCTCCCGCAACTTGTTCTCCCGGAGGGCAGTCCACTCATCGCGTCAAAGCGAGAGGATGCGGTATCGTAAAATAACATAAAAATCTGAGGAAGGAACAACACAGGTAAAACATCTGGGTGATAAAAGCGCCGACTTGGCAGCGGCGTCGGCAGACTCGTTTCCTGAGATGCCCACATGACCTGGAATCCACAAGAAGCAGACGCTGATGCCAGAGGCACCAAGCGAATGGAGGAGATCATGTATGCGCTGTACGAGGGGGTGGTAATTGTACAGCGCGTTAATACTCTGAAGGGCACTCAGAGAGTCTGTACAAACAACACAGTGCCGTTAGTCGTGCCGATGAATGTATAAAACTCGTTGATAAATGCTAAAACTTTCGGCGGTAAAAATCGAACATTGCCCAGGTAAACGAAAGGTAAAACTATGATCATCAAAAACAAAGGCACACCCTACTCCAACATCAGTCTTACACCCATCAGTATAAATAAAATACAATCCCCGAATTGCACCTGTAGTTCTAAAAACGCTGATCTAAAGACTGAAGAACGGGTCTCATTCTTCGACATCGACGCTAACCCAAGGTGACAGTGGGCCTCAGCGCGCAACCAAGGAGGAAAACGCGTTTCCCCCTTTGGAAGGGCGCTGGCGTAATGTCCAGATGTCGAAGAAGCTGTCGAAATCGAAACCCCGGAGGGAGCAATGCACAGGAGCTAATTAAATATTGCCGATCAAGCGACTCCGCGAAAAATAACTCGAAGGACGGGTGGTCAGGCAAGCTTGAGAGTCAACAGGCATAGCAGCACAAAAGCATCTCACGCCTGAAGGACAGCGGAGGCTCAGCAGCTTCAGCATATAGACTAGGTACAGGGCTGGTTGGAAAGGCCCCTGTAGCGACTCTTATGCCACGATGATGAATGGCATTCAATCGACGTAACACAGATGGACGTGCCGACGAATAGACAATGCACCCGTAATCAAGCTTGGATCGGACCAAAGAGCGATAAAGACGAAGGACAGTCCAATCACCTCCCCAGGGTGTGCCACTTAAAACACTTAAAAGATTTAGAGAACGGTCACACTTTGCTTTTAAAAAGGAAATGTGCGAATTCCAGCTCAGCTTTCGATCAAAGATCAACCCCAAAATTTTCGCCCCGTCTGCAAACGGAAGTATCCCCGGCTCAAGATGGAGAGAGGGTGGGGGAAAACCTTCCGGCGCCATAAATTCATACAGACAGAAGAGAAGAAATTAAAACCGTTGGCGTTACTCCAAGCGTAGACGGTCAATACAGCTCTGGAGACGGCGTTCGAGCAGACAGGTCCGCCCTGAACTGCAATAAATCGCAAAATCGTCAACAAAAAGGGTCGATGAAAGGCCAGGTGGAACATAATCAACATGAGGTTGATAGCATCGCAAAAAGTGTGATACTGAGTACAGAGCCGTGCGGTACACCGTTCTCTTGAATAAAACGACTAGATAAAACCGAGCCCACGCGTACACGAAAGACGCGGTCCGTCATAACCTCCCGAAAAAATATGGGAAGACGACCGCGTAAATTCCATGCGTGGAGTGTACGTAAAATGCCGCCCCTCCAACAAGTGTCATAAGCTTTCTCCAGGTCAAAAAACACAGCCACTGTTTGACACTTTCTCAGAAACCCATTCATAATATGTGTCGATAGAGACACCAGATAGTCGACGGATGGAGGAAACGGCAAGGTCCTAGTGAGAGAATGTACCAGAAGAATCAGACAGAAAAGTAGGTTCACCTGTACTGAGGATAGAGAGGTTGAACAGAGAAAAAATGTCAGAAAGAAGAGTTCCCCTCGCACAAGCCCTTGGCGAACCCCACAGGGGGTGATGGGCATTAAAATCTCCCAACAGGAGAAATGGTGTTGGGAGAGCGGACAAGAGATCTCGAATGTCCGCGATAGGAGGGGAGACGATGGAGGTGAATACACAGAGCAAACAGAAAAGAAAAAGCTGGGTAAGTGAAGCCTAATGGCAACAGCTTGCAAGTCGGACGTAAGTGTGAGAGGCTGAAAATGAACGTCGTTATGCACTAATAGCATGACACCTCCATGAGCAGGAGAACCCTCATCCGGATCATGATCGTAGCGAACCGGAGTATACCCACGGAGGGTAAAAGGATCGTGAGGGCGAAGTTTAGTCTCCTTCAAACACACGACCATAGGTGAATGGGAACGCAGTAAAATTTGCAGTTCCGCCTATGCGATCGTACACCACGCAAATTCCAGGTCAGGATAGCCATGAATAAAAGGGATAAAATGTCTACTTAGAAAGGCGGCTCAAAATAACCTTTTGCTTAACCTTGGGGCTCGGACTTTTAGTATGGAGTTGGTCAGACTCCATAGGCTCCTCGAAGGGAGGGCCCACGCGCTCAGAGCCAGAAACCGATTCAAGTGCCGTGAATCGGTTCTGGATGGCAATGGGCAAAGGGTGCCGCTGAGCGCGGCTTGTCCCAGGAGCATCCTGGGACTGCGACCTTCGAGGAGGAGAATGTGAACTTTTCTTTCCGCGCGCACGCGGAGGGTCTTTAAGAAAGTCTTCCCTGCGAAGTTTCTGCTTGGGCTTCTTTTCGATGGCTTGAGTCTTCAGAACCTTAGAACCAGCTTTAGATGGCTTGATAAGCGTGCTAGAGACGGACGGCCGGATGGTAGTGGCGGTCAATGCAGTCATGGTCCAGGTCTGTTTCGGCATCCTTTCGGGGTACTGGCGAGGCAACAACAGAACTAAATGTACCAGATCGCAGGAGCGAAGTTTGGCGCGCATGGTAACGCCTCCGGGCTTCAGCGAAGGAGAGTTTCTCCTTTACCCGGATCTCCTGGATCGCCTTCTCGTCCAAGTACCGCGGACAGTTGGCAAACGACGCAGAATGAGACCCTTTGCAATTAACGCAGACGGGGGCTGTTGAACAGGTACCTTCGTGTGAGGGCTGGCTACATGATGCACAGATGGTAACGGCACTCTTACATGAGACTTGCGTATACCCAAAACGTTGGCATTTATAACAACGCAGAGGTCTAGGAATATGAGGCCTCACCGTAATGCGTTCGTACTCTGCTGAAATGCTCATGGGCAGATCGACGCCATAAATGTTATAAACAGGGTACGATTGGGTACCAATACTCTGTCACGTTTGTCCTGCACTCGATGCACTGCTGTCACCTTTTGGTCTGAAAGATAGTCTACGAGTTCATCGTCCGACATACCATCGAGGCTAGGGTGGTAACGACGCCTCGACAGGAATTCAATGTGCGGTGCTTCTCAACACGGATGGGATAACCGTGGAGAAGCGTAGCATGCAACAAGATCTTACTTTGCTGATCAGACTTGTTTGTGCTAATAAGGAACCATTCCGTAGAGAAGTGCAGGACTGAACCGCACCAGCAATAGCATCAATGCCCTTCTGAATAATGAAAGGGTTCACCTTCTCAAAACTTTGTCCTTCTTCTGTTCGTGAAATGACCAAGTAACAACCAGAACATAGACAGAAGCACCCAATGGCCATCGGAAGTCAACAGCTCATGCAATGGTCCCCCCGTGGGACTGCATTTGAACAGCGGATACGAGCACATACCCTACATGACAACCCCCATGGTGGGGATGACGCCATTACCCACTCACCCAGCTGTGCACACAGTGTGTGGTATCTGTCAGGCTGTGTCCATGGAGGATTAAAACAAAAGACTAAAATAAATAAAACTGTTTGGGCGTTTCACATGCAAGGTAGGCCGGCAAGGAAGGAAAATAAATGTGTGAAGGAATGGTCGTGATGCGAAATGTTCACAAAGAGACTAGACAAGAAAGAAACCATGACGAGGGGCGGTATGGAAGGAAATGTAAAGAACGCACAAGAGCCTATCTTGAGTCCCCCAGTCATGAAGACGAACCCACCTCGAAAGGACAAGGGTGGAGGTATGATGATGGCGATGAGAGGCTCGGGCACCCCGGGTACGCCAAACCCATGCACACATAAGGTGAGCCCCTGGGGGTCTTAAGCTATGTATTACATCATGTTTAAAGGTTGACTTACTCACTTACGTCCTTAGGCCATCTACATAATGTTCAGCGATTCATAAAAGTAGCAAAAAGGCACAAATCAATTGAGTTTTTATTCTGTAAACATACAGATCTAAACACAGTAATATTCAGAATAAGATTTTGTGCAAAATTTCTGCTTCCTTACTGATGGTTTTGCATTCCAAGCATTGCTTTATATTGTAGTGGAAATTTTTAATATAATTGTTGGGTTCTTTTAATAATTAATTTTTTGAGTTATGAGATCTCTTTAGATATCTGCAGAGTGATGGTAACAGGTGAGATTCCTTTATAAATGATTACAACACAGATGTTTATTTCCCAACATAAACTGCCTTTTATTAAATAAAAGTCATTTAAATGTATAATTATTTAACATTTTTCATCTTAAGTCACGCTGACTTTCAAATTTATACATATATCCACGATTGTTTAATAAAGAATGATAATATGCACAGTTTGATAATTAGTGAAGAATATAAGTATAAATGGGATGTGTGTTAATGGAGAACTTGTTGTGCACAGTTTGAGTGCTAATTGAGAACTGACTTGCAACTACATAAAAGAGAATGTTCTTTATTTCTTCTTGACGATATCTTATTTGTTTTGTTTAGTTTTCTGAGTAGAAATAATAACTTTGTTTATTCCATGGTTATATGAGGGAATCTATATTATTTTCTCTATTTACAAACTAAGTTAAAATTGGTATTGATTTGCTTTAAATTACTGTTTTATAAATAAATGATTTTAGAATATGAATATATGCACATTAATAAAGAGTACATGCATACTCAATAAAATAAATACAATAATCATAATGATAACACCAAATGTGTGTGAATAATACAATATAAATGAATTATAGCTTAATACTTCAGCCATTTCATACATACATAGGTAAGTCAATTAGGTAAATAAGTATTTCTGCTAGAATATAATTGCAAAGTAAAACTTACTCTGAAGTATTTTTACTCCTAACTGGAACAAAGTACGTTGGTGGTGGTTTAGGTTTAGGAGACTGTGGATTGTTAAGTTTGTATGATTCTAAGGATTCCATTTCTACACTCTCAGAAACTTTGTTATGACTAGTATTGGAAGGACTCACGTTGTTGGTTTTTGTTTTGGGATTTTGTGTTGTACTGGGAAAGGCTGACGAAACAGGTCTTGGCTTATTTTGACTTTGGACCGAGTTTCTGTTTCTGAATGGAAGAGTGAGAGATGGAATGGAAGAAGAGGAACTAGTGTCATAATCAGGTGTTGGACAAGATGGTGGGCTTCCTATTGAAGATGACACTGACGGCACTGGAGACGGAGGCTTCCAATTATTCACACTGCTTCTGTGATCTGGTGGCATCTGTAAAAGTATATTTAAAATTAATGACAAGCTAGAGTCAGTACTGTAGTTATATATGGGCAAATCTGTGCAGGTGCACAGGGTGGTGAAAACGTCAGGTGAAGCAAGAAAGGATTTAATAATGTTGAAGAATTTACCATTTTATGCTTATTCAGTTGCAGCCTAATATTTTTCTTATATAACTATCTCCCTTACAAGAATTTAAAGCAAATAATTGAATGAAGTAACGTCATCCTTAGTAGTGTTATGCACTCAAGACTTCAGCTACAACAGAAGGTGGCAAAGTGGTAAAGCAAAAAGCATAGTGGTTACCAGTATACCAGTAGTAATGGTGATAATATGACTTTTCAAAGCAATTCCTTATGAGGCCACTGCTTAATGCTGTTAAGACTTCTACTACATTTGGAAAATTTTACTTCATCTGAAGTATTTATTTGTGAACCTCCTTTGTTCTTAAGTGTTAAGTTATTTAATTTCTAAAGTTTTTACTTCACAAAGGCTTGTCTGCAATTGAGAATTTAATGTTTCAGGATCACTTAAGTTCCTTGCTCCCATAAACTTTTCAAACTATTTTGCTAAACATTGGTTTCCAATAATGTCATGAATACCATTGCTTGAATGGTAAGAAATAATGTGTGTTTTAAAATTACTCTTTCACCCTGGCCTGTGTAGGTAATCATCTTGAAGATATACTGGAATACATAAATCAGATGGGTAAGTTTAATGTATGCTCAGACATCTTGCCATGGTGTATGCATGGCAACAGAGAAGTAACAGTTTAAAAACAATATTAATCCTAATAATGACTAATTACAAAGCCCAGAAATTAGAAGGTTTACAAGTTGCCTTTATTCCCTTACGTCTAATATTGCAAATTCACCTCATACCAGTTTTATTTGTTTATGGACATATATGTACTTTGGAGTGTCATTTATGACTGATACATGTTTTTCACAAACAAGATCGAATCTAAATCCAGAATAACAATGGTCGCTGTATACAAGAATAGGATAGAGCATAAAAAATGAGACACTGAACTAGTAATTGAAGTGCAGCATATGGGATCCCACAAAACCTGTAGCCTATATTTACGTAAACATGCAGAGGTTCGTTCACTTTTCTTGTATGAAAGCAGCAGCAGATTTATTCATTCATTGGTCAGTACAAACATATTGGTTATGTTATACATTAATGCTACTTATAATACAGGGAGACCCAATGAAATATGAACCGGCTGCATGATGTTTTTCTGGTTTGCAATGGCAACATGTTGCTGTCTACGGCCATTATAAAGTGGCATTGAAGTAACCATACAGCAATTTTCTTAACTATATTTAAAGGCTTTACTTACAACTTTATAAAAGGAGATGCTGAAACTGCCACCATCATTGTACATACATTTTTGGTACCTCTTTAAGAAACTATCCATCACTCATCGTAGTTCATGGTGCAAAATGCTGGCAATTTCCTGGCAGATATTTTGTTTTAATTCTTTCAGGATGTATGGGTTTGTCTTGTATACTTTATGTTTTCATTTACCCCAGAGATAAAAGTTGCATGAGGTTAGGTCAGGGGACCAAAGGGACCACAAATCTCTACTAATAATTCTATCCTCCACAAATACACTTTAACTTCTTCTCATCAAAATATTGACTGTATGGGATGTAGCAGAGTCTTGTTGAAAAAAGGCAAAGGCATGCTCCCTGTCTATTAATTCTCTGAAAAATGGGGACCAAATGGTATACACATATGTGGGGCATCAACTGTTGACTCAAAAAAATAACTGGGCCCTATAATTCATTCTCCACTCATGACATACATGAGTGAGAATGAATACACCATTTTTTGTCATGGAGGGGTACTTCATGAACAATATTAGGTTTGTCAGAGCTCCAATTACAATTATTTTGGGTACGCATATGTTCATGAAGGTGAAATCCGGCCTCGCCATTGTATACACTATTGAGACTCCACTCACAAAATGTGTGTGTGTGTCTATGTACAGGATCACTTGATTGAAGAGCAAGTTAGTTTATATGGTTTTAACTTCAACAATTTAGTAGCTCTTTGCACAGAGCCATACAAAATGCCTGCCTGTTGCATTCTGAGAGGAAGTCTCCAAATGATGACCAATGTTGTCTAATGTTTCTTCGATAAGAATCCTATACTGTATGTTAGATTTCTTAAATGGAAGACTACCTATGGGCTGAAATTTATTATTCAGATTATGGGTTGTTGTATGGCCTGGAACTTTTACACCTGGGAATTGTTTTGCAAATCGTATTTGCACTTGACAAGCTATGTTAACACATACAAATCATATATAAATATACAATGCACAATAGTAAATATATACTGAGCCATAATTGTGACTAAATACGGGACACAAAAATAAATAAATCATAACAACTGCGTTGCATTGACTCACACTGTACTACACTGTAGAGCAGAGCAAAGCCCACATCAGTAGCATGAGCTTAATTGCAGCAGCGGCGGAAACATGTGTCCATACTCCCAATGGAATAACATCACGTAGCTGGTTCATAGTTGATTGGGTGTCTCAATATTATTACAATATGCAACATTTCCCTGATATGGTTTATAATTTAACATATCATCAATACAATAAAAATTTGAAACAATGATAGCAATAAAATAAATTATGACAAAAAATAATGGAATAATAAGAGTAATTATAGCGCTATGTAAAATGTATATTATAATATCATGATAATGAAGAGATTTTTGGAGTGAAATGTGAACACTGAGGATATATACATTTAAGCAATTTTTTTTTTCAGTAGTTTCATTTGTTTATATTAGACTTTCAAGTTGCACACAGTAAAATACAAATAATCCCAATCACAAAAAGTTAAATCTCTTTGCACCCTAAAAAGTTGTGTTGCGTAAATGCACATAAGGCAAAGAGAAGGAGAAGTCCTTAGATAAGTGATGGAGAGAGTAAAAAGGAAAACAAAAAAGAATGCAGATATATATAAAGCAAAAGGAGGTCAGAAGTGTTCACAAATAATGATGGAAAAATTAAGCACAAAATGTGATTCCCTGCATTCAAATGAACAAATTTGAAAAATATTATAAGTACAGTAAGCTTAAAATTTCAAAATGAAATTATGGTCCTAAAGCTGTAATAAGGTTAAGACTGGTGATGAAAACCTCCGTTTGATCATAGATGCATATTTGTTACTAAGTTCTTTTATTTTATGCTAGTGAGCCCAGAATCTATCCAAGTTGTCCATGCATATTTATTGACATTTGTTTAAACTAATTTATGCAAAACTGAAGCTTACTGGAGGAGGTGGAGGTGGTGGAGGTTTGTTTCTACTGCCTGAAGCGTGCTCTCCCTGCTGTATTTGAGACACATTGTTCTGCTTCACTTCCTGCTCCTGCTGCTGCTGCTGCTGCTGCTGCTTTGTCCTCTCACGTTCCTATAACACAAAGAATTAAGTGGCCTATTTAATAATAATAATAACAACAGCAGCAGCAACATTTTATTGTTATTCTTTACAGCAATAGATAACATCAAGTATAATTATGTACAATGTGAAGTGATGATGATATGGGGGTTACGGGCACTAAACAGCTAAGGTTATCAGCGGCCTTACAATGTATAAAAGTTAAAATCCAGAAATTAAAAGATGGGACACAAACCCGCTTAGTCAAAGCAATAAAAAACATATCAAAGTCTAAAAATCACCACACTAAAAACTTGGCAAATCAAACAATAAAAGAGTAAACTACGTGTCAGGATCTGTAGAAGCCAAGGGACCAGAGCACCATATGACCCCAGGGGAGAACAGCCCCCCATTAAAACGGACAATATAAAATCACAAAACTAAAAGACATTCAGCGCATTAAATGCATCGACTAAAACCACTGTCATGGATAAAATGTAAAAGGCATTCTAGAGCATGCGCTTCATCTGCCAAAACATTGGCTATACCAACAGGCAGAGACACACAAATGCGCAATTGTGCTAAAACCTGACACTCTGTTCAAATGTGATGCACTGTTAAGGGTGCCGCACACTGATCACAGAGTGGTACAGGATCACCACTAAGCAAGTGTCTATGACTAAAAACTCAATGTCTGATACGAAGTCGTGTTAAAATCACCTCTTCCCGACAAGAAGCACAAGAAGAGGTGGCCCAGACAACAGAAAGAGGTTTAATCTCTGGCAATTTGTTCCCCTAAGGGTCGCCCACTCATCGTGCCAATGCAAGAGGATACGGTGTCGTAAAATAACATAAGAATCTGAGGAGGGAACAATAAAGGTAAAACATCTGGGTACAATGTGAAGTTTATAATACAGATATTAATATACAAAATTATAAATATATAATATAATATACAGATATGCTATATACGAACACAACAATATGCAATGTATTAAATATCATAAATAATGCATTCAATATTTTTCAACACCACAGACAAGACACACTGCACCTTTATAAAGTCTGAAATTACTTCTTATTAGCATCAAAAACAATTTTGACTAATACAGTGTATTAATTAATCTTTGATTTGAATCTTGTTACACGTAATTGTATCAATTCCTGTGGTAAGCTGATATACAATTTTAGACCTAATACTTCAAACCTGTTTGCTGTTAGTGAGTCCATGGTATAGTATGTTTGTTTGGTTATTACTTCTTGTGTTATGATTATGTATGTCTTGCCTGAGTTCCAAGTTGGATAAGTGTACTTTTACATGACTGATTACAGTGAACATATATAGGTTTACTACAGTCATAATTCTTAATTTTATAAACAGTGTTTTGCAGTGTTCAAGTTTGTGAGAATAAAAAATTATGCAAACTAACTTTTTCTGCAGCATAAGTGCATCAGTCACATGGCTACTGCTTCCCCATAATAAAATGACAAATATTATGCTATGACAGAAAGCAAAATATGCAGACCTTATATAAGTGTCAGGTACATGATTTTTCTTATTTTTTCTTAAATCAATGACTCTAGACAGTTTTACTGTGGTCTAATTTGAATTTATTAATGTTTTATTTAAAGTTGATTGTTATTGCTTTTACGTATATTTGAGTTCATGATGTGAGGTGTCCAAAATTATTTATCATTTACTACTATTCGCAAAAATTTTACTTTTCTGCACAGGTATCAAATGGAATATCCCTTATACTAAATATAAGTTGTTAAGTTTTAGTATCATTAAGCAAGAAACCATTGGCCCTGAACCATATATCCAATTGAGCTAAGGTTTTCTGTTATTGTTTTAAGGTTATAATAATCTGAACTGATATTAAGAAATGTAGTGCCATCAGCATATAATATGGTATGAGTGGTAATAAAATATCATAGATCATTTATCATTAATGATGATGATAATAAGGGATCAAAAAAAGAACCCTGTGGTACTTCACATTTAAGTATTATTTTTGGGATCTTTCCCTCCCAAGACAATCTGCATTTGATTCTCAAGGTATGATTTAAGTAGTTTCAGGGCTGTACCTCCTATGCCATGGTAATTTAATTTGGTTAATAAATGTGCATGGTTCATGAATTAAAAGGATTACTTAGATCATAAAAAACTTGCCATGGCCTGATTCTTCAAGAGAGTTTAATACATTTTTAAAGAGAGACAATGGTTTCTATAGTAGTCCTACCTTTTCTGAGACCAATTCGCAACCCACTGATTTTATTAGCTTGTTCAAGATAACAACATAGTTTATACATAATCTGTTCTAGCACTTTTGAGAATAATAGAACCAGTGATATTGGATGGTAACTAGATGTACTCTTTCTATCTCCCTTTTTATAAATTGGTATGATTCTTGCAAGTTTGAGTACATTAGGAAATATGCCTCAATAAAACATTTGTTTAGGCATAAAGTAAGTGGGTACTGTATACAGTCACTTATGTTTTTCAGAAGATTATTCTAATAAGTTGTAAATGTTTGTACTATCAGATGATTTGATACTTTTAACTATAGATACAATGAGTTCAGGCATTGTATTACAAAAAGCCAATCCACCCTAATTATTCCTCATAAACGATAGTTCAAGAATTCAGAGACTGTTTCTTTTGGCCGAACTATGTTGTTTCTAATTTCATTGTTCAGATCAGTTGGTTCTAACTCTATTACTTCTTTTCTGCTTTCTTGGGCTATTGAATTAATTGCTTTCCAGGCCTTCTTACATTTATTATTGGACATTTCAACTGTATTAAGGTTGTACATTTTTTCAATTACAATTTATTATTTATACTCATTTCTCACCTTTATGTAAGAAAGCTTAGATCTATCTGATTTGTCTATTCTATATATGTACAATAACATTAGTACTTTTTGCTTACATTTGCTAACTGAGCTATATATCATACATTTAATGTTATGGCCAGGAGCCTTACAAAGGAATTTTAACTTCCAGTCACTGCAATTGTAACTTTACATCTTTCATGCAAGGGAAATCTTTACATAAATAATGCACTTGTTTGACACATCCCCCCAAAACCATTCAAAGTAGCATTCAGATGTATAAATCAGTGATTCTTGAGAGCACAGTAGCAACCTTCTCAGTTAGCTTGTGGTACCTATTCGTAGAGAGTGTTTCATTTACGTACAAGGGCAAGGTGAAATGTTCTCAGCCTGGTGCAGAGATGGCATTGATATGAATGAAATTTTGTTTCCGTTATATTGGTACATGTTTCATTATAATGTAAGGTGAGTTTGAACTTGATCTACTGAACAGTTTTGTTTCTATGGCTGGTAATAGTAGACGCGTTGTTTGTGTTCCTTAAAATGGAAAAACTGGAATACTGTGCAGTCATAAAATTCTTTGTTCTGAATGACTTATCACCAACAGAAATTCATCCAAAGTTGTTGAAGGTTCATAAGGAGCCTGCTCCTTCATTTCCAACAGTTAAGAAATGGGCAGCAGGATTTAAACATGGCTGTGCTTTCTTGAAGATGATCAATGTGATGGATGCCCCAAACTGCAACCATTGAGGAAAACATTGAGAAAGTGCACAATATGGTATTGGATAATTGGATATTAAAGGTGCATGAAATAGCTGACACCATAGGCATATCAGAAGAACATGTATGATACATTCTACATGAAGAATTAAATATGAGAAAGCTTTATGCTAGGGGGTGCCGCGTTTGCGAATGCTGACCAAAAGCAAATGTGAAATGACTTTCACAGCAAAGTATACACCATTTTAAAAGTAGTGTAACTGATTTTGTGCACCAATTTGTTACTGTGGATGGGACATGGATCCATCACTACATGCCAGAAATGAAACAGCAGTCAAAGCAGTGGGTGAAAGCTGGAGGCTCTGCACCAAAGAAGGTGAAATGGATTTCAAAAATCATGGCAAACGTTTTCTGGGATGCAAAAGGGATTCTTCTCATTGATTATCTTCAACAGGGAAAAACGATAACTGATATATACTGCAGTTTCCTGGACCAACTGGATGAAAAACTTTGTGAGAAGAGACCTGGATTGCAAAAGAAAATAGTTATCTTTCATCAGGATAATGTATCTGCTCACAAAGGTGCTTTGGCAATGGGAAAACTAGGAACTTGAAGTACGAATTGTTGGAACATCCACCCTATTCACCAGATTTGGCACCCTCTGACTTCCACTAATATCTAAAGAAATTTGTCGCTGGAAAACATTTTGCATCCAATGAAGACCTTATGACAGCCATGCACAAAGTGCAAAGACCTAAAAGGGGACTGCATAGAAAAATAATTGCATTTTGCCTTAGAAAATGCAGTTTTTCACTCCAAGGCTGAGAACTTTTCACCTTACCCTAGTATTATTGCAGACATCAGGGTTTTTATTACTTTCTCTATTATGTACTTACAGTAAGTAGAGGAAGTATTGTACTTCACCCAAAAATTCATTACTGATATTTCACCAGAAATGCACGCTTTGAGGTCCTCTGAACTCCAAAAAAAGCATTTTTAGGAAAAGCTCTGTGTGTGTGTGTGTGTGTGTGTGTGTGTGTGTGTGCATGCGTGCGTGCGTGTGTGTGTGAGTGTGAGAGAGAGAGAGAGAGAGAGAGAGAAAATAGCATAACTCAAAAATAAGAAGTCTGTTAAATATGAAACTCTCATTTGTTCAGGACCTTCTAAGAATGAGATACTAAGGTTTTGAAGAAAATTCCCAAACTACACTTTACATGGAACATTTTTCAAAATCTTTTGATTTTCTAAAAAATGCTTAATTGTTTTGATTAAACACTATGTTTAAGCCATTTTCATGACACTGCATGACATAGATAAAATGATTACTGAAACATTTAGCTCTCGCAAAGCACACAATTTTTGTGGAGTTAACCATTTTAGAGATATTTTTTGTTATTGGTTTCTTCTTCTTCTTCTTCTTCTTCTTCTTCTTCTTCTTCTTCTTCTTCTTCTTCTTCTTCTTCTTCTTCACTTTTACTGTCAGGCATAAAGTTCATTCTTTCTTCCATTTATCTCTATTTAAACACATTGTTTTTCCTCATTTTTGTACTATTCGTTCTAGAGTGTTTTCCCATTTAACTCTTGGTCTTCCTCTTCTTATTTTTCTCTCTAGTCTCATCTCTACTGCCTGCTTAACTTTCCTTTCCTCTGTCTTTTTGTAGCCATGCCCAAACCACTTCAGTTGTTTCCCTTCTATAGCTTCAGTTATTGGTTTGAATTTTCAAACACTTATACTCTTTTTCAAATGGGAAGATATTTGTTTTTTTTTTAGGTCATGCAAAGAGCAGGGAATTTCAAGCTATCACAGTGACACTGTCTTTAAAAATCTATCACTTTACCTAATGTATTATACTACAAAATGTGTAAATATGTAATGAAAGGTTATTTGGATTAACAAGAAGCAGAGAGAATAATAAGCTTTTGTAAGAACCATTTGTAGAAGAGAGAAAGGCATGTGAGTGAAACACACAAGATTTTTCTGAGAGCTGTTACTGTGATTTGTAAGAGGTGAGAAAACTCATGCTTTGACTCTGTTGGAGATAGGCACATCTGTAATATGTGTAGCTGCTGATCTAAAGTATTCAGGCTATTTATGACCTAATAAAAACAGCAGTGCCATTGTTACATGTTATCACATCAAGACAAAAAGTAGAGTCAGGTGATAAAATGAAAACACCAAGGACTGATGAGCTTTCAAAATGTGAAGTATTGGCTGATTCATAAATTACAGCAGCAGGATTAAAGTAGAAGTATGATCTTCTCAACATTGTTGCATTGTTTACTGTTAAAAATTCCATTTCATTTGTTCACCCTTTACTAATTTCCTATTTTAATATAAAAGCAAATGCAAGATAACATTTATAAAATTTAGTAAGAAAAAGTATACATTATCCTTTAATATTTTGTGATGAAAGTAGACATAGTTGAAATTTAAGCTTAATACTTAAAAATTGTAAAATTCATAAAGTTTAACTATAGAGAAATTAGAAACAGGGAAATCCAATTCTCAAATGAAGCAAAACTTCACTATTTTTCAAATCAGATATTTCATTACATTTAGAGGTGAATGTAGCTGATGAAGAGGGTATCCAGCCCCTTCTGGCAGCTCCCATGTGCATGCTTATGACTGACTTTGCTTATAATTGTTTGAATTCTACACATCATCCCCAAATCAGAAATCAGAAATAATCTCAAGAGTGCAAATGTAATACCAAATGTTAATACTCTTTTCTCCTTCAGACACACAAAACCATATGAAGTTCATAATACTCTCACTTCAGATAATAATAGTATGATACAAGGTTTAAAGAGCTATGCAGAAGGAGATAAAACATATACTCTTAACCTTGAAACTCACCTCATAGCTCTGAATTATTACAAGTGGCTTGGAAGCTGATGCTCTCCTCTCTGCAACTATCATCTTTCTTATGCAACATTCATAATCAAGATGTGTCTGCCTCTTCTCACCTTGCATAACATACTCAACCACACAATTAGCTGCTAAGCAACAAAAGCTTCAAGGGCACTCCTCTCATATAGATAAAAGTAAGCCACAACTTTTCTTATGTGCCACTTAGTTCTGCTGTATTAGGTGGCACCATATGCTGCAGCTAAAAATAGCTATAAAGTATACTCCTTGAGTTCCTGGAGAATTTTAATAGCCCATAAAGTATATCATACAAAAATCTTATAAGAGATCTTCATAAACACAGCAGTGTTTGCATACTCTATGTATTTAAGATAGCCATAAAAATGCACTGCTTTGAGATAACATACTAGAGATAAAGTGGCTTGTTATCTTTTTCTTCCTATCAGTTGTATCTGATAACCTGTGCAGTATGCCTATTGTTCTGAAATATTATAAATACACCTTTAGCAGCAAGCTATATATTCTTCAAAGAATGGTTAATATACTTTTCATGATAATAAAATATGTTTGAAAATATTCACTAAGAGTTTCATAATATTTAGTAACTTTCTAACAAGGCTCATAGCAGGAAAATGGAAGCAAAAAGAAGGGCTGCAATGCCAGGAATAAGAATGTGTAAATACAAACTAGAAATATCAACCAAGTGGCTAGAGAGAATGTATGGGACATTAGTAAAATCAAGAAATATATATGCAGCAAAATCTGGGGTGTTCAGATTTAAGACAAAAAAAATAGATAATGTACACAGAAAGTTCTGTAAAGAATTATTAGGGATACCAAGATCAGCACCAAAGGTGGTAGCTCTAGTAGAATTAAGAAGAACGAAAAGGAAAGAAATGATTATGGAAAGAATTATGATATTACTTTACATAAAAATGAATATAACATTGATAGTATAAACAGAAACAACAAATATTATGAATACAATACTAGAGGCTGCGATAACTTTCATACTGTAAGGAACAAGTCAGCAGAAAAAGATCCTCTATTAAAAGAAATTATTTTTTATAATAAATTGCCCAATTATTTAAGGATGTTAAATGGAAATACATTTAAAAATCAACTAAAAAGGTACTTAATAGAAAAATGTATTTATAGAATACATGAGTTATAGTAATGTATAACACAGAATTTATAATTTGAATAATAAATGTAGAATAAATAATTTTGTATGATTGATGTTTAATAGGTTGTGACGATGCTTGAAACATGTTGTATGTCTATTGGCAAATAAACGTACAAAAGCAAATGTAAATGTACAAAATCATAAAGTTTTGGTTTAGATGTTTGGAAAAAGAAGAGGGTACAATTTTAAAGCTATGGACTGATCAGCAAAATAGTATGGAGAGCACAAATAGCTGGTTGGCAGGGATAGAGGAAAGTATGGAAAGAATATGATTGGGAGACATATAGAAGCTAGAAGAAGGAAACAACAATAATTTTGGGAAATTAGTAAGGAGCAGAATAGAAAACATAGAAGGACAAGAGATATGGGGAAGCTTAGAAAATAAGATATCATAAACCTTCTATAGAATAAAGAAAATAAAATAAAGGTAGAAAGAAAAGAAAAGAAATTGGATAAGAGAAGGGTATGCTATGCCCATTGTAAACCAGGCAGAAAAAAAAAGATTCACATGGATGAGGACAGAGTCAATGTTCTTAAGAGGGATAAGAAACAGTGGAAAAGGAATCTATGAATTATGTGGTGGAAGGGAAAACACAGTACAGCATTTGATAGAACGTAAAGAATTAATGCTAGGTAGGCAAAAAATGAAAGACAAATTGTTCACCATAAAAATGTTAATATGGAAAGAGGAAAACAGAATAAAAAACATGGGGGATTTTTAAGCAAAGCAAAAGAAAAATGGGCAGTAAAGTAAGGGATATAAGAAAAGAATGACATAGAGACAAGGGGGAGTAAACAATATAAAAGGTTAAGGTTGGAGAAAGAACTACCCAGCAAATTTAAAAGGCCTGAGAACCATGCAAACTGAATAACCAGAGAATTTGCATATAATTTAAGCTATATATATATATATATATATATATATATATATATATATATATATATATACACACACACACACATACATACACACAAAATGTTGTATAAAATGCTATGTAAATTGAGATGTGCAAATAAATTCAAACTTTCTAACATACAGTGTGTGCAATGTCAGTAAATTTAAAAACTTAATGGAATAGGTACGCATAAGTCAATATATAAAACTGAAATACACATGAAGTTGCAATTACAGATTTAACACAAATTTTATCATTTAAAAGCTATGTTTGAAACATACATGCATTTAGCATAAAAATATAAACTAGAAGTGGTATGCGAAATGGAATGGTAACTTATGTTATCATGTGACTGTTTTTAAATATTAGCAGTTTGCAAATATAATACCATGTTAAAACTATAACAGCAGCAGCACAGATTCTTTATGGGCTTTTATGTAACTTTCATTAGGTGAATAAATCTGTGCTTACAATTAATAATTTACTTTCAGCAAAGATTCCAATCAACTACATGCAACTCTCTTTATTCATGTATTCTAACTACATAGTTATACATTTCATTGTACTTCAATGTATTTTCTGGTACCTATTTCATAGTTTCAAATACAGGATCTTTTGTTTGCTGGATATCTTATTTATGTTTACACAACTCAAACAATTTTCAAGTGTACTGGAGAGAACAGGAAGCCAGCATTTCTTCAGATAGCGTCTCTAATCTTTCATTAGTGTCATGCCAATACTAACCTCAAATGGAAAAAAATAGTTACTACCATACTATGCAATATGGGAACTAATTTTTAAAAAGGATTTTGCTAGCTTAAACTAAACCTAACCACTGCTTATGCATTACTCACCACTGACTAATTTAACTTTGGCCTTTTTCAAACTGCTGCTAAAATAATGTTTCCCCTATTTCTACGGATATGCACTTCCTTTGCATAACTGTTGCTCTTGAAAAATCTGCTATGTGCAACTTCCTTGGAAAATGAAATGTTTATAATATAGATTATAAACATTTATACAGCTACAATCATCACAAAGATATTTAAGACAGTGGTGCAAGGTAACAGAGGGAACATAGTTTTTCTGATTACATGTTAAACACTACTTGCATGTCAAAACTCTGGGAGGGCCTCTTTCCACATTGCTTTTGCTTGTTTTGCTTTTGGTTCACCTGCTGTATGATGTCATCGCAAGAGAAGTTAGAGCTAGTCACTTTTCTGGACTGCATTTTTCAGCATGAATGTTCAGTAGAATAATTTCTTGTATGAAATCAAGTCAACTGATTTTTATAATTAACAACATAGAATATTTTTCTTGATGGTCGCAGACTATGTCTTTACCAAAGCATTTACTTGGCTTGGGAGAGGGGAATCTTCATATTAATCAGCTTCACCTCTATTTTGTTGTACATGTTAAGGATTTATTTATTATTAGCTTTTGTATTAGTATATAATTATGGGATCAAAGAGAAGGTACAGAGTTTAAAATATCAGCTACTGTGAATTTTTAAAAACTTTCTGGACCATTCCAAACAATTATTCTTTCACTGCCAAAGGATACTTATAGGCTATGCAGCATTTCCAGAACTTTGAAGAAAATTGGGAGGAGGTTACAGAAGTCAGACATTCTGCCAATGTTTCACATGTGTAAAGGAACTGAACTCTAGAGAGAGGAGCTTTTACATCAGAAATGGTTCAGATAGAAAAATAGATTTAATCAAAATTTTCATTCAGGGTAGTAAAAATACAGAACAGTATTTAAGCAAAGTAGAAAGTAAATGGAGTTGGAAATGGAGAGAAAAGAACAAACATAATTGCATACTACTTTTAGCTTCTATGTTTGTGTTTAAGAGGCAACTAAACTTGAAATTATTTTTAAATCTGAATATAACTGGCTTAATCCTAGCTGAGTGCTAAGTCATATTCATCTGTAATTAGCTTAGAATAAATAAACAAATTAATACACAAAAATGGATTAGCTTCTGTGAGGACAGGTGGCCAAGGCATGAATATAAAGAAATACTTCAATGCACATTTACTTACTTTATTTGTTATTTCTGTATTGTATTTAAAATATTTTCTCTTTACTCACCTCCGTAATTTGTGATGAAGGCTTAGGATGTGGTGTGGAAGTTTCTTCCTTATCAGGTACTACTGCATGGGCAAACATTTTTCGATGGGCCCGTTTAAACTCATCCATCAGCTAGAACACAAATGTATGTACGAGAGATTACTGAGCTACCTATTATTAATCTCTATAAAGTCAAATGAAACTGCCTCCTCTTGGATAATGCAAGATTTTTTGGATTATGCTCTAATTTAAGAGCATAAAAATAAAAACTGCTGCTTCTATTGCAATATGCATACATTCTAATTCACATTTCTGAAACGAACGAGGAATTTGCAAAGAAACAAAGCTTTCCATGCTAATGCTTTGTTTCTTGTATTTTCTGACATAACCTACGTGAAAATATTTAATAGTTTTAAACATGTAACCATTAAAGTTATATAAAAATAATTCAATCTTAAAACAACAGCTGCAACTCCTTTTTGAAAAATAAATAAATTTTACCTGCTCATGCTGCTGACGTTTTTCTCCCCCCATGGCTTTAAGAATATCCTTTTTCTGCTCCTCTTGGTAGCTTTCAGTTTCACGGCGCTATACAACACAAAATTCATTATCCAACAAAATGTTATTACATTAACATGAATGGTATGTGTTATTACCATTGCTGGAAATGGTTACTTAAGTTCTACTACTATTCTAAACCTGCAGATATAATTAGTTTTTCCATATAACAGCACTTAATTTTTATGACACAAACTCACATCTTTTATTTATAGGATTATTACTACTTTCATATATTTAAGGTATAAATGAGAATTTAACAGCTTAATCATTCATATTTTTTGTTTGTTTGTTCGCTGTTGCATTCATGATGTTGCCAACCATTCCATCTCTACAAGATTTCCCATATATCATTGTTTTAAAAACAGATATTTCATCTATTTCTTCAATAACTTATTCAAGAAGATAACATTTACTATGATAATTTATTGCTAGAACTTTAATATAAACAAAAAGTTGCTTTAATTTTTGTTTTTCTACATCATCCACACATGTTCAAAACATGGAGATAAAGAAATCTTCTGAATTTCAGCAATGTGTTGTCGCAACATATGCTCTGCTATTCCAAATAAAATTGCTCTGGAACCTTAAGGTCTAATCACTATTTTTTCCAAATTTGGTCCTTGTTAGATTTAAGCTTTAAAAGTGAATTTGAATGCTCATTACCTCTGCAGCTAGCTAACACCACCCTATGGCTTTTATAACCTTGATTACTCTTTTATTACTTTCACATAGTATGTTTAGAATCAAGAAATATGAAATGTGAACCTGTTCATAGTTAAATTCAAAAAGAAGCATTATTAACTGTGAAGTTATTTTCACTTTAATTTTTAAAAACTGAACATGTGTATGTTTACCTACACTTAAAACTTCACTTATGTCAAGTTGTAAAGTCTTTGAACATTTTTAGGGATATTCATTTCCATCCTCAGATAATTTGTAAAATATGTTCATAGTGTGTAAAATATTTAGAGAGCAATACCTTAGATCTTCTTTTTAACTCTTCACTGATGGCACTTGACAAACTGCTACTAGCACTACTTCCTATGCTTGCAAATGAGCTGTTGGATGGACTTTTCACCAGTTGCTTTGGCTGTAACAAATCATTGAATACAGTCATTGAAGGAAAAATGTTTACCTTACAAGTTGTAAAGATATCATGTACATTTATGAGGTGCACTCCAAAAGTAGCACATAAAACATTCTCAAAATTATTCATTTGCACATAGATGTCGGACATAGACATGTTACTGCTCTACATAGTCTCCCCTTTGTTTTAAGCACAGTTGCCATCATTCAACCCACTTTTGGTAACACTTTTTGTAGCATTTTTCAGGTAGCCATTTTAGAGACTGATAAACTGCAGAACCCAGACTTGCCCTCAATGATAATTACCTCCTACAAAGACCAAGTTTCACTGTGTCAAAGAACCAAAAATCACAGGGAGCAAGATCAGGTGAATAAGGACGGTGTCTAAGTGTCACAGTGCCATGCTCAAGGAGAAATTCTGTGACGTGTGCCCTGTGGGGTGATGCATTATCTTGATGCAAAATAAAATTTCACAACAATTCAGGTTGCTTGTCTGCAATTACAGGCAAGAGTTTGTTATTCAGGATGTCTTTGTAACATTCACCAGTAATTGTCATGCCCTTTGGAAGAAGATGGAAGAGGATAACCCTTTTTGGTCCCAAAAGACTGAGTAAAAATTTTCTCAGCTGAGACAGCAATTTTGAATTTTTTGGAAGGTGGTGAGTCTGCATGTTTCCATTGTCTTGACTATCATTTTGTTTCGGGATTGAACAGAGGGATTCATGTCTTGTCCATTGTGATTGCCTTGTCAAGAAAATGTGGATCTGCATGGTGTCCTGTCAACCTCTCTTCCGAGCAAGTCATTCGATTTTTTTTTTCTATCGTTCAGCATCCTCGGCATCCGATGCGCATTTCCTTTCATCATTTTTAAGTCTCCTTTAATGATTCTCATCACTGTTCCATTGGTTAAGCCTTTTGAAGGCAAATTGCTCAACAGTCACATGGTGGTCATCCATAATAAGTTTTTCAACATGTTCCCTGTTCTGATCAGTGCAGGCAGAAGATGGCCTCCCTTCTCGTAGCAGAACACTGGTGAACACTATCCCCTCTTTAAACTTTTCCACGCACCTATTCACATTGCTATAGAGCATAGCCTTAACCCCACTCAGTGAGATAAGTTGATGAATATTAATTCAGGTTTCACCTTTTGCATAAAAAATTTTAGGAATGCATGCTGTTCCTCTTGCAAAAACTCCATAATTATCAGTATAGAAAACACCACTCAAAGAAATGTTTACTACACCTTCATCCACTTACAGAAATAGACTAATTGCCATACCTGCTGCTAGCAGAAGGTCTAACCTTGCATCCCATACTACCACTATGAGGCTACCCGACATGTAGTCACCAGTATAATTTTATGTGCCACTTCTGAAATGTACCTCATATTAAAATAAACTCCTGAATTTATTAGTTGCAATATTAGACAAGAATGAATGAATGAATGAATGAATGAATGAATGAATGAATGAATGAATGAAGTGGGGGATTAAGCACGCAAAACCAGAAAGGTCATTAGCGCACATCACAGATAAAATACAGGTAAGTTAAAAGATAAAGACAAATAAAAAGGCCTAAAATAAAGGACTGAAAATAATAAAAGGTCAGGTTAAAACTTGACTAGAAATAATAAAAGCAGCAGTGTCAGAGACTCTAGAGCGTGAAGCTACAAAACAAGAGAGATAAAATTAATGGATCTAAACACACTAAAAGCTAGAAAGCAGTTCAAGGACAGTTCAAATGCTGTCCTGTAAACTGCTGCGTTGAATGAAAGTTAAAACACGTTCCACAGCTAACAAGTCATCTGCCAAAATGGCGGGCAATGCTGCGTCCATCTGTAGAGTGGTACAAAGAGCAGCAACACACTGACACTGCACCAAAACATGCCTCACCATCAACAGCGCACCGCAGCGATTACAAACTGAAGTGGGATCTTGGTGCAACAAGTGACAGTGATTAAAATGACAGTGCCCGATGCAAAGTCTACATAAAATTACTTCCTTCCAATGGGAGGAACGGGAAGAAGTGGCCCAGGTAGAGGGTACAGGCTTTATCTCCCGCAATTTGTTACCCTGGATAGAGGACTAGGCAGCAAACCAACAAGAGAGAATAGCCTGTTTTAAGTAATGGTTAAAATCATCCACAGGAACACAGGAGCTAAAATAAGATTGGGATACAATAGCACCCTTGGCAGCGGCATTCGCACCTTCATTACCTGGTATGCCGACGTGACCAGGAATCCAAACAAATGATAGGCTGACCCCATCAGTGGTAATAATCCTGGAGACGCTACACGTACACGGACGCACAGTGCATGAAGGCTTGAAATGGCGCTTAGAGTCCATGCATAATACACAATTTTGCAGACGACGCTGACGGATAAAAGCGAGAGCTTGTTCCAGAGCAATAAACTTAGCAGTAAAAATCCAGCACTGCTCAGAGAGACGAAAGATAAAACGTTCTATACCAAATAAAAAGGCACATCAAACTCCACCATCATCCTTTGAGTCGTCTGTATAAATAAAACAATGGTTCCCAAAGCGTAACTGAACTTCGGCAAAAGCTGAACAGATGATTGGAGCGGTGATGATGAGATGGGGTTTAAGGGCGCTAAACATCTAAGGTTATCAGCGCCCTTACAATGTATAAAATTTAAAATACAAAAACTAAAATACGGGACACAAAACCGCTTAGTCGAAAATGCTAAAAACAAATCACCAAATTCTAAAAATTACCACACTAAAATCATGGTCAACAAAAGAGTAAAACAACATGAACTGTAGAACGCAAGGGTCATGAGCGCCATATGTCCGTTGGGGAGAAGAGCCCAATTAAAACAGACAATAGAAAATCACAAAGCTAAAAGACGCTCAGCGCATCAAATGCGCCGATTAAAACCAATGTCACTTATAAAGCGTAAAAGACATTCTGCAGCATGCGCATCGTCTGCCCAAACGTTGCCTATGCGTAATTGTTTAAAAGTAACCAAATTATCAACCCTAAGCGCAGTTCTACGAGCACGAACGACGTCCCGACAAGCCTAGTTCCACCACGGAACAGGAAGACGCTGAGGGTGAGAGGATGAACGGGGATCCGTGCGTTCGGCGGCAGATAGAATCGTAGACGAAAGGTGCTGCACCATTTGGTTAACGTCAGAGAAGGGCTGGTCCTGAAAACACACGAGGTTGGAATACAATCTCTATTCGGCTTTTCTGAATAACCAGTTAGGTACTCTAGAATGATGGACGTGGTGAGACAGAAGAGAAACGATGCAGGGGTAATGGTCGCTGAAGTAGGTGTCAGCGACGACGTTCCACTGCAGCAAGCTGGATGGAGCAAACGGCAAGGTCCAAGTGAGAGAATGTACCAGAAGAATCCGAAAGAAAAGTAGGTTCACCTGTATTGAGGATGGAGAAGTTGAACTGATCAAAAATGACGGAAATAAGAGTTCTCCTCGAACAAGCCCTTGGCGAACCCCACAGGGGGTGATGGGCATTAAAATCTCCCAACAGAAGAAATTGTGTGGGGAGAGCAGACAGGAGATCTCGATTGTCCGCGTGAGCGAGGGGAGACTATGGAGGTGAATACACAGAGCAAAGAGGAAAGATAAAGCCGGGTAACTGAAGACTAACGGCAACAACCTGCAAGTCGGACGTAAGAGTGAGAGTTTGAAAATGAACGTCGTTACGCACTAATACATGACACCTCCATGAGCAGGAGTACCCTCATCCGGTTCAAGATCGTAGCGAACTGGAGTATACCCTCGGGGATCAAAAGGATCGTGAGGGCAAAGCTTAGTCTCCTGCAAACACACGACCATAGGTGAAAGGGAACGCAACAAAAGCTGCAGTTCTGCCCTATGCGATCGAACAACACGTAAATTCCAGGTCAGGATAGACATGAATAAAAAGGATAAACTGTCTACTTAGAAGGGCGGCTCAAAATAACCTTTTGCTTAACCTTCGGGCTCGGGCTCGGGCTTTTGGTATGGACTTGGTCAGACTCCATAGGCTCCTCGAAGGGAGGGCCCACGTGCTCAGAGCCAGAAACCGATTCAAGCGCCGAGAATCGGTTCTGGGTGGCAACGGGTGAAGGGTGCCGCTGAGCGCGGCTTGTCCCGGGAGCATCCTGGGACTGCAACCTTTGAGGAGGAGGAGAAGGTGAACTTTTCTTACCGCGCGAACGCGGAGGGTCTTTAAGAAAATCTTCCCTTCGAAGTTTCTGCTTTGGTTTCTTTTTGGCGGCTTGAGACTTCAGAACTTTAGGACCAGCTTTAGAGGGATTGATAACCGTGCTAGAGATGGACGGCCGGATGGTAGTGGCGGTCAATGCAGTCATGGTCCAGGTCTGTGTTTCGGCATCCTTCCGCGTACTGGCGAGGCAACAACAGAACTAAATGTACCAGATCGCAGGAGCGAAAGTTGGCGAGCATGTTAACGCCTCCGGGCTTCAAAGAAGGAGAGTTTCTCCTTTACCCGGATCTCCTTCTCGTCCAAATACCACAGACAGTCGGCAAATGACGCAGAATGAGACCCTTTGCAATTAACGCAGACGGGTCCGGATAAACAAGTACCATCGTGTGACGGCTGGCTACATGAGGCACGGATAGTAACGGCACTCTTACAAGAGACTTGCGTATGCCCAAATCGTTGACATTTGAAACAACGCAGAGGTCTAAGAATATAGAGCCTCACCGCAATACGTTCGTGCCCTGCTGAAATACTATTTGGCAGATCGACGCCATTGAACGTGAGAAACAGGGTACGAGTTGGTACCAACACTCCGTCGCGTTTAGCCTGCACTCGATGAACCGCTGTTACCTTTTGGTCGGAAAGATATTCGACCAGCTCATCATCCGACATTCCGTCGAGGCTTGAGTGGTGATGACGCCTCGACTGGAATTCAAGGTGCGGTGCTTCTCAACACGGATGGGATAACCGTGGAGAAGCGTGGCGCGCAACAAGGTCTTACTTTGTTGTTCGGAGTTCGATTGAACCAACAATGAACCGTTTCGTAGTCGAGTGCAGGAATGAACCGGTCCAGCAATTGAGTCAATGCCCTTCTGGATTATAAAAGGGTTCACCTTCTCGAAAGATTGTCCATCCTCTCTACGGGTCATCACTAAGTAACAACCAGACGGCGGTGGTGCTACTTCTGTTCCAATGACTTTTCGGCGCTTGTTGCTAATAATGGAGAAAGAGGGCTCCATAGCGAAAAAAATCCTCCACCATTGCAACCGTCTCCGACCTCGGGCTCTGACTTCCCGGGCGTTACCCCGGTTTGGGTGAGTGGCCTATCTATACCAAACTCACCCCAGGGTCACACCTCCCAGAACATAGACAGAGGGACTCAATGGCCGTCGGAAGTCAGCAGCTCATGCAATGCCCCCCCCCCCTCTGCGGGACTGCAATTGAACAGCGGATACGAACACAGGCCCTACATGACAACCCCGGGTGGTGGGGATGACGCCATTACACTCTCACCCAGCTGCGCACCCAGTGTGCGGGTATCCATCAGACTGTGTCCACGGGGGATTAAAATAAATAGAAGAGTAAAAAAAACAAAAAGTGTGTGGGCGTTTTGCATGCAAGGTAGGCCGGCAAAGAAGGAAAAAGAGATGTGTGAATGAATGGACGTACGGCAAAATGTGCGTAAGTAGAAGAGAGAATAAAGAAACAATGGCGAAGGGTGTCATGGACCAAAATGCACAGAATGCACGAGAGCCTACCTTGAGATCCCCGGTAACGAGAATGAACCCACCTCAACCGGACGAGGGTGGACGGATGATGATGGCGATGAAAGGCTCAGGCACCCCGGGTACACCAAACCCATACTCACATATGGTGAGCCCCTGGGGGGTGTGCCAAACTGGAAGATCAAAATTCATGGGACATGTTTTGGATTTATGTAGATTTATTCCCAGGTGTGGAGTTCACTTGCTCCTTTTAGAAGGTTTTACAAGGTGAATGTTGCATTCAATTTCATGTTGTTAATTCAAGAAGTGGGTTGATACTGCAGATTTATCTACATGTGTGTGTACTAAAGGAATAACATGTTCTTTATATTGGGTAGTTATTTTATTTTGTTGACATAGATTTTGTCACAAACATTTGTGGCAGTATTTGTAATACCTGGATAATTTCAATTGTATTATATAATAAGTAAATTCAATAACAGCCTGCCTTGAAACAATATGTATGTAATAATTATTTTTAAATGATGTAGCAGTCATTGCATATGCTTGTTATTATTGTAAACATGTTTAATAATGGTATGTGAATACATTACATACTTTAATAATGCAAGAGCTGTGAGAATAATAAGTTTTAAGTTGCTAACAATGAGGTAATAATGAGGTAACCTTGTGGCAATAATGAGTTTGAGAGTTTGAATGTTACTAGTCATGATTACAGCAACAATAATGTAAATTCTGTGACAGTTTAAAATTAGCAAATCAACAGCAAAGAAAAAGCTTTAAGTAAAATGCATATATTCTATTGGACTAGAATAAGCCAATCAGAGACTTGAAATACCGAAGCTTACAGGTTTAACGGTTGAAATAATGTTCAGTTGCTGGCAAACCTTGGTAGTGACCAGATGGAAGATGTGTTCTCTACAGAAATATTACATGTGAATTGTAAAATATGTCTACCCGTTAGCTAAGTAAAAGTATTAAAGAATCTCACAGCTCTTAAAAACTGTAGTGCTTTATTAAAACGTGCAAAGGATAAAATAAAAGGAAGTGAATTAAAAAAAAAACGTAAAATTTGTGTATGTCTACAATTATTGTCGTAACGCACCCTGCCTAAGAGAAACATGACTCTACAAACATTACTGAAGCAGCCGAGGCAAATTTAAACATAAATAATATATAGAAGCAGTTTTAATAACAAAATTAAATATTATAGTGTAAAAACGTGGAGTGTAACAACAAAAATACATCTTAAAATCAGCTTCTCATAAGTAGCTGCATATTGCATAACAAAAGTAAATATTACGTAATCAACAACTTCAAACCGACGTCCAAAGCATGTTGCAATCTTTTTAAACAAAGTAAACTCCAAGAACAATACTTCAAGTTAGCTTCCCAAGCGAGAAGCTAAATAAATAAAATTACATAAAAATATATTACATAACAAACCACCTACTTCACATTGCAGTTAATCCTATAGATTCCAGGTGTTTGGTTTGCTGGGATTTCTTCCAATTTATTTGAAGGGATAAGATTCTCTACACTGAACTTGTTGAGATGCCAAAAGTGTATTATGCTATTAAATACTTTTTAAAATTTTCATGTTGCACAGGGCGATAACATAAATATGTTAAATTTTGGCTTTTCTATGTCTTCTTCAATGTGGATATTTCTGCAATTCAGTTTTTTCTTTTGATCCTTTGTATACTAATTCTCGGTTAAATCCAGATACTCCCCTTTCCCTTTCTCCTCTCTCCCAATTTTTCTAAAAATGCTCCTTTGACCACAAAACCTGTCTTGATATTGAATTTTTGTGGTGGAATATAATACTATAAGTAGAAGAGTAAGTAAAAAGTGAGAAGACTAAAGAAATGGATATTTAAAGATTTGAATAATAATTAGGTTGAAGTAGATTTAACTATGACATCATACACACAAATCTATGTGCCAGAAGCTGCTTGTCGAAGTCTACTATATCAACTCTTGAGAAAAAATCTGATGTGTTACACTCACATGACTTTCTCTACTCTTGTACAATCTATTTTTACAAACGCCTATTTTCCATATGCTTCATGGTAATCGAGATATCGAGATGTCATCTTATTGGTAATTTTCTTGTAGATGCAAGGGGAATATGGTAGCTTTTAAGCGATAGTCAAATATTTTAACGCTGGTTGCTATGTGGCGCATTTCATTCTCTTTGCATGTCCAGGACATAAAAAAAATGAATAACGAATTTGAGAAAAAGTATAAGTATTGGAAAATTTAAGGAAATAACAAGCAATATCTCGAAAACGGTTCACTCAACAAAAGAAATGTATATGACATAAGTTGTGTATTTTAACGCGATCTACGTTTTTTGTGTAGTAAAATTCTGTCTATCTCTTACGGTTTACCAGTTATACAAAAGTCGTTCACAATGAAGAATACTTTTGGAGACATTCCCAGAAAATTCGAGATATACATTTCATTTCTCATGACATTATCTTAAACATATGATATTTTCATCAAAATCGTTAGAGCCATTTTTGAGAAAATTAAAATTTTCGAAAAATGTTCCATGTAAAGGGTAGTCTGGGGTGAGGGGATTTTCTTGAAAACCTTCGTGTCGCATCTCTGGAAGATACTGAACCTAAATACCAAGTTTGGTGTTTATCCGACTGTTCGTTTTTGAGTTATGCTGTTCACGCACACGCACACGCACACACACACACACCCCCGCGCGCGCGTTTCCAAAAATGCTTTTTTTGGATTCAGGAGGTCTCAAAACATGTATTTCCGGTGAAATCTCGGTATCGAATTTTTGGGTGGAATGCAATACTTCCCCTACTTACTATACGTAGTAGAGAAAGTAAAAAAGCAATGAACACACACATATTCGTCTCGTGTATTTTTTGTTGCATTTAGACTTAAGAGTTGTTAGGTATTTAAGCCAGGATCAATTCTTTTATAGAAAAGCACTATATTTGCATATAATAAAAAAAATCTGTGTTACATTCACACAAGTTTCTCTAACCACTATTATCTACTTTATCTCTCTACTTCAAATTATTCTCACAAAAGCCTATTACTTTCTCTACAAAAATTCAGAACTGCGATTACACCAGATATACATGTTTCGAGGCCCCCTGAATCCAAAAAATGCATTTTTAGAAAAAAATCTGTCTGTCTGTGAACAGCATAACTAAAAAATGAAAAGTCTGATAAATACCATACTTTGAATTTAAGTTCACTACGTTCAAAGATGTAACAGGAAGATTTTCAAGAAAATCCCTTTATCCCAAATTACCCTTTACATAATTTTTTACTTTCTCTACTACGTATAGTAAGTAGGGGAAGTACTGTATTCCACCCAAAAATTCGATACCGAGATTTCACCGGAAATACATGTTTTGAGACTCACTGAATCCAAAAAAAGCATTTTTGGAAACATGTCCGTGTGTGTGTGTGTGTGTCTGTCTGGTGTCTGTGAACAGCATAACTCAGAAACGAACCGTCGTATAAACACCAAACTTGGTATTTAGGTTCAGTATCTTCCAGAGATGCGACACGAAGGTTTTCAAGAAAATCCCCCCACCCCAGACTACCCTTTACATGGAACATTTTTCGAAAATTTTAATTTTCTCAAAAATGGCTCTAACGATTTTGATTAAAATATCATATGTTTAAGATATTGTCATGAGAAATGAAATGTATATCTCGAATTTTCTGGGAATGTCTCCAAAAGTATTCTTCATTGTGAACGACTTTTGCATAACTGGTAAACCATAAGAGATAGACAAAATTTTACTGCACAAAAAATGTAGATCACGTTAAAATACACAATTTATGTCATACACATTTCTTTTGTTGAGTGAACCGTTTTCGAGATATTGCTTGTTATTCCCTTAAATTTTCCAATACTTATACTTTTTCTCAAATTCGTTATTCGTTTTTTTTATGTCCTGGACATGTAAAGAGAATGGAATGCACCACATAGCAACCAGCGTTAAAATATTTGACTATCGCTTTAAACCTAGCATATTCCCCTTGTATCTACATGAAAATTACCAATAAGATTGACATCTTGATATCTCGATTAACATGAAGCATATGGAGAATAAGCGTTTGTAAAAATAGTTTGTACAAGAGTAGAGAAAGTCATGTGAGTGTAACACATCAGATTTTTTTTTTTGAAATGTTTGATTTTCTAAAAAAATGGCTGCAACAATTTTGATTAAAATACCATATATTAACCTGATATTGGTCTAGCTTAATATGCTACTGTCATTGATTGACATGTGAGCATGTCACCGCACAGTGCAGATCAGGGTTTTAGCATAATTTTCAAAGTTAACTTTTACTAAATTTGAATGTATTCCATTTTAAACACCTTTACAGGTTTTCCTTTAAGTTTACCCCATATAACCAATACATTACTTTTACTTTAAATAACCTTATATTATCTTTTAGTTTTATTAACATGTAACTCGCTTTCTTTACTTGGAGTAAAATGCTCTTGATAACATAACGTACAATTCTTATATCAGATGTTTTGCATTTCTTTACATAATTATACCTATTCTAGCAATGCACTTTACAATGAATATAATATACTAAGTATATTTGGAGTTCGTTGGTCTGTTGCTACCACAAACATAATAATATAGGCGCATAAAATGGACTATAAAACACAACAAAATCCAAATTACATAGTCTACAATTAAAATAGGTGCACTGAATGTCCTATTATGTTTGTTTTTATCTCTTAGATTGTTTATTGTATGTTTTAGTCATATGACAATTTATCCATCACTTTCTACTTTTTCTTTTTCACACACTAATTTGCTGACTTTATTACTGGAACTGTCCACTGCATCTTTTGACATGTATATGATTTTAAACACCAGCACCTGTGTTTTGCACCTCACCAGATTTGCTATCATCATCAGAATATTCAAATCATGAGAGGGATTCACTTTGTATCTCCGGAACCCATTTCAATATTTGCTGTTCTTGACATTCCATTTTGGAATGCTTACTTTTATAGCGAAGACTGATATGACACAATATGACCCAACAATGTCAGTAATACAAACCCTTACCTCTGAACTCCAGTAAGAATACCATGATTACCTGACAGTGATGTACCACCATTGGCCGATGTGTGAGCACTATGATCAGTTCAGTACACGTGTTACTACTTCTTTCATTTTAGGGTACTGAAATTTCAAAAAGCTCTGTAGCATACAGTTTTGATTTTTACCATTCTTTGAAACATTTACATAGTCTCCACCTTGTTTTCGAGATAGACAAGATAACTAACTTCCAAAATCAAAATGAGCGCAGTGCTCACATTTTGACCAATGCTGGGTTAAAGATATTTACATGACAAATAGAATATATATCTTGAATTCTCAGGGAGTAGCCTGTGAAGTCTGCTTCATTTAGACAAAATTTTGTATAATTTTGTATAACTGGTAAACGTTAAGTGATAGATGAATACAGAAAAAATGTAGATCCTTTTAAAAAACACAATTTTTAAACAACCTTTTTGTGGCATCAGCCATTTCCAAGATATCTATTATTAATGGTTCAAATTATTCAATACTAAGTCATTCTTTTAAAGTCCTGTCAATTTTCAGTTGTTCCTCACAATGTCATGGAAAGAGTACGGAATTTTAAGGCCAGTGTTTAGCATCCAGTTTTAGAACATTTGGCTAGCATTATTTCCTTTGTATCTTTAATGCAATGTGCAATGTAGCTATTTCTGGAAACGTTTATCTTAAATGAAGTAGATATGAAAATAAACTTTCATAAGAATAATTTGTATACCCACTTACAAGCAATAGAGGGTAGAGAGAGTCATATAAATCACATTTTTTCCTATATACTTCATGTTGAGATAATGGTTTCATTATACAAAGGGAATACATAGGAGTCGAAGTGATAATCAGATCTTTTTTTATGCTACCATTGAAATCCCATTCTCTTTCCATTACATCGCGAGAAACAACTGAGTGGTGACCACTTCATAAAATTAACTACTGAAAAATTCAAACCAATAACTTGAAAAAGGCTGATGCCACAAAAAATTGTTTGAAATAAATTGTGTACTTTAGAAAGATCTACAATTTTGCATAGTAAGTTTATCTCTTACAGTTTACCAGTTATACAAAATTCTACAAAATGAAGAGGACAACACAGACTATTCCCAGAAAATTCAAGATATATTGGTAATCTTAAGCATATGATATTTTAATCAAAATTATTAAGAGCGGTTTTTGAGAAAATAAAAAGTAACAAAAAATGCTCCATATACAGGGCAGTTTGGGGTGGGGGGAGTTTTTTGAAAATCTTTGTGTTGCAACCTTGTAAGGATAACAATTTAAATAGTACCAAGCTTTTTATTTATCCGACTATTCATTTTTGGGTTATGCTTCTCTCTCTCCCTCCCTTTCACAGAGAGAGAGTGAAATACATACTTACCCTTACTTACTATAGATAGGTGGTACAGTAAGTAAAAATACATTAGATACAGTGAAAATGTACTGTTTGCTACTTACTACACATTTATCACCCTCATCACTTTGATGGACTTCTACAACCACTGTTGTTGTCTCCAGCTGGTGTGACACCATTCGAATCTCTGCTAATCGAGAGCCATCTATCCTCTTATTTTCCTCTGGTTGTTGTCTGCTGCTGCTGTGCTCCTTGCCACTTCCAACACTCCCACTACTGCTACTAGCCAGGCTTAATTCCTATTAAACACACCATATTATATACATGCATGTATTACTAAATGGGTAATAAATAAAAAACAAATAAATTCAATTAAACACACCAGTAGATAACAGCTGAACTAAACGTATACTTATAAAATATGTGATTAAAGAATACACTCCAGCTTTTATTGAACATCTCTTGTAGATTACAGCCCCTGATGCCTATTATAGAGCTCATTTCCACCTTATTTTACACATCTAGCAGATGATATATTTTGGAAAACTTAAACTTGGAGGTGATCTCTAATATTTGAAATATACCTCAAAGACAACTAGCAATATCGCAAGTGCTTTTAGGTTTTATATTTCACCACTTTTAAGGTTAGTTTATACTGGTTTATATGTTATATTGATTTTAATTTGTATTCATATTGGTTCTAGTGCCAGTTATGCCATTTAACTTTTCAAACCTGACTAAATTTTCCAATGACCTCAGATGGCTAGTATGAAAGAGCAATTATCAAAGATAAATTAGGTAACTCTGATTTGATTAACTATAAAACCTGTAAATTAAATACATTTGCAGTATTGCAATTTGTCTTCAAGGTAAGATATCTTGATATTACAGAGTGCCTTGTAGATTTTACTGGGATATCTAAAGGTTTAGTGCATGTATGAGCATCTTGCCATAGTACTTCAAATGGCAAGAGCATCAGGACCGAACGTCAAACATCCTTGGTTGAATCCTATCATGATATGGAATTTTTCAAGTCTGTTACAACTCTGCAACTCCCCATTCATACAAATATCATGAAAGAGCAATTACAAAATATTTGATAACATAGAATAAGTAATACAATATAATAGTAAAAATCAATTTTGAACACTACTAAATGAAATTGTACCCTACAATGACAATTGAAATACTGCAAAAATAATTTTTAGCAGATTTACATTTTTTACCTATATAGATTACTAAACACACCAATGCGGTCACTTTGACTGCTGCTTTTAACACATAGATTTTCTACAAATAGTCACTCAATACAATTATGCATAGAGTACATTTGGTAATGCAGTGACAAAAATTCTTGGTAATATAATACATGCATTTTTATCATCATTATAGATAGGCTTACATTACAAATTTCATTTATTTTTCAATTTATTTTTCACCTCTTTGAGAATATCTAAGTACAAATGCAACATCAAAGCACTTAATGCATTGTCAGTTTACATTCATTAATTAATAATGAAATCACAAAAATTGAAGTGATAAAAGATAGTAAACATACTGTACATGATGTTTTTATTACTGTATAATCACACTGGCATGCATTACAAAAATAAAGGGTTTTTACTTCTGTTTCTTGATATTCTGTATTATCTAAATCTTAATCAAGATATAATTCTTTCAACTATAAAAGATCTAACTACAAACGTACAATTCACTTTCTTTATGACTCTTTTTTGTGCATGATCCATAGACATGATTTTGTGCCTGATACGATTATAGTGAGCTTCTTCTTCTTCTTCTCCTTCTCCTCCTTCTCCTTCTCCTTCTCCTTCTCCTCCTTCTCCTCCTCCTCCTTCTTCTCCTCCTCCTCCTCCTCCTTCTCCTCCTTCCTCCTCCTCCTCCCTCCTCCTCCCTCCTCCCTCCTCCTCCTCCCTCCTCCTCCTCCCTCCTCCTCTTCTTCTTCTTCTTCTTCTTGTTTGATTTCTAGATTGCATGTATTCTGTGCGAAGTTCTGTAACTTTCAGAAAAGAAATTTCTTTGACCTATCTGCTGTTAGTCATAGACTTGAATATAATCCACGAGGTGATGGCAGCTAGTAAAGTATGGTATGAAAAACATGTATTGGCCAAATACTATTACCAGAATGAACTGAATATAATCTTGACATCTAATCTAAGACATCAACAGCAAATTTTGTTTCATTGTAGAAGTTAATTGTCTCAGGAACTCTTTTAGTATTATTCTATGTTTCAACTTCCAAGTAAATAAAGCTATACAGAAGAACATTTTTGATTCATTTATGTTGGTACACAGTCAATGTAGTGTCATCCTCCATGGTCTTGGGGTACCACGCTAGCCTCTAGTTCCCAAGGTCAGGGGTTCAAACCCGGCAGAAGGAAATGGATTTTTTTCAGGCGTAAAAATCCTTAGCATGGCTTCCTTTGGAAGGGAAGTAAAGCCAGTGGTCCTATACCATCGATTTACAGCATGTAAAAGAACCTTAATCCTGATAAAGAGACCTCTGAGCAAAATTTTCAGTCTTTCATGCCCAATACAGAATGGGATGCTAAGAACCATAGTAGTTAGAGAGCATCCATAAATAAAACTCAATTTATTTGGTCAATGTAGTATCTTTATTCTTTAGGAGAACAGATATGTACAAATAGTTTTCATGCTTTTTACAATGTTGGGGATTTCCCTTCTTGCTGGTTCACAGTTCCAACAAGACTAATGCCTCCATCTTTTAGTCTTTTGCCAAGTTCCATCATAGTGAAGAAGTTATCAGTAGTCACATTACAACTATTCACCCTTATTGTAGTATGGTGCTATAATCTCATGACCACACTCTCAGGAAAATTTTTATTTGGTGTTCTCTGTTCATCTTTGCCAAGACAAAAGAACCCGTTACAAAGACATTTAGTGTTCACATCTGCTAATAGCCAGAGTTTACTACCAAATTTATCAGGCTTGTTCAGCATATACTGCGGATAAGAGCATCTCATTCTGCTTGGGAAAAGTTGTTCATCTATAATGACTATTGCACCTGGGCTAAAACACAGCTGAAAGTTTTCAAAAAAAATTATTCCAGGTACTTGAAACTAGAGCAAACTTATTTGTTTTCAAATGGTCTGGCCTTGTGCTTTTTATATCAAAATGTAGATACTTCAAAATTTCTCGGAACCTATTCCTACTCATTGTCTCATTGAAGAATGGAGGGCCTCATTTTGAAGACACAGTTCATGTACCTCTATATTTCTGGCTCCTAGAGCACCTCTTACATGTAACAAAGCAATGAAGGTATCTAATTCTTCTAATTTTACATTCCATGAATTGTTACAGAGTATCCTTCCGGCCTTTATTTCTGTGCATTTTTTTATGTATTTCAGCATTGATTCACCAACCAACAAGCACCACAGACTTGCAACAATATCATTACTTGACATGTCACCTTGAGTATGCCTTAGGTCCTTCCTTATCTTTTAAGACATTCTGCTGGGTGAACCTGCCAGAAGAAATACATTGAAAGTCCATTAAAGTCCATTCTGCGACACCATCCTTGCCTAGAAATTTTGATCCCATTACTAGAAGTGAGTTCAGTTCCTGTTCTGATTTCCTTTTCTGCATTGAGGCTGTCAGGATGGATCCTCTCCTGCAGAGGATCCATCCTGACCAAAGTTAATATTATTTGATTGAGGCTCAGCATCTATATGACAAATATGTCAAAGAACCTTTTAGCTTATAAATTCTATTGCCTTGACCTAAGCCACATTTCTTGTAATAATGGTGATATTCATAAAGATAGCAATAATGACAACATCCTATTATAAAAATCAAATTACCTTCAGTCTCTTCATTTCCATGTGGAATTATCTGTACATTATCTTCATTTTCTGAACTGCTGCATCCAGGAACATTGATTGGTTGATAATCTTTTTCCGATGCAACAGTATCCTTTCTTTTAGATGCTCCAAATCTGAATGATTCTCAGAAATTTCATTGAAATAAGCCAGCAATTCTTCATTTGTGGGAGAGTGTTGACTATACCACTTCTCTTTGACATGTTTACTGCTAAACTATCACTTAACAATTGAATTGCCAACATTATTGTTGAAACAAGTTATAGCAATTTGAAACCATCCTACACATTGTTGAGCACTCTAAAAGTGATCAGAATAACTGCCTTGACTGTTCTAGAGTTAATTGTTTCATTTAAACTTCCATGGTCAGGTCATATTAGGGGCTTTGATTTGAGAAACAACTGATGAATTACTCTCTGAGCTATAGGTTTTCACTGATTTTTACAATTAAACACGCTCATATTCACTCCCACATTCATACTTCCAGACTTTGAGGATACGGAATCATTCTGCTTAAAGAAACATTTCTTGCCTCAGCCGGGAGTCGAATACAAGACTTCTTTGTTCAGAGGTCTTTCCAGAAGCCAGAATGCCGAAAACTCCACTATATAGGCCAGGGGTGCACAACCTTATTTAGACCGTGCTCCGTGCTCTTGTCAGTAGCTAATGAAAACCACTTAAATTCAGATCATCTCTTCTTTAGATTTTCTTCAATATCAACAGCCATGTCTTCAACTCTTCTGCTTACTGTCATACAATTGAGACTTACTTTAGCAACCAAGGATTTTTTTACCAGGAAATAATATGTCTGCAACCCTGTCCAAACATTCTTTCGTCATCTTTGAGTAGCTTCATTTATTTTTTAATTAATATCTCGGAAACAACATCACTTGCCTTCACATCTAGTTCTGAATCATTAACTTTCTTAAAAAGAATTTGTTGAGAGGTTAGGGGGCTCTTTTTAAATCATGGACTTTGTCTTTTCTCATTTGTCCACTGAATTGCTCATATTTATTTCCATATTCTGTATTAATATCTTTTAATGTTGTATTCTTTTAGAACATTAATACTTTCCTTATAAACTAAACATATTGCTTTGCCTCATATTTACAAGAAAAATACAATTCTATCCACCTCTCCTAAAAGCACAGATGTTCCTCCATAATCTTCACTTTTTATTTGATGCCATGACCACTAAATTGCCTCTGTCACTTCAAACACTTATTTAATACAACAAACTGCTTCAAAATTCCAGACAACTGAAGCTAACAACACTACAAACTGGAAGAACATATAGTCAACTTGAATTGCACCAATTCATTCGTTAAATCACAGTGCAGATCTAATAGGCTGTGAATATGTGACTATGGTTGGCTTGATCCAAAACTGCACTGAGTTCAGATCAACATGGCAATGACAGTGATGCGTTTAGTATAGAACCAGTCCATTAATGGATATTTTGAAACCACATTATATTCCAGCCCACCACATGTGGCCCAGGGGCTGTGGGTTGTGCACAGCTGATAGATGCAGTCAACATTTACTTATTATATATTTGCAATGAATTAGCAATGTCTGACATTGATTTCTAACAAAAAAGTCTATAATAAATTAAGATTAGTATATTAGAATATTTACGCACCTCATCACCTCAAAAGTGATTGTAAGGTAGGCAGCTTAACAGACAGAAATTCCAAGTAATAATTTCCTTCATTTCTGTCAAAACTCTTTAAAAACTTCTAGCAGTTCACATGTTTTGAAGAAGAGTTAAAAAGAGTCCTAGTGCCTACAGTGTTTGAAAGAACATGCTAGCACTAGGTTTTTGGTATAAAACCTGACCACTTGCACAGTGTTGTGCTTCAGAGCCAATGCCAGTTGGCTTACCCACTCCCTACACACTCACCCATGACAGGCTTTCTGTCCTTCAATTACCACATAGTCATTAGCGTCAACAGTACAATTTCATTTATAAAGATGGGAAGGCAGTCAACATATATTTATATGTAAATGTTATTTTAAATACAAATCAGGCCATTGCATTCATGAGGAATTCATCCTGAAGTTTCCTGCACAATGGCCTCCTCCCAGAACTTCAATTCATGATCTTGTGTATCAATTTGAGACTACTGGTTCAGTGCAAAACAAGAAACACATGGAAAGATGTACAGTGTTAACAGAAGAAACATTAGATGAAACTGGCAAAAATCTTGAACATTTGCCACAAAAATCACCATCAACATTAGCACAAGTTGGGGTTTCAGCGACTTCTGCAAATATAACAAAATTAACTCTTACCTCATAGCAAATTCTATATTTTATGTACAGGTTTACAGGAATGCAGAATTAGGAAGCAAAGACAGAGTACTGGAATGGCCGGCTGTGGCATGCCATGCTACCCAGATGCAAAATCCCATGCAAGGAATCAGGTTTTATATTGAAGACCCTGTATGTTAAATGTGAGCAAGATATCCATACAAATATACAATTGTTTATGTGTAACACCCTCTTTTATTGACTGGCTAGCACATCCAAGGAACAGAATGATTAATGATAGTGCAGATATGTACAGAATGCTTAAAGCTGAATGCTACCTGATATTTATCTCTTTAGGATGAAAGAAAACTACAGAAAAAGCCTCACTTGGCTAACTTATTCCACACAGTAATTAAACTTGGGCCAATGGCTGGAAGGCAAGCACTTTATCTCTGCCACTACAGTGAAACACACAAGTTTATTAAGTTCAATTCCAAAGAAAATTAAGGAAGAACTATTCCATTCATCAGATATGTTTTTAATCAATCTAATCTGGTGTACATTATATTTCTAATTCCTATTTCTAGGATTCCAGATTCAATTCATTGATTACCATGAGAACTTATTCTCGAGTAGAATGATTTGTATAAAGGCCCTTCCTAGCTAACCATTTCCAAATCCACCAATCCGGTCACAGTGATTAAAGGAAAAGTTAGTTGCATATTTGTCAGCCCTGGATAATGCCCTGGATCACTGAAGGAGGAAGAAAGGAAGGAAAGAGGATGACATGTTTCTCTGTTATAGGTCAGGGGTCAGGAGATGTACTAAGAGAATGGTTGTGTTAGTCCACAGTAGATGTGCATTCTTGCATGGAAAAGCTAACTTAACAAAAATTCCCAGCTAACAATTAGATTTAGAAAGTGTTTAGAAAACTATATTTTAATGAATGAACATAAACTTACACTCATGTCCCGATTTGCCTCATGATGACTCCCAACTCCACCTATATGCACACAGGTTCGACAGTTTCCAGGTGAAGAATCAAGTTTCCAGCTCTTTTCATCTTCCTTTTCCCAGTCTTCCTCAATTTGGTCCCAGTCTTTATTCCTGTCTACCACAGGAATAATTCGTTGATTGACATCTAGTTGCCCAAGTCTAAAATAAAAGAACTCTGTCACATGAACAAGTTTAAATTCAATTAGTCAGCACTTTTATTTCTCTGAATGATAAACAGTGACTTTGAAGCGAAATAAACTGCCAGATATATTTGGAAATAAAATACACTGCTGGAATTTTAAGAATATTTTGCATGCTTTGGCTTTCTCTGTTATAAGCACAGGTTCACAAAAATTATCCACATTTTTAAGAGTTGCAGAAATCCTGGCAGATTCATCCTCAAGACTAACTTAAAATCTACTCCTAGGTTGTATGCTGGGCAAACACCAAAAAATTGGGACAGAGCAATTCAACATTGAAGATCATATTGTTATAATTCGGTCCCATAAAGGCTGATACCGATAAAAGGATCAAGTGGGTACAAAACGTCAGAGTAGAAATAACCTTTGAGGTAGCTGCAGTAAAACTGAACACAGCAGTGAGAAAATGCTTATCATTGGTATTTATAGATTTCCTAACTTGCACATCTAAACATCACATCCTCCACATTGCAAACATAAGAAAACACTTGTATGTAGTATTGTTGCAAAGCACAGAATATAGTTCTTCAGTAGTAGAATTTTATACTTCAAAGCGGTTTTCCAAAATGTAAAACATCTATATACCTTTCCTCTAGTTCTGCAGATTCTTCCTTTACTACAGACAACCTCTTTGTATCTTCCCAGCTTGGGCTTTGGTCTCCATTCACACTGCTTGCAGAACTGTTGTAACCAGAGGATTCTCCAGGAAATAGATCAAGACCTGCTCCTTTTTTGACTATCAGGTCTAGCTGACGTGAGGACTTCAAAATATCCACTGCCTGAAATCATATATATTTATTATCCTTGAAAGCTCTTTCAAGCGGTGTTACCATAAAGCTTTTACATATTTATTATTGTTGTTGAATTCTGCTCAATAATGAAGTTTTCAAATCTGATTTACTCTTGTTAATCCACTGGCAATGCATCTGTGAAAATCCAAAAATCTACAGTTTGCTTCAGATTGCTTTGACTTTTTATCACATATTCAGAACATAAAACATAATGTAGTATATACAAAATTTTAACCAGCTATGTTATTAAGATATTAATTATTTTATTCATAATTAATTACTTTTTAATACAGTAATATGAAATGCAGTGTGGACCCTATAGTGTATTGTATCACTTCCAACTTTTTAATTTGAGCTTACCATACAAATTTCAAGAAATTGTTCTGCAGACATTTTTAAAATTTTAATTACTTTAAGAGTAACAATTTTTTGTATACATGTTATTGAACTTTTGAACTTCTTCAGTGTGAGTTATAGAAAATAATTAATTTCAACTGAACTATTTAATATTTTTTAATTAGTGCACAAACATTTTTAAATCCATAAGTCTTGAAGCTATCCTGTAAATTTCAAGCTAATAAGTCATAAACTGAGGAGAACCATGGAGCATTTTGAATACTAAAAAATGCTGAAAAAAAAAAGGAATTGAGAAAAATGAAGCTTAAACTTTAATGCAGTGCTTTACCTATAATTAAATAGCCATTTATGGCTTTAACATTGTAATTAAAAAATCAATTGTGTAGCATGAAACTATAAGTTATAAATACAGGATGGAAGAGACCTATGACCATCCTTGAACAGGATGACACTTTGTAATGAATAGAACAAAAAATCTTAGTGCAGTTTTGCTGTTTTGAAGTAGTTCTTGAGAAAAAAGTGAAAATTGTTTAATGTTAACTCTATTTTAAATTAAGATTTAAAAAACACTTAAATACTTTGTCATATATTTCTTAAAGGAGATCAAAAGACAAGTCTGCATCTTTAAATACATTATGAATTAAAATAATTCGCGCTCTCACTATTATTACAAGCTTTTGAAATTTATCCCAGTTAAATCTACATCATTAGCCACAGGACTATACAACATCATAACACTGTAAGATCAAAAGAAATACACTTCAGCTGTTTGTTTATATAGAAACATACTTCAGTTGTTTATTGCACTTATGGTTTGTTTTCGAAATAGCAGATTATCAGTTACAAAATGGCTAACTTTACTAATGCAGAGTATCTTGAAATGCTACTTATTTACAGTGAAACACTTCATAATGCAGCAAGAACTTGAGAAAGATTTCCAAATAGATGAGCACCACATCATAGGACATTTGTTTTCATATGTCGAAGAGTTCTAGATATGGAAGCATATCTCCTCATGCTGAAGGAGCTGGTCAAAGAAATGTTACACTAGAAGAAGAAATCCTTCACGTTGTGCAAGAAGATCCAGGAAGCAGTAGCCGTGGTATAGCTTGTACTATCGGCATATCCCAATGGATGTTTTGAGAGCACTAAAAGAGGAATTTCTACACCCTTATTATACTCAGCACATCCAATATCTCTCTGAAGCAGATTATGCACCACGGGTAGCATTTGCCAGATGGTTTCTTCATCAAGGAGGGGACTTTCCCTTTAAAATTCTTGCAATAGATTAAACAACATTTACTAGAAATCAAGTAACTAATTGCCATAATGAACACACATCTGGGCTGACAATAATCCACATAAGACAAAACAGCTTTCAGCACAGATTTTTTTGTAAATGTTTGGGTAGGAATCATAGGAAAGACAATCGGTCTGTGGATTCTTCCTCAGGTTTTGATAGGAACCATCTATTTCCAATTTCTTAAAGAAACCTTACCAGTTCTGCTTGAGGATGTTTCCCTGGCGGTAAGAAATATGTGGCAATTACATGACGTTGCACCTCTGAAGATAAGTAGAGCTGTGTATGGCCATCTAAGCAATACCTACGTAAAATGCTGGATTGCTTGGAATGGACCAATAAGATGGCTACCAAAATCACCAGATCTAAATCCAATCACCTTTTTCTTGTGGCGATATGAAAACTCACGTATACATTACAGAAGTGCCTGATGTGGAAACAGTAAGAAAGAATAATTTAAGCAGTGGAAGAAATAAAAAAGCAACTTGGACATACTTCTTAGAGTGCAGCAGAACTGGAGAAAATGTTGTGAAGCATGTATGTTGGTAAGGGGTGCACATTTTGAACAATTTCTCTAAACGTTAAAAATAAATTCTCATTGACTTTCTGTTCTTGTCTTGCTTTGATTAGTCACAGAGTTTTATAATTCACAAAGAAAGAAAGCATAATCTTATAACTTAGGTTTCTCAAACTTTTATGTACCTTTATAAATAAGTGTTCCTATTAATAATTTGCATAATATTATAAATGCTTCCTCAGTTCCATATTCCATATGATATTTAGATTAGGTTACAATCATGTGCAGTTATTTGTTTATTTGCATACCAGAAGTGTTCATTTGTTCATTGCCATAGCACAGAACTGAAGAATTAAAAGTTAACCTGTTGAATGTAAAGTGAACCTGTTGAATTTGCTGTGTTGCAATATTGTATGGAATAAAATGGTGATTATCTCAAGAATGCAAAGCTTTATGAAAAAAAATGTATTAAGGAAAAACACTTAAAATAACGTACTCTTTCATAGCTTAAAAGGATAATCATAGTCACCTTCCATCCTGTATATGAAGGGTGACTAAGCCAAAAGGAAGAGGTTTGGAGATATGGTACAGTAAAGGAAAGAAGTAATAGTTAAATCCATTGCAACAGTTTGAATCCACAAAACATTTGCAAGCTACAAGTGTGAAATGTAAGAAAATAGTAACTTCTTAAGTAAGAAATTTTGTTTTTAAAGCATTGAAAATGTTAATTATGTATGGCATAAAACAGAATACATTTTCTTTTTAAACTAAAAGTGTTAGGAATTTCTGGAATAAAAATTATATATTTTTCAAACTATAGTGCCAAAATTTGTTTTTTAATATACAACAATTGTTGTTGAACAAAAGTATTTATGATTTCATGTAAATTGGATAAATACCAAGTTGACTATTCCATTTAGATTTCTAAATGGGAATATATTCAGTGTTGCCACTTCCTATAAAATTCATGGTGAACAGGTGGAATGAAATGGCACAAATAAATCAGATCTTTGAGCTTATCCTGTGTTAATGCCCTTCCTTCTGAGAATGATAAAGGTAGTGGAATGTTTTCAAAAGCGCTCTTCCTCCCTGTTTAAGTCCAATGTGGAAAATGACACACATTCATGGCTCTGCTAAATTTTTAAAAATCTGGATTGCCCTCTTTCAATTCTGATCAAGATGCTTTAAGCCAACATGCTTTACTACCATCAACAAAGATCTTTAGATTCACTATATCCTTTTCAAACTGTAAGGTACTGAAGGAATCATCACATGTCATCACAGTTACATGAAACTTTGAAGATGTCTTTTTAGATTTTTAAATACATTCAGCCAGTGGCTTGGATTATTAGCTTTTCCAATGACTGCAAAGTCTTGGTCACATTCATTGAAGCTGCATCCTGGAATGAAAAATTTCTAGTCAATAATCTCCAATGTTTGAGAACTATGTAATAAATGCACGAGAAGAATTGACATTATTATGTTGTAGTTTTTGACACCCACAACTCTAACTATACAAAATCAAATGATTCACCTCTGGAGGAATATAATTTTGAATACATTTTCTTTTAGACAGGATCCTACTTCCTGTGCTCCTCTTGAAGCTATACCTTCATTCCAAACATATAGTCAGCATTTGTTGCTGCATAACGTATGCCAAGGTTGAATGTCTGCATTTGCCATTTATGGTATTGTAGATAAAAGAGGAGTTGGCATAGTTTTCTCCAGATCAAAGATGAGAACTTTCTTTCTTACATTGATATTTGCTTCATCTACACCTTTATCCTCTCTCAACCTGGCACTCTTGAGCTCTTTCATGACAATGTTTCTGGCAGCCCACTGTCTGTTGTCTTTCATCTTTAGATAACGTCTGTTTCAGCTTTTGATTGAAAGCATCACATTCATTATGGGTGTCACCCTTAAGAATATAGAATAACAAATTAAATTCATTCTTGAAAATGCTAAGTAAGGAAGAGAAGTACACTGGTTTCCAACTGTTCTTACTTTGAGGCAAGTATTTTCTACTTCCATTGTCCTTCATACTGCAGTGTGGATGGTGTGATGGAAATTCATAATTTGCGAGAGGTCTCGCCAATAAGCATTTTAGTGACCCACGGCAAGTTACACTACTAGTTCCTTTTTATTGCAGAAACAGTTATTTCAAATCATAAAATTGATACTGTAGAAGTTCGCAGGTATACTAATTCAGTTATTACAATTTTGAGTACTACAATTCATAATCAGTTTCACTCTTTGATCTTCAAACAGTTGGAAACTCACTTCAATAATTCAAATATTAGTTCACAATTTAACTAGTGCTGTCCTTCATAATACATCTACGCATACCCTGAGGGAAAGATGTTATAGCTTACCACTAAAGCAGCTGGTGCATGAGACAACAGAATGAGATGCAAGATCACAGCAACAGAATCCACAAGAAAGCAGATAAAGTAAACAACTTCAAAATTCGACCATCATTCCTGTATTAAACTGGCATCCAACATGGGGCATTAAACTTACTCTTCAAATTGGTGCACCATCGCAGGACTTCAAAGCAAGGACTGCCAGAAGCTGAGGAAGCTACACTGGGAATCAAATCCAGTGACCAACAGCAAGAGAAGGAAGAAACCCAGAATGGAAAAAAAAATTGAGTTTTATTTATGGATACTCTTTAACTGCTGTGTTCCTTAGCGTCCCATTCTACATTGGGCATGAAAGACCAGTAATTGTGCTCAGAAGCCTCTTTATCAGGCTTGAGGTTCTTTTACATGCCGTAAATCTATGACATGGGACCACCAGCTTTACTTCCCTTCTGAAGAAAGCCATGCTAAGGATTTTTACGCCCCAAAAAAATCCATCGCCCTCCGCCGGGTTTGAACCCATGACCTCGGAAACTAGAGGGTAGCATGGTAACCACTACACCACGGAGGACGACATCCAGAATGCAGGTAGCTCAGGATACACAGATAAGGGGAAGCCAGAAAAAAGAAATTGGCATCAATAGGTAACAGTGAGTGCATCAGCAAACAAGGTAGTGAGTGTAAATTTATTTATTTCAATGTTATTCATGTAAATGTAGTTGAGAAGTAGATGAATGTTAAGTCAAAATAATTCAGTAGAAATAATTGAAATTCAGGAAGGAGTAAGCAACAGAAGGCATGAAAATGTACAGAATAGAGTAACAGAAATGGGAGAAAATGGTCGAAATGTGCAGAATAGCTTAGAAAGGGAACAGGAAATAGGAAACAATAAAAGTCAAAGAGAAACAGTAAATAATTTAAATAGGAGCAAATGATTCCAGGGAGATGGTGGGAATGCTAAAAAGAAGAAGAGTAATTATCAGAAAATGGAAAAAGTTCTACAAGGGAAGATAGATGAGGGGCAAAAGAAGCCAGAAAAGGGGTAACAGAAAAACAAAAAGGAGCTAGAAAATCAACAGCATGCATTAGAAACACAGGAAGAAATTAAAGGGGAAATAAGTCATGTTAGAAGTGAAGTCAAAGAAAATAAGAGAACAGCTTATGTAAGAAATAGAAAAATCTGAAAAGAAAATTTGCAAACAGGTTACTGAAAAATCAGAAATAGAAAGCAGAAAATTGAGGGAGGAAGTAAGAGGAAATAACAAAGAAATGGAAGGTAGAAGGGAAGTAGCTAGAGAAAAATTACAAGAAAGTAGAAATAGGCATGAGAAAACAGAAAGGGAAAGTAGGAGACAGGCTAGAAACTTTGAAGAAAGTTCACATTTTTTCGAGCAAGGTGCACAGTTTCATAGAAATAGAAACCATGGTAAAGTTCAGCTAAATGAGGAAGATAGGGTAGAATGGCCTTTGAAAGAGTTAAGACAAAGACAGAAAAACATAGTTCCAAAAGGAAAGAAAAAAAAGCATAATTGGGAAACTGGAATAGGTAATAAGTGTAAAGCTGTAAAAATTAGGCTTAAGTAAAACATAGTGAAGTGAAGTGAAGTGTAGTGAACTTAACAAAATTAAATCAGTGCTTCAAGCAAAATACTCAAAGACAAAATGAAATCAAACGCAAAGAAAACAAGACTCTTAGAAATTTATATAAATTCAGAAGTGAAATTAACAATGTAAAGAAAAATAGCATAGTGAAAATAGTATAAAGAGGGTTGTATCTATGTATATGGGGGTTATTTACTGTCAATGAAATATTTGTATGCAATCATAAGTGATACAGAAGAAGAAATTTGTAAAATATTGTATGAAAATTTAAAGAGTTGCCAAGAGGGTATCAGATAAATTTAAAGTTAAAATTATATTTGAGCAAACGTGTACATTTTTTATTATTGAGAATAATAATCAAATGTAATGGGGAAGTTTGATACCATAATTTTGACGGGCAGATATAAATAATTAAATAAAGAAATGATAGTAAGAGGAATAAATAATTGTAATAAATAATCTCCATATATTAAATCAATGTATAATGTAACAAGATTGAGTTGAAATGTTTCTCCAAGAAACAAGTCATTAGTGAGCATGTTAACCAAAGTCATTAGCAACAGCCGAAGTAGTGAATGCAATAGCTTAAAGATCCTGGGAATTCAGTTAGGTTATAAATTCAGTACATTTTCAGAAATGTAAATCACAATTAAAATATGAGCTTTAAAGAATTTTCATATCAACCAATGCTAAATTAAAAGACCATAGCTGTTCTGTTTCTGTACATTAACCCCAAAAACTGGTATCCCACTTCATGTGTAATATTTTTAACTTGAATGCAGAAGGTTGTTACAAGTAGGTACATTCTAAGACAAAAAAAAATGAATAAATTCCAGGAATAAGATATCGTATATGGGTACAGGCTGGATTCGCTATAGACATGGCACACATGCATCTATGTGGTTCATGTATTACTTTACTAAGATTAATAAAGTTAATGGACACTACTGGAAATGTGGATAACTTATTTTAATGCATTTGTGAAAATTCTTGTCACTTTTGTTCCATATACACATGTTACACAATACCTATCACATGCATCCCACCAGAGGCTTTATGTGAGCATTGCATGTGTTGTCCTGCTGCCAACATTCACAATCTGAACATAGTGAAGGCACGGATTGCTGCCAACATGGATGTGGATCATTGCTGCTAATTTAGGGGTCTAAGCTATAAACTTTAGCCCAGGGTTGAGGGCCCTAAGCCACAAAGTGTAGCCAAGGGATATTTTTATAAGTAGAGGAATGGAGCAGTTGCTGTCGTAACTGTGGAGTGGCAACAGGGCATAGCATAGGACCTGTGAGGTTAAACCCCAATGATCCAGGTTAGCGCATATTCTTTAGCTAAATTTTCATATGTTGGTGACAATTGTTTAATAACATTTTGTCTTCTTCAGCTGGTAACCATTCACCTCAAAAATGTCATAGCAATCACTATATAATCACAGTCGCTAAAAAGGGAGAGTAAGTTGGCCAAATGACTTTATTCCAGCAACAACTACTACATTAAGCTACTCCACATACTCACAGAAACACACTGGGTATTGAAAACTATAGATTTCATACGCATATCAAGTGCATTTCATTCATAATCCAATACTAGACTAGAACCATAGCCAGTGAGTGAGTCTATCTGAGAGAGCATTGGAGGTATTTGTGATGCTGTGTTTACAAAACACAATTTAATGCTTCCCATGTTCATCTTCAAAATATGTGATAAACAAAAACTGCATATAATTCTGAGCTTGTGGTCTGATAACTGACATACATGTCTGGTAATTACAAGCACCTGTTTAAATTCTCCTTACACTTAATTTTCTGTTACAAGTAAAATTAATGATACATCTGTGGCAATACTATATCTATTTTTAATAGATGCAGTATTGAATTACATGGCATTCATGCTTAAATATACAAATGTAAATTAACCATCTTTGTTTTCAAAGTAAATGTCTCAATGAAGGCAATAACAGAAAGAAAGCTTTCCTGACATGAAGTTTGATATTTTTATTTGTTTTTTTTAGTCAAGGATATTTATGAATTTCCTATTTATTTGCAAAACATAAAAAGAGTACTGCAGTTTTTCCAGGTATAAATGTCTTAAATTAAATGAGCTTCTGGTATTTCATTTGTGGCAAGATTTGAACTTCAAATTCAAACTTCTCACTGCTAGACACCTGCTTATAACTGTTCAGCTATCAGAGCACATTTGACATGTAGAATTTGGCATTACTGATGTTGATAGAATGAAGCTAAAGGCTTGCTCACAGAGATGCCAGTATGAGTGAGCTGCAAAGCTGAGCAGCACTTACAACAAACTTACACTTTTTTTTTTCTCCCTAAGGATGTACAACTAAGTAAGTAAACCTGTAGTCACTTACATCACTAAATGCAATGTCAATAAATGGCACACCATTGCACTGAAGAATCTGGTCACCTGGTCTCAATCCCGATTCTCTTGCAAGACCATTTTCTTTTGTAAACTGCACAAAGACACCTGGCTTCCATTCCGGACCTTTGCATATCCTGATTTAAATAAATACACTATTAAAGTATGATTTTCTGCAAACACTCCTCTTATTTCTATACATTAAGATACATGTCAAATACACAGTTATTATGCAAGTTAGCAATTACTAGTGTTTATTCAAAGTAGAAAATTTTATGAAAGAAAGGGTAGTTTTACTGCAACAAAATTGTATAATAAACTATCTAATAGTATTAGCAGTTCAATATGTTGAATCAACTTAAGTGGAAAAGTTAAGAAAGTGAACTGTTCTCAACTGGCAACTGTAGAAATGAGTCAGATATTTACAATCTTATTTACATTATTATTTGCTTGGAACTATTTTATGGAGCATTTGTTCCCACCCTAAATTGGAAACATGACTGCTGACTGAAACTGCTTCATCATGGTGGTTTCTGTTTAGTGGCATTTAACGCCTTCTAGATGAATCTGTAAAGGTGGTCTTGTGCAGGGACATAAAAGTTCATTTGGAGATTCTGATGGTGGGAAACACCAGGAGTGGCTGGTGACTTGAATTTTGACAGTTCACAGAGTTATTGTTGCAATTTGAATTTTTTTAAGTAATAAACATTGGTCCATCAGTTTTGCTTTGTTAATTATCAACAATCAGACACTTCCAAATGTCATCAGCATATCCATTATAAATTTCCATCTGTAACTACTATTATAATTCCCGGTAAGTTATACCCTGTTATAACAGTTGATAGTGTTGGTACTGAGCCACTTACAATCTACAAATTTGGGGATTGGCCAGCCTGGCAGATACAATGCCTAATAACAACTGCTGTGCCGCTTACTTTTCACCTTTTGATTGATATCCATCAACAATGAAGAATGTTTGTTAGAGGCTTGTGAAGTGAACACAAACATGTGGTTATTTTTCTTGAAAACAGGAAGTAAATTAAAAATGGTAATGGATAGGAATTTGACACACTAAGGTGATCATGTAGAAAAAGATAAAGGGCTGTGTTTTTCATAAGATTGAGGAAACTATACTGAATTCAGCGTTTTGTTAGTATGCAATGACGGCAAATAAGTACAAAACATTTTGTAAATATTGCTTTAAGTGTTTCTCAGTTGCACATGGGGGGGGGGGGAAACGAAATGTGCATCTGTCCCTTATTTTGATTTCAGATATCTGGCAACCCTACAGGAGAACATGAAACGTATTGCAAAACTGAATTCTACATCACAAGTAAAGACAAACTAAATATGCATTTACATACAAATTCGATGCCAGTAATCAATTTGTGTCCAGTATTCATGTACAAATCTTATTTTAAAGTATTCCTTTTTTTTTAGTGTCCTTTAACTGGTTAGGATAGGACGATGAATGAAATGGGTGGCATGTTGCTCAAATGACCTGGGATCCATAGAGCTTAAAGTTACCCAAGATTAATCTTTTCAGGATAAGGGAAAACCCTGGAAAAAATCTTATCTGGGTAACTCATTCTAACCGAGATTCAATTTCAGGACCTCCTGAATGTGAGGCAGACATGCTACCCCCACACCACAGAAGTGGGTATGTTCTATTTATTAAAGCATATAGAGTTAAATTCTAGCAGTTCAAATATTAATTTCACTACTGAAATTCAACTTGAGTACATCTCTAGCTGTTAGCTAAAGCCTTACAGATTAACTGTAATGTGCTGTAATAAAGACCTTTTAAGCTCATATTAGCATCACGTGATGAACCATGAGAGTAGAAGATATTAGGGTCAACATTAACATAAAGCCTGCTTACCCACAACCTAGTTTGGTGCGTGGTGCCACATTGAGGATGAGCCTGACTTCTTGGCCAACTTCTTCGCTTTTACACAACATCATTCTTGTGTTGGCATTCACTTCAATGGGCATCAAATTCCTGGTGTCCTCAACTACTCGCCAAGTCAGAGGATCAGTCCGTTTGCTATCAACATAATGCTATTTAAGTGACAATACAGTTACATTATTTTTAAAACTATATTGCTTACTGTATTCTTTACTATGGACAATTTACATAAATGCTATGGACAATGAGTCATTTAACTTCTATACAGGATGCATGAGATTACTGTTTTATTATTTGCATTTGTGAAGCACTAATTTTATATGCTTATTTGGTTTGTTACTCTTTGACATACTATCCTAGCTTAGGTATTAGCACTGTTTACTATTCTTGCTCATCCAAGAAGAAACTTTAGTTGCAGTACGTTGTTTCCAAGGCAATGGTCACTTTTGTATTGGGGTATATCAAGCTACTTATTTAGTAATTTGTATGTAAATACTGACTGCTGAGCTATTGCCATGTCTTCAAGATCACTATGCCTGTTCCAATTGCATATTATAAGAGCATCTACTGATTATAGAGGAGAATGGCAAGCAGAATTCACTAAATAAAATTGAGCAACAACTATAAAAAATCTGATGTGTTACACTCACATGACTTTCTCTACTCTTGTACAATCTATTTTTACAAACGCCTATTCTCCATATGCTTCATATTAATCGAGATATCGAGATGTCAATCTTATTTGTAATTTTCTTGTAGATGCAAAGGGAATATGGTAGCTTTTAAGCGATAGTCAAATATTTTATCGCTGGTTGCTATGTGGCGCATTCCATTCTCTTTGCATGTACAGGACATAAAAAAATGAATAACGAATTTGAGAAAAAGTATAAGTATTGGAAAATTTAAGGAAATAACAAGCAATATCTCGAAAACGGTTCACTCAACAAAAACAATGTATATGATATAAGTTGTGTATTTTAACGCGATCTACATTTTTTGTGTAGTAAAATTTTGTCTATCTCTTATGGTTTACCAGTTATGCAAAAGTCGTTCATAATGAAGAATACTTTTGGAGACATTCCCAGAAATTTCGAGATATACATTTCATTTCTCATGACATTATCTTAAACATATGATATTTTCATCAAAATCGTTAGAGCCATTTTTGAGAAAATTAAAATTTTCGAAAAATGTTCCATGTAAAGGGTAGTCTGGGGTGGGGGGATTTTCTTGAAAATCTTCGTGTCGCATCTCTGGAAGATACTGAACGTAAATACCAAGTTTGGTGTTTATCCGACTGTTAGTTTTTGAGTTATGCTGTTCACAGACACACAGACACACAGACACACACACACACACACACACACACACACACACACAGACACACACACGGACATGTTTCCAAAAATGCTTTTTTTGGATTCAGGAGGTCTCAAAACATGTATTTCCGGTGAAATCTCGGTATCGAATTTTTGGGTGGAATGCAATACTTCCCCTACTTACTATACGTAGTAGAGAAAGTAAAAATCTGGTGTGTTACATTCACATGACCTTCTCTACCCTCTATCATTTATTAGTGGGTATACAATCTATTCTTACAAAAGCTTATTTTGCTATCTACTTCATTTTAATCAAGATAAACCTTTGGGAAACAACTACATTACACATTTCATTATGGATACAAAGGGAACAATGATAGTCAAATGCTTAAGAACTGGACAGTATGTACTGGCCTTAAAATTCCATACTCTTTCAATGCAATTGTAAGAAACAACAAAGTCGACAGCACCTGACAAAAATGACAAAGCACTGAACAATTTGTACGATTAATAATAGATATCTTGATAATGGCTTATGCCACAAACAAGTTATTTGAAGTAAATTGTGTATTTTAAAGAGATCTACATTTTTGTGTTTTGGTCTATCACTTAACATGTGCGAGTTATACAAAATTCCTTCGGAATGAACAGGATTTCACAGACTATTCCCAGAAAATTCAAGATACGCATGTTATTTGTCCTGTAAATATCTTTAACAGAGGGAACATTTTAATCAAAGCCATTAGAGCCATTTTTCAGAAAGTAAAACATTTTGAAAAATTTTCCACCATATAAAGAAGGGATTTTTCTAAAAATCCCCAAATCACATCTTTGGAAGTTACTGAACTTAAATACCAAGTTTGGTATTTATCCGACTTCTCATTTTTGCTGTTTGCATGCAGGCAGGTGCCCTGTACTAGTTGGCCATGATTTTAGTACATGTGGTGGGAAGAGGAATAAACAGTTATGAAACAAGTGGGGAGGGCACTGGTAGGACAACCAGGTAAAGAAAACATCTGTAGTTCAAGTTGCATTTATTAGCAAGTATGAGGCCTACAAATGTATACTGTTTTCATTGTATGACTATATTTCCCTATTGCCTTGTCCCTCACTCCCCTTTGATCTCTAGCCTGGATTATAAGCAAAAAACAGTTGTGCCCTCCTCCAACCACATTTATATAGTGGACAACTAGTACTGGCCTTGTCGTTTCCCCCAATATTACAGTCTGAATGTTTCCCGACATTGGCACCTCCATAACTCAAAATTTGAATAAATGCAACTATAATAGTACAAATTCTAGTAGCAGAGCATGTTTTGATCACGAACCTCTGGGTGATCAGCCCAGCATGCTTCCACTGTGCAACTGTGCAGAATTTGTACTATAATAGTTGAATTTACTGACATTTTGAGCTATCCACTTGCATTAACATAATTACATTACTAAATTATAGTTGTGAGGAATACAAGAAAGGAGAATAGAATGAAAGCCATCCTCTAAATGTTTATCCTATTGCCTGGCAATGCCCTGCTCTCATAAATAAGAGTACCTAGCCATAACACATGCACCAGCATAATAATATAATGATATGAGGAACTGATATTGCTCTTGAATACACATAGCATAGAATGAGTTTGGAAGGAACAACAGCTATATAAACTTTAATGTATTAACAACCCAAAGGCATTAACATGCAGTAACAACAAAAACAAACTATTAACAACACCAACAAAATATAAAAGCATTGAAAATAAACAATTTAAAAGTAATAACACCCAGCCAAAATGAGACATGGCATGGGAATTAGCATATATAACAACATTCCCCTGGAATTTCAATAATACATGAAGAGTAATATGTCCTAAATGCATTGGCTGCTGAAAACACATTATTAATAGTAATCTTGAAATGCCAGTCAGCTTTCAAATAAATACAATGAAAGCCCTAAAAGATCACGATCAGAAACAGAAACTCGGCAAAATTAATAAAAGAGCTATACTAGGCTATGGGAGAAGTCACTGTATCATCGATGTATGCACCTCAAGAGCCAAAACATACCACTACTACTCACCACAGAGCAGTTTGGACAAGCTTCAATCAACTCTCCCAGCGCTGCACATGACATGAACTAAACTTTGTCCATGGCACAGCATGGAGGCCACAATTGATACCAAGTGAATTTAATTACGTATATTTCATATAAATTAATGTACAATGAGCATAATGCACAAGCGGAACAACTTGTGTTTGAAAGGGTAACATACCACAATAAGGTAAAATAACAGTCTCAAGTACTTAGGGTTTAAGATGCTCAAAAGCATTTACTGAAATTTTTATTTTCTAAATATCTTCATGCTATAACTAGAGACAGACAAAATATGGAAAAACATTTGCCATAACATGAAAATATGAAGAGAAATCCCAAATTATTATTATTATTATTATTATTATTATTATTATTATTATTATTATTATTATTATTAATATTATTATTATTATTATTATTATGCCAAAACCTCTTATACTTCATGAGTTTGGAGCAGGTTCATTTCATTAGTTTAAAAAAACAGAATTTGTAGACTTTTCTCCAAATTTAATAATAGAATATCAAATGAAATACAACAAATCACATGGCTTTTACAGAGTTTAAACATTGTAAAACCCTTAAACTTAGAAAAAAAGAAAAAGAAGTTACATGTTGCTATGTCCTTGCTTAATACTAATTCAATATGGCACAAAAAGCATTGGTTTGTAAAAATAAAAACTCTTCAAAAATAGAGGACATTTAATTTTGTACATGATGTCTCATAGAGGAAATGCTACATTTTCTCAACTGTACCCAACTTGCTGGAAGGAGTGCCTTGGATTTTCTAAATGCATTTCAAGAAAACCACTGGAATAAAATATATGGAAAGCCCAGTTCATTGCTAACAAAAATTGTTTTCAAAGCAAAACATTATATACCTTAAAATATGAAGATTTCATAAAATAGGCAATTTTAGCAAAATATATATTATATTTTGTCACATGCACTCAAATCTACACTGTAAAAATAAGTCTTGTTCATATAATGATAGCAAGAATGGTTTAGAATATGAAATTTCATATTTTGCCTGTCTCTCTAGCTTTAACTAACTCTGCTACTGCTTTTGTATAAAGAAGGAAGACTTATGATGGGTACTTACTCTTTCACTGGTATCATGCCAACACCTGTAAAATTGAAATAAAGAAAGATAACTAATAAATTATTGAAAGTCTGGCTTTAGAAGAAATGCTTTAAATGTAAGAAGATAAAATAGGTGAAAATGTTTGTGTAGTATCTTGATATATTATCCACACTAAGCTCAATACTCATTTAAAGTCAACCACTCATTAGAGAACACAGCATTTTCTAACCCTTCCTTAAAGTTTTAGCTTAGTCATAGCTCACCATACTCGCTACTGGTAGTTTGAAAGAGAATCTCACACTTAGCATGAAAAAAGTTTACAAATATCTTCAAATATGACAATGGTACTCTGTTCTACACTGAGAATTGTTCATTATCACAAAAGGCATGGATACTCTATTCCTCATCAATGGGCACATGACACAACAAAGTTTATGTTTTTTTTTCTACATATTGTTAAAGGAACAATATGTACAGTAAAAATGGAGAATGAGGAGCTACGAGTTAAAAATAATTTTAGCAGCAAATTATATTTCCATTGTATGTAAAGCCTCATACTTATATGATTTGACAAATACATACTCTTTATACTTTGAGCGAGAAAATATGCATATTTTGTACTTAAAATAGATAATTTTAAACATGAAAAAATATTGAAAGCTCCATTAATTTAAAGGGATAGTCAGAATTTTCAAAGAAGAGTCCACAACTTAAAGAAAAATCTGATTTGTTCCACTCACATGACTTTCTCTACTCTTGTACAAACTATTTTTACAAATGCTTATTTTCCATCTATTTTATGTTAATCGAGATAAACATTTGCAGAAACTACCTTATTGCTAATTTTTTGTAGGTGCAAGGGTAATGTGGTAGGCTTTAAGCGATAGTCAAATCTTTTAAGAGCTGGTTGCTATGTGTAGCATTCCATTCTCTTTGCATGTCCAGGCCATTAAAAAAAAAAAAAATTAATAACAAATTTCCATTTGAGAAAAAGTAAAGTATTGGAAAATGCAAACAAATAACAGGAACATCTCTGAAAGAGTTTTTTAACAAGACCTACATTTTTTGTGTAGTAACACTTTGTGTATCTCTTACAGTTTACCAGTTATGCAAACATCATTCAGAATGAAGAGGACTTTTGGGGACATTCCCAGAAGATTCAAGATATACATTTCATTTGCCATGAAAATATCTTAAACATATGGTGTTTTAATCAAAATTGTTAGAGACATTTTTGAGAAAATCAAAATTTTAGAAAAACGTTCCATGTAAAGGGTAGTTTGGGTGGGGGGATTTTCTTGAAAATCTTTATGTCGCATCTTTGGAAGATACTGGCCAAAATACCTAGTTTGGTAAGGGTCTCAAACCATTTATTTCTGGTGAAATCTTGGTATCAAATTTTTGGGTGGGATGTAATACCTTCTCTATCTACTATGTATGTATAGGGAAAGTAAAAATGTTTAGATTTTATGACATAAGGTACCTATCAATGTATTATCCCTTCTCTGGCAAACTAATGAAAGTGGAACATTAATCATCAAAGAGAAAAATCATTGTTACAGTTTCTACCGATCCTAATTGCAAAGCAGCTGCCTGCAGTTGATCAGATGTGGTACATAGACCACCAGGTGCTTCAGTTACATGAAACACACCATACAAGATTTAATTTTTCTCAAGGAAACAAGCTAAATTTTGGATCTTTTGAAAAGACACAAAAGGAAAGGAAGAAAAAAATTGTTTTTTGTCAGAAGAGTGCCAATATGTTTATCAGCTAATCTTTCTAGAACAATTCAATTTGAACTCTATGTGAGCATTTGGCTTTCTTTTCTGATGAAGTGTTTGTGGTTTCAACTCTAGAAAATAAGTTTATTAGAACTTGACCCCATGAATTAATACGGAAAATTTTGTGGTTCTACCAATATTTAGGTTTTTTCAACCAAATTCCTGTTCTCCTTCTCTTTTATTTATTTATGATATTATGAGTCTTTTTAGTTAACATAAATAAAATTTTATTTGAACCATCACTACTTACTTCTAACTCTGAGTTCCAAATGATTCTGGCTCTGAATATACTGAAGCACTTCTCGATGAATGGCATCTTCAACAGAATATCCATTTATCCTGAAAATCTGGTCACCAATCTGCAAGAAAGAATAGAAATTATATAAATATTATGATCCCTTTCATACACCTTAAATAATTATTTCTAGTACCTATTTGTCACCATTTATTCATTAAAATTTGGTCTTTGAGGTTACTAACTATATTTAAGAAACACCAACCAGATCTCTTGGAAATCATGGGAATATTGAATGCTTGCGTCCTATTGGGTTTTTCCTTTCTGAGCTGTGCATGATTCAGCCAGTTGCATTTTAGAAGCAATGGCTTTGAGAATTAATTTTCTACTTCAAGATTATTCTAAGCTATTTTCACGGTCACTATTGTAATTTTATTTTTCTGAAACATGGTCCTCAATTGTCATTATTAACTTGTGTAATCATATGCTGTAATTGTGTTTTATTAAGTTATGACTTTTTAAAGTAGTATTTTTGGGTACCTAATTTTAATGTTGTAAAAGTGTTACTGATATGCTATATTTCCATTTTTCATACAAAGAGTATTACACCAAGCAAGGGCAGCTGGGGTAGTGCAACTGTGCTGTGGCACTACTTGTGTCAAAAGGAAAGGAAGAGAAATGTATAGGAATTGCATATAAAGCATTGTTTTCAAGCATTCTCTTATTGGAATGGGTGAATGCTCTGCCAGTAGTTTTCTGAAGCTTGGAGCCAATTCCAGATTGGTACCATCTACACTCATTAGTATGGTGTATAAGGCTAGCATGTACATTTTTCCACAGTTCTTATGGGAGAGGTGGAGCCAAGATTGCTCTGATGCAGAGCTTATGTTCCACTTGCTAGAGGTGTAGTAAAGCATAGAAACTAGCGACAATGGTGGTATACATATTCCATGGTCAACCTTCCTTTAATGCAGTGTTACCATCTTGCTGCAAGTTAATACTAATGTGTTTTGAAGTACAGTTTAATGTTTAATTAAGCCGAATGCAGAAATAATACACCAAAATATCCTTATAAATAAAAACGTGTGGCTTTGAATATAATTATGACTTTAGGTTTTGAAACTAAGAGGCATTACTTCAATATTTATATATTTCAAGCAGCGGGGTTATTGGTCATGATTGAATATGTGGTATCTTGTGCACCACAGAGCAAGAAACTAATTCATTCAAAATATTTGCCAAGTATTTTTGTCTATGTTCATGTAGAAACAGTAGTCAGTCCAAAGACATACTTCACCATGAAGTCAGGTAACTAAAACAGTGTAGTGTTTTCTTTAAGTGAATATTCAGTTGTGTGCGAAAGTTACAAAAATGAACAAAGCAAGTGAAATATTAAAAACCCCATTTAGCAACAGGTTGGTGTAAAAATTCTGATGAAAACATTGGATAGGCCACTCCTGAAACTGAATCCACAGCAGCAAACAAAAATCAATGTCATAAATTCAATCTAGAAATTTATCAAAAGAACAAATGTATTTGTGGCTGTGAGGAAAATAGTGATATTATTTTTAGTTTTCCTTATGTGTTATTTGGGGGAGATGTCCATTGTATAAGACTGGAATAACTGATGTTGCGCATATATTATAGTCTAAAATGAAAGTACATTCAATTCTTGTCAATTGCCTAATACATTTAATGCTACTGCACAAAGTTGGCAATATATATTGTTTGAAGGATTGTTTTACTTTTTTCAGGGGGGGGGGGCACTACCAGTAGAATACCTCAGCAGCTGCCTTTGATACAAAGTATGATTGAACACTACTTGATCCAGCCTAAATTTAGTTAAAGAAAATTCAAGACTTTGTTTAGATTAATACTGCTGTAATTTAACAACTTATTATATTATTGAATTTTATTCTAATGTAATTAAAAGAAAAGGTGCTTTTGAGACATACTTTACTATTGGCCCAATTTTACGGAATATAACATTTTTCCATGAAAAACAGGGCAAGAGCAGTGCTCCACTGCATACCTGCTCCATTACAAATCTGATTGTAAACTGCCGTTTCATGCATCTCATCTTCTACAAGTGAGTCAAAGAGAAAGATTGATATTACATACTAAAAAACTATGATCAAATCTCAGGTGCATAGCTTTTCTCACTCTACAAAAAGCAAGGGTGTTTATCAGATACAAATAATGATTAATGAGTACCTGTATTAAATTTGCAGGTGTAATGTAAAGGTAATAAAATTAAAATGTGCCATTCAGCTTTTCCCAGAAACCCTTAGCTTCCTAATTATAATGCTTAATGTCCTTGTTAAGCTCTTGCTATTCATAAAAACTTAAGCCAGTCAAGTGTTCAGATGTGTCATACACACCTATACATTGACCCTTATATACATTATTATTATTATTATTATTATTATTATTATTATTATTATTATTGCTGTTGTTGTTGTTGTTGGTAGCCCAACTACAGCAATTCTGGTTAGAAAGGTTTTGATTATTGCATACAGGTATGAGGAATAATCATTTAATTGAAACAACATTCCTGACTTAGGCAAGTTTGTACACAGCTTTTGGAACATAATTTTTTGCATTCTGCATCATTAAGATAGCCACTCATTAAATAGACCAACTTATACATATTTAAGCCATTACAAATGGGCAAGATATATTGGATAGGTCTTGCAGGATGATTTGCTTGGCCAGCCAGATCATCAAACCTGAACCCCCTGCACTTTTACCTTTGGAGGCATTTAAAATTGTTACTTTAGAGAGTATGTTTTTGGACCTTCCTTTATCCAAAAGCATATCCACACTTACCTGTACAAGACTTAAGCAAGACCTGTGCTCTGTTATGGCAGTGAAGCTGGACCTTACAAAAGTGTGATGAAAATAGAACTACTGCTAGTGAAATGAAGTTTGTGTGCCAAACAGTGGGCTACACTAAATGGGACCATCAATGAAATGAAGACATCCTATAAGAACTGGGAATGGAACCTGTCATACAGTGTATTCATCAATTTCAAGAAAATTGGTTCCAGCATGTCAAGCAGAAGCAGGATGTCCAGAAGCAGGATCACCTGGCAATCTTGAACTACAGACAATCAGGTAAAAAATCACTGGGTCGCCTGTGAAGAAGCGGCAGAATTCTATGTAGACTGGAACAGTCCCTCTAAGACTATCACCTACTAGGAAGATAACAGAATATAACATAACAGAACTCCAACAGCAAGCTATTCAGAATAAGTTGAATGCTACCTTTAACATTTCAAGTCCTTTGAACATACTTTGTAAACTGCACATTCATCTGCAATTGTACTGATATGAAGTTGGGTGGTGTGCATTTACATATATAGTCTGAGTTCAGTTTCTGTTCCCTTATTTGAAACCTATGAGGAATCAATTTTGTTGTTGCATTTATTTTGTGCTGTGTAGCCCTGAAATAAGGTAATGACAAAACATTTCTGACTAGATATTTTATTTTTACATGCAAAGTTTGTATAGGCACTTATCTATCTTCCTAAATAAAACACGTTTAATAGTCTAATAAAAGGTATAAGAAATACAGCAGACCAAAGAACAGCTTATAATGCATTAATAATCAAAACATAAATAGATAAATACCTGTCAAAGAAATGAGGTAGACTATATGCAGTATTTACAGATCTAGAGAAAGTCTATAACCGAGTAAATAGAGATGCATTATGGTACAAACTGTGGAGCAAAGGAATAAGTATGACAGATTGCTTGAAGCAATTTATAAGGATAGCACATTTTGTGTTAAATGTGGGGAGGGTAAGGTGTCATAGGATGTTGTATAGGACCAAAATTTGAGGAAGGGATGTAAAATGAATCCTATCCTGTTTAATTTGTTTATTAATGATGTTTTGGTAGGGTTTCAGGAGGTTAGCAAGCACATGCCGATAATAAATAACCAGGAGATGGTAATTCATTGTTCTTCCACACAGGCCATGTGTAAGACAAGGTTGGAAAGACAGAATCAGAAGACTGAAAAATTCAATGCCATAGCAGGGATGCTATTCAGTGTCATAGAGGTTCAAATCCCAGCTATGGCACTGAATTTTTCAATCGTCTGATTCTACCTTTCCAAGAGATCCCTAGATTATTATATGCTTCTCAGGGTTTGGACTGAAGAATGCAATTTCAGAAATAGTCAGGTATTGTGAACAATGGTATCTGAAAGTTAATCAGGATAAGACTAAAATGATGGTTTTTAAGAAAGGAAGAAAAGTGGTCTATAGGAGGAAATAACACACAGATTGCTAGATAGTTGACTTATTTGGGAATAAGGTTTAGCAGCTAAGGTCATTGGGAAAAGCAGAAATGATTGGAGCTAGCAATGATGTTTTTAAGTGAATGCCTTTATTTTGCACCCAACATGAATGCAGCTTTGTGTGAACAAGTAAACAATGCAATTGAGGTGGGCCTATGATATGGGATGGCAATTAGCTGGAAAGAAATGGATAAGATAATCAGTAATACTAAGTTTTGTAAAACTATGTTAGCTATTCCACAAAATGCAGCCATGCTGGTGCACTGTTAGAAATGGGAAAGGTAAGTGTGAAAGAGCAGGTGATGGAGAAAGTATTAAAATAGTGGTTCACAGTGCAATGGATGCCACGTGGTCACATTTTGAAAAGACTGTTTAAAATTTCAGGAATTCACTTTGAAAGAAGTGAGCTTCTCAGGGAAAATTGGATATGAACTGATTTAGGATGAAATGGGAGAGGATGGTAAAGAAAAGGTGGATTACAACTAGATTTGAGGATATAGAGAACATTTCTATGCTGCTATTACACAGAAAAGTTCCCTGTTGCTATATTGAGAATTAAAAGAAGGTTGCATGAGCAAGAGTTATGATGATAGATGTAATAAGAAAGAAAGGGAGGGGTTAACTTGGTTAGACTAGGAATGTGAAAATTAAAGGGAACTAGAAAAAATTGGAGCAGAGTTTATGCCCAGTGTGCAGAGGTAATGTTCAGCTAATATCCGTGATAGCAGTAAAGAAAACTCAGAGATAATGCCCAAATAAGGAATTTAAGAGAATATTGGCATTGAGTGAAAAATAAATGGTTATGAATGACCAATAACTGAATGAACGTTTATTACATTAGATCATATTTGTGGTATGGAGCTGTTTAGAATGCACAACAATCAGAAGTATTGTATTTATTTATTTGTTACATGGTCAGATTTTGATGTACTGGACCAATGCTAAAACCAAGTCATGAATATTGTAATCCTGCATTTACTTAGTACTTGAATAAATATGCATACAAACATTCAATAATGTCAGAAACACACTTCATGTGAGTGCATATGTGGATACTATCTGTTATAGCATTACCTGTGTAGATGTAGACTTAGCAGAACAAAAATGCTGCTCTGAGGGGTAACTGAATTTTATTTACATAAAGTGAAATAACTTAACGAGCAGGATGGCTCAGGCGGTAACGTCTGTGGCCTGCATTTGGGAGGACCCTATTCAAACCCTGAGGCCAACCATTATGACAGAGGGTTTTTTCGTGGTTTTATTCAGTTGCTAGGTGAAAGCTGGATTGGATAATTTGATCTGAGATTTCTCCTATCATCTCTTTCATCACTACATTTAATTTTCTTCTTCTTTACCGCCATACCAGGCACTGGGATATGCTATGATTCAGAGTTTGCTTGGTCCTCGACAGGCTACTGACGCAAGGCACTGGCTTGTAAGTGCTACAAAGAGGAGGATAATCAGAGAAAGAAGAAATAACTCACTCTAAGTCCCTGACAATGTGCCTCAGATCCTGGCTCCACAGCAGATACGAAGAAGCCTGTGCCATGCTCTCTACCTCCCCGGACAGAGAAACCGAAGGTGGGGGTTCCCCTGCCAATGAGGAGACGTCGGTGCAGCCTCACGGTTCTCAGTTTCCCATGCCGACCGCTCCCACCGCCGCTGTCCGATGTGCACACCGAAGAGGGAGCTGGCGAATAGTTTGGTATGAGGGAGCTGAACTCCGTGACTTGCTGATGTGGCGGAACCACCATCCTGCTGCAAAACAGAACAATCTTGCATTATCTTGGGAGGTTGAACAACAATCCTGATTTAATTTTTACCTCTTATACTTAGTGTGAAATGTATTTATTCACGCTCCAGCCAGCAAACGTCTATTTATTAACATCTATAAGAATTCTTGTACTGTAAAACAAATAGCGTTAAAACTTCTCCCTGAAACCACACTTGTGCAGAAGTGTGATCTTCTAGACTATAACGCTGTATTGTACGGTCCAAACCTCCTGACGTTTCGCGAGAACCAATATAGTGCAACGCGTCGTTGCCAAACTCCAATCCGCGTCAGCAGAATGTTCCGTGTTTATGGGAAATGGCATCGCAAATTTGTAATGTTAGAACAAAGCCTATCATTGAAATAATTGAACTTCAGTATTAAACTGAAGTTTAACTCGCAACTGAAGTGCCTACAGCCCTTCACTACTAATGTTGGTTTTTGCTATTGTCCGCCAAACCTTTATGTTTCAACCTGGAGGAAGTTAGACCTGTTATCTACCTGACGTTCTATATATCTTCTTTTACCTGTTAAAGGATTATTTCAAACAATGCATGGCTTTTTTTGCGCAGGAATTTTTATTGAATTGGGAGCTTACAGAACTCCTTTTAGCAATGTTACAATATGAGCAGACGTTGCTTTGTGAAAATACACACATTTTGTTTCATGAAATTCTGAAGCATAACGACCAATTGACAACATTAAAAAGAGCAAGTAGTTTAATTGATATGCCAGCGTACTATTATTAATATTACAAACATAAATATAATTAGATGTCTCCGTTTAATCATCGCGAATGATTACCATAAAATCATTAATAAAGCATGCAATTCCTACCATTGGGTGTAAACATTATTCTCTTTTGTACTTGTGCAGAAGAAGTCTCCTTTTATCATAGCTACTTGTTGCTTTTCTATAATATGAAATACACCTGCGCACACATGATATCGCGTTTCGAGTTTTACTCGAGGGGTACTCAAGATTATTAAACTAAGCTGTACTGTCCGTATGAGGCAAAGTTGCACGCTCCTACTCGCTAGTGCATATTAGTGGATACGCCTCAAACATCAGGAGGTTTGGACCCGATAATAGTGAAGTAGAATTGAGTTTCATTTTCCAGATGTTTCGCCACCTGTTTGGCATATTCAATGGTGCTATTCATCTTTTCGAAGCCTTAACAGCACCATTTAGGATGTCATGCTCAGCTTCTGGTGAAATGTCTGGAAGAATACATTTCATTCAACCGCGACCTTAATGCCGCGAGATGGAACGTCTGCAATGATACCGGCCATGAAGTGTATGTAGGTATTAAATCAAGGATGGTGATGAGATTCACGATGAAATTTGAACTCTCTCCACTGCATACCCTCAGAATGCCAGTCCTCGATTTTCATTTGTATCCTACACTTGCTGGATGGTCAAGCATTGCCTGTGACTTGGGGAAGGAAGTCACTTTCGCTACCCTTATATTAAATTAACTACTTCCTCTTCATTTCACAGAGCGGCATGGTTTAGGTAGCTCCCAGGTTCGATTATTGGTGGCCGCCCACACTAATCATAGGGTTTTTCGTGGTTTTCCCGACTAGACGAATGGTGGTGTATTCTACCACGATTTGTCCTTTCCCTCATTTCCTCTTGTTCCCTTTCATCTTTCTGGAAGTGTCTTCGGGTTCCGTGGTGCGGCTAGTGTCGGGCAAGTGGTATGGTTGCTGCACTTTGTAAAGGATTTCTTCCCGTAAAACGCCAGGGTACGTTGGCCTGTTTGCTAGGGTCGCTTCGTCGCCCTCTCGCGGATTCTTCGCCTCTGCTGGTGAAGGTGGGTGTTCCACGAGTCTCCGCGGACCTGATGTCTGCGGACCTGCGACCTCCTGTGGCTCCTTTACTTCATCCCTGCCTCCTAGGGGGTGTAGTCACAATAGATCTAGTTGGCCGCAGTGTCTCCCTCCGTTGAATTACCTCTGCATCTATCTCCTCTTCATTTCTGGTTATTTTATTGTTCTTTCATTCATGTGTTGCAGTATACTTCTCCAAAATTTAGAAAAGTTACAAACGATATGCCGTTTCTTATATGAGGCTACAAACGCAAAATTTCAATAAGCCAGTGTTATGCGACTTCTCTGTTAGAGGCTTGTGTGCGGATGTGTCTTTTGTTGCACGAGATGGGATCTGCAGTCAAAATAACCCTCGTACATCTGTATGATCAGGAAAGAATGGCAACTTACGTCTTTCAAGCCGAATATCGTTTGAATATTTTCTAAATTTTGCAATCACTGTAACAATGAATTTAACAGTTGAATGTTATCTCTTTTATCATGAAAATTTCGCAAACAAATACTTAATTCAAACAAATAACATTATTCACGCACTTCTAAAAAATACAATTTGTAAAACAAATATTTCCGAAATGTGAAACAAAATAGTGTAAAATTATTTTTTAATGCTCCCTGAAGAAGAATATGTAAGCCGAAGTAGTAATATGTAAGTCTACGACATTATACTTTCCGCAGGAATTTTTTTATTCATAATCTACCGAAACTAACATAGTGTATTTTGGGAAGAGAATAATGCAAGCTTATGCATTTGTCGCATTTGGAATGGTGTTTCTCTTTCATGGAATGGAGGGTCCATATCGGACCATGAATTGAAGTATGGAAGAAATGCACAGATGCACTTGGAAACCTGAAGCGTTAAAACAGTTATGTCAGGGAGCGATGTCTTTCGCCCCCTTCCAGTCATTTGCGAGCTGTCAGGGATAGGACAGAACACTCGTGAACAAACACAGTTTTAAGTTGCAAATGTTCAAGGACAACTGGTAGGTACAATGTAAAAGATTAAATATATATGATATACTGTCTATCGTAATTTCAACATTACCAAAAACAATAATTGATATTTGGTTGTCATGATACAGCTTTCTTTGAAATTCTTACGAGTTAGCATATTCTGATGTGGTTCCTTAATACTAATGTATACATTATGTGTTTCATTTTGACCTTATGAACTCAGCTTAGACTGAAATAAAACAAAAACATTTTTCTATAATTTAAGTACATAGATTAGTTATATACTTCGGGATAATTTCAATATTTTAGGGAAAATAGAAGAAATGTCGCAACTGATCTGAGGTGATCGTCATTTATAGTAGGATTGGGGAGGAACAGAACTGTGGTCATTTAAGCAGAATAACAACAATATTCGCTAGTTTGAGTAAATACGAAATTGAATTTGTAGAAACACTGTTTGAATATTCTTTTTCAATAAAAAGTTTTAGGACGCACAGTTGTTTCTAAAATTCGAATAAGACCTCTAACTGAAAACATTTCTGAGACCGGTAATGTCCGTTGCCACCGAACACAAGACGAATAATTCACTTTTTGTTTACTATGTGCTTTTCGTTGTATAGTTATAATACAACGTTGATTAAATATGTTGAAAAGTTCTCCTTCCCTTATTGATAGCAAGAGGGTTTTCCGCCCCTTTGTATCGTCCTACCAGGTGAACTTACCAACTCTGTCGTCTGTTTCTTTTCTGCTGGTGTATCGATCAGTTTACGCCCTTGCATCAATAGGGTCTCTGGCTCTGTTGGAGATGCCTTATTCTCATCCAAAGGAATGAGGAAAAACACGCGAAAAAAACAGCATGCCAAGCCAGGCAGCTTGACCTACGCGGAATTCGAAGCCAGGTTCTTGGTTCTTGGTCTTGCTAACTCGCTGAAGTAATGCGGTAATGAATGCCCGGTGGCCTTAACACCACTAAAGTAAACAAAGAAATTCTAAGGAAATTCGCTTTTTAAACATTAGGTTTATAATTGTTTTAGCGATAAAAACACTCGCATTCATTCACTCTTGCATTCGTATTTACCAGAATCTGTTGAGAGCAGAGCATTATTCCAAACATTCATCCGTCCCAGTTAAGAATCGACCTGAGGTCTTAAAATTGACAAATGTAGAGAAAGTATATATAACAAAACTAAATGATTGATGTGGGGTGGCATGTCTGCTTCATATGAAAGAGGTGCCGAGTTTCTATCTCGGCTAAAGTGGATTATCTGGATTTTTGGAGGGGGGGAGTTCCCTTACCTTCAGAAGACTGAGCGAGATGGCTCGCATTAACGAGGTTTGCATTTGGGAGATCCCGGATTCGATCCCTGTCGACCGTCTACTCTAACTAGGTTTTTCGTGATTTTCCCTGGTCTGTAGACGAATTCTGGGGTGATTTTTCATCTGCAACGATTTCCTTTCCATCAATTCTCTTTCATTCCGTCTCCTCATCTTTCGTGGCGTATGCCGGTGCCGGAAAGATGGCGCGGATGCTTGTTTAAAGGAAACAGTATTCCGTGGGCTGCTTGGTCGACAGGTCGTTCATCGCCCTCTCTAGGTAGCTCCAGCAGTGGGACGGATCTTCATGCCTGGAATTGTTAGGGACTTCGGCGCGTCTTGGTGGCTGCCTGCTTGCGACCTGTACTTCCTGTGGTTCCTATACTTCATTCCTTCCCCGGGACGAATTTTTCAATCATGCCAAAATCAGTTACACATTTTCCAATTCTTTTTTATTTCCCTATTAATTTTTCTAATTGAGCTCAAAAGAACGAATAAATTCATAGCTTCCATTTTTATCTGCCTCTTTAACGCAAAATAATAGCAGTTCAAATTGTTTGCAAGATAACAAAAAGAAAGTGCAATAATAATTACACAAAGAAAGCAGCTTCACATAATAAAAAATACACGCGCGCATTTTATAGAAATGTTGACGACCATAAGCCCAGCACTTAACAAAATCGGGATGTAATTTCATGGCTTTCTTGTTTCAAATGCATTCCAGTCTTTGATTGCAGCGAGATCGATCTTGCAATCCTTTCAAGGACTCGCATACGACTAAGGTTAAGGGGGTCAAGTGGATACTAACATTAATTAACGTAAGTGAACGTAATCAAATTAGCAAACTGTCACTAGATTGAAGCGCTCAACTCTAGAGGCTGAAGTGGAGAAACGAAAAAAAAAAAACTTAGCTTCTTTTAGCGAAACTGAAAAATAAACAGAGTCAGCTGGAGAATTTAATGGCGTGCCGGCATCTTGCCAAGCTCAGTGGTTAGAGCAACCGGACGGAGACCGGGAGATCCGTGGTTCAAATCCCGGCTATAGCATTGAATTTTTCAGTCATCTGATTCCACCTTTCCTTACGGCTTGTGTGAAAGAACAATTAATTCCATTAATTGACCTAATAGTGGTTGAAACTAAAAGCCCGGGACTTAAGTACTTACAAAGAATGTAAGTCGCCATTGGGGTATGACATCTCAATACATTTGAGATCTCCTTGTGGTTTACCGGGAAAAACGCGAGTCAGCTGGAGAATTTAATGGCATGTTGCCATGGTAGCTCAGTGGTTAGAGCAACCGGACGGAGACCGGGAGATCCGTGGTTCAAATCCCGGCTATGCCATTGAATTTTTCAGTCATCTGATTCCACCTTTCCTTACGGCTTGTGTGAAAGAACAATTAATTCCAAATAAACATAGAATTCACCACATTTTAGATGTTTACGGGGAATTAAAAATTTATCCCGCTAATGTTTCCGTGAATTATTTTCTCTAGAAGTAATCTAATTTTTACTTTCTTCACCACGTACACTCGGACAACTGGAATTGGCCGGTCTCTTGAACATTTACGTAATTATTTTCAGTCCTTTCGAATGAGCGCGCTGTTCACAACCGTCAATTTCTGTGCTAACTTGGCTAACTCTCTAATACAAGTCGCAATGCACTGATTTGCGTTATCTTCACACCGTGCTTTGCGTGGAGCAGTGGTTAAGCTACTGTCATACCCAAGCAGCTCGTGTTCGATTCTCGAAGTGGATTGTTATATTTTATTTTTTACAACTCCTTTTACTGTAATGCAGTTCAACAATATTGTTTACCTTAGTTCATTTTACTTACAATAAGGGCGAAATTTGTGGTTACAAAATTAAATTAACTGGCATGGTTGCCATCCATCGGTGTGATGGACTAATAAATCAACGCCACATACATAAAAATGCAGAAAGCATGTTATATTTTCACTCGTGTGTTTAAAATGAAAGGGGGAATATTTTGAGTTACTCCACGGAGATATGAACTTGCAACCTCAGGAATAGTAAGCTAACTCTCTACCACTGAGCTGAAGAGTACTGCAATAAGCATGGCATTGTAACGAGTTTTAGTCATACTCCACTTGAAAACCATAAATCAATAAAGTGTGTTTTGGTTACAAATATTCAGTGTTGAAACACACTGAAACATCTGTCTGTTTGAAATCTCGTATATGAATTGTTTTCTCGAAAGACTTGTGATTATAGTTGTGTTCCCCATTGTAGCTACTACAGGAATATGCTTAGTCTTGTGAACAACGTCTGGCTGTCCCGAGCGCTCAAGGAAGTACCCAATTCGAGCCTTGTCTCTCAGATGCCAGCCAGTTTTAAACCGACCGGGTTTACATACGTAGTAGGTAGAGAAGGTATTAAATTTCACCGAAAATTCATACCGAGATTTCATATGAAATATATGTTTTGAGGCACCTCAAATCCAAAAAGGTGTGTGTGACATTCACAGAGCTTTCTCTACCTTCTGTCGCTTACCAGTGGGTATACAAATTATTCTTACGAAAGTTTATTTTCCTATCTACTTCATTTTAATCGAGATAAACCTTTTCGAAAATAGCTGCATTACACATTTCGTAAAGATACAAAGGGAATAGCGAGAGCCAAATGTTTCAGAACTGGACGCTATATACTGGCCTTCAAACTCCGTACTCTTTCCTTGACATCGCGAGAAACAACTGCAACTCGAGAGGACAGAAAACAGTATTGAGCAATTCGAACCATTAATAACGGATATCTCAGAAATGGATGACACCGCCAAAAAGTTATTTGAAATAAATTGTGTTTTAAACAGATCCATATTGTTTTGTGTAGCACGTTTTCGTCTATCGTTTAACGTTCAGATATTTACAACTAAAATATTTGCGCTGTCCTAAGTTAGACCGCTTGTTCCAAGTTATCTCGACTGGTTATATAAATGCCGTACTATCAGCAGCTGAAATGGGGACTCTATCACAGTACGAAGTTCTGCAGTACAATAAGCTAACACATGCCGGCGGTCTTTGCTCTAAACCTGCATTTCTTCTTAATGTTGTTCATAACTGAGAAGAACTGCTCGCAGATATAAGTTCCTCCAAACATTGCTAACATTCTTCGAATTAGGACACAAACTTGTAAGCACTGGTTTTCATAATTCTATCCCTGGTTTCCCACTCTGCGCATTCGTGTATTATTCTGCAGTCTGCACATCAAGATCTCCCAGCTGACCAGTGGCGTGCGGTGATATTTTACAGGGGGGGCAGCAGTAATGGAACTATTTAACAAATCTAAACAGGAGTTAACAAATCTAAACAGGAGTAAAACATAAAAACAAGCATGAAATAATCTTATTTACGCTTTATATACATTTTTTACTCCTCCTAGCAGTTGCATTTTTTCATTCTATTTACTATTTTTAAGTTCAAAATCTCTGCTATGGACCATTTGCCATTACTGTATTAAGCCAAAATATGCATTATAGGTAATATGTATTAGAACGAAAATAAAGTTTACCCCCATTTTTATCTGTACATCAACGGAGTTCACCTATCTCCTTTTCGGGCAAATGTTTCTATGACATGATCATATAAAGTCTGACTTTGAATTTTGTGCAATAGAGCCTTTTCGATTGATGGCAATGAAAGTTGGGAGATCCTGTCTTCGCAACGAGTGTTCCGTACGTAACTCTACGCGTTTTAAAGGAAAACGTACGTTCTACCTGTAGATGTGCTCACTGGAACTGTAGTTATGAAGCAGCATAATTTATGTGCTTCTGGAGATGTTTCTTCTCCTAATTCGGTGTCTTTAAAAAAAATTGCAATCTCATTCACTGTCCTGCCTGAAAAATCCGACACCCTATAAACAGCCACTAATTCGAAAGGTTTGAATCAGCCACTAATTCATTTCACAAATTTTCGAAATGAAACGAATTTTTATAGGCTGATTTAAGAGATGTAAACAGAATTTCGGGAAATCTAGTTTTGAAAGATTAAAGCCTTTTTGAATCAAGTAGCTCAATAAATTTTAGTTGTTCTAAATCACGAACTCGGTTTTTCTTTTGGCCAACTATCGTGTCAATTATCTCGTTGTAAAGAGACAAACATTTCATTCCAATTCATCCTTCCGACGTCGCTTTCTAGCTTCATTGTTATTCGTGTTACTTTATTCTAGTGTTTCATACATATTATCAACATTGTTTCAGATTCTTGAATGAAATAAATGGTCTCTCTCACTTTCGCAATGCAATAATTTACACCCGAAGTCTTTGTCTGGAGAATATTGAGTTTTGCTCTCAGTGAGAGCAAAAATATGACGGAAAATTTCTAATAGAAAAGAAAAGGTGAAATCCTTCAATGATGCTAAATATCCTCTGGCACAAATAAAAGTGTCATATCCCAGGAGTCTAGGTTAGAATTGGAGCATATTGTTGATGTCTTATTTTCATGCACCGTGTTCATGATCCTAGAGTTGTAATTCCAACGCGTAATTGACACCGATGGAATCCTCTTCTCGACTTCCGATGCATTCAGTGCATTTACACTCTTTGTTGAATAGAAAAGAAAAAAAAGAACAGAAACCATTCAATATTTTGAAAAATATTTTACATTCCTTTATGAATTGGACCGATTGCTATAAAACTAGGTTAAATCAATCAGCATAACAGTGAACGAATAGCGTATTGGGAAATCCTTTTTTTTTCACAGCGCTTGCAACCCATTTAAATGACCAGAAAATGTTGCAGCCCCGTCATATCCTTGAGCTACGAGCTAGTACTCAGACTCTCACTGAAAGTCTAAGGATTTTATCCTACACCCTCTCAAGAAAGCATTCGTCTCCATTTAAAAATTTCTAGCAGCCAAATTAATGGAGGGAAACAATTTTTTCTGGGACATGAAGATCAAATGGTAATACAGTTTACGTGTTTTAGCGGTTTTTCAAATAGTTTATCTTATCAGTTTTATTATTTTTTTAAAAGATCTCCAAAATTGCAACTTTTTGTACGTGGTGTTTTCAAAATTATCTCATGCATTGGGTAGAGCATGCATTTTTTATTTTTTTTACATCCGCACACTTTCATCGACATGCGACTTAATTGGTGGATAAATAAATTCGTGAAGTCGTAAAAAGTGAGCTGAAAATGAGGAATTAGGGCAAAAACGTTTGACATTTTATTTTTATTTCTCCGTCAAATAAAATCTATTTTCACAGTAAAATCATGTAATACACAAAAAAAATTTGCTATTAATTTATTTTTTGAGTCACATGCAGTTAGCCATTTTGAAGAACTGTAGTGTTCAAATTTAAAAATGCTGTACACAACTTTTCATTTGTGTACTCATGGAAACGTCCGGAGTAGGCCTGCCCTTTCTATAATGTCTTGCTTTTCCTGAAAACCCAAAGCTTCGAAGTATTGGTACTTAGTAAACGATTCAAAACACAACATTGTGACTGTTGGCAGGCGTGACTGGCTGTGCTGCCGGATGACGATTCAGCTGTCTGAGATGCAGAGGACTTGTATCTGAACCGAGTCCTCCTCTATGAATACTAAACAGCGTAAAAACACACAATACTTGTATTGTTTTAATCCGTGTGACACCTCACAGGCACACTTTCAACACTTAGCTCATAATACACAAAAACAATAAACGTACCAACATATTCTTTCTAACAAGAAAGGATACACAGAAATTGTTACCAGCGACCGCCCGAGCGTGTGCTACCTTTCACATGGGACGAGCAACACATGTAATGCAGCTAGTCCTGGGCGAGCTGATTAGTTGTTGCTGGCGGCAAGGGAGAGCTAGAGTGTTGGCTAAGGTACAGGCGCTGAGCGAACGAAAAAAGATTTATGTTGTCACGTCTTCTAAAGTTAAAACATTAAATTTAATAAAGTTTATATATAAGCTGATGATACTTAGGGGACTAGTCTAGTCCTACTAGTCCATTGACCGCACATCCCTGAAGCTGCTTCTGTTTGACTGAAAATGGATTTTCAAATACTAACATTTTCATTCATATCATTCAGGTCACGAAATCTGTTTTCAAATCCAACAAAATAATTTCCAGAACATGTTGGTATTTCGTAATAGCATGACTCTCTTAGCTTAATGATGACTGCAGACGTGGAAAATGATGCAATTCTAGCTTCTGCAGCTGATGCAACCATAGCTTGAGTTTACTCATAAAGGACTGAATGGCATCAGTCATATTCACGATGGAATGATTTTTCCTTTGTAGCAAGTTATTTAATCAGTTTGAATGATTACACAAATCTGTTAAGAATGCAATATCCATAATCCACTCGCTATTGGATATTTCGGGGACGACAATATTGTGTTCCTTTTAGGAGTAGTCTACTTCTGCACACCGTTTGTAGGAGCAGTGAAGCATATTGCCCCTGCTTAGCCAGCGAACTTGGGAGCAGAGTTGCCAGACGTCCCGATTTTACGGGACAGTCCTGGATTTGTGTTAAAATGTCCCGCGTTCCGGAAAGTTTCTATTTGGGTCGGTATTACCCCGTATTTTGGAATATTTTGAAACCCGAAAAAAATTAATGTTTTCACCTCTGGTGTTGTTAAAATCGACTGATGTATTTCTTTATACTGCAAAAAGTAATTCCGCTAAGTTTTACCATGTTATAACAGTTGGTCTTGATACTGACCCACTTACAATACTCCCTGGTCCATTCCGTACAAATTTGGCGATTTTGGGGGGTTGGCCAGCCTGGCGGATGCATAATTAATAACTACCGCGCCGCTTATTTTTCCCTTTTGATTGTTATCCATCAACAATGAAGGATGTTTGTTAGAAGCTTGTGAAGTGAACACAAACACGTAGTTATTTGTTTGGAAAATAGAAGTAAATTAATAATGAAGTTGATAGAAATTTGAAACGCAAAGGTGATTATGTTAAAAAAAGATAAAAAAAATGTGTAGTTTTCGTAAGGATTGGGCAAAAGAAACTGAATTTAGCGTGATTAGTATACAATGGCGACCTAGGTATTACTCGGGACATTTAGCAATAGATTTGGTTTGGTTGCTCTGTTATCGTGTTTACATTTAATCAGACCGTACTTTTTTTTTTTTATATAGAATGGAAGTTTTAATGTAAGTAAATAAATACGTACAAATTGTCTTTCAGGTTACATATATATGTACTCGCTATGCACAACAGGGATAGTAGCTATGTTTCTCACAAGTAAACAACGCTGGAGATGTCCCGAGTAGTAGAAAGAATTTCGTAAATGATGTTGTAAATGTTTCTCAGTTGCACATGGTGGACGAAATGCACATCTGTCCCTTATTTTGGTTTCAGATATCTTGCAATCCTGCTTGGAAGTAGTAAAGTTAAATTGTTATAACCACGACATAGTTCTCGTAAATGTTCCTGAAACTGTCGATGTTGCAGTGAATTGGCCTTAAGTTAACAGCATTAACTACTACTGACATTACTTTTCTAAATTTGCTGATTTTGCGCATATTGCTTCTCTTATGAACAATACAGTGCACCATTTTTATACGCTTTCTTGATATTCATAAATTTAGAATATTGTTATCCATTAAACCATGGATGTGACCTCGTCCTGACGCGCTTATCTATATGCGCAGTAGTTGGACAAGTCCATTTATCTTCTGGGAGGAATTTTGGGACAGTAGTAACAGAGCAGCAGGCGCGTACACAACGTGAGATAAGGTGACATCACCACGCGTTCCGAGCGAGTTGTTTCACGCAAGGGGAATACTGCCAGCCGTTCTTTTCCCCTAGACTACCTTCTCTTCTGCGTTTCTACCGTTTCAGGTCGAAAAATCGACCTATAAAATACCTAAAAAATATGGGCACCTGACGTGTGTCCCTTTATGGGTACTAGATCTAACAACTGCTAAATTACATTTAATTCCGTGTCTATTCCTCTAATAAACACAGTTAATTGTGCTGTATGCTTAATACCATTGCACTCGTCTAAGGCTAACAAGTACCACGTAAGATCTTTTGTCATAGAGGTTAATGGTCTATGTTAGAGTTGATTTCTCCTATTCTGGAAACTACTGAAATTCTTCCTAGTCTGAGTGTTTAAATGAATTTATTATACTGGGGCAAATCTCCTCTGCTACGGTTACAAGCAAGTCTTTTGCAAATTCCCCATCTGAAGAAGGCTTGCTCTTTTCCGCAATCAGTTTATCAACGTTATAGCTAGCACGCAGAATAGTGGTGAGTGATATTCCATGGTGGCCACGTTTGTTACTACTATAGAATATCTCCTTTGGTTCGTCAGCAAATACCATATTTTTCGAAATGGCTATTCCTGAAGTTTGTGTTGATACTGATCTTGGTAGTACATTCACCGTTTTAGAACATACTAAACAACATGGTTTATCTTCATGGTGCACGAAAAGAATTATTCCTCCCATTCAATTCGAAACTAAGCACTGGGACGTGTTTACAAAACGCCACTGAATTTTATCACTGTACGTAATCCGCTGACCTACCTGAACAACAAACGCAGGTCCGCCCCTACTTTCGTTCAGGTTGCGTGGAAGAGGTGAAAGTAGAGGGTGTGCTAAACGGCATATCTGTCCTAAACCTTAAACCTATTTTTGAAATTTCAAATTCAACCGAAAAACTGTACAAAACATAATAAAATAAGTAACAGCATACGCAAATTCAGGTTTGCTCATTTTATGAAGGAAAAGTGCAGCAGCATTGATAAAATGTACTGTAACAGCCTTATGGATAGAGAATCATGAACACTATAAGGTTTGGATCTCCTATACTGATAATTACGTAGCAATTTCAACTGAATTTGAACCATCAGAACATTTTTCTTCTAACTCATATACTGGGTCGAAGGGGGGGGCAAGTGTCGTTCTTTTAAGAGAAGATTGTACATGGAGAGACGAATGAAAATCAACAATTTTACTCTGTGAACGGTTATTGCAGCAGGAAAAGCAAAATTTGCACACTTTTTGTGGCGTTATAGTTCTTAAATAGAAGCAATTGTTATTTAATTATGTGATAGAACTAATCTAAATTGTTTTGTTATTTTCATTTTTTCCCCTCAATCGCTTTGTTTCACACACTTTAGCATTTTTGTTTTGCACAAAATAATTTACACTGGAGTTTGTCTCAACTGCGGCCCGAATAATTTACGACAAACACAACTCTTGGTATGTCATTCGCATCTTCGGTGTAAAGAGCGTTTTATTTCCTATTATTATTAATTATTATTATTACTGAATGTTTGAACAAAATAAGATAGTTTAGTTAATTTCGTTTAATGCATCTTTAAATAAATGGATTTTGTTTATTGCAGTAAATTGCTTTTTGTTTTCACGTGAACAATTCTTGTATCTGAGAATTCAAATTACTGTCTTTTAATTCATGTCGGAAAATATTTAATTTGAAAAATATATTTTCTGTTATTCATTCAAGCTTAAACAGACTTGTTTCGGTATTCGCTGATTTCATTACATATTGAACCTTTGGCTAAATTGAACACTACTAGCAAACTCCATTCTGCGGCAGACCTGACTTTGCCTATCACTCACCCCTAAGGTAAAGCGTGTTAATTCAGATCTTCTCTGCTTTTCAAATTGTTTTTTTTTAACAAACTATAAAAGATAGGGAAAAAAGTAACTTTTCAACCTATCCATCGGGACTACTCTTTACCCAGGCATAAAATTTCGCTTCCGAAGTGCAGCGTTTCGCGTAAAGATTATAAACTATTAAGGTATTTATATAAAGTTTCCTTCATTTTGCAAAAAAATATCGAACAAAAGCGAAATGTGTTAACTAGGGATGGAACCTCGATACTTCGATACTGGGTGGTATCGAAACATGTCTAAGGTTTTGAGAAAACCTTCGATACTTTTAAATTTAAGTTTTGCATTATTATTGAAAGCTGTTGCGTTTAACGTTTTGCTAAATAAGAAATGAAGAGAGTCGAGACTTCACGTTATTGCCTCGCATGCGTCCTCAAAGAGTTACTACACTATAGGTCTTCATAGACATTGACTGCGTTTCCTATGGGTGAATCAATGGGCCATTCCATAGGCTCTTGTGTCTAAATAAAAACATGCAAAACAATGGGGGAAGGAGTAGAGGTACTCATGTAACATGCAGCTGCTTAAATGAGCTGTCAAGAAACTAATTTTTGCTAATGCACTAAATCAGGTTTCTGCAATGGCCTGGATTAAAATTAAATTAAATTGAGTTTTATTTATGGACGCTCTTTAACTGTTGTGGTCCTTAGCGTCCCATTCTACAGGGTGTATCTTTATTGGTGTCATATATTTGAGGGACATGTTCCCGACATCAAAACAGTAAAAAGATTCATATAAACATGGGTCTGAAAATCATTTATTTCAGAGTTACAATACAAAATCGAAAGTTGCAAAAAATTGCTTAAAGTGGCTTCCTCTTGCTTCGATGCATGCAGTAAGCCTGCGTTTCATGCTCTGCGTACTCTGTTGAAAATTCCTGGTGTGTTTCGTATTTGGGCAAATCCAGTTTGGATACGTCCTCTCAAAAGTCAACATCAGGTACAGGAGTCGCATAAACCAAGGACTTCAAATGTCCCCAGGCGAAGAAATCCATTGGATCAAATCAGGCAATCGAGCAGGCTATGCAACGGATCCCCCTTGACCAATCCATCTTTGTGGAAATCCATCATTCAAAAACTTACGAACTATCATTCTGAAGTGAGCTGGAGCACCATCGTGTAAAAACCACATTCGTTGGATGATGTCCAGAGGCACATTTCAGTTAAGCGATGTAACTCATTTCTGAGAAATGGAGATAGGTTTGTCCTTCAGACGCGGAGGGAAGAAGTAGGGACCAGTAAGGTGATCATGAATGATTCCACCCCAAACGTTGAGAGAGAACCTCTGTTGATGGTTGTCCTGTTGTACTTTATTAGGATTTTCAAATACCCAGTTATGAGTGTTATGTAAATTGAAGATGCCGTCGCGAGTAAAATCAGCCTCATCCGTGAATAAGATACAGGCTAGCAAATTGATGAACATAACGCATTGCTGTAACATGGGTTGACAGAAGGTGATACGGGTACAGAAGCTTTTCATACAGAATTCTCCAGATAGTCATATGACCAACTCTTTCCCTTACAGCCATACGTTTTGTGCTTTGTGATGGGTCTGCATCCACAGCTGGAAGAACTCGTTCTTCATGCTCAATGCCTCGTACCGTTCTTGGTCTCCCAACATCTCCAGTACTCCTCTCAAATGGGCCATTCTCTCTCAAGCTTTGGTGAATTCGTGCGAACGTTCTTGCACACGGTAACGGCCTGTCAGGGTAGTTTTCTGCATGAAGTTCACGTACTCGTGCTGCATTGCCGTCTGCATGGCCATACGTGTAGTGCACATCCGTCTGTTCACTCATGGAATACATTTTCTTCGACCTATAACAACGATTGATTTTCAGACCCATGTACATATGAACTTGTTTTACTGTTTTGATGTCAGGAACACGTCCCCCAAATATATGATACCAATAAAGATACACTCTGTATACTGGGCGTGAAAGACCGGCAATTTTGTTCAGAGGCCTCTTTATCAGCCTTGAGGTTCTGTTACGTGCCGTAAATCTACGACACTGGACCACCGGCTTTACTTCCCTTCCGAAGGATTTTTACGCCCGAAAAGATCCATCGCCATCCGCCGGTTTTGAACCCGCGACCTCGGGAACTAGACGCTAGCATGGTAACCACTACACCACGAGGACGACAATAGCCTGGATTGGTGACTCACTCCGGTGACCAAAATCTGAGAGCCCAGCAGAAACAAATCAGAAATAATACAGCACATGGAAATACTTGTTGTTTCCTTCCATCTGTTAGCTTTGTCTACGTAGGTCAAGCTACGGCCACTAGCGTAGCTTGCTGGTATACCGCACTACTACTTGCCATAGTGGATAGAAAATCCTTTAAAAGAAAGTTTTCAGCACAAGATATAGTTTAACATAAAAAGAGAAGCAAAGAAATAACAAATAAATAATAATAAGTCTTGACTAACAATAGAGGATATATAATCTGTGGCATTATCAATATAAAGAAATGACTACCAATTGGAGAATGTCAAACATGGACAATTTCGGAATTCAGAATACAAAATTGGCTACATGTGTTTATACACAGAAAATTACTATACGAACACAATTCAGTGAACAAGCTATCGCCTTGACGATTTTTTATAAAGTGACTATAGAGTATCGGTGCACAAAAATCAGTGTCAGATAGAGAAATGAGAAATAGTGGCATGTTCCATCACTAAGCTTTGTTCCCTATAACTTTGCTCCGCAATCTCTTAACTGTCACGTGTACTAAGTCACCTCTGCTGTCGTGGAAAAGGTAGTTATGCGATACAAATAGTTACTTATCAATATGATCGTTTATTTACCTTAATATATTCCAAGATAATTGTCAAAGTTACATTTTCAGAACCGTATGAATTAAATATATTACGTAGCAGAGTTAACGCACCTGGAATGCATGTAAATTCTTATCAAAATAAATGAGAGGATCCTTCGGTTTAAACCTGCCTGTGATAATGACGAAAGCATTGCATCTATGACGTGTTTATATCGCTTTTATGCCTATCCTTGCACTACACACGGCTTGTTTGTCGCCATTCGAAGGTGTACATTAGACAACCAGGAGAAAGGGGAAGGAAACGCAGCGGGAAAGAATACATGGCTGCGGGGTAAGGTTATAACAAACAAGGTTTAGTGTCAACAATATATGTTCTTGGTTATCACCACCTCCGAGGCCTTTGGGTCTGTTTCACCGTTCCAATTTTCTGGATCTACCAACTAATCGTATTCTTTTTGGTTTGTAAATTCATGATTACAGTGGTAACAGATACTTTTCATGGCTGTCATTTATCATTAACACTAAAATCTTATTTGTGGAGATGATTTAAAAAACATTTAAGATTTCTGTAAATCCATTTACTATTCTATAAGGGACAATTAACCACAAAACACAGTTCACTTAGTCTGAGAGAGATTCTATGTGCCTGACTTGGCACAAATTCTTGCAGCAGGTTACTCCCGCACGCTTCACGTATTCTTAGGGCAAATGCTAAACGAAAGAAAGCAGCTGAATGTGATCTAAATACGTAAAACGTCGCGGTAGATGTTTTCACTTTCCTGCTCGTATAGCATGCAATGTCACACTCGTGTTTGTGTATCTCCATTGTTCCGAGGGCTTGCTGTGAAAAGGTGCCTTTAATGACTGGGCTTTGTTATCCCATCTCTCTTCATTGTTTCTTATCTTTTGTTTCGCAAGTGGGCTTCTTTAAGCAATCATGCTAACATTTAGCATCAGCAATTGGAAATGAAAATTTTGCTAAGCAGCTCCCACTTTAAGCATTTTTATTACTTTGTCTACCATGTAAGTAGTAGATAGAGAAGGTACTCCGTATTGCATTCCACCGAAAAACGTCGATACACCGATTTCACCGGAAATACATGATTTGAGGCCCCATGCAACCAGAAAAATAATTTTTATAAAATGGTATGTATGCGCCTATGAGCGGCAAGACAAAAAAAAATCTGATAAATGTCAAACTTGGTATTTAGGTTCAGCATCTTCCAAAGATCCACACAAAAATTTTCAAGAACATGACAGATTTCTCAAAAATTTCCATTTTCTCAAAAAGTGGCTAACGATTTTTATTAAAATAACATTTTAAGGCATTTACTTGTACAAATAAAATATGTAACTTGAATTTTCTAAGAATTACGCCTTATACAGGATATATTTTGTGCAACTTTATATAACTGGTAAACCACAAGAGATAGACAAAAACGTACTACACAAAACATCTAGTTCTCTTTAAAACACACAATTTAGGTATTTATAGTAATCTTTCCTGTGGCATCAGCCATTTCCGAGATTGGTTTGAATGTTTCAATACTTTGTCATTTTGACTTTCTCTATCGCGTACATAGTAGACAAGAATGTATTACATTCCACCCATTCGATACCGAGATTTCACCCAAAGTACGTGTTTTGAGACCCATTGAATTAAAAAAAAAAGAATTTTTAGAAGAAGGCCCGTGTATGTGTGTATGTGAACAGCTTAACTCAAAAATAAAAAGCCGGATAAATACCAAGTTCCTTCCAAAGACTCGACATTATGATTTTGAAGAAAGCCGCCCCACCGACTACTCTTAACAAGTAACTTTTTCTACGCTTTTGATTTTCTCAAAAATGTCTCTAAAGTGTTTGATTAAAATACCATATTTTAAAGATAACAAAATATGTATCTTGAGTTTTCTGGAATAGCCTGTGAAGTCCTCTTCTTCTGGAAGTAATTTTGCATAATCTTGTATACTTAGGCGAAGGAGTACTACACAAAAACGTGGCACAAGTCATTTCCGAGGTATCTATTATAAAAGGTTCAAAATGTTCTTTTCAAGTCCTGTCGATTTTGAGTTATTTCTCGCGTTTGCATGGAAAGAGTACGGCATTTTAAAACCAGTATATGGCATTCAGTGCTTAAACATTTGACTATCGCTGTACCCTTTGTATATAAACGAAACGTATTATGTAGCTATTTTTGCACAGGTTTATCTCGATTAAAATGAAGTAGATAGAAAAATAAACTTTCATAAGAATAGTTTGCATATCCACCGATAAACGATAGAGGGTAGAGAAGGTCATGTGAAACTAACACATCAGATTTCATAAAGTGCTGTTGCTATTCAGCTGTTCCTCACAATAGCATGGAAACTGTGGAATTTCAGGATAACATACGTATAGCGATACAGTTTTTAAACATCTGACTATCGATTCTGTTTCCTCCATTCACCTTATATCTACAACGAAATGTGTAATGGAACTATTTCTGCAAAGGCTTATCTTGATTAACATGAAGTAGAAAAATAATTTTTCGTAACAATAGTTTGTGAAAGTTATATAAAAAAAATCTGATGTGTTACACTCACATGACTTTCTCTACTCTTGTACAAACTATTTTTACAAACGCTTATTCTCCATATGCTTCATGTTAATTGAGATATCGAGATATTAATCTTATTGCTAATTTTCTTGTAGATGCAAGGGGGACATGGTAGCTTTTAAGCGATAGTCACATCCTTTAAGCGCTGGTTGCTAAGAGGAGCATTCAATTCTGTTTGCACATCCAGGACATAAAAAAATGAATAGCGAGTTTGAGAAAAAGTATAAGTATTGGAAAATTTAAGGGAATAACAAGCAATATCTCGAAAATGGTTCACTCAACTAAAAAGATGTATATGACAAATTCTGTATTTTAACGCGATCTACATTTTTTGTGTAGTAAAATTTTGTCTATCTCTTATGGTTTACCAGTTATGCAAAAGTCGTTCACAATGAAGAATACTTTTGGAGACATTCTCAGAAAATTCGAGATATACATTTCATTTGTCGTAAAAATATCTTAAACATATATTTTAATCAAACTCGTTAGAGCCATTTTTGAGAAAATTAAAATTTTCGAAAAATGTTCCATGTAAAGGGTAGTCTGGGGTGGGGGAATTTTCTTGAAAACCTTCGTGTCGCATCTCTGGAAGATACTGAATCTAAATACCAAGTTTGGTGTTTATCCTACTGTTCGTTTCTGAGTTATGCTGTTCACAGACACACACACACACACACACACACACACACACACACACAGACACACACACAGACATGTTTCCAAAAATGCTTTTTTTGGATTCAGGGGGTCTCAAAACATGTATTTCCGGTGAAATCTCGGTATCGAATTTTTGGGTGGAATACAATACTTCCCCTACTTACTATATGTAGTAGAGAAAGTAATAAATAACAGGTGGAGAAGTCATTGAATGTAAAACATCGGAACTTTTTTCATCAGTTGTGATGAGAACTTGCATAACAATGGCGTCCACCAGTTGATGAACATGACGACTAAGAAATTAGCAAGGAACCTCTTGAGTATCAACGGATTATTGTAAATATTAGACTAAAGTATGTTCGTTTTAAAACATCTTTTTAAAAATTTTAAGAACAGAGATAACCTTTAAAGTAACTATTATTACACACTACAAACTAATTAGTGCAATTGTCTTATTTTTTTCAAATACGGAGCTATGAGTATGCAACATTTTAATACAACTTCGTATTAAAATCTTGGTTTATAGCTTATGCATACATTTTACGAGGGTGACACTGAACGTTTTTTGAAAATCAAACAAGGATTAGTTTAAACAAATTTAAATGATTTTATTGTGTTTCAAAATATTCCCCTTTAACATTAATACATTTTTGCATTCGGTGAAACCAGTCTTTAAATCAATGATGCCGCTCTTCCTTAGGCACTTCAAAACCAGATTTTTATAATGTTCCACTGCTTCATCTGATGACGAAAAAGTTATTCCACGCATTTTAGCTTTAATTTTTTGTAACAAAAACAAATCATAAGGTGTTAGGTCAGGGCTGTATGGTGGAGAGTCCATGGTACTGGTCTTTAGGCCATCCAGATACTCAGTTGTTAGTTTTGCTGTATGATGATACGTTGTCATGATATAACATTTTTCATTTTGGGCGTTTTTCACAAACTTTTCTAACATTTGCTATAAACAGACATTTGTGTATCAATAAGTAGTAACGGTACGTGTCTGTCTTCTAATGCTATAGTAGCAATATGGACCGTTTTAGAAAAAAAAGCTAGCAACCATCTTACCAGCGCTGCGAATTCGTCGGACTTTTGTACTCTTAGGTTCTATTCGAAATACTGATTGAGCCGACTGATTTTTGCTTTCTCTACTACGTATAGTAAGTAGGGGAAGTATTGTATTCCACCCAAAAATTCGATACCGAGATTTCACCGGAAATACATGTTTTGAGACCCCCCCGAATCCAAAAAAAGCATTTTTGGAAACATGTCTGTGTGTGTGTGTGTCTGTGAACAGCATAACTCAGAAACGAACAGTCGGATAAACACCAAACTTGGTATTTAGATTTAGTACCTTCCAGAGATGCGACACGAAGGTTTTCAAGAAAATCCCCCACTACAGATTACCCTTTACATGGAACATTTTTCGAAAATTTTAATTTTCTCAAAAATGGCTATAACGATTTTGATTAAAATATCATATATTTAAGATACTTTCATGGCAAATAAAATGTATATCTTGAATTTACTGGGAATGTCTCCAAAAGTGCTCTTCATTGTGAACGACTTTTGCATAACTGGTAAACCATAAAAGATAGACAAAAGTTTACTACACAAAAAATGTAGATCGCGTTAAAATACACAATTTATGTCATACATTTTTTGTTGTTGAGTGAACCATTTTCGAGATATTGCTTGTTATTCCCTTAAATTTTTCAATACTTATTTTCTAAAATGGGAATTCGTTATTCATTTTTTTGTCTTGGATATGCAAAGAGTTATAATCTGTGGCAAAGGGAATGGTGCTGCACCTAGCAACCAGCTATTAAGCGATATGTATGTGCTTAAAGGCTACTGTTTTTCTATATTGCCCTTGTAAATATATTTTCCCCTTACAGCTACAAGAAAATTAGCAATAAGATAGAGTCTGCAAATATTTATCTCGATTAACATGAAGTAGATGGAGAATAAGCGTTTGTAAAAATAGTTTGTACAAGAGTAGAGAAAGTCATGTGAGTGTAACACATCAGATTTTTTTAAGGATCATAACAATAAATCCAATATTCATCGCCAGTAACGATATTCCAAACCAAATTTGAAGTGCCATCTTGGAATTTTTCCAGATGTTTTCTGTACCAACCAATGCGTTGTTGTTTATGATCGGGAGTCAGATGTGAGAGAAAACGTTGTTGACGATGGATTCCAATAAACTAACTGATGATGTAAAATGCTTTGATTTTTTACTCATACCAATGAGCAAAGTCGCCCGAATAAATTCATAAAATATCCGTCGATCTTTTTCAAGCATCGCTCGAACAGCGGCAATATTTTCATCAGTAACAGCAGTTCTTGGCTGTCCACGAAATTCATCACTAAGAAAGAGGGGGGTGTGGAAATCCCTTGGAATTCGCTGTACCAATTATAAATTGTTGCCTCAGACGGGACTTCTTCGCCAAATGTACTTCTATGTCGATCGTCACATTGGTTAGACGTTAATGATGATTTAAAATCGTAAAAAAGTCATAGCCCAGAAATGTTCTCTAGTCAAATCCACTTTTGGGTGAACACAAAATCTTTAAATGATAATTAAAAATATTAAAGCAAATCGAACAAACTACACGGCAATCAACTCGCAAAGCATTAGAAAGTAGCTGTAAAATATAAACACATTGCATTTGTTTTTAGAAACATGGCATTCTAAACGTTTTCAGTATTGGCTCGTAACTAAGCACTGTAAGGATATTAATATCGATGCAAAAATTATGCATCAAGTCTTCGAGTTTGTCTCTCAGGTTGCTTTGGAAGCCTTTCTTTAACAAGATCAACTTTCATCGGTTGCAGCTGCCAACATGACAAAGTACATTCAACACATTCTTTTTTTGACAAATTTAAAGACAGATTTTTAAAATCTGGAATGTCACAAATAACGATGCTCTATTGTCTTTGAACCTATAAAATTATGAAATATTTGAGTTCACAACATGAATAGCTGTGTTGGCAATTTAATTCTTTATTGATTCAGATATGGTGTAGTGGTACAACAGTCAGTCAAAATAATATACACACATGAAGGTTAATATCAAAACATATAATAATGGTATTAATAAGTTCGTCCACATAATAAAAAACATTATCAATCATCCAGTCGTTTACTTCAGTCTTGTATTGGGCCACATTCAGTTCTCATATGGACAAGCATGATTCACGTTGCCAACGTTAACTCATACATTACATGAAGTTAGGTGGCGTGATTTTCGAAGGACATCATTTTCATAATTATACGCTTTTAAGACTTTTTTTTGCCAATTAAAGCATACAATCACCAACAAGACCATAAATTCCCTATTTTAAAATGTTTATCTACAATCCTTCCAATTTGCCTGAAACTTGTTTAATGAATTCTGGGATACCTGCATATTACCAACTTCGAATTGGAACTTTTCTTAAAGAAAATTATACTAAAGAACATTACAAGCAGCTCAAACAAAATTTACAGCAGGTTAGCCCCGTAGCTCAGTCGGTAGGGCACCTGCCTGCTGGGGGGTGGGAATTCTTCTCTAGCCAAAGTTATTTCCTATTCTCTCCAGAGTCTGAAGTGTGAATGCGTGAGTGATCTAATGAATAAAACTCAAAGAAAAAAACAGAAACCCAATGACAACGGTATACGAGTTAACACTATTGCCGATAGGCAATATGTTCCAAAGGTAAAAGGCCGCCGATATGACGATTGCAGTTAAAGGCGGGTATAAATGGAATTAATGCAGGCTTCGCGCGTGGAGTTAAAGCTGGTTCACACTTGATTGAGACCGGAAACCAGAAGAGAACGACGAAGTTAAAATACGTCTATTGTGGACGTTCACAACTAGTGAGAAGCTTTCGCGGTTTCCGCAGACGGGAAGGAAGACAGTCAAAATTTAAATTTCACGTTCCTGGACACGGCATAGTACATTAATGCATATTGCATTTGGACTCTTGCAATTACTGAAGTCAGCCGTGACGTGAAACCACCACCAGAGCTCTCTCTCTCTCCCTCTCTCTCTCTCTCTAGTCGCAAGCTCTCCGTCTTATTAGTGGGTATACAGATTATTCTTATGAAAGTTTAAATGTCCTATCTACTTCATTGTAATTCCGGAAATAGTTGCATTACAAGTTTCGTTATAGATACAAAGGGAACAGCGATTGTCAAATGTTTTAGAAATGGAGCTGTACGCTGGCCTTGAAATTTGTCTATCGCTTAACGTTTACCAGTTATACAAGTTTATAGAAAATTACTTGCAAATGAAGTGGGTTTCAAGGCTATTACCAGAGAATTCAAGATGTAGACTTTATTTAGAATGTAAATTTCCTCAATGTGCTATTTTAATCAATATCATTATAGTTATTTTTTAGAAAATCAAAAATTTTGAAAAATGTTTCATGTAAAGGGTAGTTTGGGGTCGGGCAATTTTCTTGAAAATCGCCGTGTCGCATCTCTGGAAGGTACTGAACCCAAAATACCACGTTTTGTATTTATCCGACTTTCGTTTTTGAGTTATGCTGTTCACAGACAGGACAGGGCAGAAGCGCGCACAATGCAGACGCGCGCAAGCAAGCAAGCACACACGCGCGCGCGGACCTTTTCTAAAAATCTAATGTGTTACAATCATATGACTTTCTCTACCCTCTGTCATTTATTAGTAGGTATACAGACTATTCTTGCTAAACTTTATTTTTCTATCTGCTTTATTTTAATCCAGATAAACCTTGCAGAAATAGCTGCAGTACACATTTCGTTATAATGCAAAGCGGGCAGCGATAGTCAAATGTTTTAGAACTGAACGCTATACGCTGGATTTAAGATTCCATACTCTTTCCACCCAATCACGAGAAAAAGTTGAAAATCAACGGGACTTAAACCGACAAAGTATTGAACAAATATAAGCATTAATAACGGACATCCCGCAAATTGCTGATGCCTTAAAAACGTGATAAACAAATTGTGTGTTTTAAAAAGATCTACATATTTTGTGTAGTATGTTTTCATCTATCACTTAACGTTTACCCGTTATACAATATTAAACAGAATTCCTTCCGAATGAAATGAACTTCGTAAGCCATTCCCAGAAAATTCAGGATGTGCATTATATTTGTCAAGTAAAATCTTTGAATTAAGGTATTTTGATCAAAATCGTTAGGTATATTTTTAGAAAATCAACATTTTCGAAAAATGTTTTATGCCAAGGATAGTTGGGTTGGGCGATTTTCTTGAAAATCTTCGTGTGGCATCTTTAGAAGGTCCTGAAACTTATAACAAGTTTGGTATTTATGTGACTTTTCGTTTTTGAGTTATGCTATTTACAGACACACACACATACACGCACGGACTTTTTCTAAATGTGTTTTTTTTATTTCAAGGTACCTCAAAACATGTATTCCCGTGAAATCTCAGTATCGAATTTTTTGGTGGAATACAATACCTCCTCTACCTCTGAGAAAGTAAAAATACATTTTTTTATTTCAGTGAACCTCAAAACATGTAATTCAAGTGAAATCTCGGTATCGAATTTTAGGGTAGAATACAATACCTTCTCTACCTACTATGTACGTGGTAGAGAAAGTATAAAAATATATTGGCCAGTTACATACAAATGATGACCTAACGCAAAAAATCACCTTTCCACTATGCTATCGATATACATTCCCGTTTTCATTCCCTAGGTATTGTGAGCCAAAATGTTGTATGCTGTTTTGTTTCCCGTTCTCGGATTATTATGAACCAGGCTTTAACAAAACCTAGACTCTCTTGTGCTGGCCGAGGTAAACAGAAGGGAATGCTTCACTCGTTCAGTAAGCAATTATCATTCACGTACATAGTACATAAAACAGATGCACATTTACACGCAACTGGTATACTGAGAAAAAAAAAGGATTTAAATCTAACAAAAACATCCAAATCGAAATGAGAATACTTCAAAGACAAATTTCTGTAATTCCTAAGGACCTGGCACTTACTTATGAATCTAGTGCTTCTTGACATTTTACGGATGCTTCTTTAAGTTTAGCATGCAGTGGCTCCACGCACTACCAGCGGACCGCACATCATTATAACGCAGAGTGTATTATTCTTCAAGCCTGACGGGTTCCTGGCCGTTCACAAGGTTACAGGATGTTGACAAGAGCTGGGAGACAATATGCGTGATTTTTACTACATACCGTAACCCAATATCGCAGCTGGAGGTCGAACATCCGATGGCAAGGTTAGAAACGAAAAGCTGGTGCCGTGAACTGAATAGGTTTCCCGCAACTCAACTCTCTGGTTCATTTGACAAAGGCCTTGAACAAGACTTCATTCTAGCCAGGGATATCTAGTTTATATTTTGACACAATTTCATTTGAAAATCTCTCTTTGTTAAAATATTACTTCATTGCAAAGCTGACTCGTAGTTTATTTGGAAAGCTCCGCTCCTTGAGTGAAAATGATGACTTTTATGAATGAATTTACATAAAATTCGCTTACAAAATGCTAATAATTGCGTAGTCATGACTATTTACATACTCAGTTATCTTGAAGAGCAATAGACGGATGTCAATTGCTGCCAGTAATGCCAACAGAGAAGAGATAGACATGAATTTAACGGCCGTAATTGCAAGCACTGCGCTTTTCTTTTATTATTAGGTAAAACAAATATACATTTCGTAATCCGAAATCACATTTTACTTTCAACATTCATCTCTTGTTGGAATAGACTGAGAAAATAAAACAAAGAAGCTGTGACATCTTAAAACACAAGAGTGCAGAATTATCAAGACGCGGTTGCGCTTGGTTCAAACCAAACATTTCATTACATTTCTTTGGTCGAACGTGCGATTAAGTCCTATGAATGAAATAGTTCCTTTAACGTAATGCTGGAAGAATGGCTTTGAAAGATAAAATATAGTATTTGTTTCGCGTAAAAGGAAGTTTAAGTACGTATTTCATTTCAAGGAGGCCGCCGCCAGGGCAATTATTTTACTTCTGAGATAATAACTTATATGAAAAGTGTTAAAGGCTCTAATACTTTTATTTTCTCTTAGTGAGCTTGTGCATGCAGTATTCAATTTTCAGGAATTATATTTTTGTATTAACTTTATGGAGATTTTGAGTAGTATTGTTTTTATGCGGGTGGCTTACCGGCCCTCCACGCAACCTTCAACCTGAAGGACCAGGAGTTTGACTTCGGAATCCTCTTCTCCTAGATGAGTTGCCTTCCTGAACTGTCGATCCTCATCTGTCCATCCACATGGAAGACAAGTGTAGACTGACCAAGAAGACGATGGCGTGACCAGTTTAATTAAATCTACGTGGAGACAAAACAGGCCATATGCATAAACCGTATTGTCTTTGATATTTTTTGTATCTTTCTAATAGCGAGCAGATTTATTGCAGTATGATATTTTTACTTCCTTTACCTCGTACCTAATAGGTAGACAAGGTATATTGCATTCAACTAAAATTGCGATACCGAGATTTCACCGAAATACTCGTTTTGAGATCAACTTAATAAAAAAAAAGCTGATGTGATACATTTACATGACTTTCCCTACTCTATATCTTTATTAGTGGGTAAACAAACCCTTCTTACTAAGCTCATTCTTATATCTACTTCATTTCAATCCAAATAAACTTTTGAAGAAATAGGCACACTACACATTTCGTTATAGAACGAAAGGAACAAAGGGAGCAGCGATAGTCAAATGTTTAAGAACTGGACGCTACATGCTGGCCTTAAAATTCCATACTGTTTCCATGCAATCGCGAAACAACTGAATGTTGAAAGGACTTTAAATAATGACCAAGTAATGAACAATTCGAACCATTAATAACGGATATCACGGAAATGGCTGATGCCACATAAAAGGTTATTTGGAATAGATTGTGTGTTTTAAAGAGATCTACATTTTTTTTGTGAAGTACGTTTTCGTCTATTGCTTTAACACTTACTAGTTATACAAGATTATACAAAATTCCTTCGGAATGAAGAGGACTTCGAAGGTTATTCCCAGAAAATTCAAGATATAAATTTGTCATGTAAATAATTTTAATACATGACATTTTAATCAAAATCGTTAGAGCTATTTTTTTAGAAAATCAATAATTTCGAAAAATGTTGTATGTAAAGGGTAGTTTGAGGTGGAGTATTTTCCTTAAAATCTCCGTGTGGCATCTTCAGTAGGTACTGAACCTAAATACCAAGTTTGGTGTTTATCCAACTTTTAGTTTTTGAGTTATGCTGTTCACAGACACATGCACGGACCTTTACCTAAGAATGTTTTTTGGATTCAGGGGGCCTCAAAACATGTATTTCCGCTGAAACCTCGGTATTGAATTTTTGGGTGGAATGGAATACCTATCTACCTACTATGTACGTGGCATTTTTAGAAACAAGTCCGTGTGTGTGTGTGTGTGTGTGTGTGTGTGTTTAATGGACGCTCTTTAACTGCTGTGGTCCTTAGCGCCCCATTCTATATTGGGCGTGAAAGATCGAAAATTTTGCTCAGAGGCCTCCTTATCAGGCTTGAGGTTTTTTACGTGCCGTAAATCTACAACACGGGACCACCGGCTTTACTTCCCTTCCGAAGGAAGCCATGCTAAGGATTTTTACGCCCGAAAAAAAATCTATCCCCCTCCGCCGAGTTTGAACGTGGGACTTCGAGAACTAGAGACTAGTATGGTAACCACTACACCACGGAGGAGGACTTTGTGTGTGTGTGTGTGTGTGTGTGTGTGTGTGAATAGCGAAAGCCAAATACGAGAACTCGGATAATGAGCATTTTGATTAAAATACGTAAACTTAATAACTATATTACTAATTATTATTATTATATTATATAACCATGTCCTTTCTCTGTTTTATGTCCTAAATAATCTACTGTAATCATTGCGCGACAGATACTTTACCAGTTTTAGGTCCGCGGATGCTCCAGCAGCTTGGTTTCAGCTGGTTTCGTACTGATGTAATATTGTACAGCAATTCAAATTTGTATAACGTACTTCTAAATTTTACTGTGTTCGGTGGAACATACTATGGGACATAATGGCAATTAAAGGAGTGTCGGCACATCTGCATATAATATACAGGGTCTCTCATACGTAAGGAATAATGCAAATTTAACTCATTTTTAAAAAATGATCGCAACCATCAATTTTAATATTTTGAAAGCATATTTTTACAAAAAACAAACAATTTTCAGTCATCATTATACAGGATGTGAGGTCATCAACAAAACGTTTAAATGCCAACATATTTTTTTTCATTTTTGTTATTTAGTTGTATGAATAATTTCATTGTCTTCATACATTCTCGACATCGAATTTTTGAGTGGAAGAGATAGCCATCTATCTATAACAGGTAAGAGGAAGTAAAAAGTTATCACGTAAAGTTATAGTTATGCCTTTTGTGAAAGCTTTGGTGACTGTACAGGCTTTCATCTCCTATGAATCGTATCCTGATGACTAAGATCTCATGCTAAAATCTCCATAAATGGCTTTTATTAATCAGTGATTCAACATGTTTCGTAAGAAAACACTGATAAAGCGTCCAGCATGTCTTTGCTGTAACAGCCTTCTACGAGTCATCGAGGTAAAAGCTCTGGCGACTGTTGGCGGTATTTCTAGCAGTAGATTCCTGTCTAACATTTTCAGGGACGTAAGCAGAGAAGGGTGCTAAGGGATCTAGCACCACAGATACCCTAAACGGCAATGAGCAAATTTTCGGTCTTTCATGCTCAAAATAGAATGTGACGCTAAGAATCATAGTAATTAAAAAGTGTCCATAAATAAAACTTCTTTTTAAGCAGTGCAGTATGGTTTGTTTTCTGTAACTTCTACACTTTCAGGTTGGTATACCACATTATAACCGTTAATAAACGGGTAAATAAAAGTAATATATACACTAAAACAGTGGTAAATATTGGGGTTTGACAGGGAATAGTCAATTCTTATGGAAAACTATCATTTCACACCTTGATTCTACACTGACTAAACAGCTCTCTCCGCTAATGTCTCTACAGTGCACTAAATGGTTACAGACCACCACCTGCAGTTGTAGGGAAGAGAATGTGGAACTTCTGAGCGGGTCTCCCCATAGTCTAATGATTAACACCCTCCTGGGTATGAATCCTGCCTGGAAAGTCTAGCCTCAATGCACTCCTTTGCCTTTTGGTCCTATAAATACTTAAAATTTTATTTGTTGGTCATGCTGACATGCTGATCTGTCAAGTATTTTATTTAGTCACTATACCCTGTTCTTTTCAGGATCCAGATGGTCCCCGTCATATGCATGAATATATAAAAGTGACAAAGAAAATTAAGGTTTGACTGACTTCGTGTGTTGTGGCTATGCCTGCCCCCCCAATTCTCTGTGTATGCCCTGACTACTTTTACACATCAGTAATATTAACAGTTAATTCCTAAATTGCACATGAACGTAACCAGAATAAGTAACGAGCGCTGAGATTTCTACACGGGATGTTTTAGAGCCCATTCAGTTAAACCCTGTGATACGATTAGCATTTCACAATAAAATAAGCTTTTCGTTATATCATTTCTGTATCTGCAAAAAATGTAGAAATAGGAACACATCAGAAGGCTCAGTTTAGCCATATATGTGACAAGCGACCAGCAGTACACACCGTGGTAAAGCCTTGCCTAAACAGATTTTAAAGGGAGTCTGTTACTGCATTAAATAGACAAATTAGACTACTTTTTAATCCATTGGTTTACTGCACCACAAACGCATGCACAATAAACTAATTAAAATATGAAGAAATAATTTCTCCCTGCGAGATAAACTTAAGATATAATTTGGTAGATTGAAAAAGGCAGGATTTCAGAATAAGCACTCCCGGCATTTTGTCTTTCCTTAATGTTCACCTTCCAATTTCCGCAAAGATGGATTGATCGAGAGGGATTCAATGAATGACCTGCTCGATGGTCGATTTGAATCTAATGGAGATATTTAAGTATACAAACTAGATTAGAGCAATTCCTAAACACGCTAAAAATGTTATACATTGTCCGCCTAAGCATGAAACACAGCTTATGAGAGGCATCGAAGTAGGTGGAAGCCACTGCAAGCAATTTTTGTAACAATGAAGTCGTGTAACTCTGGAAGAAAGAAGAAGAAAAAGGATATTCAGATCTGTGTTCACACACACTTTTAATTATTTTTATTCTTAGGAATACATTCCCAGAATGCTTATTTACCCTCTGTATAAAACAGCTTGATGAAAACGAAATGTTATAAACATAGATGTTTAAACTGCCGCAATGTCCACATCCTCTAGAACTGAACTGGTAATTGCAATGAAAAACAGCGTGAATTTCCTGGAAGTTGCAAATCCGTTACCTCAATCAGTGAGGTAGGTATATAGAAGTGTTGCTAAGTCCCGATACGTTTGGGAATTTACTGCTAGCTGGTCATGCTCGACATCAAAATGCCATTAAATTATCTCATTACTGAAAATGCGCTTGTCAGTAGGAAGTGAGACTCGAGTCAACGACTTCTGTCTGAATTTGCTAACAGCTACTATTGTAGACGTTCTACACAAGTATGTTCCAAGATCTCATGAGTTAGTATAAGTCTGGTTCACTAACAGACGACAATGGCTATTGCCTAAAAAACGCTGCTTATTCTGGCACCCAAGGTATGGGTAAAATTTTGTGCATATAAAACAACGGAGTGCTCATTAGATTGCTTTGTGCTGCTACAAATCGTACTCACAAGCAGGATGGGATCACCCATTTCGTTCAGAATTCAGAAAGTTAATTACGCAAAATAATATTAGACACGTGCCCGAAGTTTATTGCTGCTAATTTCCACTTAATGAGAAATTGACCTTTAAGATTTTAAGGCCATATTGAATTTACTAGACGCGAGCTTATATTGACCAGTTGGAGTAATGGGAGTCATATTGACCTGTCATCCGAACGACCCGATTTCAGTTTACTTCTCTCTCTCTCTCTCTCTCTCTCTCTCTTCCCTCCCTGCTCTGGTCAACTATAATAACCAACGGTTACCAGATTAACCTAATCGACACGTTTTATCTGCCAACCAATGTAGATGATGTATGAAATTATTCCACGTTTTATTTTCTAAGCTTTAAAAACTAAATACGAAATTTTATTTTATCAGTGTATATCGCGATAAAACAGAGAAAGAGAGAGAGAGAGAGAGATGGGGATCTACATTCGCCTTACAGCCCGGAATTTACTTCACAATTTCTTATTTAATTTACAAACGTCTCAGGCTGGTTGCAAATAATTCACGGGGAGGACAAAAGAGTTTAAAAATATGAATTTGAATGAGGCATTAGATCCAAGACTTTTAAATTGTAGGTGTAGCAGGAATGGGGAGGTGTATAAGTATTATGGAGGGTAACGTAGATCAGCCGTGCTCTTAAGATGCATTCTACTCACTGGGAAAATATTACAACCGAGAAAGGGTAGGGTGCATTAAACGGCGCACGCACCAGTGTGTCTGCGACGTCCCAACGTACTGTTGCGCAGTAGGGCTCATTTCAGGTGAATACAGAATGGAGAACAACTATAAGTAGGAGAAGACGATACATTCAACACACACTTCTTTCACACAATCTCCAAATAACGTAGATATGGCATTCGAAGACAGGTTTCGTGAAGTACAATCTTTGCAGTTGGATTTCCAAATATTCGTATCCCCATTTTGAATCAAAGGAGCCTCAGTTTCTTCACAGTTCCAAATGGAAATAACATACTTAACTATTACATATTTATTTTAGGAAAAGTTCAAAACAACGAAGGATATAGCTACATTCGACCATCATGTACCGCAAGACCACTTCCCACGCTGGCATAGGCAGGTAGCAAAAATCATGAGTATGTTTGGTACCGAGAACCTCTGAAAACGTGCAAAACCAGCTACAGATCACAATTAAGTGACAGCCATTTGAGGCAGTACTTCCGCTCCATTCAGATAGGTCCATTATTCCGGATATTTCACGCCTTATTGTACAGACAAAAAAGTAATAAAATCCAGTAGGTTTATTTACCAAGTATTTCCCGTAAAAGTTATTTCTGTTATATAAAAACAATAAAAATACGTTATATTTCGTCTGTGAAACTTTATTTTTGCAGTTTTCATGCACATAAATATTTAGTTATTTGTTATACAGGATGATTTTAAATGATGGATCCATTTTATAAAATTCGTATTTATTAAAGTACAACTTCAACATGAACCATCTTTATACCAATAAACAGAGGAATTTTCAAAGTTTTGTTTAATACATTATAATTGTTCAATGCGTTCATCGTTTGCTGCACGGCAAACATTTACGCGATAGCCAAAGTCGTCCCACACACGAGCAAGCGTATCTTCTGTTACTGAGTGCACGGCAGCAGTGATACGGTTCCGCAGGTCGTCCAGAGTTGTAGGTAGAGGGGGGACGTAAACAGCTTCCTTAACATAACCCCATAAGAAATAGTCATATGGGGTGAGATCAGGAGATCTCTGTGGTCAGAAGTGTAGAGCCAGGTCTTCATTTACCCTGCGACGTCTCCAGCGCTGAGGAAGGGATTCATTCAAAAAGCCTCGTACATCGCTGTGCCAATGAAGCGGAGTTCCATCCTATTGGAAAATGAGGTCCTGTGAATCTTCCATAATTTGAGGTAACATCCATTGTTCCAACATGTCCAGGTACGTTATTCCAGTTTCCGCAAAGAAAAATGGTCCATAAACTTTGTACGGGATAAGACACAGAACACGTTTACCTTCGGTGAGTCTTTCGTGTTGCAATGTTGAATGTGGATTTTGCAAACCCCATATGCGAACATTGTGTCTGTTGACTTTTCCACTAAGGTGGAAAGTCGCTTCATCGCTAAAACTGATACGCTGTAGAAACGCGTCATCCTCCATCAATCCTAGCACATAACCACAAAATTCGAGACGCTTCTCTTTGTCTTTAGGTTTAAGAGCCTGCACGAGTTGTAATCGGTAGGGCTTATACAGCAAACGCCGTCTCAGAACTTTCCATACAGTTGGTTGGGGTATTCCAAGTTCTCTACTAGCTCTATGGGTAGACTTACGTGGACTGTGAACAAAACTGTCTTCAATCCGTCTGACGTCCTCCTCTGACACAGTGGACGGCGTGTGCTTTTTCCTTTACACACACTTCCAGTCTGTTTAAACCGCGTAAACCAACGGCTAATGTTTTTTTCTAGCTGGTGGTTCAATACCGAATTTGCTACGAAATGCCCGCTGCACTACAATTTGTGACTCACTTTTTGCGAACTCAATAACGCAGAAAACCTTGTGCTCCACAGTAGCCTTCTCACTACGTGCTGACAGTGAAACGCAATGGCGGCCTATTGCGCGAACACTCTACCGGCCGTTTCTAAAACCATCACCGCCCGCCGAAAAAAAAAAACTACAAAAAAACTTTGAAACTTCCTCTTTTCATTGTTATACAGATTGTTCATGTTGGATTTGTGCTTTAATAAATACGAATTTTATAAAATGGATCCATCATTTAAAATCACCCTATATACTGTATATATAATACCACTATTCAAATGTAATACGTTATTTAATACATTTCTTTTGGCACTTGCAATCGAACACACATTTATTTTTAAAACAGAAAGTGCACTGCAAGGACTAAAATAAATTATATGATTGCGCCCGCCAATGCACTCTATCTTCCACGTACCCCCGTTCAATGGTCGCCCCATGCAAAGGTTGCCCTGGAGCAACGCGTCCTATGATGCGCAAATATTGCAATATTCATACCTTTAGATATCCTTAGGGAACATAATATAATATATCCTCCTTGAATGCAATAACAAACCGCTCATTTGATGAGAAGGAAGCGTTTTTGCAGCAGAAAACGCACAATGGGACCCCAGCAAATATTTCATACGTTTAACGGCAAGCTACTTGCTGCGCGGCTGAGTTGGAACGCACCCTCACACCTACATAACTGTTCAGTTAAAAAAAATGAAGTTTATATTATGGAAGTTTGTAAATGTTTTTTCTGATATGAAAAGTCTCATGTGTTACTGACCTCCTCTACCCTCTAGTGCTTATTAATGAATATACAAATTACTCTTACGAAAGTTTATTTTATCTACTTCATTTTAATCCAAATAAACCTTTCCGGAAATACCTGCGCGACACATATCGTGGGAATCGCGATAGTCAAATGTTTGGACGCTATACAGCTTTTCAGATTCAGCACAGGTTTTGCCATATTTGAGAAAAATACCAATAGTTGGCAGTTGAGATGCCTAAGTAACATAGTTTATTGCTCTGTGGCGACTGGCGAAAAGTGTCACTAGGCAGCACAAACAGAAAACTACAAATACAGATGGCAGTTATCCAATTCAGTAACCTCAGTCCGTTGCATCTCTTTGGATGATTTCTTGGTGCACTTTTTCAAATTCCCTCATATGATTTCCCTTTGGTCGATTTCTTGGCGCACTTTTTCGATTTTCCTTATACGACTTCCCTATGACAGAGAGACAGAACGCTCTCTCTATGCTTAGTTCATTAGAACCATCTCAACATATCTATTGCGCTAGATCCTGAAGATTCGTGCTCAGTTGATATTAAGGTACTCCTATCGCTTTCTCAACTGTTTTTATTAATGCAAAAAAGCTATTAAAATGAAATTGATATTCGAATCGTTTTGGCAACCTATGTACACAGATATTCTTATTTGCAGTATCTATTTAGGATATAGCTAATAATAATGTATTTAATGTTCTAACTGAAAATAAGGGAGCAAAATGTGGCTCGATATTTTTACATTTCTTTAAATATTGCTGGTAAATAAGGAACTCCCACAAATGATAAAGGGATATTTTCACTCATATTTTTTATTTTAGTGCACAAATTATGCATAATAATATGGTAAAATGAGATTACATATATATGTTTATTCTTCTCACATATCAGGCATTTTATCCAGACAATAAACTGATTACTAATGTGGAAGTAGAAGCACCCACACTGCAGTTTTACGTTTAAAATGCACTAACAAGCAAGAATTTAAGGAATGGCTTGATGTGCACAAATGTATCTTAGGATAAAATGCGAGTCTCAAGAGGCGTGAAGACTACAGGAAACTCTGCGGTTTATAAGGTGTGCAGATTGATTAAGAACAGATGTATATTTGGTACATTCCTACATAATACTCAGTACCACCAGTACTAACAAATTATGAAGTGTGTACTGGAACTTCTCAGCTTTGTCAAATTGACGAGTCTATGTTGAAAATATTGATATTCTAGATGAGTAACAGCAGTTCTTATTTTGCAAATAAAGCCCTGATTAACAATAAAATAATCATAAAGCGAGATGCAGATATAAGTTATTGCAATCGGTGTATATGACTACTATACCTTTTTCAGGTGAAGTGTTTAAACATGTTAAGCTAAGAAAAATTTTGGAAATACAGCTATTGTGAGAAAATACAGAAAAAGTATTCTGAAAACTAATAGAATTTAGAGATGTTAAACTATTTTACATAAGTTTGGAAACATTATTTTACTTTATGGCAGTCTTATCCTCCTGTTGCACTGTAAAAAGAGTGAATCAAGTACTGAACACCCCATTGCTATTATCATTAGAAGTATGACAATATTTTAGTGTATGACCAGAGGTGTCCACAGAACTTTTACTCAGACAGTGCATCTCTATACTTTATTGCTATACAAATCCTTTTCCTTGATTTGAGAATCATATCCCATTGTTCACGCTTCTGTATGTGGTAGAGTAACAACGTGGCAATGCAGTATAGAACTAGGTACCAAAAATTAGCATGTTTTTAAGGTTTAGGAATGTACAATACCATAAGTGTTAGAAAAATGAAAAATCCTAAATTTTCATGCACAGGTTATTTGAAAGAAAAATTACTTTTAAAAGATTCTAATTTGATTTTAATAAAAGTTGAATTTCTTGTTTCCACTCCATAATTAATCACCTTAAATATAGAGACGTCTTTCTCATGCTTGATCATTCTACAAGAAATAAAAACACACAAATCACTTAGACAAATACCATACTTAACATACTGCCATATTTTCACTCATTGTAAGAAAACGGCAGTACTGCAAATGATATAACTTTATGTAAAATTTGTTTTTATAACAAGTTGACTGAAAAAATGGCACATTAGAGTTTAAATATCCTCATAAGTGATATTTATTTTATAAACAAATTTAATAAGTTATCAAAAACAGCATTTGCATTTAACTTTTCTCTAAATGAAAAAAAAATCACGCATTGGACAAAACAAAAGGATACAATTTATCTTAAATTCCCCTGGTCAACATGGACTACTCAACATTTCTTTATTATTTTTCATGACTGCAATAAAATTATTTGAGTGTCCATGACTTTGTGATACCATTCTGTACACATATGCGCATATAACACGAAAAAGTAAATTGTAAATGGGTGGCTTTTAAGAGCACCTCAACTATCCCTTGGGCCTGAAACATTTCCCACAAATTTCTTTTTCCAATTATCAATTCATGTATTATTAAGCCCACTGCCTGTGGTGGCATATGTTGTAAGAGCAGGCATCAAACAAAGCAAACAAACAAACAAAAAAGCAGGTTATTCTTTTCAGCAGGCGTTAAGCAAAACCAAGCAAAAAAAATAACCAGAGAGAGAGAGAGACAGAGAGATAGACATGATTATCTCACTTGTGAGGTCGAAGTAGTATACATAATTTACAAAATACATCAGTAACATTCTTGGAATAATATAGACATGGATCCATGCATTTCCTTCTTTCAGCCACATAACTTTTTAGTTCATATTACTCATCAGGCTTTCAAGCATGTTTTAGTAAGTCATATTTTACACTCTTAGCCAGGCTGTGGTTAGGGATATCAAATTAATTCCCAAAGTCTGATTTATAACTACATATTTGTAGAAGTCCAAATCATTTTCGCGGCCGGTTCACAATGGTGTCTCGGGACGCGTGCCTTTAACTTCATTCCATTGTCACCTTGCATATTGAAAGCCAACTACTAAACATGCCTGTCAACCGAGCGGTTATAAACAAGCATGTAGCAATGAGGCGTATCGAGGTTCGTATCCCGAGTATAATTTGGTGGGTTTTTTTATAGAAAAAACGCATTGTTTAATAGGCATTTTGCAACATTTTCAAGTTTATTGCTTAGGCTTATTTGATTTCAAGGCATTTATGCTTTCACATAAAAACTAAAACACATTTCATACTTAGTTTCAAAACAAAAAAGGAGTAAGCAAATACGTATTCCTAAATGAAAAACCAAATAAAAATAGAAATTAATATCATAGAGCGGAGTAGCTCAGGCGGTAACGTCTGTGGCCCGCATTCGGGAGATCGTGGGTTGGATTCCCGCGGCCGAGCTTCCTGACCCCATGGGTTTTTTCGGGGGTTTCCTCGAGTGTTAGGTGAATGCTGGAAAGGTTCGTTACATCCCCGAATTTCCTGTCCCTCCATTTCACCTCCATTCTCATTCCACTTCACCTTCATCTGCTTGGTCTCTTTCACGGTTGAAAGTGTCGGCGTTGCATGTAAGGGAAAAGGATACGTTCCGTAAGCCTTCGTCTTCGAACCCCGGGCTCTTCAGTGGGATGTGGCAAGCCTGCAGGGGGAGGGGAACTGGTCACACCAGCTGTCATCCATAAAAGGTAGGGACCCTGCCTCATACCCTGTTGTACCTCCTGTTCCGGCCGCCTTGTGTCTCCCTTCACCTCACTCCTTCCTCCCGGGGGCACCCCGTCAGGGGCTTAGGCACAAAATATCTCTAAATCGAGGCATTAAGTCCCCCTCCGTACCTAATCCTACTTCTATCCTACTAACTTAATATCGGGTGTGTAAACCTTCTACTTCTATTAGTGCCCTCATTCTACGGGCATGGGTGATATCAAACGCCTAGTCAAATTTTCACAGGAGGATACTTCCTCCTAAACATTCTGTATTTGATCCCACAAATCCCTTTTTATCTTGCATTGTCTTGCAGGACAAAATAACTTCAAAAATCTCTTCAACTCTACCCATATTTTTTCAATATGATCTAAATATGGTGAGAAACAACGCCAATCGACCACTGTAATATCTTGCTTTTTGCGAAAACCAGTTTGAAACCTGCTGACCTGTGTGCATAAGGTGGTTATCCTACGAGAATCCAATCATTCCGTTGCGATATCTATTCCTTACAGAAGGAACTAAAGCGTTTTCGAGGATGCCTTCATACCAATGGCTAGTTAATGTGCCATCAAGCTGCCACAGAACACCTAGGTCATCCTGTGAGATGCAACCCCAATGTGACACAGATGCGCATCCTTGGCAATCCATTTGTGCCACGTATTTTGGGTGGTAACGTTTACCTCTGGGGCGGTAGATAATTACTTTCTCCCCATTTGTAGATAAAAATGTCACCTCGTCTGTGAATATAATCATATTTCAATTATGGTTGACATTTTATTCTCCAAATGCGAGGCGGAAAAATCTGTGATAGTCTGGAAAACGCTGCTTCTTAGTTGCCGATCGAGCAAAGAGCTCAGGCTGTAGTCAAGGCTGCAGAGAGCACAGACTGTAGTCAAAATATGCAAGGCTGTGTGTTTCACCCGGGAAATTGGAATTACTTCTAATTGTAGACACATGCTGGAAGGGGTTCCTCTCTGCCTCTTCTACAAGCACAGTGTCATACAAACGTTTTCGACCCGAACCAGTCGACAACGAACCATCTCTTCCCTGGATAACCGCATCCACCTCGTAGCCGTAGATATAGGGACTTCAAGTGCTATTTCAGTCTGAGACACAGAGTATCCAGCAATGTTCACTAGCAAGGAGATACCTCCTTGTAGCTTCGTCTATATGCGTGAGCTCAGCCATAGCAAATATCAATACGATTGCTAACATATCATGCAGAGCTCCAAGGCTATGATCACGCCAGCGCCATTCATGACTGAAGAATGGGACAGAGTTTGCAGAATCCAATATTACGTCAATTAAACATTTGGTTCAGTTTTTCACTTTAGAATTATTACTAATATGGCATTTATTTTGAAAACGAAAAGAATAATTTGTGTTTTTATGCATGTCTTAAAATTAATAAATACACTATGTATGGTAAGAATACGGCATTTTCAGTTACTTAACAAATTAAGATTTAAATAATAAAAAAACATACACCAAAGATTCGAACCCAGGTTATTCCAATTATGAGACACATGCGTTTCACCGCTTTACTACCGTGCATACAACCATAATGAAAGGCATCTTCATATTTATCGCATAGCTTTGAAATGAATGCAGGGCGTGTATCGTGAACGCAGCGTCAGCGAATGCTTCAGATGCTTTCCGAATTGAATTTCCTCTCTGGCTGTTGCTCATTTATTTTGTCTTAGGCTGTACAAGCCCTGCTGGTTGTACAGGAGCTCCATGCAAGCACGACATATTGCTTCAAACCTCACTAAAAGCGACAGTATGAATATTGTTCCTACCACTAAAGTAAGAAAGAAAATGTATCGCTGGACAACTACAGTAAACAACCTAATGATTGGTTATGACCCTTGCAGTTGTCTTCAAAATCAGATATAACAGATGCACTACTTAGGCCCATCACTACCACCTCCAGTAAAATATTTACCGTTACTTTACCAGCAGTTCGATTTCACAATGTCTGGTTAAGTAACACTCATGATGATGAGATGGGGTTTAAGGGCACTGAAGATCTAAGGTCACCAGCGCCCTTACAAAGTATAAAGTTTAAAATCCAAAAACTAAAATACGGGACACAAATCGGCGTAGTCTAAAACGCTAAAGAACAAGACAGCAAATTTCAAACACCATCACACTAAAAACATGGTAAATAGAACAATAAAAGAGTAAAACAACGTGTCAAGAACTGTAGAACGCAAGGGACAAGAGAGCCATATGTCCGCCGGGAAAAAGAGCCCCCATGAAAACAGACAATATAAAATCACAAAACTAAACGACGCTCATCGCATCAAATGCGTTGACTAAAACCAATGTCACTGATAAAACGTAAAAGACATTGTACAGCATGCGCGTCGTCTGCCAAAAGGTTGGCTAGGCCAACAGACAGAGAACCTGAGTGGGGGGACGAGTAGAGCATAACCCGTCACTAGTGAAAGAAATAGTGGCATGCGCTGGTTGAACTAACCTGAATAACTAATATATTCTTATTCATAAAGATAAATATATTGGAGAAGGTAATCACTTATAAAACGTTTAATTTTATTGTAAGATTACAAAATACAATCTCGTTACTTATGTTTACTTTACATTTCATACTTTCCAACAATATTTCTACACTTTTATTTTAAGTAGGCTAGTATATTTGAAACGTGTGACATTATATAAAACTTTCTAATACGTTCAGGTTTTCATTGTGTTGGTTTTCAAGTAGAATGCATACAACAGTGACTAGCTTCTCTTGCATTTTTATCCTAATACAACTTACTACTGTATCATTATGAAGTGGATTGTCCAGTCCAACAGCACTAGTTCCTAAGTATTTCAGGATTGGTGTCCAGTTTTATGTCTGATTTGCTACCTCCACCAGTTAAGAAGACTTGTTTTGTTTCCTCAGTCCATTCCTTTTTCACTTTTTTTTCAAGTTCTCATATTTATCACGAAGATTCTTTACAGGTGTTTTCCTACCACTGATTCCATCCTATGCGTTACTTTTTTCCTGCCATGTAATAGCATCCGATTTTTTATTTTCTATTATGTTAAGTTTTCTCTCTACTAGTTTTAGAAGAATTTCTTCCTCCTTTAACCAGAAATTACTCATTATGTCTCGGACATAAATTCACAATAACAGTGATAACAAAACATATATAATACAACTGTATTCTTGATTCTCAGCTTTACACAGAACACTAACATAGCAGTGATTGAAACATATGAGAAACATTTCCACCAACTACTACAAATGTAACATGATTATGTCAACCGGCAGTAAAACTTAACCTGAAGATGATAACCATGAGATCCTTACTGGAACTTTGCTCGGACCGTAAAGAAAATTGTCAGTTAACATTTACTCCTACTTAACTGCACATTATAAAAACGGACCTTAGTACAGATTATCCTATTCCAGATCCTTCTACTGCTTCCACATCTGATTAATATAGCAATTCAGAAGGTATGAATATGCAAGACCTAGAAGATGCTAAAGTAAAACTGAGACAAAGTTATGAAATACTGGTTTAGAAACCTGAGACAGATAAACAGAATTTTGTTGCAGCTGTTAACAAAATGTAAAAACCAAACTGAAAAATTATCAAGCGTTCCTGTGCAGCCATTATCAATAAACAGAACGCATTCTCAATTAAGCACTAGGAGATACCAACAAAAAGGATGACCTCCAATCCTACACCAGATCATGTGTAAAATAAAAAAATAAAAAAAAATCTAAGCCTAAAGCTCCGCATTTAATACGTGAATGCATTCTAAGAAATATACCATTTGGTAAAAAGTATTTTTGGATTTTTCTTTTTCCCATTTCCTTTTATTATCCATCAAAAAGCAGGGATAGAAGCTTCGGATATTTTGCCACGACACTAGCTGTAGAAAGTAGCGTTATTTATTGCTTTCTATGGCCTGGGATAGAACCTGGATTAGCGAAGCCATATCAATACTGTAAAGAGCTTAGTAAAACTAAACAAATAAATGTTACCCTTGTATGGTACTAGGAATATTAAGTTTTTGACTGCTAAAGAGATGATGGGATGTAGAAGAGAAGACTTCTGAATTAACAATACAATTAATTTGCTTTCATGAGAATCTTTTATTTTTTAAGAATTGCAGTTTTTTTTAAAGTTGTGCTTAATATACTAAGTTTAATCTGGAACCAGCAAAGTTTGGTTAGTTACACTGCAAATATGATATGCAGACGCAATGACACTTACAGCATTTTGGCATGCCCATTTTCAGTTAATCATACTGCACAAAAATGCAGCTATTTCGTTATTTCACAACTATAGCACTTGTGTAACTACAGCTTGTGTTACGCTTACATTTCTCTATTATACTTTCCTGTCACTCGCTAGTCTCCACAGAAAAATAAATTTACTTGGCTTACTTACGGATAGTCAGCTGTTTAGTAATCTCAACTGCCATCTATTGACATTTTTCTCAAATATGCCCCCCCCCATGCTCAATCTGAAAAACTGCGGACGCTTATGGCCTTAAAATTCCATACTCTTTCCATCTAGTTGAAAGAAACAGCTGAAAATCGACGGGACTTTAAAGGAATGACAAAAGTATTGAACAATTCGATCCATTAATGACGGTTATCCCGGAAATGGCTGATGCCACAAAATAGTTATTGAAATAAACTGTGTGTTTTAAATGAGATCTACATTTCTTATGTATTACGATTTCATCTATTGCTTAACATTTACCAATTATACAAGATTATACAAAATTCCTTCTGAATGAAGAGGACTTCACAGGCTATTCCCAGAAAGTTCAAGATATACATTTTATTTATCATGTAAATATCTTTAATATATTATATTTTTTAAAGATTTTAATGCAAGGCTTTAGAGCAATTTTTTTTAGAAAATCAAAAATTTCGAAAAATCTTCAACTTAAAGGGTAGATGGGACGTTGGGATTTTCTTGAAAATCTTCTTGTCGCATCTTTGGAAGGTATTGAATTTAAATACCAAGTTTGGTATTTACACGACTTTTCGTTTTTGAGTTAAGTTGCTCACGGATACATATACGCGCGGGCCTTTTTTTTAAAATGTTTTTTTTTATTATTCAGGGGCCTCAAAATACGTATCTCAGTATCGAATTTTTGGATGGAATGCAATACCTTCTCTGCCTACTAGGTACGTGGTAGAGAAAGTAAAAATGCTACAATTTTAACATATTAAATGTCAATGCTTTTGTTTTCACCATCGTTTTACCTTGTATTCATTTTAATAATTTTATTAGTTATCTTTATACTCTTGTATACAGACTATATGGTACCCTTAACAGATAATCTGATTACTTTTGAAATTATTACTTTGGGAAAGTATGTGCTACAGCTCTCAAACAATTATTCTGGTTGAGCATTCTCACACAGTTCAGTTGCGGGTGGAACAGTTTCCGGCAGTAATTGGATTGAACTATCTAACCAATATTGGGGCGAGCTCGTAACAGGTTTACTATAGACGGACTAGCTTCATTTCACCAATAAATAACGGTATTTTTGTTTCGCGAATCATCATTTTAGCCTTCGTTCACGTTTTACTGCAGTGTAACTGATCACAACTCCTTAACATCGTCATAAAACAAACCTAGCTATAACTGCTTGAAATACGAGTAACAGCATGCTTTTAACAGCACTGGTAGGCTATTAGGAAGCGGAGGAAACTAACACATGACACTACTCTAAATTCTGGTTACACAATACTACTGAATCAACGATAACCACATTTGGGTTGGTTTTACTTCAAGTGTTTCTGGAAATCATGATTACAGAAATAACTCAATGCTCACTTAAAGTTGTGCAAAACTGACATAAATGACACCTGATTCTTAGCCCAAAATGTTGCAACTCATACTTCGAGTGCACTTTCCTCCTATTATTTTGTTTCCATGGTCACAAATTTTTCCCTAAGTCACATAAAGATAATTTTATACTGTGAACATAATATCTTCCCAATATCTTTAACCTATCGAGAATAAAAATAATTCACTTTAGGTAGAATAAAAAGCAAATAATTTTTTACACCCGATTTGCTTAAAAATCTGCACAAAAAGTAGCTCAGTATAAAGACATACTTCCAAAAAATATCCAGTAAACGTTTCGTGTACATATCTTTAACACTTTGAGAAAAATGCACCTGAAGTGTGAAAAACAAAGTTACCGGAAATTGAGAAGAAACAAACAATGCAACGAGCATGGTTATGCGCGCCATCTGGTCCCTTAAATTGGTAAATTTAAAGGGTCAGATTGGTCAACAATATACATATAATTTAAAAGCTGAAGATTTCTATTCTTTTAACACATAGAAAATAAAAAATGGAAAGTTTTGAATACTTCGACCTCCCAGTGCCCTTAAAGTGGCCTGTTTTAATTGCGTGGGTTGTCCATAAAGATCGATTGGATTAAAAAGATAAGATTGCATTAAGATGTCCTATAAGAGGCAAAGCGCGTAATACCGTTTATCTTGTTTATCGTTTTAACGGATTGCATATACTCCAAAAAATAAGGGCAAGCTGCCTAACCTGCTGTTGTTTTGAAATACGAAAGAGACTTGCCGATTTTTATAGTTATTTAAATAAATTACCTTTGTTATTTAAATAAAAACGCATGTATAGAAAAATATTTTAAAGTATTGAGCATAATTCGTCTCAGTACCAAGATAAATGACTGCTTCTAATTTCAACAGTATAAAACAGCATTTAAAATGTTATGCGTTCAACTTCACTTATACGTTATTCACTACGTTTTTCGGTTACAGTTTTCCAATTAATTCGTCACATCTCTCTAGTCTCCATGTACGAAGTACATGTACTCATTTATACGTTAACTTTATGCTATGTTAAAATAAATTATGTATGGTTTCTGATACTGCGACCTTGTTGTGCCAGCACAAAACAGTTGGCATTATGGTCGAGGCACCAATATTTTCGGAACGCATTATTGCTATGCACATGCTAGCAATGCAAAATTAAATTAAATTGAGTTTTATTTATGGACGCTCTTTAACTACTATGGTCCTTAGCGTCCCATTCTATATTGGGCGTGAAAGATCGGTAATTTTGCTCAGAGGCCTCTTTATCAGGCTTGAGGTTCTTTTACGTGTCGTAAATCTACGACACGGGATCATCGGCTTTACTACTCTTCCGAAGGAAGCCATGCTAAGGATTTTTACGCCCGAAAAAATCCATCGCCCTCCGCCGGGTTTGAACCCGCGACCTTGGGAACTAGAGGCTAGCACGGTGTCGGGCAAGGCCACTGTTCCCCATGTTGTATCTGGTGATGATGATGACGATGGGATGAAGTCGGCCTAAATAATGAAGGTGTTCTTAGTGTGCACGAGGCAATTCAAGCTCTAGAAATCACAACGATTTCTATCGTCGCAAAGCTTAAATGATGACAGCATTTCTCCTAAGTGCATATAATCGAATGGTGCATGACTGTGGAAAAATCAAAGAAGCAAAGAAAAGGTGATTTTTTAACCAGTGTAAAGCACCAGTAAGTAAGTAAGTAAGTTTGAGATTTGAATAACAATACTGGTATAAATTTAAGTACTCTAAATAATGTATTATTATTTGTGTGTTTGTTTCAATTGTCGCTTTCTTATATTAAATAATACATCGAGTAATCTAATAAAGCAGTTTCAGTTCCATAAGAAAATTCACTTTAGTTTTTTCATTTATACATTATTTTAGTCGTCTCCTTTAGAAAACGCGTACCTGAGCAGCTACAGAAACGCTAGGAGTTTCACGAACTCTGACATAGTGTCTTTTGGTAACGTTTATAGTACGAAAATTCGCAACTACCTGCATGCAATAAGTGATGCTGGTCCTGAAACTGAAATTAAATGATGAGGTATGATTAAGTTCGGAAACGGAACTCGCCATACATGGCTTCCGTTTCCATTCAACAAGTGTGCAATTATTTTCTAGCTCGCAGTATATAAGAAATCCTCTAATTCGTTGGACCATGAAGAATGTGCTTCGGTAACATCCAAATCTTGTATAACATCTGCGTGCTCTAGAGTAGCCAATGATTACAAGAGCAACAGCCTTTCGAAACTCCGCTTTCCCTAAAGTGAAAAATCCCTTCCAACATCGCAAAAGGGAAAAAATACCCCCTCCCAAAACAAAAACAAAAAATAAAACAGAACATTATAGAGGCATGTGTATTGATAAAGAAAATTACAGTTGTACCATTTCTAGTGTGGAAAACGAATTATTTTATTAGCCTCTGCTCTCTGCTGCCAAAAATGTTTAAAATTCCAATTAAAAAGTGTGACAAGATAAACGTAAACAACATACCCACTGTGCTGCGAAAGCATACAGAAAGTGCAACAACGATAAACTTCCTAAGAAATACACTGGTTCTTTGCTGAATCAATGAAAACGAGTGGAATATGCTGCAAACTAACGAGTACAAATACAGATTTCGGACTGATTTACCTAGCTTTTCATACTGACCAGGGCCATTCAAGGCTGGCTCTACAATGAATGGAAAGCCTACCCCCAAAAAAGGAAAGAAAGAAAGAAAGAAAGAACCATGAGCGAGTTTAATTTATAATATACCGACAACAAGAACGGAAATGCCTATCAGAAATTACGTGAAAAGTTCTATGTAGCGCACCAATTTGTTTTTAATTGACCAAATATATACCGTAATTCAGCCAGCATAATGCAGGTTAAATTCGAAACAGTAAATATTTTCTAAAAGCCATTACATTTCTATTTCAGATTCCTCTGGTGGAGGCATCATCCTTGTCGCTTATAACAGCTTTTGTTAATGTGTATTTTTCTCTGCTGTATTCTATTGTCTGTTGTTGCGGTTTTGTTTCACCAAGCTGCGACGAGAAAGAGAGAGAGAGACCCCTAGCGGCAGTTCCAGTTTACTATATATCACGAGGACAGCGACACACAATATGAATCCAACATGCCCTTCCCGGGAACGGGAATAGAAAAGCTGAAACTTCATTCATTTCCCTTCCAGTGCTCTTGTAAACCTCCCGTTAATTGAGAATGCTCACATTGTAATATTTTGTCGTTTCGTTCCGGTTTCCGATCCCAAGTCTTAAATAGCTGCTTTGGAAACAATGACATTCTGCGTAGCTACAACATGTGTCTGCCATGTCCACTCCAGAGTTAAAATTATAATGTAAATGCATGTTTAATGCTAAGATAGCTTGAAATGAATTATGTCACTCGTCAAAATGAATCCATTCGTTCGATCATGCACTAAATGGTCTGAAGACTGGTTAGAGAATTACAAGGCTATAGCCAGTTATAAAATTTCGAAGGGGAAAAGAAGGGCGAAACTAGTTCTAATAAACCCTTTCCGGATAGCTGTAATCCTTTTTGGTTTACTTTAGATAAGATAATTCAACTGATCAATAGGTATCGCATGCCACATGTTGAAAAAGATCGTTGGAGAGGAACCCTGGAGAGCATATTCTATCTAGCGAGCACATCCCATACAAATTGAATCAGAAAAGTTTGTTGGCCGAAGGAATGGGGGATAATCAGGGCCAGGATTTTGATGATGATGATGATGAGATGCGGTTTAAGGGCGCTAAACAGCTAAGGTCATCAGCGCCCTTACAAAGTATAAAAGTGAAAATCCAAAGATAAAATACTAGTAAAAACCGCATAGTAAAAAAACAATATAAAACAAGTCATCAAATGTGAAAACCACCACAAAAAACATGGTAAATAAAACAACACAAGAGTAAAACGACGTGTCAGGAACTGTAGAACGCAAGGGAGAAGAGCGCCATATCTCAGCCGGGGAGCAGATTCCCCATTAAAAACACAGTATAAAGTCAAAAACTAAAACACGCTCATCGCATCAAATGCGTCGGCTAAAACCAATTTCAGTGATAAAACGTAAAACACATTCTACAGTATGCGCGTCGTCTGCCAAAACGTTGAATATACCAACAGGCAGAGATACACGAACGCGCAATTGTGCTAAAACCTGACACACTGTTAAAATGTGACGCACCGTTAAGGGCGCATCACACCGCTCACGAGAAGGTATCTATGACTAAAAAGGCAATGTCCAATTCGTAAACGAGCTAAAATTACCTCTTTCCGACGGGAAGAGCGAGAAGAGGTACCCCAGACTATCGGGAGAGATTTAACCTCACGCACCTTGTTTCCCCGAAGGGCCGTCCACTCATCGCGCCAAAGCGAGAGGATGCGGTATCGTAAATTAACATAAAAATCTGAGGAAGGAACAACACAGGTAAAACATTGGGTGATAAATGCGTCGATTTGGCAACGGCGTCGGCAGACTCGTTTTCTGAGATGCCCACATGACCAGGATTTTGATGACCTAAACATGTTTGAAAAAAGACCTGTGAAACAACTAAAATTAAAACAAATGGTATAAATGACATTACAAAAGAACTGACATTGTATTTAACTGTTAAAATTAGTGCGCAGAAAGTAATAAATTAATTTATACGTGGATACCTGCTATAAAGTAGACACTGCAAAAAGTAGATATAAGAATAATGAGAAATTAATATATATATATATATATATATATATATTTGTTTCATTTTAGTTTGAAGAATCGGGAAAGAAAATTAAGGATATTGCTTTTGAAGCAGGACTTACAAAACAGTAGCATTAACTATTTTTAGTTCTCAGATTATACAAAATTCATAGCGAATGAAACGACTTCACAGCCTATGACATGACCTAAGGATAAGGTCAATAGTAACCTGACTGTACGTACTTATTAACGCAAAAAAGCAAAACCGACTTCTCATCCCTAGTTTGAACATGAATGAATAACTGTAATGATACCTGCTCTCCTAACAATAGCCACCCCTTCACCCGCAAGTAATCCTTCCTAGACTTACTATTAAATAGGAACGTGATTCCCCCCCCCCCAAGAAAGCGATTAAAAGATGCAACTTATTGTATTTCTCAGTTGAATACTGAAATTTCTGATCTTGGAAAAATTATCCTTATGTAAAGTGTCAGTGATATATAACACTTTTCATATGCTCAATGTAAATGCAAGAAAATGACGTCATTAATTTGTCATTTTTGTCCTGTCACCTATAATCTCCTCGATCTTCATGGTGAAGGTGAGTGATTCACTCTTCAACTGATTACCCTCCTCTTTTACGACTTGCATCCCCAAGGACTTACAAGCCAAAACCTTGGGTCAGTAGCCTACAAGCTCTGGATCATAGTATATTAAGGATGGGTGATCAGCCCAATGCCTTTGTCGTCCTCCTTGGTGTAGTGGTTACCATGCTTATCCTCTAGTTCCCAAGGTCGCGGTTTCTAACCCGGCGGAGGGCGATGGATTTTTTTTTCGGGCGTAAAAATCCTTAGCATGGCTTCCTTCGGAAGGAAAGTAAAGCCGGTGATCCCGTGTCGTAGATTTACGCACGTAAAAGAACCTCAAGCCTGATAAAGAGCCTCTTGAGCAAAATTACGGGTCTTTCACGCCCAATATAGAATGGGACGCTAAGGACCACAGCAGTTAAAGAGCGTCTATAAATAAAAAAAAACTCAAAAACCCAATGCCTGTTATGGCGGTGAAGAAGAAGGAAACGAAATGTAGGAATGATAGGAATCTCTTCCAATCCAGCATTCGCCTAACGTCCGAGGAAACCGCGAAAAAAACCTTCGGTCATATTTGCCGGCTCCAGGGTTTTGAACCCGGGCCCTCCTGAATGGATCGCAGACGTTACCGCCTGAGCCATCCCGCTCGGTGGGTGATTCACGTGTGTTTGTAATTTGTCAATGTTTCAAATTAGATACACATTTTAAAATATGAAATGCACTAATATCCACTTTAATTTTACAAAAGCATTTTTATAAATGCCTCTCGGAATTTGAGTCCTTAAACATCCAAGTTACGTTCAATATAGTGAATATTTTTCTCTTCACTTCTGCAACACAGTGGCTTTTATAAATAAAAACTCTGTACTAATATCATAAAGCCAGAAAACGTCAACCGACTTTTATTATTAAAAATCTCTATTCTTCCAGAGGTCACAGGCTATATATTGTTTCAAACATTTGAAAACTGTGGGGTTAGAGGTTTATTTTTCATATTTATGTCACCAAATTTCAATCCATTTCGTTGAATGCAAATATCAGAAGCTACTTTTGGCACTTCATTGCAAATAAGGCAGATTTTTAGTGACTTCAAACCCACAGAGGCTTAAAATATTTTAGATAGGTTTTTAAGCGACAGTCAAATCGTTTAATAGGTGGTTGCTATGTGGAGCATTTCATACACTTTGCATGTCCAGGACATAAAATAAAGAAAGAAAGAAAAAAAGAATAGCGAATTCCCATTTGAGAAAAATCTGATGTGTTGCACGAAAATGACTTTCCCTATTCTTATACAAACTGTTTTTAACAAACGCTTATTCTCCGCCTACTTCATGTTAATCGAGATAAACACTTGCAGAAATTATCTTATTGCTAATTTTCTTGTAGGTGCAAGGGAAATATTGTAGGCTTTAAGTGATTGTCAAATCTTTTAAGAGCTGATTACTACGTGGAGTATTCCATTCTCTTTGCATGTACAGGACATAAAAAAGCTAATAACGAATTCCCATTTGAGAAAAAGTAGAAGTATTGGAAAATTAAAACAAATAACAAGAAATATCTTGAAAATGATTCATTGGACAAAAAAAGTATATGACAAATTGTGTATTTTAACAAGATCTACAACTTTTGTACAGCAAAATTTTGTCTATTTCTTACGGTTTGCTAGTTATGTGAAAGTCATTCAGAAGAAGAGGGCTTTTGGGGACATTCCAAGAAAATTCAAGGTATGCATTTCATTTGCCATGAAAATATCTTCAAAATGATATTTTAATCAAAATCGTTAGAGCCATTTTTGAAAAATTAAAAAGTTTAGAAAAAGGTTCCATGTAAAGGGTAGCCTGTGGGGGGATTTTCTTGAAAATCTTCGTGTCGCATTTTTGGAAGATACTAAAATCCAACTCCAAGTTTGATATTTAGCCGACTTTTCTTTTTGAGTTATGCTGTTCACAGACAGTCAGATAGACACATACACGGACAGGTTTCCAAAAATGTTTTATTTGGATTCGGGGCACCTCAAAAAATTAATTTCCAGTGAAATTTCGGTATCAAATTTTTGGTTGGAGTGCAATACTTTCCCTACTTACTATATGTGGTAGAGAAAGTAAAAACCATTTATTTCTTATTTTGAATGTATATTTCTCGAAATTTTTAAAAGCTATCCTTACTTTTATTTTCAACTCCTTATAGATGAAACTGTACTGCTTAGCCAACCAGGGCATAAATTTGTGTATTTGGACTAGAGAGGTTGCGTAAACTATAGGATACCATATAAGCTCAAAGTACCCATACTCATATTCGGCCATTATGTACAAATTGTCGCTGTTTGACCATTCTGGACAAAGCTCTGAACGCTTACGTTTTAAGCACATTAATAAATATTATGTATTCCTGTTGAGTATAATGGTTACAATAAAAGTGATTTTAACCCAGTTGGGTCACTTCTCATGGAATGGTCCAAATGAATTGCATCTTTCACATACATGCAGATCAAAAAAATTTAAAATGTAGGTACATCAACCATTTTATCCATATTCTTGGTTGCGAAATTATTTATGCAACTTTCGAACGCGGTAATTCCCCCATTAAAGTCCCCTTCCACGAACAGATGTCCTTCCCCATTCCATTCCTGGTATCTTTTAACTTTACCTGCTGTAACGATGAATGCTTAAGGCAAGTTTTTATGCAGTTTTTATGTTGGCTATTTTCAGCTCTGACAAGAGCGCCATAGCGGAAAGTCAAGCACAAACGCTGCGCAGAGATTTAATCGTCAGAGGATATTTAATTGCCATGGTAAATCTACGATCTCACCGCGGGCTATTACTTCCCTCCCACAAAAACAAAAAAGGTTCGATACGCAGGTACCGTTACTTTGCCAAAAGAAAGTGCAACTCTGCAGAGAGCCCACCGTGATCGTGAAGCAGCTGAAATGATGCCACATTCTAGATTATTATTATTCTTGTAATGGTACCGTAACAAGTTTATATCCGTGATCATTGGGGGCCACTTATCTCTTCCGATACCTGCTCTTTAAATTCTGAACGGTTAGGATTGAGTCTTGACTCAAACTCTGCTAAAACAACAGGAGGGGGTTGTCAGACATCCCGGATTTGTACTAAATGTCCCGCGTTCCGGACAGTTCCTACCTGGGCCGGTAATTATCTTGTATTGGTTATTGTGAAACTTGAAAAGAAACCAACGTTTTCACCTCTGGAGTTCTGCTATATTTGTTTATACTGCAAAAAGTAATTCCCGGCAAGTTTTACCCTATTATAACAGTTGGCAGTGCTAGTACTGGCTCAAAATTGGTTCACTGTCTACAAATTTGGCAATTTTTGGGAGTTGGCCAGCTTGGTGGATATGATGCCTAATAATTAACAACTGCTGTGCCGCTTACTTTTTCATTTTGGTTGACATCCATCAACCGAGTGTTCGTAGAAGCTTGTGAAGTGAACATGAACACGTGGTTATTTTGCTAGAAAACAGAAACTAATTAATGATTGATATTGATAGGAATTTGAAACAAAAAGATCATGTTAAAACGAAACATGAAAGGTTCCGTGTTTTTACTTTCTCTTAGTAAGTAGGGGAAGTATTGCATTCCACCCAAAAATTCGATACCGATATTTCACCGAAATACATGTGTTGAGGTCCTCTGAATCCAAAAAAATCTGATATGTTACACTCACATGACTTGCTCTACTCTTGTACAAACTATTTTTACAAACGCTTATTCTCCATATGCTTCATGTTAATCTTATTGTTAATTTTCTTGTAGGTGCAAGGGGAATTGGTAGGCTTTAAGCGATAGTCAAATATTTTAAGAGCTGGTTGCTATGTGGGGTATTCCATTCTCTTTGCATTACCAGGAAAAAAAATGAATAACGAATTCCTATCTGAGAAAAAGTATAAGGATTGGAAAATTTAAGGGAATAACAAGCAATATCTCGAAAATGGTTCACCCAAAAAAAACAAATGTGTATGAAAAATTGTGTATTTTAACGCGATCTACATATTTGTGCAGTGAAATTTTGTCTATCTCTTATGGTTTACCACTTATGCAAAAGTCGTTCACAATGAAGAATACTTTTGGGGACACTCCCAGAAAATTCAAGATATACTTTTATTTGTCATGAAGGTATCTTAAATATATGATATTTTAATTAAAATCGTTGTAGCCATTTTTGAGAAAATAAAAATTTTCGAAAAATGTTCCATGTAAAGGGTAATTTGGGGTAGGGGGATTTTCTTGTAAACCTTCGTGTCGCATCTCTATAAGATACTGTATCTAAATACAAAGTTTAGTGTTTATCCGACTTTTCGTTTCTGAGTGATGCTGTTCATAGACACACACACACACACACACACACACACACACACACACACACAAACGTGTTTCCAAAAATGCTTCATATGCATTCAGTGCACCTAAAAACATATATTTCCAGTGAAATCTCGGTATCGAATTTTTAGGTGGAATGCAATACTTCCCCTACTTACTATACGTAGTAGAGAGAGTAAAAAGCATTTTTAGAAAAATGTCCGTCTGTGTGTATGTGCGTGTGTGTGTGTCTGTGAGTCTGCGAACAGCAAAGCTGAAAAACGAAAAGACGAATAAGTACCTAACTTTTTATTAAGGGTCAGTATATTTCAAAGATGCGACACGAGGATTTTCAAGAAAATCCTCCACGCCAGACTATCCTTTACGTGGAACATTTTTCGAAAATTGATTTTCTCAAAAATATCACATATTTATGATGTTTTCATGACAAAATGAAATGTATATCTTTAATTTTCTGGAAATGTCCCCAAAAGTCCTCTTCATTCTGAATGGTCTTTGCTTAACTGGTAAACCTAAGAGATAGACAAAGTTTTTCTGCACAAAAATGTAGATCTCGTCAAAACGCACAATTTATGTCATATACTTTTTTTGTGTGGATTGAACCATTTCCGAGATATTCCTTGTTATTTGTTTGAATTTGCAATACTTACACTTTTTCTCAAATTCGTTTTTTACTTTCTCTACTACGTATAGTAAGTAGAGGAAGTATTGTATTCCACCCGAAAATTGATACCGAGATTTCATCGAAATATATGTTTTGAGACCCCCTGAATCCAAAAAAAAGCATTTTTGTATACATGTCCGTGTGTGTGTCTGAACAGCATAACTCAGAAACGAACAGTCGGATAAACACCAAACTTGGTATTTAGGTTCAGTATCTTCCAGAGATGCGACACAAAGGTTTTCAAGAAAATCCCTCCACCCCAGATTACCCTTTACATGGAATATTCTTCGAAAATATTTATTTTCTCACAAACGGCTGTGACGATTTTGATTAAGGTATCATATGTGTAAGACATTTTTATGGCAAATAAAATGTATATCTTGAATTTAATGGGAATGTCCCCAAAAGTATGCTTCATTGTGAACGACTTTTGCATAACTGGTAAACCATTAGAGATAGACAAAATTTTACTGCACAAAAAATGTAGATCGCGTTAAAATACACAATTTATGCCATATGCATTTTTGTTGTTGAGTGAACCATTTTCGAGATATTGCTTGTTATTCCCTTAAATTATCCAATACTTATACTTTTTCTCAAATGGGAATTCGTTATTCATTTTTTTTGTCTTGAATATGCAAAGAGTATTAATCAGTGGCAAAGAGAATGGTGCTGCACATACCACCCAGCTATTAAGAGATATGTCTATGCTTAAAGGCTACTGTATTTCTATATTGCCCTTGCAAATACAAAACAAGCGGATAGTCAAATATGTTTAGAACTCATCGCTATGTGTAAAATGTAATTCTCTTTGCATGTCAAGAACATAAAGAAATATTCTGTGGGCGAAAGAGAAATAAGAACGTAATAAGTCAAAATGATAGTTGTAATACAATCAAGGCTACCGAAAACCAAAACACAGAGCAAGATATGATTATATACGAACGGAAGTACTGATGTGTGTGGATAAAGCAAGGTGTGATTATAAACAAGCGGAAGTGCACTCGGATAAGGCTAAAATTGAGGTAAAAGTGAGGCAGCACGTGTTTCCAGCAACGCAGAAGAAAAAAAATCTGATGTGATACATTCACATTACTTTCCCTACCCTCTATCGTTTATTAGTGGGTATACAAAGTATTTTTACTTAAGCTTATTACTTTTTCTAATACGTATAGTAAGTAGAAATATTGCATTTCACCTAAAAATTCGATATTGAGATTTAACCGGAAATACATGTTTTGAAGCCCCATAATGCAAAAAACAAATCCTTTTTAAAAAAAAAAGGCCCGTGTGTGTTGATGAACAGCGTAACTCAAAAACTAATAGTGGGATAAATACCAAACTTCGTATTTAGGTTCAGTAGCTTTAAAAGATGCGACACGAAGATTTTCAAGAAAATCCTCCCCATTCCAGACTACCCTTACATGGAACATTTTTCGAAGTTTTTTTCCTCTCAGAAATTGCACTAACGATTTTTACCTGAATATCATATTTTAAGACACTTTCATGGCAAATGAAAGGCATACCTAGAATTTTCTGGGAATGTCCCCAAAAGACGTCTTTATTCTGAATGAATTTTGCATAATTGGTAAACCGTAAGAGATAAGCAAAATGTTACCACAAAACACACAATTCATGTCATATACATTTTTTGTGTGCAGTGAACCATTTCCGATATATTCCTTGTTATTTGTTTGATTTTTCAAATACTTCATACTTTTTCTCAAATGGGAATTCGTTATTCGTTTTGTTTTTCTTTCTTTTCTTTTTGTATATCCTGGGCATGCAAAGCAAATGGAATGCTCCACATAGCAACCAGCTCTTATAAGATTTGACTATCGCTTAAAGCCTACCAATTCCCCTTGCACCTACAAGAAAATTAGCAATAAGATCGTTTCTGCAAATGTTTAGCTTGATTAATATGAAATAGATGGAGAATAGGAGTTTGTAAAAATAGATTGTTCAAGAGTAGAGAAAGTCATGTGAGTGTATCACATCAGATCTTTTTATAAGGTTTAGGAAAACGAAACTGGTTAGCGATTAGTTAGTATGCAACGGCGACGATAAGTACAAGGTATTCTGCAAATATTGCCGCAAGTGTTTCTCAGTTGCACATGGAAGAGGGACGAAATGCGCATCTGTCCTTTATTTTGATCTTGGGTATCTGGCAAACCTTCTGTCAGTATCTGTAGCTCTTCCACCTGCTTATCTTAAAAACAGCGCAACTGAAACACAGACGCACAACAATAAGCTATAGCCATGAGATACCTGTCCAGTCAACAGTCAAACATCTAGGAATAATCCTTCAATCTAAACTCAACATGACTGCAGGATTGGCTCAAGGGGCAGGGGTGCCCTGTGCCGCCGTCCAGGGCGGCTAGTTTTAGGGGCGGAAAAATCTTAAAACATGAACAAGATATTTGAAAATAGTTCGGAATTGCAACCCTTGTCTAAATTCTAGCGACTTCCTGGAGATTTTTCTGTTATGAAACTGGTGACAAATGAAGCGTCAGAGTTGGTCTTTTTTCGCTGGGGGATGGTAGCTGCAATAGATCTCCCATAGGTCGCAGTGCATGAGCTAGCCCCCCCCCGTTGTATACTATTATAAAGATGAGTATTAACTAGTGCAGTTGACCGTCAAGTGAGTTCATTTTGCGTATGCTTTTAACGTTTTAATTTCTAGATGAACGGGTAAACCCGAAATAGTGAACATGTTTATTGCGTGACTGCGTGTTTCTATCTTTCGCTCACAACAATCTTGTTCTTTCACCACATAAATCTCTTTTTGAGCTTGAGTTTTATTTATTGATCGCCCCTTGCTTTAAATCGAAAATTAAGGAAGCAAAAATAATCACATCGGCGTTCTGGTATCTCAAAATAGGAAAAGGACTATCAACTAAAATACTAATCCAGCTGTACAAAACAATTATAGGCCTTGCTTCACCAACACAGCCCTATAACAACACCTTCCGTACTACTAAACCAAATAGAACGTAAATGCCTCAAAATAGAGAAATTATCACTTGGTTCAAGAACTCCGAATTATAGAAGGTAACAAGGACAACACCAATAAATGTACACTTCCAACACCAGATGAATAAATACATAGAGGAACCATACAGGAACCATCTAATCCAGAACGGCACTGCTACAGAACAACAGCAACTCAGCGCTCCAATCATCGCTGTAATCCAGAACCATCCTGCAGCAAATAAAGCTGAAGAACAAGTAATGGAGCACCTAAGGACATTACTAGTTTAAGATCTCATCACAAAACACACATTAGTCTATAAATTCAACCTTATGACCAATACATCCATATAATATAAACCATATATAAACATAATTGCCATTAATTATGTAAATTGCTTATCATGTAATTGCGCCATCTTTATACAGTGCGATCCTCTCGCCAGAGGCCCCAAACTTTTGCCTATATGTTGGTCATTTATATGAGATTTGTGATGAAACTTTGTGTACACATACCTTGAAAATTTTAATGTAGTGCCACACCCCTCCCAATAGGCTTGGACTGTTCCACTGACCTTGGCTCTACTTAGTCACACGAACGACTCCACGCGCTATACTCCAGTCTTGGCTTGGAAGCAGCATCGACAATGCCGTACACAATTGCAGAACGCGTGTTTCTCGTTCGTAACTACTGGCAAACGCGCTCATTTAAATCATGTCAAACGGCATTTCGGGCCGAATTTGGTACGCGACGTGCACCCTCAAAATGTTGTATTCAGAAATTGGTAACAAAGATAGAGACGACTGGAACCTTGATCACACAGCATACAGGCGGCCGAAAATGAATGTGGGTGTAATGGAAGAAGTAAAGGAGCAATTACTGGCGTCGCCATCAAAATCTTTGCAACGACTTTCCCAGGAAATCAATGTTCCATATTCTGCGTGCCAAAGAGCTGTTAAGAAAGCAAACCTCCACGCTTACCGTGTGACATGTGTTCAAGAATTGCAACCTAAGGACCATGAAAAACGTGTGCAGTTCTATGTATGGTTTCAAACCTTTTTAATCAGAATCCTGGGATTTTGGACTTTACTTGGTTCACGGATTAAGCGTGGTTTCATTTGTTTGGCTAGATAAACTCTCAGAACATGCGTATATGGGCACAAACGAATGCTCATACCCTACATGCACAGAAAATTGGAGTGTGGTGCGCAGTGTCACGTAGGGGTATTCTTGGCCCTATTTTTCATGAGAATACGGTAAATACTGAAGAATACATTAGAATATTCAGTGGCTTTTGTGAATCAGTTAACAGATGACGAATTAACTCATGGATATTTCCAACAAGATGGTGCAACAAGTCACGTCACGTGCAAGCATGAGGGAAATTGAAAGCTTTTTTGAAGATCAAATCATCTCAAAAACTCTTTGGTCACCAAGATCTCCTGACCTACCACCCGACTTCTTCCTGTGCGGATGTCTGAAGGGAAAGGTATACAGAAATAGACCACGTACAACTGCAGAATTGAAAGATGCTATAGGTCAAGAGATTGAAGCCAGTACCGAGGAGACTTTAATAAAAGTACTCCAGAATTTGGAGCGACGTGTACAAATGTGTTTGGATGTGGGAGGGGACCATTTTCAGCATCGGATGAGACAGTTATAGTTCAAGGCATGACAAATGTTTGGGGCCTCTAGCGAGAGAATCACACTGTGTAACTGTAATGTGTGTAACAAAATAAATAAAGAGAAATAGCCGAGAAAAAAAAACGGTTTCCTGGCGTCTTCAGACTCCAATGTTGAATTTAATTCGCGGCTGAAGAGGACAGATCCTTAATGGAGCTTAGGGTCACTCTAGGGTGAGATAAATCCTGAGTCAAACAAGCCCTTAAACCACTAGCAGTAGTAATAGTGGTGGTGGTAGAAAAACGATTGAAATTTAGGTGAGGAAATAATAAGTTATCTTCAATCTAGTGGAGACTATTTCCACTTTCTCCATAGGTATTGTATTTCATCTAAAAATTCGATATCGAGATTTCATGGAAAACATATCTTTCGAGATCCCCTGAACCTAAATATATGCGTGCGTGTGAGGCAACAGCGTAACTAAAACACCAATACGCGGATGAACACCAACCCCTGAATTTAAATCATTTATCAAGGATGCAACATAAGATTTTCAAGAAATTCATCCCACCCCAAAATACTGTCACACGAAAAATGCTTCGTTATTTCTAATTTTCTCAAAATGACTTAACGATTTTTATTAAAACATCATTTGCACAACGAGTTAACTGTAGAACTAATTAACCACAAGTGACAGACAAAAACTTACCACACGAAAAATGTAGAGATAATTGAAATATACAGTTGGTATTAAATAACAATGCTTGTTCCATAACCCTTTCGTAATATTGAACTGTCGTTCGCTATCTATAAAGCATCTTTGAAAATATGCGATTCTGATTTTTATCGCGCATACAACCAAGTTCATATTGCTTAATTTGAGATTATTTCTAGTAAAGAATGTATCGTGAATGACGTAAAATGAGTAAAGCAGTAACTTATGTAAATATGTTATACTATAATATGTAAAGATTACTTGAAGCTGTAATGGGTGAAGGAAAGCGTGTGTGAAACATCCGAATTTTTAATGTGAATCCCTTTATTCATCATATTATGAATATGCGCGCAAAAACAAACAACTTCTGTCTCAAACCTTTTGATCATTTAACAACCTTTTTCTTGCATTGTTTTATTTGAATACCCATCTTTAGTTACTCTGGTCACATCGGCAGCTTGAACATTAGAAACTATCGCAGGGTGTTTTACTCGTTTTCTTTTTTAACAGTAGGTTTATTGTTTGTTACATTGAAACAGACATTAAGTGCACGCGCTTGGTTTTGCAAAGAGTAGGGAATTATTCCAATCGAAGAAAAATTGCATCCTCCCGCCGGAATCAACCAGGGATTTCTGGATTTGTTAAGTCAGTGCATTATTTTTGTTTCAGGTAACTTCAGAATAAGTTAGTGCTTACTAAAATAAGCCGAAAAACTAATATCTTAACTGAGAAAAGTTGGAGGTTTTCATTCATAGATTCATGGTTTAGATTACAAGAAAGAGCTGAAATTATTTTCAAGTGTGGATCTACGAATCAATGTGCGAGGCAGGTAATCGTGATTTCTTAAATACAACGAAACAATTCCTGATATAAATTTTAATACTCAGATAACGTGACTTAGTTCATAAAGTGAGACACACAGCATCTATTGGTAATAAAAAAAGAGATGCAGCTCGAATACACAAAAATTACTCTAACTGAAATGTTAGAATTTGTTGGCATTAATCCTGCAAGTTTACTTCAAGCATCCTTTGTCATTGGCACTTCATTTACTTCAACACGTAAAAGAAAAGACACCTGTCTTAAATACAATTTTTGTAGTGAAGTTTTCCGAAATATTTTATAAAAGTAAGGGTTCAATTAACGTATTTTCAGACAAAATTAGTTTTAGTAAGTAAAATCAATATGTGATGAGAAAATGCGAGTTCTCATTTAAAATAACCAAATTGTCATTAAAATAGCCTTAATAACTGACAGTATACCAAATTTCAGACAATGGAGGCACGGAATTAGAGAAGTGTGGAAGTGCAAAATCTTAAAGCTTCATCAACGAAATGATGTGGTTTCAAACTAAAATGTTAAAATTCAAGGGTGCAGGTTAGACATTAAGTTATAGAGAGAGAAGGAGAGAGAGAGAGAGAGAGAAGTAATCTTAGAAGACAACAAAACCTTATCTTTTGTTTTGGGTTAGGTTTTCTTAATAATTTACATTCATTCTATGAACGTTCTCTATTTCTTGACGCACACTTTTACGGAAACGTTCTGTATATCAACTATTGCCACAACAACTGAAAATTGATTTACATACTTTAAGAGAAGACCTCTTGACATTTAAAGTAGTTTTGATTCCGTCACTATCTACTGGAAATATTGAGTTCTTAAGCAGTAGCACTTGTTTCATGACGCAAGCGGAAACGTTTGGTATTAGCGATTATCTTCAGGTTGGAAATTAAAGGTGTGCAATTGCCTGTAATGTCTACCTTCTTGTATGCTGAGTTCTGCATGGCTAGTGGAGCCACAATGACTAATTTTTGGGATGTAAATGCAATAGAAAAGGGGACTGAAGGCACTTTTGACCCAAACAAATACTTGACAGTGGTCAGAGCAGCAAATATATCTGCTCATTTCAAGAGCTTTAAAATAAAAATTTCGACGCTGGAGGTTTTAACTCATTAAGCGTACAAACTCGGTTGCTATAACACGCATCTAGTTTAACTATTCAGCAGATTATCATTAAACTAATACCTATATTTTTTACTAACTTATGAACTTTTATTCTCATGTCAGTATATAGAACTTTCTGCATGCAGTTTAATTTGTTTACATAAATGTCTTTGTAGGAATGACAGTTTTTAAAGTTGTAGAAACAATATTCAGTGATTTACAATCTACAAAACAGATATTCCGCAAAATGCAGTTCCTAAATGAGCTGTTACTTTTAAACAAGGGCAATGAAGATTATACAAAGCGGAAACGAAGTACAGAATAAACTCATTAGATAAAATTATTCAAATCATAATAGTGTTCTAGTATACAATATATCAGCGACACTAACTTTCCCTTCTCAGAACATGAATTACAACAGTCTAGGAGCATTCTCAAGCTATAAATAGTCAATACCTGTTTACATTTTATTTAAAGGGAGACTAAATGAAGAAAATTGCCCAAAAATGACATTTTAGTGCAGTTTTATTAATTATAATTTCCTCTTTAGTCGACACAAATTGTAGCATTGTAAGCACAATAGTTATATTTTAAATACATTCTTAAAATTGTACTGCATTGCTACTTTGTACTGTGAATTCTGCACCACTTCACAGAAAAAAATCCTAACTCTCCTACAGGTTCTGAAGTAGATGTATAAACTTTAGCCCATCTTTTAGCAAGTATTGCTCTACAAATTGGTTTCAGTGTTATGTATGGCAGCTTATGTGGTTCAAGTCTTGTGGCTTCTTTCTTTGCAAGTGTATATGAGTTTGCTTTACTTTGAACATCTTTTTCTATGAATGACATTTTCTCAAAAACTACTGAAGATAGTAAAATTAAATTTTAGGACAATAAAAACCTCCAAGTGCAGTTGTGGACCTATTTTGGTATTCATAATATGGTTGGCTCCTTCAAAACAATAATTTCTAATAAATTGTAATCAAAAGATGGCATACACAAGACACCTAGTTAGTTCACAGAACGTTAAGATTCCATATCACGACTTTCTGATCCACATCAAGCGAAGCACACTCTGCCAAGGGAGTTATACATCAATCGGCAAGTTATATAATATTTCCGCAACTCGACACATCAATTGCCCAATAAAGCATCTTTCCAGAAGAGATCAATTAATCATTATTCACCTAAGAATAGGACATCCGTCTTTAACCATAGCCAGCTACTAGCTAAAGAATCTCCTCCCATATACAGCGATTATCATACTCTACTAACAGTCGAAGCTTTGGTTACAACCTTCCATTGTACTGAAGAAAGAAGACAATGTAGACACCCGGACTGCATCCAGACAGCTTTAAGAAAGCTACCCAATATCAGAAAAAATTCTTTATATGAATCTCACAAATCTGTACACAAAACGTTATTTCTGCCAACACAATGTAACTCTTTCTTTCCATGTACTAATATCTTACTATTATGCTGTAAATTTTGTATATTCTCAATAAGACTAAATTGTTCAAGCGACCTTAACTATAATAGAATACATGGAATAGAAAAAGATGGAATTATTAAGAAAATAATGTTATCTTCCTTAATACACAAACTTATTGTAAAATAGTAGATCACTGATCTTAGAAGGCATGCATCTACTTCCCGTAAAGATATATTAGTTTCAGAGATAAGGAATCATGGATTTAGTAGATTTAACATTGACAGGATAGGGCTTCTAATCTCCGATTGTCTTCATAATAACTGAAACGTGTAAGTAATCTTGGTAGTAATACACTGGGTTACAGTCGTTGCTACTGACCACGCTTGCCCAGTGATGAAGTCCGTCTTATTAATGACTCTGTGTCTGAATCAGAGTGTGGAAACAAGGCTGCCAACGTCGCTTTCCTTGTAGGAATTTGCTGGTATTCATGTACCGGAAGCATTTTCACCATGTGAAGAGTTCAGCATGAAAGGCACCCAAATTATAGTGCTCCCGGTTACTGGACACGCAAAGCAAGACTTAATGGAACCAGATGCCCTGTTAAAAACCACTCAAGAACCTTCATAGTAAGGCGACTTGGAAATCATCCCACCTTCAGGTAATGTCTAACATGTGTGTATCTATGTCAGATGGGATTTGAAGGCGTCTTTGTAATACGTGGTAACCCAACGATGAAATAACAGTCAAGAGAGTATCCCCGTTCATCGTCTAATTCTTACTTTCTCTGGCCCTTACTTAAGGTACAGAAACTACCTACTATATTCGAGCTAAAATTTGATAATCCGATTTCGCCAAAAATACTTTAGGAACCGCGGTAAAAAGGGATTTTTACTTTCTCTAGTACTTAGCTATAGCGAGTAGAGGAAGTATTACATTCTACCCAAAAATTCGATACCGAGACTTCACAAAAATACACGTTTTTACGTTCCCAAGATCCGATAAAAAGGCAGTTTTAGAAAAAAGGTGCGCGCGCGGGCGTGTGTGTGAACAGCATCACTAAAAAACATGAAAGGTCTGCTAAATACCAAACTTGGAACTTAATCCCAGCGTTTTCCAAGAATAAGAGACGAAGATTTTCAAGGAAATCCCTCCCACACCCAAACTACCCTTTACATGGAAAATATTTCGTTATTTTTTATTTTCTCAAAAATGACTGACGATTTTAATTAAAATAACACATATTTAAAATATTTGCGTGACAAATAAAATGTGTATCATGAATTTTCTGGGAGTAGGATTTGAAGTCCTCTTCCATTCTGAAGGACATTTGTATAACTGGTAAATTGTAGACTGTCGTTTGAGTCTACTGTGCTCCCCTTGTACCTACAACAAAATAGCAATAAAACCATTTTTGCTGAGGCTTATCTCGATTGACAGGAAGCAGGTGGAAGAATAAGCTTTTATAAGAATTGTTTATAGAAGAGTACTATCGGCAACGTTATGAAAGCGCTTGGAGGAGGGCGCCAGTATTTTTCTTGATGCTGCCTATTGTCATCAAGACTAGGGATCAGACGGGAGTGAGGAGAAACCGGTAGGGGAATGAAATTACACAATGAAAACAGTACTACATTTGCAGACCTCAATCACGCTAGTAAGTGCAGTTGGGACAGCGGATGTTTTCATTATCTGACTGTCTTTCCGTGCCCCGCCCACTTGTTTCGCAACTGTTTAGTTCCTCTTTCCACCACACGCATTCATATCGTGGTCGACTAATAGGTACTGTTTTTCCCGTTCGTGTACCCAAATAATTCTTTACTAGGAAACTATTTTGTTAATGTTTATTTTGCTCAACGGCTGCCATGTTTTTGTTTAAAATATCACGTGTTTGAGATAACAGTTTGACAGAAAAATGTATAACGAATCTTCGGAAGAAAAATGCATTTTAAGTCCTTTTTCATTCTTCAGAAAGTTGATATAACAAAAACCCGTGTCGGAGGCAATAGTTTGAATGAGAAAATATTTAAGAGAGGCTTCTGTTGAAAATATATTTTTGTTAGAAGAAAGTAAGGGAATGAGGGAGAGTAAATTAATTTCTAAACCTATTTATGCTGGCCAAGGAACTTAACCTCTTCTTTCATTCCGCTTCATAAAAAGTAATTTATGCATTGAAAGTAAAAAGAGCCAACATGTAACACTTCCGAAATTGTATATTGCATCATGTTATCTTAATAAACATCTTCAGGCACACCGGCGGCGCGATATGATCCTGGCAATTGACAGCGTCGTTAATAAATACATAAATAAATAATAATCAACTAGAAGAATAGGAATGTGGAGATATAATACATCAATGCAACTATAGCACATGCGAAGGAAAAGTCGAAATGCTCGATGCAAGTATAATACATTATGTGTGTTACACCTAGGAAAATAATCGCTGCGCTTTAGCTTGTGAACATCCCATCGAATAAATGAAATATATTATAATTAAAACACCTATTTTTAGCAGTTGAACTACTTACTAATGCTGGCGTGCATAAAAAGTGGCCCCATTTCCTTAGATCGCAAGTGTTTTTCCCTCCGTAAGGTTCCCACCTTCTCACCAACCAACTTTTGACTCCGCCCGTCCGGTATAAGTCTGTATGTTACTGGCCTGAAAAACAATCCGGAGGCGTAAAAACTAACCAATGAACGATGTCTATAATATGTGTGAAATGGAGGGGTGTTTAGGATACCACCTCTACGAAACTGCTTCGCCACATTGGCATACAAGGAAAGGCTAAACCAATTACAAATAATTCGCCTTCTAGAGGAAGGGTGAAAATTGTGTGTATATCTGGTTGAACTGAACGACAGCTAAGACGTTAACATATACGAGAGCTTTCATCAGCGACATGAAGACGAAGGTTAAAGTTGTTGCCGCTACTAAACGGCAATAAGAAAACCGGCATTAGAAAATGCTAGTGTAGCATGAAAATATAAGGTTTGAGGTGGTAGCGTTACGCTTCGGAAGTTCAGTCATACTTTGGGGGAGGTAAAGTACCCTGTCAATTTAGTGGCTAGAATTATACTCCAAAAACAGTGGTGGTCACGCTGGTATGTGGTGGGGCTAGATTTTTTTCAGTACCAGCATGAACAGCTCGTTCCGTTATGGGCTACATTTTATGCACGTTAGTATACATATTTAACTTTACTTGTTCAGAGAATATTTTAATAAAAGCTTATATAGGTTATTATCATACAACGAGATGACTGTGATCTAGCCAGTTGATATGATGCAATTTCTGGCCAAAATCGTACAATCGCCTCTTTTAACCCGTCTATCAACAGCCAGCGGAGGCATATTCTGGCTCTTTGCTACATCTGTAACACTGAGATAGGTATAGATATTGAGTTTCGGATATGTAATTTTTAAGCGCAAGAGGTTCAAAATGAGATAGCAATTAAAATGTCATTTATTCACTATCGTCGAAAAGAATAGTATGCAGTAAACATACATTAAATGGAGTGCAGAATCTCTGAAGTGAAAATACCAGATAAACTCCTTCGTTCGTAAATATAACTTGTATCGTGATATACTATTGTGCTCCTAAAGGCGTTTATGTAGACAGTTTCATAGCTTCAATTATATTCAGAAGACTTTGCACCTCATGGAAGAAGTGTGCAGGGGCACCGTAATGATCCTACCAAATGCACAGCGAACATTGAAGCAGATACTAGCAAAAGGATAGAAAATAATTTCTAAAACTTGCTAAGGAATGCTAAAGCGGAGGTACAATGAAGTGGATAAGGAGTTACATGTATTTTATACTTATGTGTACACTGTATATCACAGTTATTGTATTATAGTTTTAACACACCATTTGTATCAAACTTTGCCTTGAGCTATTCAAATTACCAAATATATTCAACGATAACTAACAATCGATTATAATAATAACAAATTCTACAGTAAACCAAAGCTTAAATGTAAGTATATATTTGATTCATGTATAATATATTATTCATGGTTAAGGTATATTCAGAAATAAAATAAAATACATTGCATTGAAAATAAATTTATTGGATTTATTATTTAAATATCTTGCCTTCCAAACTCTGAAAACCTGAGATAAGAGTCAATATTGTCAAGACTAACAGCTAGTAAAATTTTAAGTATTTCTTAAAATCCAAACGGACACCAAGAAACATTCAAACAATTAGATACCGTTGTACACACAGGCTAGTATTCTCAACAATTACGAAATAAAAATGTATCCACCAGAAGCTGAATTCTACCACACAGGAAATACATTTGCCATACCAACTGTGTGAAGCGCGGGATAAATTCAAACCAAACATTTCAAAGTTTACAGTATCTGTATTTATAAGATCTTCGAGCGCATCCACCAGGAGCCTCCTCAGACATCTACACCACATCATTCCTCAACCCATACCCTTATTTTCAACTTGCCACTTCAACTCATATTAATTCCACCTAAACATATATGTTCTCAAGCAGTTACGAAACTATTTTTAGATCTAAAAGGTAACAGATTAGCCCACTCCGTCGATTCGTCACTATACTACGGTCTTAATAACAATAATGCAATATCGCAACCCACGTGTTCAACACGAATTTGCTGTTGGTATATTTTATATTTGTGTATGCAAATGACACTTTACCAAAGCTTCGGCCAACTCGCGTGCGTGTGGACGCTTTCTAAAACTCGCCTAATATACTAATTAATTAGCTTGTAATGAAAAAGCTGAATTGGAAATGGACAATCTGTCCTTGGAAATTTCTGATACGGCTTTCCTTACTTCAAACCTTGAAACTTTGCCCTCTAAGTAACATGGGTTTCCCTGGCTGAATTTGCAGAACGTTTTCTTCTATTGAAATGCATTTTCCTGAATGCAGCCATATTAATTTTCCTCGAAGATAGCAAATACGTCCATCGTGATGGCATGATGCAACATGTCTGCCTTTCAACTGCGGGACTAAACCCCGCTTCTATAGAGAGAAGTTGCTCGGTTACTCTTCAGGTGCCTTGGCAACTGTGGATCACGTGTTAGCTTCGGTTTGTTCATTCTCTGAATACATGAAACAACTCAGGAAATGCTGAACATAAGGGGCTAGAATTTCATATTTAACAGCTGCAATTTTGTCAATAAGTACAAAATTAATGGTAGTTATATACAGAGTACCTAAAGCTATTTAAAAGCAAACTGATGACTAAAACAACAAAACTTGGATTATATCACACGACAATAAGGCCAGACGTCGCATATAGATGTGAAATGTGTGTGCTAAACACAGACTAAGGAGGATTTTTGAACTAAAGGAAAGAACTGGAGAATTAAAACGTAGAAATAAATGAATTAGAAACCAAAACTTAATTAATTTCGTAAGAGCAAGTAGACTGCATTGGTTTTGCATATACAAAGGTGGATGAGCAAAGATTTCTTAAAACGTTTCATAAATGGAAGTCAATAGAGAAAGAGTAGTGGAACGAACAAAACCTCGCTGGCAGGACAACGTCATGGCCGACATACAAGAATGAGAATAAATGACTGAAGGATTCTAGTGGACAGAAATGCGTGGAAGAAAACTGTTGAGAAAGCCAAAACATTCGAATCTGAAATTGTAGTGCCTTAAGAAGAAAATATGAAGAGTAACCTTAAAAGTTTACCATTTTTGGACGAAATATTAACGATTCTACTTAATTAATTCTAACGCGCACCTACGTTTAACAATTTGCAGAGACATACGAGAACCCCCCTAGCATGCACCTTTTCCCCGATAAATGTCAGTTTTGGCGAATTCCAGGTTTATCGGTGCCATCATTAATCACCCACGCGTCGCCTGCGGTGTTTAGGAAATCAGCAGCCGTTAAAACAGCAACAAAGGCCAGGGATATTTTTAAACCTGTACCAATCACTTAAATATAATACGAAAATAAAACCTGCTTTTCGAAACCTTTTTATCCAGTCTTTGGAAAACAGACAGAGCTAAAGATGCTGTGTTCTATTCCTAAGAGATCCAAAAGCGATAGCAGTTTATGATAATTTTTTCCGACTTTCTTCAGTCTGTTACTTGTTAATTCTGTGTTCATATTCTAATTTTAAAAGTCAAAAGGATCGAAAAAAAGTACAAACTTTCATCTGAATAAACACACTATTAATATGGACACCACGCACTGTATTACTAATTTTAGAGTGAAAACCGACCATTTTTGGGAAAGAAAAAAAAAACAAGGATTTAATCTCTATCTACTTATTCGTTTATTTATTCCAATTATGGCCGCATTGTGCTAAGGGAATGGTGCAGTAATTACAAGTGCAAATAGATAAAGAACACTAAAGAGAAAAATGATATAATGCTAAATAATACAGACAGAAAAGAGCAGAGAAGTAACAGACTAATAAAATTATGGCCCATAAGACAAGTAGATATTCTGGCCTCCCAATACTATCTCTAGGATTTTTTGTCTTGTTACGTTCCTCTTAGGTTTTCTATAATCTTAAAACTGTTTTTTTCAGGATTTTATTTGTGGATCGCTATTACTAATACCAATAATTTGCTGCTTTTCTTATTTTCGGCTACACGCATATGCTTTAGGTTTTCATACGCTGAAAATGGTTTCTTTAATAAATGCTAATACCAATAAGTTTTCTGTTTTTTATGTAAGTAAAATGTATTTATAAAATCTTCATAAAAGACACACAATATATTTTACTGGCTTATGTTTGCATTTGTTAATAACGCAGTAGATAACTAAAAGCATATCAAATAATTATGCAGCCAGAACGATGTCTTATTACCACTTTATTTTTCTTATTTTAGTAAGATTTATTTAAAGGTAGATATTTCACAAGCGTTTACCCTATCAAAAATTACTCACAATAAAACATACATAATGCATTTCATCGTTTCTCTTGCTTTGTGGGAGGGGGTGTCGTTTCTGTAGATAACTATATAGGTATACGTCCAAATAGTCTGGCTTGAAATACTTTTATCGTGTAGCACATTTTTATACTGAATAAAAAAGGGTTCTTTCCACAGAACATAACGTCATTGAAGCACAGGTCATAGGTGCTAGTGCTGGGAGATTCTAGGGTAATTTTCCTGTATATGTTTGTTTCTCACTGCAGTACTGAACAAATCACCTTCATGTCTTTAATGCCAGGATTGTGTTACTCTGCAGCTTCGAAGAACAGCCTCCTACTAGTCCGGGTACTTATTTTCTGGAAACATTGCCCATAATATTCAAAGCCATTTTTCGTGCACTTTCCAAGCAGAGAACAGCTTCTGGTATTCATTTATAATATAGCTTGATACATGCAAGGGAAGCAACAATAGTGGGAGCCTAGGGTAAATATGTACCCATCATATGAACTGAAAACTACGATTTAGGACACCTCTCATTTAGGCAATTTAGGTCCCATGAAATTGATATATTTAACCGCAGACAGTGTGAAACATTAACATCCTGAAAATGTGTATTAAATGGAAAGGAAAAGAATAGGTTAGAACCGAAGAATCCAGCCCTAATAATCACTTACTGTATCCAACTCTGTTACATATTATCCACATCAGCGGGTTCCCTATCACACGCGTTGCCATTTTATACTATAAACGAAGCTTACATCCACGTTAAAAGGCTTTCTACACTTCTTCTTCCTTTACGGTTTAGGTATTTACCTGTTCCGGTCTCATGTTTGTTGAAGCCACCTTTTTCGGGGTCGTCCCCTAGGTTTGCTTGGGTATTCTTTCTTCCGGCATACGGTGGGGATGTTCAACCTATTTATTTCTATATTTTTCTATCTCTTCCAATAGTGGTTGTACTTTCAGCTCTTCTCCGATTGCCTCATTTCTAATATGTTTCTCTCTTGTACAGCTTTTAACTGATCGTAAAAACCTCATTTCAACTGCTGTGTCTTACTTTTATGTTTTTTTTTTTAACAGTACATGCTTCGCTTCCATAATTTATCATTGGCACTGTCATAATGTATAAAATCTCAACTGTGTTTCTCTCCTTACCTTATTCTTAAAGGATCGTTTGATAGTTCCACAGACTGCTTGGAATTTTTGTATTTTTGTTTACATTCTGATCTTGGTCATATTTCTAATGCCTCGGCTGTGATGTAACTTGTTATACTTGTTCCATTACGTTGTATTCTAATACTAGCTTTGCATACTTGGAATACATAATAATATAGTTTGAAGTGAATAAGTATTTCCTATTTTAAGTATGAATGCATGTTTATCTGTTTTAAATATGAGAATTTATGTACACTCGGTCAAACTAAAAGTGGCCGGTTTCTTGAGCAGAATTTTTTTAATTTTTTCGAAGGCCCTTCGAGTGAGCGCGCGGTTCACAACTGTCAGCTTCTGTCCGCCGCTTTCGCTAATTCTATAATACAAGCCACAAGGCACTGTTTTGGACTACCTTCACACCGTGCTTGGCGTGGAGCACCGGTCAAACCTTTACAACTCGTTTTACTGTAATATAATTAAATAACATTGCTTGTGTTGCTTCACTTTACTTAAAATATAATTACAATATTGGTGAAAATTGTGGTCATAAAATTAAATTGACTGATTATGAAACCTCCTTCAGACCGATAAATTAATGTTGCCAATAAATGGTTGCCATCTACCGGTATGACGGTAGATGGCAACTACTATAATACTAAACAAACGCCACAAACATAAAAATGAAGAAAACCTGTTATATTTTACTCGTGTATTTAAAATAAAAGGGAAAAAAGTTGAGTAGGTCTACGGAGATTTGAAGCCCAAGGAAACAGTAAGCTAGAATGCTGCAGTAAACGTGGCATTTTAACGAGCTTTAGTCATACTCCACTTGAGAAGCATAAATCAATAGTGTGTTTTTGTTACAAATATTCAATTTTGAATCACTCTGAAACACCTGTCTGTTTGAAATCCCGTATATTAATTATTTTCTCGTAAGACTTTTGTGATTATAGTTGTGTTCCCCATTATGACTACTACAAGAATATATGCAGTCTTGCGAACAAAGCTTGGTGTTCAGAGCTCCGTTTCTCAGACGCCGGCCAGTTTTAAATTGACTGACTATACCATATACGTCAGCCTTTCAGAAATACAAGAGTGAAAGTGTCCATCTTCACTCAGCCAGTGAAACGAACGTTCTCACTTAGAAGAGTCTTAACACATTCGTTTAAGCAGTTGCCCCTAAGCTGTTCCGTATTGTCTTAGGCGCTCCATAGTACCACGTTTGCTTCTAACACCTACACCACTTGCATACCTGAGCACATGATAGATTTCGACAAGGAACCAGTTATTATACATTTGAACTCGAATTGTTCATTGCCCTTTGAGGTTTTTCACTGTACTATGCCAACCACGTTTTGGCAGCTGAACGCACTCCTTTCTTCTAGTGCGTTACTGCTATGAATTCCTAACAACTTGCGTGAACGTAAGGAGAGATTTCCCTTTACAGTTCATCTCATGACAAATAGGAAAACATTTTAATTCACTACCAGGAACCGCAAACTTGGTGCCAACACTGTCGCCATTATACCACCGTGAGTGGCATGGCATAGAGAAACCATAAGGCATAACAGGTGCAATGACACTGCGCAGTATCTTCTATCCTGAAGTTAATAAAACATCCGGTCTTTACTGCAGTTAGAATTGCTCAGTACGTGTGGGTGCTACACAGCTTGCAGAAATACATTCATTATACACAAGGTGATGCGCATAACTTTGCAGTACTTCCTCTAGCATAGGTAATTAGTAGTAGAAAAAGTAAAAATTTAATGGAATTAATTGCTCTTCCACACAAGCCGTGTGTTGGACAGGGTTGGAAAGGTAGAATCAGACGACTGGAAAATTCAATGCCATAGTCGGGATTTGAACCACGGATCTCCCGTTCGCCGTCCGGTTGCTCTAACCACTGAGCTACCATGGCAACATGCTGGCAGGCATTAAATTCTCCAACTGATTCGCATTTTTACCGGTAAACCACAAGGAGATCTCAAATTGTATTGAGATGACATACCCCAATGGCGACTTACAATGTTGTAAGTACTTTAAGTTCCGGGCTTCATAGTTTCAACCATTATTAGGTCAATTAATGGAATTAATTTGTTTATTTTTTATTTAATTCCATTAATTGACCTAATAGTGGTTAAAACTATGAAGCCCGGGACTTAAAGTACTTACAACATTGTAAGTCGCCATTGGGGTATGTCATCTCAATACAATTTGAGATCTCCTTGTGGTTTACCGGGGAAAACGCGAATCAGTTGGAGAATTTAATGCATGCCAGCATGTTGCCATGGTAGCTCAGTGGTTAGAGCAACCGGACGGGGACCGGGAGATTCGTGGTTCAAATTCCGGCTATGGCATTGAATTTCCCAGTCGTCTGATTCTACCTTTCCAAAAATTTAATTATTTGAAAATTATCCAGTATGACCTTTCTTCTACCGAATCCTCATCTTGCAAGATAATTACGTGAGAATGATGCCATTTTTTTGGTTTTTCGTTTTTCTGTACTTTAGTCTTGGTCTTCACTTGCGTTCAAACTGGAAGACATAAATGTAGGTAAGTGTTTTTTATGCTTTCGAAGCTGCGGTGAGCACTAAACGATTCTTAAAATCTGATGTGATTCAAGGTCAGGAGTAGTAATACCTACAGACAAGCACAATATCTATGAATAACATTTGCCAAAATATGAAATAAAAATTCCTAAATATTTTAATGCACAAATACATTTGTCCCTAGATTTTCAACACTGTTTTGCACATTATGTGTTGTGTATATTTAATAATATCATAAAAATAAAATATAGTAGGTCAGACAGATTTTATAGTATTTCATAAAACCTTGCACTGCGCGGACAAAATAAATCAATGGTTACTCTGGTTTAACATCTGTTACAGCTCGCTAAAAGTAACTTCTCAATATTTTCTATCGAAAACTTGCAATTTCTGACAAGATAGTTTGCAGGGTACGATGGATTCTTCTGCAGCAGTAAATCGATTTTAGTAAAAATGGTTATTGCTACAGGAAGAAGACTAAGTAGTCCAAATCTGTGCATGTATTATTAGTAAATATGCAAGATAACTTAGTTCCCATTTAGAAAATTAGCTATACGGTAACACGCCCACATGCGCAAAACGAAGATGTGCGCTCATCCAGGCGATACGGGGAGATGTAGTCATCACCATGCTTTCCCTAAATATACAAGATTTCAAATCTGTAAGTGCTGCACTTCACCTTAGTCGTCACCTTTAGAAGGCCCATAATATGAATTATCTTTACTTTTATATCGGATTTTGCCGAATATGAAAGGTCTGGACAAATTTTATTCAAACTCGTATAAAATTTGACCCTATTCACGCAGCGGTTCAGAAGTAGTTTTTTCGACGATAAGTTTTCTTTTTTCTAAAACCTCCTTCCGCTCATGCTATCATGCGTGGTAAGTTGAAATTACTGCACTCCATGCGTTTTGCATTTTTGCCGCAGTTGTTAATAAGATGTACTTAATCCTGTAACTATTGATATATTTTATTTATTGTTGCAGAGATGCAATGTGATCATATTTGATACTGCAGTTTACCATTTAAATCCTACCGTCTTTACTTCCCTTTATTTATTAACATTTACTTGTGATTAAATTTACACAGCATTTAAATATAACTCTTTCGGCGCAAGCTGCCATCGCACCTACGGTTGTTGACTGGCGGTCAACACTACCAGTCGTGAGTAATCGATCACCAGTCTGCAGAGGCTAAACGCGGTCGAACTTTATATTGCTTTTGAATAGCTGAGAGTAATTTTATTTTCCGGTAAATATTTCTATAACTCAATATCCACGAAAGAATAGTTTGCAACACACATGCTTAAGAGCTTTGGATAAACTCGGAAGTGAAAATATGCTAGTTCGTCTCGCATTTTCAAACTACTTTCTTGTTCTATAAAGGTTCACCGTCGCAATATATAATATTATAAAGACGAACAAAGCGATGCTACTCTACCGTAGTGAATGCATCTAAATGTGTTAAAGGGCTTCTCCTAGAATCAAATCCTGGCAGATCATTTGTTCACACTGCTCAATATTCCATCCCGAAATTCGTATTGGCGCGCGAAAGTTGCCACTGTCTCCCATATTATACATCATCGGTCTATATCTTTATTCTATTTTCTTCTTTAAATTAACGTTGTTTATCCAGAGATCTCCGCTGGACAGCAGGATACAGTCCTTGGATGCCAAGCCTCATTTACAAGTATCAAGTACCTACCTGCTCTTGAAGACCGGTTCTTGAGGAAACGGAAAATGCTTTCTTCGAAGACAGCGGATGCCACGATCATCATTACTTTCTGAATTGCTATGCCCTTGATAATAATCTGGTTCTTTTGAACGGAAAGAACTCTGTAGGCATATTTTCTATCCCCTTCTTCTTGTTAGCAGAGATAGAAACCAATGTATCTGCCAGCTTTAAACTTCAAGGTTTTATACTACAGAATATTAAACATTTGTAATAAGTTACATGGATTACGAAATTGTATTGTTACTATTATTCAAATAAGTCAGTTCATTTTTACAATTAGTATGATCCTGTTAAGGCTGAGTAACAAGAAATTGGAATGAACAATATACAGGGTCCTTAAAAAATCACTTCAAACTTAAAACACATAACCACTGTAATATTTGAATTAGGAAAATAGCAAAAACACCACTGTTTGGCAAACGAGATTTGATTTTTACTTACTCTACTAAGTAGAATAAGTATGGGAAGTATTGCATTCCACCCAAAAATTCGATACCGAGATTTCACCACAAATACACGTTTTGAGGCCTCCTGAATCCAAAAAATGTATTTTTGCAAACATGTCCGTGTGTGTATCTCTGAACAGCATAACTCAGAAACGAACAGTCGGATAAACACCAAACTTGGTACTTAGATTCAGTATCTCCCAGAGATGCGACACGAAGGTTTTTAAGAAAATCCCCCACTACAGATTACCCTTTACATGGAACATTTTTCGAAAATTTTAATTTTCTCAAAAATGGCTATAACGATTTTGATTAAAATATCATATATTTAAGATACTTTCATGGCAAATAAAATGTATATCTTGAATTTTCTGGGAATGTCTCCAAAAGTGCTCTTCATTGTGAACGACGTTTACATAACTGGTAAACCATAAAAGATAGACAAAAGTTTACTACACAAAAAATGTAGATCGCGTTAAAATACACAATTTATGTCATACATTTTTTGTTGTTGAGTGAACCATTTTCAAGATATTGCTTGTTATTCCCTTAAATTTTCCAATACTTATTTTTTCAAATGGGAATTCGTTATTAATTTTTTTTGTCCTGGTAATGCAAAGAGAATGGAATACTGAACATAGCGACGAGCTCTTAAAATATTTGACTCGCTTAAAGCCTACCAATTCCCCTTGCATCTACAAGAAAATTAGCAATAAGATTAACATCTCGATATATCGATTAACATGAAGCATATGGAGAATAAGCATTTGTAAAAATGGTTTGTACAAGAGTAGAGAAAGTCATGTGAGTGTAACACAAGAATTTTTGATTAGTTTCGTTTTGCATTACAGTCCCTATAGTTGTAATTTTGTTGAATAAAACATTAATAGACAGCCTCTTTGGTCTAGTTTTCAAATCCAGAGATGTCGGGTTCGATTCCAGGCTGGAGAATGGGATTTTTCGTTAGCCTGGATTATTTTCCATTCTCTCTATAGTCTGGAAGTATGACTATAAAAACGTATGTGTAAAATTGATGTTTAAACAGAAAACCCAAAGATCAACATTGTAAAACAAACTAACTTCATTGTCGATGTGCAATTGTTCCAAAGGCAAAACCGCAGATATGACAGATGTTTAAAGACGAACAAAACAAAACAATGATGTGTAAGCTACAAGCCACGACTCTTATTAAAGTTATTACTAAATGTTGGATTACAGTTGGTGCAATTCTATTATGATTGCAACAGGAGTCCTCAAAATCTGAGAAGATTTAGAACTTCAGTTAAGCCCACTTCCGTAGTGTGAGGATTAGCGTGTCTGCCTCACGTTCAAGAGGTCCATAGTTCGAATCTCGGTTAGGGTGGGTTATCTGGTTGAGGTTTTTGCCAGGGTTTTTTCTTATCCCGAAAAGATTAATTCGGTTAACTAAGCTCTATGGACCCCGAGGTTAATTTGAGCATTATTTCTCCCATTTCATTCATTCATGTCCGAGACAACCTACCCGATTAAAGGACATTCCACTGCTATGTACAAAATCTGATGCGATACATTCACATGACTTTCTCTACCCTCTATCTTTTATTAATGGGTATACAAACTTGTCCTACTAAAGTTTATTTTTCTATCTACTACATTTAATCCAAATAAACCTTTGCAAAGCTAACTACATTACACATTTCATTATAAATGCAAAGAGAACAGCGATAGTCAAATGTTTAAGAACTGGACGCTATATGCTGGTCTTAAAATTCCATACTGTTTCCATGCAATCGGGAGAAATAATTGAAAATCGATGGTACTTTAAAAGAATGACAAGTATTAAATCATTCGAAACTTTAATAACGGATACCTCAGAAACGGCTTATGCCACAAAAACTTATTTTAAGTAAATTGTGCGTTTTAAAGAAATACATATTTTTATGTGGTTCGTTTTCGTCTATCGCTTTTACGTTTACAAGTATACAAGATTCCTAGGACTTCCTAGGCTATTCCCAGAAAATGCGAGAAATAATTTTATTTGTCATGTAAATATCTTTCATATATGGTACTTTAATCAAAATCATTAGCCATTTTTTAGAAAATAAAAATTTTCGAAAAACGTTGCTTTGAAGAGTAGTTGGAAGTGGGAGATTTTCTTGAAAATCATGTGGCATCTTTGGAGGATACTAAATTCAAATATCAAGTTTCGTATTTATCCGACTTTTCAGGTTTGAGTTCTGCTGTTCACAGACACACATGTTTTCAAAAATGCTTTATTTGCATTCAGGGTGCCCTCAAAACCTGTATTTCCGGTGAAATCTCGATATCCAATTTTTGGATGGAATGCAATACTTCCCATACTTACTACACGTAGACAAAATAAAAAGTTTTAGAATATGCACATTTTCTATTCGTAATTATAGGAATTGAATCAGGAAATAAACCAATATGGTTTGCATTATCCCCAGATCTTAATCCGGCCGACTCGAAGAGTTAACTTCAAGAACGAGCTTTCCTGGTACATTCAACAACCATACTTCAACTGAAAGATGCCAAACTGTATTACATGGCCTTATCTGCTGATATGTACGTTGTGCATGATATATTACAAATAATTACATACATATATATAGATCAGACAACGGTAAAAATCAAACCCCATTACTTTCCCAACACATGATCTTTTTAACCACTATTAAATATTATAATATTTATAACACTTTGAACGATTTTTGAAATATATTACAAACTGTGTACAACAGGACTTTGAAAAGCAGATAGTGCAAATAAAATTAATTTAGAAACTGGAGACAGTGTATCTATTAAAGCTCTGATACTGTCCTCACTCCTGGTTCTGCCTAAGAAACCATTCATTACCTTCCTGCATTGTACGACTATCGTGATGTCTACACAGAAAAGACCAGAATTGGAAACCCTGTTCAGATTTTAGGATTAAACTTTTCCCTTTAAGTCCCTTAACGTGGAATTTTCATCAGGCATTGGGTGTAGTGTGTTTCTCTTAAGCTCTAGTAAAAACTAGTTTCATGGCTTCAAGTCAGAACTGTATTCCTGTTTAGTTCTTTAATTCATGTTTGGTGTTTCAGGCAACAAGATCTTGTAAAGTAATGAGTGAAGTGGTAGAACATACCTACAATAAGCTAGATATAGACAATTCTGTATTTGCAAATAAGGTTATTAAAGCTATCGTATCAAGGATTTTCACAATTTACTATGTGTCGAATTCAAATTGCGCCTTGAAAATGTACATATTTCATAATATTTTGATAACATTTTCATATTTACAATTTGTAAAATTTGTATTTCTTTGCGTTTAAAAATAAATGTTACTTTCACATTTTGCAAGATTTTGTTTTCCCTCCCTTAATAGTTCCATTAACAATTAACCGGACCTTCCCGATATTTATAGATAACTATTCTTACAAAAACCTAATTCTTTTATCTACTTCTTGTCGTTTCTAACACTCCGCATATGGCCTATGACCTTCGGGGGTTACGTAATTCCACCAAGCGATGACTGGACCCATTTCTGAGGTGGAGGCACCCAGCGGGCGAAATCCGTTTCCTTCGATAGTAGGGTGATGATGATGATGGCAATGGAATGAGAACCTACAGCTTTTACCATGGATTCCGAACCACGTTGAGCCTTGGGTATACTTCATATGAGCAAGTCAGAGTGAAGACGCGGATAGGGCCGACTTAAAATCGCCACCCCAGAGCCGGTAATCAAACCCTGGATCCTCAGTACGAGAGCCGGAAACGGAGCCCTACCCGGCGCCCACCTACTTCTTGTTAATCCAGGTAAACAATTCGCATGTGCAGACTTTGATGCAGAATTCGGAGATAGTCACATGTTTAAAGAACATATCGCTATGTGATGGTTTCGTAATTCCATGTTCCTTGCATGACAATGAAAGGACTACATCCCAGTTGAGAAAAGTGTAAGTATTTGAAAATTCAAACCAATAACGAGGAATATATCGGGAGTGGTTAACTCCGCCCCCCCCAAGAAAAAAATTGACATTAGTAAGACTTCGCCTATCTCTTAAGGTTCACCAATTATACAAAAGTTCTACAGAATGAAGAGGACTTCGGAAAATTCAAGACAAACATTTTGTTTGTCGTGTAAATATATTAAATGCGGTATTTTAATCAAAACAGTTAGCCATTTTTGAGAAAATATTTTTGAAAAAGTTTCCATGTGAAGAATAGTTTGGGTGAGTGATTTTCTTGAAAATCTTCGTGTCACATCTTTGGAAGATACTGAACTTACATACCAGGTTTAGTATTTATCCAACTTTTCGTTTTTGAGTTACGCTGTTCACAAAACACCCCCCCCCCCCACACACACACACAACTGGAACTTTTTTCTAAAAATGCTTTTTTGGATTCAGGGGGCCTCAAAATACGTATTTCCGCTGAAATCTTAACATCGAATCCCCGTAAATTAAACTACCCTTTTATATGGAACATGTTTATATAGGGTGAACCAGAACTCCACAAACAAACTTTCAGAGGCTGCTCAGGGATACCTTCCGAGTATTTTGGTATAAGACCCATGGTCTCTGGTGGGTCGTTACAGAGTAATAATGTAATTATTACACTGGTCTGCATTTTCAAACTTTTTGTCAAATGATTTCTTAAAAGTAGGTGTTCTTGAGTAAAGTTTTTATGTTGATTCCAGAAATAACTTCCGTTTTTTTCTATCACGTCAGGTTTTTACACAAAATAAGAAGTATTGTTTTGACAATTTTACTAATGAGCGTAGAAAAGTATTCAAATATAATTTCACACAAGGCAAGTTTTTATTCAAGAAACATTTTAAGATTACTCTCAAGAACTCCCCTAATTTATTTCATGACTACATTTTAACAAAACAAGAAGCCAAAGTGTTTCATTTAATTTTTTCAAACTTTCTCTTCTTTGACTTCCTTACAGATCCTTGAAGATGACTGTCCCTCCTCAACATCGAACAGTAGTCGGCCATCATAGTTTCATTCCATCTCCCCTGGTACCTCCTCTCCATTTCCTTAATATCTTGGTGAAAACGTTCACCCTGCACTTCACTATAATGTCCCAGATTTTCTGGAAAGTAGTCGATATGTGAATGCAGAAAATGCACCTTTACACTCATGTTACAACCCATCTTCTTGAAATGTTCCAGCATTGTTTCGACAATGGCCTTGTAATTAGGATCTTTTTTATTGCCTAAGAAGTTTTCAGTAACTGATCGAAGGCGGTCCATGCTTCTATTTCTCTGTCATTCATTGTCTTCTCAAAATCTTTATCAATTTCTTTATTTGAGCACCAACAAAAATTCCAGCCTTTAATTTGTCTTGTGTGATCAAGGGAAATTTCTTGGAAAGTTACTTGAAGCAGGGTCCATCCTGTGGTAGAGCCCTTACAAATTGCTTCATCAAGCCCAATTTTATGTGTAGTGGCGGAATCAGTATCTTTATATCTCTATATTTTTGAAGTGAAATTGTGAAAAAACTGTACGCGATAGAAAAAAAAACTAAAAGCAGTTCTGAAATCAGCATAAAAAGTGAGTCAGAATCACTTATTGGTTTTCAGTCGTCCGATATCATGCAGACTAGTGTTATTTATTCGGTTTGTCACCCTAAGAAACCTGTATAATATGCAATAACCAAAACGCACAAACTTACAGCACACAACAGAGTAATGTAACATCCCGGAGACGAAACCGTACACTTTTATCACAGTGTGTTCAATCTGATTTGTCAGTGTACTGTAAGTACAATGCGTAACAAATGCATAATTGTTCCCTTACAGGTATTGTTCAAAATGTCGACTACCATGATCACGACAGAGTGTACAGCGATGCAACATCGACTGTCTTACACACTCAAGCATTCCAGGAGTTTGGCGTACTACTTCCACGACTGCGATAATCCTAGCAACCAGGTTCATCCGAGAATCGACCGGAGTCTTGTAAACTAGGCTCTTCACATGCCCCCAGAAGTAGTAGTCCATTGGCATTATGTCTGATGGCCGAGTTAGTCATGGAACACGAGCAATCCATTATCGCCCAAAATGAATATCAATGTGGTTTGTAACATCGAGTACAAAGTGTGCCGGCGCCCCGTCATGTTGAAACCACATAAGCTGACGAATTCTCAGCGGCACATGTTATAGGAACTGTGGAAGGATATGTTGAAAGAATGTTTTACATGACTCCGTTCTGAGTATCAGAGAGTACTTAGGTCCGATCACAAAATCGTTGACAATACCAGCTCACACATTCACAGCAAACTGCTGTCGACAGGATCGAAACAGCAGTGCATGTGAATTTTCGTAATCCCACACATGCCTATTCCTACTGTTGAACGCACCGTCTCTTGTAAACTTGGCCTCGTTTGTAAACAGCAAACCAGGAAAATTGTGGTTTTCTGCACACTGCTGTAGGCATCAATTTGCAAAATCGAAATGGGAAGTCCGCTGGCTGCAATGATTGCACCTTCTGTAGATGATAGGGTGCAACTATTATTCATGTACGACTCTCAAAACGGTTGATTGGCTTGTGTTCAGTACTTGTGTAACAGGCCGTTTACTAGCGGCAGGATTGTCACAATCGCGTGTAACACATTCTCTTCCAGGTCGGGTGTTCTGGCATACCTCGCATGATCAGTGTCTTTCGTTCTACTAAATAACTGATCTGGTATACAAACTGTTCAAAGATGGACAGTGGATCAGGAGCTGGAACTTATGGGGGATCTCCTAGAAGTGATATAACTATCCCTTTAGGAAGAAATACAACAATATTCCAGGCTGAAGTTTATGCAACTGAAAATTGTGTTGGGGAGAATCTCTGAAGGGGCTATTAAAATAGCACCATAAGATTTTCTGCGATAGCCAGGCCGCTCTTAAAGCAATTGCAAGTAACCAGATAACACATCTAAGCTGGTTTGGAACTGCCTACAAAACCTTATACAACTGGAAAAACACAGCAAGGTAATACTTGGTTAGGTACAGGGTATAAAGGGATTATAGGCAATGAGAAAGCTGAGACCTTAGCAAAGAAAGGTTCACTAAAGAATTTATTGGCCCTGAGCCAGTATTTGGCATTTCCTAACCACTGTAAAGAGAACCATTGCCGAATGGGTTTTAAACAACAACAATGAGCACAAGTGGAAGGACATAGACATAGCAAGAGAATGTTGTTAAAACCAACTTTAGCTCTTACTAAAGAAATCCTAAATCTCATTAAGACACAAATGAGGCTGATAACAACCCTCTTTACAGGTAACTGTAGATTAAGGAAACACCTACATATTATGGTATCTCTAAAGAAAACCGAATTTGTAAGTTGTGCAGTGAAGAGGAGGAAATTGCCTTTTACATGATCTTCGACTGGAAGGCGTTAGCCAGACAAAAATATGCATACTTGGGAGTGACTGGTTCAGAAGACCTCCCAGGTAAGAGTCTAGTTGAAAGTCTACACCTCCTTCTTGAAGGTGCTGGTCTGTTTAACTAGAAACAATAAAGATGGAAAATAATACATAGATCTTCGGGTTTCAGTGTTACGGCACATATCCCTACTCCATCTTTATGTCAAACAAATCTTCCATTCTAACACGGAAGGATCCAATTTCTCGTAGGCGCCTATGTACAGATGAAAAATTACTGTGACGTGGTTGCCGTCGGTGCGGGCACAGTTCAGCATAGGGTCGTTGTGCCGCTCTTCCGTTGCATTCAGTGAATCCATATACGAGGTGCATATCGTCCAACTCTTCATCAGTAAACTTATCCATGCTGCTGTGAATCACTGTTAACGCACAACTGTCACTGCCGGAAAAACAAAACCCTAGACAGAACCGAGCAGTACTGAGGGCAAGTTTGAGGGCAACGAATTATACAGGGCATTTATTGTTGTCAACAGCAAGTACCGTGAGCGAATGGAAACAATTTGTTTACAAAAAACAAACAGAGCATATAGTCGACATTTGCATGCTGTGTAGTATTTTCAATGCAATACAGATTGAGGAAGTGTTTTTAACACTTAAATGATTTCAGTCAAATTATATAATATATAAATTCAATAACAGCCCGCCTTAAAGCAATATGTGTATGTAACAATATATAAAAAGTGTATATTACAGTCATTATATATATTTATATTATTGTATACTTGTGTACTAATGTTAAGGAAATGTATTACGTAATTTAATAATGTAGGAGCTGTGAGAATAATAGGTTAAAAGTTGCTAACAATGAGGTAACCTTTAGGCAATAATGAGTAAGAAAGTTTAATACTACTACTAGTTCATTCTTGGAAGCAATAATGTAATTTTTGTGACAGTTTATAAAATAGCCAATCAACAACCAGAAAAAGCTTTAGTTAAATGAAGGTATTCTATTGGATTAGGATTAGCCAATCAGAGACTAAAATGGAGCAAAATTTGCAAATTCAGAAGTCAGTTGCTTGTAGACAATGTTCCTAACCGGACGCGAGACGTGTCCTCGAGAAGTTTAATACGTATTCGTGTGAGACGAAAATAGTTTTACGTGTTAAAAAGTGCAAGTAATTAATAAAAAGATCTCACAGCTCTCTATATTAGTGAAGTGTTATTTAAAATCGTGTCAAGCATTAATAAAAGGAGTGAAGTAAACTTATAATCTGTGTAAGCCTACATTCTTCAGTCGCACCACTCCCTGCTAAGGCATTCATGTCTCTAAAAATAAATACTGACGCAGCCGAGACAAACATAAGTATATAATATTTAAAGAAACAGCCAAATTACAAAGTTAATATTTTTTGGGGGGGCGAAGGCTACCAGAAACTTTTTACCATACGTGCAGTTACAACTGCTTCAAGTTCGGCTCCCCAACAGTCGAAATACAATACAACTCCTCCTAAAATCACCCTTCCTCATGATACAAAGCTAATTGGGACTAAAACCAAGAGAAAAGCAATTACTGTGTAACGAGCCGCCGGAGACCGCGGATGCCTTATACCAAATTCCTCAAAAGGTATCCCTGAACAACCTCTGAAGGTTTGACGGAGTTCTGGTTCAACCTGTATAGTAATATACAAGTATACCTACATTGTGGAAGTGTAACCATAAGAGATAGAAAAAAAATCAACAAAAAAGGTTGAGGCATTGAAATAAGCAATTTACGTCGACTATTCTGCAATATTAACCGTTATCGAAATATCTGTTGTTACTTCTTTAAGTTTTCACAGGTTGAACTATCATGAGGTACCAATAAAACTTCTTAAGGGATTATTTTTTGCCGCATGATTTTATCGGTAACAAAAACTGATGTGCATTATACGAACATTTATGTTTTGATTCCGTGGTATGCAAACGACCAAGACCAACTGCATTATTTGGAATTATTTACATCCAAAAGTGTATTGTGAATAACGTAACCTGTAGAAGAATCACTCTTCATATGTATGCTAGAATATATAAAGGATTATGCAGGTTTTAGGACGTTTCACTAGCGCAAAACTACTGTGGTCATCAGCGCCAGCTTCTGGCTACTATGGAGTTATTCATGTCGAATACATAAGCAATACATACCAAGCAATTACAGGGTTAAGCAACAAAAGTAAAAAAAAAAATACATAAGTTATATACTAAAAAAACTCTCAAGACATTATATACCGGAACTAATCCTCAACAAACACAAGCAGTTAAGTGAGTACTGTCTCAGTTTGAAAGTCATTAACATAAGAGTAGCTACACGATAAAATGTTTGTAAGGAAATCACTGAATTTAACATAGGGAAAAAGCTTGGCGATAGAGGCAGAGTCATCCCTCGCGAGGTTGTAATGGGTAGAGAAATTAATGTGGGTATAACGCAATAGATTTTTAATTGTTTGACATCTATACCCCCATTAACTTCCATGGTCATAATTATGGGAGCTTTGAATTGAGAAGCAACTGCTTAATTCATAGAATTACAGTTTTTTAACCTTTTATGTTAAAATTTTTACTTTCTCTATTACGTACCTGTAGGCAGAGAAGGTATTGCATTCCACCCAAAAATTTCGGTACCGAAATTTTATCGGAAATACATGTTTGAAGTCCCTTGAATTCAAACAAAAGCATTTTTAGAAAAAGGTCCGCGCGCGCGTGTGCGTGTGTGAACAGCATAACTCAAATATGAAGAGTCGAATAAATACTTGTTTTTTAGGTTTATTACCTTCCAAAGATACGACATAACGATTTTCAAGAAAACCCTCCAACCCAAACTACCCTTTACATGGAACATTTTTCGAAATTTTTTATTTCCTAAAATGGCTCTAATTATTTTGATTAAAATGCCATATATTCAAAATATTTACAGGCCAAATAAAATGCATACCTTGAATTTTCTGGGAATAGCGTGTATAAAGTCCTCTTCATTCGGAAGGAATTTGGTATTATTTTTTACAACTGGTAAACGTTAAGCGATAGACGAAAACGTACTAAACAAAACAGTAGATCTCTTTAAAATACAAATGCAATAATAAATTTTTATGACATACGCCATTTCTCAGATACCCGTTATTAACGGTTCGAAATGTTCATTACTTCGTCATTCTTGTCTTGTCAACATTCAATTTTCTGTTGCGATTGCATGGAAACAGTATGGAATTTAAATACCATTTTCTTAAAATGGAACTGGACCACCGTCCAGTTCTTAAAGATTTTACTATCGCTGTTCCCTGTGTACCCTAACAAAAGTGTTGTATAGCTATTTCGTAAATGTTTATCTGGATTTAAATGAAGTAGATAGAAAAAATAAGCTTTCGTAAGAATAATTTGAATACGTACTAATAAACAATAGAGGGAAGAGAAAGTTATGTGAATTTAACACATCAGATGTTTTATCACGAAAACCCTCACATTCACCACCCCTACATTCATACTTCCTTTATGGAGGATAGCGAATTACTGTAGTTAAAGAAAATGTGCCATACCCCAAACAGGAACCGAACCCAGGACTTCTGACTTGAGAAGTAGAACCCTGGCCATTCGACCAAAGAACGTTTGAAATTGCATTTCTTGTATATAACAATTTCTAGTTTAGTCATGAATTCTAGCACCCTGAAATTCCTTGGATTTACTGTTAACAATTTTCACGAAAGTTAGAAACCTTGACATGCGTGTGCTTTCGACAGCTTCTCGCTACGCTTGGGCGACCAAGTTATCAAGGTTCTATAAATTTGAACGTAATTTTATGAAAATCGCATTTAATTAGCATTGGCGTGACTAAAAATCCAAGACACTTTCAAGTTCAAACCTTCACGCGATTTGAATGCACAAAGTAGCACAAGGCGTCAGGAAAGCAATGGTCTAATTGTTTTCAATACGTGTTTTTACCTATATATTGCGCAAGAATAATGGAAAGGAGTGAGGCGAAATGGTGTATAACATTGTCACGGAGTAGTGATTGCCGTTCAGAGACAATGTTTTGGTAGCATACCCTCGGCCATCTAAATTAGAATCGTACAGGCCCGTTTCTTTTAACCCTAGCCTGCATGTACCCACACCCCTCTCCTGATTAACTGAATTATCCACATTGTAGATTATACCTTGCCTAGTACTGGAGACATGATTGCCATGGGGGAAAATCGGTGGTGTTACATTCACATGACTTTCTCTACCCTCTATCGTTTATTAGTGGGTATGCAAACACATTTAATCCTTCCAGAATTTCATTTGCACGAGTCACGCTATCTTTTTTACTTTCTCTATCACATACATAGTAGGTAGAGGTGGTGCATTAAACTCAAAAATCTGATATTGAGATTTCACCAGAAATATATGTTTAGAAGCCCCCTGAAAAAAAATAGAAAAATATCCGTGTGTGTGTGTGTCTAAAAAGCATAACTCAAAAACGAAAAGCCGGATAAATACCAAACATGGTATTTAACTTCTATATCTTCCAAAAATACGACAGGAGGATTTTCAATAAAGTACCCCACCCCCAACTTCCCTTTACAATGAAAATTTTTGGAAGTTTTATATTTTCTCAAAAATAGCTGCAATGATTTTGATTAAAATACACGTATTAAAGATATTTATCGAGAAATAAAATAGCCTGGAATTTTGTATAATCTTGTATAACTAGTAAATGTTAAAACGATAGACGGAAACGCACTACATAAAATATATACATCTCTTTAAAACAGACAATTCCAAATAACTTTTTTGTGACATCAACCATTTCCGAGGTATCCGTCATTAATGGTTCAAATTGACCAATACTTCGTCATTCTTTAAAGTCCTGCCAACATTCACTTGTTTCTCGCGAGTGCATGTAAATAGTTTGAAATTTTAAGACGATAAACACTTGATTGTCGCTATTCTCAAGGGTTTATCTCGATTAAAATCAAGTAGGTAGACAAGCATTCTTAAGAATAATTTGTACACCCACTAATAAACGATACAGTCTAGGAAAAACCATGTAAATGTAATACATCCGATTTTTATTAAACTAGTGTATGTTATAAGATATTTTCATACATAATAAAATGTATATCTTGAATTTTCTGCGAATAGTCTGCAGGTCACCTTTATTTCTGAGTGAATTTTGATAATTCTGTATTGCTGCCAAACCGTAAGAAATAAACAAAAACTTATACATAAAAAATGTAGATGGTGTTAAAACGCACAATTTACGTGAGATGCTCATTGCTATGGGAAATTTCCAACACAATCTTTTGACGTACTAGGGCACCATTCATTTGTTTCTCGTGATGCCAGGGAAACTGGAATCGGAATACAGCATTTTAAGGATTTGCAATAACTAACACTCAGTTCCTGAATCCCCCCTGTGCCTGCAATGAATATGTAATGGAACCATTTCTGCATATATTTATCACGATTAACAAGAAGCAAATATAAAATAAGCTTTTGCAAAAATAGTTTGTAGAAGAGGTACAAAAATAAACAATAATGGGTAGAGTGTCATGTGAAGTAACATAAGGTTTTCTATCACCATTCTGCAAGCTTCCGAATTTCTTTCTTTCAGCCGTTCTCTGGAACGGCGGAACGCTGGAGTGAAATGCTTCTAGCATCACTTATTAGATGTTGGCATTTTGTCTAGAAGAAGGCATATTGGGACTCCATATATGCTGGGGACCGAAAAAAATTTCCGAAAACGCGTTCCTTAGCAAAGTGATTCGATGATTCCTCTGCCACTTTTAAATATATCCACCTGTGAAGAAAGACCAAACGTTACCAAAATTTATAAATACAAATTTTAGTGCTATTAGACACTACAAACCGTCTACTTTAGTTCTGTGTAGCTTTTATAATTGTAAAGCTTTAAAACATGTTAAAGCGTGTTTAAATGTCTGCTGTACTGTCTGTTCAGCGACATTTTAACTAGTGGTTGGAGGAGCCCTTCTAAGCAGGTAGGGGTTTAGCTACTGGAAGAAGGTAGTGTTTACTTAGTATGAGGCAAGAGAGGGGTAAAGACGCACGACACAGGAAAGACTGTTGGCTGTTTTTCACTGTACGCGTCACGCGCGGCGCGTGTTCAACGTCTGTGTACCCTTCTCACCAGCTAAAGTTTTACCTGAGAGATAAGCCACCCACCCCAACAACTAAAACGCCACTGAACAGACAGTAAGCCTAGCTTCCTGTAAAATTGTAGTAAAAACGGTAAGTTTCGCCTACATTAAAGTGAACAAACCGTTCAAGAAAAGCCTCAGGAATCTTCAAATACTACATTGGTTGCAAAGGAGCAGAAAAGACGCGAGGAGGACTGCATATGCACTAAATGCTTTTTAAGCAGCATAATGTCAGAAAGTGTTGTTTTAGCGTTATGATTTTTAAACTCTCTCCCCAGGTTTTCATTTGTCAGTGCATTTCATTTTCAAATTGTTCCTTACTTTTCGGTATAAATCAATGTGATTTTGTATACCTCCTTATAAATAACTGGATAAAAATGAGATGAAATTTTGTTAATATGCTTAGTTTTGACGTTACTGAACAATAATATTCATATTTTGTAAGTTTTGAATAAAAATTGATTATTTAGCATTTATTTTCTCCCAAACTATTTGAATAATAATAATAAACTCATCTACGCAATACAGTATTAAATAGTTTAATGACAAAATATTCAGTTTTTTCAACACATGATTGCATCGTGTGGAGCAGTTTTTCAAAACATAAAAAATAAAAAAAAATTTAATATCTCTGGAACTAATTTAAAATGTACATAACATTTGGTCTACATATTATACATTAGAATTGCTGTATTAAAATTTCAAACGAATTGGCCTGAATTGTGGATTTTTGAAATTCTGTTTGCAAGCCATAAAGAAGTCACAGAATCTTCATCTATAGTCAATGTGATGGACTTTTAATAGCTATAGCAACAAAAACTGCAATGGTCCACCCATGAGTCAAACACTCCTATTACACATGCAGTTCTACTGCAACCGTGTCTTTAGAAGTACGTAACGGCCATTTAAGGCAGTTGAATGACTTGAAAACTGCCGGCCACGGAGAACAAGGACCTTCGCAAGCTAGAAGGGTCAGAAATAACTCTGCGCAAGGCCAACAGAACAGATAGCAAGAAGAATAAAATTAGTCATTGCATAAATTCCAGTGAAACGATAACAGCGATAATGAACAGGTTTGGTGTGGCGCGCGTGCTATTGTCGAATGCTTCGGAACTTCTATTAAGAATAGCTGACGCGTTACATTCACATGACTTTCTCTTCTTTTTACAAATTATTCTTACAAAAGCTTATTCTTCTATTTACTCCATATTAATAGGCGCAAACTTTCAACTCTCTTTTATACTTTTCGTTGTAGGGTAACAAAGTGTATAAAAGAGAATTGAAAGTTTGCATGACCACGAGAAGCAAAGAATAACGATTTACAACGAGAGAAGCACTTAAAAATTAAAATCAATAACACAGAATATTTTGGAAATGGTTAACGCTACAAACAACCTTTATTTGGCATAATTTGTGTGCTTTAACGAGATCTACATTTTTTATGTAGTAAGACTATCTCTTGCGGTTTATCAATTATACAAAAGTCGTTCAGAATAAAGAGGACATCGCAGGTATTCCCAGAAATTTCAACGTATATATTTCATTTGTCGTGCAAATAATTTAAACATAGGGTATTTTGGAAAAGAGATCAGACGACTGAAAAACTCAATGCCAGCGCCGGGATTTGAACCACGGATCTCCCGGTTTCCGTCGGTTGCTATAACCACAAAGCTACCATGACAACATACCGGTTCGACATTAAGTTTCCCAACTGATTCGCATTTTTTCCCGATAAACTACAAGGAGGTCTCAAATTGTACTGAGATGACAAGCCCCAATGGCGACTTACAATGTTGTAAGTACTTAAGTCCCGGGCTTCATAGTTTCAACCACTATTAGGTCAATTAATGGAATTAATTGTTCCTCCACACAAGCCGTGTGTTGGACAAGGTTGAAAAGGTAGAATCAGACAACTGAAAAATTCAATGCCAGCGCCGGGATTTGAACCACGGATCTCCCGGTTTCCGTCGGTTGCTATAACCACAAAGCTACCATGGCAACATACCGGTTCCACATTAAGTTTCCCAACTGATTCGCATTTTTTCCCGATAAACTACAAGGAGGTCTCAAATTGTACTGAGATGACAAGCCCCAATGGCGACTTACAATGCTGTTAGTACTTAAGTCCCGGGCTTCATAGTTTCAACCACTATTAGGTCAATTAATGGAATTAATTGTTCCTCCACACAAGCCGCGTGTTGGACAAGGTTGAAAAGGTAGAATCAGACAACTGAAAAATTCAATGCCATCGCCGGGATTTAAACCATGGATCTCCTGGTTTCTGAGGTGCCTCTGGAAGAATGACATTGCTTTAAGGACTGGTTTCATCAATTGCAAAAATGTATTAATGTTAAAGAAGAATAATTATTTAAAAAAGAATAAAATCATTTAAAATTTTAAAACCAATCCGTGTTTGGTTTTCTAAAAATTTTCAGTGTTGCCTTCATAATGAAATGGACATGGTATAATTCCGTAAATGACAGTATGCCAGCAACAGGATTGCGCTACGTAAACATTTTCTTCTTTCTTTCTCTTTCTCTCACACACGCACACGCGCACGCGCACATACCAATCAGAGTTGCCAACTCAATAAGTCAGACGTCCAGGTAGAATCTATATTTCAACAGAAAAACTGTCAATTCGAGCAGATAAAACTCGTTTCCATTCCTTTTGACGCTACGGAATTCCACTATGGTTGGCAACATGGTAGCAAAACTACCAACGTGAGCAGATAAAACTCTCCTGGTCCCACAACCCAGAACAGCATCTGTGAGCCGAGTACTCGTATAAGCATATTAGCGATGCATCGTGTTAGTATTTTCAAGACAGGTGTTTAATACTATAACCATGAAATGCGAGAGCTAACAAACTTTTAAATCTCCATTTTCAGCACCAGTTTACCGCATTTGCCATTAGTTTTCATTCATTCAGCAAAAAATGAAAGGCTTATACATGAGAGACAAGTGTAGTTACCTAAATTAACAACCGGAATGAGTGTTGAATTTACAATAATTGTAATGCTAAAATATCAATGAATTGAAACTTCGATTGCCACCTTATAACATACATATTTGATAGATGGGTTGTTATTTTCATTGTCAACCCAAATCAGAAGCAATCGAAAGGGCACAATTACAGATGTCTTAAAATTTAGCAGGTTAAGTGGAAACAGAACTGAGTCCAGTATGAATACACACTCGTTTCAATAGATGTGTTACGTCATTATTGTATGCAACCTGAAAATTATGCATCATTTTGACTATCTATCATTTTTATAGTGCTAGAATTGCATAAACGCGTGCCAATAACTCAATAACAGTACTCCAAGTTTTCTTGGCTTATAGAGAGAAGATTAAACCATTCTGTGATACTTTTCTCTGAGCAACGTAGAGGCAAAAACACCTATACATTATTAAATACACAATAATTAAGATCTGAATTTATAATTATCTACCAGGTCACATCACAGTCCATAGCACCTGATCTCTTCTCTCATAGGACTGGAATGCATACAGGTGGCTGTCTTGTTTATCGCTTCAACACACCAGGTAATAACAAGCTAATGTATCATAACATGTGAAGACTCTCTCACGTATGTCAGATATGGATTATTTATTTTCTACAATTTATAATGTTAGATTACATAATATGTTGTATCCAACTGATGGATAATCTTATGACACTTGTGAAAATTGTCGCACGAACAAACTCGTGCCCTAATACAGATTACCCACTATTTGCATTACTATTATTCCGCTAAAATATATATTGACACGAACTTTGATTACTCAGAAGATGTAATTCAATCATAAATAATTCCAAGAATTGGGTATGAATCATATTGAACCTGAAAATATAATTATTCCACAATATTTAAATAAGTTAAAATAATAAGTTAATCTATCTTTAAATAGAATTCTACCTTAATTTTGGTATTATTAGTATTATATTGTACTTCTTGTAGATTAAATATAATTTTATTTTACTTTTTAAGGAAGTTTAATTATTTTTAACTTTTGGATCAGAAAAATATAAAAAATACACAAATATATTTAAATTTCTTAAAGAAACTACTTCGAAAATTATATATTTTGCCCAGCCAAAAATGGCATTCCACATAAAGCAAAGTTTGATACTATAAAACAAATATATATGAAATGCTCAATGGACGGATCATTTATTGAACGCCATGTTATAAATTATGAATATGCATGTACTTAGGAAGTTTTGAGCAGTTTCATCCAAGGTTGCCTGGGATCATTTAATATACATATAATTATGATTCTTCAGCTGAAGTGATGCATGAGCAAATTACTTCACTTATTTCTAAAATAATGCAATTCAACTTTGATGCAAGTTTCTTTACAGAAATTTAGCATCAGGACTAATCAAAGCAGGCAGTGAATTGTCAAGAATTTGCTGGAAGCATATCGCCGACAGTTTTCCGAGGTCATAACGGTGTAGCATTTTGCCATTACCCGAATCAAAGACACGCTATAAACAGTTAAACATGCAGTGAAGGTATGAAGCCTGATCGCAACTTCTGGCCTGCTCATACTTACATTCAAAGAATCTGACAGTCATAGCTATTGTAACAGTTTAGAGAGCGACAGTGAACATTTTTAGAAAAAGGATTAGTCTCAAAACATTTAAATGATGTATTGTTTTTCAAAATATTCCCCTTTAACATCAATATATTTTTGCAAACGATGAAACCATTCCTTAAAACAATGATGCCACTCTTCCTGAGACACTTCAGAAACCAGGATTTTATAATGTTCCACTGCATCATCTGATGAGGAAAAAATGATTCCACGCATTTTAGCTTTAATTTTTGGTAACAGGGCTGTATGGTGGAGAGTCTGTGGTGCTGACCTTTGGGACATCTAGACACCCAGTTGTTAGTTTTGCTGTATGCGACATGCGTTGTTATGATACAACATTATCTTTCTTTTTGGGCGCTTTTTACTAACTTTTTCAAAGCTTTGTGGTAAACAGACATTTGTGTACCAATCGGCAGCAACGGTACTCTGTCTTCTAATGCTATACTAGCAATATGGCCAGTTTAAAAAAAAGAAAAAAATCTTGTAACCATCTACTTACTATCACTGCGAATTCGTCGGACCTTTGTAGGCTTAGGTTCTGTTCGAAAGATCCATCAAGTCGATTGACTTTTTTTTTCCAGGATCATAACAATAATTCCAATATTCATCACCAGTAACAATATTGCAAACCAAATTTGAAGTGCCGCCTTGGAATTTTTCCAGAGTTTTTCTGCACCGATCAATGTGTTGTTTTTGATCGATAGTCAGTTTATGTGGAATCCAATGACAACATGAAGTTTTCTCATGTCTAACTGTTCATGTAAAATATTTTGGATTTGACTCATACCAATGCCCAATGCCGCCCGAATAAATTACTAAGATGTCCGTCGATCTTCTTCAAGCATTGCTAGAACAACGGCAATATTTTCATCAGTAACAGCAGTTCTTGGGCGTCCTTCACGAAATTCATCACTAAGTAAAAAATCGATCTCTTTTGAATTCGCCATACCAATTATAAACTGTTGTCTTTGCCAAATGCACTTCTAAGCCAACCTTCACATTGTTTAAGCGTTAATGACGATTTAAAATCTTAAAACACCATAGCCCGGAATTTTTCTCTAGGCAAGTTCACCTTTGGGTGAACACAACATCTTTAAATGATAATTAAAGAAAACATTAAAGCAAATCGAACACACTATGCAGCAATCAACTCGCAAAACATTAGAAAGCAGCTGTCATATACAAACAAATTTCATTGTTTTTAAAAACATGACGGTCTAAAAATGTTCAATATCGCCTTATTATCTGTTAAATTACCATGGCGTGCTTACGAGTATATGGTGTCTTATTTAGAAGATAAATAATAGCTATTTATATATCCAGTACGGAATTTGGCGTACGTCGTGCATACAATAATGTTTAGTAAAATATCTCCAAATTATATTAAAATAAATGTAATATAAGTACCTACTGTACATACAAAACGCATGGTCAGAGATTCTCACTCCGGACTGAATCCTACGCTATGAACCGTACCAATGCCTCATAGGAAGTGTTGACTGTAACAAATAGAGGTGCGAAATGTACCGGAGCCGCCAATAAAATGCCCCCGTTTTTAATGTTTGAGATTTCGCTAAGTTGGTAACATTTTCTTCTTTTTCAGGTAATTGTTGTGCAAGCTTGAGAGAAAATTTCTTGATGGTTTTCAGCACGACTGAGACAATTAAAATATCTACGTTTTATTTGGAAACAAAATCGCTGGTACAGACACATAGATATCGTAATGAATTTAATTGTCGAGTAGCACCGTCATCAATACTGCATATTTTAAAGAAATTTGATGAACAAGGACTGTTCTTAACCTGAATAAAGGAAACTCAGGCAGACCGAGATCGGCGAAGACGCAAGAAAACATTCCAGCTGTATGGTTGTCAATCAAAGTCCAACAAAAAGACACCGAAGTCGTGCAACAGAACTGATGCTGAGTCCGACGACCATCAGGAGGATTTTGAAATAAGAGCTCAAACTGTTCTCGTATAAACTGCAAGTGAAGTAGTGGTGGTCATATCGAAATTATTGCTGTAAATGGATAATTCTCATTGGAATATGTTTCAAAAGCAGTTGCTCGCATTAAAAAGTGTTCTCACATCTTTCTTTTGTAACTCTTGAGGCAGTATTTTTTAACACTTGAATAATTTCAATTAAATTATATAATATGTAATTTCAATAACAGCCCGCCTTGAAGCAATATGTATGTAATCATTTGTAAAATGTATGTAACAGTCATTGCATATGCTTATATTATTGTAAACATGTTCAATAATGTTATGTGAATGCATTACGTAATTTAATAATGTAAGAGCTGTGAGAATAATAAGTTTAAAGTTGCTAACAATGAGGTAACCTTGAGGCAATAATGAGTTTGAGAGTTTAAATGCTACTAGTCATTATTAGGGCAGCAATAATGTAAATTTTGTGACAGTTTAAAAATAGCCAATCAACAGCCAGAAAAAGCTTTCATTAAATGCAGGTATTCTATTGGACTAGGATTAGCCAATCAGAGACTTGAAATACAGAAGTTTACGGGTTTGGACGGTTGAAATATGTTCAGTTGCCTGCAGACCTTGGTAGTAACTAGATGGAAGATGTGTTCTCTAAAGAAATATTACGTATTCGTGTGAAACGAAAATTATGTATACGCGTTAACAGAGTGCAAGTATTAAATTAAAGAATCTCACAGCTCTTGATATCAGTGTAGTGCTATTTAATTTGTATCAAGGATTAATAAAAAAAAGTGAATTTAAACTTAAAATCTGTGTAAGCCTACATTCTTGTCCCACCACGCCCTGATTAAGAGAAACGTGTCTCTAAAACAATACTGACGCAGCCGAGGCAAAAACAAACATAAATAATATCTATAGAACCAGTTTAATAACAAAGTTAATATTTTTTTTAAACTTAGAGTGTAACAACAAAAACATCATCTTCAAATCAGCTTTACATACGTAGCAGCATATTACGTAACAAACAATCTTCTTCAAATTGACGTCCATATGTGGAGCTGAATAAATAAATAAACTCCTACAACAAAATATCTTACTTCAAATTCCTTCCCAAACGTGTGGTGCGAAACTCCAACAGTAAAATCTTCTACAACAAAATACATCTTCACTCTGTACCAATATGATACACCACTCTTCAATAGTTTGGAAGCTATGCACGTTTTAAATCAGGTACATTTTATTGGTACACCCTGTAAATCGCAGTGCTTATTCTGAGCGCTCGTTTCTGAACAACAAGCTTGTAACTGAAAATATTGGTGAAAATCCCGAGAAAATTTCAATCCGAGTTGGAAACATTGAATTGGAGGTGGCGTCAGCAAAATTGGAGCAGCAGTATGAAAAGGAATATATTAAAATTAAGGACTGGTTATGATTAACATAAAAACAATACTAACTTATATTTCTTGTTTTATAATGAAATATTTTGTTTAAAGCTCTGTTAAAAGTCGGTATGACTGGTCACGGCAATGTGGATTTTGTTTATTACGCCGCTGAAAGTTTCCACGAGGACTTAAGCGACCTAGGCTGCTAAAGTTCTATTTTTCGGCGTGTTAACAGTCCGACAAGCAGCTATTTTACAAAACATGTACTATAAAAGTTTTTTTAACAGTACATAAACTTATACCTGTTCTTTATGCTTACTGTTTCCCGAGGTAACTGGCGGACTTACATAATTATTAGACATCGGATTTGCCTGCAAATGCATATTTAGTTTGTTTTACTTGTAATATGGAATTAAGTTTTGCAAAGAGTTTCATGTTCTTCTGTTTGTTTATAAGGTTTTATAGTGCATATAACTCCACATCTCCGAAGTTGCTGGATATTTACCATTTTTCCATGCATCCAACATATAATACATATAGCTTTAAATGCTTAATTTTAAAATTAATACTTAAAAACATTAGTGACAAAATAATAGTCTTACTACAGAAGTTCTGAGTAAATTGAGAGTGTTTCTTTAAAGTATGCAGGAAAGTTAAGCGGATTCCCCCCCCTATTTCTATGGTTCTCTTTAACTGCTACGGTCATGGCACTTTGAAACATTGATGGCGTTTTCTCTTTGAACTTTTTAGGTTAGGTAAGTAGGTTTTCGTAGTTTTCAACTTGTTTTCACACTCAATTCACTCTCAGATCCACACTTCCAGACTCTATGGAGGGCAGCAAATAATCCTAATTAAAGAAAAACTCCGAATTCTCCCAGGTCGGAAATCGAACCCGGGACCACCAGGTGAGAAGTTAGGTCGCTGGCCGCTCGACCACGGAAGCAGTCCCAGGTTAATTGTGCTGTGTTTTGGAGAGAAATCCTTAACTTTTAACGTTTGTGTTCTATGGATAAATAGTTTCAAGGTGCAAATGTAGTACTTTCTGAAAAAACTTACCCAGGATTAGAGCTTTAAAATTTTGCCCAATAACATCTGTAGACGGAGTGATCCTTCTCAGCAAACAAACTTATGTTAATGATAAACGTCAAACTTACACCTGAGTATTTGGGGAAAATGAACATTGTATACTGCAAATCAAATTACAACGGCCAGAATGACGTCTAAGGAAGAATGTACATTTTAGGTAACTAAAAGTATAAGCTCAAAGTTAGCAATTTTATTTTAAAGCATACTTAGTGGTATTTTCGAAATTATAGAGCATATTTTAAAGATTGTGACAACATAAGTATATATATATATATATATATATATATATTAGACCCTTTTAGTGCATAGAAATCCGCTGTCTAATAATAATAGTAACTACGTGTAACTTCTTAAATATTCATCCTTTGAAAATTCTATAAATAACAAAACCTGATAGAAACATAATATTTATAAACTTCTACTACAAACTTCCAAAACTAAAGTATTAATAAGCGACAAATTTAAGATTGACTTCACCCCCCATTAGAATCACCCTCATTTTGGTGAAAGGAAGACATCATACAACCTATTTTATAAATGGGACCTAAGGCATGCTACATTCCAAGTTTTGAAAGAATCGGTTCGGTCACTTTTTGGTGAAGTTTTCACTTCCACACTTCCTAACACGAAACCTTATTTTTTTCTTTCACTTCTCTAAACAACTCACCTGTGTTTGATAGTGCAAATATTGCTTTGTACCCAAAACTTCATCGAGATTTCACCAGAAAATAATGCTTCAGGATCCCCCTGAAAGCCCGCCAAAAATAAAGTTCTTAGAAAAAACTTCCTTTGTATGTGTGTGAAAGAGCGAATGAGTGAGTGAGAGAGAAAAGCTGCAAGAAGAAAGGAAAAAAAAACAAACAAACGAAGCGATGGCTCGGGCGGCAACATCTGCGACCCCCATTCGGGAGGTCCTGGTTCGATCCCGGGCGACCGCCCAGTCTGACTTGGTATTTTTCGTGGTTTTCCCTTTTCGCCAGGCAAAACTTGGGGTGGTTTTTCTAATATGACGAATTTTTTCAGTCCCTCATTCCCCATCATTTCCTATTACCTTTTGGGACATGGGGTTTGGCTGGGTAGTCTGATGGTGTGCACCGAGCGGGATGGCGGTTTCTTCTGTGGCCCACATTCGGGAGGTCGTGGGTTCGATTCCCGTGGCTGACCTTCCTGACCCATGGGATTTTTTCGGGGGTCGTCAGGCGAATGCTGGGAAGGATTATTACATCCCCCGAATTTCCTGTCCCTCCATTTCATCTCCATTCTCATTTCACTTCATCTTTCGTCCAAGTTTCAGGTTTGGAAGTGTCGACGATGGTATTTCGGTGCAGTGTGGCAGGGAAAGGGGATGCTCTTTGTGCTCTCTCCATCCCTCGGCTTTGGTTGGCTGCCGGGATATCCGAACCCCCTTGAAGGGCGTTGGACCCCCTCTGTGTGGGGTGGGGTCCCCGGTTGCCTGTCCGTCTGCCCGGGAGTCTCTACCTGGAAACTTTCCTGAACCGCCACTCCTGGTTCCGGCTGCCCAGTGTCACCTTCCCCCTTGTGGGGCGTAGGTACAGTATCCCCTATGTGGATCAATGCCGAGTTCCCTCCACAGCCAATCTAATCCTGGTGGTGCGTGTTAAATACTCGTATGTGCTTTGTAACTGCTTCTTCCTCCTTTGATACGGAACCAGGGAAATTCGGAAATGTTCTAGGGAGAAGCACTGATGGGGGGGGGGTGCCTGTAGGATCTTTCCATCTGTGAACCTTAGGGACCCTGCAATATCAGCACCTGCCGCTAATAGGTCCGTGCAACCACCCTTCGGATCTTTCATCTCATGCGGTTGCATGCGGCACAATCCTCCTCTGCGCCTAGCGAGAAAAAAAGTAAAAAAAGAAATGTCTGTTGAATACCAAACTTGGTATTTAATTTCAATTGTTCCAAAAATGTGATACGAAGATTTAAAAAAAAATCCGCGCTCTTCAGACTTTCTCTTACATGGAAACGTTTTCGTTATTTGTTATTTTCTCAACAATGGAATGCTGATTTTGATAAATAAATATCGCATATATATAATATGTGCGTGAGGAATAAAATGCATGTATGAGTTCTCTTAGAATAGCCAGTTAAGTCCCCTTTATTTCGAATTAATTGCATATAATTTTGTTTAACTGGAAACCATGAAATAAGATTTAAAAAAAAAAACATGTTACTGCACGAAACGCGTAGAACTCATTGAAATTCGCATTTTCTATTGACTTTGTTTGGTAGCTCTGGCGGTTTTTGAAACTGTTGTTGTTAGATACTAAGTTTTCCCTGTTGAACTGAATATCTAACAAAGCTTTTAAGCGATTCTTCAATGCTTGCGCACGTGTTCATAGATAACAAAAAACTGACACGATATGTGAAGTTCTTTTGTTATACGCATTGCGCATACAACCAAGTCCATATTCCTTAATTTGAAGCATTTCTATTCTAAATATCGTAAGTGGGTAACGTGAGAAATAAATCTGTTTGTTATAGGACAACTATATTATTTAAAGGAATTATTTGAAGCTGTAATGCACAGAGAGATTCGTATGATTGTATCATTTTATTCAAGAAACTGAAAATACGTATTTCTTGTGAAATGTCCATTATGAATTTTGGTTGGGATATAATGCCTCTTCTACATAGCATAGGAAAAGTAATAATAATGGCTCCCTGCTCAGTGTTTACATAGACTATAGTGTTGTACCGTCATAGAAAACATGAACAATAAATTTCGTAAGTCGAAATTGGTCAAAAAATAACATTTTTAGTTTTTTGTGTAGTCTTACAAGTTGTAATTTCCTTTCTAAATTTATATATATATATATATATATATATATATTGTCATTGTAGACACAATACGTATATTTTGAATATATTTTTTAAAATGTTACTGCATCTGCCATTTTAACTGTGAATTCCGCATCACTTTACAGAAAACATAACTCCAATATTCTTTGGAGTAAAAAGGTACCATTAAGCTCATCTTATAGGGAAAGCTTTGCTCTATAAATTGATGATATTTGTAAATATGACAGTTTCTGTACGTCCAAATAATGTGATTTTTGCTGTGTGAATATATGTGAGGTGTGTTTTTTCATTTTTACTTTTTACAAATTGACAATTTCCGTTTTCTCAAGAACTATTCAAAATAGCTACATGAAATTTTGATGTGATAAAAGCACCTCAGTTTGCTATGGATTTGCTTTTGTGTTAAAAAGCTCGTTGGTTAGGTTTTAACAAATCTGATGTGTTACATTCACATGACTTTCTGTAGCCTCTATCACTTATTAGTGGGTATGCAAATTATTTCGTTGCAGATAAAAGGGAATACCGATAGTCAAATGTTTTAGAACAGGACGCTTTATGCTAGTCTTAGAATTCCAAACTGTTTCCACGACATCGCGAGAAACAGATTAATGTCGACAGGACTTTAAAAGAATGGCTAAGATTGAACAATTCGAACCATTAATAACGGAGTACTCGGAAACGATCTGATTGATGCCACAAAAAATGTCTTCTTCAACGGATTACCCTCCTCCTTGGAGGACTTACATCCCCAAGGGCTTACAAGTCAATGCCTTGGGTCAGTTGCCTGTCGAGGGGTAAGCAAACTCTGGATCGTAGCATATCCAGGATGGGGATCAGCCCAATGCCTGGTATGGCGGTGAAGAAGAAAATGAAATTTAGTGAAGAAAGGAATGGTAGGAAAATTCGGTGATTAAATTATCCACCCAGCATTTGCCTAGCGACTGAGAAAATCCGCGAAAAATATTCGGTCAGGTTGATCGGCTAAGGGGCCTTGAACCCGGGAGACCCCGAATGCAAGTCGTACGTGTTACTGCGGCGTCCCTTTCCATAGTCTCAAAAAATTATTTGAAATAAGTTGTGTGGTTTAAAGATATCTACATTTCGTGTATCGCTTAATGTTTACCATTATACAAGATTATACCAAATTCCTTGCGAATGAAGAGGACTTCACGGGCTATTCCCAGAAAAAGCAAAATGTACGGCTTATTTGTCACATATATATGGTATTTTAATCAAAATTGTTAAGAGCAACGTTTTAGAAAATAAAAATTTCGAAATATGTTCCATATAAAAGGTAGTTTGAGGCGGGGAGGATTTTCTTGAAAATCGTGTTGCAACTTTGGAAGGTACTAATTCTAAATACCAAGTTTGGTATTTACGAACCTTTCGTTTTTGAGTAATGCTGTTCACACACAAACACATTTTATAATTTTGTTTTAGATTCAGGGGCCTCAAAACATGCATTTCCGGTGAAATATCTGTACCAATTTTTTTGTGGAATACAATACCTTCTCTATCTATGTACATGGTAGAGAAAATAAAAATTAATTACCGATATATTTCAATAAAAAACTAATTAATAAACTATATATCTTCCTTAATAAACCACAATCATACTGGTGGCTATTTGTTAAAAGATCTTATCCGTCAAATCACAAATTTTTCAGGAGAGACCAAGAAAACTTTTTATTCCTGTCCGTCTATAATATCAATTTACAATTAGGAATCAATAGTGTTTATAGGAATAGAAAATAGATTCGCCATGTATCACACAAAATATGCACAGTTTCATTATTATGATTCTTAAGATGTTTTGTTGGACATGATAAGTCTTGCTATTTTTATCTTATCATGCAAGAGATACTCACTGACCATAACAAAAGAAATTAATTGTTGTAAAATTTTTATCACTGTTCATAATATTTAAACAGTATTACACCTTAATTATTATTCACCATAATAGAGAATAATTATTACAAAATTCTATATTAAAATAAAGTAAAGTTGATTATCTTATCTCCCAATGCTAAAAATTAGAACCAAAATAAATATCTTAGCAACCATCAGTTTCGTCTTAAGAGCCAGAATTGTTATCTTCGAGCCACTTGGGAACACAAAAAAAGATAGCTTGGAATTGGGCAAGTGTTAAAATGATTTGTTGGTCACTAAAATGATAGTTTAAGCAGCTAAAATAAAATGTAAAGCTCGTTTTCTCTATCGTTGTTACATGCTCTTTTGCAAGAATGTGCGTCCAGGTTTTCTGTATTCATTACGATAAAAATGCATTTATCAAAAAATGGCGGGTAAGATATTCTACCGGTTAGTCATCAAATTAAAGAGACAGGTGAGAGCATGCGTCTACATCCTGTAAAAATTTCAGTCGGTTGTGTTGAATAGTTTCCGAGCTAAGGGTAATTAACCAGCTTAATTAATGGAGAGAGCGGTTTTATATAGAAATCAAAGTAATTATGCACGGCCACTCTTGGAATATACCTATGTTGCGTTTTCCCTGCTTTGGAAAATCCCGATTAAAACAGAAGATGGCGCACTCAAGCATTTGAAGTAATACCACACACGATGCGGATTCATTTGTCAACTGGACAATAATCCAGATCTTAATATTAAGTGTGGAAATGGTTACTTTTCTACTTACTTTCAAAAACGGAATTTGTTAATTATGCGGAGGAAGTGAAACCACAGAGCATTATATAACAAAATGCAAAGAATTAGCAGAATGGAGAAAAGAAGTATGGGGGAAAAAATTGGAAAAAATGGATAGGAAAATAGTAGCAATTAAAATGCTAACGAGAAAAGAAGAAAAGCAAAATAAGAATATGGGGGAGTTCCTAAAGAAAGTAAAAGAGAAATGGATTAGAAAAGTAAGAGAGATAAGAAAAGTAGAAAGGCAAACGGAGGAAGGAGAAGATGGGCAATAGGGATTAAAGATAGCAAGGGATGATTAGATGAACCAGAAGGCCAGGGTGCCAGGCAAAAAGAGCAGTATAGCTGGCGAGAAAAAATTTGTACATAGGTTAAGTTAGTTTGTAAGAGGAATATTGTAAAAAGAATATGTAGAAAATGTACAAATAAAGTATCTATCTATCTACTTACTTTCGTTATGTTCTGTTTTGTTCCCAGGAACAGCAATGAAGCGTTCAGTGCACAAGGAAAAAGTTTCCTCCAAAGTAGACAAAAAAGCCGTAGCCAATCTCCACATTTCACGTGGGAGTCGTAGCCATCCCGGCCGTCATTTGCGGAAGAAATGTATCTTCAAGCAGCACCCCCAGAATCTGTAATCAAAGAAATTGGCATCCACAGTTATTACCACAGTCCAGCGGTTCTGTAGCGAATTGCCAAGGTTTACACAGTTCATGGAGGGAACAAAACATGTTTTTATGGTATACGAAAAGATTGGCAAAAACATGCATTTTGATTCCATGGGAAACTTTCTAAACCCACCTAGTATAAAATTACTAACACTAAATTGTATTAATGCGCGGTTTTCAAACTGAAAATATCTCTCCAAAAGCTAATATGTTATGGTGTTAATACTTATGGATGTCTAGGTTTTGCAGGATTCACGTCTTTAAAACTTAGGAATGTGAGAAACCTCACCTGATGACGAAATAAAAATGACATAGTACTCTTTGAATTGAATTAAGATAAGTTTCAGTAACCTAAATTGTCACTAAAATAGAATAAAAATATTCTACTTGGTCAGTGGTTAACAATCTGACGCTTTGAAGGATAAACTACTACTCCTGCTTTATGCACATTCATGGAGTTACAGGGATTGAAAGTGATGTTTTACGGGGACATTAGAGGTTTACAGCGAGGCCGGAATAACGAAATGGATACGTAACCCACTTCCAATTCTTGTAACGTCAATATTTTCATACTATGTCATACTTATTTCTAATCAATAAAGATCAACGGATATAATGCTGAAGTTGGTAAAGCCACTACTCTCATTGCGGGCCATCGATGCAGGAGGGGTTGCAGACGAAATATAGCAACTTTTTAAATGCATAACACATTTACATGTAAATAAGGGGGATTTCTGCCTATATAATTTATTTATTTTCCCTTGTTTACTTGTAAAATTATTATTTAAGTTTACCATGTATTCATATGTTTGTGAAAGTAATACCCCATTTGTAAATATTCGAGCACGGTTTAGAAGATAGCACCAACATCAGGCCTAGCGCTATGAAATAACATTAAATACGCATATATGCATAGATACTTTTTTTTACAGGTTCCTTATTTTAGTGTTCTATAATATTCAATCATATTCCCATGAATAATATTTTACATGCGCACGACTCCTGTAACCCATTGGTCTTTGGATAGAGAAGTTGCTGATAGCAGGAGAGGAGGCGGGAGTTGAGGGAGCATTGGGGAAAGGATGGAGCTAACTATTGGAGCTGGGAAGAATATCAATGAAAGAGTGTAGTGAAAGGCAAGTGAAATGAACAACCTTCACTAAGATGTCAACTGGCAAGATTTCAAAATTTATCAGTCTTTGTGCTTTCATGTTAATGTTTTTTCCATATTGTGAGTTTGTTGTGGCCTGTCACACTTTTTAGTTATTTTGGATTAAGGTCCATGTGGTGACAAATAAGGAAGGAGGGGATAAAATATCAAATAGTGAGAGTGGAATAGTAAAAGTTAATGAATTTAAAAATATGTGAAAGGAAATAGTGAGGGTTATGCAAATAAGAAATACAAGAAAGTGAAGTGATTAGTTGATGCTTAATACTGAAGGTAAAAATATTATAGACATGTTATTAAAGATGAAGTTAAACATATAGTGATAATTAATTTAGATATTAGATTAAAAAGACAAATGATTTTATTACATAATATAAATAGTTACATTTATTGATAAATAATGAAACAAAGAAGTATTTATGAACTTTAAGGATAAAGTGGGAAATGTGTATCAAAGAATTTAGAAATTTAGTAATTGTAATCATTAAAGAACTAGTTAGAATAACTTAGGTTAAGCGGTATGTTGGTTACCAATAGTTTAAAAGTTTATATTAGGCTAGAATTAAATGAGAGGAAATACCAACTAGCAACTAATTGGAAGAGCTGCTAGCTTCCAGTTACAAAAGTAACAATGGGAAATACTATTACAATTTATCTTAATGTGCATATTTATTTTGTTTTGTTATTTTTCAGTGGGCTATGAATATATTTGTACAATTATGAATAGAAACAAATGATGTAATAAGTATTGAATAACAAACAATAAATGTGGAATATAAGTCCTGGGTTAGGCAACCAGATGCCAGGATGATGTACTATTGATTTATTTCATTTTATTTTATTTCTCTTTAGATAAAGCCGTTACTGTACAATTCAAGGTTCGCATTTTCTGGAAACCTCAATAAATTATAACTTCCTAGCTTCTTTCTAAATACTCCAGGAGCTATTTTCAATTTCTGCTGGCGGGGGGGGGGGAGATATCTCGAATTTACATGTGAATTTTAATTACACATTTAGCCTAAAAGAAAATAATCTTTTATTTAATAAATGTGAAATATTTGTATTAAAAGTACAGCTGCAATTTTTCTTTTGGTAGAGTAATAATGATCAGTATCCTAATTCTTTCTTGTAATTTAGGGGAACAATTGACCCCCCGCCCCCCCAAACGACGTCCCTGAACTACCCGTTCTGATCCCTATCATGTTTCAAATTGAACACCCATCTCCAAAGTGGTGTCTCAAAATGGCAGATTTAGACATTAATTCAACATGATTTACGGATTTAACCAATATCTGAACCAAGACATCTAAACATCGATTTTGCAAACGGCTCCGGATGTTTCCAAAGAGAAATATTCACTAAATTAATAGTACATTGCGATGCAAGAGCAGTAAGTACATTTTTGCAAAACGAGGAAGACATTTGAAAAAAGAGACAAAATTGAGTATTTTCAATTCCGAGTTTCCACAAAGCACTTAACGAATGTGTATTTCATACCATTTTTTCCACGACAGTGAATAATAGAAATATTTACGGAAAAATAAATTTAATTACTTTTAACTGTTCCGACCACGCTAGTCTTTGCGAAGTGGATGTCAATTAGTCACGCCTGGTAGCGCTGATCAAGCCAGTGACTAACTGAAGGTGAGATGGCTGCTTGCGCCGAAGAAGTTATGTTTAAACGGTGCATGAATTAAATAGTAAATAAATAGACTTAAATTGTAAAATGTAACTATTAAATATCAATAGTTGGAGGATTAAATGCACGTTATTAACGCCTGCGGTAAAAACGCAAAACGCACGGAGCGCAGGAATTTCAAATTCATACGCATGATAGCATGAGCCAGAAGTGAATAAAATCACTATAATGGAAAACTATATGGGCACTTTTTTTCTCTCTATTTACTTCAGGTCTGTTTAACTACGTGGTCATATCGCGACGGATCTGTTAGGATATACCTCGTGACTCGGAGTGAGGCATACAGGCGTCTCATCTCTGTACCATACTATCTTGCTTCGTCACGCCACTTAGGCCTTAGTGCTAGGCAACTGTACCTTTGCTTCTGTGAGGAGTAGATGGCAGCTTCGACACACGTCCACAGAGACCCTAGTGCTAGGCTCTCCTACCTCTGCTTCTGTACGTGACGAGCAAATGGCAGTTTCGACACGTGTCCACACAGACATTAGTGTCAGGCAACTGTACCTCTGCTTCTATACGTGAAGTAGGTGGCAGCTTCGACACACGTCCACAGAGACCCTAGTGCTAGGCACTCCTACCTCTGCTTCTGTACGTGACGAGCAAATGGCAGTTTCGACACGTGTCCACACAGGCATTAGTGTCAGGCAACTGTACTTCTGCTTCTACACGTGTCTGACATGTCATCAAAGTGCCGTCCAGTCTACCTCTTTCATTATCTGTGGAAAGATAGTCGAGGATTCACTACTAGCATCTACTTTCATGTTTACTATTGTTTCAAACTTAAAATGGAACCCTGAGTCGTGATATAAAGTATCCAAACCGAATTTACTTGGCGACTGAGGGAAACCACGAAAAAGCAAGCTAGTTACATTATCAGCCCATGGGATTTGAACCCGGGACCTCCCGAATACGTTATACGCCTTATGGATCCCCTAAACTTATATATTTGAATGCAGACCTTATTCACAGCATGCGCACAATGAATGCCTGACCCCAGCAAACAACAAAGCTTCCGCTGACCGCTCCCATCCCTATAGCGTTATTATTGTTTTAATAACGGGAATACAAGAATTTGTGCTCCCATCACGTGTGTTCTCCCTTCTCACGTGCTTCTGCCGCCACCCTGCTAACCTTCGTCTACACGGGTAACGGAATATTACGTATCTCCATCACGTGCTACACATTTGAACAGGGAGTGGGTGTACACACAGTAACGACCTTAACAGACATGTGGAACTGTTTCCTACTGCCAATAGGCACATTGCATTTTATTTGTATTTAATGTACACCAAAACGTTTTAGCACTATAATAGGCACTAAAAATATCTGAAGCGTAACATTGAAATGCTTTTCTCTCACCCATACCATTTTTACTTTCTCCACTGCTTACTTATGGCAAGTAGAGGAAGTATTATATTTCACCCAAATAATTCGAAACCCTGGTCTCGCCGGAAATAAACGTTTTGAGACACCCTGAATTCAAAATAACATTTTTAGAAAAAGGTCTTTGTGTGTGTGTGCGTGTGTGTGAACAGCATGACTAAAAAACGAAAAATCGGTTAAATACAAAACTTGGTACGTATTTAAGTTCAATGCCCTCCAAGGATGCGACACACAGATTTTAAGAAAATCCCTCCACCCTCCAAAAGTTCCTCCAAGTAAGAATGAAGACAACTACACAAACCCTTAAAAGAACATTTAAGATGCATTTATTCCAACATCTCAAAATTACGATACTTAAATAAAAGGCTTAAGAGCGTTAAAGCGTTATTTTTGATAAATCTTCGCCTTGGCTTCATAAAATATACTGTCACTATACGTACAGCAGGCTTAAGAGAGATTTGAAATGGAAAACTTAATGTCAGAGATATAAAATGTCAAAGCTATTTGTTATCGAGTTATAATCATCTCAAGGATACAGGGCTTGAAATGTCCTAACATTAATTTTATCGATTGCTATAATAATCAGTGATGCCAGAGTTCGTAGTTACTAGGCAACAAAAACTATACTTTATATTCTAACAAAACACGCTATCAAAACATAAAATACAGGCTCAACAAAACGTAAAATATACTCTTTAAAAATGCCTTTAATTTTCCAAATTTACTGATATCAATGTTATCATTAACCGAAATACACCATGGAATATTCGCTCCAAAGACACGAAGCTTCAATACTTTTCGACCTCTCATAAAAATACGCCAACAAAGAATCTTCATTTACGTCTGCTTCATTACACACACACCAGTCCTTGAAGTTCGTATAACTACATAAACTTTCCTTGACGTTTCTGGAAGTATATTAATAGTTGCATCTTGGATTACTTTTAAAATTTTTACTGATGAAACGCGAAAATCACCTTCTTCGCTTATTTCTACTTTCAATTCACATATGAAACTAGCATCCAAAATTACAGAATATAACAACAAAGTTTGTTGATTTATCGTGTCCACCCCCTCCCAAAGCGCTCATTACTCTTTCTCTAAACATATGTTTCCCCAATAAATTAATTTCATTAAATATACTAAACGTACAACATACACTAAAATACTCTGAGCGTAGATAAAATATTGTAGACAACACGTTACAAATTAGGTTTAATACCTCGCTGCTCTTACTACACTCCCTTCGGCCGTGTTCCAACTTGAGCCTCTCATTACTAAAACTCTACTTTTGTAACTAGTCCTCTAAATAACTATTGGTAAACCCATTATGAAGCACACTTGTTAATTTCGAAAGGTAACATCTGACAATCGATGCTACAGAATAAATAACCACTGTCTTAGATACATTCTAGTCTCGAGCAGAAAGGTTGTTAGCACGTGAAGTGCATAACGGAATGCTTCCTCGTTTGACCTTGGAGCTACTGCAATAAAAAGCATTTTATTCCAACTTAACGATATGCTTTTGTTGCCACGGCGTAAGAAATAACCTCACTGCGTTCGTTTCTCCTTATTTGCCTATATTATTAGAAGGAAATTTGCTGCAGGAAAACCAACTGATATAAGAGCTCAATAAAAGCACGAAAAATAAACACATACTATGCCTTTTTACGGTTTTCATTGGCAAATATTTACAAGACATATGGCAATACCGTAATTATTAATCAGATTTACGACTGGAAACATACACATTGCTTCTTAGTGAAAAAAAACTTTATTGTGTTTTTGCTTCTTTAGTAGCACAGTAGAGTTCCAGAATTTATTTTGTGGGAATCCAGAACTCACGTTGCATTTGTCTTGAACCATTTCGCGAATGATATACGTAAAAAACAAGTAATGTTTCCATATAGATAATAAGCTATTTCAATACGAATGATTATAAAAATAGGCAGTTATGAATATACAGTCCAGCATTTTAATTTCAGCTATCAGTCGAACAGATGAAAGTCGAAATTAAAACGAGTTGTGGGACAAGATACTAAATGAGGGGGGGATGTATTTCGAAGTGGATGAAGACAAAATTTAAACAATGCAACTGCAAGATATCTGTGATTGGTTGAAATTCAAAATATTTCTATCAATTATCCACATTTCTTCGATTATTTACTGATGCAGCATACAATTTTGTTCCAAACTACGTTACATTTCCTTGCTTGCGAGCTACAATAGTACGCAGGATGAAAATTTACGCCTTAGTGACTGTTTTCCAAATATACAGGGTGAATTTAAATGATGGACACATTTTATAAAATTCGTATTTATTAAAGTACAAATCCAACATAAACCATATTTATACCAATAAACAGAGGAATTTTCAAAGTTTTGTTTAGAACATTATAAATGTTCAATGTGTCCACCGTTTGCTGCACGGCAAACATTTACGCGATAGCCAAAGTCGTCCCACGCACGAGCAAGCGTGTCTTCTGTTACTGAGTGCACGGCAGCAGTGATACGGTTCCGCAGGTTGTCCACAGTTGTAGGTAGAGACGGGACGTAAACAGCTTCCTTAACATAACCCCATAAGAAATAGTCATATGGGGTGAGATCAGGAGATCTCGGTGGCCAGAAGTATAGAGCCAGGTCTTCATTTACCCTGCGACCTATCCAGCGCTGAGGAAGGGTTCATTCAAAAAGCCTCGTACATCGCTGTGCCAATGGGGCGGAGCTCCATCCTGTTGGAAAATGAGGTCCTGTGAATCTTCCATAATTTGAACGAACAGCTATTGTTCCGACATGTCCAGGTACGTTATTCCAGTTACAGTTTTTTCCGCAAAGAAAAATGGCCCATAAACCTTTGTGCGGGATAAGACACAGAACACGTTTACCTTCTGTGAGTCTTTCGTGTTGCAATGTTGAATGTGCATTTTGCAAACCCCATATGCGAACATTGTGTCTGTTGACTTTTCCACTAAGGTGGAAAGTCGTTTCATCGCTAAAAATGATACGCTGTAGAAACGCGTCATCCTCCATCAATCCTAGCACATAACCACAAAATTCGAGACGCTTCTCTTTGTCTTTAGGTTTAAGAGCCTGCACAAGTTGTAATCGGTAGGGCTTGTACAGCAAACGACGTCTCAGAACTTTCCATACAGTTGGTTGGGGTATTCCAAGTTCTCTACTAGCTCTATGGGTAGACTGTCGTCAATCCGTTTGACATCCTCCTCTGACACACGCGGTCGGCCTGTGCTTTTTCCTTTACACACGCTTCCAGTCTGTTTAAATTGCGTAAACCAACGGCTAATGTTTTTCTAATTGGTGGTTTAATACCGAATTTGCTACGAAATTCCCGCTGCACTATAATTTGCGACTCACTTTTTGCGAACTCAATAACGCAAAAAACCTTGTGCTCCACAATAGCCATCTCACCACGTACTGACAGTGAAACGCAATGGCGGCCTATTGCGCGAACATTCTACCAACCGTTTCTAAAACCATCACCGCCCGCCGAAAAAAACTTTGAAACTTCCTCTTTTCATTGTTATCAAGATTGTTCATGTTGGATTTGTGCTTTAATAAATACGAATTTTATAAAACGGGTCCATCATTTAAAATCACCCTGTAATATGTTTACAAACATATGCAGAAGGAATAGTATTGAAATGTTTCGGAATACATAATACTTCTTAATAATTAACAAAAAATATCCGTACGGGGCTGAGTTGGGACACGGCCGCTAGTTTAAGGGATAGAATACATAAATGTGGCAACATGGCGAATTAGAAGTAATGTTGTACAAGACAGTTTAAAAAATTTTACTGATCATGTGGTTTTTTTTTTTTTTTTTTACCGCGAATACAGTTGATGAAACAAATGACAAATCAAATGACGTGTTCGCAAAACGGAATAAACAAATTCACAGATAGCCAAGCCGCAAACCTATCACTCCAATCCCAAGTCAATTCCAGGAGTGGTAAAGCGTGCCACTTCTAATTACTCTTTCCGCTCCATACCAGGTTGAACCCCGTTGGATATCTGGTCATTGTGGCATCATGGGTATGAAGAAGCAGATCAACTTGCCAAAAGAGGAGTTGAGACCCCTTTTACTGGACTAATAAGTAAAACTACCTTTAGAACTGCACTGCACCAATGGGCTAATAAGGAGTCACGTCGCGAGGTAATTTCGGCATGTCTTATTGTCCTAGCTTACGATGAAGGTGTATTGAAGGAATTGTATTATATTTCAACTGTTGGGGAGCCGAACTTGTAGTGGTTGCAACCGCACGCATAATACCCGCTTTCCGGTAGCCTTCGCCCCAAATGTACTTTCAGGTGGCCTTTGCCCCAAGTTTAAAAAAATATTAACTTTGTAATTTGACTGTTTCTTTAAATATTATATTTATGTTTACCTCGACTGCGTCAGTATTTATTTTAGAGACACGTTTCTCTTAGCAAGGTTGTGGTGTGACTAAGAATGTAGGCTTACACAGATTATAATTTTACTTCACTCCTTTTATTAATGCTTGATACGATATAAATAACACTTCACTGAGATAGAGAGAGAGAGAGAGAGCTGTGAGATGTCTTTATTAAATACTTGCACTTTTTAATACGTAAACTATTTTTCGTTTCACACGAATACGTATTAAATCTCTCGAGGACGCACAAGCAACGCATTCAGTTATGAGCACTGTCTGCAGGCAACACGTCTGGTTATGAGCACTGTTCGGAGGCAACTGAATTGATTTCAACCGTCTAAACTTGTAAATTTCTATATTTCAAGTCTCTGATTGGCTAATCCTAGTCCAATAGAATACCTTCATTTAACTAAAGCTTTTTTCTGGTTGTTGATTGGCTATTTTTTTAAACTGTCTCAAAAATTTACATTATTGCTGCTCCAATAATGACTAGTAGCATTTAAACTTTCTTACTCATTATTACCTCAAGGTTACCTCATTGTTAGCAACTTTAAACCTATTTTTCTCACAGCTCCTACATTATTAAATTACGTAATGCATTCACATTACATTATTGAACATGTTTACAATAATATAACCATATGCAATGACTGTTACATACATTTTACAAATTATTGCTTCAAGGCGGGCTGTTATTGAATTTACATATTATATAATTTGACTAAAATTATTTAAGTGTTAAAAATACTGCCTCAACGAACCGATGGAGTTCCAATAATTTCTCAAGTACGCGGAGCCCGAGTTTGAGCTCCAAATTTAGTCTTATTACGCTACTTCGTGAAACAAATTTTAGGTATGGGTGACGTGGTTTGATTCTTTCATTCGTTATCTAACCATTTATTCTGTTTGCGTTTATAAAATTTTAATAGTTCTCATTCTATTACAAATTTAGCGTGGCACCCCAATTTCAAAAGGTTAGACCTAATCTGCGCCAAGAACAAGTTGTGGAGTAACATCTGTAGGATCTGCGCATATTTCTAAGATTTTTTGTTTTTTAATCGTTACCCAAAGAAGAAAATTACGATAAACATTTGGGGGGGGGGGTTGGCCAAGGACCAATCATTAGCCATGTAAAGATTTTCGCTTAACGCAACATCAAATCTTACACGTCCACCTCCCAGACAACAAAGCAGTACGACATACATTTGTTGATTCAAGGTGTGATTCTTACAGAACCAAATCCAGAGATCTTATTACAAGGTAAAAAATTTACTAAAACAAGTAGGGGTGATTTGGTGGCGCAAATGTTGTTAAAAACTTTACTTTGAAAGATAGGATAATACAAGCCAGAAGTCCTTAAGAAATCAACGGTCAGATACATTTCAGCCAGTGTAATTTCCATCAAGATACACTGTACACACAATTGCAAATATTACATATTCTCAATTTAACTTGCAGGTTCTTGAAGCACATATATTTAAGTGCACATATAATATCTTGACATACTAAAGCAAGGCAACAATGCACCAACATTTGGTTTGAGAGCATATGTAACTCCCAAGTATTAAACAGATAATGAAAACTGTACACTAACCAGCTCAAGTCCTATGTGGCCCAATTTAACAGCATAACTCACGAAAATGAGTGTCCTTTTACTATTGACATAACAATTTAAAACTTTCGGCTACATAGGAAAAACATCCCGAAAAGGGTTGTTCTGAAATAACCCTAATATGCTCACGAAATAAGGCAGTCAGCATAATGACCAAGTGTCTACTACATAATTGGAATGCCTAAATTAAAAACCAAAATCAAAGAGACGTACCACTCAACACAAGTCAAGACGAAGTCGTCCCCGAACGATCTCCTGACACAACACCCAGCCCTAAATTCAGCGACGGTAGCGCCTCCATAAAAAAGTAAAAGCAAAACGAGGCACGAGCGACATCACACGGCAGAATGGGAAACAGTAATGTGGAAGTTTAGAACAAAGTGATCGAATTATGCTGAAAGAAGAGTAATTAGCAAAACTCTAAGATGGATAAGCTTAAAACCAGTTTCAAAATGAAGCGCATGTAATTTCATCATCTTAGATTATTATCAATATTTGGTAGGTAATAGTATTCCTCCAGCAATCAAAACAACTGAACACAGTAAATACGGTACTTCTCTTGAAGGACGTTTGTTAAATGAAAGTACGCAATGGACCACAAACTTGTTGTTTTTCAAATATACACCAGCTCTGGACAAGGTTTGGAGGACGAGGAGTCCCATCGAAGTCGACAAAACATGAAACTGGAAAGAGCAGGATCCCTTCTGAATGAACGTGGAAATTGTAAATAATGTACGTGGCAGACCGAAGTTTTTGTGTCGATTGTCCCAGGAACAATTACCCAAAATGTCAAAGAGGAGCAAATAAAATTCACCTTCGGTATAAAATAACGGCAATGCTGCAACCAGAGTATCCTGATAAAGCAAAGATGATTGATTGTTATCGTTGGTTTCAGAATCTTATTACCTCATGGACATTACGTGTTTCACGAAGCATAGTTTCATCTGTAGGGATACATCAACTCCCAGAAATTGCTCTGAAATATACGAAACACAGCTGCATTCAGTCAAAGTGGGAGTATGGTGTATCAGTGTGTTTAAGAATTACTGGAACAATTTTTGCTCAAGATGCAGTTACTACTATTATTGCTTACTAAAGGTGTTCATAGGGTTTATCGAACAACTTTATGGCATGGAACTAATTCAAGGATACTATCAGTAACAAAGGGAGGCTGCCATAAATGTAAAATGAGTCACTGGTGACAACTGCCAGTTATTTTGATGAGCGAGTCATTTTTGCCCGTCTATGGACATCCCGATAGCACTTTCTTTTGGAGCTGTCTTAAAGAAAGTCTGTTCCGCAACAAACACAACCCTCACACCCTGCAACAGCTAGAAAACATCAGGAGGGAAATTTAAAAAAATAACTGATGCTTTATATTCACATTACTTTCTCCAATTGCTATCCTTTATTGCTTTCTCTACTACGTATAGTAGGCAGGGTAAGTATTGTATTTCATCAAAAAACTGCATATTTCACGAGATATACATGTTATTCGTCATGTAAATATCTAACATATGCTATTTTAATCAAAATCGTTAGAGCAATTTTTGAGAAAGTAAAAAATATCGAAATCTTTTCCATATAAAGGGTATTTATGGTGGAAGGATTTTCTTGAAAATTTTCGTGTCCCATCTTTAGAAGATACCAAACTTGGTATTTAAGTTTAGTATTTATCGAATATTTTTTTAGAGGTATGCTGTTCATAGGCACGCAGAAACACACACGGACATGTTTTAAAAGGTTTTCCCCCTATTATTTATTTATTAGTTCATTCAGGGGTCTCAAAACATATGTTATTTCCGATGACTGGCTTTTAGTGTGTTTCAGACCCAGTATTTTTAACTACCTAGTTTTTAGCTTCGTGTTCTACAATCTCTGACACTACTTACTTTTATTATTTCTGATGGAGTTTTAACTGTACTTTTATCATTTTTCGTCGTTTATTTTAGACCTTGTTATTTGTCTTGTTTTTAACTGTTAATTTACCTATGTTTATGTGACGGGCGCTAATGATCTTTCTGGTTTTGCGCCCTTAAACTCCACTTCATTCATTTATTTCCGGTGAAACCTTGACATCGAATTTTTGGGCGGAATGCAATATTTTCTCTTACCTACTATAGGTACGCGACACAGAAAATAATCTAACGGTGAGACTTTGGGAACTGTTAAGCAAAACACGATGCGTTATATTCAAATGTCTAGTGGCGAACGGCGCGCACTTCCAGCATATCTTATGCTGTACAACTGTCTCTAATGGACGAAAGTAAGACTCCTGCAAATTTCACTATTTTAAATCTTATTTATTCTCAAAATATTAGGTTTGGTTCTATAAGAATCTCACTGTATATTATCGTGGTTTGCATACCCATACCTTCCTCATGAATTCCAGATTTTTATGCATAATTAAATAGTAAAATATGCATGCAAAACTTAAAAAATACGCGCCATAATATTCATAAACAAATGAACAAAGTTCATATAAACCATTTGTTTTGTGGGCAATCTCTTACCAACATGAGCTCCTGTACCTCGCCACATTAGTGCTCGGCTGTCAGGTCCTCTGGTTTAGGGATTTAACCGAGATTAGATCAGACTGTGTGTGAACTAGATTCAAACTGTTAATCTGTTCATCTCAGTGATTCTGAAAATATTCCTTTGACATTAATCTTGATCACTTTGTACATTTTTTCACCGCTACACTGATGAGGGCTGAACTTTGACTTTAATGGAATCTGGAATGTCACTATTCAGCTCAAGGACCTGAAAACGATGAATTCCACACTAATAACAGTCGTTTTTAAATTTTATTTCTGCATGTCAACCCTTTCCAGCCCCCACGTGTCAATTTCCAGATTTTAAGTAATATGTACCGAGTTTGGTTTATTATTCTAGGCGTTCCAGGGTTTGGTTTATTATTCTAGGCGTTCCAGGGTTGTACGGGAACATACACATATACACCCATTTTATATTACATATTGATTGCAGAGACGTTTTTTAAGTACTAGTAATTACTGATTAGCTAAAGCGGGAAATAATAATTAATATCAAATTCAATAGGAAAACATGCATTTTGCATTAAAAACTTAAAATATGTATTTTCCCCTGGAATATATGCCGTCTTTCACAAGTCAGTTCAAACACTAAACTGCTAGAAATATAATATTTGTGATAGAACAAAATCGCAGTGTTTGGCAAACAATGGGATCTACAAAACATTGGAAGATCCCGCCGTTCTCTTGTTCAACGTAGAACATTCTCTCTGCGACACCGTGTGCATCATTTTGCAGATAATGTTTAAGAATATTGGCAATTTCTTGCGAGATGGCATTTTTCAATTGCAGTGGGGTTGTCGCATGTGTCAGGAAAACTCGTTCTTTAAGGTAACCCCACAACCAAAAGTCAGCCGGATTGATATCTGGAGATCGCGGAAGTCCATTTTTCGGAAGTGCCTACTGATGCGTAATTATTTGTTTTGCAGGGATGTGGGATGGAGCGTCATCTTGTATAAAGATTATGTTTTCCACTTGATGATTCATCAGTCTAGGGATGACAAAGTTCTGCAACATACTGTAGTAGCGCTCCCCGTTTGCTTTAACAGTGTATCATTCATTATCGCCTTCTTCAAAGAAATGTGGGCCAATAATGAATTGTGAAGTGATGCTACGACATGCAGTAACTTTTAAATCATACAGACCTTGTTGAATTAAAGTCTGAGGGTCCGTTCCTGACCAAAGTCTGCAGTTGTGCGTGTTAACTCCACCATTAAGAAAAAGGTGTGTTTCGCCTGTTCAGAAAATGTTGTCCAACTAATCATCATTAATTTCAATCTCTGCTACTGCAAATAAAGAATTATAATATTTCCCGCTTGTCACTTTGAGTGCAAACGTTGCAAAGATGCTTTCTTAGAATTCTACAAGCTGTGCTATTACTCATCTGAAGTTGCTGGACACCTGAACAATACTACTAATCCCATAATTATTTCTACTTATTTCATTATTTGCATGAAGCACCTCAGCAAGAGTGACATCATTGATTACCTTTGGTCTTCCAGATTTCTTCTTATCAGCAACAGATCCAGTTTTTCAATCTTTCTGATTAAATATCCATAATTATGAATAGAACATGGGCCTGCTCTTAAATTATTAAGAGCTCTAAATTTGCTCAGCCTTTAGTAAGACGCCTATTGCTTTCATAATAGCATTGAATCAGCTGTATTCTAACATTTATGGCTGTGTGCATCATTCTCGTTAAACAAACCCTTCAAGGTACTTCAGCTTACCGCGTAAGAATTTGACCGGATAATCATCAATGCACCAATGTTACCGCAGTTTAGGTGACACTGGTTATCTGTTCATTGCAATCAACTACTGAACGCACCCGGATGTACATCACGTTGTCTGTTTTTCACTTGTTCTACCACTTTGCTGATGAGCATGCATGTAGTTCAGCAATGGAAGAAAGCAAAAGCAGACCCAAATTTCTCTATTAGGTTATTAAATTTAACATCAATTCTTAAGAAAAGATAAAAGTACAGAGATAGTAGCAATAACTTTAAGATGTGTACATGGGAAAAGCTGACCTTACAATTTATCAGAAAAATACGAGGTGTGATAAAAAAACTTTCCGAAATGCCTTCACAACACTGCTAACGCGTAAATTTCTTTATTACCCAGACTGTTCATGCAGCGTTCCTTCCCGATAAAAATGAGAGGTCACGTGACTTCCTGTGACCATGCAGTGACGAGGTAGATGCTCTGAAGTGAACACGTGTTTTGCATGTGCTGCGATTTTTCCGCGTAGCAAAAATGTCAGATTACGAAGAACAAAGAACGAACATCAAATTTTGCTTTACAATCGGTAAAACTGCAACAGAAAGCCTATTAAATGTTAAGAACAGCTAATGGGGAGTCATTTGAGTGGTTTTCGAAATTTAAAAGAGATGTGACGTCAGTTAAAGATTCAGATCGTTCGGGGCGACCCTGCTCCAGCAAAACTGATAAAAATATCAATCAGGTGAGGGAAATGGTCTTAAATGATAGGCGCATTACAATAAGAGAACTTTCTGACTCATTAGGACTCTCCTTTGGAAGTGTTCAGAGTATTTTGAAAGACTGGTGACTGGTCCCTGCATCATGACAATTCGCCCGCGCACAAAGCCCTTTTTGTTCGCCAATTTTTGGATAAAAATAGGATGAATACTGTTCCTCATCCCGCCTATTCTCCAGATTTGGCACCAGCGGAGTTTTTTCTTTTCCCGCGACTTAAAATGCGGCTCCGAGGACACCGATTTGAGGACAGTGATGTCATCCATCGCGAATCGCAGAAGACTCTGAACATGTTGAAAGAAGAGGACCTCCAGAGGTGCTTCCAGCAGTGGCAGAAGCGCTGGGACAAGTGTATCAACTCCCAAGGAGACTATTTCGAGGGTGACAGTGCAGATTAGACAAAACAAGCTGTTGTGTAGTGTTTATAACGTCATTCCGGAAACCTTTTGATGACACCTCGTATGCTGAACTATTATGGACGTTTTTTTATGTTTCCACACTGACTAGATTCCAGTTAGCTTTGCCGATATTCATTGAAAGACAGGCAGAAAAAAGAAAGAAAAAAAGATATTATTCCCAAACTAAGATTTGAACCCGGAACCTCTGACACCACGATGACGACTCCAGATTTCACACTTCGGTACTAATCTCCTCAGGTTACCAGATTCCTATATCTGTGCAATTAATGTACTTAATATTCCTGAAATTGTACTAATTGCACTAAATCCACTCATTGCTCTCCTTATTTCTGCCTTGTTATTGTAGCTATGCTTCAACTGATATAATTGTGATATGTAACGCAGTGATTGTGTGGATTTTCTTTACGTCTTTGGTCAGGATATTTAAGGCACCTGTCGCACAAAAAGGCCTTAAAGCATTAAAAATTACAAAGTACATTAAAGTAACCTTATTAAGATGTATTCAATAGCGCAAATGGAACGTATCTATTCGTTGGGAATTCTAGCCTATAGCGTTCCGTCATTTTAACATTTCAGCACAAGTAAAGTTGGAAATAATCTAAGAAAACCGGCCGTTCTTGGCCGGTGAGATTTAACCGCGGTAAAATCCTCGATAAACTTTTACCGGCGTCGATGCACCACACATGACCGTTCACCGCGGTAAAGTCCATATTTTACCACGGTAAAATCTTGATCGAGAATGGCCGCGTGCGCCATGGCCATTAATTTTAGGGCCATGGTTTGAAACTTACAAATTCCTGTAGCAGTAGGTAAAATCACTAATGTCCAAATCAACAAAATCATAGCAAATGTGAAATGCAAAAGGAAACAAATGAAAACCAAACCCCAATGTTTGCCCAACACTAATGTTTTTGGTTCTTTTTTCCTACCTCAAATATCATAATGTTTATAGTGGATCAATGTATGAACTTACTTTTTAAAGACCCTATACATTATATGCATTATCAAACACTACTAAAATTGTCTGCGAAAATGTGACTTACAAAGTATATTAATTTCGCATCGCTACTTCTAATATACCAAAAATGTGTCACATTCACACGAGTCTCTCTACCCTCTATCGCTTATTAGAGGGTATACAAATTATTAGTCTTACGAAAGTTTATTCTATCTACTTCATTTTAATCGAGATAAACCTTTCCGGAAATTGCTGCGTTATAACTTTCGTTATAGATGCAAAGGGAATGGAGATAGTCAAATGTTTTAGATGATGATGATGATGAGATGCGTTTTAAGGGCGCTAAACAGCTAAGGTCATCAGCGCCCTTACAAAGTATAAAAGTGACAGTCCAAAAATAAAATTCCGATACAAACCGCATAATTAAAACACGGGACACAAACCCGCGATGTCCAGAAAGTAAAAAACAAAACACCAAATACGAACACACTAAAAGTATGGTCAATAAAAGCGTAAAACAACGTGTCAAGAGCTGCAGAACGTACGGGACATGAGCGCCACATGTCCACTGGGGAGTAGAGCCCCCATTAAAAAGGCAACATAATATCACAATGTTAAAAAGCGCTCAGCGCATCAAATGCGCCGATAAAAATCACTGTCATTGATAAAAAGTAACAGACATTCCACAGCATGCGCGTCGTCTGCCAAAACGTTGGCTATGCCAATAGGCAGACCAACACGAACGCGCAACGGAGCTAAAACTTGACACTCTGCTAAAATGTGACGCACCGTTAAGGGCGCATCACACTGCTCACAGAGCGGTGCGGGGTCACCACTGAGCAGGTATCTATGGCTAAAAAGACAATGTCCGATTCGTAAACGAGCTAAAAGTACCTCTTCCCGACGAGAAGAACGAGAAGAGGTACTCCAGACTAACGGAGGAGGTTTAACCTCCCGCAACTTGTTCCCCCTAAGAGCCGCCCACTCATCGCGCCAGCGCGAGAGGATACTGTAACGTAAAATAACATAAAAATCTGAGGAAGGAACAACACAGGTAAAACATCTGGGTGATAAAATGGCCGATTTGGCAGCGGCGTCGGCAGACTCATTGCCTGAGATGCCCACATGACCTGGAATCCACAGGAAGGAGACCCTGATGCCAGAGGCACCAAGCGAGTGGAGCAGGTCATGTATACGCTGTACGAGAGGGTGGTAACCGTACAGCGCGTCAATACCCTGAAGGGCACTCAGAGAGTCGGTACAAATAACACAGTGCCATAAGTCGTGCCGCTGGATGTATAAAACAGATTGGTATATACTAAAAAGTTCGGCGGTATAAATCGAACATTGTCCAGGTAAACGAAATGTAAAACTCTGTACACCAAAAACAAAGGCACATCTTACTCCAACATCAGTCTTAGACCCATCAGTATATATAAAATGAAAGTCCCGAACTGTGCCTGTAGTTCTAAAAAGGCGGATCTAAGAACAGAAGCAGGGGTCGCATTTTTCGGCATCGACGTTAGCCCAAGGTGGATGTGGGCCTCAGCGCGCGACCATGGAGGAAAACGCGTTTCCCCTCGGGTAAGGGCCGGATCTGGCGTAACGTCCAATTGCCGAAGTAGCAGTCGAAATCGAACCCCTGGAGGGAGCAATGCAGAGGAGTAACTAAATATTACCGATCAAGCGAATCCTCGTAAAATGTCGGGAAGGACGGGTGGTCAGGCAAGCTGGAGAGTCGACAGGCATAGCTGCGCAAGAGCATCTCACGCCTGAAGGACAGCGGAGGATCTGCAGCTTCAGCATACAGGCTAAGAACAGGGCTGGTTGGAAAGGCCCCTATAGTGACTCTTATGCCACGATGGTGAATGGCATTCAAACGACGTAACACAGATGGACGTGCCGACGAATAAACAATACACCCGTAATCAAGCTTGGATTGGACCAAAGAGCGATAAAGACGAAGAAGGACGGTCCGATCAGCTCCCCAGGATGTGCCACTTAAAACACGTAAAATATTAAGAGAACGGTCACACTTTGCTTTTAAAAAGGAAACGTGAGAAGTCCAGCTCAGCTTCCGGTCAAAGACCAACCCCAAAAATTTCACCTCGTCTGCAAATGGAAGGACCTCCGACCCAAGATGGAGAGAGGGCGGAGGGAAAGCCTTCCGGCGCCAGAAGTTGATGCAGACGGATTTCTCGGCGGAGAAATTAAAGCCGTTAGCGTTACTCCAGGCGTAGAGACGGTCGATACAGCTCTGGAGACGGCGTTCGAGTAGACAGGTCCTCCGTGAACTGCAATAAATGGCAAAATCATCAACAAAAAGGGACGATGAAATGCCAGGTGGAATACAATCAACAATGGGGTTGATAGCAATCGCAAAAAGTGTGACACTGAGTACAGAGCCCTGCGGTACTCCGTTCTCTTGAATAAAACGACTAGATAAAACCGAGCCCACACGTACACGAAAGACGCGGTCCGTCATAAACTCCCGAAGAAATATGGGAAGACGACCGCGGATATTCCATGCGTGAAGTGTACGTAAAATGCCGCCCCTCCAACAAGTGTCATAAGCTTTCTCCAGGTCAAAAAATACAGCCACGGTTTGACACTTTCTCAGAAATCCATTCATAATATGCGTCGACAAGGACACCAGATGGTCGACGGTAGAGCGATAGCGACGAAATCCGCACTGAGCGTTCGCTATAAGTTTCTGAGACTCAAGCCACCATGTCAACCGCCCGTTGATCATGCGCTCCATCACCTTGCAAACGCAACTGCTGAGGGAGATAGGGCGGTAGCTGGAAGGTAGTTGGCGATCCTTCCCAGGCTTAAGTATAGGGACAACGGTGGCTTCGCGCCAAACGGAAGGAAAAACGCCGTCTTGCCAAATACGGTTATAGACCTGTAAGAGAAAGAGTTTACTGTCGGCTGAAAGGTTCTTTAACATCAGGACATGAATGCCGTCTGGCCCAGGACCAGAGTGCCGAGAGCAATGAAGAGCGTGCTCCAGCCCCCTCATTGTGAATAGTTCGTTATAGCATTCATTATTAGCAGACCGAAAATTATATGATGCGGAATCCAGCCGGTGTTTAATAGAGCGAAAGCCGGCGGAATAATGGTCTGAACTGGAAACCGCCTCAAATGCAGCACCCAGAGTGTTAGCGATGGCAGCCGGATCCACTATGGTGGCATTAGAAACCTGAAGGCCAGAAACAGTACAATGCGACACCACCTCTGAAGCGGCGAAGTTTATCCGAAACAACGGATGAAGGTGTAAAGCGATTAAAAGACTCGACAAACGAGCCCAAGATGCCTTCTTGCTGTCCTGAATGATGCGACGAGCCCTGGCGCGCGATTTTTTAAAAGTCACCAAATTATCAAGTGTAGGGTGACGCCGAAACACCCTAAGTGCAGTTCTACGGGCACGAACGGCGTCCCGACAATCCTCGTTCCACCATGGAACAGGCATTCGCCGAGGTTGAGAGGATGAACGGGGAATTGCGCGTTCGGCGGCAGAGAAAACCGTAGACGTAAGGTGCTGCACTAGTTGGTTAATGTCGGTGAAAGGCTGGTCGTCAAAATGCACGAGGCTGGAATACAAGTTCCAGTCGGCTTCTGCGAATATCCAGGTAGGTACTCTGGAATGCTGTACGTGGTGTGACAGAAGAGAAACGATGCAGGGGTAATGGTCGCTGGAGTAGGTGTCAGCGACGACGTTCCACTGCAGACGACTAGCAAGCTGGAGTGAGCAAACGGCTAGGTCCAGGTGAGAGAATGTACCAGAAGAATCAGAAATAAAAGTAGGTTAACCGGTATTGAGGATGGAAAGATTGAACTGGTAAAAAATGTCGGACAGAAGGGTTCCCTCGCACAAACCCTTGGCGAACCCCACAGGGGGTGATGGGCATTAAAATCTCTCAACAGAAGAAATGGTGTTGGGTGAGCGGACAGGAGAGCTCGAAGGTCCGCGAGAGCGAGGGGAGACGACGGAGGTGAATATACAGAGCAAACAGAAAAGAAAAAACCGGGTAACTGCAATCTAATGGCAACAGCTTGCAAGTCGGACGTATGAGCGAGAGTTTGAAAATGAACGTCGTTACGCACTAACAACAGGACACCTCCATGAACAGGAGCACCCTCCTCCGGTTCAAGATCGTAGCGAACCGGAGTGTACCCTCGGAGATCGAAAGGGTCGTGAGGGCGAAGCTTGGTCTCCTGCAAACACACACCATAGATGAATGGGAACGCAATAAAAGTTGCAGTTTCGCCCTATGCGATCGTACACCACGTACATTCCAGGTCAGGATAGCCATGAATAAAAGGGATAAACTGTCTACTTAGAAGGGCGGCTTAAAAGAATCTTTTGCTTAACCTTTGGGCTCGGGCTTTTTCTATGGAGTTGGTCAGACTTGGTAACTGTAGCTTTAATGGACGGCCGGATGGTAGTAGCGGTTAATGCAGTCATGGTCCAGGTCTGAGTTTCGGCATCTACTCGTGGTACTGGCGAGGCAACAACAGAACTAAAGGTGCCAGATCGCAGGAGGGAAGGTTGGCGCGCATGATAACGCCTCCGGACTTCAGCGAAGGAGAGTTTTTCCTTTACCCGGATCTCCTGGATCGTTTTCTCGTCCAAGTACCGCGGACAGTCGCCAAACGACGCAGAATGAGACCCTTTGCAGTTAACGCAGACGGGGGCTGTGGAACAGGTACCTTCGTGTGACGGCTGGCTACATGAGGCACAATGGTAACGGCACTCTTACATGAGACTTGCGTATGCCCAAAACGTTGGCATTTGAAACCACGCAGAGGTTTAGGGATATAGGGCCTCACCGCAATGCATTCGTACCCTGCAGAAATGCTCGTGGGCAGATCGACGCCATCAAATGTAATAAACAGGGTACGAGTGGGTACCAATACTCCGTCGCGTTTGGCCTGCACTCGATGCACTGCAGTCACCTTTTGGTCTGAAAGATAGTCTACGAGTTCATCGTCCGACATACCATCGAGGCTATGGGTGGTGATGACGCCTCGACAGGAATTCAATGTGCGGTGCTTCTCCACACGGATGGGATAGCCGTGGAGAAGCGTAGCGCGCAACAAGGTCTTACTTTGCTCATCGGATTTCGTTTGTGCTAATAAGAAACCATTCCGTAGACGAGTGCAGGACTGGACCGCACCTGCAATAGCGTCAATGCCCTTCTGAATAATGAAAGGGTTCACCTTCTCAAAACTTTGTCCTTCTTCGGTTCGTGAAATGACCAAGTAACAACCAGTTGTCGGTGGTGTCACTTCTGTTACATAAACTTTTCGGCGCTTGTTGGTATTAATGGAGGAAGGGTGCTCCATAGCGAAATAAATCCTCCACCATTGCAACCGTCTCCGACCTCGGGCTCTGACTTCCCGGGCGTTACCCCGGCTTGGGTGAGTGGCCTATCTATACCTAGCTCACCCCAGGGTCACACCTCCCAGAACATAGACAGAGGGACCCAATGGCCGTCGGAAGTCAGCAGTTCATGCAATGGCCCCCCCGCGGGACTGCAGTTGAACAGCGGATACGAACACAAACGCTACATGACGACCCCGGGTGGTGGGGATGACGCCATTACCCACTCACCCAGCTGCGCACCCAGTGCGCGGGTATCCGTCAGGCTGTGTCCACGGAGGATTAAAAGAAAAGATAAAAGAAATAAAACTGTGTGGGCGTTTCGGATGCAAGGTAGGCCGGCGAGGAAGAAAAAGAGATGCGTAAATGAATGGACGTGGTGCGAAATGTGCAGAAGTAAAAGAGAAGAAAGAAACGATGGCGAGGGCGACATGGAATGAAATGCACAGAACGCACGAGAGCCTACCTTGAGTACCCCGGTCACGAGAACGAACCCACCTCGACCGGACGGGGGTGGAAGGATGATGATGGCGATGATTGGCTCGGGAACCCCCGGGTGCGCCAAAAACCCGTACTCACATAAGGTGAGCCCCTGAGGGGAAATGTTTTAGAACTGGACGCTATACGCTAGCCTTAAAATTCCATGCTCCTTCCATTAAATAGGGAGACTAGGCAGGCTTTAAAAGAATGGTCAAGTGTTGAATAATTGGAACCATCAATAACGATGTCTCGGAATTGGCTAATGCCACAAAAAAGTTGTTTGAAATAAATTATGTATTTTAAAGAGACCTACATTTTTTGTGTAGTACGTTTTCGTCGATCGCTTAACGTTTACTATTTATGCAGGATTATGTGTATTTTCTTCCGAATAAAAACTCCACAAGCTATTCCATGATAATTCAAGATAAACATTTTATTTGTAAATATCTTTAAGCTTTAATATTAATCGAAATCGTTAAAATCGTTTCATTTTTCAGAAAATAAAAAATTTCGAAAAATGTTACATGTAAAGGGTAGTTAGGGGATGGGGATTTTCTTAAAAATCTTCGTGTTGCATCCTTAGAAGATACTGAACTTAAATGCTAACTTTGGTATTTATCCGACATTTCGTGTTTGGGTAATAGTGTCCAAACACACACATACACAACGCACCTTTTCTTAAATGTTTTTTTATAAATATATATTTTAGACATCTCGACATCGCGTATTGGGTGGATTACAATATTTCCCCTACTTACTATGTGTAGTAGACAAAGTGAAAACAATATGCAGTTTGAATATAAATCCGGGCTCTAATAATCACTATAATGTAATTTCAACATACGAGTGTAACTACGTAACTACTATGAAAGTAACATTTACTTATACGTATCGAAATTTTGATCTTATCTAACATTTCGCTGAGATATTTATGATTTTCTTTAGCAGTTATGCAGATAACTTTTATTAGTTTAAATATCTTTATATACAAAGCTGCTGTAAAGAATATTTTGTACCTTGTGTGTATAAATACACGGTTGAAGGGCTGCACAAAGTATAAAGCCCAATGACGGCAGGAAAAGACCAAAGCAAACGCTACAATTCCCCAGCTATTATTCACTTCACTAGGTTTTGGTAGAACTGCGTATACACAGAAAACCAATGAGGCACCAACGCCAGTGTCACATTGTGTAAAAGCAGTGAACTGAATGGAAACAAATGACCGAGCACTAATGGATACATCATTCGAGTCGCCAGAAGGAAATTAACCACTACCAGTGTATCGCTAAAAGAAGGGCCCTTTAGAAAACGCAACACAGCGTTGCAGACGCGTCGTTGTCTGTCATCAAGCAGGAAATTCAGCATGAAAACAGCTGTCAACAATTGCGAAATATCTCGAACATCTGTAAATAGGATTTACATTTAAACTGTGCTCTGGCAACAGGCTTATGCAAAATTTCCGTAGGATAAGCAGAAAGCTTCAGTTCCATTCATGAGCATGCTTTACACAGCTGAAGCTGACAGCTGCAAGTAAAGGGAATCTAAGTGCTAATTTCTTTTGTTTTTAGACTGTATGTTTGTTTTGTACCTCTTATTATTAGTATTCACATCCTCAAATTACAATGCTATCACTTGAATACTTTTGAATTATTGCTTTTTACTTTATCACGAACACAATAGGTAGAAAAGGCACAGCATTCCACAAAAAAATTAGATACCGCGATTTCACCGGAAATATATGTTTAGAGGACCCCGGATAAAAAAAATTACAAAAACGGCCGAGTGTGTGTGTGACAGCATAACTCAAAAAGAAAAATCTGAGAAGTACCAAACTAACGATTTTGTTTAAAATACCATATATTGGATATTTATATGACAAAATGCATATCTTGAATTTTCTGGGAATAGCGTGAAGTCCTCTTCATTCGAAGGAATTTTATAGAATCTTGCATAACATTAAGTGACAGATGAAAACGTACTACACAAAAAATGTAGACATCCTTAAAATGCACAATTAATTTCAGGTAATGTTTTTTTTTTTTGGTGGCATCAGCCATTTCCGAGATATCTGTTATTAATGGCTAGAATTGTTCAATACTTCTGTCAGTTGTTTAATATGTACATTTTTTTTGCAAATCCTAAGCTCTTAAATGGGAAAAAAATTTAAACTGATTAATTTAACAATATATTTCTTAGCAAACCTATTTTCGAGTTCAATAAGGAAGAAACTTGAAATGCATTTAAAAAATTATGAACATTACATGGTAAAGTGCATTTCTGTAAAATCTGTAACTTCAATTTTGTTTTAAAATGCGTAATCCAGAATCGACTTAACATATACGCAATAAACTTGCAACTACAGTTCTCTATACAGACATACGATGTAAAACATTTAAAACACTCATAAAATACTTTGGGTTTTGGAAAATTCATAGACTGGTCTCCTTGACTTTCATTAACCGCTTTAGTCTTATCGTGGATGAATTAAAATAGATGAAATGATGCTCAAACAGGCCTGGGGACTACTTAGCTCAGGTACCGGATATTCGCCTTCCGCGGATACGGAAAAAGCTCTGAAAAAGTCCTCATCCATATAACTTACCACAACCGAGATTAGAATTCGAGACTGTTGAAAGTGAAACAGTCATACTATTCTACAACATAGAGGCAGGATATTTTAATTTCCATCTCAGTAATCATGAGGCAATATTTCGTATTGTATGCTGCCTACCTTGCAAAACCAATTGCCAGGAACCCTAGACTTGCATCAGATGAACCAATATTTAACCTTCCCAGCAGTTTATGGAATAGCAGATGTTCCCTTCAGCTGAGTCAATATTTTAAGAGTTCTAGAAAGACAACGCATCGGATGCAGTGGGACTATCTAATTCCAAGATGTTTAAATATTGCTTTGCATGTTCAGGTTTGAATATTTGAAAGCACTCATAAGCAATTCTAGCTGACGGTGTTTCACTACCAAATTTACTTTGAGGTCATTCAATGCAAGGTTTGTTTTAAATGACGATTTTAATATCCCAGTAGTCTACAGTTCAAACATAACTTGAGCTTAAAAAGAGGCTTAACAACCTGTGGTAAGTGAGCAATAGCCGGGTGGTATGTAAAGATGTTAGCAAATAAGATAAATTAACATTTGGAAATTGTTCTTTCATACAAGCCGTGTGTAGGACAAGGTTGGAGAGGTAGAATCGGACTGAAAAATTCAATGCCATAGCCGAGATCTGAACCACGGATCTTACGCTTTCCATCCGGTTGCTCTAATCAACTCAGCTACATGCAGACACGACATTAGATTCCCTAATTGACTCAAACTTTTGCCGGTGAACCACAAATATCAAATTCATTTTGAGATGACATACACGATGACAACTTACAAATGTCGTAAGTGCTTTAAGCCCCGGGCTTCATAGTTCAACAATTGGAAATTAATTGTTGTTCCAGTCTAAATTAACATTGTTTTACAAACGACAAATATTTAACATTCTACTATTCTAAACTGAAACAATAGGTTTTATATTGTCAAAAAAACTTGTGTGTGACACTGTACAAAAAAATCTGATGTGTTACACTCACATGACTTTCTCTACTCTTGTACAATCTAATTTTATAAACGCTTATTCTCCATATGCTTCCTGTTAATCGAGATATCGAGATGTTAATCTTATTGCTAATTTTCTTGTAGGTGCAAGGGGTATATGGTAGGTTTTAAGCGATAGTCAAATACTTTAACGCTGGTTGCTATGTGGCGCATTCCATTCTCTTTGCATGTCCAGGACATAAAAAAAAAAAATGAATAACGAATTTGAGAAAAAGTATAAGTATTGGAAAATTTAAGGAAATAACAAGCAATATCTCGAAAACGGTTCACTCAACAAAAGAAATGTATATGACATAAGTTGTGTATTTTAACGCGATCTACATTTTTTGTGTAGTAAAATTTTGTCTATCTCTTATGGTTTACCAGTTATGCAAAAGTCGTTCACAATGAAGAATACTTTTGGAGACATTCCCAGAAAATTCAAGATATACATTTTATTTGTCATAAAAGTATCTTAAACATGTAATATTTTAATCAAAATCGTTAGAGCCATTTTTGAGAAAATTAAAATTTTCGAAAAATGTTCCATGTAAAGGGTAGTCTGGGGTGGGGGGATTTTCTTGAAAACCTTCGTGTCGCATCTCTGGAAGATACTGAACCTAAATACCAAGTTTGGTGTTTATACGACTGTTCGTTTTTGAGTTATGCTGTTCACAGACACACAGACAGACACACAGACAGACACACACACGGACATGTTTCCAAAAATGCTTTTTTTGGATTCAGTGAGTCTCAAAACATGTATTTCCGGTGAAATCTCGGTATCGAATTTTTGGGTGGAATGCAATACTTCCCCTACTTACTATACGTAGTAGAGAAAGTAAAAAATACGGGGGTTAAATTGCAATGATCAGCTCAACACGAATATATTTTATCAGACTACAATGGGAAATATATTTTTTTTTAGCTGCGAATGGATTTACAGTTAAGAAAGCTGTGAAGTTACATTATTTTTGGAAAGATACAATAAGGCGTAAAAATGCAACGCCATGGCCTGAATTCTTTGAACACCGTTTTTCGGCTTGTAATGCCGTTGCTCTAATCAATTTAAGCTACAGTGGAAACATGCGGTACGCCACTAAATTCCCCAACTGACCCACATTTTTACTTTCTCTATTACCTAAGTAGGGGAAGAATTTTATTCCATCCAAAAATTTCATATCGGATTTCACCGGAAATGGATATTTTGAGGCTCTCTGAACCTAAAAAAGCATAACTCTGAACATAACTCAAAAACGAAATATCGGATAAATACCAAGCTTGGTATAAAAGTTCAGTATCTTACAAAGATGCAAAGATTTTCAAGAAAATTCCCCCACCCCAACTATCTTTACCTGGAACATTTTTCGACATTTTTAATTTTCTAAAAAACGATTAAAATACTATAAAGATATTTACACGACAAACAAGATGTATTTCTTGAATTTTTTGGAAACAGCCTATGAAGTCATATTCATTCGGAAGGAATTTTGTATAATCTTGTATAACTGGTAAACGTTAAGCGATAGAAGAAAATGTACTACACAAAAAATGTAGAACTCTTTAAAACACATAATTTATTTCAAATAATTTTTGTGGCATACGTCATTTCTGAGATATTTGTTATTAATGTTTCGAATTGTTCATTATCTGTCATTATTTTCAAGTCCTGTCAACATTCGGTTGTTTCTCGCGATGTTTGGAATTTTAAGGCTAGCGTATAGCGTCCAGTTCTTCAAACATTTGACTATAGATTTGGTCTATAACGAAATGTGTAATGTAGCTATTTCTGCAAAGATTTATATGGATTAAAATGTAATACGAAGAATAAGCTTTAGTAACAATGAAGACAGAAGTCATGTGAATGTATTACATCAGAAATTTGTTTCCTGTAAACCATAAGGCGTACTCAAACACATTTTATGATAACATACTCCAATCACTTTATTTAAACCTTAACAACATTAATTTTAAGATATTTCATACAACAATATACTGAAAAGGTATTATCTGAACAGTATTAACTCCAATAAATATGTAAATTTAAAATAGTTCATAAAGAAAAACCTAAAATTGTTATAAATGTAGAGAAATGCACACTTCTTGACACTTGTGCACAAAATCACGTATTTCCCTCGTAAAATTTTCTTACTGGCACATCCAATATCCCGCGCTGATTATAATGGCACGTTACTTGAAAAGGTTGAGAAACCCTGCTAAGGCGAATCTGCGAATTCCAGTTGCTTTCAGTTCAAATGCCCTACCCATTTCCCCCTACCTATCGTTGGGAGAGGAAATATTTTATTTCCAGCTAAAAAATTCGATATCACGATTCACCGGAAACAGATGTTTTAACGTCCCCTGCATTTGGGGAGGGGTGTGAAAGATGCGCATGCATGCATGTGTGCGGCGGAGAACAGCATCAATCGAAAACGAAATGCAAGACTTTCATGAAATTCCTTCCACTCCAAGCAACGTTTTACATAAAACAAACAAACAAATCAGTACTAACAGTTTCTGAAATGCTTCTAGTGTGTTTGTGTTTTTCCAAGGATAAATTGTCATCTCATAGAATATTTTTGAAAATTTTGATCAGTCTTTCTTTCTCAAGACATCCTTGCATTACTTTTGATAAACAACTGAGTGTTTGTTTCCGTGATTTTCATGTAACTTAAGTTCACATTGTTTAATATGAAGTTATTATTAGCCGAATATTTATCATAAATAAAGTAGTATGGATAGAAACATACTTTTATGCAATCCTACCAATATAAACAGGTTATTACTATATTCAATATCGTGCATAATTGGAACAATTATATAACATGACGTAATAACATTTTTCCAAGTTGCCTTAGCTTATAGAGAGAAGACGAAACCATTTCGTGCTATTATTTTCTCTTGGCAATCAAGATGTAAAACTCTCTGTGCGTTATTAAATATAGAATGATTAGGATCTGATTTTATAATTATTTACATGCTGTGCTGATAATAGGCTACATCACAGTCTGTAACACCTGCTCACTTCTCTCCCAGGAAAGGAATGCATGGAAGGGCATGTCTTGTTTATCTCAACACGCAAGTAATAAAAAAATGCAGGAATAGAAGCTAACGTCTCATAACATATAAAGACGCTGTCACGTATGTCAGCTATGGATCCTGAGTTATTTTATTATTTATTTCCTACAATTTATAGTGTTCAGATCCAACTCGTGGATAAGCTTAATCTGACACTGTCGTTCGTGTGGCATTCACTCATGCCATAACCATCTAGAATATAAGCTTGTTGCATAAATTTCTATTGCCTACGAGTATATGAAGAGTATAATATACCTGTACACACAATACAACTTTAACCGAAAAGTCTTTGGTAATTATCGATTTTGAATAAGTAATTAGTGCTAGCTTGTATAATGGCTACCCTGAAGTAAAAATTATCATTTTTAAAATGTTGTGTGTGAGTTTTTTTTTTTTTTGCTTTTTTTTAAGAATTGCGGAACCATTTTCTATGAAACTTGATACATAACATACATTAGGCTGCACCTTGAAAATAGACTACAAAGTATCTCTAGTATTTCCCCAAAGGAGGAGCACTAATGGAGCGCAAAATCAAAAGTCTAAACAAGCTTATTTATCAATAATTAAAACAATGTTACATAGCAGCTTTATGAGCATATTTATAACACGTTAAATTATTATTTTTAAAATTTCAATAGGGTAAATATTTAAGAATTTTCCTACACCAAACTTTCATACAATAACCGGTTACCAGGAGAAACATTAGTCTCGTTGCATATTGAGCACATGAAACAGCAATAAGTTTGAGTGACATTAATTCTTTTTATTTGTATTAACATTATTAATACAGAAAAAGCTGTTTTATTACCAGTCCAGTTTTGAAATCATCACATGAAATGTACGTTGCAAAGAGGGAGATGGAGTAAAGGCAATGGAGGGGGAGGGATTGAGGAAGAGCAAAGCAGGAATGGAGGGAAAGGGGATAGAGGTGGAGTCGGAAGGAAAGACGGTGAAAAAGGAGAGAGAATAATCTCCGCATTTAATGCAACAACGCGAGCAGAGTCGTGGTTTTGCTAGTAAAGAATTTATGTGATAGAAAAAGAGTGGGTACACTCGGTCAAACTGAAAGTGGCCCGTCTCTTGAGCAGTTATTATTATTATTATTATTATTATTATTATTATTATTATTATTATTATTATTAATCGAAGTCCCTTCTAGTGAGCACGCGGTTCACAATCGAACTTTTGTGCGCCACTTCGGCTAACTTTATAATACAAGCCACAAGGCACTTATCTGGGCTGCCTTCACACCGTGCTTGTCGTGGAGTACTGATTAAGCTACTTTCTCCGTAGTAGACTGTTTCATTTGACTATATTACAGTAAAAATATATATAGATATAAAAATAAAAGATTACCTCATTTTACTTACAAATGTAATTACAATAATTGTGCAATTTGTGGTTATAAAATTACATTGAATGAGTGTGAAACTTTCTCCCGACCAACAAGTTAATATCACAGTTGCCATCTATCGGTATGACGGATTACTCGTACTAAATAGACGCTACATAAATAAAAATGAAGAAAACCTGTTATATTTTTACTCATGTTTTTAAAATGAAAGGGAAAGAAAGTTGAGTAGCTGCACGGAGATTTGAACTAGCAACCTCAAGGAAACAATAAGCTGTCTACCACTGAGCTAAAAGTGCTACAATAAGCGTGACATTGTAACGTGCTTTAGTCATACTCCACTTGAAAACCATAAATCAATAGAGTGTGATTTGGTTACAAATATTCAGTGTTGAAACGCACTCTGAAATTAAACTGAGCTTTATTTATGGACGCTCTTACTGCTATGTTTCTTAGCGCCCCATTCTATATTGGGCGTGAAAGGCCGGTAATTTTGCTCAGAGGTCTCTTTATCAGGCCTGAGGTTCTTTTACGTGCCGTAAATCTACGACACAGGACTACCGGCTTTACTTCCCTTCCGAAGGAAGCCATACTAAGGATTTTTACGCCCGAAAAAAATCCATCGCCCTCCGCCGGGTTTGAACCCGCGAACTCCAGAGAAATACTCTGAAACACCTTCATTGAAATGTATATGAATTATCTTCTTGGGAACTTTTGTGATTACACTAGTCTGAATTTTCAAACTTTTTGTAGATGATTTCTTAAAAGTAGGTGTTCTTGAATAAAGTTTTTATGCTGATTCTAGAAATATCTTCCGTTTTTTTCTATCACGTCAGGTTTTTAGACAAAATAAGAAGTAATGTTTTGATAATTTTACTAATGAGCGTAGAAAACTATTCAAATATTATTTCACACAATGGCAAGTTTTTATTCAAGAAACATTTAAAGAATACTCTCAGGAACTCCGCTAATTTTTTTCATGACTACATTTTAACAAAACAAGAAGTCAAAGTGTTTCATTTAATTTTTTTCAAACTTTCTCTTCTTTGACTTCCTTGCAGATCCTTGAAGATGACTGTCCCTCCTCAATATCCAACAGTAGTCGGCCATCACAGTTTCATTCCATCTCCCGTTACCTCCTCTCCATTTCCTTAATATCTTGGTGAAAACGTTCACCCTACTCTTCACTATAATGTCCCAGATTTTCTGGAAAGTAGTCGATATGTGAATGCAGAAAATGCACCTTTACACTCGTGTTACAACCCATCTTCTTGAAATTTTCCAACATTGTTTCGACGTTGCCTTGTAATTAGGATTTTCGTTATTGCCTGAGAAGTTTTCGATAACTGATCGGAAGGCGGTCCATGCTTCTATTTCTCTCTCATTCGTTGTCTTCTCAAAATATTCAACCTTCATCAATTTCTTTATTTGAGGACCAACAAAAATTCCAACCTTTAATTTGTCTTGTGTAATGAAGGGAAATTTCTTGAAAAGGTACTTGAAGCAGGGTTCATCCTGTGGTAGAGCCCTTACAAATTGCTTCATCAAGCCCAATTTTATGTGTAGTGGCGGAAGCGATATCTTTATATCTCTATATTTTTGAAGTGAAATTGTGAAAAAAAAACTGTACGTGATAGAAAAAACCTAAAAACAGTTCTGAAATCAGCATAAAAAGTGAGTCAGAATCACTTATTGGTTTTCAGTCATCCGATACCATGCAGACGTGTTATAGTTGTGTTCCCCATTATGACTACTACAAGAATATACGCAGTCTTGTGAACAAAGCTTGGTGTCCAGAGCGCTCACGATTCGAGCTCCGTCTCTCAGACCGCCAGTTTTAAATTGACCGAGTGCACAATCGTATTGCGGTTACACGTATTTTAAAAGGAGAATATCAAGAGCACTGATTGATATTAAGTTCGCGTAATCCTCGATTTTCATCGATTACTTGCAAGTAATATATTTTAGCTGAAATTTCAGGCCTTGATAATTCCAGGATTTGCTTCAAATACATATGGCCTCGAGCCTTTTCTGTTTAGAAAGATGACGCATTTCCGGAAAAATCATTCCATGTCACTGCTCCGCAGTAGAGTGCAGTCTCTTGAGCGACGGTGAGGAAGTGAGTGGGAGTTAGGAGGCGACTGACCAGGTGATGGATTGTAATAATCCAAATTGTGAGAAACAGGGATGATTTTAGCAGTGACTTGAGGGTTTTGGTAATAGGACACGAAAAGGCATGACTTCATGGACCTTGAGGTTAAAAATGATGGTAAGATTAAAAACGTACCTAAGAGTAGTCTGACTAATGAAGTTGTGGAACATCCTCCTTTTCTAGGTGAAATAGCTTATGCTACATGAACATTTAAAAATTTTAAAATTAAAATAATACTAAGGTTTTCAGTTACAATAGAATGAAAGGAGAGTGGTAGGGTATTGTGAACGGAGTACTACGCAATGTTTCTTATAAATCTACCGTTTACCTAAGGTAAACAACGTATTGTATGCCGTCCCAAAATCTAATATAAAAATTTACTTGAAATATAGATTTTGAGGTCTCTCTTACTTTGTCATATTATTATAATTAGAAACCCATACTCAAAAACTCACTTGAAACTACAGATCTCGTTAAAATACACAATTAATGAAAATGCTTGTTTGCATTAAAAACCATTTTCTACACACTCGCTGTAGGCCATTCATTTGTTTTTCATGTTTAGACCGTTTTGTTGTTAAAAAATCTGATGTGTTACACTCACATGACTTTCTCTACTCTTGTACAATCTAATTTTACAAACGCTTATTCTCCATATGCTTCATGTTAATCGAGATATCGAGATGTCAATCTTATTGGTAATATTCATGTAGATGCAAGGGGAATATGGTAGGTTTTAAGCGATAGTAAAATATTTTAACGCTGGTTGCTATGTGGCGCATTCCATTCTCTTTGCATGTCCAGGACATAAAAAAAATGAATAACGAATTTGAGAAAAAGTATAAGTATTGGAAAATTTAAGGAAATAACAAGCAATATCTCGAAAACGGTTCACTCAACAAAAGAAATCTATATGACATAAGTTGTGTATTTTAACGCGATCTACATTTTTTGTGTAGTAAAATTTTGTCTATCTCTTATGGTTTATCAGTTATGCAAAAGTCGTTCACAATGAAGAATACTTTTGGAGACATTCCCAGAAAATTCGAGATATACATTTCATTTCTCATAACATTATCTTAAACATATGATATTTTCATCAAAATCGTTAGAGCCATTTTTGAGAAAATTAAAATTTTCGAAAAATCTTCCATGTAAAGGGTAGTCTGGGGTGGGGAGATTTTCTTGAAAACCTTCGTGTCGCATCTCTGGAAGATACTGAACCTAAATACCAAGTTTGGTGCTTATCCGACTGTTCGTTTTTGAGTTATGCTGTTCACAGACACACACACACAGACACACACACGGACATGTTTCCAAAAATGCTTTTTTGGATTCAGGAGGTCTCAAAACATGTATTTCCGGTGAAATCTCGGTATCGAATTTTTGGGTGGAATGCAATACTTCCCCTACTTACTATACGTAGTAGAGAAAGTAAAAATCATAACTCCATTCATGTCACGTTATTCACGATACGATTTTGTCTAGGAATGATTGCATACAACGTTGATTCAACGCGCAGAAATAACATTCAGATGTTTATTGGAAGCACAAGGAGTAAATTCAGAATTCAAATGACCTTCTCTTGCGAAATATAAACAAAGAAGAATCTGACATTCAAAATCTTCCGTCTGATAATTTGAAACATACAGAATGAAATATTCCGAAAACCGTCACGATTGCAAAAAATGAGATGGTTTACCGGGAAAATTGCGAGTCAGCTGGAGAATTTAATGGCGTGCCGGCATGTTGCCATGGTAGCTCAGTGGTTAGAGCAACCGGACGGAGACCGGGAGATCCGTGGTTCAAATCATGTCATTGAATTTTTCAGTCATCTGTTTCTACCTTTCCAACCCTGTCCAACACACGGCTTGTGTGAAAGAACAATTAATTTCATGCTTAAAGTGTCTGGCTCAAATTATGGGGGCCGATATTTTAATGACCTAAAATGATGTAATGAATGCAAAACATGAAATTTATTTAATTTATAAAAATTAATGTAAAGAAAGTTATACATTAATTTATAATTAATTGGGTATTACTGTTAAACAAGTTGAAAAAGCGGATATAACAGTGAGATAATTTAAAAAAATTAACTATGTTTGTTCCAGTTCTCGTTCGAAGAATCTAAAAATAAAATTAAGAAACTTGTTTTTGAAGCAGGTCTTGGAAGACTGTAATCTCTCTTTTGAGTTCTCAGATTATAATAAATTCATTGCGAATGAAGAGAACTGCACAGCCTACGACAATAGCAAACTGACTTCACGCAATTCTTAATGCAGAAAAGGGAAAACTGACTTGTTTTAACCTTAGTTCGGGACACGATTCATAACTGATTTATGCCTGCTCTCCTAACAGTAGCTACCACTTAACCCGCAAGACTTCCACATTAACCATTAAATAGGAATGTTTCTTCTCCTTCCCCCCCCCCTAAGAATACGAGTAAAGAATTACAAACTTACTGCTATTTCTCAGTCAAGTAGTGACATTTCTTATGTTTGGTTACCCTAAGTAAACATCAATAATATAACTCTCTTTATATACGGAAGTTAATACAAGAAAATGATAAAATAATGACCTAAGATTGGAAAAAACGCCCTAAAATAGAAAATGGCATGAAATGACCTCATAAATGTGCATTTCCATAATCTGCGACCCATGATAAGGATTTAGCAATGCCTGCATGCAAGAAACTGTTCTAAAACTGCATGTTTGGGTCCCGTGAACAATCTGGTGAAACCTTAATATAGAATTTTTGGATTGAATACAATACTTCCTATAGGAGAAAGTAAGAAAAATTTAACCACTCCTTTTAGGTAACTCTGAATTTGTCACTGCTGTAGCGTAAAGAAGTAGGATTATAACGCAGCAGAAGGAAAGGGATAATTGCAACATGAAGACTACAATAGAAGAAGCACGCTGCTTTGCTGGATTTTGTTTTGCCTGGAGATAAGGCAAAGATGTACAGAAGGATTAAAGCCACGATCATAAAGTTGGGGCAAACAACTGCTTCTCACATCCTGATGTCGACATAAAACTATAAAACATATTGCCAAGCTTCGTGTCATATTTTCAGATAACGGTCTGCCATTCCCTCCGGAGCTGTCGGCCACAAGAAAGACGTTCTCCCCATAGCTGCTAATGGAAAACGCCGAACTCTGCAGCCCACGCGAAAAACACTGGGATGTTCCAAACTCGTTAAGGGCGTATTCTTTTGAACTGGAATATATTACCGTTCTGAATATACGCCTTTGTCCATTTACATGGATCCTTTATACCCTTCTTCAAAACAAGCTGTCATCCACTCTGGCAGTCAACATCTATGCCAGAACGCCTGGGCAATATCAATAAGTTATTCTAGGTTTTACTTTCTTTACCAGTACCAGTAGGTAGAGAAGGTTTGTATTCCACCCAAAAATTCGATATCCGGATTTCACCGGAAATAGATGCTTGGGGTCCCCTGAATACAAAAATGCAAGGTCCCAGTGAAAAGTACAACTCGAAAACGAAAAGTCGGTTAAATACGAGGCTTGGTATTTAAGTTCAGCGTATTACAAGGAAAGGACGCTGAGATTTTCAAGTAAATTTTCCCATCTCAAACTACCCTTTACATGGAAAAATATTATTTTTATGCTCTAAAATAGCTCTGACGATTGTGCTTAAATACACGTTTAAGATATTTGCATCACAAATTAAATGTATATCTTGAATTTTCTGTGAGTAGAATGTGAATCTCTTCATTCAGAATGAGTTTTGCATTATTCGTAAACGGTAAGCGATAAACAGAATCTTGCTTCACAAAAAATGTAGATCTTGTTCAGGCATACAATTTACTTCAAAAACATTTTTGTGGAATTAGCCATTTCCAAGATATTCCTTGTTGTTGGCTTGAATTATCGAATACTTATACTTTTCTCAACATGTAGTTTCAAAGCCATCGCATAGCGACACGCTCTTTAGAAATCCGATTGTTTACCACTAACATAAAAGTCGCTAACAATAAAGAGGAATTAATATGCTATTCACAGAATATTCAAGATAAGCATTTTATTTCTTATTCGAGAACATCAAAAATGGCGAAAAATTTCCATATAAAGGGTAGGTTGATGAGCGAATTCTATTTCGTAAATCTTCGTGTCGCAAACTGGGAATACGCTGAATTAAAAATACCAAATTTGGTATTTAAACGACTTCTCCTTTTTGAGTTATGCTGTTTCACAGAAAGATGAACACGCACATACATAAACACAGGCGTTTTTTTAAAAAATGCTTCCTTTTGATTCCAGGAATCTCGAAACCTGTTATTTCTGGTGAAATCTTTGTCTCGAAATTTTAGATAGAATGGAATACTTCTTCTACTTGCTATAGATAAGTGGTAGAGAAAGTAAAAGACAAGATTTTTTTTAAAAAAAAATTCAGGTTTAGTTTGCTTTACTAACACCAGCCATTTATCGGAATGGAACATCATAAGAAATTTGTTAGTGGGATTGAAATGGATTGTACTGGAAGAGATTGAACTGGAAGATACGATTGGAGGATCCTTAATCCACGTGGATGTTACTGACGATCGTGGTGTTGCTTTTCTTGTCTTAAAGGAAATATTACAGAGCCTATCAATTGTTACAATGAATTCTTCAGGTTTATTTCAGAGAGAGGTTTATTTCAAGGGTCCAGAAGCGGTGTGTTTACGGAATTATGCATAGCGATATTACTTTCGAGCCTGTTGTCTGTAAAACTTGCTTATGTGACAGAATTAAAATTGTTGGGTATTCAACAGCACTGACCATTGAACATGGCTGAAGGAGCAACGGGAATGAATGGCGCAATGAGATAACAAAGCCATTCCTACAAGTACACTGATGGAGAAATGCATTTATCAATCTCATCAAGATGAAACTAAGACTTGACAATTGCATTGAGATGTCATCTAACAACTTAATTTCGGTAATTGTCTCTGTTTTAGAGACACTCCGGCTTTGTTCTAACCAGTTCCACTTCGTTGCTTTCCATCCATTCACTTTTCTCTTAGTTTTCCGCTTCCTTCTCTTCCCCACAGTCAACCACTCTGTAACGATGACTATAACAAAGAGTTACTCAGTGAGGTTAATGTATCCGGTAGAGCTGCATTCGGAACGATAGACCTCAAGGTTGAAGTTATCTTTCCAATTATCAGATCATCGTTATGGTGATTATGGGTTGTCTCGAGAAATAGCAAGGTTTTCTTCTAACAGGTAGGAGTTAAGGATGCTGAACGAAAATGGTGTGTGCATCCAGTCCTACAAAAGTAGTCTCGCAAGGAAAGAATGGTTTTCATAAACCTAAAGAAGCCAAAACGTGGAGTTTGATTTGTTCACTTTAAGAGGCCTATAGCGTCACTCTTATTTCCTTGGCATGCTTAATGCATAAATATCAGAAACGAATTCAAATGACTATCTACAATTTGCATTTATGGATCAACCAGAAGAACAAATTGAAGAGAAAAAAAAGTTGTTTTTCTTTCAGTGTTTGGGGCATAAGTTAAGGCGATGTTTCTATAAATAGGCATTCCAAAACAAAACTGGAAAACACGAAATCACATCAGCAACAAACATCCTAACAACCTTGCCAAGTTTTACAACTCTTAGTTTTACAACTCTTCCTTCGAGAATGAGGTAGTGACGAGTAAAAGGTTTGTAAGTCATGCTAAAGCTAAAATCATCCTTAGGGGAAGGTGAAAGAAAATTTGTAATACTGATACCTTCAACACCGAAGTCAGAATTTCTATCTTTAGAGAAAGCGTAGTACACTAAAAAGCGCCAGCATTATGTTCTTGATGACGAATGTATCTTTCTGGGAGAAATAAGAGCAAAATGAATTTCCTGGTCATACACAAATATTCAATAAAGCACGGTTTTATCATCTTCCCTCCGTGATTAAGACATCTTTGCCTGTTCCGTCTTCAAGTAAACCCACATCTCTTACCAGAAGGTCGGTAGTCGTGGATTTGCATTGAAAGTCTTATATCATCCAGCCTCTAAATGATGTAGCCGTTTAGACCTGTACTGTAATATATTTTTATTTATTTGATTTACTTTTAATTTTTTCTGTAATTATTTCATTATTTATGTGGTCCAATAAAGTGCATCCCTTTGTTCCTAAAGATTTAATCTCTGCTGCTGGAATTTTATTCTTAACTTTTCTAGTCTATCCATATCTGAGATCCATACCATTGCTTTATAAAAACTTATTCTAGTATTCAGTCTTGTTTTAGTTTCCAATGTTCTGTGAATTGTCCTACATAACGATTCAACTAAGAAATAAGTTTGCCCTTAAATACAATAATCTGTTTTTATCGCCTAAATATCCAAGTTCAATGCCATATATTACCTAGTACTTTTTAGAATAGTTTGCCATTTTAAACACCTTTAGGGAGCTATAAAAATCGGCGTATAATAATATTACTATAATCAGGTATAGTAATTGTATTCACAATCGTTATAAGACAACATTACGGAGAGCCAACAAAATCTGATGTGTTAGATTCACATGATTTTCTCTACCCTCTATCGCTTATTAGTGGGTATACATACTATTCCTACGAAAGTTTATTTTCCTATGTACTTTATTTTAATCGAGATAAACCTTTTCGGAAATAGCTGCATTGCACTTTCGTTGAAGACACAAAAGGAATAGCGATAGTCAGATGTTTAAGAACTGGATGCTATATGCTGGCCTTAAAATTCCCTACACTTTCCACGACATCGCGAGAAACAGCTGAAAATTGACAGGCTTTGAAAAGAATAAGTATTGAACAATTCGAACTATTAATAACAGATAACTCGGAAATGTCTTATGCACAAAAAAGTTATTTGAAATAAATTGTGTGTTTTAAAGAGATGTTTTGGGTAGTAAGTTTTTGTCTATCGCTTAACATTTACCAATTATGCAAGATTGTATAAATTTCCTTCCTAATGAAGAGGACTTCATAAGCTATTCCCAGAAAATTCGAGATATACATTTTGTCATGCAAGTGTCTTTAATATACGGCATTTTAATCCAAATCGTTGGAGACTTTTTCAGAAAATCAAAAAATTCGAAAAATGTTCCATGTAAAGGGTGCGTTTCTTGAAAACCTTTGTGTTGCATCTTTGGAGGACACTGAGCTTAAACACCAGGTTTGGTATTAATCTGACATTTCGTTTCTTGGTTATATTGTTCATGCGCGCGCGCAGACACACAAACGGGAAATTTTTTCTAAAAATAATTTGTTATATTAGGGGGTTCCAGTGAAATCTCGATATCGAGTTTTTAGAATGCTATACCTCCTCTATCTACTAAGTACATGGTGCAGAAAATGAAAACCACCATTCAATAATAGCATTATTCAGTAGCCGATGTCAAACTGATGAACTGTGTGTGCAGATAATCCACTGAAATGGAAATTGAGTTCTATCTATGGACGCTCTTTAACTGCTGAGCTCCTTAGCATCCCATTCTATATTGGGCGTGAAAGACTGATAATTTTGCTCAGAGGCCTCTTTATAAGGCTTGAGGTTCTTTTACTGCCGTAAATCTACGACACAGGGACCACCAACTTTACTTTCCTTCCTAAAGAAGCCATGCTAAGGATTTTTACGCCCGAAAAAATCCACCGCCCTCCGTCAGGTTTGAATCCGCGACCTCGGAAACTAGAGCCCAGCATGGTAACCACTACACCACGGAGGACGACGATACTCCACTGATCTTTATGCAACAAATACTTGCGTGAATGGCAAGATAAAGAATCTTTTACGCTAGGGGTTACGGTAAACAGAATTTCCAAAGCGGATTCTGCTAACAGAAAGGAGTATAGTGGGACATTACGGGAAAACGCGTAAAAACAGTAGAAAAACTGGATGTTTATCCAGTTGCGAGCTGATTGCTGTCAAACTGTGTTACATGTTTACATGTATGTACATAAACTGAACAACCTGTTTATAAACTTTTCTGCCATGTTTGTGAACACGATTTCTCTAACTTTTGTGAATGAATTACATATTACATTGTGTTTTCGTTATTATTCGTATTCGAATGCCTCGCAGAATGCGATTCTCCTTTATTACTTATCGATTAATAAAGCTACCTTTATCGCAAAAGCTCGATACCGAAAAATCAGCAGTATCAATACATAGTAGATAGTTGATAAAGATGAAGTGCGATGATGCAATAAAAACGTTATAACCCTAACAGAGCAATCACATTTTGTGATAGAGTCTACATCATAACTGCAATAATAGGAATGCGCGCGCGCGCACACGCACAAGCACACACACACACAACCCTCTTGTGTTCACTCAATAGCACTAATGTTGAACAAAAACTAAAAAATCGTAGCTGTTACATTCACATGACTTTCTCTAGCGATTCTCGTTTATATTTATGGCTTTCGCAAACTCTTATGAAAGCTTATTTTTCTTATCTACTTAATGAGAAAAACCTTTGCAGAAAATTTCATTACACATTTCATTGAAGGTGTAAGGGGGATAAAGAGAACGAAACGATAGTCAGATGTTGAAAAGCCAGTCGTTATATGCTGGCCTAGAAATGCCATTCTGTTTCCACGACATCGAAAGAAACAAATGAATAGCAACATAATTTAATAAATGACAAGTATTGAAAAATTCCAAACAGTAAAGTGTATCTGGGAAATTGCTAATGCCACAAAACAGGTTATTAGAAATGAATTGTGTGTTTTACAGTGACTAGATGATTTGTGTATAACGTTTTTGTCTATCTATTATGGAATAAGGATGTAATCAACACATGTAAAAAATGAGATGTTGGTGGAAATAGGATATAAGATCACTATAATTCTGCACTGTAGTATCATCTTATGACATATTACTGAACTAGGTGAAACACTAGAGTCGCCTAGAAATTACACTTCGTGAGGAATGGTGTAACATCATTCACAATGGCTAATAAAACTTGCGCTGAATCTTCACTAGATGTAAAATAAATGTAAATGAGTGGAAAGAGAGCAAAACGAAACATCTAAAGCAGAGTGGGAAGGAATATACAAGATAAGGCATTGTAAAAGCAGGAAAACAGCCTTCTGCTGAGTTAAGTGGAACAAGGGTGTAACAACCTAAATGTTCTCCTTTATAATAGATATAGTTATACAGGATAAATGAGTTTTTTTTACCAGATATTATAATATTATAAATAACAAGCTGTATTACTTAATGTTAAATTATGATGATACATCCTTATTCCACTGTCACAATTAATTGTCATACAATAATTCTGAAATATTAATATGTACCAATAATATCTTAAGTTTAAATATGCAAAAACACAAGTATATTGAATTGCTAGATTGTTCTTTTCAAATAAACCGTAGTTATAATCCATTAATCAATTTTTCTATTTCCTAAGAAATTATGCTTTTGATGGTTACACCCTTATTCCAGCGAGGTTTTCAGTTATACAAACGGATGAAGAGGATTTCACAGTTCTATTAACAGAAAATTCAAAATGCACACTTTATTAGTCATGTAAATATCTTAAACATTTTAATTGAAGTCGCTAAAGCCATTTTTGAGAAAATCCAAAATTTAAAAATAAATCTTCCATGTAAAGGGTAGTTTGGTATGGGTGATACTCTTGAAAATCTTCGCGTTGTCATATTTAGAAGACGCTCAACCTAAATACCCAGTTGGATATTTATTGGACATTTTGTTTTGGGGTTATGCGCGCGCGCACACACACAAACACACGGACCATCTTAATGGCATTTTTTATTCTGGGGCCTCAAAACATGCATTTCAGGTGAAATCTCGATATTGGATTTTTGCGTGGATTTGAAGTACCATCTAATACCTCCTCCTCTACCTACTAGGCAAGTGGTAGAGAAAGTAAAGCACTGATCCATATACACCAATGTTATTACTTTTAAGAGCATGAGGTCACCAACAAACGAAAATCGGAATACTCTGAAAACACCTAGTTAATGACTTAAAAGTTCAAAAGTAAATGATTTTCTACACGTAATTCCTAATGTATTTCATATACAAGTTTTCGTTGCCACACTTTACGCTTATCACCCATCACAGAAATAAATACCGCTGCATTTTCTTCCCTGAACCTATCCATTTACCATATTACATGGGGGTGATGCAATCAATCCGAGTCTGTACTAAGTACTACAGTTCAGTTCGCATTGAATTCAAAATCCTATCCCATTCGAGTTTCATATCGAATATTGGCACTTAAACGCGGATCGTACTCAAATAGTATTCAAACCACATTATGATTATTAATAAATGCAACTCATTTCTCTCTGTGAATAACGCTAAGCGGATCGTGAAATTCACGCTAAATATTACAAATTAAAATTATTTAATAGTTGTTTTGCTTTAAATACTTACGATGCTAATAGCTGAAACTGGAGAAACAGAATGGAAATAAAATCTATATCAATGCATTATATAAACCTAATCGCAGTAACCCCATAAACACCTGCTGTGAAAACTTAATCAAGTAAAGGTCTTCATTAACATTTTTATTAACTTTGCTGCTGCCCCTGCTAATTCTATTTTAGTTGCTATAATCTTAGTTTCTTGTCCTGCGCCGTGACATAGTGGGCTGGATGATGATGATGATGATGATGATGATGATAATGAGATGGGGCTTAAGGGCGCTCAACTGCTAAGGTTATTAGCGCCCTTACTATGTGTAAAATATAAAATGTAAAAGTGAAAAAATTAAAAAACCACACACACACCGCTTGGTCAAAAACACTAAAAAACACAACAGACCAAATACTAAGATCTACACACTAAAATAATGGTCAACAAGAGAATAAAACGTGTCAAGAACTGTAGAATGCGAGGGACACGAGCGCCAGATGTCCACTGGGGAGGAGTGCCCCCATTAAAAGATAATGTAAAATCAAACAGCTAAAAGGCGGTCAGCGCATCAAATGCGTCTGGTAAATCCAATGTCACTGATAAAACGTAAAAGACATTCTACAGCATGCGCGTCGTCTGCCAAAACGTTGGCTAGGCCAACAGGCAGACCAACACGAACGCGCAACGGAGCTAAAACTTGACACTCTGCTAAAATGTGACGCACCGTTTAGGGCGCATCACACTGCTCACAGAGTGGTGCGGGGTCACCACTGAGCAGGTATCTATGGCTAAAAAGACAATGTCCGATTCGTAAGCGAGCTAAAAGTACCTCTTCGCGACGACACGAACAAAAAGAGGTACCCCAGACTAACGGGAGAGGCTTAACCTCCCGTAACTTGTTCCCCCGAAGGGCCGTCCACTCATCCCTCCAAAGCGAGAGGATGCAGCTACATAAAATAACAAACAAATCTGACGAGGGAACAACAGCAGTAAAAACTCTGGGTAATAAAATCGCCGATTTGGCAGCGGCGTCGGCAGACTCGTTCCCTGAGATGCCCATATGACCTGGAATCCACAGGAAGGAGACACTGATGCCAGAGGCACCAAGCGAGTGGAGCAGGTCATATATGCGCTGTACGAGAGGGTGGTAACTGTACAGCGCGTTAATACTCTGAAGGGCACTCAGAGAATCCGTACAAAAACACACTGCCGCAAGTCGCACCGCTGAACGTATAAAACAGATTGATAAATACTAAAAAGTTCGGCGGTAAAAATGGAACAGTGACCCGGTAAGCGAAAAGTAAAACTATGATGATCAGAAACAAAGGTACCGTACTCCATCAACAGTCTTAGAACCATCAGTAAATATAAAAGGCAAGTCCCCGAATTAGGCCTGCAGTTCTAAAAATGCTGATCTAAAGACTGAAGAAGGGGTCTCATTCTTCGGCAGCGACGATAACCCAAGGTGACAGTGGACCTCAGCGCGCAACCATGTAGGAAAACGCGTTTCCCCCCTTGGAAGTGCCGGCGCTGGCGTAACGTCCAAATGCCGGTGAAGTTGACGAAATCGAACCCCTGGAGGGAGCAATGCAGAGGAGCTAACTAAATATTGCCGATCAAGCGAATCCCGTAAAATGTCGTGAAGGACGGGTGGCCAAGCAAGCTGGAGAGTCAACAGGCATAGCTACACAAGAGCATCTCACGCCTGAAGGACAGCGGAGGCTCTGCAGCTTCAGCGTAAAGACCGGGTACGGGGCTAGTTGGAAAGGCCCGTGTAGCGACTCTAATACCACGATGGTGAATGGCAATCAATCGACGTAACACAGATGCACCCTTAATCAAGTTTGGATCGGACCAAAGAGCGATAAAGACGCAGAAGGACGGTCCGATCAGCTCCCCAGGATGTGCCACTTAAAGCACGTAAAAGATTAAGAGAAGGGTCACACTTTGCTCTAAAAAGGAAGCGTGAGAAGTCCAGCTCAGCTTTCGATCGAAGATCAACCCCAAAAATTTCACCTCGTCTGCAAACGGAAGGACCTCCGGCCCAAGATTGAGAGAGGGCGGAGGAAAAGCCTTCCGGCGCCAGAAATTGATACAGACGTATTTTTCGGCGGAGAAATTAAAGCCGTTGGCGTTATTCCAGGCGTAGAGCTGGTCGATACAGCTCTGGAGATGGAGCTCGAGTAGACAGGTCCGTTGTGAACTGCAATAAATGGCAAAATCGTCAACAAAAAGGGACGATGAAACGCCAGGTGGAATACAATCAACAATGGGGTTGATAGCAATTGCAAAAAGTGTGACACTGAGTACAGAGCCCTGCGGTACTCCGTTCTCTTGAATAAAACGACTAGATAAAACCGAGCCCATACGTACACGAAAGACGCGGTCCGTCATAAATTCCCGAAGAAATATGGGAAGACGACCGCGGATATTCCATGCGTGAAGTGTACGTAAAATGCCGCCCCTCCAACAAGTGCCATAAGCTTTCTGCAGGTCAAAAAACACAGCCAGGGTTTGACACTTTCTCAGAAATCCATTCATAATATGCGTCGACAGGTACACCAGGTGGTCGACGGTAGAGCGATAGCGACGAAATCCACTGAGCGTTCGCTAGAAGTTTCTGAGACTCAAGCCACCATGTCAACCGCCCATTGATCATGCGCTCCATCACCTTGCAAATGCAACTGGTGAGGGAGATAGGGCGGTAGCTGGAAGGTAGTTGGCGATCCTTCCAGGCTTAAGTATAGGGACAATGGTGACTTCGCGCCAAACGGAAGGAAAAATACCGTCTTGCCAAATACGGTTATAGACCTGTAAGAGAAAGAGTTTACTGTCGGCTGAAAGGTTCTGTAACATCAGGACATGAATGCCGTCCGGCCCAGGAGCGGAGTGCCGAGAGCAATGAAGAGCGTGCTCCAGCTCCCTCATTGTGAAAAGTTATAGTGGGCTGGAGCGTGGTGCTGTGGTTCCCGGCCAAGGAATGCGCCCGAATTCGATACCACCCATGAGGACGCGAATTTGAAGTCCCGGGTGTAGGACCGGTGCCCACTCAGCATCACGAGGAAAGTGAGGAGCTGCGATAGGCAGCGGTCCTGGCCTCGTGAGCCACACCAACTCCGTATAGTTGGATGATCGCTCACTTGCCGTGCTTACTTGGGCGTGAGGCCGGCAGTCGGGTTGGCAGGTCCAAGTCCTTCGCGGGCTATAGCGCTACAGGATTTATTTTATATCTTAGTTCCTTATTCGTTCTAACTGGTGCAGCGTTTAACACTTCTGCATATATTTTTACGTTTGTTTATTCTTGAACGTTCTTTGCATTATCTATAAATTGTTTTAAATATGTTTAACTTTATTTCAATTTCATGACCACAATAACATTTCTGTCAGTTTATAATTTGATTTTCAAAACCTTTTTAAATAATTTAATAATACATTTATTTCTCAGCACAGAAGGTATATAAGTTCCATAAACATGAGACAGAATATAACTGCTAGAGAATACAATTAAAAAGGATGCTCATAATATAAAGTTCCCAAGTGAATACTAATTCAATCTTTGGGAAGAGAACACGGTAAACAATGACACACTGTGTGTCCTTACGAGAAGATAATATCCTCCGGCAAGCCCGGCTTCAGTCTAGACTTAGCACCTGTATGGCATCCCAGTTCGAAGTGTGTACAGCACCAGGTACTCTGGGAAGGTGAGTAAAGGAACTGCGAGTCATAGTGAAGATGTACTCTCGGATGCCGAATTCATGATGAACTTGTGCATTACGGATGTAACATGGAACGTTCACAGATATACGCAATTCTGGAACACACAGGGCCGTTCTATAAATGTCCCGATAAGCTTGTCTATAGTTACTCTCCAAATAAACTTTTCTGGCCGTTATGCAATGCTCTCGTCCTAATCACACGGCTTACTGTGCATAACAATACTTCAATATAACCTGTGATGTGTTAGGTTTGTCATTATGAATTCGGTGGAAATGCCATCATTGGGGAATTCGTAAACTAGAAAACAAACGAGAATTGCCTTGCGAAGCAGACAACAACAAATAAAATGAAATAAGTCTTTATTACGGAGCTTCTTTTGCCATCGTTTTAGAATAACATGGAAGTGAGAGGTGGAGCAGGGTTCGAAACCTCACTCATGACGATTGCGAAAACTGTTAAATCTCATAGAAACCTATAAGATTGCAACAGAATAAAAAGTCTGATGTGGTAACCTGGAGGGGAAAAAATGCTGAGTGTCACATAACCTTACCTCTTATTGATATTTTCTATTGTACTTTTCCTTTCTTTATGCCTTTTGCTAAGCCGAAAACTCTGCTATAATAATATTATCATAAAAGGAGAATATTAATATTATATGTATGTGGGTTAATCTTAAAAACCACTCAAATGATTTTGATAATTCTTTCACCATTGAAAAGGCCAAGTCTTTGTGACGGACATGGACTATATAAAACGCCTTACAATTTCAATTCATAAATTACTAAAATACTAATAAGGGTTTGCAAAGCCTGTATTTTAGAATACGAACACATTGGAATTATAAAAGAACATACCTGGCAAGACTGTAGGGGAAGAGGTTAAGGAAGTCAGACCTTCCGCTTGCATGATTATCCGGATTTTTCATCCACTATTAGGAATATCCGGGCTGTACGAAATTGCAATTATGAGGGGTAAAGGAGAGGATTAGCCATAAAATCTTCCAGATTATTGTACAATGATTTTATAAATAACGGCGGTAGGTATATGAAGTTAATTAAAATGTCATTCGAGTTTAAAAAGCTACCCGTGAAACAGGTGAAGTTCTACTGTCTCTTAAGTAGCACTCAAAGACGTTAATGAAGTATTTTCTGCTTATTACATGCATTTTTTAAACAGTTTTTAAATTTAAATTATTTTGTCAATATTATTTGCAATTTTTACAGAGACCATGACCGCAATATCTGCTTCGAACGACAGCTAATCAACGAATGATACAGCTATTATGATCTTCGCCATAAAAATGGTTTTATAAACAATTTAAAGATTTTTTGAGAATTTCTGTTCGTCATAGCTTGAAAAAAATTAGACACATTACAGTCCTTTAGGTCCAAATATTTCACCCACATTTCGCTTCATCTACTTCCTTCATCCCATACCAGGCATCGGGCTGATCACCCATCCTGGATGTTCTGTCTGATCCATGAGTGTCTGCTCCTCGACGGGCCTCTGACCACAGGCACCCGCCTGTAAGTCCTGGGGGGTGTAAGTCCTACATGAGAGGAGGGTAAACAGATAATGAATGAATAATGAATGAATGAAATAGGTCCAAATAAAGGTTTGCTGACTTATTCAATTTGTGATAGGTTCAGTGCATTATAATCTTGCAATAACTACAAAATAATTCAAACAATTATGTTGTTTCTTATACTATAAAAACAAATATTACGAAAGAAAATGTCCATATTAATGAAAATAAAATGACCTTGTATGGTGTCAGCAGAGAAATGCAAAGTATAGAAGTTCACTAAATGAGTTTTCATTGCCCCCAAGTTGTGTTCGCAAAGGTAGGCTTCTAAACTTCAAATTAACTACTGCTGTTTCGTTATGGAATAAAATTAACACAATCTTTACTCAGGAGAATTTTGGAGGCTTCAATTAATTGCGGTCGCTGGAGCGTCTGGCTTCGTTACTCTGTGCCGCAAATGGTCGCGGGCTCGAATTCCCCCATGGGCATGGGCATTCGTGCCGCGAGTTCCCATACTGGGTATAAGGGACAGCACAAAAGATCTGAAATGGTCGCGGTGCGAGGGTCTCTGAATCCTCCAACGTCCCTCAGTGTGCTCTACTCTAGGGGAGTTTTAGTACCTAGCACCATGGAACAGCACTAGCTTGTGCACACCAGCACTGCACTATAAGAGTTGTCGGCAAACAAGGTACACTGACTTCAGAAAGTATTCGCCTCCGCTTTAATAAACTCCAGCAACCAAATTAAAGGACAGAAAACTCATTTTTATTTTTAGTATATGGAAACAACAATGTACGTATCTGGCAACTTTTTCATGCAATATACATTTAGTAGAATAACTGTTTGATATAATAAGTGACATGTTACTGTCATATTATTGGAACTGAAGGCGAAATAAATTTGTAAAGCCATAAAACTGAGGCAGTAATGAGGAAGTTAAGTAAAAAAACGTTGGCAATTCCTGACTGACATTTTTCTTCCGTTTGGTCAAAAACCATTTTCATGTAATTTCAGGTACTGTACCGTAAAATCTGCTCTAGTAAATGCATGCAACACAATTTTGTAAGCGCCACACACAGAAAATATGAAAACTCTTTATTGTTTTTTCTTCATATTAAAAACCAGAGTTTTCTTTCCGTCAATTTGGTGCTACAGTTTTAGATGGAGATGAATTTCTGGAGTAGTCGTAGTTTGATTCAGCAAGCAATGGACATCTTTCTAATACTTTGTATTTAGTTCTATGGTAACCGATATCTATATTTCCTACTGCAAAGGGAGATGTTAAGCATGTTTTACATTTAGTGACACATCAGATGTGATATGCGACACGTGTCGTAGTTCCACAGTTTCACGCAAGCAACATATTATATGGATATAGTAAATATTTCAGCTACAAGTGTTTAAATTCCTACAGAACAAGACTCTTTTTTCACACATCCGGTGTGTGTTTTGTAAAACGCCTTGATCAATTTAAAGCAATTCCCAGCATTGCACTAATACAACCAAATGCAACACGTTAGCACTTTGTTTTGCTGACGTAGCAAACGCCAAGTTGTGACAAAACGTCCGTGCACGGACTCCGTGTTCTCCGTGGCTACTTCAAGAATGCAATTTTTTCGTTCTCCTTGGAGTAAGAGCTGATGTGTTATGTTTTTTTGCCTGGTCTTGTTTGTTTTTTCTGCTTATTTGATCTTGTGCGACTCCACTCGCTACATTTTGCAATGGAAACTTCACAAAACAAATTTTCAACACATTCAGTTTGTTTGCATAACAATACTTCCTTTCACCTTCATTTGTTTATTGCGTCTAGTTTCTGTGCGATTACCTAATATCGGCTTTCGATAAGACTTTTATTCGATGTAACTATATTTTTGTCTATCTAGATGTACGCTCGAATCACTGAGTACGTTTGCTCTTCTTTGTGAACAAATAATTAAAAATCTGATGTGTTACACTCACATGACTTTCTATACTCTTGTACAAACTATTTTTACAAACGCTTATTTTCCATATGTTTCATGTTAATCGAGATATCGAGATGTTAATCTTATTGCTAATTTTCTTGAGATGCAAGGGGAATTGGTAGGCTTTAAGCGATAGTCAAATATTTTAAGAGCTGGTTGCTATGTGGAGCACTCCATTCTCTTTGCATTACCAGGACAAACAAAATGAATAACGAATTCCCATTTGAGAAAAAGTATAAGTATTGGAAAACTTAAGGGAACAACAAGCAATATCTCGAAAATGGTTCACTAAAAAAAATGTATATGACATAAATTGTGTATTTTAACGCGATTTACATGTTTTGTGTAGTAAAAGTTTGTCTATCTCTTATGGTTTACCAGTTATGCAAAAGTCGTTCACAATGAAGAATACTTTTGGAGACATTCCCAGAAAATTCAAGATATACATTTTATTTGTCATGAAAGTATCTTAAATGTATGATATTTTAATCCAAATCGTTATACCCATTTTTGATAAAATAAAAATTTTCGAAAAATGTTCCATGTAAAGGGTAATCTGGAGTGGAGGATTTTCTTGAAAACCTTCGTGTCGCATCCCTGAAAGATACTGAACCTAATACCAAGTTTGGTGTTTATCCGACTGTTCGTTTCTGAGTTATGCTGTTCACAGATAGACACAAGACACACACACGGACATGTTTAGAAAAATACTTTTTTTGGATTCAGGGGGTCTCAAAACATGTATTTCCGGTGAAATCTCGGTATCGAATTTTTGGGTGGAATACAATACTTCCCCTATTTACTATACGTAGTAGAGAAAGTAAAAACCGATAGTGGGTTAAACGGCACATTTCATATTCTAGTAAGATATCTATGTAAGGGGCGAATACTTTCAGGAAAGCCTCACTATCTGAAACAATAAAAGTTCGGTGTATTACATGCATATGACTTTCTCTATCCACGATCATTTGTACTACAAATTGTTCTTACAAAAGCATTCTATTCACTTCATGTACCTCGAGATAAAACGTTTACATTACGTTATAGGCATAAGAGGGATACAGAAGAATGAAGTGATAGTCAAATGTTTAAAAAAATTACAACCTCCTGAAAGTAGATACTCTGCATGATATCGCGAGAAACAACTGAAGGTATTCAAGCACTTCCAAAAACATTAGATATTGGAAGGTTTAAACAAAGACCCAAGGATACGACACAAGAAAATGCTCCCACACCAAACTCTGAGAAGGAATTATGTTCCTTTTCTTTTTACTTTCCCTACTACGTAGAGTAAGTAGGGGAAGTATTGTATTCCACCCAAAAATTCGATACCGAGATTTCACCGGAAATACATGTTTTGAGACACCCTGAATCCAAAAAAAAGCATTTTTGGAAACATGTCGGTGTGTATATCTGTGTGTGTGTCTGTGTGTGTGTGTGTGTGTGTGTGTGTTGTGTGTCTGTGAACAGCATAACTCAGAAGAAACTCCCCTACCCCAGACTACCCTTTACATGGAACATTTTTCGAAAATTTTAATTTTCTCAAAAATGGCTTTAACGATTTTGATTAAAATATCATATGTTTAAGATATTCTCATGAGAAATGAAATGTATATCTCGAATTTCCTGGGAATGTCTCCAAAAGTATTCTTCATTATGAACGACTTTTGCGTAACTGGTAAACCATAAGAGATAGACAAAATTTTACTACACAAAAATGTAGATCGCGTTAAAATACACAACTTATGTCATATACATTTTTTTGTAGAGTGAACCGTTTTCGAGATATTGCTTGTTATTCCCTTAAATTTTCCAATACTTACACATTTTCTCAAATTCGTTATTCCTTTTTTTATGTCCTGGACATGCAAAGAGAATGGAATGCGCCACATAGCAACCAGCGATAAAATATTTTACTATCGCTTAAAAGCTACCATATTCCCCTTGCATCTACAAGAAAATTAGCAATAAGATTGACATCTCGATATCTCAATTAACATGAAGCATATGGAGAGTAATCGTTTGTAAAAATAGTTTGTACAAGAGTAGAGAAAGTCATGTGAGTGTAACACATCAGATTTTTTTTCTAAAAATGACTAGCTATGTTTATTAAAATGTCATTATATTTAAAATATTTACATGACTTGCCTATCTTGAATCTTCCGTAAATAGTCTATGAAGTTCACTTCATTGGAAAGAATTACGTATAACTTTGTATAGCAGGTAAACTTGAGAGAGAGAAAAAGCTATTTCTTGCAAGATGTAATGTCCTTAATGAGTCCTCCAGTGAAAATTGTAGAAAATTCTTGAAAATATTCATTTCATATTCTTGCACATTAATGAACTGGAGTTGTAGATTGGCCGGAGTTATTTTCAGTCAGATGCACTCTAGTTGTCAAGTGACAATTTAAGTGGCAGCGTAAAAGATAAAAAGTCATATCTTAAACGTAAAAAGTCGTTTATTATCAACATTATTTTATCTCTAAAATAAAAAAAGTATAAATAAGAACTTTATTTTTTTTGTACAGTAGCATGCCCTTATTCCATTTGAAAATCATCCGAAAGCGTTTTTAAAGTGGTATTTCTGGGATGTCAATCTGAAGTTTTGTTACAAAAACCTGAAAACTGCACCGTAAGGAGTTGTTTTTCGTTGCACAGTTGAAAAGAAAGATTCTGAAAAGATATTTCATGCATTTTTCTAAAAACTTTGGAATTAGTTACACACAATGATAGAAGTATTCGGTAAAAAACGAAATTATTTGCTTAAGAAAAACTGAAAATTAAATTTTCACGTTTGGTTACCATAACACACAATTTATTTCAAATAACCATTTCTAACATATTCGTTACTGGTTTGAATTTTTCAGAGCTTTGTCAGTTTAGTGCTTTGACCATTCAGTTGATTTTTGCGATGTCGTGCAAAGAGTATGGAATTTCAAGGCCTATAGGTATATAGCGAGGCGCGTTTTAAAGATGTAACTATAGTTTCAGCTTCCCGTATCTCTGATGTATGTATACGTACCTGCAAGGAAATGTGTAATTGAAATATTTCTGCAAACGCTTGTCTCCATTTATATGAAGTAGATAGAAAAAAATGTCATGCTACAATCAGATTACTTTCTCGGTTCACTATCATTTTTTATAGCTTCTACAAATCATTCTTATTTATTTCTCGACAGCTCATGGAAAGAATATGGAATTTCAAAGCCAGCACATCCCGCTTCTAAATATCTGACTATCGATTAGGTTTCTTTATCTCTCTTATACGTACAATAAAATGCGTAATAAAACTACCTATTTCTGCGAATCGTGATTGGTAGACAGAAAAAATATTTGATAAGTTTCATTCACCTGACATTCTCTACCCTCCATTAATGGATATACAAATTATTATTATTATTATTATTATTATTATTATTATTATTATGAAACATTATTTTTCTATCTACTTTATTTTAATCCAGATAAACCTTTCCGGAAATAGCTACATTATACATTTCGTTATAGATACAAAGGGAATGGCGATAGTCAAATTTTTTAGAGTTTGACGTTATGCACTGGCCTTAAAATTTCATACTCTTTCCATGACGTAGAGAAAAACAATTAAAACTCGAAAAAGAATAGCTAGGTAGTTATTAATAACGGATATCTCGAACTTGGCTGATACCACAAAAATGTTATTTAAAATGAATTGTGTTTTGTGTAGTACGCTTTCATCTATCACTTTTACCATGCTAGCCTCTAGTTCCTGAGGTCGCGGGTTCAAACCCGGCGGAGGGCGATGGATTTTTTCGGGCGTAAAAATCCTTAGCATGGCTTCCTTCGGTAGGGAAGTGAAGCCGGTGGTCCCGCGTCGTAGATTTACGACACGTAAAAGAACCTCAAGCCTGATAAAGAGGCCTCTAAGTCGCAGCAGTTAAAGACAGTCCATAAATAAAACTAAACTCTATCACTTAACGTTTACCAGTTATTAAGATTAAACAAAACTCCTCCCGTTGACCCCGTAGCTCAGTCGGTAGAGCACCTGGCTGTTGTGCTACGGGTCCCGGGTTCGATTCTCTGTTGAGGGGTGAGAATTTTTCTCTGGCCAAGGTTATTCCTTATTCTCCCCAGAGTGTGGAAATATGAATGAGAGTGTGTATGATCTAACGATTAAAAATCAAAGTGCAAGAAACCCAACAATAGGCAATAAGTTCCAAAGGAAAGGCCGCCGAAAAGACCAATGCGGTTAAAGGCGGGTTATAAATATAACAAACAAAAAATCCTTCCGAATGAAGAGGACTTCACACACTATTCCAGAAAATTCAAGATATACATTTTTTTACTCATGTAAATTTCTTTAATATATTATTTTTAATCAAAATCTTTAGCCATTTTAGAACATAAACAACTTCCAATAATCTTCCATATAAGAGGTAGTTTTGGATGGCGGGATTTTCTTGAAAATCCTCGTGTCGTATCTTTGGAAGATAGTTAACTTAAATACCAAATTTGGTATTTATCCGACTTTTCGTTTTGAATTATTCTGCTCACAGACACAAACACACGGACATTCCCCTAAAATATCTGATGTGTTGCACTCATATGACTTTCTCTACTCTTGTACAAACTATTTTTAAAAATGCTTATTCTCCATCTACTTCATATTAATAGAGATAAACATTTGCAATAACTATATTAATGCTAATTTTCTTGTAGATGCAAGGGGAATATGGTAGGCTTTGCATGTCTTTGTATGTCCAGGACACAAGAAAATACGATTAATGAATTCCCAATTGAGAAAAAGTATAAGTATTGGAAAATTCAAACAAATAACAAGGAATACCTTGGAAATGATTCACCTTAAAAAATAAGTGTGACAAACTGTGTTTTAAGTAGATCTACATTTTTTATGTAGTAAAGCTTTGTGTATCTCTTAATTTACCAGTTATGCAAAAGCCATTCAGAATGAAGATGACTTCTGGAGACATTCCCAGAAAATTCAAGATACGCATCTCATTTGCCATGAGAATATCTTAAATATATGATATTTTAATCAAAATCGTTAGCCATTTTTGAGGAAATCAATATTTTCGAAAAATGTTCCATGTAGGGCAATCAAGGGGATTTTCTTTAATATCTTCGTGTTGCATCCTTGGAAGATACTTAACTCAAATACTAAGTTTGGTATTTATCCGACTTTTCGTTTGAGTTATGCTGTTCACAGACAGACACGTATTTCCAAAAATGCACCTCAAAACATGTATTTCCGGTGAAATCTCGGTATCGAATTTTTGGGTGGAATGCAATACTTCCCCTACTTACTATACATAGTAGAGAAATCCAACTACTTTTTTGGGTTCAAGGGACCTTAAAACATGTATTTCCAGTGGAATACAATACTTCCTTTACTCATTATAATAGAGAAAGTAATAAGCTTTTTTAGGAATTGTTTGCAAAAGCTATATAAAAACAAAGGATAGTGAACAGAGAAAATATGTGAATGTAACACATTAAAATGTTTTTATTTCTTTTCTTTCCATCACAACAGGTTATCATGATAATAATATAAATAATGCATATTAAAACCTTAATTTGAAACAATTTCTAGGTAAAATATATATTCCGACGTAGCGAGAATAGAAAAATAGCTTTTTACATTACTGTTATGAATGAGTATATTAAGTGTGTAAGTTTCAAATAGTAGAAAAGGTTGTGTGAATGCGTCATATGAAATTTTTTGAATGCCGCTTATAATAGAACAAGAATACATCTTCTTGAGTCGAATCTTACGGACACTTCCACTGGGAAAGGCTTTGTCCAAAATATGAATTATTTCCTGTTGGAATAATCTCTTGTTGAAGGATACGTCATTTTTTGTCACTATTTGAAGCTCAAACCATTAAGTTTGAATGATTTATGAGAAAAGGTATAAATAAAAAGCAGTTACATAATCGTTTGTTTTGCAGTTAAGTGATAAGTTATGAAGACACACCAACGAAGTGCCTTTAGAAGAGATAAATTTCTTTATTTCGGAATAAAACTAAAAATAAGTTTATTGTAAAACCTACATGCTTATCGACGCTCCTGGCATGGTCTCTGCAATACGTGGCACGATAAAGCAGAAGTAAACGGAAAACACAACTAAGGCATGCATGGAGAGTAGATAGAAATGTTCTAGAAACTTGGCAGGTTCTTCATTACATGGAATAAACAATGCAGCAGTCAAGCGGAAATAGCCTAAGCGACCTTTTTACTTTCTCTACCACATATAACAGGTAGAAAAGGTATTGTACTCGTATTCCACCCAAAAATTCGATACCGAGATTTCGACGGAAATCATATTTTAAGGCTTCCTCAATATATGTAAAAGCATTTTTAGAAAAAGATCCGCGCGACTATGTGTATGTGAACGCTATAACTCAAAAATAAATACCAAACTTGACATGTAAGTTCAGTATCCTCCAAAGATGCGACACCAAAACGTTTAAGAAAATCCCCAAACTACCCTTTACATAAACAATTTTTTCGATTTTTTATTAAAATACCACACATTAAATATATTTACATAACAAATAAAATGTATATACCTAATGAATTTTCTGAGAATAGCTTGCGAAGTTTTCTTCATTCGGAAAGTATTTTGCATAATCTTGGAAAACCTGTAAACGTTAAGCGATAGATGAAAACGAACTAAACAAAGGATATAGATTTCTTTAAAACACAGAGTTTATTTGAAATAACTTTTTTTATTGCAAAAGCCAATTCCGAGGTATCCGTTATTACTGACTAAAGTTGTTCCATACTTCGTCATTCTCTAAGTTCTGTCGATATTCAGTTGTGTCTGGCGATTGCATGGAAACAGTATGACATTTTAAAGCCAGCGTAGAATGTCCAGTTCTTATACATTTGACTATCGCTATCCCCTTTATATCTACAACGAAATGTGTAGTGTAGCTATTTCTGCAAAAGTTTATCTCGATTAAATGAAGTAAATAGAAAAATAAGCTTTCTAAGAATAGTTTGTATAGATACCCAAATATAAAGACACCCCTTTTCTTAATTATTCTAAAAACTAATATCCACGAAATGTTTTATTTACAAAATTAAAACCCAGAGGGGAGAAAAAGTCTTGTGAATGTAACAAAAGGTTCTTTAAAATTGTTTCATTCTTACAGTTCCCTTTTGATTTCTTTGATCACATTTGAGAAATAACGGGTGTGTTATTGCTCGCTGAAATGTAGGGTTTTTTAACGTTGGTATTGTCATTTTTAACACTCAACTCAGTCATATTCACACTTACATTCATACTTCCAGACTCTGTGGAGGATAAGGAATGATTCTGCTTAAAGTAAAATTCCCCGCCCCAGCAGAGAATTGAAACTGGTTTGGTAAGCAGAACACTGACCACTCGACCGCAGATACAGCCAAATGACTCTCGGGAACAAATATAGCGAATTATCTTGGGAAAAGGACAAATCTTGTAAGCTGATGGGATGTAGCACGTGCCCCGTGGTTTTTCAGAGGAGATAAAACCATGCTATGGATCCTAAATCTGGGCGAATGGCACGCATATTAAATTGCGTGTAAACTGTTCACTGAAAGCTATGTTGATAGATTTAAAAGAAATCTAAGGTAACTAATATTTCCTTGATTTGCACATTATATTTGTCTTTTTAAAACAAATATATTTCCCCACATAGTTTTTCTTTCACTTGAGGGATGTGACTGATCTCGTATACGATTTTCCTTTATTTAATATGTAAATCTTAGTGTTTGAAGTCCCACAAGTATTCTGAAAATCGTGCCGATAAAAACAGCCTTCTCTCATTAATTAATTAATTAGATTCGAACTAAAACTTTGCTGACTGAATTATTTTCATATCAATGGGAGATTCAGAGCCCTACCCCACCAATATATTTTTAAATTGGATGTAAATGTATGCCTTCTAAGTTCACTGATCTAATTTTATCCAATAAGGTTTTATTACGGAAATTGCGATGTTTTTCTCAATTACACCATTTTTAATTATAATTTGTTAGGCATTATTTTTTAAATAAACCTAATATCTTATTAACACCAAAGTAAAAACAACTTCTAAATTTTGTGCATTTACCACCCTAAATTAGATTTATCTACCTTCAGCAGTTTGACAAAACGGGTCGTTTAAACCAGAAAATGTCATTCATAGCAAAAGCTGTTCAAAGCAAAACTGGAGAAAACAAACTCGCATATGTATGGAAAAAAACACAAACGCACACACACATGGCTTATTTAATAGCATTACCAATTTGTAGAGCGAAACTTTCCCTAAAGGGTGAGCCAAAGTTTATAGGAGTTATGATTTGTTCTACGAGATGGTGCAGAATTCAGAGAACATAATGACAGATACAGTACCATTTTTAAAAATATATTTAAAATATAAGTGTTGTGCCTACAACAATAAAGTACATATTAAATTAAAGAGAAAATCCCAGAGTTCATAATTATGCCTAAGAAACGGAAATGATTTTGGCAATTATCATTTAGTCCCCCCCTTAAGCAAATCATAACGATATCAGTTTTTTCCACGCTGCAGATTGAAGCTCCTGCCATTCATTAAGTCTCATTCCGCTGAGCGCTCCGGTTGAAAATCATGTCATTCCCATGGTCCCAAAAGCATTTACGCTCGGCTAACTGTGTTTGTTGCGGAAGTGACACTCTCCTTTTCATTATTTGTGCATGTGTGTGCAAAGCATATGCTTATGTGGTTATAAAAACATCGACAGTAAAATTATTTTAGGAGGCGTAGGTAAAAATTCAAATATGGGTGAAGAGCTTAATATGACAAGCGCATGACCTTTCATGCTTGTAATACTTTTGGCACTGTATGTTTCCCATAGTAATTTGAAAACATTAAAATTTTCGAAATTATAATGCCTCAAACCAACTTGTTTATGTCACGAATAAGAAAACATTCGATCAACCCCTGAAATAATTATTAATCTTATATCAACTTAATAAATAAAATTTATAAGCAAAATTAGGTTAATGATAGTTGCGTGATACTTTTTCACAAACTTAATAATGCATAGAACCATACTTGTTTGATGCCTCCTTATTACTCCATTCACGTAGCCACGTAGATTATTCTTTAAGTGGAATTAACGGGTGCTTTATACCAAATTGCACAGTAATCGTCAATTTGTTTTTATAAAAAAATGTAATTTTTGGCTTCAGGGCAGCCCATTATAAATGTTAGTACCAGATATTTATACAAAATCTAAAATTACATTCTCATTACGTGTACCAGAAAGGAGAATATGTTAGTTTTTCTTTTTCTTTTCTTATTTAAACGTCGTCTTTAACATCTAAGGTCATATCGGCGTCTTTACCTTTGGAACTATGTTCATTGGCAAAATGTTAATCTTTGGGTTTTTCTTTATTAACATTAAATTCTTAATTAACATCAAATTCATACACACACACATTCTAGGAAAGATGGGGAATAATCGAACTAAAGAAAAATCGCCATCCCCCAGCCGGGAACCGAACCGGGGACCTCTGGATTTGGAAGTTAGCATGCTAATCAGCAGACCACAGAGGCACACTATCAGATTTTTCTTGCTCTACTACGTACTTACAATATGCAGGGAAATATCGTTTTCTACACAAAAATTCAATGTCGAGATTTCGCCGGAAATACGTTTTGAGGCCCTCTGAACCCAAAATCAGCACTCTTAGAAAAGGTCCGTGTGTGTGTATGTGTGTGTATGTGTGTGCGTGCGTGCGTGCGTGCGTGCGTGCGTGCGCGCGCGCGCGCTCATGAACAGCATAACTATTCAGAGAAGAAAAGTCGGATAATACTGAACTTAAATAAGTTCAGAGTCTTCCAATGGTGCGACATGAAGATTTCAAAAACTCCTCACACCAAATTTTCGAAATGTTCGACTTTCTTAAAAATGGCTCTAACCATTTTTATTAAAATACCTCATATTTATGATACTTAAATGAAAAATACAACGTACCTACTCGCATATCTTGAATTTTCTGGCAATAGCCTGTCAAGTGCTCTTTATTCTGAATGACTTGGATAATTGATAGACTACCACATCTACATTTATTGTGTAATAGGATTTTAAGCATACAACGTCAAGTAATAGTTCTTGTGGCGTTAACCATTTCTAAGATATTCTTTGTTATTTGTATGCATTTTCAAATACTTCTCACTTTTCTCAACTGCAAATCGCTATTCCTTCTTTCTTTCTTTTTGGCGTTTATGTAAAGAGAGAAAAATTTAAAGCCGTCACATAGCGTCCGGCTTCAAAAATATTTCACAATCGCTTTAGTCTGGTATTCTTCTTATACCTACAACGAAATGTTTAAATAATTAATGAAGGTTTAACTGCATTAACAAGAAGTAGGTAGAATTACAAGCCTTTATAAGAATAGTTTGTAGAAAACTGTAGAAAAAGTCATGTGAACTCAGGGCAGCACTACAGATTTTTACTTAAACACACTATAAAAGCAACACATTTCACACATCACTGGATAAACGGAAGTTCAAAGTTTTGTAACACTAGGATTATAAATTCCACTGAGTGTCATAAATCAGCCTGGTTGTTCAATAAAAATTGGTGCAGTAGATACAACAGTTGTTTTCTTAAACATCCCTGAAATTCACTAAATACTCACTCGGAACGGTACTACACTTACGAGGGGCACTATTTATATTTTGAGCCTTGGCAACCCTGAATGTTGTAGGTGCCATCTGACGTTTCCGATGGAAAGTTTGACATTTTTGACCATAATCTACTTCAAACATTTTGTCAATAGAGCGTCATTTGTTTTGTTTAGACTAACTTGAAAATTGTGTGTCAACAAAAACATGGAATTAACTCGTGAAAAAGTTCCTGCAATGATTTATTACGACTTTCGACGTGGATTATCAAGACAAGAGTGCATCGATCAACTAACTTCCACATTTGGCGATGAAGCTCCATCCTTTGCCACCGTGAAACGCTGGTATAACGAATTTAATCGCGGCCGCCGTTCGCTTAATGATGAACTTCGTGAAGCTCGTCCAAAACCAGTTGTGCCAGAAAACATTGATGCTGTGCAAAAACTAATAATGAAAGATCGTCATGCGACATATTGTGAGATTGAGGCAACCCTAGGCATTAGCTCCACTAGCATATATACAATATTGCACGATTATTTAGCCGTGAAAAAAGTTTGCTCTCGTTGGATCCCACATAATTTGACGCAATCTCAAAAAGATGCTCGTGTCGATTTGTGTACAAAAATGCTCAAGAAATACAATGACGGTGCCTCAAAAGAGTATATAAGGTTGTAACAGGTGACGAATCATGGATCTATATGTATGAGCCGGAACGTAAACAACAGTCGACTGTATGGGTGTTTCAAGATGAAGTAAATCCAACAAAACTTGTTTGCACTCGAAGCACTTCGAAGCAAATGGTCGCCTGCTTTTTCAGCAAAACTGGCCATGTGGCAACAGTACCTTAAGAGGAACGTAAAACGGTCAATGCCGAATAGTACACAACTATTTGTTTGCCGGAAGTCTTCGGTGAAATAAGGAAAACCAACAAGAACCGTAGGATCGTTCATCAAGACAATGCGAGCGCACACACATCTCGTCTAACAACAGAGTATTTGAAGGCTCAAAAAATCGAATTGATGGGTCATCCGCCATACAGTCCTGATTTGGCACCCAAATGACTTGTTTTTGTTCCCGAAAATCAATAATAAATTGCGTGTACAACGATTTTCGTTGGCAGAAGAAGCCGTTGATGCCTTCAAAAACCATGTTTTGGAGGTGTCTCAAGAATACTGGAATAAATGCTTTGACAAATGGTTCAAACGGATGCAAAAGTGTATTGATTATAAAGGAGAATATTTTGAAAAACATCAAAGCAGTTTTCAATCAGAAATTACTTTGTTTTAATTATTAGACTCAAAATATAAATAGTGCCCCCGGTATTAGGGAAACGTTAAAGAAAGAATTAAAGTTATTCAAAACAATTCATTATGCTATTCAAAGCACACAAATTGTAAGAACAAATATGTTTATTAACTTTTATTATGCAACACTCCCCAAAAATCTGATGTGATACATTCACATGACTCTCTCTACCCTTTATTGCTTATTAGTGGGTATACAAATTATTCTTACGAAAGTTTATTTTCCTATTTACTTTAGTGGCTGATGCCACTAAAACAGTTATTTGAAATAAATTATGGGTTTTAAAGAGATTTACAGTTTTTGGTACTGCGTTTTTGTCTATCCCTTAATGTTCATCAGTTATACAACATTATAAGGAATTTCCTCCAAATGAAGTGGACTTTACAGGCTAGTCCTAGAGAATTCAAGATATACATTTTATTTTAATGCAAGTATCTGTAATATATGATATTTCAATCAAAATCATTAGAGCCATTTTTTAGAAAATCAAACATTTAAAAAATCTTACATGTATAGGACAGTTTGGGTTGGGGGATTGTCTTGAAAATCTTCGTGTCGCATCTTTGGAAGATATTGAAACCAAATACCAGTTTGGTATTTATTCTATTTTACGTTTTCGAGTTATGCTGTTCGCGCACACGCAGAGCGCGCGGACCTTTTTCTATAAATGTTTTTTTTCTATTTTTATTCAGGAGGACCCAAAACATGCATTTCGTTAAAATCTCTGTATCGATTTTTTGAGTGGAATCAGTACCTTCTCTACTCTATGTACATAGTTGAAGTAAAAAAAGCAATGATAAGTTAAATATTTCTGTTTGTTTACTTGGTGTCTAATTTTAATCACTACTTCAGACAAAGTAAATAAAATGTCATACACCCCATTCTCTAAGATCTAAAGTAGATTACATACCAAGTTTGATGACAATTTATCTACCATATTCGTTTGATAAAGGTAAAGTAGCTGCCCGCATGTACAAAGGTTTTAAAAAAGCAAAAATTTTTAATCAGGCTAGCCCATTGCACATTAATCTCAACTATTAATTTAGAATAGAAAATTATCATAAACAATTGTTTCATGTGTAAATAGCCTGGGAAGAAGTCATGTTCACAACTTACATATATGCGGGGCAAATTAGACCTGATTTCAATGCGATTCCACGACAAACCCAATACGTATGAATTCCTCTTCACACTGTTATACAACAAAAGCAGTTAATTCGTTTCCAACTGTGGAAATATTCCTGACCTAACCTCACCATCACGCACAAGCAACACCTGTGACCTTTTGCTTGCGGTAGTGCGGTGTTACACATGCTGGCAGAGTGAATGGGCGTGTATGCATGTACGTCGTGTTTTGGAAAGTGTGTTTTGATGCGCCAATCAAACGTTGCGTCAGTTGACCTTGTACCCATCCAACAGGTTCTGCAATAAAACCTGAATTTTATTGTTATTTTGTGGGCATTTCCCTTTATTCTTCTTTTTTACTGCGAGGTCGTGCTGGACAGGCAGGCAATCTACTAAATTCTAAACTCTGCATTCTGTTCTCTACTTCTTACTACTGGTCAGAACTTTTATGATAGTCTATGTAGAACAGTTTTCTTTCTTTTATACCTGAATACCTGTGGTGAAAATAAGTTTTTATTTTACGAGGAATAAAACGTCAAAGATGGAAATTTTCAACATTTTTGCCTTCATTCCTCATTCTCTGCTCACATTTTACGACTTCACAAATTTATTTCTCCACCATTTGAAATCACATGTCCATGAATGAGTGGATGTATTACAAAAAATGCTCTATTTAATACATGAAAGGTAATTTGTTTATGTACAAAAAGTTGAATTTTGGCATATTTTTCACAAAATGTATAAAACAGATAAAATGAACGATTTGGAAAATATCCATAATACGTAAACTGTATTGTCATTTGAACTTTTTGTAAAAAAACAGCCTTTTTTGCATTAATCTTGCTGCTAGAATTTTTTTGAAGGGATGTGTGGATACTTATAACCAGGAGTGTATATAGATACAAATATAGAACGATCACGTTAAACAATCGACATATATAACCACAACGCAGACACAACACAACGGCATTCTTGGCGAAAAGTCAAAGCACCTTCGTTAGTATGTTCCTTTATAAACCAAGTTCCCATCCTTTTTAGTCATTCAGAAACTGAAATTTGAAGTTGTCTTATGTTACGTCCGTCGGAAAGAAGTGTTTTTGAATTATGGAGTAATTAACAAAACTGATTGAGTTATTTACTATATTACTGGTTATATTTGTACACACAATCAAACACAAATTTTCTGTCTTTGCAATATCAACTTAGATACAGACTGATGTATATATGAAGATTAAGTTCACTTTTGCTCACTGAATTGCAGGTTATATCCAAATTACCCCTACCAACCGTATTTGTTTTTACATTAGCGCCTATAATTTTCCCCGGATTTTTCAAGAGTATTTCCTTTCTCTCTGGTTCACTAAACAAAGTAGTGGAGAACAGTAGAAAGACAAAATGTTTGAAATGCTCCAGTGACCATGGGAGCAATGTGCAGAGGAAGGAGATGCCATTTGCAAACACAAAGCTACTACTGCTTCACCTTGCTTCCCCATCTCGTACAGAGTTTTGTGGCTTCTTGTATACAAGCCATAACGGCTTCAGTATCACCACAAATCAAAAGAACGGTATTTTGTCTTCCGTTAAGTGTTCATACTAAATCTATGTCGAAGTTAAAATACTTATCCTTTTTTCGATAAATGTGCATAGACATGTTTACAATTATATGTGAATTTAATAGGGAATTATTTTCTTCCAGTCAATCAGCAGTGGTTGATTTTCCTTTCGTTTCTCTCAAGTTACACAAAACGGGCAAAGAAAGAAAGCGAAAGAATGCGAATCAAGAGAACAGAAAAAAGGGAATTTTTTTATATTTGCTCCTGGTTTTTCAACGCTACTTTGCTCCTTTTTTTTACGCCCAAGAAGAAAGTATGTTCATTACTACTCCCCATTCTCTCTATTCTTACTACTGTTTAAAAACTCTGTTGTCTAACAATCACTACTACTACCAGATAACAAGTATTTCACAATAAATCCACAACACCAAAGTCTTCTATCCATATCAGTATAAATGTGTATATTTTAAATGCAAGAAGTGATAGAAGTTCACACTTTTTCATGCACTTCACATATTTGGCAGGAAAGCAAATTTCAAACTGGGCAAGATTAAACACACAACTACGAATATTTCGAAAACCTCTAAAACTAGAAAAATGTTGACATAAACAGCATCTAAAATAACATATTTGTAATAATTTATAACTGAAACAACTAAAAGCTAAACATCCTCAATATTAATAATCGGCATAGGAATTCTTGAGCATCTACAATAATCAAACCAAAGACTGCAAAACAACGAAAGTCAAGGGTCACTGACAGGCAATAAAAATCAGTGCGAGTACTGTCTGCAGACGCCAAAAGACTGTACGAAGGATGGGGTTTGTTTGTTATCTGCGACCTCATTGCCTATAGTCCAGTGACACTTCAATCTCTTTTTTTTTTTTTTTCTAGTTTCATTTATACCGTAAACTACAATGGTCTTATCGGTGGCCTTTCCTTTGGAACATGTTGTTACCTATAGGCAATGGTGTCAACTCCTATTCGCTTGTTGTTGGATTTCCGATAAACTTTGGGTTTTATTCATTAGATCACACCACATTCACACTCGCATTCATACTTCCACACTCTAGGGTGGATAGGGCCGAGAATCGAATCCGGGACCGTTCGCACAGCAAGCAGATGCTCTACCACTGAATTACGAGACCAGCCAGTTGAATCTTTTTCTTTCCGTCTTGGCGTTAATGCTTGGAAATCCCTATGTCTGTTAATAATTAATAGCATCATTAGTTAAATATATGGCCTCTCTGGTGCAAGAAAAACTCGGCAGACATGTTGTTGAGCGAAGGTCTACCAGGGCAAGACACTAAGAAATAAAGGAAACGGCTATTTGGTGAGCTCACTACCCCAAAAGTGTATTGGATTAGTGTTGTACAAAGCATATACACCTGCCAATAAATGGATCAGAAACCATCATGGGCTTTCTTACAGTGAATATACTGTATATATTCTGTGTATATACTTAATCCATCGCGGCAACCCGCAAACGCTCTACATTTTTCTTGGAACTTTTATCTCATGCTTTCAGTTAACTAAAATTTGATGAAGAATCAAGACTTCTGTTAACAGAAAACTCAAGAAGAAAATGTGACCAATATTTCAACATAGATATACTCAGTCAAAATAGTCAGAGCAAGTTTTGACAGAATAACAAATTACGAAAAAAGGGTTATTAAGGATGTGTGATTCTACGAAAGTTGTCGCTTTGCGCCCTTAAAAAGTATCTCTCTTAATTTGAAGTATGGAAAGTATTTATTAAATTCTTATGTTCTCCTGTACCTACTTATATTACGTAAATCAACTACCTATTGCATTTCATAAAAAAATTAGATATCGAAATTTCCGGAAATATATGTTTTGAAGTCTCCTAAATCTATAAAAAGCATTTTTGAAAAAAGTTCTCTCTCGCGCTATTCTGTGTGTGTGTGTGTGTGTGTGTGTGTGTGTGTGTGTGTGTGTGTGTGTGTGTGTCATCTGCAATACAATAACGTCTGAAATTGATGACCTTCGTTACGAACAATTCATTGTATCTATTTCTTCAGCTAACACAACTCCCATTTTGCTCCAAAATACCCTGTGTCTTAACTTTATTCTCGAGATTATGAGCTGCAGCCCTCTAGTAATGGTAACGTTTCTGTACTAGAAATTTAAGATGAAAAGATTTTTGCGAACAAAACAGAATGTCCCATACAGAAGAAAATATGACAATGAAAATATACTCAACCAAATGAATAACATATCACCAACGCGCTACACAATTTCACTATTAACGAACAACAAACCTCCTTCCTGTGCAGTTGCCAGAACTCAGCTGATTAAACAAACGTGTCGTTTGCCGTGAGCTTGGAAACAAAAATAGCGACAAATGCGGCAACTGTCCTTCAGCCCATCGGTCTGGTCTACCTCCATACTCATTGAAGAATGCAAATATATTCTGCGTTGTCAACATATTAGGTTTGTTAATGCGCATCCTTGTTTTTGACTGCTTTCACTTCTCTGCCCTTGCTATCTGCATTTGCGATAATATGGTGAGAACAGCAGTAGTCCTCCTTTTATTCACTAGGCAGACGTGTAGTTAGCCTCACCTTCTCGGCATTTTATACTAATGGGCAGTCATAACACATTATGTCCTGAAATTTGTGACCCCTGTATGGCCTAAGTAGACAGCAAAACAAAAATGTCAATAGGATGATGGGTTATCTTCGCTTTTCGTTTGCAAATGTGAAAATGTTTACACTACGTTACCTTCCACTTGCACAGAAGTTTAATCGTGTTATCAAATTCTTCACACGAACAAAGCTTATCCCTAGCAAGAAAAACTTTTTATTGTTGTCTTTCTTCTAAAGCAATGAAAATGAAGGTATAATGCAAACACCACTGCATTTCCTGGCAACAACAATTAAAAGTGCATGGTCTCAACAAATATAGAATAATCAATACAGAATTTAAGGGAATACTTATCTTAAGACTTAAGTCTTTCTGAAGATATAAGGCACATAAGCCAAACTAAACCAAATACGCAAAAAACCAAGCAAGCAAACAAACAAAAACAACTGTAGATCTGTGTGAAAAGGCTTCGCAATTTAGAAAATGCATATTTATTTATTTATGACATAGTTGTTTTGGGTTTCTTGCTGTTCTGTGAAACGGATAAAAATAACAGACTCTTTTAGTTTGGGATTATTCAATTATTAACAAAAGCAAACATTTTCAAACTGACATATCCGCTATATATTTTGACGTTATCTTCTATAAGTCACCAAAGATACATATTATTCAACACTTTCAAAAAGTCACCAATTTTATTAATTAATTAACAACTGTCACTAATTTCATTTGTTTAGTTAATGGCATGAAATAGAATGTCTTAAGATGCAGTAAATATGCCAAACTCTCTGCTTGATGTAGTTTCTGAGAAAAGGTGCAATACTTTCTCCCTACATCTTTAAGAAGAGTTATCTTTTTCTTTTCTTTCTGAATAAATAGCAAACATATTAACTTGAAATTTTACAGAGAAATGTTAAATTGCTCTATTACGTGCGCGCAGAAATATGTATATTTCCTAAACAGTACATGTACAGGTGTATATTTCCTTATCAGTATATGTCCAGGTATATCACACTCCCCTTAGTCTCCTAAAAAAATGATAATACGATACACATTCATTGTAGCATTTATTTTACTGTAGAAAAGTCACATTAGCAAACAAATGTCGCTCGCATGTACAACCTACGTTACATACTTGGATTATGTTAAGCAAAATATACATTACAGAAACGAGATATGAATTAATAATACTCGAGTTTTAATGTATGAATCTCACAATGGCGACTGTTCATGTTATGTTATTTCTAATTCTGCCACCAACGCGAGTATTTATCTAGTATACTCACTGTAATTCTTTGCAGAATACTTTTTGTTTCTTTCTTCTTCAACAGTTAGTAGATAATGTATAATGCAGTGTGCATTACGAATTACATTCACGCTTCGCTGACTCACTTTGTGGACACTTTACTTCTTATTGGAGCTTTTAAATGTCTCACGCTATCATAGATCTTCGGGAGATTAATGGAACAACTTTATGATAGCTAAATTAGCTTGTAATACGTCGGAGGCTAAAATTACCTAACATTACTCATCGAGGTCGAAAGAAAATGCTAGAAAAAAAAAAAAAAGAAAAATGAAACAACCAAAGGGTTATGGCAATATATTTCCTTTTACCACGTTCTATTGGAGATCAAAACTAGTGGTATGATTGTTGTACAGAACTTGAAAATCAAACTTTTCTCAAATTCCCCTCCCCCCAAGTACTATAATTTTGAACCCAATTCACTAATGGCAACCACGTATGATTTACGTACATCCTAAGACAAGAAATGAAAGAGAAATATTTGATGTGTTGCATTCACACGAACTTTTCTACTCACTCTTCTACAAATTATTCTTACAAAAACTTATTATTCTAGCTACTTCTTAGTAATCCAGATAAACTTCGATACACATTTCATTGTAGAATACAGTAGGTAAAGCTTAGTCCGATTTTTAAACAGTGCGTCGCTATGTGGTGGCTTTGAAATGCCATGCTCTTGCATTGACAGGATTAAGAAGAAGAATAGCGACTTCCCAGTTGAGAAAAGTGTAAGTATTTGAAAATTCAAACCAATAACAAGCAGCATCTCGGAAATGGTTTAACTGCACAAACATCTTTTATTTGACATAAACTGTATGCTTTAACGAGATCTACGTCGTCCTCCGTAGTGTAATGGTTAACATGCTAGCTTCCAGCTCCCGAGGTCACGGGTTCAAACCTGGCGGAGAGCGATGGATTTTGGAAGGGAAGTAAAGCCGGTGGTCCCGTGTCGTAGATTTACGGCACGTAAAAGAACCTCAAGTCTGATAAAGAGGCTTCCGAGTAAAATTACTGGTCTTTCACGCCCAATATAGAATGGGACGCTAAGGACCACAGCAGTTAAAGAGCATCCATAAACAAACAAACAAAAAACATCTACAATTTCTGTGCAGTAAGATTTTGTCTATCCCTTGCGGTTTACTAATTATACAAAAGTAATTCAGAATGAAGAGGACTTCAGAGGTTATTCCCAGAAAATTCACGATTCTGTTTTATTTGACATGCAAATATCTTAAAAAAACATATAGCATTTTAAAGAAAATGGTTAAGGGCATTTTTAAGAAAATAAAAAAACGAACATTTGAGTTCCATGTAACGTATGATTTGGGGAAGGGAGGAGAGATTTTCTTAAAAATCTTCATGTCGCATCCTTGGAAGATACTCCTTAAATATAAAGTTTAGTATTTAACTGAATTTTCGTTTTTGAGTTTTACTTTTCATAGACATGCGGACACACAAACACAAGGAGTTTCTTATAAAAATGCCTCTTTTATTCAGAGGACCTCAAAATGTATATTTAAGTGAAATCTCCGTATCGGTTTTTTTTTTGGGGGTAGAATCCTATACTTCATTTACATACCATGGTAAGCAGCAGAGAAAACAAAAAAGAGCAAAAACAGAAACGAGTTCGATTTGCAAAACGTCGAGAGCATTCTCTGAAGTGCATTCACAGTACGCAACACACGTACGTTTTACAGATATCCAATAAACAGAAAAATGTATATCTTTCTGTTCATGTGGTCTGATGTCTGAGGTGTTAAATGCAGGTGTCTGATAATTCAAATCACTTCGGTCGATTTCTTCTCATGCTTCAACTTCTTCAAAAGTAAAATTGGTGTTTATTATACGGCAATACTATATACTATTGTAAATGAAGTAGAACTTGTATTATAAAACATTAGTGCTTAAATAAAACAAAATCAAATTAAATAACTTCGTTTTCAAAATAAATGTCCTGAAGCAGGAGCGTGTAAAAGGATTATACTATTTAAGTTGATCGAATTAAGTTTATATCTTTAAGTGCTACAACTTATGCGCGTAAGCATTAATGCCTTAAAATCAAACAGCCTTTGCAGTTGGGAATTGTGTGTGTAATAAATATTATGTTTGACGGAAAAAAAGAAAAGAAAGAAAAAGATTCGGTGCAGAAAGATGCCAGTGTCGCGGGGTCGAGCATTTGTTTTGTTTTTTTGCAGGGGGGGGCTTTCTTTAACACCTATTTATATAGGTAGAGAAAATCTTGTATTCCAACAAAAACCTCCATCTGGGGATGTTACAGGAAATACGTATTGTAAGGGCCTCTGAAAAACCATTTTTATTTAAATGCCACAGATAAATTTTCATGACAAAATTTATATCCTGAGTTTTCTGCAAACAGCCCGTGAATCCTTTTAATTCGGAATGAATGTTGTATAATAACTGGTAAACAATAATGTATAGACAAAAACTTACTTCACAAAAAGTGTACATCTCTTTGGCATACAATATTTAACAAACAATTTTTTATGGCAGCCATTTCCGAGATATCCGTTGTTATTTGTTTGAGTTTGTCAATACTCAAGTCAATTTTTGAAGCGCTGTAACCATTCAGTTCTTTCTCGCGGTGCCATGGAAAATGTGTGGAATTTCAAGGCCAGCATTTATGGACCTGTGTATCCCTCTTGTATGTATCTACAAACAAATGTCCAAAGAAACTATTTGTGCAAATGTTTATCCCGATTAACATAGAATAGGCAGAAAAATAGCTATTATTAGAATAGTTTGTAGAAGCTATTTAAAAATAAATGACAGGGGTAGAAAAATTAATGTGAATGTAACAAACACATCAGACTTTTTGAAGCGTGTGCATTAAGTCTGAATTGCTTTTATATTATGTTCAAGAATGTAAGTAACGTATAAATTATCTTTTGATTTAATTTATTCCACTTCCATCTGTTTCTCACATTTTAGCCATTACTCAGCTGTTATGAAGGATTCAAAATACGGCATTTAAGATAAATAGAAAATGACTTCATATAATAAGCAATCAGATATGTTAATGGGAGGCTAAATGGTGAAAATTGTGGAAAAATGACACCTATTGGTTTATTAGAATTGCCTCTTTAAGTTCATATATATTTTACCATTATGGGCACAATAACTATATTTTAAATATGTTTTTAAAAGTGATACTGCATCTTCTATTTTATACTGTGAATTCTGCATCTCTTCAAAGAAAAAAAGCATAAATCCTACACACTTTGGAGCATCGAGATAAGGTTTAGCCCATCTTTTAGGGAAAGGTTTTCTCTACCAATTGGTACTACTGTGAAGTATAGTACTTCTGTGTGCTCAAATCAAAGATATATAGGGATGTGGTTTCTCTCTTTGCAAATGTATGCAAGTTTATTTTATCCATTTTTGTTTTGAACAGCTTTCTCTTTGAACGATATTTCGTGGTGTGAATGACCGTTATACAGATCTATTCAAGATAGCTAAATCAAATTTTCGTATCATAAAAACAACGCCCAAGTGCTGTTTTGGATCTACTACTATGTAGATTGTGTTATTAAGATGGTTGGTTAATATTTGCTCATACATGTTAATCAAAAGATGGTATCATTGAGAAAAAGGTCCTGTCTTCCTTTCTAAACAAACTTATTGTACCTATAAAAGTAGATCGGTGTATCTAGAAGGCATTCATCTACATCCTGTAAAAAATTAAGTTGATATCTTAAACAGTTTCTGAGGATATGAAATTAACAGATTTAGCATTTACGGGATAGGGCTTTTAATCTCCCCTTAAGTGAAATCTGAGTGTCAACAATTGCAAGCATAGTGAATAAGTGACATAGGAACGTCCTTAACTCAATTTAAAATATTTGTTTGCTACATATAGTACAGTTCTTATTCATGCAGCTAATAGTGTCATGTTTTGCGACTTAATATACCATACAATAACTATTTGATACCCTCGATGACCATTAGTGCCTTTTATTTTTTTACTATTTTAATATTCTGCTCGACTTCTTACGCCATTAAACTCAACGGGGATCTTGGCTTGATGGAGCGTCAACGAGTTAAAGGCAGACACAAAATGGTAGCTTGCAACGAATAACAAACAAAGAACGCTATGACAATCAATAACCGCCAGCCAAAACCAGAGGGGGATCGAAACTGCAGGACATCTTTAATAGGTTTCCTGGCGTCTGTATGTATTTCTGTGTCTAATTTCCTTCATATTTACAATGATGACAGCATTAGCACCAATATACCCATTGGCATAAGAGCGTATGCTAAGGTATGGGTTCCATGTCACCAGGGACAGGGGATAAAAAAAAATAACCTAAGTGTTGTGGTGTATTTCTGATTTACCTATATTTTGAAATTAGTAATGTTATCTAGTTGAAACATATTGTTTCACATCAAACAGTGAGGTTATGAAAAGTTGACAAGGACATTATTTGTTATGGTATTCTCTTTAATCTTCCGTTATGAAAAGTTAGATACACTCAAAATTCCTGCTCTAAATACTGTTCAAAAATCAAACACACTTCACGTTTTATCTAAATATTCGATTTATTGGTATCTGCAACCTATTTCATCTTCCCTTATAATTAATTATTCACTAACACTACTACTCTGCTGTGTAGTAATCAATACCAAATATTAAAAAAGCATATTATTTTAATATCCTATGGACAATGTTTTTCCCATTCTATGCCAAATTTCGATATAAATCATGGAACTATATTAAAACGCGCCGTTAAAAAACTTAAAAGCATTCAAGAAATCAACACATTAAACAGTGGTTTAAATATGGTGATTGTTGTAACCTGCGGAAATGACCTAAAACGTTTAAAATTCTTACCTAGTGTGGGATTCGAAGTCTAATTCGCGGAGAATGGAATCATAAGCAGGACTATTACATAAAAGACCCTAGGGTAATGGACTACATCTTTTTGTCTGCAGCTTTATATTTTACTCTTTTAAACTAAGGTTAATATCAAGGTTATAAGGAATATAAAAATTATTCAAAGTCAATAAGGTTTCCTCAAACACTAAACAGCCCAAGTACTGTTAATATCCTATTAGATGTGCAATGATATAACAGTAATACTGAGATTCACTTGAAATTCAAGTGAATAGGTTAGATAACTAACAGCCTTTTCGCCAGTGATAATGTAAACGAGCTACAGTCCTTCAGATTAAAGCCTTAAGCATTTTTCACTAGAGTGGAGGCTAAAACTAATTACGAGCTGTGGTATCCAAGGAATGTTTAAGAGCAAGATTGATTAGTTTATTACCTGCTGTGTGAGCAGCTTTGTAAGATACTAAAACGTTTGCTTTAAGGAACCATTAATATTGAATTAGTAAATATAAATGAATAGTTTAATTATAGCATAAGGGTATTCATAGGTAACATTTTAAATCTTTGAGCTTTATCCAAATGTTTTCAAAGCCTTGTCACATACTCTACCACAATCATAGGTGTGTTTTAAATTTCATATTTTATAATTTTTGAAAAAACAATTTCATTTTGCTTTTCTTTTATTATGTTAATTAATCTTGGGTTGCACACCAGACAGAAATCGTAATTTTGAGAAAATATAAAATACTATTAAATAACTCAGATACTAATACACAAAACTGGCATATCGAAATTCCTTCCTCTTCTGGTTATTTCAGAAAAAAAAATTAATTCTTTAAATATAATTGTTGCAACAATTTATCCTCGGTAGTCAGCAATTCAAAAATGCAGGGGAAAAACATATACCAGATATTTAAGTTCGTTCTCTCAGAGTTTCTCTGAAAATTTGAACAAGATTTGTTACAAACTATACCGTATGGAACATTTTTAATGCGCAAAAATTTAAGAAAACTCAGTCGCGTACAAGACACTAGAAGCAAATACGGGCCATTGTAAGCGTATGCCCTTGGGCATTTAAATGGTCACGTGTTGAAGCTTCAAAAGGCTCTAACAACAAAATTCATAATATGTAATTGAAGCTAAAAGTCCAAAGTATTTTTTGGACATAAGTAACCGACTTTTGATCTTCTTAAAAATGTTGAGCAGATTTCAGCTATGGATATCCTTAAGATTGAAATAATAATTTCGGAGGTTTAACATATTTAATTACATACTGTTTTGAAATATTAACATTGGTAGAACACAAGGTACACCACTTTAAAAATTAGCACCCTGGTTAATGGGCGAGAAAATATCATTTTAAACAGGTACAAGTATTGCTATCAATGGTGGCTCGGGGTAAACCATTACAAGGTCGCTGGTTATTGCAGGGTGGGGCTACTAGGAACAGGTGTTTCGCTTCCTCATTCAGTGTTAGACAAGTTGAATTCAGTTCCTAGATGCTTGAATGAAGTATGGGCAGGAACGGAGCCTGGGCTGACTATTGAAGCTGTTGTGTTTGAAATGATTGATGCCCTTTATTACGTTGAAAATGCACATTTTCGCCTAAAGTACTTTTATACAATTGCGCTGTATCGGTAATACAGAAACCTTAAATTTCCTTTAACGTAGTTTAAATAACATTACTTGCTGTTTAAGTATACAATATGAAAATCTTACACATACAAAAGTATTTAAAAGTAATTTCTCTGTTTTAAATTATTTAGGTTGTTATGCGTCTTCAGTGGAATTCAAATATTTCTATACATTTACTGAAAATATATTTCATAGTTTTTAGTAAATGTAGTGTTTGTTAAAGTGTTAAAGAGGTCGACTCATAACCGTTTTATTACAATGATACATAGTAAATATATTTCGTTTGAATGGTTGAGGTTTCTAACGTAATGCTTTTATACAATACACACCACAGAAGTCAGCTAATGCTACAAAACAACAACATAGATTTGTAATTTATGCTGGTTGTTTTAAATGAATCGTAATTGTCATGTCTTCAATGATAAATTTGTCTACAAAAGATACATTCCTAAATTGCCTTCCACCACTGCATCAACGTAAGTCACCTCAACCTATCATCCATCCTTTGATCTCAACCCAGCCATTAAGGATAAGTCGACTTATTTTGTTTACGTGGAACCACCGAGGGTGACATAATTGTAATAAACGATAATATTGTTTAAGGGTATAATTATGTTTAATATCTTGCATTCTACGTGTTTGATAATTTTACGAAAATTACCCATTTTTCACATTTTAATTTGTGGTATGATGTAGGTACATTTAGAAGAGTAGATTATTTTGTGTAACAAATGAAAATGTCGAATATCATCATTTAAAATCACGGAGAAATAAAACCGTAAACTCGTAAATAATCGACATGTTTGTTGAATTATCTTGTTACTGCCTAAATTTTCAGAGTTGAGGAATTTATTTCATAACTTTTTGGGGTACTACACAAAAAAAGTGGTGAATGAACACTTTTTCTGCCCGCATTAGTCCTTTGCAGAATATGAACCCTTGTTCTTTGTTTCCGTATTTACACAGACATTTTAAGGTATAAATTTAAAATAATTATAAAAAATTTAACTAAATATTAGCATTTCCAAAACTATATATAAATACGAAAATTTGCATGTAGTGTTCAATTAATGTATGGAATATTGCGAATACTGAGCAAGAATTTCAGGTTTGATAAAATACACATATTTGCATCAAGCATTTTTGCAGGTGTATGCAGTGAACTACAAGGACTTGAACGAGTTAGTCCATTTCAGCATAAATTTCAGTAAAAGGTCTCACACAGGGCAACGCTTCCACTCGGAAACTGAACCTGATGCCCCGAATGAGTACAGACAAGCTACCACTTTCCCTATGGTGGTGAATGATATGAAATCATGAATGAAACCTGCGAGCAAAGAAGACACGTGTAGTAATTGTCCCATTTGAACGTAATGATAAATTACAAATCTACTTTCTGAGGACTATACGACAGAAAGGCTAATATGAAGTCTCCACTAACCTAAGAACCTGTTCATACAAATTCCAACCGCCCAGTAAACGGAAAAAAAAAAAAAATGAAAAAAGAGGGAAGGGGAGGAGACAGAGTTTATTTACCTGTGCCGGAACTTAGTTCTTCACGAAATCTGTTCCATCACTTCCAACACTGACACATTCTTAACTGTTTATATAATGTATAACACACACTCACTATTTATAATTACCGAACGTATAAAAATCACTTTCAGAAGAATTATTTGCAATTGTAGGATATTTCTTGCTTAGAGCTGTGACGATATCACGCGTTTTAGTTGCAGTCCTTATCAATTTGTTTTTCACCGACTCAAATACAAGAACGAGCGTGAATAGAAATACTTTATATTTAATAAGTTTCTTGAAGACTGCAGAAACAAGTAACACTTCTGTCTTCCCAAGCTGTAGTCTGAATTATTCGAACACAAAACAAATGTTAGCACAGTCGATTGGCTGTGGTTCACAGTCCAGTCACGGGAACAGATACGGTCACACTTTCAATCACACTACCGAAGAATTCCTTCGTAATGTGGAATTTCCGTTGAGGGAAGTCCGAGAGAAGCACAGCAGCACAACCGTCAGCGATCGCGTCAACAATGCGACTGCAGCGGAAGTCGGACCGTCGCGGCTCCGTGCGCAAGGCAAGAGGGAGAGAGCTTCAGCTGCCGGAGACTAGGCTAGAGCAATTTCGCTGACTCCCGTGAGCCAAAGTCACGTACTCTGGAATGTTTCGGTAGAGCGAGCGGCCAGCCAGTTCGGATTATTTTATTTTATTTTTTCCAGCGCCGCCGCCTCTTCTTCTCCGAGGCCTCGGGTGGATTTACGGTTGGATGACCAGTCTGCCGCCGCCAAACATCCATCCATCCGTCCGTCCGTTCTCTCTCAGGTGTGAGGGAATATTTCAGGTACTCGTGCAAACTGTCTCTAGCAGGAACTTGCATCAGCAGACACCACTCGTGTGCTTGGTTCCTAAGGAAATGTCATTTATACACGCGCGCCGGTTTTACTTCTCGGACATATTTCTGCTGGAAGAAGTAGATAACGGTTCTTTCAGGCCACTCTTGACTTGTAAAGTAACCCACATCAGTGTGCGTTCTCTGCGTGCAGTGCGAAAACAAAATTTGCTGCAGGTATTTATGCGCGACGTGTATCGATTACAGTTTAAACGAAGCAAACTCACACTATCTCTTTACAAGTTGCCCTATCAGAGTGGGTTTAAAAATCGGATGTACTTTTTACTTTCTCTACCATTTACCAAGTAGGTAGAGGAGGTATTGCATTCCATCCCAAAAATCTATACTGAGATTTCACCAGAAATACATGTTTTGAGGCCCCTGGATAAAAACACGCATTTTTATAAAACAAAACCAAAAAAAAAGTTCACGCGCACGTGTCTCTCTATGAACAGCTAATTCAAAAACAAAAATTTGGTTAAATATTAAACTTGGTATATAAATTCAGCACCATCCAAGGATGCCACACAAAGATTTTGAAGAAAATCCCGCACCCCAAACTACCCTTTTGATTTTTACAAAAACGGCTTTAATGATTTTTATTAAAATACCATATGTTTAAGTTCGTGATAAATGAAATATATATCCTGCATTTTCGGGGAATAGCCTCTGAAGCCCTCTTCATTCTGAATGACTTTTGCATTAACTGGTAAACTGTAAGAGCTAGACAAAATATTATTACAAAAAAAAGCAGATCTCGTTAAAGCACACAATTTATCACTTTTTATTTTATTATTATCTGTTTGTTTTTTGTTTAGGTGGAGTTAACCATTTTCGAAATACTCTTTGTTATTGGTTAACTTTTCGAATACTTATACTTTTCTCAAGTGGGAAGTTGCTATTCTTTTTTTCCCGTGCCAATGCAAAGAGCATGGAATTTCAAAGCCATCACATAACGACACACTCTTTAAAAAGCTGACTGTATGTTTATCTACTGTATCGTACAACGAAAAGTGTAAATGTGAATTAAAACTTGATCTGGATTAACAAGAAGCAGCTAGAATAATAAGCTTTTGTAGGAATAGACTGTAGAAGAGTGAGTAGAGAAAGGCATGTGAATGTATCACATCAGAATTTGTTCCCGTGGTCATGCAAAGGGAACGCAATTTCTAAGCCATCACATAAACAACCCTTAAAAGATTTGACTATCGCTTAAGCTTACTCTATTCCCTTAATTCCCTTGTAACTACAAGGAAACATGTAATTCAACCATTTCTGTGAATGTTTCTCTGGATTAAAATGAAACAGATAGAAGGGCAAGCTTTTGTAGGGATAGTTTGTTCAAGAATGAGTAGAAAGTCATGTGAATGCAACACACCAGATTTTTACTTTCTCCTCTACGTACAGTAAGCAGGGGAAGCATTGTATTCCACTCAGAAATTCAATATCAAGATTTCATCGGAAATACATAATTTGAGGCGCCCTGAATAAAATAAAAAAGCATTTTTAGAAAAAGGTTCATGTTGTTTCTGTGTCCCTGTAAACAGCATCACTCAAAAACGAAAAGTCGTAACATCATACTTGGTGTTTAAGATCAATATCTTCCAAAGATGCGACACGAAGATTTTCAAGAAAATCCCCAACCCCAGACTACCTTTTACATGATGATTTTTCGAAAATTGTAATTTTCTGATAAATGGCTCTTACGATTTTGATTAAAATACCGTATATTAAATATATTTACACAACAAATAAAATGTATATCTTGAATATTCTGGGAATAGCCTGTGAAGTCCACTTCATTTGGAAAAAACAATTTGTATAAACCTGTATAACTGATAAACGCTATGCAACAAACACATACAAAAAAAAAAGTATATAGCCTTAAAGCACACAATTTATTTAACATAATGGAATTAATTGTTCTTCCACACAAGCCGTGTGTTGGACAAGGTTGGAAAGGTAGAATCAGACGACTGAGAAATTCAATGCCATGGTTCAAATCCCGGCTATGGCATTGAATTTTTCAGTCGTCTGATTCTACCTTTCCAACCTCATGTAACACAAGGTTTTTGTAGTATAATCCGTTTATAATATGTCCGTTATTAAAGGTTGGAATTAATTTCTTTGTCATTCTCTTCAAGTCCTTTCAACATTCAGTTGTTTCTCGCGATTGCATGGGAACAGTGTGGAATTTTAAGGTGTGCAGGTCTTAAAACATTTGACTATCGCTGTTCTGTTTGTATCTATAACGAAATGTGTAATGTAGCTATTTCTGCAAAGGTTTATTTGGATTAAAATGTAGTAGATAGAAAAGTAAGCTTTTATAAGAATAATTTGTATACCCACTAATAAACGATAGAGTGTAGAGAAAGTCATGTGAATGTATCACATCAGATTGTTAGAAAAAGGTCCATGTGTGCGTGTGTTCTGTGAACAGCATAAATCAAAAATAAAAGTGGTTTAAATACCAAGTTTGGTATTTAAGTTAAGCATCTTCCAAGGTTGCAACACGAAGGTTTTCAAGAAAATGCCCCACCCCAAACTACCCTTTACACTGAAAATTAAAAAAAAAAAATGTTTCTTGATTAATTTAAAAATGACTCTTAACGGTTTCGATTAACATCTCATATGTTTAAAACATTTTCATGACAAATGCAATTTATATCTTGAATTTTATGGGAATAGCCCCTGAAACTCGCTTCATTCTGAATGACTTTTGCACAACCGGTAAACCTAAGGGATACATAGAATCTGAATACACAAATATGGATCTCGTTAAAACACACACTTTATGTGAAGTAAATTTCTTTTGTGGAGTAAAACATTTCCAAGATAGTCCTTGTTATTGGTTTGAATCTTCAAATATTTTCCTATGGGTTTCTTAAATGGGAAGTCGTTATTAGTTTGTTTTTCCTCGTGGTAATGCATACAGCATGGCATTTTAAAGCCATCACATAGCAACAGCTTTTTTAAAATCTGACTATCGCTTTACCTACTGTATACTGTATAGTAGTAAATATGTGAAATGAGTAAATGCGATTGTAAGCTTATCTGGATTAACAACTAGACAGAAGAATAAGTTTTTGTAAGAATAATTTGTAGAAGAGTAAATAGACTAGGTCATGTGAGTGCAACACATTGGCTTATTTCTCTTATCTACTTAAGGTTAATCGTGATAAAACTTGCAGAAATAGTTTCATTACCTACACATTTCGTTGTAGAGAAAACTAAATCGATAGTTAGATGTTTAAAGTCGGGACACTATATGCTAATCTTAAGATTTCATACTCTTTCCATAATATCGCGAGAAATAACTAAATAGCGGCACGACAAATTATGGAAAAATTCCATATTTACTAATAACGGATGTCTCAGAATACCCTGATACCACAATAAAAGCTTTTTAAATAAATTGTATGCTTTAAAGATATCTAAATTTCTTTGTGTAGTATGTTTCTTATGGTTTACCCATTATACAAAGTTATATAGAATTTCTTCCGAACGAAGGCGTCACAAGCTATTTCCAGAAAATTGAAGATAAACATTTTGCCATGCTAATGTCTTAAAAATGTGGTATTTTAATCAAAATCGTCGGAGACATTTTTGAGAAAATGAAAAATGACTGTTTGCATGTTTGGGAAGGGGGATTTTCTTAAAAAAATCTTCGTTTAGAATTTTGGAAGATACTGAACTTGAATACCAGGTGTGGTATTTATCCCAATTTTTAAAAATTATTATTAGTCGCAGATGTTTTTTATTCAGGGGGCCTTAAAACATGTACCTGTTTCCGGTGAAATCTCGGCATTGAATTTTTTAATAGAATACAACACTTCCTCTAGCTGCTAGGTACGTGGTGGAGAAAGTAAAAAGTATAAGTATTTGGGCATTCAAACTAATATAAAAGAATATCTCGGAAATGGTTAATTGTTTTTATTTTAAGTTTTGGCATCCTTTAACCGGTTAGGTCATAAGTTCATAACGGACGATGAACGAAATGGGTGAAATGATGCTCAACTGAGCCCGTACACCATAGCGCTTAAAGTTACTCGACATTCGTCTTTTTAGGACAAGGGAAAATTCCGAAAAGCTTTATCTAGGTAACTCACTCTAACCGAGATTCGAAAGTTCGATAGTGAACTTTACACTAAAGTCTTCCAGGATGTAGAGGACTTCACAGGCTATTCGCAGAAAATTCAAGATTTCATGTGTTGTGCAAATATCTTAAACATGTAGTATCGTTATAACCATTAATGAAAAAGTTACAACGTAAAGGGTAGGTTGTTACATCCTTGGAGCATACTGAATGAACGTTAAGTTTGGTATTCATCCAACGTTTTGTTTTTGAGTTATGCTGTTCATAGAAAGGCAGACAGACACAAGCAAACACAAACATATATTCAGAAATGTTTCTATATTTTTTATTCAGGGGTCTCAAAACATGTATATCGCATTTCTGGGTGGCATACAACACTTCCTCTATTTACTATAGTTATGTAGCAGAGAAAGTAAAACTTTTATTCGGTGCCCGTGGAACCTTCGTAAACAATCAATACCGCGAAGGTTTAAATCTATAATAATACAATAATAGTTTGAAGGATACAAAAATGCCGGAAACCCTCGTATACTTATAAACAGGCGGCTTCAAATTATCTACACTCAAGTCATTATCACTACAAAGAATGAAAAAAGAACAGAGGCTAAGGGTAAATGACAAGTAGGTAAAAACCGGTCCGAGTGCTGTCTGCAAACGCCGAAAGAAAGTAAGAGGGATAAGGGACGGTTTGTTATCTACGACGTTCTTGTCTATAGTTCAGTGACAGTTCGCCTTATTTCCTTCCGTCCTGGCTTTAATGCTTGGAAATTCTGCCTGCAAGTCGTGCCGCTACATGTAGGTACTCAGGTGAAAAAAACAGCGTTCGATGGTTATGCGTGTGACTTAATTTCACACGGTTTTCACTATCTAGGACTAAGCATCCGGCATCTAGTGAAAACTCATACATTGTAGCTGAATACAATGCTTTATACAGAGCTAATAATAATTTTTTGCTAACAAGGTTTAGAAAGAGGGGTATAAATGGGTAAAAATGAAACGGTATTTGTAATTATTAATGAAAGGGAAGTGATCTGAATGAGTGTAAGCTATTGTTTTCGATTTACGAAACATTGATTGTGGATTAGCAAAATAATTGGTAAGAAAATGTATAGACAATGATAAGCTGTTAATTAAACTGACTAAAAGTATAATTAACTCTAAAATTAATATTTTAAAAATTTAATTAAAGTACACTGAAAATTTAAAGAAAACAGTGCTGTGTTAAGCTGGAATTAAAGAGAAAGTAGAAATTGAAATAAGACAGATAGCTACTCGATGCCAGTAGCGTTTAAGATTAAAGAATAAGCAACTACATTTAAAGCAAGAAAAGTATAGGTTATATAGCTAAGCAAGAAGGTAGATAGTGAGGAGGTAATAGGAGTAATGATTTAGATAGGGAATTTTAGAATAATTTAGAAGCATTGCTGGTTACCTGTAATAAATAAGGTACTGCTGGGTTCAATTAGGAAAGTAGAGTTTTAGACCACTAATGGAGTAAGGTATAGGTTAAACTAGTTATGAGTTATGTAGTTTAGTATTGATTCAGTATTAACATAGTTTTAGTTGATATCTCCATAATGAAATGTAGCAAAATAATAAATGTGAAATATAACTAGATATTACTGAGAATAAAATGTATATCTTGAATTCTCTGGGAATAGTCTGTGAAGTCCAATTCATTTAGAAGAAATTTTGTGTAATCTTGTATAACTAGTAAACGTTAAGCGATAGATGAAAAGTCACAAAAAATGTAGATTTCTTTAAAACACAATTTGTTTCAAGCACGTTTTTTGTGGCATCAGCAATTTCTGAGATATCGGTTATTAAAAGTTCTAATTGTTCATTTCTTGGTCATTCTTTTAAAGACCTGTCAACATGCAGTTGCTTCTCGCGATTACATGGAAACAATATGGAATTTTAAGACCAGCGTATAGCGTCCAGTTCTTAAACATTTGACAATCGCTGCTCCCTTCGTATCTATAACGAAGTATGTAATGTAGCTATTTGTGCGAAGGCTTATTTGCATTAAACTGTAGTAGGCAGAAAAATAAGCTTTAATAAGAATAGTTTGTATACCCACTATTAAACGATAGGGGTAGAAGAAGTCATATCATAATTTTTTTCGTTTAACCCTAGCTGAATTTTGCCAGCGACATATTGACAGTTAATATGCGCTTCTATTTTCTTATCTGAAAGCATTTAAGGGCTGTACGCCCGAGAGACACACACAGTTCAGCTTACTTTAAGGAAAGGGGTTAGACATTCAGCCATCAGTTCAGAGAGTATCTTCTAAAGCGTCTGCCAACTTGTTTTTAGATGTTAGCTAGAGTTAACGCACCGGCCTGTGATGTGAAAGGCTTTAGTGGACAGCTAACCCACTAATGCTGCTAATAGTAATAACAGCCTCTAGCCGACGAAGCTTAACTGTAGTGTAGCACATAATTTTCTTTCCGGTAAGTTTACACTCAGGCGAACAAATGGAATACATATTTGCTAAGGTTCGATGCAACTTCTTAATTACAGGCTACTACCAGCCTCAGTTTGCGGATAATACTTTAGTTTAGAAATATAAAACAGGAGTAACATAGCAGTATCACAGTTACAGGAATGCTATGATGCTGAATAATACATGATTAAAATTATTTGAGTCATATGAAAAACTTGGCTTAAGATTACATTTACCGAGCGAGTTGGTTCCATGGTAAATTTGAGGCTTACATTCAGAGGTCCCAGGTGCGATTCCCGTCAACCGCCCCCTCTCATCTTGGGTTTTTCGTGGCTTTCCTGTCGGTAGGTGAACGCTGGGGTAGTAATTTATCACTATTTTCTTTCCCTCATTTCTCTTTAATTCCATTTCTTCCCATGTTTCGGTGTGCTTCTAGGTTTCACGGTGTGAGGCGGTGCTGGACAGATGGCGCGGATACTTATTCCAAGTAAAGAGTATTTCCCGTGGACATTAGCGGGCTGGTTGCATGGGACGTTCATCGCAGTCTCTGGGCAGCTCGAGTAGTGGTCGGATCTTCGAGCAGGAAATGTTAGGGACTTCGGTGCGTTTATGTAGCCGGTCTGTGGCCTGTAGGCTCCCGTGGTTTCGTCACTTCATCCCTTCCTCCTAGAAGGCGGTAGGCGCAATAGATCCCCTATAGGTCGCAATGTGCGAGGTGTCCCCCTGTTTTGCATATCCCATAGCCTAAGAATAAATTTGAACAAAGCCGGTTGTTTTAGGAGATAAAGGACAAACTTTTGAAATGCATAAAGTGGAGTGGTGCTGATGTGGCAGCGATGGTGGTAGTGATGATGCTGAAGATAATGGTGACAGAACCGGATGAACCGTTCATTCATGTACACAACAATCAATCCTGGCTAAATTAAAATTGACATCTTCTTATAAAATATATAAAACAATAGTTAAAATCAAATTTCGCGTCCTTTGGATTTATTTATTTTAACAGATTGGATAGGAAGGAAATGAACCGAAAAGTTAACGAATTGGCAAAGCATGCAACTGTTTGTAAAATAAAACCATAGGTATCACTAGAGTAAAGGTGGGTTAATAAATTAGATAATAAAACGATGAGATCATTATTAAAAAGCCTTCGCTCACCTATCAGAAGAAGGATTGTAACACAGTTAATATTTCACATGATTTGATGTCTGGTTTCTATTAAAAGTAAAATGCGGCATGAGCTAGTTCACACCTCCTCTGCAGTGCATGCCTATAGTAGATTTCCTAGAACAAAAATGAACCGGTAACACCCCAAGATTTTTTGAAGTTCACTGTAACTTCTGACAACTTTGTTGACCTGCGCCATTATTAAGAAGAGTACCAATGAAGGAATGCAAAGTTACTAAAAGAAATAATGTATAAATAATTCCAGACTAAAATGTGCGAATTATAATACTCTAACTTGATTTTAAGAAATGCTGGAAAACAAATAATACTGCTGACGATAATGACAAAATAATACATTTTAAAATTTTAATTTCAATTCCACTTTTCCTCATTTTTAATTCCTTGAGACCTTAAGGGTGGTCGGGCTTAACTCTAGTAGGTTCTATGCGATCGTTATTGTATACAGTAGGCAATTCTACTTACATTACAATGTGCTTACTGCGAGTTTTGTATGACCCTTTTAAGTTCAAGTACAACCAGAGAAATATCCTCCCGTCATCCACTCGAGGGGTACCAAGCGAGGAGATTTCAATGCACGTTTAAGGCATAATGCCGAGTAATTTCCGGAACTCATTTGCTGCAGCTGCAGACTTCTGCTGCATACAAACTGTGATTTACATTTCTTTAATAACAAAGTAACATTATGATAATCATTTTTATTTTATGCCAAAAGACACTTTCTGTTATTTTATCTCAATGAATGTACGCAATATGCATAAGCAAATTCATCTCAAAAGTATTATTAAATTTAAGTTTAATTTCTGGACTAAGCAGTCGTCATCTATAGATCTACTAACATCATTGCCATCCATTTACTCTCAATTTTGCAACCCATTTATGAGTTTTCACACAAATAGTCAAGAAATAGGGTACCTATCGTTTAATACATGCCTCTATTTCTAGCTTCATTAAATAAATTTACGTATAAAGGAAACATCGAAGTTGTACGGATCGTTGTTCTTTAACATATTTTATTCTGAATGTCTATGTAAGTAATATGGCGGTCAGTCGTTAACTTAGAAGATTTACCAAATTCGGAATAGAAATGCAAATTACTCTATACTTATGTACATCTACAACTCCAAATTGCCGCAATTCCATTAGCAATTTAGTGGAATGAGATGATAATGAGATGGGGCTTAAGGGCGCTCAAAAGCTAAGGTTACAAGGTATAAAATATAAAATTTAAAAGTCAAAAAACTAAAAAACCACACACAAACCCGCTTGGTCAAAAACACTAAAAAACACAACAGACCAAATACTAAAATCTACACACTAAAATTATGATCAATTAAAGACTAAAACGTGTTAAGAACTGTAGAACGCAAGGGACATGAGCACCGTATGTTCGTCGGGGAGAAGAGCCCCATTAAAATCGACAATATAAAACCACAAAGCCAAAAGACGCTCAGCGCATCAAATGCGCAGGTCAAAATTGCTGTCACTGATAAAACGTAAAAGACATTCTACAGCATGCGCGTCGTCTGCCAAAACGTTGGCTATGCCAATAGGCAGACCCACACGAACGCGCAATGGAGCTAAAACTTGACACTCTGTTAAAATGTGACGCACCGTTAAGGGCGCATCACACTGCTCACAGAGTGGTGCGGGGTCACCACTGAGCAGGTATCTATGGCTAAAAACGCAATGTCCGATTCGTAAACGAGTTAAAAGTACCTCTTCCCGAAGAGAAGAACGAGAAGAGGTACCCCAGACTAACGGAAGAGGTTTAACCTTCCGCAACTTCTTCCCCCGGAGGGCCGTCCACGCCAAAGCGAGAGGATGCGGCTACGTAAAATAACAAACAAACATGTGGAGGGAACAACAGAGGTAAAATATTTGCGTGATAAAATTTCCGATTTGGCAGCGGAGGTCGGCAGACTCGTTTCCAGGGATCCCACATGACCTGGAAGCCACAAGAAGGAGACGTTGATGCCAGAGAGACCAAGCGAGTGGAGCAGGTCATGTATGCGCTGTACGAAGGGGTCTTAATCATACAGCGCGTTAATACTCTGAAGGGCATTCAAGAGTCGGTACAAACAACACAGTGCCGTAGGCCGTGCCGTAGGACGGGTGGTTAGGAAAGCCTGAGAGTCCACTAGCATAGCTGCACACAAAAACAACTCACGCCGGAAGGACAGCAGAGGCTCTATAGCTTCAGGGTACAGACTGGGTACAGGGCTAGTTGGAAAGGCCCCTGTAGCGACTCTTATACCATGATGATGAATGGTATTCAATCGACGTAACACAGATGGACGTGCCGATGAATAGACAATGCATCCGTAATCAAGCTTGGATAGCACCAAGGACCGATAAAGACGCAGAAGAACGGCCCGATCAGCTCCCCAGAATGTGCCACTTAAAACACGTGAAATATTAAGAAAACGGTCACACTTTGCTTTTAAAAAGGAAACGTGAGACGTCCAGCTCAGCTTTCGATCAAAGATCAACCCCAAAAATTTCACCTCGTCTGCAAATGGAAGGACCTCCGACCCAAGATGGAGAGAGGGCAGAGGGAAAGCCTTCCGGCGCCAGAAGTTTATGCAGACGAATTTCTCGGCGGAAAAATTAAAGCCTTTGGCGTTACTCCAGGCGCAGAGACGGTCGTTACAGCTCAGGAGACAGCGTTCAAGCAGACAGGTCCGCCGTGAACTACAATAATGGCAAAATGGTCAACGAAAAGGGAAGATGAAATGCCAGGTGGAATACAATCAACAATGGGGTTGATAGCTATCGCAAAAAGTGTGTCACTGAGCAAAGAACCCTGCGGTACTCCGTTCTCTTGATTAAAATGACTAGATAAAACCGGGAGAATCGTAGACGAACGGTGCTGCACCATTTGATTAACGTCAGAGAAGGGCTGGTCCTGAAGCACACCAGATTGAACTGATAAAAAATGTCCGAAAGAAGAGTTCCCCTCGCACAAGTCCTTGGCGAATCCCACAGGGGTGATGGGCATTAAAATCTCCCAACAGAAGAAATGGTGTTGGGAGAGCGGACAGGAGAGCTCGAACGTCCGTGTGAGGAGGGGAGACGATGGAGGTGAATACATAAAGCAAACAGAAAAGAAAAAGCCGGGAAGTGAAGTCTAACGGCAACTGCTTGCAAGTCGGACGTAAGTGTGAGAGTCTGAAAATAAACGTCGTTACGCACTAATATTATGACACCTCCATGAGCAGAAGTACCCTCATCCGGTTCAAGATCGTAGGGAACCGAGTATACCTTGCTCAAAAGGGTCGTGAGGACGTAGCTTGGTCTCCTGCAAACACACGACCATAGGTGAATGGGAACGCAATAAAAGTTGAAGTTCCGCCCTATGCGATCGTACACCACGTAAATTCCAGGTCAGGATAGCCATGAATAAAAGGGATAAACTGTCTACTTAGGAGGGCGGCTCAAAATTACTTTCTCCTTAATCTTTGGACTCGGGCTTTTAGTATGGAGTTGGTCAGACTCCATAGGCTCCTCGATGGGAGGGCCCACGCGCTCAGTGCCAGAAACCGATTCAAGCGCCGTGAATCGGTTCTGGGTGGCAATGGGTGAAGGTGGCGGCTTAGCGCGGCTTGTCCCAGGAGCACCCTGCGACTGCGACTTCGAGGAGGAGAAGGTGAACTTTTCTTACAGCGCGCACGCGGAGGGTCTTTCAAAAAATCTAGCTTGCGTAGTTTCTGCTTGGACCTCCTATCAGTGCCTTGGGACTTCATAACCTTAGGAATAGCTTTAGATGGCTTGCTAACTATAGCAGAAATGGACGGCGGGATGGTAGTGGCGGTTAATGCAGTCATGGTCCAGCTCTGAGTTTCGGAATCTACTCGTGGTACTGGCGAGGCAACAACAGAACTAAATGTACCGGATCGCAGCAGAGAAGGTTGGCGCGCATGGTAACACCTCCGGGCTTCGGCGATGGAGACCTGCTTTACCCGGATCTCCAGGATCGCCGTTTCGTCCAAGTACCGCGGACAGTCGGCAAACGACGCAGAATGAGACCCTTTGCAGTTAACGCAGACGGGGGCTGTGGAACAGGTACCTTCGTATGAAGGCTGGCTACATGAGGCACAGATGGTATCGACACCCTTACAGGAGACTTACATATGCCCAAAACGTTGGCATTTAAAACAACGCAGAGGTCTAGGAATATAAGGCCTCACCGTAATGCGTTCGTACCCTGGTGAAATGCTCGTGGGCAGATCGACGCCATCAAATGTTATGAACAGGGTACGAGTGGCTACCAATACTCCGTCGCGTTTGGTCTGCACTCGATACACTGCTGTCACCTTTTGGTCTGAAAGATAGTCTACGAGTTCATCGTCCGATACACCATAGAGGCTATGGGTGGTAATGACGCCTATACAGGAACTCAATGTTCGGTGCTTCTCAACACGGATGGGATAACCGCGGAGAAGGGTAGCGCGCAACAAGGTCTTACTTTGCTGATCGGATTTCTTGTGTGCTAATAATGAACCATTCAGTAGACGAGTGCAGGACTGAACCGCACCAGCAATAGCATCAATGCCCTTCTGAATAATGAAAGAGTTCACCTTCTCAAAACTTTGCCATTCTTCGGTTCGATAAATGACCAAGTAACAACCAGTTGTCGGTGGTGCTACTTGTGTTACATAAGTTTTTCGGCGCTTGTTGGTATTAATGGGGAAAGGGTGCTCCATAGCGAAATAAATCCTCCACCATTGCAGCCGTCTCCGACCTCGGGCTCTGACTACCCGGGCGTTAACCCGGCTTGGGTGAGTGGCCTATCTATACCGATCTCATCCCAGGGTCACACTTCCCAAAACATAGACAGCGGGACCCAATCGCCGTCAAAAGTCATCAGCTCGTGCAATGGCCCCCCCCGCGGGACTGCAGTTGAACAGCGTATGCGAACACCTACCCTACATGACGACCCCGGGTGGTGGGGATGACGACATTACCCGCTCACCCAGCTGCGCACCCAATGCGCGCGTATCCGTCAGGCTGTGTCCACGGAGGATTAAAATAAAAGGATAAAAGAAACTAAAAGCTTGTTGGCGTTTCGCACGCATCGTAGACCGGCGAAGAAGTAAAAGAAATGTGTAAATGAATGGTCGTTGGGCGAAATGTGCGTAAAGAGAAGGGAAGTAAGAAACTATGGCGAGGGGCGTCATGTAAATAAATGCACAGAACGCATGAGAGTCTACCTTGAGTCCCCCGGTTACGAGGACGAACCCACCTCGACCGGGCGGGGATGAACGGTGAAAATGCCGATGAATGGCTCGGGCATCCTGAGTACGCCTAACCCGTACTCACATAAGGTGAGCCCCTCGGGCGGTTTCGCCTCTGGGAAGGGCCAGGGCTGGCGTAAAGTCCAGATGCCAAAGAAGCTGTCGAAATCGAACCCCTGGAGAGAGCAATGCAGAGGAGCTAATTAAATATTGCCGATCAAGCAAATACTCGAAACATAATTCGAAGGACGGGTGATCAGGCAAGCTTGAGAGTCGACATGCATAGCTTCGCAAAAGCATCTCACGCCTGAAGGACAGCGGAGGCTCTGCAGTTTCAGCGTACAGACTGGGTACGGGGCAGGTGGAGAGGCCCCTGTAGCGACGCTTATACCACGATGATGAATGGCATTCTAGCGACGTTACACAGATGGACGTGCCGATGAATGGACAATGCACCCGTAATCAAGCTTGGAACGAACCAAGGAGCGATAAAGACGCAGAAAAACGGTCCGATCAGCTCGTCAGGTTGTGCAACTTAAAACACGTAAAATATTAAGAAAACGGCTATACTTTGCTTTTAGAAAGGAAATGAGAGAAGTCCAGCTCAGCTTTCGATCAAAGTTCAACCCCAAATATTTCAACTCGTCTGCAAATGGAAAAAGCTCCGACCCAAGATGGAGAGAATGCGGACGGAAAGCCTTTCGGCGCCAGAAATTGTTGCAGGCAGATTTCTCGGCGGAGAAATTAAAGGCGTTGGCGTTACTCCAGGCGTAGAGACGGTCGATACAGCTCTGGAGACGGCGTTCGAGGAGACAGATCCGCCGTGAACTGCAATAAATGGCAAAATTGTCAACGAAAAGGGATAAGGAAATGCCAGGTAGAATACAATAAACAATGGGGTTAATAGCTATCGCAAAAACTCTGACACTGAGTACAGAGCCCTGCGGTACACCGTTCTCTTGAATAAAACGACTAGATAAAACTCAGCCCACACGTATACGTAAGACGCGGTCCGTCATAAACTCCCGACGAAATATGCGAAGACGTCCGCGGAAATTCCATGCGTGAAGTGTACTAAAATGTCGCCCCTCAAATAAGTGTCATAAGCCTTCTCCAGGTAAAGAAACACAGCCACTGTTTGACACATTCTCAGAAATCCGTTCATAATACGCGTCGACAGAGACACCAGAGGTTGACGGTAGAACGATGGCGACGAAATCCGCACTGAGCGTTCGCTAGAAGTTTCTGAGACTCAAGCCACCATATCAACCGCCCGTTGATCATGCGCTCCATCACCTTGCAAATGCAACTGGTGAGGGAGATAGGGCGGTAGGTGGAAGATAGTTGGCGATCCTTCCCAGGCTTAAGTATAGCGACTATGGTGGTTTCGCCCAAACGGAAGGGAAAAACCCGTCGTGCCAGATACGGTTATAGACTTGTAAGAGAAAGAGCTTACTGTCGGCTGAAAGGTGCTTTAACATCAGGACATGAATGCCGTCCGGCCCAGGAGCGCAGTATCTATAGCAATGTAGAGCGTGCTCCAGCTGTTTTGGCGTGAAAAGTTCATAACACTCTGTATTAGCAGACCGAAAAGCATAGGTCTCGGAGAGCGGTCTTTCAGAGAGCGAAAGCCGGTGGAATAATGGTCTGAACTGGAAACCACCTTGAAGGCAGCACCCAGAGTGTTAGCAATGGCAGCGACCTCGGACTCTAACTTCCCGGGCGTTACCCTTGCTTCGGTGAGTGGCTATCTATACCAGTCTCACCCCAGGGTCACACCTCCCAGAATATAGCCAGAGGGACGCAATGGCCGTGGGAAGTCAGCAGCTTTTGCAATAGCCCCCCCGCGGGACTGCAGTTGAACAGCGGATACGAACACAAACCCTACATGACGACCGCGGGTGTTGGGGATGACGCCATTACCCACTCACCCTGCTGCGCACCCAGTGCGCGGGTATCCGCCAGGCTTGTCCACGGAGGATTAAAAGAAAGAAAAGGTTTAAATAAACCAAAAACTCTGTGGGCGTTTCGCACGCAAAGTAGGACGGCGAGGAAGAAAAACAGATGTGCGAATGATCGTGGTGCGAAATGTTCGGAAATAGACTAGAGAAGAAAGAAACGATGGCGAGTGGCGGCATGGAACGGAATGCAAAGAACGCACGAGAGCTTACCTTGTGTCCCGAGGTCCCGAGGACGAACCCACCTCGACCGGACGAGGGTGAATGGATGACGATGGTGATGAGTGGCGCGGGAACCCGGGTGCGCCAAACCCGTACTCACATAAAGCGAGCCCCTGGGGGGAGACCGAATACTACAGGTCACTGAATCTATCCGGTCTTTGAGAGTGCGAAAGCTGGCGGTATAGTGATCAGAACTGGAAACCAACTCAAAGGCAGCAGCCAGAGTGCTAGCAATGGCAGCCGGATCCACTATGGTGGCATTGAAAACCTGAAGACCAGACAAAGTATAATGCGACACTTTACCGGAGAAGCGACGAACTTTATCCCAAACAACAGAGGAAGGCGTGAAGCGATTAAAAGACTCGACAAAACGATTCCAGGATGCCTTCTTGGTACATTGAATAATACGACGAGCCTTGGCCCGCGGTTGCTTAAAGGTAACCAAACTATCAAGGGTAGGGTGTCGCCGAAACACCCTGAGCGCAGCTCTACGGGCACGAACGGTGTCCCGATAGTTCTCGTTCCACCACGGAACAGAAATACGACTAGGTTGGCAGGATGAACGAGGAATTGTGCATTCGGCGGCAGATAGCATCGTAGAGGTAAGTTGCTGCACCATTTGGTGAACGTCAGTGAAGGGCTGGTCCACAAAAGACACGAGGTTGGAATACAATCTACAGTAGGCTTTTATGAATATCCAGGTAGGTACTCTGGAATGCTGGACATGGTGAGACATAAGAGAAACGATGCAAGGGTAGTGATCGCTTGAGTGGGAGTCAGCGACGACGTTCCATTGAAGACCACAAGCAAACTGGATGGAGCAAACGGCAAGGTTCAAGTGAGAAAATGTACCAGAAGAATCAGAAAGAAAAGTAGGCTCACTGTATTGGGGATGGAGAGATTGAACTGTGTAAACAACCTGAAAGAAGCGTTCCTCTTGCACAAGCCCTTGGCGAACCCCACAGGGGGTGATGGGCATTAAAGTCGCCCAACAGAAGAAACGGTGTTGGGAGAGCGGACAGGAAATCTCGAATGTCCGTGTTAGCGAGGGGAGACGATGGAGGTGAATAAACGGAGCAAAGAGAAAAGAAAAAGCCGGGTAATTGAATTCTAACGGCAATACGTTGCAAGTCGGACGTAAGTGTGAGAGTCTGAAAATGAACGTCGTTACGCACTAATATCATGATACCTCCATGAGCAGGAGTACCCTCATCCGGTGCAAGATCGTAGGGAACCGGAGTATACCCTCGGAGATCAAAAGGATCGTGAGGGCGGTGCTTGGTCTCCTGCACAGCCATAGGTGAATGGGAACGCAATAAAAGTTGCAGTTCCATGCTATGCGATCGTACACCACGTAAATTCCAGGTTAGGATAGCCATGAATAAAAGGGACAAACTGTCTACTTAGAAGGGCGGCTCAAGATAACCTTTTGCTTAACCGTGGGGCTCGGGCATTTAGTATGGAGTTGGTCAGACGGTCCTCGAAGTGAGCGTTGAGGGGGGGGGACCTCAAGCCTGATAAAGAGTCCTCTGAGCAAAATTCCGGTCTTTCAAGCCCAATACAGAATAGGACGCTAAGGATCATAACAGTTAAAGAGTGTGCATAAATAAAACTCAATTTAACTAATTTAAAGCAGTATGTCATCAACATGCCGCTTACTACATAAGTATTCCAGGATCGCAGACGCCACTATTTCGATAATACGGCTCTATAATATTGGTCTAAACGGCCTGAGTGCATCTCTTAGCAAGGTCCCTCAGCAGGTGAAAAAAATTGCCATGCTGGTACTGGAAATCCCTTCGCGCCGCAGGCAGCTGGTTTCGTGGACTAATATTATTATTATTATTATTATTATTATTATTATTATTATTATTATTATTATTATTATTATTATTATTATTATTATTATTACTATTATTATTAATAGTAATAATAGTCAATCACTCCAAAGCAATTTTACATTTCTAATAAAAGTAGATAATCGGTCCCTGGCTGGGTGATACAGTACATACTCTGTGGCACGGTTCAAATCGGGTCATACCTAAGAATTTCCGCCAGTGTAGACCTCTACTAAATAGCACCAAATCTCCAAAGTCTTTACTTTAACACCTTGTTACAATTTTAGAAATGTGTATACTTTAGTATTCAACTTTTATCCCACTGTGTCATATTTTACGAATATGAATGTTTAATTTGATGTGACATAGAATCATATTTAAGCAAAACTTGCTTCTCATCTGTCAGGATTCTACTAGAGATTGTAAAAGCTACTTGGGTTACAGTTTGTTTTAATTCCTTTACTCGAACTAATTGAACGGGTGTTCGCAAAAACGAGTTAACATCAATTTAAAGAAAAGCATACCTTCACATGCTTTTTTCTACCCTCTATCGTTTATTAGTGGATATACAAACTAGTCTTACTAAAACTAATTTTGATATCACTTACGTTTAATACAATTTAAGTTTTGTAGAAATAACTACATTACAAATTTCGTAATGCATACAAAGGGAACAGCGATAGTTAAATGTTCAAGAACTGGACGCTATATGCTGGTCTTAATATTCTATACTGTTTCAATGGAATCGTGAGAAACAACTGAATGTTGACAGAACTTTAAGAGAATGGCTAAGTATTGAACAATTCGAAGCATTAATAACGGATATCTCGGAAATAGCAGATTCCAAAAAAAAGGTTATTTGAAATAAAATGTGTGTGTTTTAAAGAAATCTACACTTCTTGTGTAGTACGTTTTCGTCTATCCTTAACATTTACAATTTATACAAGATTACACAAAAATCCTTTACAGGCTATTCACAGGAAATTCAATATATAAGTTTTATTTGTCCTGTAAATATCTTCCATATATGGTATCGATACTGCTTTGTTTTAGAAAATAAAACATTTCGAAAAATATTCCATGTAAAAGGTAGTTTGCGGTAGGAGGATTTTCTTTAAAACCTTCTTGTCGCATCTTTGGAAGGTACTGAACTTAAGCATCAAGTTTGGTGTTGATCTGACTATTCGTTTTGGAGTTATACTGTTCACAGACACACACATACACGGACCTGCTTCTAAAAATGCTTTTTTGTATTCAGGGGGCCTCAAAACACCTATTTCCGGTGAAATCTCGATATCGAATTTTTGGATGAAATGCAATATCTTCTCTACCTACCAGGTACATGCTTCGATCTACTGCAGAAACCACAATACATCCGCTCTGAGTTCGGCTGACCTTAAGGAAATGTGTGTGATGAGGTACCAAGCTTGTAATTTTATGACAGTTTATTTAAAATATGCCTTGTTATAGCAAAATTAGGCTCATTTAGCACTTTAGACAGGAGGAAGCGCAGATGACGTAACTGTGTAAGATAGTTGTATTGCTATTTTATTCCTATGTATTCTAAAATCTACGGACGATTTGTTTCATTGACGTTTGCAAAGGTTGACTTTTCTCTGTTCTGATAAAAGAATGGTTGGCCCGCTTTTGCGAACACTCATTCTATTTTACTATATATATATATATATATATATATATATATATATATAAAGCTAAATTACCTCCGTTTTAAGCTAAAAGGCTCGTTAAAACTGAAGATTTGCACATTAGTGCGCTTTGTTCCAGTTTACAGCACCAGCCGTTTTGAAAGACCGTTGTTTTCACATTAGTAAACAAAGCCTGCCGCGTTTGCCAGATGCAATGTTGCTCAAATACTACTTTTCATTATAGCCCTGTGGGAAAGCGCGGGTTCTGCAGGAATGCGCCCACACAAAATGACGTAACAACAGAAACTCCTCTCTTCACAAAAGAAGAACGCATGCGATTGCTTCCATAGAAGGAAAATCGCAGTGCGAAGAAGCTATTACAATCGTACCTTGTTTTTACCACTCACCCAACAGTAATGACTCTAGAAAGTAAATGTCAATGGCGTATTCGGACTAGGTAATAAATAATATCATTATGGCTAATTTGAAACAAACTTTCTCCTCAGTAGCCTCAGAAATATCCGTGTACGTCCATATGAGAAATAAAAATATTGTTGACGTGGAATTTTTCGTTCTCTGCAACAATGCACTTGACATGTAAGAAGAAAAACATCATTTACTCGGTATACATAAGTTTACCAGAGGAATCTTCATGAATAGAGCCCGAATTTGTATACATAATCAAATAGTAAAATAAGCATGCAAATATGTATAAAATGTAAAGAACAAAATAAAAAACATGCACCATAATACACAAAAGTGAATGAACAAACATCAAATAAACCTTTTATTGTGGGTAATCTCTTACCAATACAATTAGAGCTTTTGTAGCTCGCCACCATTAGTGCTCGCCTTTTAGGCCGTAGCGAGCCGCAGTGAAACCATGATTAGGCTAGGGTGTGTCTGAACTGGATTCAAACTCTTGACGAGGAAATCTGTTCGTCTCAGCGATCTTCAAAATATGGATTCGACAGTAATCTTGAGCTTTTCATACATTTTTCACCCCATATCACCCCCCCTCCATGCCGATGGAAGCTGAACTTGGAATGGAATCGGGCATGTCACGATTCATCCCAGTGACCCTGAAAACTACGGATTCGGCATTAATAATATAAGCAGTGCTTTACTATTTCTTAACGTTTCCCCTTCCCACCCCGACAGAGTTGCTTTCCAGATTGTAAACCATATGTGTACCGAGTTTGGTTCAAATAATCGCTCCAGGCGTTCTAGAGTTGTGCTAGTACATACATACCTACAATACCTTTTACTTTCTCTACTACGTACTTCCAGTAATTAGAGGAAGTACCTAGTGTATTCCATTCCAAAAATTCGATGTTGTAAGATTTCATCGGAAATACACGTTTTGTAAACACCCTGAATCCCAAAACGTTTTTTTTTTTTTAGTAAAAGGTCCGCCCGCGCGAGTGTGTGTCTGTATCTGTTTGTGAACAGCATAACTCAAAGATGAAGAGAGGGTAAGATATGAAACTTGGTATTTAAGTTCAGGACTTTCCCAGGGTGCGATACGAAGATTTTGAAAAAAAAAATACCCCATCCCAAAGTATCCTTCACATAGAACATTTTCAAAATTGTTTATTTTTCCAAACATTTCTAAAAAGATTTTGATTAAAATAGCATATGTTTAAGCTAAGGCGACGCCGTGGCCGAGTGGTTAGACCGCTCGCCTCTCACCGAGGCGGCCCGAGTTCAATCCCAGGTGGACAAAGCGGTGTCTGAGCGGGTTTTCTCCGGGTTCTCCGGTTTCCCCCGCCATTCATTCCACATACTACTCCATCATTACCTTTCCTTTCATCCATTTCACCATCATTTCGTTTCATCTACTTCCTTTCTCCCATACCAGGCATCGGGCTGATCACCCATCCTGGATATTCTGTCTGATTCATGAGTGTCTGCCCCTCGACGGGCCTCTTACCCCAGGCACCCGTCTGTAAGACCTGGAGGGTATAAGTCCTTCATAAGAGAGGTTAAACAGAGAAAGAAGAAGATGTTTAAGCTATTTTCATAAAAATAAAATGTATATTTTGAATGTTCTGGGAATAGCCCCTGAAGTCCTCTTAATGACTTTTGTATAATTGGTATAAACAGTAAGAAGTATATACAAAAATATGCAGTTCGTTAAAGCACACACTTCATTAAAATAAAACTTTTATGTCCCAAACCATTTCCAAGTTATTGTTTGTTATGGTCTTGAAGTCTCTGAACTGCAAATCGCAATTCTTTTTTTGTTTGTTTGTTTCTTTCTTTCTTTTTTCCTTTCTTTCTTGTTGGGTTCATGGAAAGAGTATATAACTTCAAAGGCATCACATAATAACCGACTTTGAAAAGGTATGGATATTGCTTTCGTCTACTGCATTCTTTTTGTACTTGCAACGAAATGTGTAAACGAGGAATGAAGATTTATCAGTAATAATAAGAAGTAGATAGGAGAATAAACTTTTGTAAGGATTCTTTACGAAAGAGTGGATAGAGAAAGTCATGTAAATGCAACACATCCGATTTTTATAAAATAATTTATTGAATTGCAGGAACTTTATTTAAGTAGTGATAACTACTGATTAGCTAAAGGGAAAAATTAAAATTTAATATGTACCGTATTCAAGAGTAAAACGAGGATTTTTGCATTAAAATTTCAAATACGCAGTTTTCCCTGGAATATCATTATCAAACACTACTCAAATTGTCTGTAAACGTGCCACTTACGAAGTATACATTTTCCGCAATATCTTTAAATATATATAAAAACAAACATGCATTTCGCATATAAATCCGGGCCCTGTTTTTGAATCACCTCCCATCAAGGTGGCCCTACTAATACATAGGCTTCTACAAGCAATTCCTTTGTTTATTTACACATCTCGTTGTTTTGCGAGGACTCTCGTGCTGAAGAGCACTTATCTTAAGTTGTAAAACTACTTGCGTATGTCTACTTAAACAGATAAATGTACAGTGACTACAGAAAGTATTCGTCTCAAATTTGCGGCCAAGCTGAAGAAAGAAAATGTTAGTTTTTAATATGCACAAAGAACAAACGACATTGCAGTTTACCTGTTCCGGCGTTTTTCAAGATTTTTCATTTCATCATGTTTATAATTAAGAAATAAATATCCTGCATTCAATGTTTGAAAGCAAAACTTAGGCCTAAACAAAGGATAAGTTGCATTCACACCAGTTTCTCTATTCACTCTTCTAGAGGCTACTCATACAAAAGATTATTCTTCTATCTACTTTTTGTTAAGAAGCAAGACTAGGAGGAATATTCAATGAGAAATTAGATGGTAAAATCACAGAGCTGGAAGTTTACCAGCAAATAAGGAACATAAAAAAGGCAAGGCGGTAGAAATAGATGGAATACCAGGGGAATTATGGAAAATGTATGGGGAAAAACAGAATGGTTTAAATGTGATAACAAAACTATTAAAGAAAACTAAAGAAAAAAATGATGTGCCAGAATGTTGGAAAATAAGTTTGGTGGTACCAATCTACAAAGGGGAGGGATGAGTAAATAGACCAGAAAACTATAGGGGAATAAGTTTACTAACAACATTGGAGAAAATATACACAGGTGTATTGGCCGATAGATTAAGAAATTGGGTAGAAGAGGAAGGAAAATTTTCAGAATATCAAGCAGGATTTAGGAAAGGTAAGAAACCAATATATGATATATTTGTAATAAATACTATAATAGATAAGTATTTGAGCAGGAAAAGAGGAAGGATATACATGTTTTTGCTCACTTTGAAAAAGCATTTGATACAATAAACAGAGAAGCATTAACTTATAAATTAAGCATGAAAAGGGTAAGAAAAAATTTTATAAAAGAAATTAAAAAAATGTATAAAGACATAAAATTTTGTATAAGATGGAACTAATGGAACTACAGAAATGACTGAACAAAAAATGGAATTAAGACAGGGATGCAAATTGAGCCCTATATTATTTAATATATTTATAGATGACATATTAGAAAGAGTGAAAGAAAGAAGTGCACACTGTCCCATAATAGTAAATAGAGAGATACTAAGTCTACTATACGCAGATGATCTTATGGTTGGGGCTGTAACGATAATTGGGTTGCAGAAAGCAATCAACGAAGTACATGAATTCTGCGAAGAATGGGGAATTAAAGTAAATATAAATGAATCAAAAGTTATGGTATTTAAAAGAGGAAATAAACTAAAAAAACAAGAAAAATGGCAGATGGGAGGTTTAAAGTTAGAAGTTGTCAAGGAGTTTGATTATTTGGGGGTAAGAATGAATAGAAATGATGAATGGGGAGCGCATAGTAGGAAGATTATGGCTAAAGGAAAGGCGGTAATGTTTGGAGTAAAGATGTGCAAATACAAATTAGAAATGCCAACTAAATGGATAGAAAGAATGTATGAAGCATTGGTAGAAGCAAGAATGTTATATGCAGTAGAGTTTGGGGGGGGGAAATCCGAATTAAACAAAAAAGAAATAGATCAGAGCTATAGAATGTTTTGTAAATAGCTTTTGGGGTTACCAAGATCAGCACCAGGGGAAGTAGCATTAGTGGAATTAGGAAGAACAAGAAGAAAGGGAGTGATACTAGAAAGGATATTGAAATTTTGGTTTAGATGCATGAGAAAAGATGAAGGGGAAATTTTAAAGATTTGCATGGAACAACAAAAAAAGTAATAAAAACAAAAATAGCTGGTGGACAGAGGTATAAAAAATTATGGAGAAGATAGGAATGGGAGATATTTGGAGAGCAGGAAAAAGAAATAGCAATGGCTTCTGGATAACAGTAAGAAACAGAGTGGAGGGCATAGAAAGACAAGAGATTTGGGGAAGCTTAGAGAATAAAAAGTCACTAGGGTTTTATAGATTATTAAAAAGGAAATGGGGAAGAGAAGGGTATGAGGTTTATTGTAATAGAGCAGAAAAAGAAGCGTTTGCATGGATGAGAACAGGATCATTGTATATGAGAGGGCTAAGAGCTAGAAAAAACGGAATTTGTGAATTTTGCGGAGGTAATGAAAGCACAGAGCATTATATGTTAGAATGTAAAGAATTGGCAGAATGGAGATGGGAGGTATGGGAGGATAAATGGGAAAACATGGATGGAAAAATAGTAGCAATTAAAACGTTAACAAGAAAAGAAGAAAAGAAAAATAAGAGTATGGGAGTTTCTAAAGAAAGCAAAAGAGAAATAGATTAGAAAAATAAGAGAGATAAGAAAGGCAGAAGGGCAAACGGAGGAGGAAGTGGATGAGCAATAGGGATAAAAGGCAGCAAGGGATGTTTAGATGAGCCAGAAGGCCAGGATTCCAGGCAAAAGGAGTAGTATAGCTGGCAAGAAAATTTGTACAAATAGTTTATGTACGAATAAAGTATCTATCCACTTTTGTTAATAGAAATAAACTTTCATTAAACATTTACACATTTCGTTGTTGGCATAAAGATGATACAATTTGCTAAAGTAATAACCAAATTTTTAAAAAGCGAAGCGGATTGCTATGTGATGACTTTCAAATTCCTTCTCTTTGCATGACCACGAGAATAAACGAAGAGCGACTTACTATTTGAAAAAAAAAGTATACGTATTTGAAAATTCAAACCAATGAAAAATATCTCGGAAATGGTTAACACCACAAAAATGTTATTTGACGTAAATTGTTTGCTTTAACAAGATATTATCTTTATGTAATCAGATTTTGCTAATCTCTTAGAGTTCACCAATTATGTAAGTCATTCAGAATAAAGGGGGATTAACAGAATATTCCCAGAAAATTTACAATGTATATCTTAAACCTATAGTGCTTTAATCAATGTCATTAGAGCCATTTTTGAGAAAATTAAAACTAACGAAACAGTTTCCATATAAATAGAAATTTGGGGTTAGGGGATTTTCTGGAAAATCCTTGGAAGATGTTGAATTTAAATTCGAAGTTTGGTATTTAAGCAACCTTTTGTTTATGAGTTATGCTGTTCACAGACACACACGCACACATGGACCTTTTTCTAAAAAAATCTTTTTTCGGGTGTGGCCTCAGGGAAACTCAAAACGCGTATTTCCAGTGAAATCTCTATATGGGATTTTTGGGTGCATTACAATATATTTTCGCGAATTTTTCCTCCACCTCCTTAAAACGAATGAGGATGAAAATTCATACGGATATAATAATTTGTCTCTTCTGTTACGCTAAGAATATCTTCTATTAGAATTCCAGTTTTCTGCTTAGCTGGTACTTGAGATTTTGTGGTTTTGCATGGAGGTCTGGGGGAAAAAAATTTCTGATGTTACATTCACATGATTTGTTTTAACCACCAAACGCTTATTTTGTATAGCTTCTATCAACCATTTTTACGAAAACTTCTTTTTCTATCTACTTTATATAAATCGAGATAAACCATTAGGAAAATTGTTTCATTTCATATTTCGTTGTAGATACAAGGAAAACAGAGGAAACTGAAGTCATACAGTAATTAATTCTTTTTCCACACAAGCCGTGTGTACGAAAAGATTGGAAAGGTAGAATCAGACGACTGAAAACTTCAATGCCATAGCCGGGATTTGGACCACGGATCTTCCGGTTTCCGTCCGGTTGCTCTAACCAAGTGAGCTACCATGGCAACTTGCCGGTGCAACATTAAATTCCCCAACTGACTTTTTCCCGGTAAATCACAAGGTGTTGAATTTTTCGTTCGTCTGATTCTACCGGACGGGAACCGGAAGATCCTTAGTTCAAATCCGGCTATGGCATTGAATTTTTCAGTCGTCTGATTCTACCTTTCCAATAGTCATATTTAAAAAGAAGTCCTGTATGCTGATATTTAAAGTGCTGTCGCTATTCCATGCCATCATAGAATAGCAACAGTACTTTACAAAATGTGATGTCCTACATTCACTCTACTCATTCTTCAAAAAACTATCGTTACAAAATTAAGCTTATTCTATCCTACATGTTAATCGAGATAAACATTTGCAGAAACTGTCTTAAGGCATATTTCCTCGTAAGTGCAAGGGGATTAGGGGAATACAGTAGGCTTAAGCCATAGCAAAATCTTTTAAGAGCGGATCGCTATGGGATGACTTTGAAAATCCGTTCTTTTTGCATTGCCAAGAGAAAAACAAATCTGATGTGTTATACTCACATAACTTTCTCTATACTCTATTGCTTATTAGTGGGTATACAAGTTATTCTTAGAAACTTTATTTTCCTATGTACTTTATTTTAATCAGATGAGCCTTTACAGAATCAAATTATAGATACAAAGGAAATAGCTATAGTCATTGTTTTAGAACTGCTGGCCTTAAACTTCCACATACTTTCCATGCAATAGCGAGAAACAATTGAATGTCGATAGGACTTTATAAGAATGGCAAAAGTACTGAACGATTCGGACCATTAATAACGGATATCTCGGAAATGGCTCATACCACTAAAACGTTATTTGGAATAAATTATTTTTAAGGAGATCTCAATATTTTGTGTAGTATATTTTCGTCTATCGCTTTACTTATATACCAGTTATATAAGATTATACAACATTTCATCCTAATTAACGAGATTTCATAGGCTATTCCAGAAAATTCAAGATATAAACTTTATTGGCCTCGTAAATATCTTTAATATACATTATTTAAATAAAATTCGTTAGTCGCTTTTCAGAAAATCAAAAATTTCGAATAATGTTCCTTATAAAGAGTAGTTGGAATGGGGGGATTTTCTTAAAAATCATCATTTCGTATCTTTAGAAGAGCGTGAACTTTCGACTTTTCGTTTTTGGGTTATGCTGTTCACAAACAAACACACACGGAACTTTCTTTAATATGCTTTTTTGGGGGTTGCAGGGGCCTCTTAACATGTGTTTCCTGTGAAATCTCGATATCGAGTTTATGGGTGGAATGCAGTTCCTTTTCTGTCTACTAGGTATGTGGAAGAGGAAACAAACATGTTTCTTTCTTTTTTTTTTATTAAGGGCGCCTCAAAGCATGTATTTCCGGTGAAATTTCGGTATCGAATTTTGGGTGGTATACAAAACACCGTCTACTTACTGCAAGTATGTAGTAGAGTAAGTAAAAATCAAATCCCTGTCGATGTTGTGTAAAACACACTTGTAGGTCAATGATGGTTTCTTCTTAATTATTTCATCTGAGTAGTTCCTTTAACTTCTGTGGTGACATTGGGTGCTGTGATTTAAGAAACAATCCATGGTGCAGCAGCTCGAACTGTGGCTATTTCAACTAGTTTTATTTCTTTTTACAGTGAAATACATTCCCGTCCACTCTCACATTTGTATTTACAGACTCTGCGGAGGGTAGGGAGTCATTCTAGTTAAAGAAAAGTTCCTCCGCCCCAGCCGAGAATCGTGCCTGGAGCTTCTGGTTTGAGAAGCTAGAACCCTGAACACTCGAGAAGGTCAAAATTACTTAATTATTAGTTACTTCCTAGTGCTCCTAAACATCATAAAACAACGCATAACCATATATTTCACTGTAAAATTACTATATAGACGTAATCACAATAGCATTCTTCATCCAAAGTGAACACGATGCTTTTTCCTGTAGTTATATCCTCACGACAGCATCCAAATAATCGGTAAAAATCACACTAAGTGGCGGTCCGCCAGTGGAAAGCAAGCAATGTAAATATTTCTTTTTGCCTTCTAAACCTAATTTCATAACAGATATTTACATTTTTAATTGCCCCTCCTGAATGTTTTCTTGTAATACTTAATACAATGGGCACAATTTGATACCCGATTACCACTCAATAAATTACGATTGCCATTTTGTTATATTTCTTTATGACGACATATTGTTATACACCGGGGTGAGGCCAAAAGGTTTGCAGCTAAAATATTAAATTTAGTTACCCCGGTATAAACATTGAGGGACGTAGACTCAGAGGCAAACAAGAGATACCAGAAACTTGCTGCACAAACCTAAAGCGGACGGGGGATATTTATAAATAATACATATAAATTCACATTTAACTCAGGTTTATCATAATTAATAAGGTGCCCTACATTGTACACAAAAGGTTAAAGACAAACACTGTGGGAGATGCCCCACGCACACACACGGCAACACGCACTCCCACATACAAACCACACACTCAGAAAACCTACTCTAGACTGACGCTACTCACAGCCCCACACTATCAAAGAGGTTCTTCCCTCAACCTGCCTTCCTTGACTAGAAATTGGAGGGAAGGATGCCGCACCGGACAAGAATTCAAAGTTAAAAACGAAATAATTAGTTCAACAATATAATTATACACAGCAATAATGTGTCCGACGCGACAATGCACACACATACTCTACAATATATGGTGGCTAACAGGGTTGGATTCTGATGAAATGTCATCTTTTAATTGCTTTACTGTAGGCATTGCTAATGTGTACATAAATCCTTATCTTGGGTCTTAAATTATGAAAATGTATATTTATTAGGTAATTTTTGGCCATTTTACTTTCAGAGCAGTTTCCCCGATATTTCATCGTTATTTTATAATTTTCTTGCCCTTGCCGTCTTTATTTAGTAATGTTCTCACACTGAATATATAACAAGTTTTATATTATCGGATTATACGTAAGGATAACTTTTCAATCAGAAATGTTACTATTCAACTGAGTTATACGGGCAATTTTATACATCGTCTACTCGTATTCTTAGAAAAAATCACATTCCTATTTAAGGAAAGAATTGCTTGCGGGCGGAGGAGTGGCAGGGGCACAAGTTAATTACTGTTATGAATTCATGTCTATAACTAGGAATGTTTTCCCTTTTTCGTGCTAAAGAGTGCCTAAACTCAATTCAATTACAGTGAGGTTGCTATTGTCCTTATCCTCAAGTCGTATCACGGGCTGTGAAGTTCTCTTCATTCACAATGAATTTTGTATAATGCTACAGTTTTGTAAGACCTACTTAAAAATAATTCTTTTAACTTTCTTTTTAGATTCTTCAAACAAAAACATGGAACAAGCATATATTCTTAATCAATTTTTACTTTCACTGCCACGTACATAGTAAGTAGAAAAGGTATTACATTCCACCCAAAAATTCGATACCGAGATTTCTCTGGAAATGCATGTTTGAGGTCCCCCGAACCCGAAATAACTTTAGCGCGCGCGTGTGTGTATGTGCGTGTGCACGCGTCTGTGCCTGTAAACAGCACAACCCAGAAAACAAAAGTTGGATAAAAACCAAACTTGATATTTAGGTTCAGTGCCTTCCAAGGATGGGACACCAATATTTTGAAAATCCCTCACACCAAACTAACCTTTACATGGAAAATTTTTCGAAGTTTTTGATTTTTTAAAATGTGGCTCTGACAATATTTACATAACAAATAAAATGTATATCTTGAATGCGGATCATTTTAGAGGTCATTTTTCAAACATTTATAGGCCAACAAAGTCCGAGCCCTAATGAGTATCCACTTGCATCGTCCATATTATTAGCTACTTCTAGAAGAAAATATAATTCCTTCTGTTGCAAATTTCTGATTAGACTAGGGATTTTATTTCTTATTAATTAAAATAAAAAGTTAGTTGAAAAGTCCATATAAAGATTTATCCATTTCCTTTATATTGAAAATAAAGGAACAGTAACTACGTAAAAACAAATTACAATACTTTAACTCTTTCTGGAAGACAAATCAATTCATTTAATTTAATGGCGGAAATAAAGTTATAATTTCTTAGAAATTTTAAAATAATAACTTCAAATAAATAAAACATAATCTCAATATTCTGTCCCCTACTCAGTGCGGTATATGTGGTTTTTTGGGGGGGGGAGGTGGGTGAATCTTTCGCTTAAAGTGTTTTAGGTTAATGCGAAGGTCTCTGAATACCTATGCTAAGTTACTAAATAAATAAATGAATGTGAAAATGCTTGTATAATTCCGGAAGTGGAAAGGAATGAAACTCCCCATAAAACTACAAAAGATTAAAAACGTCTTTGCTTGGCGAATCCGTCGCAAATTTAATGCCTCGGTGCATATTATAAATACACCGTAAATCTCACAGTGGCTTTCACTCGTGAATTCGTTAATTACCAGTTTTTAATGAACAAAGTCTCTCTTTTATATAGAGACAACTTTCATAAACCTCCTGTCACAAGCGAGGAGTCAGGTCCAACTTGGGCAACCGCTTTGAAATTTGCAACGAATTAACAATCGAGTATAACAAACATTTCTAAACCACAATTTCTTAGGTCACTAACATTTTCCGCTCAAAACATAAGCTCATTTTTACTTTCTCCACCACGTACCTAGTAAGTACAGAAAGTGTTTCATTCCATCCAAAAAGTCGATGTGAGTTTTTGCCGAAATACATGTTTTGAGGCCCGTAAATTAAAAAATTACGCACTTTTACTTTCTCTACCACGTACATAGTAATTAAAAAGGTTTTGCATTCCATCCAAAAATTCAATATCAAAATGTTAGCGGAAATACATGTTTTGAGGCGCCCAAGTAAAAAAAAAGCATTTTAGGAAAAGGTCTATGTATGTGTGTGAGTGTGTGTCTGTCTATGAACAGCATAACTGAAGAACGAAAAGTCGGATAAATACCAAACTTGGTATTTAAGTTCAGTACCTTCCAAATATGGGTCACGAAGGTATTAAGAAAATTCCCCAACCCCAAACTATCCTTTACATGAAAAATATTCCAAAAATTTCGATTTTATGGAAATTGGCTGCAATGATTTTTATTAAAACACCATATATTAAAGATGTTTACACCAAAAATAAAACGTGCATCTTGAATTTTCTGGAAATAGCCTGTGAAGTCCTGTTCATTCCAAAGAAACTTTATATAATCTTGCATAACTGATAAACGTTAAGCAATAAACGAAAACGTACTATAAAAAATGTAGATGTCTTTAAAACACACAATTTATTTCATACAATTTTTTGTGGTATAAGCCATTTCAGAGATATACGTTATTAATGGTTCGAATTGTTTCAATATTCTTGTCATTCTTTAATGTCCTGTTAACATTCACTTGCTTCTTGCGATTGCACCTAAAGAGTATGGAATTTTAAAGTCAGCATATAGCGTCCAGTTATTAAACATTTGATTATTGCTCTTCCTTTTGTACCCTAATGAAATGTGTCATGTGTTTTCTACAAAGATTTATCTCGATCAAACTGAAGTAGATAGACAAATAAGCTTTCGTAAGAATAATTTGTGTACCCACTAATAAACGATCGAGGATAGAGAAAGCCATGTGAAAGTAATACATCAGATGTTAGATAAGGTTTTGTGTGTGTGTTTGTCTGTGAACACCACAACTCAAAAAATAAAAATCGGATAAATATCAAAGACGAAAATTTTCAAGAAAATCCCAGCAAACTACCCTTTACAGAAAAAAGTTTCGATGTTTTTTATTTTCTCAAAAATGGCTCTAACTGTTTTCCGTTAAGCCATATATTTGAATGACTAATAAAAGATATGCATATCTTGAATTTTCTGGGAATGGCATGTGACGTTCTGGCCATTCGGAAGGAAGTTTATATAATTTTGTATAACGGGTAAACTATAAGAGACAGACAAAAAGGTACTTTATAAAATAATTTGGGTCTCTTTAAAACACACAATTTATTTCCAATAAATTTTTGTGTCATCAGCCATTTCGAGATATCTGTTTTATTGGTCTGAATTTTTTAATAGTTTGTCATTTTTAGAACTGTCGCTATTCATTGTTTCTCACGATATTAGGGAGGATTGTGGAATTTTAAGACCAACTAATAGGTTGTTTTTAAATATTTCACAAATAATAAACATTCCAGAGAAAGGAAAACAAATATGAATTTGTTTTTAAGATGTTAACTTTCCGTTAACTTCACTTCATCCATTCCTTTTAGCTTCTAGATATGAGGATTTTAAATAACAGTTTTTAATTTGATGATAATTTCTAACCACTAAACACAGCTATGATGAAAGAAAAATACATCAAATAGTAGGGGCTCATGTTTATATCACGGCATAAAGTTAAGCCTTAACATAATACAGGAAAAGTCTGCTTTTGCTGAAACTCCCTGTATATATCATGGAAAACAAAAACTATAGAAAGTAGTTCAACAATTATATTTTTCAATACAAAGGAATGCTGATATCGGGATATCTGAAATTATTGTCTATAATTAACACCTAACGGTGGTCATGTCAAGACAAGCGGTTGGCAGTCGCAAGGTCGTAGGTTCGAGTTTTGCCTTGGAAATGCGTGTTTTAACTGTTCCGTTAGTCTTTTGCAGACTGTCCTTGTTTGTAAGAGGGTGGTACTTTCGTATAATGATTCCTCTACTCTGGTAACCTGGTAATAAGAGAGTATCTATTTTCGGTGCACTGTCTTTCTCTCTAAAATTTGGCATCCAGACGCCACCAGATGCGCTGAGGTTCCCAGAGCTAAAATGCGCAATGGTGATACGTTTATTATATTTTGGACTTGTGGATATACACTATCTTGAAATTATACTGATTTTAACCACATTACATAGACAAATGTTCCTTAAAATCTTACATATTAAATTTTAATTTTATATACGGTGTGTCGCCCATAATCATAACATTTAGGGACGTTTTCTTTATTTAAACTCTCTTACTGTTTTTACAAATTCAACAAAATTGAAATTTGTTGAAAAATGGTTTTTTAAGTGGTATATATACGCATATATGTAAATTTGTCATTGTTTCCGAATTTTATATATCTGTAAAACCATAAAAGGTACAAATTAAAAACGTTACTACACGAAACCAACTCAGAAATATTTGTTGTACGTTTAAACGTATCCAGATTGGAGTGGAATGTAAAATCTCTGTATCTTCTCTGTTTTAAAGAACCACTTCGTATCGTAGTCTCCTGCATGAAATAAAACGAGATGTTGTTCACAATAATTTTCTATTTTACCTCTTTACAACAACGATATACATCTTAGAAATAATTAGGTTATTATAAAATCTATTATTTAAACTATATGTGCAGTTCGTAGTGAACAGTTCAGAGGGCAACTCTCGGTTAGTACACAATATGCCGCGCAAGGCTCCCGTAACTAGCTCACGTTGTGTATCATTATTATTATCATCATTATCACCATTCTTCATCTTCTGTTTATCATTATCACCACCCCTTTTTGAGGTGGTTGCAACCTTCTTCCTGATTGCACTTAAATAGGGAATGTAATAGAGGCTGAATTCCAATCCCTAACATCAGAAAATATCTCTGAGCATCGCATGTACTTTTTTAGGGTTTATTTAAATGGCGTGTTGAAATAAAAGTACTATTCAAAATGCTTATCCTTTCTGCTCTAGAAATTTCATAGCTTGCTTAATGTTGCTATCGATATATACATTCTTCTTAACGTATGTTATGAGATAAATTACGATTTTTTTGTGCTAATGATGATCATAAAGTATAATCGGAACACGAAGAACGCCACAGATATGAGGGATAAAGGCATTTCACTAATATAAAAATAAGAAAGGGGAAGAACAAAACAGGAGCTTTTGTTTCCTGTAACATCTGTTGTCGTATTAATCACATATTATTATTATTATTATTATTATTATTATTATTATTATTATTATTATTATTATTATTATTATTATTATTATTATTACATAATAATTTCGAGGATATTGTGTTATCAAGTTGCAATTTCCTTGTTAATGCTTCTGTTCTGCTGAATACGTGCGCCTCTTCCTTATTCTATTCGCAGATTACTTGCCTAACTATCCACAACGGGTTTGCTTAGTCATAGCGAATGTAATTAAGTATTCTTTTCTCTTTGAACACAAAGGCTTCTTCCTCCTTCCCGGAGCTTCTGTGGGCAACGAGTGGCTGGGGTTATCAGGATGTTTCTTTTTTCAAACAAATAATCGCGATTTTACTCGAGTTCTGTTTTACATCAGTTACCTTGTTAATGTGCTATAATTTTAAGTGTGTATGTTCACCTTAAATGCCAAAATTTGTTAACTGTTTTATACCAACGATGAGGTGAATGAGGAAATTTGGTATTCACAAGTAGGATAGGACTAGAAGCGGAGGGGCACTTAGCACCTCGACCTACGTAGATGTTTTGTGCCTAAGCCCCTAACGGGGCGCCCCCGGAAGGGAGGACGAGGTGAGAGGAGGCAGAGGGCGGCCGGACGGGGCAGAGGGCAGGATCCCTACCATTTACAGATTTGAATCCCGGGTGCTGGCTGGTTCAGACCGCCCCCCTCTGTAGGGGCCAGGACCCTGAGACCGCTCACAGCCCGAGGGACGAAGGTTTCCTCAGAGCATCATTTTCTCCTGCCATGCACAAGCCGAGACCTCCTGCCGACACTTGCAACCCTGAAAGAACCAAGTGAAGTGAAATGAGAGTGGAGATGAAATGGAAGGACAGGAAGGAGGCGGGTTAACTATACAAATGTTATGTAACAATGTTATATTTAAAGTTCAGTTTTAAAATTGTTATTTTAAAATGAAATTACATATGTGTACTGCCTTATTAAAATTGTTAAGCTTGAAGGTGATTCCGGAAAAAGAAGGAATGATAGAAGGTAAAAGAATAAAGTGTATTAAATTTTTTGATGAAATACTACTAGGCAGTTTTCGCCTTCTATTCTTTTTTTTTTTTTGACCTAAGGCATCCTGATGGAAAAGATACGTTTCTATGTCATGTGGTATGGAATGAAACTGAAAAGAACTGGAACAAAAGTTAAAAAAACAAATAAAAATAAAAAGATGACTGGCGAATTCAGATGAAGCAGTGGATTAAGTAGACAGCTTTAAATACTTGGAATATACCGTAAGTAATAATACGTGCTGCTATTAAGAAATCAAAAAGGATACCAAAGGCAAAGAAATCTTTTAATAGGAAAAGCACTGTTTTCTGTGGACCCTTGAAGAAACTAAGGAAGGCATTAGTGGAATGTTAAGTGTGAAACATGGTTCTGTATACTTTACAAAGTTTGTCACTGCGAGAAATAAAGAAAAACATTTGAAATCCGAATAAGATCTATGAAATGGGCAGACAAAATAAGCAATAAAGCCGCTTTAAAAGAAGAAAGACGAAGAAGAACAATGTTCAACACTGTTTCAACAATCAGGAAGAAGAAAAGAAATTGGCCGTGCTACTGGAAGTGACGAAACTGTTTCTAAGAGACCACTGGAAGGAATAGTGAATGAGCAACTGTCGCGGCAACAGAAGTTGCCGACAGTAGACAGACACGATTTAGACTTCTGCTGTTCCAGTCTCATATCTGTCGAGCCTATCTCGTACACTTGTTCGTCCTCTTACTCTGTGCTGCAGGACTTGTTTAGGTATTCTTTCTTCTGGCATTCTTGTAAATGCCCAACCCATTTTCTTCATTATTTTCTTCTTCCACAAGGTGTTCCGTCCTCAATTAAACCATCTTGTTCACAGTCTTCTTACTTGGCAGTATCCTCTAGGTATATAATTTAATAACATGTTTAGAATTCGTTCTTCTTTCCTCCTTAATATACGCTGGTAGCAGTTATTCTTATTTTCGTTGATATTTTCATTTACATTGTACATATTTGACTATTTCCGAATATCTTCATTTCTTTGTTTGTCTAAAAGGATAAATTCTGCTACTGCTCTTAGAAATATCATTCCTACTGTTTCTATTCCTTTCCTGCCTGTATTATTCATTTTGCAGTTTTCACTTCCTTATGTTGCCATTGGTACTATCATTACTTTATAGAATTTCGTTTGTGTTTCTTTTGACTCTTATTCTTTAATGCTCTCCTTTTTGATCCATTTATTTGTCTGTATTTATTTAGTCTTATATTCAGGTATTCATTTTTAATGTGTGGTACGTTAAAATCTAGATAATTAAAGCTAGAGACTTGTTCTAATCTTTTTCTTATTTATAACTACCTTGAATCTTACTTACCTTATGTTTCCCCTAAAAGCCATTGATTTTGTCTTGGCTGTTCAACTCTTTAATCTTTAATGATATCTTTCAGGTAATTGGCACTTATTTGTAACCCATCTTTTATTTCTTCGAAAATGACCTGATCGTCACCGAATACAATTGCTTTCAGTATGCATCTATTGATTAATTTTCCCACTCTTTTAGTGCTTCATTTATATACACTGAATAATGCTGGCGATAAAGGGCATCCCTGACTCCTTGAAGTCCTCAGTTTTGTTTCCATTGCGCCATTGACAATCATGATTCTTGTATTTGCATATAAGCTCTGAATTATCTTATTTGAATGACCGGGATGTACCTTCTCTTGCATTATAGTCCGTAGTAATAAAAAAAATATGAAAGTCAGTAAATTAGATTAACTTCTCTTCTGAATTAGTTATTTCACTATAAATATACAATCGGCAGAAGATCGCCTCTTTCTATAACCACATGTTTGGTTCTATAATAGTACTTCACAAATAACATTTAACCTTCTAGTGATAAGGTTTACATACATTCTGTGCACTGTTTGAAAAAGGTTTATACCTTTATAATTGTTCAATCTATTTGCTTTTCTAAATATTGGACAGATCAATCCTGTTAACCAATCTTCTGGCACATCTGCATGTTAAGATATTTAATAGCCTAATATTTATTCCCCTTTATTTTCTATTTGCTTTACAAATGAAATTAAACATGAACCACCAGGAAGTAAAATAAAAGTAAGATAGACGCAGTTAAAATGAGACTTTTAAGTTCGTCAAGGACTGTACGAGAGAAGGACATAATACGAAATGAGCTGGAGAAGAATTGAAAGTAAACAAGAATATTAAAATAAATGTTTTAAATGAGGCGAAAAAGAGTAAAACTGAAAACAGAAAAGGGTGAAAAAATATTATTGATATGGTGCATATAGAAGAAAAAGAAGAACAAGAAGCGATGTTTGTAATCTTATCTCAGGTGTATTTATTAATTTCATTAATCTGACCACCGTTTAACTTCTCTTTGACTGATATATATAGACATTTAATACAGTTAGTATGGACTTGGAAATAGCTTTACCTCCTGTGGTTAGTACCTTTGGTTTCTTGCCTGTAATCCTTGTTTTTGCTGTACAGGTAATGAGAGTGAAGATGCTGAGATGTGCACATATACAGAACATAAAATAAGAGATGCCATAACCATAAGTCTCGTTACGTCAGTGGAAGTGTTCCACACGAAGGCCTCACGCAAACAGGCCGAGTGTTCCGGATGTTGGTCCGGTCATTGACTACGTTAACCTGGCGAGGATCGAGACACTTAAACCGAGTGTTTCTCCAGCGATTGTTCTTAATTGTACAGGAATGGCTGTAACCTGCACGATAGCAGTCGTTCCTTCATTACGCTGGGAGCTTTTATTGGCTTATTCCTTTCCTTTCTTTTTGTTATAAACAGGTATAGTATTTGTCCGCCTGCTTTTCACTGACTTTAAAACTATTCGGACTTCTGGGTTCACCAACACAATACCACAGGTCTAACTAAAAGTTTCAAAATGTGCCACTATGTGTATGAGCGGTGCACCGTGATAGTACGAACTTTTAAACATATAGAGAAGTGTTTTTAAATGCATTTTTATTATAAAAATTTGCACAATTTCGCTTACAAAATGACATACATATATTGAAGGATCTTAATATATGTTATTTTAGCCTTTTGATATTTTAAGCTTGCTGGATGTTTTTAAAATAATAGTTCGGATATTTAAATGCAATTTAATTCAACTGCTCAGAGGTAATTTATGGTATCTTCTTCAACTGATTACCCTCTTCTTTGTAGGACTTACAACCCAATACCTTGAGTCAGTAGCCTGTCGAGGATCAAGCAAACCCTGGATCATAGCATATCCAAGATAGGTGATCAGCCAAATGCCTGGAATGGCGGTAAAGAAGAAGGAAATGAAATGTAATGATGAAAGAAGTGATAAGAAAATTCGCGCATCAAGTTATCCAAACTATCCAACCCAACATTCGCCTAGCAACCTTCGGTCAGATTAGTTGACCCCGGTGTTTGAATCCGGAACCTCCCGAATGCGGGTCAGACGTTACCGCCTGAGCTGATTTATGATATAAGAGATTAAAATAATATTTTACTACGTGAAAAATTTAACAGCCGAGTCTTACCGAGGGTGATAATTTTCATGAAATTTTGAATATCGTATTTTAATTTCGTGTGGCATAGAACATTTTATCCGCTACTAAAACGTAAGTCAGAGTAATTATTTTAATTAAATATGTAGATTTATTGTTGCTGCTTGGGAACATGGTGGCACTAATCCTGGTTGTTTTGTAGATAATGGATATAAATAAACTGCGGATTGTACAGGGTAATTCTGAAAGGATGCAAAAGTAAAGCTTAATCATTTTTAACTGAAATGACATACATAAATAGAAGTGGTATGAAATTATAGAAGTTTGTTCACTTGTCTAAGTTTGCAGTTACATAAAAGCCGCTCGAGGCGCTAGGTTTTTGTTTATTTAGCTGATAGGGAAAATGGCAACCACGAAGCCGGAACGGGCATGTTGTGTGATGGAATTTACGCAAACAGGGGATTTTGTGACAGTGCTAACAACTTTAGAAGAATATTCAACAGGATGATGATCTTCCCCATTTCCATCATCATGTTCGCGAGCACCGGAATGTCACCCGACAAGAACGTTGTATCGGCCGCACCGGGTATTACGATCTGGCAATGCTGACGGCCTCCGAGATCAACCGATCTTGTGGGGGGGTTTGTGAGGGATGCCGTGCATGTTCTCCCATTAACAAAATACTTGGATGATTTTAAGCTACGCATTTCTGATAACAGAGGATATGTTGGGAAACGTCTGGCAAGAAATGATGTACTATTTAGGCAGCCTTGGTGCTCATACTCAACACTTACAACGTAATGTCCGTGAAAACTTAAAAGTTCTTCTATGATTTCATACCATTTTTGTTTCTGTATGTCATTTCAGTGAAAAAACATCTGATGTGTTACACTCACATGACTTTCTCTACTCTTGTACAAACTATTTTTACAAACGCTTATTCTCCATATGCTTCATGTCAATGGAGATATCGAGATATCAATCTTATTGATAATTTTCTTGTAGATGCAAGGGGAATATGGTAGGTTTTAAGCGATAGTCAAATATTTTAACGCTGGTTGCTATGTGGCGCATTCCATTCTCTTTGCATGTCCAGGACATAAAAAAAATCTGATGTGTTACACTCACACGACTTTCTCTACTCTTGTAAAATCTGTTTTTACAAACGTCTATTCTCCATATGCTTCATGTTAATCGAGATATCGAGATGTCAATCTTATTGGTAATTTTCTTGTAGATGCAAGGGGAATATGGTAGCTTTTAAGCGATAGTCAAATATTTTAACGCTGGTTGCTATGTGGCGCATTCCATTCTCTTTGCATGTCCAGGACATAAAAAAATCTGATGTGTTACACTCACATGACTTTCTCTACTCTTGTACAATCTATTTTTACAAACTCTTATTCTCCATATGCTTCATGTTAATCGAGATATCGAGATGTCGATCTTATTGGTAATTTTCTTGTAGATGCAAGGGGAATATGGTAGCTTTTAAGCGATAGTCAAATATTTTATCGCTGGTTGCTATGTGGAGCATTCCATTCTCTTTGCATGTCTAGGACACAAAAAAATGAATAACGAATTTGAGAAAAAGTATAAGTATTGGAAAATTTAAGGAAATAACAAGCAATATCTCGAAAACGGTTCACTCAACAAAAGAAATGTATATGATATAAGTTGTGTATTTTAACGCGATCTACATTTTTTGTGTAGTAAAATTTTGTCTATCTCTTATGGTTTACCAGTTATGCAAAAGTCGTTCACAATGAAGAATACTTTTGGAGACATTCCCAGAAATTTCGAGATATACATTTCATTTCTCATGACATTATCTTAAACATATGATATTTTCATCAAAATCGTTAGAGCCATTTTTGAGAAAATTAAAATTTTCGAAAAATCTTCCATGTAAAGGGTAGTCTGGGGTGGGGGAATTTTCTTGAAAACCTTCGTGTCGCATCTCTGGAAGATACTGAACCTAAATACCAAGTTTGGTGCTTATCCGACTGTTCGTTTTTGAGTTATGCTGTTCACAGACACACACACAGACACACACACAGACACACACACAGACACACACACGGACATGTTTCGAAAAATGCTTTTTTTGGATTCAGGAGGTCTCAAAACATGTATTTCCGGTGAAATCTCGGTATCGAATTTTTGGGTGGAATGCAATACTTCCCCTACTTACTATACGTAGTAGAGAAAGTAAAAAATGAATAACGAATTTGAGAAAAAGTATAAGTATTGGAAAATTTAAGGAAATAACAAGCAATATCTCGAAAACGGTTCACTCAACAAAAGAAATGTATATAATATAAGTTGTGTATTTTAACGCGATCTACATGTTTTGTGTAGTAACATTTTGTCTATCTCTTATGGTTTACCAGTTATGCAAAAGTCGTTCACAATGAAGAATACTTTTGGAGACATTCCCAGAAAATTCGAGATATACATTTCATTTCTCATGAAATTATCTTAAACATATGATATTTTCATCAAAATCATTTTCATTAAAATTTTCGAAAAATGTTCCATGTAAAGGGTAGTCTGGGGTGGGGGGATTTTCTTGAAAACCTTCGTTTCGCATCTCTGGAAGATACTGAACCTAAATACCAAGTTTGGTGTTTATCCGACTGTTCGTTTTTGAGTTATGCTGTTCACAGACACACACACACAGACACACACACACAGACACACACACACACACAGACACACACACGGACATGTTTCCAAAAATGCTTTTTTTGGATTCAGGAGGTCTCAAAACATGTATTTCCGGTGAAATCTCGGTATCGAATTTTTGGGTGGAATGCAATACTTCCCCTACTTACTATACGTAGTAGAGAAAGTAAAAATGAATAACGAATTTGAGAAAAAGTATAAGTATTGGAAAATTTAAGGGAATAACAAGCAATATCTCGCAAACGGTTCACTCAACAAAAGAAATGCATATGACATAAATTGTGTATTTTAATGCGATCTACATTTTTCGTGTAGTAAAATTTTGTCTATCTCTTATGGTTTACCAGTTATGAAAAAGTCGTTCATAACGAAGAATACTTTTGGAGACATTCCCAGAAAATTCGAGATATAGATTTTATTTGTCATGACAATATCTTAAACATATGATATTTTAATCAAAATCGTTAGAGCCGTTTTTGAGAAAATTAAAATTTTCGAAAAATGTTCCATGTAAAGGGTAGTCTGGGGTGGGGGGATTTTCTTGAAAACCTTCGTGTCGCATCTCTGAAAGATACTGAACCTAAATACCAAGTTTGGTGTTTATCCGACTCTTCGTTTTTGAGTTATGCTGTTCACAGACACACAGACAGACACACAGACACACACACGGACATGTTTCCAAAAATGCTTTTTTTGGATTCAGTGAGTCTCAAAACATGTATTTCCGGTGAAATCCCGGTATCGAAATTTTGGGTGGAATACAATACTTCCCCTACTTACTATACGTAGTAGAGAAAGTAATAAATACGCTATCCATTTTTAATTTCCCTGTATACGTGTAAATTGAAGTACGTAAGGAAAAGGGAGAAATATTTATTCCTGAAGACATTCTAATGTATCCTCAGAGTGTAGTGAATTCATTGGTTTCCACGGGAAATTTTTAATCTGAGCATCTAATGCGGTACTCACAAGACTTTCTCTATTAATGAGAAATGCACAAATAAGTGTTATACGTTACAGTATTCATACAAAAGTGACTGACTCTTCTACCCAGTGGCGCTCGTGAATATACGTTTTGGGTGTTCACAAAATGTTACGATTCAGATAGCCTTAAAATGTGAAATAGCATATACTGCATGATAGTTATGATTATGTACAAATTTATACAACTGCAACCGCTCTCAACAACAGCAATAGCAATAACAATAATGCATAACTTGTCTGACGAAAGAAGGTTGTTTTGTGGATTTTAAATTTTTTGCACTTAATTAAGTACAGTTTAGGGCACAAAGAAGTAATGATAAGCTTTCGCTACTCTTCATTTGCATTCTTTCCTCAGCCAAATATTAACATTATTATTTTACCAGCACCATTAAGTCTAATTTTCTGATGTAGGAAAACCGCAAGTTTCTTCTTATAAAATGTCCTGTCTCGTCATATAGTCCACACTAAAGTTGATAAAAATACACGTTACTCTGCCCCGTAGGTACAAGTTAAAAATTGGAACATTATACTGCATCATGGTTGACACTAATTATAAAGAAAATAATATAAGTATGTTTTTCAATCACGTAAATGTCACTCTATGATTGAAGTCTTTAGCATCATAACATAATACACCATAACTCATCCAGAAATCCATAATATATATGATGAATCACCTAAAACTAGCACCGCAATGATGTGCAGTTTTCACAGCATTGATTGGTAGTCAGGGGCTCGTATATTTAGCCTATAAACAGATTTCAACAATACAGACAAAGTGTATTTTTTGAGCAAACATACAATTTTTTAAATGGAAAAATGCCTAGTTACATCAGCAGGATAAAGGTAGGGCAAATTAGAATGTTAGTGGTATTTGTTACAAGATTCTAGTGCAAGTGGTTTACGAGAAATCTTATTTTGAAACTTATACTCACCGACACTTATACAACCTGTGGTAGCACAAACTAAAGAAAAACAAAAGGGAATTACAATACTTCTGTGGATTCTTACAAGTAAAGAGAATATAGCCCTTCAAAGATTGTGTTCAAAAAGACCACCGGCAGCTTCAATACACGCTTGCAGTCTGCTATGGAAAGACTGCTGCACACTTTCTAGCACTGCAGCAGTAATACGTCATTTCATATCGGCTGGTGTAGTTGGTACATCCTTGTAGACAGTGTCTTTCAGCCTTCTCCACTGAAAAAAGTCTAAATGGGTCATATCCAGTGAACGTGTCGGCCAAGGTACAGATTCTCTTCGTCCAATCCAACGATTTTGAAACAATCCGTTAAGACAAACTGTAGTACTTCGTGCACTATGGGCTGGACTGCCATCATGTTGGTACCACAGGTTCCTCCTAGTCTGCAAAGGAACGTCTTCTAGCTCTGTGGCAGATGGTCTGTCAGGAGGCTGCGATATTTGTGCGAGTTCATTGTTGCTTCAAGGGGCCTATGAGCTGATGGTTCACTATCCCACAACACACGTTTAAACTCCATGGACGCTGACGTTCCACCTGACGAAGTCAACGGGAATTGTCAACAGACCAATAGTGCATGTTTCTGCAGTTTACCTGGCCATGATTAGTAAATGTTGCCTCATCACTAAACAAGATACAGGATGAATCTGGAGTATCATGTCTTAATGCCCATGTACAAAAGTTAACACGATTCTCAAAATCGTTTCCCTGCAGCTCTGGATGGAGAGAGATGCGATAGGAATGGAACCTACATGTTTCGATGGAGAATGCGCGGTTCACTTGCCTGACTTATGCCACTTTCACGTGCGATTGTGCGGGAACTAATTTGCGGATCTACTGCAACGGCAGCCAAAACATTAATTTCTGCCTCTTCTCCAGTCACTTGTTTGTTTCTGTTACGTTTTCTATGTGTTACAGTACCACTTTCACGTAAATGTTGAAGAGGTTGATAAATAATTGCCAAGATGGTTGACGTCTATTGGGATACGTTTCCGTATACACCATACAGGAACGAACTGCATTCTTCCTACACTCTCCATACACCATGAGCATGTCGGCTTTTTCTCCATTAGTAAATCCCATCTTCCACTCACGACTTACTGCTTGAACTGTCACAAACTAACTGACCAGAAAGTCGCAATGCAATAATGAACAGAAAACACAATGCAAACAAACATAACAACATCGTACCTAGCAACTAAGCAGGTTGAATGGAACAAACAATTGTCGAGGTGGAAACTTCAAAATACGATTTCTCGTAAACCATTTGCAGTAGAATCCTGCAACAAAGACCATTGACATTCTAATTTACCCTACCTTTATTCTGTTGATGTAACTAGGAATTGTTCCATTTATAATTGTATGTTTGCTCAAAAAATACATTTTCTCAGTATTATTAAAATCTATTTATAAGCTAAATGTACGAGCCCCTGACTACCAATCAATACTATGAAAACTGCACATCAACAGCACTTTCCATTTCCCAAATATTTGCGGTGCAAGTTTTAGGTGATTCACACTGTATGTATGTATGTATGTATGTATGTATGTATGTATGTATGTATGTATGTATGTATGTATATATATTGTGTGCTTTTCTATCCGTATAACTATAACATATACTCACATCAGATCTAAATTTGTTTGTACAGTGAGTGAGTTGGTATAATTGTTTGGTATACTAATCATAGAGGGATTTATATCAAACCGAAAAGCAAACGGGGGTTCCCAACTTATTGCCCTTGCACTCTCGCACGAATGAAACTTCTGCAGTAGTGTGCTACCACCTAGTGGCATTGACGTAAACTTGTTGCTGAGAGATGGATGGTAAGGGCCAGTGCATGTCTTCAAGTGTGCACGACACGTATGTACTTCACCCATAAAGCAATTGCATCATACCAGCTGCGCAAGTGCAAAAGCTCCTAAAGCCGTGCAAAAGTCAAGATGTGCTTATAACTCTGCTGCCATGTCTCATTAAGTACGGAGGAGAAGCGCGGTAGATTTAAACGCCGTACGTAGATTTTAAATTACTGCATCTATATTACGTGTAATAGCATTCAAACAAAAACAAAAAATTCTGATGTGTTACACTCACATGACTTTCTCTGCTTTTGTACAAAATATTTTGACAAACACTTATCTTCCATCTACTTCCTGTTAATCGATATACACATTTGCAGAAACTAGCTTATTGCTAATTTTCTTATAGGTACCTACAAGGGGAATATGGTAGGCTTTAAGCGATAGTCAAATCTTTTAAGAGCTGGTTACTATGTGGACCATTTCATTCTCTTTGCATGCCCAGGACATAAAAAATGAATAACGAATTTCCATTTCAGAAAAAATATAAGTATTGGAAAATTCAAACAAACAAGGAATAACTCGGAAATGGTTCACTCCACAAAAATATGTTTATGACATAACTTGTGTGTTTTAACGAGCTGTATGTTTTTTGTGTAGACAAATTTTGTCTATCTCTTACGGTTTACAGTTATGCAAAATCCATTCAGAAGGAAGAAGACTTTAAGGGTTTTCCCAGAAATTTCAAAATATACGTTTTATTTGTCATGAAAATACCTTAAACATATATTTTAATCCAAACCGTAGAGCAATGTTTGAGAAAATCAAAATTATCGAAAAATATTCCAGGTAAAGGGTAGTTTGGGATGAGGGATTTTCTTGAAAGTCTTCGTGTCGCATCTGATACTGAACCCAAATACCAAGTTCTTTTATTTTAATTTCTGCAAATGTTTGTCTCGATTAACATGAAGCAGATGGAGAATAAGGCTTTGTAAAAATGGTTTGTACAAGAATAGAGAAAGTCATGCGATTTTAACACATAAGATTTTTATGAGTTGGGACATTTGTGGCCGGGTGATCTAAGGTGGGGATTCTGAAAGTAACGAATAGTCATTTCTATTTTACTGCTAACATATTTATCTTGGTTACTGAGTACTGGGCCAAGAGGAAATTGAATGAAAATGCAATCCTCACACATTTCATACAACTTTGCTGTAGACAGTCAATAATGTTTACTGTTCTTATTAGTACATTGTCGTGAGTTATTTCACAATACCTCACAACGGTGATCGGATTACATTTTCTTCTACCACCTGAAAAGCACTCCATACCTAAACTTGGGCCTCTTACTTCTCAGGGAAGTTAATACATTTTTTGACCCAAATATTTTCCCTGTCATACTTTTGGAACGCTGTAGGTATGTTGTTCCAAATGGGAACTTCCATCATCATAGTGCACTCTTTCAATTACTTGAATGTCTAGTAAAGATTTATTATATTTGATTGTATTTAGGCTGGATAAGAGATTTTGGATGGCGGTTCATTCAGAGATATACTTATACAGATATTTTACTAGTAGAAAGGGTTTCCTTGATGGTAATTTGAATAATTATAAGGTATTATTACAGTTTCTGGCATTTTACTTAGCCAAGGCTAATTTCATGCATGTATGTAATGTATGTATATATGTACGAACGTACCTAGTACTGTTATTGTCCATGGATACAGCATCAGTAAACATCTGTTAGTGTTGTTACCGTAAACCGTATTCACAGTTCTGAGTAAGTGCAACGCATATTCTTATTAGTTCTAATGGAATCAGTTGTGTTTTGATAAGTTTTGAAATGCTTTTTATTGCAGTTTTATCTTTAAATATTTGGTGAATGCAACCTCCATTAATGATGTACGAACATGACAGAAAAGTATCATCAATGCCTGTCAGAGCATCCGTGACCAACCTGAAGTGGTAATAGATATAAATTTTTTATTTATATTTGGATTTTATATATACAGAGTGGACCATTTAAGTTGAGACTGTACAGTATCTCCAAAACTAAGAGTTATACTAAGTAATGAGTATACTAAGTATATATAGCCTACATTCCTTCAGGGCAATGGCCCCCTACTCCAGGTAAAGTAGCTCAGTGTAAACTCCCAAGGTGAGCCAGTCCGTGAGAGAATTTAACCCTTACTTGTCTTTTCACTTAACTCTTTTCATTAAAGTTTAGTCCAACACCGTTGTCCTTAGAACTTTATTGTTAGCTGTAGTTCCTTAGAGACTTCCATAGTTGCCGGTCCTTGACTAGAGTGGTCCATCTTCTTCCAGCTCCTCGTACCAGTTCGTCTGTCCATCTCTACTGTGGCAACCTCTGCTTCTTCTCCTAAGGCTGTTATCCCAAATTAAGGTCGTGCGGGCCCATCTTCCATAGTCAATCCTTGTTATGTGCTCTCCCCATTTCCCATATATATGACAGTAAAGTATTCAGTATATGAAATAATCATTAAATGGTTGATAGAAAAACTCAAGGCATTTAAGTGAAGACTGCAATGATCGTATTTATTGGAAAATAGTTGTATATGAGTCACTTTGCGAAAAGTTTTAAAACAACTTTTCTCCTATATACAATACCTTATATACAATAAATAGATAGATAATAAATAGATATTCATTCATTATATGTTTACCCTCCTCTTATGTAGGACTTACACCCCCCACGACTTACAAGCGGCTGCCTGGGGTCAGAGGCCCCAGGATGGGTGATCAGTCCGATGCCTGGTATGGGATGAAGGAAGTAGATGAAACGAAATGTTGGTGAAATGGATGAAAGGAAAGGTGATGATGGAGCATTGGTGGAATGAATGGGGAAACCGGAGAAAACCCGCCCAGACGCCGCTTCGTCCACCACAAATTCCACATGCAGGTGCCTGGGATTGAACCCGGGCCGCCTCGGTGGGTGGCGAGCGGTCTAACCACTCGGCCACGGCGCCGCCATAATAAATAGATAACAAGGATCAAATGTAAACATTCATTTTCTCCTCATGTACTAAATGTTCCTGGTCCGAGATATTTTAGAAGCGTAAAACTAGCAGTTTTGACGAGAAATCTTATGTTTATGGCATTGGAGAAGGTTGCCACCTTTTGTATTTTGTACCAGGGGAAACTTGTTTAATTGTGTTCGCCCGAGACGCGCAGTAGCAGCAGAGACGGGAGAATTTCTAGTTAGAACGGAAAAAGCTAAATGACGTAAGAAAAATGTCACATGATGAAATGAAATGACCAACCAGATATTAGCTTAGTGACGTAATGATAGTCCCATGCTAGTAACCTCGCGAAATATTAGCCAATGATAAGTCAGTAAATGTATCGTGTGGGAGATGGAAGAGTATAAATAACGCATGTTCGCTACAAATTTCGCGCATTCGCTATGTAGACACGGCGTCAAAGTCCACGTCACTTGCGATTAGCTGGCGCACAAACCTTGCCCGAAACAAAGAGCTTTATTCCGCGGAAATTCAGTGTTTTCAACAAAGTGCCGAAGTAAATGCCGCTGAAGTTTATTTTAGAACCACGAAGGTGCGAATTATTGCACAAACAGGAATGATTTAGTGTCGCGCGTATGAATATTAATGTGTCCAAGAGTTATGTTACCGACGCATAGCGCGAAGTGCAGGTGGTCTAGGGGTACTATGCTAGCCTCAGGTTCCCGAGGTTGCGGATTTAAACCCGGCGGAGGGCAATGGATTTTTTCGGGCGTAAAAATCCTTAGCATGGCTTCCTTTGGAAGGGAAGTAAAGCCGCTGGCCCTGTAGTAGATTTACCGCACGTAAAAGAACCTCAAGCCTGATAGAGAGGCCTCCGAGAAAAATTCCAAGTCTTTTACGCCCAATAAAGAATGGGACGCTAAGAGTCATAGTAGTTAAAGAGTGTACATAAATAAAAAAAACTAAAAACAAACAAACAAACAGAAACATATTATTTAAGATAAAGAGAGTTGAGAGTTGACTATTTTAGTGATGTAGTGTAACAACCCTCAACTCTCTTTATCTTAAATTATGACACACCACTGTTACTAGCTTCTAAATCTTCAAAATTAGTCAGAAACATATTACTTGTTCGCACACCACGCAATTCTTCTTCAGTTTTTTAGTGACCAGGAATATTTACACAGTGTTGTGTAAAACGTAATAGCGAATAAATTTCATCTTTAGTGAGCATGCAATGCATCTTAAATTATACAGAGTTTCCTTTTCCCACACCGAGATCTACGACGCCCATCTTTCCTGATTGGCAGAATCCTTGTCCTTCCGCTGAGACCAAAGTAGCCAGGGCAGAAGATAAACAGAAATTACAAAAACCATAAATCATCGTTCAACGGAGAAGGCAGAGGAAGAAAACGCCACGTCGAGGGAACCTCCAAACAGGTACGATGAACAGCACAAGTTAAATATTATTTCTTCCTCACCTGTGTGATAGCTCTTCGCTTTGCTTTGACCCGCGCGGACAAACTAGTGACCGCCGCATACAGAACCAGCTAGGTCCCTCTAAGGCGTAGACTTCCAGCACACAGCCTCACATAGCATAACTCAAGCTGCAGGCACACAAGGAAGGAGTTGGAGTTTTAAAGAAAGATGTTAAAACTAAAAGACAAGTACACACTCCTAGCATCGTATCACATCTGAATATTCTTAAACGGTCTCAGGAGGATCTCCAGAAGGAAGAGGAGAGCTTTGCAGTATAGAAAGAAAGAAAAAAAAAGAGCTTCTTTAGGTGTATACTTCACTTCAAGAAAATAAAAAATATTTGAGCACCTTGCATTCAATTAACATTATATTCATTTTTATGGGGTTTTACCTTACCCAGGCAAATACTTTTCTTTTTGTTCCATTTATACTCCGCCTTTAACTACATTGGTGTTATCGGCGGCCTTTTCTTTGGAACTTATTGCCTATTGGCAATGGTGTTAACTCATATTCCATTGTCTTTAGGTTTCTTGCACTTTTTGGGTTTTAATCATTGGATCACACACTCTTATTCATATTTCCAGGCTCTGGGGAGGATATGGAATAATCTTGGTTAGAGAAAAACTTCCACCCCAGCCGGGAATCGAACCCGCGACCTCTCGCACAGGCAAGTGCTCTACCGACTGAGCTATGGGGCCAGGCACAAATAATCTTAAGGGAATGAATTTCAGGATCTTTAAATTTGCGGTCAGACGAGCAATCTAAGTATTGCCGGGGCGGAGGGGAGTGTTCGATTATGTAGTGATTTATTTCAGTTTCAAGAATTTTTATGGTATACCATAGGGTGGCAAAATTAAGAAAATAAAAATCCGGGACACATTTCCTAAGTTCAGTAACGTCTATCGTTTGTGCGATAAAAACTAATCCGTTAATCGACATTGTGCAGTATGTTAGACAACAGTACTATAAGATTAAATGATGATTGAAGTTTTGAAAATAAATAATTATTCTCTTGTAGAAAACTCTATTATTGTTAATAAATATATTACAGAATTAAACATAAAGACAAATTGCCTTTATCATTTAATCATTTGTGCAGAGGCTTTTAAGGATAGAATTCATGAATGGAATAAGGAATATGTGCAATCTAGAATACCAATGACATGGGCCATAAGCATCTCATTGAAATGAGGACACAGTGAACAGGTTGTCTTGCAGTTCCTAAATTTTACTGTAAGGGGCCATTCACAATGAGAATTAAGCATTAATATAACGACATAAAACCTAAGCATAAACACACGATATGTTACCGTTCACAACGACGAACGTCAACATGAACAGCAGCCAATCGCAAGGAAGCGTGAAATAGCTGAGCTAATATGGCGGTCTGCGAAGCGACTATCGACAGTACATGCGACAAAAGAGGCTATGTACATGTATCAAAATTAACAGAACTAACCACCCAGTTAAACGACGTTAAAACACAAAAGGACCATATATCAGCACAATTTGTTTTACTGCTATTTTTATACTTCTACCAGTGATTTCTGGCCCATGACCTTAAAAAGAAAGGCAGTTAGCGAGTCAACAAAAACTATGTGAGATGGCAGAATAATCACATAATGAGAATTGCTCTCTGATTGGCTAGTTTATTATGTTTGGAGATAGAAGTTCGCAAAGTCCTAGCTTTCAGGTTTATTTTAAGTTTACGTTTAATTCAATGTTTATTTATACGTTTACGCGATTCATTGTAATGATTCCTTTGAAAATATGTATCATCTCGTTTTTAAGTTTACGTTATGTTTACACTTAATTTTCATTGTGAACGGGGTCTGTGTGTGTCGTTTTACAGTGGCAGCACAGTTACAAGGGTAAAGAAAGGTACGAACGAACGGAGGGGCCCCCGAAACCAGGGCAGAACACCCCAAATACACCACAACGGTCCTTTTTGCTTCTACCATGACCCTTGAGAGGGAGGAATGAGGCGAGAGGCCTGAAGGGCGATCAGATACGGATGCCAACGGGCGCAACCACGGACGGGGTCCCTAACGTTCCCAGATCGAGCGCATCCGACGCCGCCCGGACCCACACACAAGTTACTAACACTTGGGAGCCCCCCGAAGGGGCACCCGCCCGAGAGCACCCGAAGGCAGGTTCTAATTGAGCAGAGCGCAGCCTCTACCCGCCGAACACCGTCTTCTGGTCCTATAACCTGAAACAGATGACAAGGAGGATGATGGGCACAGGAAATGAGGGACAGAAAAGTCGTGGTAGAAGAGGAACTACCCCAGCATTCGCCTGCCCACTCGGCGAAACTACGAAAAAACCATGGGTCAGAGGGGGTGGTCGCCGGGAGTCGAAACCGTAACCTCCCGATTCGAGTCGCACACGTTACCGCAGCGCCACCTCGCTCGGTAGTGGCACCACGGAGTTCATGCGGTGGTATTCCAAACTTGTTCCAAAAGATTAAAGCAACAGTATGCTTTATTTTCGAGACAGATACATAAGCGCCAGCATTTATTTGAGTAAACACTGGAAACAGTAGCTTTGGTGAGAGCCATGGATATTTTCGCGAACCTCTTGCTTTCTTGAGCATCTTATTGTTATTTGGTTACGTAATGTAGAAGTCTACACAGTCCATTATATAATTGTACAGAATTTGAAATATCGGAGATAACGTGACTACTTCCAGGCTGTATCTTTCGTGCGTTCACTGCATTGTCATTAACGAAGATATTCTTTCCACAGTGTCATTGTGGAAGGCGACCGGAAGTAAGTGGCAAGTAATTCTGACAAGCATTGTCGCCAACACAGAAGACTAGCTGTGTTGGACTTATTACTGTTTAGTAATACTATATTGGAAACCCTGAATATAAAACAAATAAAGACAGAAAGGCGGTGAAATTCTTCTTTTAATACATCAGAGTTGCCAATATTAGAAAACAAAGGTGTAAGTTTGCAACGCCTACAGAAATCGAGAAAGCATTTTCTGGGGAAACCAGAATTGAAAATCAGGGACAATCCCGGATTTCCGGGACGTTTGTTACCCTAGTATACTAGAGCATGACTTCTAACGGGAGAAATATTGGGATTCACACTCGAGAAATAAAACTTAATTTATACAAAACGAATTTACTTACTACTCTCCTGATAATTTTACAGCATAAAGCATTGAGGAGATTTTGAAGCAAATAGTTCTTTACGATTGCAAAGTGTCTCCTATCTATTCCTTAAGTTTTGAAGCAGTCGAACAGTGAATACATGCTACGACACGTGAGTTCGTATCTAATCCCTCGCAGTTAGATCTCAATCACATTCCACATGATCGCTGTGAACACACTGTCACTCTCACACACTCTCACTCTCTTTCACACTCACATTGTGTCCCAACGACGCAAAATTTTCCCTAACTTTGCGGTTGTGCTGATCAAAGCATTCCTGGTGTTTTTCTTTATATGGGCAATGGAGTTGGTCTTCTTGATCGTATACCTGCAATTATATATAACCTGTACCCACCCAACAAACAAACAAAAAAAAACTCTATCCTGTTGGGAAACCACTGTTTCCAAGATGCCATCCTGCTCCAATTGTGGAACATCTGCACATCGAAATACCTCTCACAGAGGGTCTTCTACTGCCCATCTAAAGGCATCACACCTGCAATGCTAGTTAAGAGGTTTCGTGCAGCGGTGCAGTGTGTGTAGTCATTTGGAACATACCGAAGGGACAACTAGAATTTGAGCTGGCCCCGTAGCTCAGTCGGTAGAGCACATACCTGTTGTGTTAAGGGTCCCGGGTTCGATTCCCGGCTTGGGGTTGGAAATTTTTCTATAGCTAAGATTATTCCTTATTCTCCCCAGAGTCTGGAAGTGTGAATGTATGTATGATCTAAAAACCTAAGTGCAAGAAACCCAACGACAAGAGTTTTGCCAATAGGCAATAAATTCCAAAGGAAAGGACACCGATAAGACCAATGCAGTTAAATCTTTAAAAAAAAACTACGCATTAATGGTTTCATTCAGAGACTGGAGGACGGAACGTGAATCTGTTCTCTCTTTTTTTTTTCAACGATGTATTTAAACTTCATGAACACCCCGTATACAAAGCATTAAAACTGTTGAATTTGATTCCTCATATATATGGCATAAAACAATGATGCTGATATTAACTACGGGTGTATTTGTGGTTTTAAAACAGTAAAGAAACAGCACTAACCTATAGAGATTGCATTAAGTTTTCTCTCTTTAACATATTATTAATATCATTCTGCATTTTAAAACTGTAACATATAAGAAATTATTTAATAGCTATCCACATTGAAACGTATGCCTGAAATTCAAAGATACATAAGGAAGAAATGTGCCATAAATTTACCTAATTAGTGTATAAAAATTCAGTTTAATAAAATTATGAGAAAAGATGAAAAACAATGGCTATACAGTGTTATAACTACACCGGCGTTAAACTCTCCTGCTACATATGGTTGTTGAACAAGTAAAAGAAAATTAAGACTTGAGGCTGCCCATGCAAGGTTTTTAGGATCGTTACTCCAACATAAACAAGAGCGGATCGAATCAGAAATAAAGAAATAAGCAGGGTTGCCAGATATCTGAAATCAAAATAAGTGACATGCGCATTTCGTCCCTCCCCCGATGTGCAACTGAGAAACACTTGCGGCAATATTTACAAAATGCCTTGGACTTATCGTCGCCATTGCATACTTACCAATCCTTATGAAAAACGCCCAGTCTTTTATCCTTTTAACATGAACACTTGCGTTTCAAATTCCTTTCCATTTCCATTATTAATTTACTTCCACTTTTCCAACAAAATAACCACGTGTTCGCGTTCATTTCAGAAGCAAATACCCCGTTGACAGATATCAACTAAAATGGAAAAGTAAGCAACGCAGAACTTATTAATTAGGTATCATACTCGACAGGCTGCCAACTCCCAAAAATCGCCAAATTTGTAGACAATCAACCAATTACAAGTGAGTCAGAATGAACACCACTAGATGCTTGTTACAAAATGGCGAAACTTAACGGGAATTACTTTTTGCAGTACAAATAAATATAATATTCGGTTTTACCAACTCTAGAGGTAAAAAAAGTTAGTTTTTTCTTCAAGTATCAAAATATTAAAACATACGAGACAATTACCGACCTAGATAGGAACTGTCCGACACGCGGAACATTTAGTTCAAATCCGGGACTGTCCCATAAAATTCGGGACGACTGACAACCACGGAATTAAGACCACATCTTAGAGAAGAGGATATGATAGAATAAGCAGATAAATAACAAATAAAAGTTGAGAGCGCTTGACTTTAAGTTTTATAAACTGACAGGAAGAAGAAATTTTGAACTACCGCATAACAGATGGCATATAGTCTCATTAGCCTTAGAATAGTTTTTTGGGAAGTAGAAAACAAGATGATTTTAAAAGACAGAACTCATGATAAATGAGGTATTCCATTGGATGGATCCAAGATACCAGTTTTATTCCCCCTTTATTTCAGTTTATCTTGGTAACAATGTGAAGTATGCAATTCTCACTTGAAACTTCAAATAAGGCAAGAATATTCCAGTTTAGACTTGTTTGCCGCTCGTTAAAATATCCAATGTACAACGACCGACATTCCCGCGCAAAAGAAGCTCCGCAGTTCGTGGAATCTTGTCTTAACCTAAATACAAACAGCATTGACTACAAGCACATACATACCATGTACGTAGATACTTTAATCTTCAGTTTCTTCTCCTTTAGATTTACCCGTTGTTTGTTTTTGTTGCATCCTCCACTGGTACTTTTTTCCCCCTTTCTTTATTTAACTTTTTTCCCTTAGCTTCTTCGGCTTTTCATTATTCACGTATTCTGTCTTTCTTTTTTTGCTTTTCTTTTTTGCTTTTCCTTTCTCTTCGTTGCTGTCGAAGGTAGAGAACGACAATGAATTTCTGCAAAAGGTAGCCTTTAGTGATGTGCCCGCATATTTCTGGGGACATAAATCCTTCATACGTGGATCGGAAGATGACATTGCCTGCAGAATTCCTGTGATGGATTTGCATCAAAGGATCATATACCGACACGAGTAGTCGAAATCGTTAAGGTACGAACTCGTAAAAGGGAGGTCCCTGGTCTCGATCCCTGGCGACCACCCACTCTAACCCATGAGTTTTTCGTGATTCCCCCGGGGTCGGTAGGCAAATGCTGGGGCGGTTTCTTCTCTACCACGATTTCCTTTCCATATCTTTCATTTCATTTTCTTCTCATCTTTCAGGTGTACTTCTAGGTTTCATGGCGTATGCGGTGCCGGACAGATGCCGCGGATGCATGCCCAATTGAAAGAGTATTCCCCGTAGACACCAGAGGGCTGCTTGATTGGTGGGTTGTTCATCGCCCTCTATCGGTGACTCCAGCAGTGAGATAGGTCAGTGAGCATGGAAATGTTAAGGATTTCTGTGCGTCTTTGTGGCTTGTCTACCTATGGCCTGTGGCCTCCTGTGGTTCCTTCATCTCATCCCTTCCTCCTGGGAGTTGCTAGCCGCAATAGATCTGTGCAGGTCGCAGAGCGCGAGGTGTCTCCCTCTGTTGAATATCCTATACATCTACCTCATAACTGGCTAATGTCGGGGAGGAACCCTAAACTTAGGCTGGAACGCTTACTTCCCAAATATCATTTTTTGGCATAGAATTATGGGGTGCTGCAGAAGAATATACATAAAGATATTATTTATTTTGCAATATAGATATGTGAGAATTAGATATAATCTCACAAAATAGAAATCTAAAAGGAAACTTTTAGTGAGTGAGTGAGTAAGTAAGTGAATGAGTGAGTGGAGCTTAAGGGCCCGTCGACAAATATGCAGTTGGGGCTCGAAATCAAAACTTAAAACCGTACAAAACTTCCAAGTCATAAGGTGAAAGGGTAAAAGGAAAGCTAAAACAGCAAAGGTTCAGAAAACCAAACGGTTAACAGCAGAAGATGAAAATAGTACAAAAGGAAATTATACAAGTTAAAGCTATGTATGGAACACAACAGTGCAGACGAACCGCAGTGCCTGATCTACAGCCAGGGGGTCATCGACTAAAACTGAACACAGCGTAAAACATTTGATACTGAGAGTCGCAAGTCACAGGTAAGACACACAGGGGCCGGGTCACCATGTGAAAGATGTCCATCAGTGGCACGGGTGTGACCCAGTCGTAGGCGAGTTAGAATAACCTCCGACCGCTGGTGTGATGATGAGATGCGGTTTAAGCGCGCTAAACTGCTAAGGTCATCAGCGCCCATTCAATGTATAAAATATAAAGTCAAAAACAAAAGACAGGTAAAAAAACAGCATAATTAAAAAACGGGACACAAACCCGCGATGTCCAAAAAGCTAAAAACAATCAATACACCAATCCGAAAAAAACCAACACACTAAAAGCATAGGCAATAAGAGTAAAACGTGTCAAGAACTATAGAATGCGAGGGACATGAGCGCCATATGTCCACTGGGGAGTAGAGTCCTCTAAAAACAGACAGAATAAAATTATAAAGCAAAAGGACGCTCAACGCATCAAATGCGCAGATTAAAATCACTGTCACGAATAAAACTTAAAACACATTCTACAGTACGCGCGTCGTCTGACAAAACGTTGGCTAGGCCAACGGGCAGACCAACACGAACGCGTAACGGAGTTAAAACTTGAAACTCTGTTAAAATGTGACGCACCGTTAAGGGCGCATCACACTGCTCACACAGTGGGGCGGGGTCACCACTGAGCATGTATCTATAACTAAAAAGACAATGTCCGATTCGTAAACGAGCTAAAAGTACCTCTTCCCGACGAGAAGAACGAGAAGACCCCAGACTAACGGAAGAGGCTTAACCTCCCGCAACTTGTTCCCCATAAGAGCCGCCCACTCATCGCGCCAGCGCGAGAGGATTTGGTAACGTAAAATAACATAAAAATCTGAGGAAGGAACAACACAGGTAAAACATCTGGGTGATAAAATGGCCGATTTGGCAGCGGCGTCGGCAGACTCGTTGCCTGAGATGCCCACATGACCTGGAATCCACACGAACGAGACGCTGATGCCAAATGCACCAAGCGAGTGGAGCAGGTCATGAATGCGCTGTACGAGCGGGTGGTAACTATACAGCGCGTGAATACTCTGAAGGGCACTCAGAGAGTCTGTACAAACAACTCAGCGCCGTAAGACGTGCCGCTGAATGTATAAAACACATTGATAGATACTAAAAAGTTCGGCGGTATAAATCGAACATTGTCCAGGTAAACGAAAAGTAAAACTCTGTGCACCAAAAACAAAGGCACATCCTACTCCGCCATCAGTCTTAGACCCATCGGTATATATAAAATGACAGTCCCCGAACTGCGCCTGTAGTTCTAAAAAAGCGGATCTAAGGACGGAAGCAGGGGTCTCATTTTTCGGCATCGACGTTAACCCAAGGTGACAGTGGGCCTGAGCGCGCGACCATGGAGGAAAACGCGTTTCCCCCAGTGAAAGGGCCGGCGCTGGCGTAACGTTCAAATCGAACCCTTCGAGGGAGCAATGCAGAGGAGCAAACTAGATATTGCCGATCAAGCGAATCTTCGTAAAATATCGCGAAGCGCGGGTGGTCAGGCAAGCTGGAGAGTCGACAGGCATAGCTGCACAAGAGCATCTCACGCCTGAAGGACAGTGAAGGGTCTGCAGCTTCAGCATATAGGCTAGGTACAGGGCTGGTTGGAAAGGCCCCTGTAGCGACGCTTATGCCACGATGGTGAATGGCATTCAATCGACGTAATACAGATGGACGCACCGACGAATAGACAATGCACCGCTAATCAAACTTGAATCGGACCAAGGGGCGATAACGATGTAGAAGTACGGTCGATCAGCTCCCCAGGATGTGCCACTTAAAACGCGTAAAAGATTAAGAGAACGGTCACATTTTGCTTTTAAAAAGGAAACGTGAGAAGTCCAGCTCAGTTTCCGGTCAAAGACCAAAAATTTCACCTCGTCTGCAAATGGAAGGACCTCCGACCCAAGATGGAGAGAGGGCGGAGGGAAAGGCCTTCCGGCGCCAGAAGTTGATGTAGACGGATTTCTCGGCGGAGAAATTAAAGCCATTAGCGTTACTGTAGGTCGATATAGCTCTAGAGACGGCGTTCGAGTAGACAGGTCCGCCGCCAACTGCAATAAATGGCAAAATCGTCAATAAAAAGGGACGCGGAAATGCCAGGTGGAATACAATCAACAATGGGGTTGATAGCAATTGCAAATGTGTGACACTGATACCCCGTTCTCTTGAATAAAACGTCTAGATAAAACCGAGCCCACACGTACACGAAAGACGCGGTCCGTCATAAACTCCCGAAGAAACATGGGAAGAAGACCGCGGAAATTCCATGCATGCAGTGTACGTAAAATGCCGCGCCTCCAACAAGTGTCATAAGCTTTCTCCAGGTCAAAAAATACAGCCACTGTTTGACACTTTGTCAGAAATCCGTTCATAATATGCGTCGACAGAGACACCAGATGGTCAACGGTAGAGCGATGGCGACGAAATCCACACTGAGCGTTCGCCAGAACTTTCTGAGACTCAAGCCACCATGTCAACCGCCCGTTGATCATGCGCTCCACCACCTTGCAAATGCAACTGGTGAGGGAGATAGGGTGGTAGCTGGAAGGTAGTTGGCGATCCTTACCAGGCTTAAGTATTGGGACAATGGTGGCTGCGCGCAAAACGGAAGGAAAAAGGCCATCTTGCCAAATACGGTTATAGACCTGTAAGAAAAGAGTTTACCGTCGGCTGAAAGGTTCTTTAACATCAGGACATGAATGCCGTCCGGCCCAGGAGCGGAGTGCCTGGAGCAATGAAGAACGTGCTCCAGCTCCCTCATTGTGAAAAGTTCATTATAACACTCGGTATTAGCAGACCGAAAATTATAGGTGGCGGAAGCCACCCGGTCTTTGATAGAGCGAAAGCCGCCGGAATAATGGTCTGAACTGGAAACCGCCTCAAAGGCAGCACCCCAAGTGTTAGCGCTGGCAGTCGAATCCACTATGGTGGCATTAGAAACCTAAAGGCCAGAAAAAGTACAATGCGACACTTTACCTGAGAAGCGACGAAGTTTATCCCAAACAACGGATGAAGGCGTAAAGCGATTAAAAGACTCGACAGAACGAGTCCAAGATGCCTTCTTGCTATCCTGAATAATGCGACGAGCCCTGGCGCGCGATTGTTTAAAAGTCACCAAATTATCACGTGTAGGTGACGCCGAAACACCCTAGGTGCAGTTCTACGAGCACGAACAGGCATTCGCCGAGGTTGAGAGGATGAACGGGGAATTGCGCGTTCGGCGGCAGAGAAAATCGTAGACGTAATATGCTGCACTAGTTGGTTAATGTCGGTGAAGGTCTGGTCGTCAAAATGCACGAGGCTGGAATACAAGCTCCAGTCGGCTTTTTGGAATATCCAGGTAGAGACACTGGAATGCTGTACGTGGTGTGACAGAAGAGAAACGATGCAGGGGTAATGGTCACTGGAGTAGGTGTCAGCGACGACGTTCCACTGCAGACGACTAGCAAGCTGGAGTGAGCAAACGGCAAGGTCCAAATGAGAAAATGTACCGGAAGAATCAGAAAGAAAGGTAGTCTCGCCTGTATTGAGAATAGATAGGTTGAACAGATCAAAAGTATCAGAAAGAAGAGTTGCCCTCGCACAAGCCCTTGGCGAACCCCACAGGGGGTGATGGGCATTAAAATCTCCCAACAGAAAAAAATGTTGGGAGAGCGGACAAGAGGGCTCGAATGTCCGCGTGAGCGATGGGAGACGATGGAGTTGAATACACAGAGCAAACAGAAAAGAAAAAGCCAGGTAACTGAAGTTTAACGGCAACAGCTTGCAAGTCGGAGGTAATAGTGAGAGGTTGAAAATAAACGTCGTTACGCACTAATAGCATGACACGTCCATGAGCAGGTATACCCTCCTCCGGTTCAAGATCGTAGCGAACCGGAGTATACCCTCGAAGATCAAAAGAGTCGCGAGGGCGAAGTTTGGTCTCCTGCAAACACCCGACCATAGGCGAATGGGAACGCAATAAAAGTTGCAATTCCGTCCTATACGATCGCACACCACGTAGATTCCAGGTCGGGATAGCCATTAAGAGAAAGGGATAAACTGTCTACTTAGATAGGCGGCTTAAATTATCTTTTGCTTAACCTTTGGGCTCGGGCTTTTGGAATGGAGTTGGTCAGACTCCATAGTCTCCTCGAAGGGAGGGCCCACGCGCTCAGAGCCAGAAACCCATTCAAGCGCCGAGAATCGGTTCTGGGTGGCGATGGGTGAGGGGTGCCGCTGAGCGCGGCTTGTCCCAGGAGCTTCCTGGGACTGAGACCTCCGAGGAGGAGAAGGTGAACTAGTCTTGCCGTGCGCACGCGGAGGGTCTTTCAAAAAATCTTCCTTACGAAATTTCTGCTTCGATTTCTTCTCAGTGGCTTGTGACTTCATAGCTTTCGGACCAGGTTTATAGGGCTTGGTAACAGTAGCAGACTTGGACGGCCGGATGGTAGTGGCGGTCAAGGCAGTCATGGTCCAAGTTTGAGTCCCAGCATCGTTCCGGGGTACTGGCGAGGCAACAACAGAACTAAAGGTTCCCGATCTGAGGAGCGAAGGTTGGCGCGCCTCCGGGCTTCGGCGAAGGAGAGTTTCTCCTTTACCCGGATCTCCTGGATCGCCTTCTCGTCCAAATACCGCGGACAGTCGCCAAATGAAGCAGAATGTGACCCTTTGCAATTGACGCAGACGGGGGCTGTTGAACAGGCACCTTCGTGTGAGGGCTGCCTACATGTTGCACAGAGTTAACGGCACACTTACATGAGACTTGCGTATGCCCAAAACGTTGGCATTTAAAACAACGCAGAGGTCTAGGAATATAAGGCCTCAGAAATCCATTCGTACCCTGCGGAAAAGCTCGTGGGCAGATCGAAGCCATCAAATGTTAGAAACAGGGTACGATTGGGTACCAATACGCCGTCCCGTTTGGCCTGCACTCGATGAACCGCTGTCACCTACTGGTCTGCAAGATATTCGACCAGGTCCTCGTCCGATATGCCAACGAGGCTATGCGTGGTGACAACGCCTCGACAAGAATTCAAGGTGCGGTGCTTCTCAACACGGATAGGAAAACCGTGGAGAAGCGTGGCGCTCAACGAGGACTTACTTTGTGCCTCGGACTTGCTTTGCACTAACAACGAACCATTGCGAAGCCGAGTGCAGGAAAGAACCGGACCAGCAATTGAGTCAATGCCCTTCTGGATGATAAAAGGGTTCACCTTCTCGAATGATTGTCCTTCCTCTTACGGGTAATCACTAAGTAACAACCAGCTGTTGGCGGTGCTACTTCTGTTACTAAAACTTTTCGGCGCTTATTGTTTATAATGGAGAAAGGGTGCTCCATAGCGAAAAAAATCCTCCACCATTGCAACAGACTCCGACCTCGGGCCCCGGGCGTTAGCCTGGCTTGGATGAGTGCCCTATCTATACCTATCTCACCCCAGGGTCACATCTCCCAGAACATAGACAGAGGGACCCAATCGCCGTCAGAAGTCAGCAGCTCATGCAATGCCCCCCCCGCGGGACTGCAGTTGAACAGCGGATACGAACACAAACCCTACATGACGACCCCGGGTGGTGGGGATGACGCCATTACCCACTCACCCAGCTGCGCACCCAGTGCGCGGGTAACCGTCAGGCTGTGTCCACGGAGGATTAAAAGAAAAGATAAAAAAGATAAAACTGTGTGGGCGTTTCGCACGCAAGGTAGGCCGGCGAGTAAGAAAAAGATATGTGCGAATGTCGTGGTGCTAAATGGCCGGAAATTGAAAAGGGAAGAAAGAAACGATGGCGAGGTGCGGTATGAATGTAATGCAAATAACGCACGAGAGCCTACCTTGGGTCCCCCGGTCACGAGAACGGACCCACTCGACCGGACGGGGATGAAGGGATGAAAATGGCGATGAGTGGCTCGGGAACCCCCTGGTACGCCAAACCCGTACTCACATAAGGTGAGCCCCTGGGGGGGCCGGACCGCTGGGATTTCCTGCAAGAGGTAGCCAGGGTTAGACGTGTTCCTTGACAGTCTGGAGTTGTGTGCCGGCCAATGCTTTCCATGACTACTATCAGGCCAAAAACGTGGCGACGGAAGTACCGCTGGTCATCCTTATAAAGCACAGTTGCTGTGAAAAATTCCGGCAAAGGGAAGGCGGACTTAGCAGCCTCATCCGTCTCATTGCCGGCAAGTCCACATGGCCTGAGGTCCACATAAGAAATAATTGTTATCCGCGGCAGAGCAACTATAAGACAAGTGTGAATTTTCACAAGGAGGGTGGAAGAGCCGCGAAACTGTTGCAAGCCCTGAAGGACGCTTAAAGGGCGTAAACACAATAATAGAAACCAAATGATGTTGAAAACCAACTACTCATCGGCGCAAAACCAGCATGATACCAATTAAGCATGTAATTAGCAACCCATCGTGCATCTCAAGGATGATAATGACTTACCTGGAAAAAGGGTCAGAGTGACAACTGACCATCAGAAATGAATGGTAACTTTTAACTGTTTATATATCAATCATATGATTCTATCTGCTACTGGTAAACAGCAAAAAATAATGAAATTCACTCCTATAACACCAGAAGTAAAATCAAATACTATAAGTCACATGCTAAAACATGAGATGAGGATGTCATGTACCGAGCGAGGTGGCACAGGCGGTAGCGCGTGTGACTCACATTCGGGAGGTCGTGGGCTCGATTCCCGCCGCCGACCTTCCTGACCCATGGGTTTTTTTTCGTCGGTTTCCCCCGGATGCTAGGCGAATGCAGGGAAGGTTAATTACATCCCCCAAATTTCCTGTCCCCCATTTCACCTCCTCTCTTCATTTCACTTCTCTTTCATCCGCTTGGTTGATTCAGGGCTGCAAGTGCCGGCGGGAGTCTCGGCGTCGCATGGAAAGGAAAAAGGATGCTCTTTGTAATACTTTGTCCCCGGAACGGGTGTGATCTCCGAGTCCCTGCCCCCCCCAGTGGGATGTGCAAGCCTACAAAGGGAGATGAGCCGGTTGCACCAACTGCCACCGAGGAATTGCAACCTGGAAAATGTAGGGACCCTGCCCTATGCTCTGTCGTACTTCCTGATCTGGCCGCCTTATGTTTCCTCTCATCTAACTCCTCCCTCACGGGACGCCACATTAGGGGCCTAGGCACAAAAGATCCCTTAGGTCGAGGTGCTAAGTTCCCCTCCGCTCCTGGCCATACGTCTTACGTCATAAAGATATCACTGTGGTGGGAATTAAAATTTGTAATAAATTACGAGTAATGTTAAAATAATTATTTGGACAACAAACTAAATGCCAACTGAAAACAAATGCTTATATGATCGTAATGAATTATAGCATTCTATACTAATATTTTTTAATTTTTTAAAATTCTTATATATAATTAATTGAAACTAATTATGCCTTTTTAGAGACTTTAGCTGATCTTGGCAAGTTTTTAATATAGAGTCAACTGAAAAATTCAATGCCACAGCCAGGAGTTTTCAATTGACTCTGTATTAAAAACAAATGTATACGTTTTCATTTTACTCTATGATGATCAAAGGTGTTGCAGCATTCTCAAAATGTTCTTTACAATGTCGCATAAATATAATGTTTTTTTTTATATATCTCAAACTGACTACGGTAATATTCTGAGCAGAATCTACAGAAAATGAAATGCAATGATCAGTGTCACGCCTGTAGCGCCATATAAAGTAAGAAAAGGCGGTAAGCTGTACAAAAAATATGGGAGGATCATAGCTGTTTCTGCAACTGTTATTCGAAGGTACTTGAAACACGTTGCTATTGAAGTGCACAAATAAAAGTTTAATAATAGCTTCCCAAACTTCCGAGCTTCATTTATCGCTTTCTACGAACAGAGTTTTTATACTTGAGTTATTCAGTGAGTTATTAATATATACCTATGCTGAAATATCCAAAGCAAAATTCCAGCTACAAAAATACAAGGTATCTGTAGAAAGAGGAGTGTAACATTAAAAAGAGCGAGATGGCTCCGTGATAACGTGTGAGACTCGCATTCAGGAGCTCCCAGGTTCGATCCCCTTCGACCGCCCACCCTGACCTTGAGTTTTTCCTGGTTGGTAGGTATATGCTGGGGTGGTTTCTCATCTACCACGGTTTCCTTTACATAATTCCCCTTTCATTCCATTTCTTTCTCACCATTGATGTGTGCTTCTAAGTTTTGTGGCGAATGATGGTGCTGGACAGATGGTGCGGATGCTTGCTCAAAGGAAAGTGTATTCCCCGTGGACAATAGAAGCTGTGTAGTCGACGGGTCGTCCGTAGTCCTCTGTAGGCGGCTCCCAGTGGTGGGACGGGTCTTCGAGACGGAAACTGTTAGGGACTTCCGCGCGTCTCTGTGGCATGTCTGCCTGGGGTCTGTAACCTCCTATGGTTCATTCACTTCATCCCTTCCTCCTGAGGGGTTGTAGTCACAATATATCTAAGTTGGTCGCATTTGCGTGGTGTTCCTCTCCCCCTTGTATAGTCTGAACGATAAAAATACGGGAAAAGATATACATGGCTATAAATCCCGAATTATGAAAAATATCACTAAATTGATACTCTTAAAGGCATAGAATACCAAATCAGGACGTTAGAGACGATTTAAGTACTCTGTTTAGACAACAAACAGAACAAAAGGGGAGAAAAGTACTTCAGAGAAGGGATTATAGGGGAGTATCAAAATAACAATATAGCCTAAAAGAGAAGAGAGATATGGGTGAACCAGCTAAAACTCCGAATCAAGGTCGGAACGGGACAAAAGATTATTTATGGAATGTAGAAGAAGAAAGTGGTTCAAACTTACATTCTTGGAAGACTCTGAACTTAAATACCAAGTTTGGTATTTAATCGACCTTTTGTTTTTGAATTATGTGGTTAACAAAGAGACAGACAGACGCAAACACAATTACAGACGCTTTTTTCTAATTCGTTTTATTCAGGGAGCCTCAAAACGTGTATTTCTGCTGATATCGACTTCGGTATCGAGTAGTATCGAATCTCGGTATCTACTTTTTGTGTCGATATAAAAAAGTGGTGTGCAATACTTTCTCTACTTATTATAGGTAAGTAGTAGAGAAAGTTAACATCAAATTAATATGTTACAAATCGCTAAGTTTTTTTTTTTAGAATTTATGATCCGTTGCCTTAAGGTACCAGGTTTCAACAGGTATGCAATCCAGCTAATGTTATAGATTCATGACTTAAGGATGATATTATTATTGTCATTATTATTATTATTATTATTATTATTATGATTATTATTATTATTATTATTATTTTCTTCCCCTCTTAACAGTTTTTTTTCTCGATACTTTGCTTGATTCTAAAATCTTTTTTCCATTGTAGGGCTTAAATAAGACAAAATTAAGTTTACTTTGTCTAAATCAGGAGAAAGTCCGCCAAAAAATAAGTTATTCCGGCAAACTCTCTAGTGCGCAATACTTCTTTTATTGTTTTCTATTTTCATTTTGTTTGTTGTACACGATCATTGTGAAGTTGTTCTGCCCTACATAGTTAGCGAGCATACAAAGATAGATGTTCTAAAAGAAAAAAAGCTTTCACACGTGATATCGAGTCAACACGAATTCCTTGGTGGCAGTAAAAGAGTAGAGGAAGGGGCAGGAGGTGCTAAATACTAATGCATACTTTCATGCCACACTGTTGAATATCTTGCCTGAGTTATGCTGCTTGGTATTCACCACTTGTAACTGGCGACTAGCGCTATGCTATTCGTCAGTCTTTGTACAAGAAAAGCTTGGGAGGGTCATCATATCGTCATTTTAGTTCTTCTAAAACTCTTTTGCTCTCAGGCGTCGGGTTCACTTTTTTCCGTCCATGTTTTCCATATTTCTGTATCCACACATATTCTTTCTATTTGAACCATTCTTTTCCCCTCATTTTTGTTCTATTCTTTTTACTGTACTTTCCCATGTAATTCTTAGTCTTCGTCCTATTACTTTCTCTACTACGTATAGTAAGTATGGGAAGTATTGTATTCCACTCAAAAATTCGATACCGAGATTTCACCAGAAATACATGTTTTGAGATCCCCTGAATCCAAAAAAAGCATTTTTGGAAACATGTCCGTGTGTGTCTGTGTGTCTGTCTGTGTGTGTGTCTGTGAACAGCATAACTCAGAAACGAACAGTCGGATAAACACCAAACTTGGTATTTGGGTTCAGTATTTTCCAAGGATGCGACACGAAGGTTTTCAAGAAAACCCCCCCACCCCAGAGTACCCTTTACATGGAAGATTTTTCGAAAATTTTAATTTTCTCAAAAATGGCTCTAACGATTTTGATTAAAATATCATATATTTAAGATATTTGTATGACAAATAAAATGTATATCTTGAATTTCCTGGGAATGTCTCCAAAAGTATTCTTTATTGTGAACGACTTTTGCATAACTGGTAAACCATAAGAGATAGACAAAATTTTACTACACAAAAAATGTAGATCACGTTAAAATACACAATTTATGTCATATACATTTTTTGTTGAGTGAACCATTTTCGAGATATTACTTGTTATTCCCTTACATTTTTCAATACTTTTCTCAAATGGGAATTCGTTATTCATTTTTACTTTCTCTACTACGTATAGTAAGTAGGGGAAGTATTGCATTCCACCCAAAAAATCGATACCGAGATTTCACCGGAAATACATGTTTTGAGACCTCCTGAATCCAAAAAGAGCATTTTTGGAAACATGTCCGTGTGTGTGTCTGTGTGTGTGTGTCTGTGTGTGTGTGTGTCTGTGTGTGTGTCTGTGTGTGTGTCTGTGAACAGCATAACTCAAAAACGAACAGTCGGATAAGCACCAAACTTGGTATTTAGGTTCAGTATCTTCCAGAGATGCGACACGAAGGTTTTCAAGAAAATCACCCCACCCCAGACTACCCTTTACATGGAAGATTTTTCGAAAATTTTAATTTTCTCAAAAATGGCTCTAACGATTTTGATGAAAATATCATATGTTTAAGATAATGTCATGACAAATGAAATGTATATCTCGAATTTTCTGGGAATGTCTCCAAAAGTATTCTTCATTGTGAACGTCTTTTGCATAACTGGTAAACCATAAGAGATAGACAAAATTTTACTACACAAAAAATGTAGATCGCGTTAAAATACACAACTTATGTCATATGCATTTCTTTTGTTGAGTGAACCGTTTTCGAGATATTGCTTGTAATTTCCTTAAATTTTCCAATACTTATACTTTTTCTCAAATTCGTTATTCATTTTGTTATGTCCTGGACATGCAAAGAGAATGGAATGCGCCGCATAGCAACCAGCGTTAAAATATTTGACTATCGCTTAAAACCTACCATATTCCCCTTGCATCTACAAGAAAATTACCAATAAGATTGACTTCTCGATATCTCGATTAACATGAAGCATATCGAGAATAAACGTTTGTAAAAATAGTTTGTACAAGAGTAGAGAAAGTCATGTGAGTGTAACACATCAGATTTTTTTGTCTTCGATATGCAAAGAGTTATAATCTGTGGCAAAGGGAATGGTGCTGCACCTAGCAACCAGCTTATGTATGTGCTTAAAGGCTACTGTTTTTCTATATTGCCCTTGTAAATATATTTTCCACTACATCTACAAAAAAATTAGCAATAAGATAGAGTTTGCAAATGTTTATCTCGATTAACATGAACTAGATGGAGAATAAGCGTTTGTAAAAAATACTTTGTACAAGAGTAGAGAAAGTCATGTGAGTGTAACACATCAGATTTTTTACTTTCTCTACTACGTATAGTAAGTAGGGGAAGTATTGCATTCCACCCAAAAATTCGATACCGAGATTTCACTTGAAATACATGTTCTGAGACCTCCTGAATCCAAAATAAGCATTTTTGGAATCATGTCCGTGTGTGTGTCTGTGTGTGTGTGTGTCTGTGTGTGTCTGTGAACAGCATAACTCAAAAACGAACAGTCGGATAAACACCAAACTTGGTATTTAGGTTCAGTATCTTCCAGAGACACGAAGGTTTTCAAGAAAATCCCCCCACCCCAGACTACCCTTTACATGGAACATTTTTAGAAAATTTTAATTTTCTCAAAAATGGCTCTAACGATTTTGATTAAAATATCATATGTTTAAGATAATGTCATGGGAAATGAAATGTATATCTCGAATTTTCTGGGAATGTCTCCAAAGGTATTCTTCGTTGTGAACGACTTTTGCATAACTGGTAAACCATAAGAGATAGACAAAATTTTACTACACAAAACATATAGATCGTGTTAAAATACACAACTTATGTCATATACATTTCTTTTGTTGAGTGAACCGTTTTCGAGATATTGCTTGTTATTTCCTTAAATTTTCCAATACTTACACTTTTTCTCAAATTCGTTATTAATTTCTTTTATGTCCTGGATATGCAAAGAAAATGGAATGCGCCACATAGCAACCAGCGTTAAAATATTTGACTATCGCTTAAAAGCTACCATATTCCCCTTGCAACTACAAGAAAATTACCAATAAGATTGACATCTCGATATCTCGATTAACATGAAGCATATGGAGAATACGCGTTTGTAAAAATAGATTGTACAAGAGTAGAGAAAGTCATGTGAGTGTAACACATCAGATTTTTACTTTCTCTACTACGTATAGTAAGTAGGGGAAGTATTGCATTCCACCCAAAAATTCGATACCGAGATTTCACCGGAAATACATGTTTTGAGACCTCCTGAATCCAAAAAAAGCATTTTTGGAAACATGTCCGTGTGTGTGTCTGTGTGTGTGTCTGTGTGTCTGTGTGTGTGTGTGTGTGTCTGTGTGTGTGTGTCTGTGAACAGCATAACTCAAAAACGAACAGTCGGATAAGCACCAAACTTGGTATTTAGGTTCAGTATCTTCCAGAGATGCGACACGAAGGTTTTCAAGAAAATCCCCCCACCCCAGACTACCCTTTACATGGAAGATTTTTCGAAAATTTTAATTTTCTCAAAAATGGCTCTAACGATTTTAATGAAAATATCATATGTTTAAGATAATGTCATGAGAAATGAAATGTATATCTCGAATTTTCTGGGAATGTCTCCAAAAGTATTCTTCATTGTGAACGACTTTTGCATAACTGGTAAACCATAAGAGATAGACAAAATTTTACTACACAAAAAATGTAGATCGCGTTAAAATACACAACTTATGTCATATACATTTCTTTTGTTGAGTGAACCGTTTTCGAGATATTGCTTGTTATTCCCTTAAATTTTCCAATACTTATACTTTTTCTCACATTCGTTATTCATTTTTACTTTCTCTACTACGTATAGTAAGTAGGGGAAGTATTGCATTCCACCCAAAAATTCGATACCGTGATTTCACCGGAAATACATGTTTTGAGACCTCCTGAATCCAAAAAAAGCATTTTTGGAAACATGTCCGTGTGTGTGTCTGTGTGTGTGTGTGTGTCTGTGTGTGTGTGTGTGTGTCTGTGTGTGTTGTGTGTCTGTGAACAGCATAACTTAAAAACTAACAGTCGGATAAGCACCAAACTTGGTATTTAGGTTCAGTATGTTCCAGAGATGCGACACGAAGGTTTTCAAGAAAATCCCCCCACCCCAGACTACCCTTTACATGGAAGAGTTTTCGAAAATTTTAATTTTCTCAAAAATGGCTCTAACGATTTTGATTAAAATATCATATGTTTAAGATAATGTCATGAGAAATGAAACGTATATCTCGAATTTTCTGGGAATGTCTCCAAAAGTATTCTTCATTGTGAACGACTTTTGCATAACTGGTAAACCATAAGAGATAGACAAAATTTTACTACACAAAAAATGTAGATCTCGTTAAAATACACAACTTATGTCATATACATTTCTTTTGTTGAGTGAACCGTTTTCGAGATATTGCTTGTTATTCCCTTAAATTTTCCAATACTTATACTTTTTCTCAAATTCGTTATTCATTTTGTTATGTCCTGGACTTGCAAAGAGAATGGAATGCGCCGCATAGCAACCAGCGTTAAAATATTTGACCATCGCTTAAAAGCTACCATATTCCCCTTGCATCTACAAGAAAATTAGCAATAAGATACACATCTCGATATCTCGATTAACATAAAGCATATGGAGAATAGGCGTTTGTAAAAATATATTGTACAAGAGTAGAGAAAGTCATGTGAGTGTAACACATCAGATTTTTTACTTTCTCTACTACGTATAGTAAGTAGGGGAAGTATTGCATTCCACCCAAAAATTCGATACCGAGATTTCACCGGAAATACACGTCTTGAGACCTCCTGAATCCAAAAAAAGCATTTTTAGAAACATGTCCGTGTGTGTGTCTGTGTGTGTGTGTGTGTCTGTGTGTGTGTGTGTGTGTCTGTGTATGTGTGTGTGTGTGTCTGTGAACAGCATAACTCAAAAACGAACAATCGGATAAGCACCAAACTTGGTATTTAGGTTCAGTATCTTCCAGAGATGCGACACGATGGTTTTCAAGAAAATCCCCCCACCCCAGACTACCCTTTACATGGAAGATTTTTCGAAAATTTTAATTTTCTCAAAAATGGCTCTAACGATTTTGATTAAAATATCATATGTTTAAGATATTTTTATGACAAATAAAATGTATATCTTGAATTTCCTGGGAATGTCTCCAAAAGTATTCTTCATTGTGAACGACTTTTGCATAACTGGTAAACCATAAGAGATAGACAAAATTTTACTACACAAAAAATGTAGATCGCGTTAAAATACACAACTTATGTCATATACATTTCTTTTGTTGAGTGAACCGTTTTTGAGATATTGCTTGTTATTTCCTTAAATTTTACAATACTTATACTTTTTCTCAAATTCGTTATTCATTTTTTTTATGTTCTGGACATGCAAAGAGAATGGAATGCGCCACATAGCAACCACCGTTAAAATATTTGACTATCGCTTAAAAGCTACCATATTTCCCTTGCATCTACAAGAAAATTACCAATAAGATTGACATCTCGATATCTCGATTAACATGAAGCATATGGAGAATAAGCGTTTGTAAAATTAGATTGTACAAGAGTAGAGAAAGTCATGTGAGTGTAACACATCAGATTTTTTTTTATGTCCTGGACATGCAAAGAGAATGGAATGCGTCACGTAGCAACCAGCGTTAAAATATTTGACTATCGCTTAAAAGCTACCATATTTTCCTTGCATCTACATGAAAATTACCAATAAGATTGACATCTAGATATCTCGATTAACATGAACCATATGGAGAATAGGCGTTTGTAAAATTAGGTTGTACAAGAGTAGAGAAAGTTATGTGAGTGTAACACATCAGATTTTTTTTACTTTCTCTACTACGTACAGTAAGTAGGGGAAGTATTGTATTCCACCCAAAAATTCGATATCGAGATTTCACCGGAAATACATGTTTTGAGACACCCTGAATCCAAAAAAAAGCATTTTTGGAAACATGTCCGTGTGTGTGTCTGTCTGTGAACAGCATAACTCAAAAAGCAACAGTTGGATAAACACCAAACTTGGTATTTAGGTTCAGTATCTTCCAGAGATGCGACACGAAGGTTTTCAAGAAAATTTCCCCACCACAAATTACCCTTTACATAGAACATTTTGCGAAAATTTTAATTTTCTCAAAAATGGCTCTAGCGATTTTGATTAAAATATCATACATTTAAGATATTGTCATGACAAATGAAATGTATATCTCGAATTTTCTGGGAATGTCTCCAAAAGTATTCTTCATTGTGAACGACTTTTGCATAACTGGTAAACCATAAGAGATAGACAATTGTTTACTACACAAAAAATGTAGATCGCGTTAAAATACACAATTTATGTCATATACATTTTTTTGTTGAGTAAACAGTTTTCGAGATATTGCTTGTTATTCCCTTAAATTTTCCAATACTTATACTTTTTCTCAAATTCGTTATTCGTTTTTACTTTATCTACTACGTATAGTAAGTAGGGGAAGTATTGCATTCCACCCAAAAATTCGATACCGAGATTTCAGCGGAAATACATGTTTTGAGACCTCCTGAATCCAAAAAAAGCATTTTTGGAAACATGTCCGTGTGTGTGTCTGTGTGTGTGTGTGTGTGTGTGTCTGTGTGTGTGTGTGTCTGTGAACAGCATAACTCAAAAACGAACAGTCGGATAAACACCAAACTTGGTATTTAGGTTCAGTATCTTCCAGGGATACAACACGAAGGTTTTCAAGAAAATCCCCCCACCCCAGACTACGCTTTACATGGAACATTTTTCGAAAATTTTAATTTTCTCAAAAATGGCTCTAACGATTTTGATGAAAATATCATATGTTTAAGATAATGTCATGAGAAATGAAATGTATATCTCGAATTTTCTGGGAATGTCTCCAAAAGTATTCTTCATTGTGAACGTCTTTTGCATAACTGGTAAACCATAAGAGATAGACAAAATTTTACTACACAAAAAATGTAGATCGCGTTAAAATACACAACTTATGTCATATACATTTCATTTGTTGAGTGAACCGTTTTCGAGATATTGCTTGTTATTTCCTTAAATATTTCAATACTTTTTCTCAAATTCGTTATTCATTTTTTTTATGTCCTGGACATGCAAAGAGAATGAAATGCGCCACATAGCAACCAGCGTTAAAATATTTCACTATCGCTTAAAAGCTACCATATTCCCCTTGCATCTATAAGAAAATTACCAATAAGATTGACATCTCGATATCTTGATTAACATGAAGCATATGGAGAATAGGCGTTTGTAAAAATAGATTGTACAAGAGTAGAGAAAGTCATGTGAGTGTAACACATCAGATTTTTACTTTCTCTACTACGTATAGTAAGTAGGGGAAGTATTGCATTCCACCCAAAAATTCGATACCGAGATTTCACCGGAAATACATATTTTGAGACTCACTGAATCCAAAAAAAGCATTTTTGGAAACATGTCCATGTGTGTGTGTGTCTGTGTGTGTGTGTGTCTGTGTGTCTGTGAACAGCATAACTCAAAAACGAACAGTCGGTTAAACACCAAACTTGGTATTTAGGTTCAGTATCTTCCAGAGATGCGACACGAAGGTTTTCAAGAAAATCCCCCACCCCAGACTACCCTTTACATGGAACATTTTTCGAAAATTTTAATTTTCTCTAAAATGCCTCTAACGATTTTGATTAAAATATCATATGTTTAAGATAATGTCATGAGAAATGAAATGTATATCTCGAATTTTCTGGGAATGTCTCCAAAAGTATTCTTCAGTGTGAACGACGTTTGCATAACTGGTGAACCATAAGAGATAGACAAAATTTTACTACACAAAAAATGTAGATCGCGTTAAAATACACAACTTATGTCATATACATTTCTTTTGTTGAGTGAACCGTTTTCGAGATATTGCTTGTTATTTCCTTAAATTTTCCAATACTTATACTTTTTCTCAAATTCGTTAGTCATCTTTTTTATGTCCTGGACATGCAAAGAGAATGGAATGCGCCACATAGCAACCAGCGTTAAAATATTTGACTATCGCTTAAAAGCTACCATATTCCTCTTGCATCTACAAGAAAATTACCAATAAGATTGACATCTCGATATCTCGATTAACATGAAGCATATGGAGAATAGGCGTTTGTAAAAATAGATTGTACAAGAGTAGAGAAAGTCATGTGAGTGTAACACATCAGATTTTTATGTCCTGGACATGCAAAGAGAATGGAATGCGCCACATAGCAACAAACGTTAAAATGTTTGACTATCACTTAAAAGCTACCATATTCCTCTTGCATCTACAAGAAAATTACCAATAAGATTGACATCTCGATATCTCGATTAACATGAAGCATATGGAGAATAAGCGTTTGTAAAAATAGTTTGTACAAGAGTAGAGAAAGTCATGTGAGTGTAACACATCAGATTTTTACCGTACTTTCCCATGTAATTCTTGGTCTTCGTTCTATTTTTATTTCTACTCTTATTCCTATTGCCTACTTAACTTTCCTTTCTTCCCTTTTTCTAGGGATACCCAAATTACTTCAGCTGTTTCCTTGCTACAGGAAGACCCAATGGACTATGAACCGTCTTCGCAGTATTTTTCCGGTTCGCGATGGCGGCGCGCCTTGCGTCGGCCGCTTGATAGAATAGCGCTGATGCAACCACACAAAAATTTCCTTAGCTATGTTTAACGGCTTTATTTTCCAACGTTATGAAAAGTGGTGCTGAAGCTGGCAGCCGTCGATGTTCATACATTTTTGGCACCTCTTATAGAAACTATCCATTACTCGCCGTAGTTCACGTTGCGAAATATTGGCAATTTCCTGGCGGATATTTTGTTTTAATTCTTCCTGGGTATGTGGGTTTGTCCCGTATAGTTTGTTTTAATTTACCCCAGAGATAAAAGTCGCAAGGATTTAGTTTGGGGGACCGAGGGCCCACAAATCTCTACTAATAATTCTGTCCTCAAACACACAATAATTGTTCTCATCGAAATAGTGGCTGTGGCAGAGACTTGTTAAAAACAGACAAAGAGACGCTCCCTATTCGTCAATTCTCTAAAAAAAAGAGAGCAAAATTGTATTCACATAGGTAGCGGCATCTGTTGACTTGAAAAAAATGGGCCTTATATGGCACACATTGCACCAATTTTTTCGACGTGGAGGGGTACTTCGTGAACAATATTAGGTTTTCCAGAGCTCCAATAACGATTATTTTGTGTACATACATATCCATGAAGATGGAAACAGGCCTCGTTGGAGAAAAATATTAAATATGGGTCAAGTTCGCCATTGTATACACTACTGAGACTTTACTCACAAAATGTGCGCCTACGTAGAGAATCAGAAGATTGAAGAGCATGTTCCACAGTTATTTTATATGGTTTTAACATCAACAAATTAGTAGCTCTTTGCACACAGTCATACGAAATGCTGCCTGTAGTGAAGGACGCCTAAGCGATTTCTGGGGGGAAGTCTCCAGAAGATGACGAACGTCATTAATGTTTCTTCGGTAAGAACCCTACGTTGTCTTTTGGGTTTCTTAGACTAAACACTACCTGTGGACTGGAATTTATTACACAGATTATGGATTGCTGCACGGCTGGAACCTTTACACCCTGGAATCGTTCCGCAAATCGTATTTGCACTTGATGAGTTGACTGCGTTAACACATACGAATCGTACGCAAATACACGATGTGCAATAGTAAAGATATACTCAGCCACAGTTGTGACTAAATACAGGACACAACAATAAACAACTCGTAACAATTCAACTACACCCTTCAAACGCAATACCGCAGAGCGGAGCAAAGCAAAGCCAGCATCAGGAGCGTGACCTTGATTGCTGCAGCGGTGGGAAACACGTGTCCACACGCGCATTGGAAAAACACCGCGCAGTGGTTCATAGTTCACTGGACCTCGCGTAACTTTATTGATTTCTTTAATGTTACCTCTTCTCTTATTCTTTCATTTCTAATCCTACCCCTTTTAGTCTTTCACACAATTCTTAAGTAGTAGGTCAAGGCGACGGCGTTTGTGTGAAGTTTTCTCCCTGGCGCTTGGCCGGACTGCGAGCGCCCCCTTCCTTCCTGGAAGCCGTCTCGTCCGCACCCAGGACCCGAAGAGGGGGTCAAGCAGGGCTAGCCGGCGAAAAGATTGGTGACATGTTGGATGGTTAGGGACCCCGTCCTTGCTAGCATACATCATCATTTGGATTGGTCACCTTCATCCCAGGGGTTACGTCGGAAGCGCAAAGCGCCCACTATTGCCTACGTGCGGCTCAGTGCTGTAGTCCAGTTACTGGAGGCCCCACCGCCTGACTATTCCTAACTCCTAGTGAATGTACAGTGTGACAAGTTCAGCAATATGGAGGCCAGGCTGGTAAGAACATTCGAACTTTATTTATTGTGAGCAGATTAAAGATTAGCTCTCATAAGAAGTTAAAAGATGTTCAACGATGAAACTGTTACTGTTCATTATATAAGTGTTTCATTAAAATCGAGCCAAGAGACAAAATACTAGAAACTTCTCGAAATTACAATAACTAAAAATCAACAGAAGAAAGGCTCAGTAGGAAAAAGAAAATAACTCACAGAAGAGAAAAACAATAGAGGACATTTCTAGTCAACCATCTAAATTGATACACACGGAGTTAAAAATTGGGTGTGTTCAAAACCTGAGTACGTGATGTGACAATACGCATATACCTCCCGTGGTACATACTTTTGCGGTATTTCACATATATCCATTTTACAGATGTCTAAACCTGTCTGACCCTTTTATTCCAAACCCTTAGTCCTTAGGATGAACATGAGGGTGATCCGAGCTATTTGTGCGTTTATTCAGAGTTTCATTCATAGCCAGTACCGCCTGATGATGATGATGATGATGATGATGATGATGCTGATATACGGTTTAAGGGCGCTAAACTGCTAAGGTCATCAGCGCCCTTACAATGTATAAAATATAAAGTCAAAATATAAAAGACGGGTAAAAGAACCGCATAATTAAAAAACGGGACACAAACCCGCGATGTCCAAAAAGCTAAAAATACCAATAATACAACAATAACAATAATAACAACAATAAGAACAATAATACAAATATCCGAAAAACCAACACACTAAAAGCATAGGCAATAAAAGATTAAAACGTGTCAAGAACTGTAGAATGCGAGGGACATGAGCGCCATATGTCCACTGCGGAGTAGAGTCCCTATTAAAACATACAGAATAAAATAACAAAGATAAAGGACGCTCAACGCATCAAATGCGCAGATTAAAATCACTGTCACTAATAAAACGTAAAACACATTCTACAATACGCGCGTCGTCCGCCAAAACGTTGGCTATGCCAACTGGCAGACCAACACGAACGCGCAATGGAGCTAAAACCTGACACTCTTCTAAAATGTGACGCACCGTTAAGGGCACATCACACAGCTCACAGAGTGGGTTGGGGTCACCACTGAGCAGATACCTATGACTAAACAGACAATGTCCAATCCGTAAACGAGCTAAAATTACCTCTTCCCGACGACACGAACGAGAAGACGTACCCCAGAGTAACGGGAGAGGCTTAACCTCCCGTAACTTGTTCCCTTGGAGGGCCGTCCACTAATCCCTCCAAAGCAGGAGGATGCGGCTACGTAAAATAACAAACAACTCTGTGGAGGGAACAACAGAAGTAAAAGAACTGGGTAATAAAATCGCCGATTTGGCAGCGGCGTCGGCAGACTCGTTACCTGAGATGCCCACATGACCTGGAATCCACATGAAGGAGACGCTGATACCAGAGACACCAAGCGAGTGGATCAGGTCATGTATGCGCTGTACGAGTGGGTGGTAATGGTACAGCGCGTTAATACTCTGAAGGGCACTCAGAGAGTCCGTACAAATAACACAGTGCCGCAAGCCATGCCGCTGAATGTATAAAACAGATTGATAAATGCTAAAAAGTTCGGCGGTAAAAATTGAACATTGTCAAGGTAAACGAAACGTAAAACTACATTGACCAAAAACAAAGGCACATCCTACTCCAGCATCAGTCTTAGATCCATCGGTAAAAATAAAATGAAAATCCCCGAATTGCGCCCGGACTTCTAAAAAAGCCGATCTAAAGACTGAAGAAGGGGTCTCAGTCTTCGGCATCGACGTTAGCCCAAGGTGACAGTGGGCCTCAGCGCGCAACCATGGAGGAAAAAGCGTTTCCCATCTGGGAAGGGCCGGCGCTGGCGTAACGTCCAAATGCCGAAGGAGTTGTCGAAATCGAACCCCTGGAGGTAGTAATGCAGAGGAGCTAACGAAATATTGTCGATCAAGCGAATCCTCGTAAAACAAATCGAAGGACGGGTGGTTAGGCAAGCTTGAGAGCCGAAAAGCATAGCTGCACAAAAGGATCTCACGACGGAAGGAAAGCGGAGGCTCTGCAGCTTCTGCGTACAAACTGCGTAGAGGACTAGTTGGAAAAGCCCCTGTAGCGCCTCTTATGCCACGATGGTGAATGGCATTCAATCGACGTAACACAGATAGACGTGACGACGAATAAACAATACACCCGTAATCAAGCTTGGATCGGACCAAAGAGCGATAAAGGGGAAGAAGGACGGTCCGATCAGCTCCCCAGGATGTGCCACTTAGAACACGTAAAAGATTAAGCGAACGGTCACACTTTGCTTTTAAAAACGAAATGTGCGAAATCCAGCTCAGCTTTCTATCAAATATCAAACTCAGAAATTTCGCCTCGTCTGCAAAGGGAAGTATCCCTGGCCCAAGATGGAGAGAGGGCGGAGGGAAAGCCTTTCGGCGCCACAAATTGATACAGACGGATTTCTCGGCGGAGAAATTAAAGCCGTTGGCGTTACTCCAGGAGTAGAGACGGTCGATACAGCACTGGAGACGGCGTTCGAGTAGACAGGTCCGCCGTGAACTGCAATAAATGACAAAATCGTCAACAAAAAGGGACGATAAATGCCAGGTGGAATACAATCAACAATGGGGTTGAAAGCAATTGCAAAAAGTGTGACACTGAGTACAGAGCCCTGCGGTACTCCTTTCTCTTGAATAAAACGACTAGATACAACCGAGCCCACACGTACACGAAAAACGCGGTCCGTCATAAATTCCCGAAGAAATATGGGAAGACGACCGCGGATATTCCATGCGTGAAGTGTACGTAAAATGCCGCCTCTCCAACAAGTGTCATAAGCTTCCTCCAGGTCAAAAAACACAGCCACGGTTTGACACTTTCTCAGAAATCCATTCATAATATGCGTTGACAGGGACACCAGATGGTCGACGGATGGGATAGCCGTGGAGAAGCGTAGCGCGCAACAAGGTCTTACTTTGCTGATCGGACTTCGTTTGTGCTAATAAGGAACCATTCCGTAGACGAGTGCAGGACTGAACCGCACCAGCAATAGCATCAATGCCGTTTTGAAAGATGAAAGGGTTCACCTTCTCAAAACTTTGTGCTTCTTCGGTTCGTGAAATGACCAAGTAACAACCAGTTGTCGGTGGTGTAACTTCTGTTACATAAACTTTTCGGCGCTTGTTGGTATTAATGGAGGAAGGGTGCTCCATAGCGAAATAAATCCTCCACCATTGGAACCGTCTCCGACCTCGGGCTCTGACTTCCCGGGCGTTACCCCGGCTTGGGTGAGTGGCCTATCTATACCTAGCTCACCCCAGGGTCACACCTCCCAGAACATAGACAGAGGGACCCAATGGCCGTCGGAAGTCAGCAGCTCATGCAATGGCCCCCCGCGGGACTGCAGTTGAACAGCGGATACGAACACAAACCCTACATGACGACCCCGGGTGGTGGGGATGACGCCATTACCCACTCACCCAGCTGCGCAACTCGTACGCGGGTATCCGTCAGGCTGTGTCCACGGAGGATTAAAAGAAACGTTAAAAGAAACTAAAAGTGTGTGGGCGTTTCGGGCTCAAGGTAGGCCGGCGAAGAAGTAAAAGAGATGTGTAAATGTATGGACGTGGGGAGAAATGTTCGGAAATTGAAGAGAAGTAAGAAACGACGGCGAGGGGCGACATGTAATGAAATGCCCAGAACGCACGAGAGCCTACCTTGAGTCTCCCGGTCACGAGAACGAACCCACCTCGACCGGACGGGGATGAAGTGATGAAGATGGCGATGAGAGGCTCGGGAACCCCGGGGTACGCCAACACCCGTACTCACAAAAGGTGAGCCCCTGGGGGGGTACCGCCTGAGGTGCTCTATGTAGTAGGAGGAAGCGTTAAATAATATTAAAAAAAGATCTGACGCGTTACATTCATACGAGTTTCTCTACTCACTTTCCTACATACTATTCTTACAAAAGCTTATCTACCGCCATCCATCCATCCAATATCTGCTAGTTAATCCAGATAAATTTTCATTCCACATTTCGTTGTAGATACGGTAGGTAAAGCGATAATCAGATTTTTAAAGAACGCGTCGCTAAGTGATGGCTTTGAAATTCCATGTTCTTTGCATGATCACGAGAAGAAGAAAGGCAAAGGAAAGGAAAGGAAGAAAAAAGTTAACAGAGACTTTCCAGTTAAGAAAAGTTGTTGAAGTGTTTGAAAGTTCAGACAAATAACAAGAAATATCTCGGAATGATTAACTTATATATATCAGCCTGCGGATTGAGAAGTTATGCAGTTACGCGTTGTACAGACTATGCCGTAAACACTGACCACTTGCATCGCGTCGTATCAATTTCGGCCGAAATGACTGCTTTGGACCGCTGTGCGTGCAATAACTTGCACTCGCAGCACAACAGTGTGCGCGTGGGCCTTTAATACTGAAGATCCCAGGTTCAAATACGACCACTGAAAGGTACATTTTATGTTTAGTAAATTTAACGAGAACTGATAGTTTGGCATGGAAGTGTGGTTTAACTTAATTACTTTAATTATGTGAATTTCACTAAAACACAAATTTTTACTTGTTAGAATATGCTTTAATGAACATCATAAATAAATGAATATAACATTGCAATTATAACTTACAAACATAGGGCATCATTAAATAATATTTTACTATTTAAAGCTATTCTTTCATATACCAATAAAGCCAATAAATTGTTCTAGAGTTTACAAAATGCAGTACATATATACAAACTAGGAACGTTTGCAAGCCCATATTAAGATCGTTGTGAACCTCTTTGGATCCCAGAGTAGTGCATTTAACAGTGACTCTGACATCATACTGGACCATCACACAGATAAACCTTTACCATTTACCCGTTTCCTCCATGTGGTTGTAACAGTTTTCGAACTGGCCACCATGCCGGCGGATGCAAGATCTCAGTCTAACCATCATCGCCAGCCTAATCCGGGCAACATGGCGGTATGATGTCACGGTAAGCTAAGATTCTGCGTTCCCTGAGCTATTGAGGGGTCATTGGCCGCTTCTGGTACACGATATCTTTAAGATAATCCCATAACAAGAAATCTAATGGGGTTAGATCTGGTGAGCGTGCTGGCCACCCTACTGGTCCATGCCGTCCGATCCATCGCTCAGGGTAGGTGGCATCGAGATAAGCCGTTACACGACGGGCCGAATGAGCTGGCGCCCCATCATGTTGGTACCTCACAGTCGATTCTGCAACTGCACTTCATCCAGTATAGTAGGCTGCTGGTGTTGTAGGAAGTGGATATATCAATTTCCAGTGAGTTGGCCATCATAAAAGTACGGGCCTATTAGATGATCACCGAATATACCAGCCCAAAGTTGAAACCCCATCGGACTTGAAAGACCGCCTCTCACATTCAATATGTGTCTATAGTGCTCTAAAAATGCAAGTTGTGGCGATTTACTGCCCTGTGTTGTGGAACCCTGCTTCGTCTGTAAATAACACATTTACCAAAAAATGTGGATCTTGTTCAGTTTGTCATATGATCCACCTAGCGAACGCCACTCTCCGTCCATGGTCCGGCTGCAAGTAGCTCCTGGTGTAGTTGAAGATAAGGGTGAAACTTTCCATGATGTAGTATTCTCCACGCGGAAGATTGGCTAATATTGTAATGCCTGTGAATGTCCCTCATACTACATTGCGCATGAACGACATAGTCACAGATCCGTCGTTGTTTGGTCACAGACGGGGTGATCTTTTCGTGGATGTGGTGTCTTGTGCACTGTTCCTGATTCCAGAAGGCGGTTCGCAACTCGCAAAAATGTGTGATCTGTAGGAAGTGCTCTCTGCTGAAACCTGTGTTGCTATAGACGACGTGCCTCCATTGCATTCTGCTGCGCTTCCCCGTACACTAACAGCATGTCCAAATACTCTCTATACGAAAACATTGTTCCACAGTGAGCACGAACGGCTCGAAATTCGTATTTATAAGCAAATTCACTTTCTAGTGCATTCGGAAAGAAATCATGATTTGCTAGAAAGTTATCGAAACATGAATAGAAATGAATAAAAAAACATTTATTCGCAGGCGTGATTTCAACTTCCGACCTTTCGCATGATTTCCCAGCATATTAACCATTGCGCTACTAGAGCACGTTAACAACGAGCAAAACCGTGGCCTTAATCAGCGGTCTGTTGAATGCGGTGTCAGCACCTACATTTCGCATCGTTTGTAAAATACAGGGTTGCCTATTTACCAATCCGCAGGATGAGAAGACTCACGCTGTGCTTTAACGAGATCTACATTTCTTGTAATAAGATTTTGTCCATCTCTTACGGTTTACGAGTTATACAAAGGTGCTTCAGAATAAAGAGGACTTCCTGGCTATTCCCAGAAAATTCAATATATACATTTTATTTGTCATGTAAATATTTTAAACGTTTGACGTTTTATAAAAATCATTAGATTCATTTTGAAAAAATAAAACATTTCGGAAATTCTTTACTACAAAATGTAGTTTGGGATGGGGGATTTTCTTGAAAACCTTCACGTCACATCTTTTGAATATAATGAACTTATATACCAAGTTTGGTATTCACCGAACCTTTCTAGTTATGCTCTTCTGTCACAGAAACGGAATTTTTCTAAAAATAATTTTTAGGCTCAGGGATCCCCAAAACATTATTTTCGGTGAAATCTCGACATCGAATTTTTGGGTGAAATACAATACTTTCTCTACTTATATTGATATGATATGATATGACAGGCTGAAAGACAAACTTGGAGCAAAATTAGGGAAAAAATTATACTTAATGCCAATTATGTTTATTGCTGGGATCTTTCTCCCAGGGGAACTGCGGCAATATCATAGCACTACAAACTTCAGCGTGGGAAAACACACAAAGAATTTGAAAGAATGTAATTTCGTATGGCAGCTGCACTGAAACAGGCCGATTTTATTTGGTTCTGTATTAATGGAGTCAAATGGTTTTGAGAGTATTTGGAAATACACTTTGTAACCATTTTGCTAGAGGCTTCCGTTGTTATCTGATGATTCACTTCCTGGAATTATCAGTTTTCATGCTTGCCACATCGTAATTTATTCAGTTTTATCTGCAGAGTACGTTGCTCGTACATTTCTCAAGGATGATGAATGCTCATTCTTTCTAGTTGTTGGTTTCATGACATACGAAATTTATATATCAAATGAGCTGTGACATACTGCGGCACTTTTCACTGCACAAGCTGGAAGAAAATCTTAGCAGAAATATGTCTACTGTACGCTTAATGGACCGAAACGGAAACATGGCACTTGATACAAAAAGTAGCCGCTTTTGATAGGACCCTTTCTGATTTATGAGCATTCATTATGTTGTTCTTCCGCTGCCCAAAAGCCCTACAGGAGGCCATGATGCGTGTAGTGATATGTGTGAAGTTCAGTATAGCGAAACTTGAGGGACTGTAACTCTACTTCTCGGTGCCGAGTCTTCTTTGTTTCAGTAACTCAATTTTGGAGTATTTACTAATCGTTTATCTCTAGACATCGGCTTTATATGCAAATGTATATTTAGTTTCCTTTTACTTGTTATGTGGAATTAAATTTTGCAATAAGTTTCATGTTATTCTGTGCTTGTATGTGACGTATTATAATGCACATAACTGTATGTTTCCAATGTTGCTGCATACTTCATGATTTTTCCATACATTGAGCATATAATACACGTATTTTCAAATTAACATTTAAATACATTAGTGACAAAATAATAAATTTCTTACTATGGAAACACCCCTAAGGAGAGGTTCAGAGAAAATTTAAGAGCGCTCCTTTATAGAGCGTGGAGGAAAATTAAGCGGTAAATTGTACAGTATTTTAGAGAGAAATTGTGGCATTTGAGTTTTGTGTTGTGGGAAAAATATCTCTCAAGGAGAAAACGTAGTTCTTTCCGAAGAAACTGATTTCAAATGATATCCAATAACATCTGTAGTGGTAGAAAGATCCTTCTCAGCATAAAAGCTTGTGTTAACCTATTAACACCATAAACTTAAACTAAAATATTTTGAGGAAATGATCATTTCATACTGCAAATCAAATTACGACAATCGGAATGATTTCCAAAAAAGAATGTGCATTATAAGTACCAAAAGTGTTAAAGTTAGCAATTTTAGTGCATGTTTGGTGCATATTTTCGAAATTATGAAGTATATTTTAAAGATTTTGACAAAATAAATGCCTGCATATTTTAAATACTTTTAATGCATACAAATCCAATGTCTTTTTGTTAACGCCATCTTATTCTCATTTACTCTTCTAGGTGTTGAGCTCAAAAGGAAGATAAGAAACCGTTCATGCCGAAGCCTACATCGAAGCTTCTTTTGCATAAGGAATGAGTCAAAACGTCGCCGCATACAAAATATTGATTGTTAGTTGAAACGGTTTCGTATCAAAATATAAAGTCCCTATTAGACGCGTATAACTGCTCAAGAGATGTTTGATTCAGGCGAGACCTTTATAAACGCACAAATCTATTTTAGTGACTCCACTCTTCAGAAACTAGGATTTCGTTAATTGCATGGCTGGCTGGCTGAGGTGGTTTGTTTCTCACTCTGAGAGTACACAATGCTACCAACTTTGAACTTCTACTGTTGTTTCGGAACATCGAACGAATGGCCATAAGCTGCTTTTAATTTAACTCTTCCTGTGTGGTAGACGGACCAGAATCTAGCCTTGTAACCTTAACTTGTGGGTTAAAGACTCAACAGAAAATTTACAGTAAACTGAAGACATGCATTTATTTAGATGCCTTAATATCTTAAACATTTTTAAAATTTATCAAAATCTTTATGACTATTTTGAGGAAATTAAAAAGAACGATGATTCCTTGTAAAGGGTAGCTTGAATGAGGGTCTTCTCTGGAAGACCTTCGTCTAACATGCTTAAACGGTGTCTGACTGAAGTATGAAATTTAACATTTACCACACATTCTTTTTTTACTTTCTCTACTACGTATAGTAAGTAGGGGAAGTATTGTATTCCACCCAAAAATTCGATACCAAGATTTCACCGGAAATATATGTTTTGAGACCCCCTTAATCCAAAAAAAGCATTTTTGGAAACAGGTCCGTGTGTCTGTGTGTCTATGAACAGCATAACTCAGAAACGAACAGTCGGATAAACACCAAACTTGGTATTTAGTTTCAGTATCTTCCAGAGATGCGACACGAAGGTTTTCAAGAAAATCCCCCCACCCCAGATTACCCTTTACAGGAACATTTTACGAAAATTTTTATTTTCTCAAAAACGGCTGTGACGATTTTGATTAAGGTATCATATGTGTAAGACATTTTTATGGCAAATAAAATGTATATCTTGAATTTTCTGGGAATGTCTCCAAAAGTATGCTTCATTGTGAACGACTTTTGCATGACTGGTAAACCATTAGAGATAGACAAAATTTTACTACACAAAAAATTTAGATCGCGTTAAAATACACAATTTATCTCATACATTTTTTGTTGTTGAGTGAACCATTTTCGAGATATTGATTGTTATTCCCTTAATTTTTTCAATACTTATTTTCTCAAATGGGAATTCGTTATTCATTTTCTTGTCTTGGATATGCAAAGAGTATTAATCTGTTGCAAAGAGAATGGTGCTGCACCTAGCAACCAGCTATTAAGATATATTTTGATGCTTAAAGGCTACTGTATGTCTATATTGGCCTTGCAATTACAAAACAAGGGGAACATAGTACGCCTTAAGCGATAGTCAAATATTTTTAGAACTGGTCGCTATGTATAAAATGTAATTCTCTTTGCATGTCAAAAGATCGCTTCTGCAAATATTTATCTCGCTTAATATGAAATAGATGGAGAATAAGAGTTTGTAAAAATAGTTTGTACAAGAGTAGAGAAAGTCATGTGAGTGTAACACATCACATTTTTTTAAGTTCTTTTGGATTCAGAAGATCTCAAAGCGTGTATTTCTGGGAAATCTCGATAGGTGCTGTATACTTTGGCTGGAGTACAATACTTTGTCTACCTTTGTACCATATGCAAACGGTACAGAAAGAAAGTAAAAAAAAAATCATTTGTCATGTTACACCATAAGTGTGTTAAATCACTACTGCTCTTAAAGTTCTAAATGGTTTTACCTGTAAATTGTATGAATTATTCTACAAGTCATGACAGTTATTTCAAGTGGTTGTTTGCATTGATAGCTTATAGTTGAGTCCCTAAACATTATTTCATTCTGCAGAAAAATAATACAATTTACTCTTAAAACATGTGAATTCGTGTATCTTTTTCTTACTTGCAATACAGAATCACACTTTTGCATGCTTCTTCTTAGTATAATCAGCTATCGTCTGAACCGCAATCATTTAGTTATGTATATCAGTTCACTAGAAATTCAAAAAACATTATTTGCAAAGTAAAAAAGTAAAACTGGAAAACTTGCAGTGTTGTTGCTTTCTTAATATCACTAATATACATTATAACATTATGATTGTGGTTCAGTAAGTTTAACTATGTGTTGTATACATGTATTGAAATTTTCAGCTATCTACTTCTCACGCTTTCTGAGAAAAAGGTACATAAGTATCCAAAAATGTTGTTTTGAGAAAACTGAATTTAATGTTTGAACATTACAATTCTGGCACACTTCAGTACATTCCAGGGTCATAATCATCTGCATCTTCATTCCTGGATAGCTTCAGCTTTTCTGATTGCCTTCTCTTGGTCCTGTCCTCTTTTGTTAATTGCTGAACTGCTCGCTGGGCATGATGTAGTCGTTTGTTGTTGAAAGATACAAAAATGTTCTAAAAAGGGGCGTTGCATGACTGCTTTAAAGGAATTCAGACCAGCATTTAAATGGTATTTAAATGTCTTAAAAGCCGCTTAATCCCCAAAAAGTATATATTTTCTGAACCTGGAAGTAATGGAGATTTTATTAGTGCCTAAAACAAAAAAGTGCTTTTTTACCATTTCAGAGCACCTTGTCTCCTTAAATCAATGTTGAGGCATTGCTTCATGCGGAAATGGGATTTGTCAAATGAATTAGGAGTGAATGAAATATGAACTTCCGCTCATAACGTCCGGGAGTTTGTCTTCATAACGTGCTGAGGGCATAAAAGGACGTTGTTTCTCTAGAGAAACTACAGCACGGCTAACATGATTGGTATTACTCAATTTTGCAATTTGTGACACAGTTCTAAGGGACTGCTCCAGTAAGGAGCCTACTGAGCAGAAGCCAAACTACCATAGTGTAAAGGTACGTATCACGGAGGGGCCCCCGGAACCGGGGCAGAGCACAGCATGCAGATCGTAACGGCTTCCAGTGTGACCCCTGGGAGGGAAGGATAAGGGGAGAGACCCGAAGGGCGACCAGATAGGATGCCGAATGCCGCAAGAATAGACGGGGGGTCCCTAACATTGCCAGAAAGAGGCAGCCAACGCCGCCCGGTCCCGGCCCACCAGCCAACAACCTCCAGTCTCCCCCGGAGCAGAGCCCCACGCTGAGGAGAAACCTAACTGAGCGGTACCGCAGCGACGCCAGGGAAGAAATCTTTACGGAGCGTAAGCCACCGTCCAGTCGCAACCCGCCGAACACTGCCGCCTGGTCCTACGACTCTGAAACAGATGACAAGGAAGATGACAGGTACAGGAAATGAGGGACAGAGAGTCGTGGTAGAAGATGAACCACCCCAGCAGTCGCTTAGGGACGCGGGAAAACCACGAAAAACCCAAGAGCCAGAGTGGGCGGTGGCCGGGGAGCGATCCCGGGACCTCCCGAGTGCGGGCCACAGACAAAACCGCCTGAGCCACCCCACTCGGTAACTACCATAGTGTAATGATCAGGAAGGAAATTTGATTTTGAGACCAATGTGAGCATACTGAGCATGTGCCTTCCCTTTACGTTTTGGTCTACAATATATTTTTAAATAATTTGGTGTGGAATTCACATGACTTGCTCTACTCACTCTTATACAAACTATTCTTACAAAAGCATAATATTCTGGCTACTTGTTAGTAATCCAGATAAATCTTCAATCAAATTTACACATTTCATTGTTCGCTATAGTAGGTAAAGCGATAATAAGATTTTTAAAGAGCGTGTCGTAAAGTGGTGGCTTTGAAATGTCATACTTTTTGCATGACCATGAGAAAAAAGAATAGCAATTTCCCGTTTGAGACAAGTATACGTATCTGAAGCCCACCTATGTGGTGTGGGGGTAGGATGTGTCTGTCACATTCAAGAAGTTCCGAGTTCGGATCTCGGTTAGGGTGAATTACCTGGATAAGGGGTTTTCCCTTATGCTGAAAACGAATGTCGGGTAACTCTAAGCTCTATGGGGCATGGGCTCATTTGAGCATCATTTCGCCCATTTCATTCATCGTTAGATATGACATTAACTGAAAAAAAAATCTGAAAATTCAGATCAATAACAAGGAATATCTCAGAAATGGCTACCTTCACAAGAATTTGATATGACATAAAATTTGTGTTTTAACGAGATCTACATTTTTCGTTTAGTAAACATTCTGTCTATCTCTTGTGATTTACGAATTATACAAAAGTCATGAAGACTTCCCAAGTTATTCCCAAAAAAATCAAGACATATATTTATTTGTCATGTAAATGTAAAGGGTAGTTTAGGGTGGCTGATTTTCTTGAAAATCTTTGTGTCGCATTCTTAGAAGATGCCGAAATTAAATACCAAGTTTGTTAGGTAACCGAATTTTCCTTTTTGAGTTATGCTGTTTACACACACAAACGTTTCTTTTTATAAACAATGCTCTTTTTGTTTTCAGGGAGCTTCAAAAAATGCATATAAGGTGAAATATGGGTATCAAATTTTTGGGTGGAATGCAACACGCTCTCTAGCTGTCGTAAGTAAGTAGTAGAAAAGTAACAACTTCCCCATACATTTATTAATTATTATCACACCCAAATGGTTTATATTTTCTCGATATAAGCCAACTTTGAATGCTTTCAGCATCAGCAATGCACAAGAGAAGCGTGTGGTTTAAAGAGCTTCCACCCCTGGTTCATCCACAACACCCTGCTACACCGTGGGAACTTTCGCCTTGTGTCCATACTTTGCGCGTGCGGAGGCATAGAGCTCCGATTTAAAGCGCTACTGGGTTGAATTATAGGGAGGTATACTATCACGAATTTTTCTGTACATTTCCTCTCATTTCATTTCCCTTTTCAGGGCTTATTGCGGTGGACGGTGGTGTGCAGCATATGCGGTGGATGTTCTTTGAAGAGAAGTTTTCTTCCCTAGCTTCTGTCCGAATTGTCCGTAGGGTGGGGGCTATCGGGACAGGGGAATTCCACCTGGAAACGAAAGGGAATCCATTGCGCTGCGCCTGCCGCCATCAGATCTGGCCGCACATCGAACTCACTTGCCATATCCCTTCCTCCCGGAGGTTTAGTAGAGACAATAGGCCTAGCCTTAGCAACAGTGCTAAAATACTCCTCAGTTTCAAACAGGTATCTGATCTTATTGGTGTTTTTGAGCACGTTCTCAGCTGTACTGAGCAGTGGTAAGTACTGAGCTCCTATGACTGAACCAAAGTTGCTATATCTGGCTTAGGATGTCTACATCGCTTTCCTAATTGTAATCGACTGTTAAAGAAGTTAGAAGAGAAAATGAAATGCGGACATTAACATGAATTTCTCTACTTACTAATCTATATTTTTATATATCTCCTACGAACTATTTTTACGAAAGCTTCGTGTTAATCGCGATAAACCTTTGCAGAAATAGTTTTATTGCCCATTTCCATACAAGGGGGATAGACTAAACCGAATCAATAGTCACGTGTTTTAAAGCCAGGTCGCTATATTCTGACCTAGAAATTCAATACTCTTTCCATGACATCGCGAGAAAGAATCAAAAAGCGACAGCGCTTTAAAAATGACAAAGCATTGAAAAATGAAAACAATAACATATATTTCGAAAATGTGTAAAACCACAAAAGTTATTTGAAATAAATTATGTGTTTTAAAGAGATCTACATTTTTGTGCAGTACGTTTTTGTCTATGCATATGGTTTGCCAGTTATATTAAATATACAAAATTCCTTCTTAATGAAGACAATCGGAGCTATTCCGAGAAAAAAATCACACATATATATATATATATATATATATATATATATATACACTACATCATATGTCATGTAAATATCTTAAACATGTGGTATTTTAATAAAAATTGTTAAAGCCATTTTGAGAAAATTGAAAATTTAAAAACAATTTCCACGCAAACGATAATTTGGGATGGGATAAATTCCTTGAAAATCTTTGTGTCGCATCTTTGGCAGATACTGAACCTAAATATCAGGTCTGGTATTTAGCAATTGGATTATGCTGTTTACACACACACGCACACATGGAGCTTTTCTTAAAACTGTAGTTTGGGGGTGGGATTCGGAGGGCGGTGAAATGTTGATATCCGATTTTTTAGTGGAATGCAATACCTTCTCTATCTACATATGATGATTATCTCAAGCGCCGTAGAAAAACACTACTGATCTAACCGAGTGACCACTTCATTTTATTGTTACATTTATACCCTACCTTTAACTACAATGGTCATATCGGCGGCCTTTTAGCTTTGCAACACATTGACTATCGGCAATGGTGTTAACTCGTATACCGTTGTCATTGGATTTCTGATTTCTCCTTGATAGGGAATAAACTTGACTAGAGAAAAATCCCTACCCCCAACAGGGAACCGAACTCTTGCACAGCAGGTAGGTGCTCCACTGAATGAAATACGGGGCCAGGCGGCCATCACTTTTGTTCCAAAATGTTCATCTGTTTTAATCCAAACATAACACTGATGGGTTTAGATTTTAAAAACCTTGAAGCTTCCAGCGGCAAAACAGTTCAGGTAAATATCTAACAATTATTCCTTTGCAACAACAAAATTGTAGTTATATTGATGTCAGCTTGTGAATGGTACAGAAGCACGCATTGAACGTGCCGTGTTTTATCTCTTAAACAAAATTTGCGGTGAGAGAGCGGGAAACAATGAAAGTTATGCTAACCTCTGACATGAAGGAAGCTCCGGAAGTGAGTAAGCGTTTTCATGATGTCGCGCCGAAAGCTGTTTCTTCCTGGTATGCAGGAAAGCAATTTGCTCCCATCTTTACATAACGGGGGTTACCGTGTCAGACGGAGTACCGGAAAAATAAAGTACAATTCTCTTCACACGTACGGATGTTAGGCACTTAAAATCCTTTCTTCGTGTATAAACAAGGAAGTCAGCTGAAAGCAATTTATGAACGGCATTTTCGGCTCGTTTTTCATTTGATTCCAGCAAGAGATACATGGATGTTTTACAATAACATAGGTGATAAACTGCGCTAAGGAATGTAGAACATGGAAGCTTTTCATTTTTATGATGCGTGTGGAAAATAGCGCTCTGACAGACAGATAAGCAACAGCTTAAGATATGCAAATATGTATGTATGTAGGCATCACTTGCCCATGCAAAACATTCCCATGGCGAGTTGGTCTCCACGTAAACGTCACGTGATTCCTAAACTATCTATTGTCACAGTCCATTTATGTCACAGAATTGCAGACTTATCTAAATGTAGGAGCTAACTATTTAAAGCAAGCCATACTTTCCACAAAGTAAAACGCAATCAGTAATGGGGAATAATGATGATGGTAATTAATTCAGACTGAAAAAGTCAAACTCATAGCTGGGATTGAACTACGGATCTTCCAGTTTCGGTCTAACCAAATGAGCTATCATGGCAACATGCCGACAAGACACCAAATTCCCCAAATGACTCATATTTGTCTCGGTTAAACGACGATCTCAAAATGCATTGCAATAATAGTCAGTTGAGAAACTGGACGGAAACAGGAAGATCCGTAGTTCAAATCTCGGCTATGGCATAACATTTTTCAGTCTGATTTTACCATAATGATGATATTTCCTGAAATTTGCGATCTATTAAGATGGCTCTGCGGTAACGTGCGAGGTTTGCATTCAGGATGTCCCAGGTTCGATTCCCGTAGTGTCATCATCACTTGGTTGTTTTCGTGGTTTTCTCGGTCCCAAAGCTGGGGTGGTTCTTCTTCTACCAGCATTTCCTGTCCGCATGGTTTCCTTTCATCTTGATCTGTTTAATGGTGAAAGGACTGGGCGATGATGATGATGATGATGATGATATGCGGTTTAAGGGCGCTAAACAACTCAGGTCATCAGCGCCCTTACAATGTATAAAATATAGTCAAAAATATAAAAGAACCGCATAATTAAAAACGGGACACAAACCCGCGATGTCCAAATGCTAAAAACAACAATACATAAACCCAAAAACTAACACACTAAAAGCATAGGCAATAAAAGAGTAAAACGTGTCAAGAACTGTAGAATGCGAGGGACATGAGCGCCATATGTCCACTGGGGAGTAGAGTTCCCATTAAAACACACAGTATAAAATAGCAAAGCTAAAGGGCGCTCAACGCATCAAATGCGCAGATTAAATTCACAGTCTTGAATAAAACGTAAAACACACTCTACAGCACGCGCGTCGTCTGCCAAAACGTTGGTTAGGCCAACAGGCAGACCCACACGAACACGCAATGCAGCTAAAACCTGACACTCCTCTAAAACGTGACGCACCGTTAAGGGCGCATCACACTGCCCACAGAGTGGTGCGGGGTCACCACTCAGCAAATACCTATGACTAAAAATGCAATGTCCGATACGAAGGCGTGTTAAAATTACCTCTTCCCGACGAGAAGCACGGGAAGAGGTAGCCCAGACTAACGCGAGAGGTTTAACCTCCCCCAACGTGTTCCCCCGGAGGGCCGTCCACTCATCGCTCCAAAGCGAGAGGATGCGGCGACGTAAAACAATAAACAAATCTCACGAGGGAACAACAGAGGTAAAACTTCTGGGTGATAAAATCGCCGATTTAGCAGCGGCGTCGGTAGACTCATTACCTTAGATGCCCACATGACCTGGAATCCACATGAAGGAGACGCTGATGCCAGAGACACCAAGCGAGTGGAGCAGGTCATGAATGCGCTGTACGAGCGGGTGGTAACTGTACAGCGAGCTAATACTTTGAAGAGCACTCAGGGAGTCGGAACAAATAAAACAGTGCCGTAAGTCGTGCCGCTGAATGTATAAAAGAGACTGATAAATGCTAAAAAGTTCGGCGGTAAAAATCGAACATTGCTCTGGTAAACGAAAGGTAAAACTATTTCCACCACAAAAAAGGCACATCCTACTCCAGCATCAGTCTTAGATCCATCAGTAAATATAAAAGGCAAGTCCCCGAATTGCGACTGAAGTTCTAAAAACGCTGATCTAAAGACTGAAGAAGGGGTCTCATTCTTCGGCATCGACGATAACCCAAGGTGACAGAGGGCCTCAGCGCGCAACCATGGAGGAAAACGAGTTTCTCCCCTTGGAACGGCCGGCGCTGGCGTAACGTCCAAATGCCGAAGAAGCTGACGAAATCTAACCCCTGGAGGGAGCAATGCAGAGGAGCTAACTAAATATTGCCGGTCAAGCAAATCCTCGTAAAATGCCGCGAAGGACGGGTGGTCAGGCAAGCTGGAGAGTCGACAGGCATAGTTACACAAGAGCATCTCACGCCTGGAGGACAGCGGAGCTCTGCAGCTTCAGCGTAAATGATGATGATGATGATGATGATATGCGGTTTAAGGGCGCTAAACTGCTAAGGTCATCAGCGCCCTTACAATGTATAAAATATAAGCTCAAAATATAAAAGACAGGTAAAAGAACCGCATAATTAAAAAAACGGGACACAAACCCGAGATGTCCAAAAAGCTAAAAATAACAATAATATAAGAATAACAATAACAACAATAATAACAATACAAATATCTGAAAAACAAACACACTAAAAGCATAGGCAATAAAAGATTAAAACGTGTCAAGAACTGTAGAATGCGAGGGACATGAGCGCCATATGTCCACCGGGGATTAGAGTCCCCATAAAAACAGACAGAATAAAATTACTAAGCTAAAGACGCTCAACGCATTAAATGCGCAGATTAAAATCACTGTCATGAGTAAAACGTAAAACACATTCTACAGCACGCGTGTCGTCTGCCAAAACGTTGGCTAGGCCAACAGGCAGACCCACACGAGCACGCAATGCAGCTAAAACCTGACACTCTGTTAAAATGTGACGCACCGTTAAGGGCACGTCACACTGCCCACAGAGTGGTGCGGGGTCACCAATGAGCAAATACCTATGACTAAAAACACAATGTCTAATCCGTAAACGAGCTAAAATTACCTCTTCCCGACGACACGAACGAGAAGAGGTACCCCAGATCAAAGGGAAAGGCTTAACCTCCCGCAACTTGTTCCCCCGGAGGGCCGTCCACTCATCGCGCCAGCGCGAGAGGATGCGGCGACGTAAAAGAACACACGAATCTGACGAGGGAACAACAGAAGTAAAAAAATGGGTAATAAAATCGCCTATTTCACAGCGGCGTCGGCAGACTCATTACCTGAGATGCCCACATGACCTGGAATCCACATGAAGGACACGCTAATGCCAGAGACACCAAGCGAGTGGAGCAGGTCATGTATGCGCTGTACGAGTGGGTGGTAATGGTACAGCGCATGAATAGTCTGAAGGGCACTCAGAGAGTCCGTACAAATAAAACAGTGCCGTAAGTCGTGCCGCTGAATGTATAAAGCACATTGATAAATGCTAAAAAGTTCGGTGGTAAAAATTGAACATTGTCCAGGTAAACGAAACTTAAAACCACAGTGACCAAAAACAAAGGCACATCCAACTCCAGCTTCAGTCTTAGATCCATCGGTAAAGATAAAATGGAAGTCCCCGAATTGAGCCCGTACTTCTAAAAAAGCCGATCTAAAGACTGAAGCAGGGGTCTCAGTCTTCGGCATCGACGTTAGCCCAAGGTGACAGTGGGCCTCAGCTCGGGACCATGGAGGAAAACGCGTTTCCCCCCGTGGAAGGGCCGGCGCTGGCGGAACGTCTAAATGCCGAAGGAGCTGTCGAAAACGAACCCCTGGTGGGAGAAAAGCAGAGGAGCTAATGAAATAGTGACGATCAAGTGACTCCTCGAAAAACAACTCGAAGGACGGGTGGTCAGGCAAGCTTGAGAGTCGACAGGCATAGCTGCACAAGAGCATCTCACGCCTGAAGGACAGCGGAGGCTCTGCAGCTTCAGCATACAGGCTAAGAACAGGGCTGGTTGGAAACGCCCCTGTAGCGACTCTTATGCCACGATGGTGAATGGCATTCAATCGACGTAACACAGATGGACGTGCCGACGAATAAACAATACACCCGTAATCAAGCTTGGATCGGACCAAAGAGCGATAAGACGCAAAAGGACGGTCCGATCAGCTCCCCAAGATGTGCCACTTAAAACACGTAAAAGATTAAGAGAACGGTCACACTTTGCTTTTAAAAACGAAATGTGCGAAGTCCAACACAACTTTCTATCAAAGATCAACCCCAAAAATTTCACCTCGTCTGCAAACGGAAGTATCCCTGGCCCTAGATGGAGAGAGGGCGGAGGGAAATACTTCCGGCACCAGACGTTGATGCAGACGGATTTCTCGGCGGAAAAATTAAAGCCGTTGGCGTTACTCCAGGCGTAGAGACGGTCGATACAGATCTGGAGACGGCGTTCGAGTAGACAGGTCCGCCGTGAACAGCAATAAATGGCAAAATCGTCAACAAAAAGGGACGATGAAATGCCAGGTGGAATACAATCAACAATGGGGTTGATAGCAATCGCAAAAAGTGTGACACTGAGTACAGAGCCCTGCGGTACTCCGTTCTCTTGAATAAAATGACGAGATAAAACCGAGTCCACACGTACACGAAAAACGCGGTCCGACATGAACTCCCGAAGAAATATGGGAAGACGACCGCAGATATTCCATGCGTGAAGTGTACGTAAAATGCCGCCCCTCCAACAAGTGCCATAAGCTTTCTCCAGGTCAAAAAACACAGCCACGGTTTTACACTTTCTCAGAAATCCTTTCATAACAGGCGTCGACAGGGACACCAGATGGTCGACGGTAGAGCGATAGCGACGAAATCCGCACTGAGCGTTTGCTAGAAGTTTCTGAGACTCAAGCCACCATGTCAACCGCCCGTTGATCATGCGCTCCATCACCTTGCAAATGCAACAGGTGAGGGAGATAGGGCGGTAGCTGGAAGGCAGGCTTGAGTATAGGGACAATGGTGGCTTCGCGCCAAATGGAAGGAAAAAGGCCGTCATGCCAAATACGGTTATAGACCTGTAAGAGAAAGAGTTTACTGTCGGCTGAAAGGTGCTTTAACATCAGGACATGAATGCCGTCCGGCCCAGGAGCGGAGTGCCTAGAGCAATGAAGAGCGTGCTCCAGCTCCCTCATTGTAAAAAGTTCGTTATAACATTCAGTGTTAGCAGACCGAAAAGTATATGGTGCGGAATCCAGCCGGTCCTTAATACAGCGAAAACCGGCGGAATAATGGTCTGAACAGGAAACCGCCGCAAAGGCAGATCCTAGGGTGTTAGCGATGGCAGCCGGATCCACTATAGTAGCATTGGAAACCTCAAGGCCAGAAACAGTTCAATGCGACACTTTACCTGTGAAGCGACGAAGTTTATCCCAAACAACAGATCAAGACCTAAAGTGATTAAAAGACTCGACAAAACGAGTCCACGACGCCTTCTTGATATCTTGAATAATGCGACGAGCCCTGGCGCGCGATTGTTTAAAAGTCACCAAATTATCAAGTGTAGGGTGTCGCCGAAACACCCTAACTGCAGTTTTACGGGCACGAACGGCGTCCCGACAATCCTAGTTCCATCACGGAACAGGAGGCCGCCGAGGATGAGAGGATGAACGGGGAATTGCGCGTTCGGCGGCAGAGAAAATCGTAGACGTAAGGTGCTGCACTAGTTGGTTAATGTCGGCGAAGGGCTGATCGTAAAAATGCACGAGGCTGGAATACAAGCTCCAGTCGGCTTTTGAGAATATCCAGGTAGGTACTCTGGAATGCCGTACGTGGTGTGACAGAAGAGAAACCATGCAGGGGTAATGGTCGCTGGAGAAGGTGTCAGCGACGACGTTCCACTGAAGACGACTAGGAAGCTGGAGTGAGCAAATGGCAAGCTTCAGGTGAGAGAATGTACCAGAAGGATCAGAAATAAAAGTAGGTGCACCTGTATTGAGGATGGAAAGATTGAACTGGTAAAAAATGTCGGAAAGAAGAGTTCCCATCGCACAAGCCCTTGGCGAACCCCACAGTGGGTGATGGGCATTAAAATCTCCCAACAGAAGAAATGGTGTTGGGAGAGCGGACAGGAGAGCTGGAATGTCCGCGGGAGCGAGGGGGACGATGGAGGTGAATACACAGAGCAAACAGAAAACAAAAAGCCGGGTAAGTGAAGGCAAACGGCAACAGCTTGCAAGTCCGATGTAAGTGTGATAGTTTGAAAATGAACGTCGTTACGCACCAAAATCATCACAACACCATGAGCAGGATAACCCTCCTCCGGTTCAAGGTCGTAGCGAACCGGAGTATATCCCCGGAGATCAAAAGCATCATGAGGGCGAAGCTTGATCTCCTGCAAACACACGACCATAGGCGAATGGGAACGCAATAAAAGTTGTAGTTCCGCCCTATACGATCGTACATCAGGTACATTCCATGTCAGGATAGGCATTAAGAAAAAGGGATAAACTGTCTATGTAGAAGGGCGGCTTAAAATTACCTTTTGTTTAACCTTTGGGCTCGGGATTTTGGTATGGAGTTGGTCAGACTCCATAGCCTCCTCGAAGGGAGGGCCCACGCGCTCAGAGCCAGAAACCGATTCAAGCGCCGTGAAGCGGTTCTGGGTGGCGATGGGTGAGGAGTGCCGCTGAGCGCGGCTTGTCCCAGTAGCTTCCTGGGACTGAGACCTCCGAGGAGGAGAAGGTGAACTTTTCTTACCGCGCGCACGCGGAGGGTCCTTCAGAAAATCTTCCCTACGAAGTTTCTGCTTGGGTTTCTTTTCAGCTGCTTGCGACTTCATTGACATGGGACCTGGTTTATACGGCTTGGTAACTGTAGCCTTAGTGGACGGCCGGATGTTAGTGGCGGTTAATGCAGTCATGGTCCAGGTCTGAGTTTCGGCATCTACTCGTGGTATTGGCGAGGCAACAACGGAACTAAATGTGCCAGATCGCAGGAGTGAAGGCTGGCGCGCATGGTAACTCCTCCGGGGTTCAGCGAAGGAGAGTGTTTCCTTTACACGGATCTTCTGGATCGCCTTCTCGTCCAAGTACCGCGGACAGTCGGCAAATGACGCAGAATGAGACCCTTTGCAGTTAACGCAGACGGGGGCTGTGGTACAGGTACCTTCGTGTGACGGCTGGCTGCATGAGGCACAGATGGTAACGGTACTCTTACAGGAGACTTGCGTATGCCCAAAACGTTGGCATTTGACACAACGCAGAGGTCTAGGTATATAGGGCCTCACAGCAATACGCTCGTACCCTGCTTTCCTACTCGTGGGCAGATCGACGCCGTCGAAAGTGATAAACAGGCTACGAGTTGGTACCAAAATTCCGTCGCGTTTTGCCTGCACTCGATGAACAGCTGTCACCTTTGATCAGAAAGATAGCCGACTAGTTCTTCGTCGGACATACCATCGAGGCAATGGGTAGTAATGACGCCTCGACAGGAATTCAAGGTGCGGTGCTTCTCGACACGGATAGGATAACCGTGGAGAAGCGTGGCGCGCAACAAGGACGTACTTTGCTGTTCAGTTTTGATTTAACCCAACAAGGAACCAATTCGAAGACGAGTGCAGGACTGAACCGCACCTGCAATAGCGTCAATTCCCTTCTGAATAATGAAAGGGTTCACCTTCTCAAAACTTTGTCCTTCTTCTGTTCGTGAAATAACCAAGAAACAACCAGATGTCGGCGGTGCTACTTCCGTTACATAGACTTTTCGGCGCTTGTTGTTAGTAATGGAGATAGGGTGCTCCATAGCGAAATACATCCTCCACCATTGCAATCGTCTCCGTCCTCGGGCTCTGACTTCCCGGGCGTTACCCCGGCTTGGGTGAGTGGCCTATCTATACCAATCTCACCCCAGGGTCAGACCTCCCAGAACATAGGCAGAGGGACCCAATCGCTGTCAGAAGTCAGCAGCTCATGCAATGGCCCCCACTGCGGAACTGCAGTTGAACAGCGGATACGAACACATTCCCTACATGACGACCCCGGGTGGTGGGGATGACGCCATTACCCACTCACCCAGCTGCGCACCCCGTGCGCGGGTATCCGTCAGGCTGTGTCCACGGAGGATTAAAAGAAAAGATAAAAGAAATAAAACTGTGTGGGCGTTTCGCACGAAAGGTAGGCCGGCGAGGAAGAAAAAGAGATGTGCGAATGTCGTGGTGCGAAATGACCGGAAAGTGACAAGGGAAGAAAGAAACGATGGTTAGGTGCGGTATGAATGGAATGCAAAGAACGCACGAGAGCCTACCTTGTGTCCACCGGTCACGAGAAGAACCCACCTCGACCGGATGGGGGTGAGGGGAAGAATATGGGGATGTTTGGCTCGGGAACGCCCGGGTGCGCCAAAAACCCGTACTCACATAAGGTGAGCCCCTGAGGGGTCCAAATGCCGAAGATGCTGGCGAAATAGAACCCCTGGAGGGAGCAATGCAGAGCAGCTAAATAAATATTGCCGATCAAGTGAATCCACGAAAAATAACTCTAGGGACGGGTTGTCAGCCAAGCTTGTGAGTCGACATGCATAGCTGCGCAAAGGCATATCACGTCTGAAGGACAGTGGAGGCTCTGAAGCTTCAGCATACAGACTGGGTACAGGGCTAGCTGGAAAGTACCCTGTAACGACTCTTATGCCTCGATGGTGAAAGTCATTCAACCGACCTAACGCAGTTGGACGCGCGGATGAATGGACAATACAACCGTAATCAAGATTGGATCGGACCAAGGAGCGATAAAGACGCAGAACAACGGTGCAATCAGCTACCCAAGATGTACCACTTAAAACACGTAAAAGATTAAAAGAACGGTCACACTGCTTTTAAAAAGGAAATGTGCGAAATCCAGCTCATCTTCCGAACAAAGATCAAGCCCAAAAACTTCGTCTCGTCTGCAAATGGCTAGGGTACCCCGGGTGCGCCTAACCCGTACTCACATAAGGTGAGCCCCTGGGGGGATTTTCGGAATATCCAGGTAGGTACTCTGGAATGCTGGACATGGTAAGACAAAAGTTAACCGATGCTAGGGTAATGGTCGCTGGAATAGGTGTCAGCGACAACGTTCCACTGCAAACGACCAGCAAGCTGGTTGGAGCAAACGGCAAGGTCTAAGTGAGAAAATGTACCAGATGAATTGGAAAGCAAAGTAGGTTCACCTGTATTGAGAATGGAGAGGTTGAACTGATCAAAAATGTCGGAAAGAAGAGTTCCCCTCGCACAAGCCCTTGGCGAACCCCACAGGGGTTGATGGGCATTAAAATCTTTCAACAGAAGAAATGGTGTTGGGAAAGCGGACAGGAGAGCTCGAATGTCCGCGTGAACGAGGGGAGGCAATGGAGGGGTATACACACGGTAAACAGAAAAGACAAAGCCGGGTGAATGTAGCCGAACAGCAACAGCTTGCGAGTCGGACGTAACAGTGAGAGTCGTTATGCACTAAAAACATGACACCTCCATGAGCAGGAGTACCCTCATCCGGTTCAAGATCATAGCGAACCGGAGTATACCCACGGAGATCAAAAGGATCGTGGGGGCGAAGCTTGGTCTCCTGGAAACACACGACCATAGGTGAATGGGAACGCAATAAAAGTTGCAGTTCCGCCCTACGCGATCGTACACAAAGTAAATTCCAAGCCAGGATAACCATGAATAAAAGGAATAAAGTTTTTACTTAGAAGGGCGGCTCAAAATTACCTTTTGCTTAACCTTTTGGCTCGGGCATTTGGTATGGAGTTGGTCAGATGATGATGATGATGAGATGCGGTTTAAGGGCGCTAAACTGCTAAGGTCATCAGCGTCCTTACAAGGTATAAAATTTACTGTCCAAATATAACAGTCCGATAAAAAATCGCATAATTAAAAACGGGACACAAACCCACGATGTACAAAAGGTAAAAGAACAAAATACCAAATACCCACTAAAATTATGGTAAATAAAAGAGTAAAACAACGTGTCAAGAACTGTAGAATATGAGGGATGATGATGATGATATGCGGTTTAAGGGCGCTAAACTGTTAAGGTCATCAGCGCCCATAAATGTATAAAATATAAGGTCAAAATATAAAAGACAGGTAAAAGAACCGCATAATTAAAAAAACCGGACACAAACCCGCGATGTCAAAAAGTTAAAATAACAACAATATAATAATAACAATAATAACAATAACAACAATAATAACAATAACAACAATAATAACAATACAAATATCTGATAAACATACACACTAAAAGCATAGGCAATAAAAGATTAAAACGTGTCAAGAACTGTAGAATGCGAGGGACATCAGCGCCATATGTCCACCGGGGATTAGAGTCCCCATAAAAACAGACAGAATAAAATTACTAAGCTAAAAGACGCTCAACGCATTAAATGCGCAGATTAAAATCACTGTCATGAATAAAACGTAAAACACATTCTACAGCACGCGTGTCGTCTGCCAAAACGTTGGCTAGGCCAACAGGCAGACCCACACGAGCACGCAATGCAGCTAAAACCTGACACTCTGTTAAAATGTGACGCACCGTTAAGGGCACGTCACACTGTCCACAGAGTGGTGCGGGGTCACCACTGAGCAAATACCTATGACTAAAAACACAATGTCCAATCCGTAAACGAGCTAAAATTACCTCTTCCCGACGACACGAACGAGAAGAGGTACCCCAGATCAACGGGAAAGGCTTAACCTCCCGCAACTTGTTCCCCCGGAGGGCCGTCCACTCATCGCGCCAGCGCGAGAGGATGCGGCGACGTAAAAGAACACACGAATAAAATCGCCGATTTCGCAGCGGCGTAGGCAGACTCATTACCTGAGATGCCCACATGACCTGGAATCCACATGAAGGAGACGCTGATGCCAGAGACACGAAGCGAGTGGAGCAGGTCATGTATGCGCTGTACGAGTGGGTGGTAATGGTACAGCGCATGAATAGTCTGAAGGGCACTCAGAGAGTCCGTACAAATAAAACAGTGCCGTAAGTCGTGCCGCTGAATGTATAAAACACATTGATAAATGCTAAAACTTTCGGCGGTAAAAATTGAACATTGTCCAGGTAAACGAAACTTAAAACTGCAGTGACCAAAAACAAAGGCACACCCAACTCCAGCTTCAGTCTTAGATCCATCGGTAAAGATAAAATGGAAGTCCCCGAATTGAGCCCGTACTTCTAAAAAAGCCGATCTAAAGACTGAAGCAGGGGTCTCAGTCTTCGACATCGACGTTAGCCCAAGGTGACAGTGGGCCTCAGCGCGGATTCATGGAGGAAAACGCGTTTCCCCCCGTGGAAGGGCCGGCGCTGGCGGAACGTCTAAATGCCGAAGGAGCTGTCGAAAGCGAACCCCTGGTGGGAGCAAAGCAGAGGAGCTAATGAAATAGTGACGATCAAGTGACTCCTCGAAAAATAACTCGAAGGACGGGTGGTCAGGAAGCTTGAGACTCGACAGGCATAGCTGCACAAGAGCATCTCACGCCTGAAGGACAGCGGAGGCTCTGTAGCTTCAGCATACAGGCTAAGAACAGGGCTGGTTGGAAACGCCCCTGTAGCGACTCTTATGCCACGATGGTGAATGGCATTCAATCGACGTAACACAGATGGACGTGCCGACGAATAAACAATACACCCGTAATCAAGCTTGGATCGGACCGAAGAGCGATAAAGGCGAAGAAGGACGGTCCAATCAGCTCCCCAGGATGTGCCACTTAAAACACGTAAAAGATTAAGAGAACGGTCACACTTTGCTTTTAAAAAGGAAACGTGCGAGGTCCAACACAACTTCCTATCAAAAATCAACCCCAAAAATTTCGCCTCATCTGCAAATGGAAGTATCCCTGGCCCAAAATGGAGAGAGGGCGGAGGGAAATACTTCCGGCGCCAGAAGTTGATGCAGATGCATTTCTCGGCGGAGAAGTTAAAGCCGTTGTCGTTACTCCAGGCGTACAGATGGTCGATACAGCTCTGGAGACGGCGTTCGAGTAGACAGGTCCGCCGTGAACTGCAATAAATAGCAAAATCGTCAACAAAAATGGACGATGACATTCCAGGTGGAATACAATCAACAATGGGGTTGATAGCAATCGCAAAAAGTGTGACACTGAGTACAGAGCCCTGCGGTACTCCGTTCTCTTGAATAAAATGACGAGATAAAACCGAGCCCACACGCACACGAAAAACGCGGTCCGTCATGAACTCCCGAAGAAATATGGGAAGACGACCGCGGATATTCCATGCGTGAAGTGTACGTAAAATGCCGCCCCTCCAACAAGTGTCATAAGCTTTCTCCAGGTCAATAAACACAGCCACGGTTTGACGCTTTCTCAGAAATCCATTCATAACATGCGTCGACAGGGACACCAGATGGTCGACGGTAGAGCGATAGCGACGAAATCCGCACTGAGCGTTCGCTAGAAGCTTCTGAGACTCAAGCCACCATGTCAACCGCCCGTTGATCATGCGCTCCATCACCTTGCAAATGCAACTGGTGAGGGAGATAGGGCGGTAGCTGGAAGGTAGTTGGCGATCCTTCCCAGGCTTAAGAATAGGGACAATGGTGGCTTGGCGCCAAACGGAAGGAAAAATGCCTTCTTGCCAAATACGGTTATAGACCTGTAAGAGAAAGAGTTTACTGTCGGCTGAAAGGTGCTTTAACATCAGGACATGAATGCCGTCCGGCCCAGGAGCGGAGTGCCTAGAGCAATGAAGAGCGTGCTCCAGCTCCCTCATTGTAAAAAGTTCGTTATAACATTCAGTGTTAGCAGACCGAAAAGTATATGGTGCGGAATCCAGCCGGTCCTTAATACAGCGAAAACCGGCGGAATAATGGTCTGAACGGGAAACCGCCTCAAAGGCAGATCCTAGGGTGTTATCGATGGCAGCCGGATCTACTATGATGGCATTGGGAACCTAAAGGCCAGAAACAGTACAATGCGACACTTTACCTGAGAAGCGACGAAGTTTATCCCAAACAACGAATGAAGGCGTAAAGCGATTAAAAGACTCGACAAAACGAGTCCACGACGCCTTCTTGCTATCCTGAATAATGCGACGACCCCTGGCGCGCGATTGTTTAAAAGTCACCAAATTATCAAGAGTAGGGTGTCGCCGAAACACCCTAAGTGCAGTCCTACGGGCACGAACGGCGTCCCGACAATCCCGACACCAGCAATAGCATCATTGCCCTTCTGGATGATAAAAGGGTTAACCTCTCGAATGATTGTCCTTCCTCTGTAGGGTAATCACTAAGTAACAACCAGCTGTTGGAGGTGCTACTTCTGTTACTAAAGTTTTTCGGCGCTTGTTGATTATAATGGAGAAAGGGTGCTCCATAGAGAAAAAAAATCCTCCACCATTGCAACCGTCTCTGACCTCGGGCTCTGACTTCCCGGGCTTCACCCCAGCTTGGGTGAGTGGCCTATTTATACCAGACTCACCCCAGGGTCACACCTCCCAGTACATAGACAGAGGGACCCAATCGCCGTCGGAAGCCAGCAGCTCATGCAATGGCCCCCCTCGGGGCTGCAGTTGAGCAGCGGATACGAACACATACCCTACTTGACGACCCCGGGTGGTGGGGATGACGCCATTACCCACTCACCCAGCTGCGCACCCCGTGCGCGGGTATCCGTCAGGCTGTGTCCACGGAGGATTTAAATAAAAGGATAAAAGAAACTAAAACTGTGTGGGCGTTTCGCACGCAAGGTAGGCCGGCGAAGAAGTAAATTAGACTCGTAAATGAATGAACGTGGGGCGAAATGCGCAGAAATAGAGGAAAAGAAAGAAGCGATAGTGCGGTGCGGTATGAATGTGATGCAAAGAACGCCCGAGAGCCTACCTTGTGTCCACCGGTCACGAGAAGAACCCACCTCGACCGGATGGGGGTGAGGGGATGAATGTGGCGATGATTGGCTCGGGAACCCCCGGGTGCGCCAAAAACCCGTACTCACATAAGGTGAGCCCCTGAGGGAGGATACGAGGGACACTAGCGCCAGATGTCCACTGGGGAGGAGATGCCCCATTAAAAAGACAAGATAAAATTACACAGTCAAAAGACGCTCAGCGCAACAAATGCGTCTGGTATATCCAATGCCATTAATAAAACGTAAAAGACAGTCTACAGTATGCGCGTCGTCTGCCAAAACGTTGGCTAGGTCAACAGGCAGACTAACACGAACGCGCAACGGAGCTAAAACTTGACACTCTGCTAAAATATGACGCACCGTTAAGGGTGCATCACACTGCTCACAGAGTGATGCGGGGTCACCACTGAGCACGTATGTATGGCTAAAGAGACAATGTCCGATTCGTGAGCGAGCTAAAATTACCTCTTCCCGACGACAAGAACGAGAAGAGGCACCCCAGATTAACGGGTGAGGCTTAACCTCCCGTAACTTGTTCCCTCGGAGGGCCGTCCACTCATCCCTCCAAAGCAGCAGGATGCGGCTACGCAAAAGAACATACAAATCTGTGGAAGGAATAACAGGGGTAAAATATCTGGGTGATAAAATCGCCGACCTCGCAGCGGCATCGGCAGACTCATTACCTGAGATGCCCACATGACCTGGATTCCACATGAAGGAGACGCTGATGCCAGAGACACCAAGCGAGTGGAGCAGGTTATGAATGCGCTGTACGAGCGGGTGGTAAGCGTACAGCGAGCTAATACATTCAAGAGCAATCGTGGAGTCTGAACAAATAAAACGGTGCCGTAAGTCGTGATGCTGAATGTATAAGAGACTGATAAATGCTAAAACGTTCGGCGGTAAAAATCGAACATTGGTCCGGTAAACGAAAAGTAAAACTATTTCCACCACAAAAAGGTAAATCCTACTCCAGCATCAGTCTTAGATCCATCAGTAAAGATAAAATCAAAGTCCCCGAATTGCGACTGAAGTTCTGAAAACGCTCATATAAAGACTGAAGAAGGGGTCTCATTCTTCGGCATCGACGATAACCCAAGGTGACAGATGGCCTCAGCGCGCAACCATGGAGGAAAACGCGTTTCCCCCTTGGAAGGGCCGGCGCTGACGTAACGTCCAAAAGCCGAAGAAGTTGACGAAATCGAATACAGAGGAGCTAACTAAATATTGTCGATCAAGCGAATCCTCATAAAATAACTCGAAGGACGGGTGGTTAGGCAAGCTTGAGAGTTGAGAAGCATAGCTGCACAAAAGCATCTCACGCCGGTAGGACAGCGGAGGCTCTGCAGCTTCTACGTACAGACTGGGTACAGGGCTAGTTGGAAAGGCTCCTGTAGCGACTCTTATGCCACGATGGTGAATAGCATTCAATCGACGTAACACAGATGGACGTGCCGACGAATAAACAATACACCCGTAATCAAGCTTGAATCGGACTAACGAGCGATAAAGACGAAGAAGGACGGTCCGATCAGCTCCCCAGGATGTGCCACTTAAAACACGTAAAATATTAAGAGAACGGTCACACTTTGCTTTTAAAAAAGAAACGTGAGAAGTCCAGCTCAGCTTCCGGTCAAAGACCAACCCCAAAAATTGCACCTCGTCTGCAAATGGAAGGACCTCCGACCCAAGATGGAGAGAGGGCGGAGTGAAAGCCTTCCGGCGCCAGAAGTTGATGCAGACGGATTTTTCGGCGGAGAAATTAAAGCCGTTAGCGTTACTCCAGGCGTAGAGACGGCCGATACCGCTCTGAGGACTGGGTTCGAGTAGACAGGTCCGCCGTGAACGGCAATAAATCGCAAAATCGTCAACAAAAAGGGTCGAAGAAATGCCAGGTTGAACACAATCAGCAATGGGGTTAATAGCAATCGCAAAAAGTGTGACACTGAGTACAGAGCCCTGCGGTACTCCTTTCTCTTGAATAAAACGACTAGATATAACCGAGCCCACACGTACACGAAAAACGCGGTCCGTCATAAATTCCCGAAGAAATATGGGAAGACGACCGCGTAAATTCCATGCGTGGAGCGTACGTAAAATGCTGCCCCTCCTACAAGTGCCATAAGCTTTCTCCAGGTCAAACAACACTGCCACGGTTTGACGCTTTCTCAGAAATCCATTCATAACATGCGTCGACAGGGACACCACATGGTCGACGGTAGAGCGATAGCGACGAAATCCGCACTGAGCGTTCGCTAGAAGTTTCTGAGACTCAAGCCACCATGTCAACCGCCCGTTGATCATGCGCACCATCACCTTGCAAATGCAACTGGTGAGGGAGATAGGGCGGTAGCTGGAAGGTAGTTGGCGATCCTTCCCAGGCTTAAGAATAGGGACAATGGTGGCTTGGCGCCAAACGGAAGGAAAAATGCCTTCTTGCCAAATACGGTTATAGACCTGTAAGAGAAAGAGTTTACTGTCGGCTGAAAGGATCTTTAACATCAGGACATGAATGCCGTCCGGCCCAGGAGCGGAGTGCCTAGAGCAATGAAGAGCGTGCTCCAGCTCCCTCATTGTAAAAAGTTCGTTATAACATTCAGTGTTAGCAGACCGAAAAGTATATGGTGCGGAATCCAGCCGGTCCTTAATACAGCGAAAACCGGCGGAATAATGGTCTGAACGGGAAACCGCCTCAAAGGCAGATCCTAGGGTGTTATCGATGGCAGCCGGATCTACTATGATGGCATTGGGAACCTGAAGGCCAGAAACAGTACAATGCGACACTTTACCTGAGAAGCGACGAAGTTTATCCCAAACAACGGATGAAGGCGTAAAGCGATTAAAAGACTCGACAAAACGAGTCCACGACGCCTTCTTGCTATCCTGAATAATGCGACGACCCCTGGCGCGCGATTGTTTAAAAGTCACCAAATTATCAAGTGTAGGGTGACGCCAAAACAACCTAAATGCAGTTCTACGGGCACGTACGGCGTCCCGACAATCCTCGTTCCACCATGGAACAGGCATTCGCCGAGGTTGAGAGGATGAACGGGGAATTGCGCGTCCGGCGGAAGAGAAAACCGTAGACGTAAGGTGCTGCACTATTTGGTTAATATCGGTGAAAGGCTGGTCGTCAAAATGCACGAAGCTGGAATACAAGCTCCAGTCGGCGTTTGTGAATATCCAGGTAGGGACTCTGGAATGCTGTACATGGTGGGACAGAAGAGAAACAATACAGGGTTAATGGCCGCTTGAGTATTTGTCAGCGACGACGTTCCACTGCAGACGACGAGCAAGCTGGTGTGAGCAAACGGCTAGGTCCAGGTGAGAGAATGTACCAGAAGAATCAGAAATAAAAGTAGGTTCACCGGTATTGAGGATGGAGAGATTGAATTGATAAAAAATGTCGGAAAGAACTTTCCCCTCGCACAAGCCCTTGGCGAACCCCACAGGGGGTGATGGGCATAAAATCTCCCAACAGAAGAAAGGGTGTTGGGAGAGAGGACAGGAGAGCTCGAATGTTTGCGGGAGCGAGGGGAGACGATGGAGGTGAATAGACAGAGCAAACAGAAAACAAAAAACCGGGTAACTGCAGTCTAATGGCAACAGCTTGCAAGTCGGACGTAAGAGAGAGTGTTTGAAAGTGAACGTCGCTACCCATTAATATCATGACGCCTCCATGGTCAGGAGTACCCTCCTCCGGCTCAAGGTCGTAGCGAACGGGAGTATATCCTCGCAGATCAAAAGGGTCGTGAGGGCGAAGCTTAGTCTCCTGCAAACGCACGACCATAGGCGAATGGGAACGCAATAAAAGTTGCATTTCCGCCCTATGCGATCGTACACCACGTATATTCCAGCTCAGGCTAGCCATTAAGAAAAAGGGATAAACTGTCTATTTAGAAGGGGGCTTAAAGTTAGCTTTCGTTTAACCTTTGGGCTCGGGCTTTTGGAATGGAGTTGGTCAGACTCCATAGCCTCCTCGAAGGGAGGGCCCACGCGCTGAGAGCCAGAAACCGATTCAAGCGCCGTGAATCGGTTCTGTGTGGCGACGTGTGAGGGGTGCCGCTGAGCGTGGCTTGTCCCAGGAGCTTCCTGGGACTGCGACCTCCGAGGAGGAGAAGGTGAACTTTTCTTACCGCGCGCACGCGGAGGGTCCTTCAGAAAATCTTCCCTACGAAGTTTCCGCTTTTGTTTCTTTTCAGCGGCTTGCGACTTCATAGACTTTGGACCAGGTTTATAGGGCTTGGTAACTGTAGCTTTAATGGACAGCCGGATGGTAGTGGCGGTCAATGCAGTCATGATTCAGGTTTGAGTTTCGGCATCTACTGGTGGTACTAGCGAGGCAACAACAGAACTAAATGTGCCAGATCACAGGAGTGAAGGTTGGCGCACATGATAACGCCTCCGAGCTTCAGCGAAGGAGTTTTTCCTTTACCCGGATCTCCTGGATCGCCTTCTCGTCCAAGTACCGTGGACAGTCGGCAAACGACGCAGAATGAGACCCTTTACAATTAACGCAGACGGGGGCTGTAGAACAGGTACCTTCGTGTGATGGTTGGCTACATGATGCACAGATGGTAACGGCACTCTTACATGAGACTTGCGTATGCTCAAAACGTTGGCATTTGAAACAACGCAGAGGTCTAGGAATATGAGGCCTCACAGCAATCCGTTCGTACCCTGCTGAAATGCTCGTGGGTAGATCGACGCCATCAAATGTTAGAAACAGGGTACGAGTGGGCACCAATACGCCGTCGCGTTTGGCCTGCACTCGATGAACCGCTGTCACCTTCTGGTCTGCAAGATATTCTACCAGGTCCTCGTCCGATATACCATCGAGGCTATGCGTGGTGACAACGCCTCGACAGGAATTCAAGGTACGGTGCTTCTCAACACGGATAGGATAACCGTGGAGAAGCGTGGCGCGCTGCAAGTTCTTACTTTGTTGATCGGACTTACTCTGAACCAACAATGAACCGTTTCGTAAGCGAGTGCAGGAATGAACAGGACCAGCAATTGAGTCAATGCCCTTCTGGATTATAAAAGGGTTCACCTTCTCGAATGATTGTCCTTCCTCTGTACGAGTAATCACTAAGTAACAACCAGCTGTTGGCGGTGCTACTTCCGTTGCAAAAACTTTTCGGCGCTTGTTGTTAATAATGGAGAAAGGATGCTCCATAGCGAAAAAATCCTCCAGCATTGCAACCGTCTCCGACCTCGGGCTCTGACTTCCTGGGCGTTACCCCGGCTTGGATGAGTGGCCTATCTATACCAATCTCACCCCAGGGTCACACCTCCCAGAACATAGACAGAGGGACCCAATCGCCGTCAGAAGTCAGCAGCTCATGCAATGGCCCCCCACGGGACTGCAGTTGAACTGCGGATACGAACACATACCCTACATGACGACCCCGGGTGGTGGGGATGACGCCATTACCCACTCACCCAGTTGCACACCAGTGCGCGGGTATCCATTAGGCTGTGTCCACGGAGGATTAAAATAAAATGTAAAAGAAATAAACTCTGTGGGCGTTTCGCACGCAAGGTAGGCCGGCTAGGAAGAAAAAGAGTGGCGTAAATGAATGGACGTGGTGCGAAATGTGCAGAAGTAAAAGAGAAGAAAGAAACGATGGCGAGGGGCGACATGGAATGAAATGCACAGAACGCACGAGAGCCTACCTTCAGTCCCCCGGTCACGAGAACGAACCCACTTCGACCGGATGAGGGTGGAGGGATGATGATGGCGATGATTGGCACGGGAACCCCCGGGTAGCCAACACCCATACTCACATAAGGTGAACCCCTGGGGGGGGCGGGAGTTGGTCAGACTCCATAGCCTCCTCGATGGGAGGGCCCACGCGCTCAGAGCCAGAAAACGATTCAAGTGCGGAGAATCGGTTCTGGGTGGCAATGGATGAGGGGTGCCGCTGATCGCGGCTCCTCCCAGGATCATCCTGGGACTGCGACCTTCCAGGAGGGGAAGCTGAAACCTTCTTACCGCGTGAACGTGGAGGTCTTTCAAAAAATCTTCCCTAGGAAGTTTCTTCTTCGATTTCTTCTCAGTGCCTTGTGACTTCATAACCTTTGGACCAGCTTTAGATGGCTTGATAACTGTGGCTGAAATGGACGGCCGGATGTTAGTAGCGGTCAATGCAGTCATGGTCCAGGTATTTTTTTCGACTTTCTTACGGGGTACTGGCGAGGCAACAATAGAGCTGAACGTACCCGATCGCAGGAGCGCAGGTTGCCGCGCATGGAAACGCCTCTGGGCGTTCCGCAGGCCTCGGTCCTAGGTCCATTGTGGTTTTTGATAATGATTAATGACCTGGCAACATATGTAATGGATCACCCTATTCCATTTGCGGATGATACTACCTTCTTTAGTTCTAGCTTAGATTTTAATTTGCTTAAAGATGTTACTGATAATGCCTTACATGAGGTCTCAGAGTGGTTCATTGTAAATGGTTTTCTGTTAAATGAAGATAAAATGCAAAAAATATAATACAGGTTGAGAGGCACCTACATTGAATGTTATAGGAAGAGTTTTAAATTCTTAGGTATCTTTATTGATAGCCAATTATCTTGGGAAACACACATAAAATTCATGACCGGTAAACTGTTCAGGGTTATGTGTTTGATAACGTGCCTTAAACAGCATGTACCGGATAACTATGTAAGGTTTGCATATTTTGCATACTTCCAAAGCAAATTGCATATGGTATTTTACTTTGGGAAAACAGTACCTATGTTAAGGATCTTCTACTACTACAGAAGAAAGTTATAAGAATAATAACAAACTCATCTAAAGCGGCTCACTGCAAACCTCCGTTTAAGAAGATTAAGATACTTACCATTGTAAATCTGTATATATACTATGTCTTGATATACATTAAAAATAAGGTTCCTGATATACGGCATAGATATAATGTACACTCGTATAATACAAGAAACAAACGGCACCTTGATATACCATATCATAGATTAGCTAAAGTAACAGTTATGTTTAGGTACCAGACTTTTCAATAACCTCCCCTTTGAAATATCTAACAACCACTTAACATTTTTAAACACAAACTATTTATGATTGAACTGAATTCTTAGTAAATCATATTGACTAAATAGGCTAACTAGTAAAATAGATAAAGGCATATATATACTGTCATTGTATAAATAATGACAAAGTAATCATCAATTGTAAATGTGGAACTTACTTTGTGTATTGCTATACAAGCTTAATGACAAAATTATTATTATTATTATTACTATTATTATTACTGCAAATCTCAGGCCTTAAAAAATTCGTTTAAATACAACCGTGTGACAAACATAAAGCTTACGTTATTACACGCAGATGTCTCAGTAGACAGCAGTTCCAGCTAATAAACAATCACAAGGCTAATTTACCTGTATGACTATTATTATTACTATTTATTATTATTACTGAAATAAAATACTACAAGAGTATCCAGTAACTTCAATTGTTGGCACAAGAAAATGTCAAGATACACCGATGAAGTTACCTTATTCAACTCGATAAGACAAAAGAAAGATGCGATCTTTAGTAGAATCTCTTTCGAGCTCAGCCATAAAACTAAAGTAGAAGCATGGAACGAAACTGCGGAAAAAGAAAACCTTTGCAAGAGATTGAAAACTTTGAGACACCATCTGCCAAACCGTATTAAATTTAACGCATAATTAGGCGTTATTTTCCATGAGATAAGTGAGCAATTTAGACCGACGAACATAGCAGGTGTTATAGAACTTGCCGTAATGAAAGTTAAACTTTATTGTTATTATGTTATAATTTATAGATGATCCCGTTTCATTCCCAAAACATTTATCCAAATTACTGTGTGATTTTAAGAAGCGCACTTGGGTCCGCTGAAATTGTGCCACTAACTTAATTTCTCTTTCTGTTCCACTTGAGTGATCTGGAGAAAACGGACCCTACGCGATGCTTCCTTTTTTCAATGCTATCGCGTTAATCTTTAATTTGGAAACCACATATACGTGAGATTGGAGGACTAATGGGAAAGCGTTTGAAATTCCTCCCCATGTTCAAGCTGAAAATAATCAGCAATCAGTGCCGTGTTTGCTTTAGAATGTATGCGTATAGTCTTTCACGGGTGTTGATCTCTCTTTATTTTCTCATTTTAACATCTCTAATGTGTATGTTGCGTTCTATGGTGTATATGTAAAATCTTAAAACCGCTTATGGTGTTTTTATGGAGAGGGGTAATTAAAAATGACGTTTTAATTAACATGACTTTCTGTACCCATTCTTCTAACATACTATTCTTAAAAAGGTTTATTAAAATAGTTATTTCTTGTTACTCCAGATAAACTTTCAACACATTTCGTTGAACGTTACAAGCTACAGAGCATTTTAAAGAGCCTTTCAATATTCCATGCTCCTTGCATAACCACGAATATAAAACAAATAGCGACTTCCCATTTGAGAAAAGTATACGTATTTGAAAATTCAAACCATTAACATGAAATATCTCGAAAATGGTTAAAAAAAACACATCCACACAAAAAAAGAACTTATATGCCTTAATGATATCTACATTTTCTGTACTAAGATTTTGTCTATCTCTTACTGTTTACTAATTATAGAAAATCCATTCAAAATGAAGAGGACTTCATAGGCTATCCCCAGAAAATACGAGAGAAAAAAAAGTTTAGTTTATGGGCGCTCTTTAACTACCTTGATTCTTAGCGTGCCATTCTACATTGGGCGTGAAAGACCGGAAATTTTGCTCAGAGGCCTCGTTATCTGACTTGAGGTTCTTTTACGTGCCGTAAATCCACGACACGGGATCACCGACTTTACTTCCCTTCCGAAGGAAGCCATACTAAGGATTTTTACGCTCGAAAAAAATCTATCTCGCTCTACCGGGTTGAAACCTGCGACCTCGGGAACTAGAGTCTAGCATGGTATTCCTAGACGACTACTAGAAAATTTGAGATATACACTTTAGTTGTCACGCAAATATCTTGAACATGCGGTATTTTAATCAAAATGATTAGACATTTTTGAGAAAATAAAAAACAACGTATTTTTTCAGGTAAAGAGTAGTTTCAGCTGGAGGGATTTTCTCGAAAATCTTCATTGCGCGTCCTTGGGGATACTAAAATTAAATACCAAGTTTGGTACTTTTTAATTTTTGAGTTCACATCGTTCACAAGACAGAGAGACAGACACACGAATATACACACAAGGACCTTTTTCTAAATGCTTTTCTTTTAACTCAGAGTCTCAAAACGTGTGTTTACGGGAAAATCTTGGTATCGAATTTTTTGATGGAAGGCAGTACTTCCCCTACTTACTTTAGGTAAGCAACAGAGAATGTAATTACAACAAAAGTAACTCAAAACATGAGGAATAGCATGATGCAACTTCTTCATTGCTGCTGCGCCACGCTGGTCGTTTTTGTGCACAGGATAATTTTTTTTGAGAATGTCATCGCTTTCCCACAACAGTTTTAGTACTATAAATTCAGTTGATTTAAGGTTATACCACAAAAATGAGAAAATGCCTTTTGCAGCGACTAAATTGGATTGCCTATTATTGACATTTCTACTGATACTACAAAGATATGAGAGTGGGAGTGAGATTGAATTAGCAGTAGTCAGACGGAAGGACTGCCATTAACTGGAGCGCAGTACCGCATGTAGGCAACCTGGGGATAGACGAGACACTCCCTGGATGGAAGGGGGCCGCAGCAGTCCCGCTAAGCGTCAGGAGAAACCCTTCCTCAATTCAAATTGCATCATGCCACAACATACCAACCGTCGTCGCCTGGTCCTACAAACCTGAAACAGATGAAAAGAAATGTTCAGGAAATTCGTGGTAGAAGGGGAACCACTTCAGCATTCGTCTACGGTCCGGTAAAACCATGATCGGAATGGCCGGCCCGAAGGGAATCGAACCTGGGACCTCCCGGATCCAAGCCTTACTCGTTACCGCGAAGCCATCTCGCTTGGGAGAAAAAGGACACAGAGCGAGAGAGAGAGAGAGAGAGAGAGAGACTTGATCGTATTTTATACTTCTTTCATCATTGAAAAGGACTGTCCTTCCTTACGGATATATGTAGAATATAAAATCTTTCCAATTTTTTTTAAAATTCGAGAGGTATAGTCGTTTGATTGAATATAAATATCAGAGGAACATGGTAGATTTGTAATGACGTACAGCCCAAAAGGTGTATAGGTGGGCTTAAAATCTTTTAAAATTGGACTACTGGAGGGAGGAGTTGCATATCGTTTTCACATCACTCAAATTTCCTCTAATTTCACCGAACATTGTAATCAAGAAGTATTTTTGGTATGATTTTGATAAAGCTTGTTACATTTAAGCTTTAGAATCTAGCAAATCAACTTTCAAAAACTTGTGCTACCCTTATTTTCAATCCGTATTTCCAACCCCTAGAATTCAAATCAACTCTCTTTGGCTTCTCTAACTAAAACTCTACGATACACTAGACCCTAACAAAATGAAGACTACCTCACAACTCTCAAAAGCAACCCCTTATGTAGAAATCTGCACTCTGTAACCGATTTGATCAAAGTATAAAATTTCACTGTAGGATCTGGCAAAATTCATAGGTTATCTTGCAGCTCCTAGAAACTATCAGGTCTTTATTTACAATCATATAGTATTTCGAATTGTTTTAAAAATTACTGTTACCCTTTATTTACAACTGCTTACACACAGAACCAATTTATGCACTGAACTATAGGACTTGGTAAAAGTTATAACATTCGATAAACGACTCATACTCATATTTTCAATCCTTTACGGAAAAATTTGCACCATTTGACTCCTCTGGACACACTTTGGATGCTTACACTTTAAGTCGGATGAAAACGGTTAGAACTTCACTTCATACATTTACTTTTTGTTTTAGTTTCTCTACTACGTATAGTAAGTAGGGGAAGTATTGTATTCCACCCAGAAATTCTATACCAAGATTTCACCGGAAGTATATATTTTGAGGCCCCCTGAATCAAAAAAAAAAACATCACCCCAAATTACCCTTTACATGGAACATTTTTCGAAAATTTTAATTTTCTCAGAAATGGATCCAACGATTTTGATTAAAATATCATATATTTAAGATACTTTCATGAAAAATAAAATATATATCTTGAATTTTCTGGGGATGTCTCCAAAAGTATTCTTTATTGTGAACGACTTTGGCATAACTGGTAAACCATAAGAGATAGATAAAATTTTACTATAAAAAATGTAGATCGCGTTAAAGTACACAATTGATGTCATATAGCTTTTTTTTATTTAGTGAACCATTTTCGAGATATTGCTTGTTATTCCCTTAAATTTTCAAATACTTATACTTTTTCTCAAATGGGAATTCTTTTTTTTTGTCCTGGTAATGCAAAGAGAATGGAATGCTCCACATAGCAACCAGCGCTTAAAAGATTTGACTATCGCTTAAAGCCTACCATATTCCCCTTGCACCTACAAGAAAATTAGCAATAAGATTAACATCTCGATTAACATGAAGCATATGGAGAATAAGCGTTTGTAAAAATGGTTTGTACAAGAGTAGAAAAAGTCATGTGAATGTAACACATCAGATTTTTTTTATTTGTTATAAGTTGAATCTGTATTTTAAGTTGTTCATTAAAGATGCGTTTCATTTTTGAAATGCTCATCACACAATCGTAGAGTCGAGTTACAATGCAATACAATACGACAGAATACTCTCACCCTGAGGATAATGAATTGAGGTCTTCGAGCAAAGCGACTGACAAATAGAACACATAATACGGACATGCCGTTACTAAAAGGCTTTCAATGAGTTCCATTAGGCTGCACTTGATAATAAGCTGTTTACGGACAGAAATACTGCATAAATCTGCTGTTTACATTTAATATCAACCTAGTATTTTCCAGTAAGATAAGTTTCAATGATTACTGACTCACACCACGTAATTTCTAAGGTACGGAACATTTATAGAACATAAATACGGGGCATAGAGGATAATTCAAAATATAGATGACAAACGCTTAGTAAGTTGTGCGGCAATCGAGTGAGTTAGTTTTGCGGTAACGCATGCGGTTACCATTCGAGAGGTCCCTGGTTCGATTCTCGTCGACCGCCCTCCTGACCATGAGATTTTCGTGCTTCCCTGATCTTAGGCGAATGTTGGGGTGGTTACTTATCTACCACGACTTCCCTTCCCTCATTTACTTTTTACTCCGTTTCCTTCTCATGTTTCAGGTGTGCTTCTAGGTTTCGCGGCGTGAGTAGGTGCCGAACAGAAGGCGCGGACGCTTGCGCCAAGAAAAGACTATCTCCCTGGACATTAGATGGCTGTCTGATTGAAAGGGTCGGCAATTGCCTTCTCTGGGCAGCTCCAGTTAGTCGGGTCTTCGAGCCAGGAAATGTTAGGGACTTCTACGCGTCACTGACCTGTCTGCCTGTGACTTGTAGCCTCCCGTGGTTCCTTCACTTCCTCCCTTCTGTTGTGGTAGCCGCAACAGATCTCACGCAGTCGCAGTGCGCGTGGTGTCTGCCCCCTGTAACCTATATGTTGTATGGGAGGCGAACTGTCCATTTTTAAAGGGGGCACACGTCCGGAAAATAACGGTTTAGGTAAAGGGGGACTCCGAGATTGAAAACATTTAGGGTGTGGTGCGAATTCAACATACTACCACCAAACCAAAATAGCATCACAGTTTGCTTTAAATGAACAAAGGAGTTTGAATTGGCGACCTCTACTTGGTTATAGAGTCTTACTGCCATACAACCTTGTTACTGCGGTGGCGCATGCCAGCAGTTGGCCCATTCGGAGAGGAACGAGGCACAGCGGCACTGTTAGTCTATTCGCGTTACGCTGTCGGCTAATTGGTTGCGCATTACTTATTAGGATACCAAAATAATATCATCAAACCTATACTTCTCACAGCGCCCAAACCATGCGCTTCCTGACATGGGTCCCTTTTACAAGCAGTCTGCTTCACCTCAGCACACTCGGTGTTATTTTTAATCACCCGGTATAATAGTCATTTATGATATGAATATTAAAAGTGCAGTATAATTTCGCGAGTTGGAATGTTTGCGGAACGAAGCTGAAAGCGAATGTAGCAATCCTATGAGCAAAATAAAATCACTTTTGACATGTTATCATGTAATGTTTCTTAGATAGCCCAGAATAGTAAATTAATAACGTATCCAACTCAAATTTGTGTGGAAATAGTAGTATGCATTCGGACATGCGCAATTGTGAGCTCTAGTCTATTGTAGATTGGCCTTTGTCGTTGTTGTTGTTTTAGAAATAATTGTTCTTTCACACAAGCCGTGTGTTGGACAGGGTTGGAAAGGTAGAATCAGACATTGGCATTGAATTTTTCAGTCGTCTGATTCTACCTTTCCAATAAACATATATTTTATGTTTTATTGTTATTATTTCTTTGATGTAATTGTGATATCGATTGTGTAATTGTTAGAATTTGTAATATTAACTCGTTGGAAAAAGAAAGCAGCAATGGTGTATTAATAATGCCATTGATCGCATTGTCTGGACAGAATACAATTGAATTCATTGGAAGAATCCATTTCCGAGTCATTCAAATAATCTGTCATTACACTAATCGATACAAGGCCTCTGCTTAATATACATATAATTTCCATCACAGAAACAATGGTGGTAACAATGAAGTGGTATAAAATTGTATTCCACAGTGTGTTAGTCTTAAATTTCTAGTATGACTGGCTCGCTTTAGAAGCTCTACTTTTAATGCCAGCCGTCTAAAACTTCTTTTCAAATCTACAAGGGAAACGTGGACAATAGATTCGAATACAAAATGGTCCGCAAAATACGGGACGAATGGTCACCAAAGATATACTGGGAAAAGGTAGAGACAAAACTGAATGGGATTAGCTCATAAGCATAATATTATAGGTAGAGGTATCAGTTATAAAATGGTGGAGGACACTGTACACTGCGACCTATCTACTAAGCTCTATTTTGGCTACCCCCTTGGGAGGAAAGGATGAAATAAAGGAATCACAGGAGGCTACTGGCAGCAAGTAGATGGGCCACAGAGACGCGCGGAAGACTCAAAAAGTTCCAGGCTAGAAGACCCGTCCCACTTCTGGAGCTGCCTAAAGAGGGCAAGGAATGACTCGACGACCAAGCAGTCTTCTAGTGTCCACGGGGGTACTCTTTCTTTTGAGGAAGCATCGCGCCATCTGTCCGACACCGCCATACGCCATGAAACATAGGGCACCTGAAATATGAGAAGGAAACGGAATGAAAAAGAAATCATGTTAGATGAGAAACCACCACAGCATACGCCTACCGACCAGGGAAGACCACGAAAATCCCAAGGTCAGAATGGGCGGTCGATGGGAATCGAATTCGTACCTCCCGAATACGAACCTCATCACATGTTCCCGCAGAGCATCTCGCTCGGTCATAACATAAAATATGGATGACATGCAACGAAAAGTAGCAATCCAGTGTCGTAATAATAGCTCTTGTACTATCATCATGGCAATAAGAGAAGGTTTTTAGAAATTAATTGTTTATGAAGTACACCAGTTCTGCGTCGAAGTACATTAAGTTATATGTAACCAACAGGTTTTGTTTGCATCACGGCGCTGACCCTCCAGGCATGGCAAGCAAGGTCGTGGGACTTTCGCGGATTCTCACTTGCAAAGCTAATCTCTGGCTGAATACTGCTATGCAAACAAACCAATTAACCCCGAGCAGACCAACACCTAGCATTACAAAACGAGTTCACTGCTTCTAACTGTATTATGTTGCAGATAGAGTTGGCCAAGGTCGTTCCTAAGCTTTTCATGGCAGCATTGAAACAGGAAGCTGGAACAAAATGGTAAAAATAGTGTCGGTGGTACGTGCCGGAGTGTGGGAAAGCTTGTGATTGTCGGAATGCAAATAGTACTTTGTACGAGCTGAAATGCTGTGTGCAAGAAAACAGTGAGAATCGTTTGTCTAATGGTAACAAAACGCTGGATTTCGCAGTAAACAGGCTACGCGTTTGATGCTAAGAAAGGTGGGGATAGAAAGCCACAATACCGTGCATTAGTTCTCTTTTGTTTCCCTAGCTAGATGTTGCGAAACTATCGGAATAAGAGCAGTAATTGTTTTCTGCATGCAATCATTCACTTCTATAGGACCTAGAAAATAGATTTTCGACCCGCTCTACAAAAGTCTGGGTGTAACACCGAATGGGATAACTCAAACGGCAACGTCTGTGGCTCACATTCAGGAGGTCCCGAGATCGATCCGCGGCGACCGCCCACTCCGACCCATGTTCTTTTTGGGGGTTTTCCTGGGTCGTCGGCGAATGCTGAGCTTCTTTTAAACCCCGAATTTCCCGTCCCTCCATTTCATTCCATTCTTCATTTCATCCCGTTGGTCTCTTTCAGTCGGCGACTGTTTCGGTGCAGCGTGGCAGGGGAAAAGAATGCTCTTTGTGACCCTCTCCGTTCCTCGGTTTTCGGCTGGCTGCCGGGGTTCCGAACCCCCTTGAGGGGCATTGGAATCCCTTTGTGTGGGGTGGGGTCCCGGTCCACCTGTCCATCTGCCAGGGTGTGTCTATCTGGAAACTTAGAGACCCCGTCATGTTGTGCCGTCGCTCCTGGTTACGGTTGCACCGAGTCTCCTCTCGCCTCTTCCTTCTTCCCAGGGGTGCCCCCTCGTGGGCAAATGAATTTCAATCTACTCAAAAATTCTCTATTAAGTTTTCAAGTTTTGCGTCCCCTATATCTATTTCTTTTTTCTCTGAAAATAGTCCATGCGTGTGTATTAAAGGTGAGAAAATTTAAATTTTTAAATAACAGTTCGAGAAATGAATGGTTTCCAAATAACCGTTCTAAAATAACAGTCTAGTACATCCACAAGTATTTGCCATTTACGCATTACCCTATCAACAAAATACTTTGATACTGTCACTTATCCGAGTTAGGATCTTTTGCATCAAGCGTGATTCCTCATTTCATTCCAAGAATACGGGAAGACGACTTTATTTCATCCCTTTTCGCATCTGCAATATTTAAAACTTAGGTAATATATGCATAAGAACTATCGTGAAGTAAATTATTAAGACTGCTGTTGATTCCTTTAAATAAAGCGAAAAGCTCTTATATGAATACTCGCGCTCTCGTGTGGGTATTTTACATAGTTAAATGCAGCATCACAGCTCTGTATTGAAATTTGGAAGCAACAAAGCAAGGATGGTTCCAAGATTTCGTGCCATAAACATACTTGTAGTTGTTAGTTGGCCACGATATGAGTGTGCTTGGAGGTGGGCGCCTCTGATTTTTATTGACCATGCCTAACGTTTAGGCTAGGGATCAGAAGGAAATGAGAGGCAAGGCGATAGGGGAATATACATTTTCACAATGAAAACAGTACTGCATTTCCAGGTCTGAATCTTCGCTAGTAACTCGGAACTGCGGATGTTTTCTTTATTTGACTGTACTTCCGATGTCCTGTCCACTTGTTCCATAACCGTTTAGTTCCTCTTCCCACCGAATGCACTCACTCATATCGTGGTCGGCTAATTCTTGTAACGCAAGGGACTACCGTCAGAGCTTAGTTTTGGAACCTGTGAGAAACCTACTCGCATTATCGCGTTAGAGGGGAATTGTTATTTTCGAGCTGCATAACTTCACCTATGGCTATTTCCGGAACCGCTTCAAAATAAGAGCTAACATTATTCTTTTCCAACCTACAGCGTGTGCGTGTGTGTGTGTGTGTGTGTGTGTGTGTGTGTGTGTGTGTGTGAGCGCGCTCAAAAACGAAAAGCGGAATGAATACCAATTTCATAAAGAAGTCCGGAGTATTTAAAGAAACCAGTAAACATTTCCACTAAAATTCTATCATCCCAACCAAAAAAGAAGAATGGGAGAAGGAATGAAAGAAACGAAAAAGAAAGAAAGCATGTTTATGTAAAATGTTTAATTATTTTCGATTTTGTCAAATTTGCATCTTAACCTTTTCATTAAAATATCAGATGTTTACACTGGCACTGAATGAATATCTTACATTTCGAAGCTTTCGTCTTAGTCTGAAAAATTTCCTTCAATCTGCTTGGATTTTATATTACTTGGAAACCATAATAACCGGACAACAAAGTTACCGTAGAAACAAATACATACAGCACAAAAGCAAAACTAAAGTTAATTAAAGTATACAATTCGTGTACATAACAGTTTTCATAGAAAGAATAGCTTTTCCGAAATATTCGTTGTAATTTTACGTTCTCCTAAGTTCTGAAATGCGTCCTCTAACGGAACAGCTTAGAGAATGCTCCACATCCCACCCCCAAGATCTCACTAGTTATAAAAATGGGCACAATTCGAACAGTTGAACTTTGGTTTCACATCTTGCATATTACGTGTTCCCTAATTTGAAATTATATTTAGAAAAACGTTTAACATAATTTAAGTAAGTGGATAAAATTAGTTTGAATTTTCAAATACTTATACTTCGCACAAGTAGAAATTCCCTATTCATTTTTACTTTCTTTGCTTTCTCCCCTAGTAAGTAGGGGAAGTATTGCATTCCACCCAAATTTCGATACCGAGATTTCAACGGAAATACATGTTTTGAGGCCTCCTGAATCAAACAAATCTGATGTGTTACACTTTTGTGTTTCTCTACTCTTGTACAAACTATTTTTACAAACGCTTATTCTCCATATGCTTCATGTTAATCGAGATGTTAATCTTATTGCTAATTTTCTTGTAGATGCAAGGGAATATGGTAGATTTTAACCGATAGTCAAATCTGTTAATCGCTGGTTGCTATGTGGCGCATTCCATTCTCTTTGCATGTCCAGGACATAAAAAAATCTGATGTGTTACACTCACATGACTTTCTCTACTCTTGTACAAACTATTTTTACAAACACTTATTCTCCATCTACTTCATGTTAATCGAGATAAACATTTGCAGACTCTATCTTATTGCTAATTTTCTTGTATATATACTTACAAGGGCAATATAGAAATACAGTAGTCTTTAAGCATATACATATCTCTTAATAGCTGGTTGCTAGGTGCAGCACCATTCTCTTTGCCACAGATTAATACTCTTTGCATATACAAGACAAAAAAAAAATAACGAATTCTCATTTGCGAAAATAAGTATTGAAAAATGTAAGGGAATAACAAGCAATATCTCGAAAAGGTTCACTCAACAAAAAAAAATGCATTTGACATAAATTGTGTATTTTAACGCGATCTACATTTTTTGTGTAGCAACATTTTGTCTATCTCTTATGGTTTACCAGTTATGTAAAAGTCATTCAAAATAAAGAACACTTTTGGAGACATTCCCAGAAAATTCAAGATATACATTTTATTTGTCATGAAAGTATCTTAAATATATGATATTTTAATCAAAATCGTTAGAGCCATTTTTGAGAAAATTAAAATTTTCGAAAAATGTTCCATGTAAAGGATAATCTGGGGTGGGGGAATTTTCTTGAAAACCTTCGTGTCGTATCTCTGGAAGATACTGAACCTAAATACCAGGTTTGGTGTTTATCCGACTTTTGGATTCAGGGGGTCTCAAAACATGTATTTCCGGTGAAATCCGGGTATCGAATTTTTGGGTGGAATACAATACTTGCCCTACTTACTATACGTAGTAGAGAAAGTAAGGTATTTTTGAAAACATGTCCGTGTGTGTGTCTATCCGACTGTTCGTTTCTGAGTTATGCTGTTCACAGACAAACACCAAACTTGGTATTTAGGTTCAGTATCTTCCAGAGATGCGACACGAAGGTTTTCAAGAAAATTCTCAAGCCCAGATTACCCTTTACATGGAACATTTTTCGAAAATTTAATTTTCTCAAAAATGGATCTAACGATTTTGATTAAAATATCATATGCTTAAGATACTTTCATGAACAATAAAATGTATATCTCGAATTTTCTGGGAATGTCTCCAAAAGTATTCTTCATTGTGAACGACTTTTGCATAACTGGTAAATCATAAAAGATAGACAAAAATTTACTACACAAAACATGTAGATGGCGTTAAAATACACAATTTATATCATATACATTCTTTTTGTTGAGTGCACCATTTTTGAGGTATTGCTTGTTATTCCCTTAAATTTTCCAATACTTATACTTTTTCTCAAATTCGTTATTCATTTTTTTTGTCCTGGTAATGCAAAGAGAATGGAATACTCCACATAGCAACCAGCTCTTAAAATATTTGACTATCGCTTAGGCCAACCAATTCCCTTTGCCTCTACAAGAAAATTAGCAATAAGATTAACATCTCGATATCTCGATTAACACGAAGCATATGGAGAATAAGCGTTTGTAAAAATAGTTTGTACAAGAGTAGAGACAGTCATGTGAGTGTAACACATCAGATTTTTTCCCCCTGGTCATGCAAAGAGAACGGAATTTCAAAGCCATCACATAGCCAACAGCTCTTAATAGATTTGACTATCGCTTAAGCCTACTGTATTTCCCTGTTCTGCTTGTACCTGCAAGGAAATATGTAATAAAACCATTTCTACAAGCGTTTATCTCGATTACCATGAAGTAGATAAAAGAATATGCTTTTGCAAAAATAAATTCTTTAAGAATGAGTAGAGAAAGTCTTGTGAAAGTAAAACATCCGAGATTTTACCTGAAATACACGTTTTGAGATTCCCTGTAAAATAAAAAGAGCGTTTAAAAATGTGTGTAGGTGTGTGTTAAGCATAACTGAAAAACGAAAAGTCTGTTAAACACAGAATTTAACTTCGGCGTCTTCCACGAAGTTTAAAAAAATTCCCCCAACCCAAGCTGCCTTTTACATGGAAAGTTTTCAAAAATGGCTCTAAGGAGTTTCATTAAAATACAAGTATAAGATATCATTCCAAATGTAATGTATATCTTACTCGTAATTTTCTGGGCATAATCTATTCATTCTGAATGACTTTTGCACAACTGGTAAACCTAAGATATAGACAAAATGTTACTACAGAAAATTTGTAAATCTCCCTAAAGCACAAATTTATGTCATATATATCTTTTTCTGGAGTTAACCATTTCCGAAACATTCTTGTTATTGGTTTTTTCAATTTTATATACTTATTTTTTTTCTCAAATGGGAAGTCGTTATTCGAGTCTTTCTTCCTGGTTGTCATGCAAAGGCAACAAATTTCAAAACCATCACATAGCAACCAGCTCTTAAAGATTTCACTATTGTTTAAGCCGACTGTATTCCACCATTCTCCTTTTACCTAGAAAGGAATGTGTAATGAAACCATTTATACAAATATTTTTCTCGATTATAATGAAGTAGATAGAAGAATGAGCTTTTGTAAGAATATTCTGCTGAAGAATGTGTAGAGAAAGTCGTGTGAATGTAACACATCTGATAATTCTTCCTGCGTCTTTCTTTCGTTGCCAGGCAAAGAGAACCCAATCTCAAAGCCATTACATAGCGGCCCACTTTTAAAAGATGTGACTACCACTTTAGCTTAACGTATTCTTCATATACTTACAATGAAATGTGTAAATGTTTCACGAAAGATTCTCTACTCACTCTTCTACAAAGTATTCTTCCTAAATGCTTATTCTTGTATTTACTTCTTCTTAATCGAGATAAAGTCATGTAAATGCAACACATCAGTTCTTTACTTTCTCTATCGCGCACCTCGTAGGTAGAGAGCGTACCGCATTCCACCCAAAAAAAACGATACCGAGATGTCACCGAAAATACACGTTTAGAGGTCCTTGAATCCCAAAAAGCATTATTAGAGAAAAGGTCCGTGCGTACGCCTGTGAAAAGATAACTGCAAAACAAATTGTCGGATAAACACCAAACTTGGTACTTAGTTTCAATACCTTCCAAAGATGCGACACAAAGATTTTCAACAAATACCCCACTCCAAACTAGACTTTACATGAAACATTTTTCGATATTTTCGATTTTCTAAAAAATGTCTCCAAATATTTTGATTAAAATACCATACATTAAAGATATTTACATACCAAATAAAATGTATATTTTGAATTTTCTCGCAATATCCTATTACGTCTCTTTCATTCGGAAGGAATTTTGTACAGTGTAGTATAACTGGTAAACGTTAAACGATAGACGAAAAGGCACTACACAAAAATTGTATATCTCTTTAAAACACACAATTTATTTGAAATAACGTTTTTTGGTGCATTCATTTCCGAGATATCCGTTATTAATGGCCTGAAGCCTTTCTTTTCAAGTCCTGTTGATTTTCAGATGCTTCTCGTCCATGATGTCATGGGAACAGTATGGAATTTTAAGGGCAGCATATAATGTCCAGTTCTAAAACATATGACTACCGCTGCTTCCTTTGTGTCTATAACGAAATGTGTAATGCAGCTATTTCTGCAAAGGTTTATCTGGATTAAAATGAAGTAGACTGGAAAATAAATTTTCGTAAGAATAATTTGTATACCTGCTAATAAGCCACAGAGGGTAGAGAAATTCATATGAATACAAAATATCAGATTTGTATTCTTATGTATAATACTTGTACACTGCAGCTGGATGTATCAACTCGTATGCAGTTCTTGTAATCCAATTCTAATCATCTCACTACCCCGACCTGCCTGAAAAACTGGTTCCCAAGCTCGATGGATAGCAAAAGGCCATCAAGATACCATGATCTTCTTATAAAGGTGTGGTCCTCTCAGATAATATAGCAAGATCCCAAGGCGGAGCTTGCTTAAAACTCACAGTTAGATAATACACAATAGATTCTTGATTCGGCACATATGCAGACTTTAGATAAGCAAAAGGAGGAGGATTAAAAATATACTTATAGGCACTTAAATAATTCCTGTCCCTGTGCAGAAGTCGAAGTACTAGATGATCCACTGCACCTTCTTCGTATTAGATTAATGAAATTTGAGTTAACACTGTTAATCCGAGTCGAAGTATTACAAAGCGGAAAGTCAACTTTTAACTATTCCTAATATTTTTACTTTCTCTAACACCTACTTATTGAAGGTAAGAGGAAGTATTGTGTGCCATTCAAAAATTCGACGTGGAGTACATGCTTTGAGGACCAGGCGAGGTGGCGCCGTGGTAGGGCGTGCCACGCAATCGGGAGCTCCAGGGTTCAATCCCCGGCGACCACCACTAGAACCCTTGGGTTTTTTTGTGGTTTCCTTGGGTCGGCAAGCGAATGCTAGGGTGGTTTATCTTCTACCACGCCTTTCTTGCCCCTCATTTCCTGCTCCCATCATATTTCTTCTCATTTGTTTCAGGGTTGTAAAATCAGCGACTGTTTTCGGTGCGCTGCGGCTGAGCGGTGATGATGAGATGGGGTTTAAGGGCGCTAAACATCTAAGGTTATCAGCGCCCTTACAAAGTATAAAATTAAAATCCCAAAACTAAATACGCGACACAAACCCGCTTAGTCGAATACACTAAAAAACAAAACAGCAAATTCTAAAAACCACCACACTAAAAACATGGTCAATAAAAGAGTAAAAAGACATGTCAAGAACTGTAGATCGCAAGGGACAAGAGCGCCGCCGGGGAGAGGAGCCCCCATTAAAACGGACAATATATAATCACAACAATAAAAGAAGCACAGCGCATCAAATGCGCAGACTAAAACCACTGTCACTTATAAAACGTAAAAGACATTCTACAGCATGCGCGTCGTCTGCCAAAACGTTGGCCATGCCAAGAGGCAGAGACAAACGAACGCGCAAATGAGCTAAAATCTGACACTCTGCTAAGATCTGACGAAGCGTTAAGGGCGCATCACACTGCTCACAGAGCGGTGCGGGACACCACTGAGCAGGTGCTTATGCTAAAGAGGCAATGACCGATACGTAAACGAGCTAAAATTACCTCTTCCCTACGAGAAGAACGAGAAGAGGTACCCCAGATTAACGGGAGAGGTTTAACCTCCCGCAACTTGTTCCCCCGGAGGGCCATCCACTCATCGCGCCAAAGCGAGAGGATGTGGTGACATAAAATAACACACAAATCTGAGGAGGGACCAATAGAGGTAAAGCATCTGGGTGATAAAATTGCCAATTTGGCGATGACGAGGATGATATGGGAGTTAAGGGCGCTAAACAGCTAAGGGCTCGATTAACGGCTGTCACATTTTGATCAGAAAATATCGAAGGTCCTCAGCGCCCTTACAAAGAGTAAAATTTAAAATCCAAAAACTACAATACGGGATAGAAGCCGGATAGACAAAAACATTAAAAAAACAAACCAAAAAATTCTAACACCAGCACATTAAATGATGATGATGATGATGAGATGCGGTTTAAGGGCGCTAAACTACTAACGTCATCAGCGCCCTTACAATGTATAAACTATAAAGTCAAAATATAAAATAACCGCATAATTAAAAACGGGACACAAACCCGCTGTGTCCAAAAGCTAAAAACAACAAGACAACAATCGCAAAACTAACAGACTAAAAGCATAAGCAATAAAAGATTAAAACGTGTCAAGAACTGTAGAATGCGAGGGACATGAGCGCCATATATCCACTGGGGAGTAGAGTCTCTATTAAAACATACAGAATAAAATAACAAGGCTAAAGTTCGCTCAACGCATCAAATGCGCAGATTAAAATCACTGTCACTAATAAAACGTAAAACACATTCTACAATACGCGCGTAGTCTGCCAAAACGTTGGCTATGCCAACTGGCAAACCAACACGAACGCGCAATGGAGCTAAAACCTGACACTCTTCTAAAATGTAACGCACCGTTAAGGGCGCATCACACCGCCCACAGAGTGGTGCGCGGTCACCACTCAGCAAATACTTATGACTAAAAATGCAATGTCCGATACGAAGGCGTGTTAAAATTACCTCTTCCCGACCAGAAGCACGGGAAGAGGTAGCCCAGACTAACGGGAGAGGTTTAACCCCCCGCACCTTGTTCCCCCGGGGGGCCGTCCACTCATCGCTCCAAAACGAGAGGATGCGCCGACGTAAAACAATAAACAAATCTGACGAGGGAACAACAGAGGTAAAACTTCTGGGTGATAATATCGCCGATTTGGCACCGGCGTCGGCAGACTCATTACCTGAGATGCCCACATGCTCTGGAATCCACATGAAGGAGACGCTGATGCCAGAGACACCAAGCGAGTGGAGCAGGTCATGTATGCGCTGTACGAGTGGGTGGTAATGGTACAGCGCGTTAATACTCTGAAGGGCACTCAGAGAGCCCGTACAAATAACACAGTGTCGCAAGCCGTGCCGCTGAATGTATAAAACAGATTGATAAATGCTAAAAAGTTCGACGGTAAAAATTGAACATTGTCCAGGTAAACGAAACGTAAAACTACATTGACCAAAAACAAAGGCACATCCAACTCCAGCATCAGTCTTAGATAAATCGGTAAAAATAAAATGAAAATCCCGGAATTGCGCCCGGACTTCTAAAAAAGCCGATCTAAAGACTGAAGAAAGGGTCTTAGTCTTCGGCATCCACGTTAGCCCAAGGTGGATGTGGGCCTCAGCGCGCAACCATGGAGGAAAACGCGTTTCCCCCCTTGGAAGGGCCGGCGCTGGCGTAACGTCCAAATGCCGAAGAAGCTGACGAAATCTAACCCCAGGAGGGAACAATGCAGAGGAGCTAACTAAATATTGCCGATCAAGCGAATCCTCGTAAAATGCCGCGAAGGACGGGTGGTCAGGCAAGCTGGAGAGTCGACAGGCATAGCTACACAAGAGTATCTCACGCCTGGAGGACAGTGGAGGCTCTGAGGCTTCAGCGTAAAGACTGGGCACGGGGCTAGTTGGAAAGGCCCCTGTAGGGACTCTAATACCACGATGATGAATGGGATTCAAACGACGTAACACAGATGAACGTGCCGATGAAAAGACAATACACCCGTAATCAAGTTTGGATCGGACCAAAGAGCGATATAGATGCAGAAGGACGGTCCGATCAGCTCCCCAGGATGTGCCACTTAAAACACGTAAACGATTAAGAGAACGGCCACACTTTGCTTTTAAAAAGGAAATGTACGAAGTCCAACACAACTTTCTATCAAAGATCAACCCCAAAAATTTCGCCTCGTCTGCAAACGGGAGCATCCCCGGCCCTAGATGGAGAGAGGGCGGAGGGAAATATTTCCGGCGCCAGAAGTTGATGCAGACGGATTTCTCGGCGGAGAAATTAAAGCCGTTGGCGATACTCCAGGCGTAGAGACGGTCGATACAGCTCTGGAGACGGCGTTCGAGTAGACAGGTCCGCCGTGAACTGCAATAAATGGCAAAATCGTCAACAAAAAGGGACGATGACATGCCAGGTGGAATACAATCAACAATGGGCTTGATAGCAATCGCAAAAAGTGTGACACTGAGTACAGAGCCCTGCGGTACTCCGTTCTCTTGAATAAAATGACCAGATAAAACCGAGCCCACACGTACACGAGAAACGCGGTCCGTCATGAACTCCCGAAAAAATATGGGAAGACCACCGCGGATATTCCATGCGTGAAGTGTACGTAAAATGCCGCCCCTCCAACAAGTGTCATAACCTTTCCCCAGGTCAAAAAACACAGCCACGGTTTGACACTTTCTCAGAAATCCATTCATAACATGCGTCGACAGGGACACCAGATGGTCGACGGTAGAGCGATAGCGACGAATTCCGCACTGAGCGTTCGCTAGTAGTTTCTGAGACTCAAGCCACCATGTCAACCGCCCGTTGATCATGCGCTCCATCACCTTGCAAATGCAACTGGTGAGGGAGATAGGGCGGTAGCTGGAAGGTAGTTGGCGATCATTCTCAGGCTTAAGTATAGGGACAATGGTGGCTTCTCGCCAAACGGAAGGAAAAATGCCGTCTTGCCAAATACGGTTATAGACCTGTAAGAGAAAGAGTTTACTGTCAGCTGAAAGGTTCTTTAACATCAGGACATGAATGCCGTCCTGGCCAGGAGCGGAGTGCCTAGAGTAATGAAGAGCGTGCTCCAGCTCCCTCATTGTGAAAAGTTCATTATAACACTCAATATTAGCAGACCGAAAATTAAAGGTGTCGGAATCCAGCCGCTGTTTGATAGAGCGAAAGCCGGCGGAATAATGGTCTGAACTGGACACCGCCTCAATGGCAGCACCCAGAGTGTTAGCGATGGCAGCCGGATCCACTATAGTGGTATTGGAAACCTGAAGGCCAGAAACAGTATAATGCGACACTTTACCTGTGAAGCGACGAAGTTTTGCCCAAACAACAGATCAAGGCGTAAAGCGATTAAAAGACTCGACAAAACGAGTCCACGACGCCTTCTTGCTATCCTGAATAATGCGACGAGCCCTGGCGCGCGATTGTTTGAAAGTCACCAAATTATCAAGTTAGGGTGTCGCCGAAACACCCTAAGTGCAGTCCTACGGGCACGAACGGCGTCCCGACAATCCTCCTTCCACCATGGAACAGGTGGCAGCCGAGGTTGAGAGGATGAACGGGGTATTGCGCGTTCGGCGGCAGAGAAAATCGTAGACGTAAGGTGCTGCACTAGTTGGTTAATGTCGGCGAAGGGCTGAGCGTAAAAATGCACGAGGCTGGAATACAAGCTCCAGTCGGCTTTTGAGAATATCCAGGTAGGTACTCTGAAATGCTGTACGTGGTGCGACAGAAGAGAAACGATGCAGGGATAATGGTCGCTGGAGTAGGTGTCAGCGACGACGTTCCACTGAGGACGACCAGCAAGCTGTAGTGAGCAAATGGCAAGGTCCAGGTGAGAGAATGTACCAGAAGGATCAGAAATAAAAGTAGGTGCACCTGTATTGAGGATGGAAAGATTGAACTGGTAAAAAATGTCGGAAAGAAGAGTTCCCCTCGCACAAGCCCTTGGCGAACCCCACAGTGGGTGATTGGCATTAAAATCTCCCAACAGAAGAAATGGTGTTGGGAGAGCGGACAGGAGAGCTCAAATGTCCGCGGGAGCGAGGGAAGACGATGGGGGTGAATACACAGAGCAAACAGAAAAAAAGCCGGGTAAGTGAAGGCGAACGGCAACAGCTTGCAAGTCGGATGTAAGTGTGACAGGTTTAAAATGAACGTCCTTACGCACTAACAACATGACACCTCCATGAGCAGGAGAACCCTCCTCCGGTTCAAGGTCGTAGCGAACCGGAGTATATTCTCGGAGATCAAAAGGATCGTGAGGGCGAAGCTTAGTCTCCTGCAAACACACGACGATAGGCGAATGGGAACGCAATAAAAGTTGCAGTTTCGCAAGATTGCGATCGTACACCACGTACATTCCAGGTCAGTTTGACCTTCCGCGATTCGCGTATAGACTAAGTAATAACCAGATGTCGATGGCGCTGTCTCTGTTACTAACACTTTTCGGCGCTTATTCGAAATAATGGAGAAAGGGGGCACCATAGCGAAATAAATCCTCCACCATTGCAACGGTCTCCGATACGGGCTCTGACTTCCCGGGCGTTACCCCGGCTTGGGTGAGTGGCCTATCTATACCTATCTCACCCTAGGGTCACACCTCCCAGAACCTAGACAGAGGGACCCAATCGACGTCAGAAGTTAGCAGCTCATGCAATGGCCCTCCGCGGGACTGCAGTTGTACAGCGGATACGAACACATAACCTACATGACGACCTCGGGTGGTGGGGATGACGCCATTACCCACTCACCCAGCTGCGCACCGAGTGCGCGGGTATCCGTCAGGCTGTGTCCACGGAGGATTAAAATAAAAAGATAAAAGAAACTAAAAATCTGTGGGCGCTTCGCACGCAAGGTAGGCCGGCGAAGAAGGAAAAGGTATGTGTAAATGAATGCGCGTGGGGCGAAATGTGCATAAAGAGAATAGAAGAAAGAAACGATGGCGAGGGGCGACATGGAATGAAATGTACATCACGCACGAGAGCCTACCTTGAGTCCCCCGGTCACGAGAACGAACCCACCTCGACCGGGCGGGAATGAAACGATGAAGATGGCGATGAGAGGCTCGGGAACCCCCGGGTACGCGAACACCCGTACTCACATAAGGTGAGCCCCTGGGGGGAATGCCAGGTGGAATACAATCAACAATGGGGTTGATACCAATTGCAAAAAGTGTGACACTGAGTACAGAGCCCTGCGGTACTCCGTTCTCTTGAATAAAACGTCTATATAAAACAGAGCCCACACGTACACGAAGGACGCGGTCCGTCATAAATTCTCTAAGAAATATGGGAAGACGACCACGGATATTCCTTGCGTGAAGTGTACGTAAAATTTTGCCCCTCCAACAAGTGTCATAAGCTTTCTCCAGTTCACAAAATACAGTCACTATTTGACAATTTCTCAGAAATCCCTTCATACTATGCATCGACAGAGACACCAGATGGTCGACGGTAGAGCGATGGCGACGAAATGCACAATGAGCGTTCGCCAGAAGATTCTGAGACGCATGCCACCATGTCGAACGCCCGTTGATGATGAGCTCCATCACCTTGCAAACGCAACTGGTGAGGGAGATAGGGCGGTAGCTGGAAGGTAGTTGGCGATCCTTACCAGGCTTAAGTATAGGGACAATGGTTGCTTCGCACCAAACGCAAGAAAAAAGGCCGTCCTGCCAAATACGATTCTAGACCCGTAAGAGAAAGCGCTTCCTTTCAGCTGAAAGGTTCTATAACAGCAGAACATGAATGCCATCCGGACCAGGAGAGGAGGGCCTAGAGCAATGAAGAGCGTGCTCCAGCTCCCTCATTGTAAAAAAGGGCATTATAACATTCCGTATTAGCAGACCGAAAATTATAGGTTGCGGAATCCAGCCCGTCTTTGATAGGGGAAAGCCGGCGGAATAATGGTCTGAACTGGAAACAGCCTCAAAGGCAGCACCCAGAGTGTTAGCGATGGCAGCTGGATCCAATATGGTGGCATTGGAAACCTGAAGGTCAGAAACAGTACAATGCGACACTTTACCTGTGAAGCGACGAAGTTTATCCCAAACAGATGAAGCCGTAAAGCGATTAAAGGATTCGACAAAACGAGTCTACGACGCCTTCTTGCTATCCTGAATAATGGGACGAGCCCTGGCGCGCGATTGCTTAAAAGTCACAAATTATCAAGTGTAGGGTGTCGCCGAAACACCCTAAGTGCAGTTCTACGGGCACGAACGGCGTCCCGGCGATCCTCGTTTCACCACGGAACAGGCGGTCGCCCACGTTGAGAGGATGAACGGGGAATTGCTCGTTCGGCGGTAGAGAAAATCGTAGACGTAAGGTGCGGCACTAGTTGGTTAATGTCGGTGAATGGCTGTTCGTCAAAATATACGAGGCTGGACTACAAGTTTCAGTGGGTTTTGTGAATATCCAGGTAGGTACTCTGGAATGCTGTACGTGGTGTGACAGAAGAGAAACGATGCAGGGGTAATGGCCGCTGGAGTAGGTGTCAGCGACGACGTTCCACCAGACGACTAGCAAGCTGGAGTGAGTAAACGGCAAGGTCCAAGTGAGAAAATGTACCGGAAGAATCAGAAAGAAACGTAGACTCGCCTGTATTGAGAATAGAGAGATTGAGCTGATCAAAAATGTCAGAAAGAAGAGTTACCCTCACACAAGCACTTGGCGAACCCCACAGGGGGTGATGGGCATTAAAATCTCCCAACCGAAGAAATGGTGTTGGGAGAGCGGACAGGAGAACTCGAATGTCCGCGGGAGCAAGGGGAGACGATGGAGGTGATTACACAGAGCAAACAGAAAAGAAAAAACCGGAAAACTGCAGTCTAATGGCAACAGCTTGCAAGTCGGACGTAAGAGTGAGACGTTGAAAACGAACGTCGTTACGCACTAACAACATGACACCTTCATGTGCAGGAGTACCCTCCTCCGGTTCAAAATCGTACCGAACCGGAGTATATCCTCGGAGATCAAAAGGATTGTGAGGGCGAAGCTTAGTCTTCGGCAAACACACGACCATAGGCGAATGGGAACGCAATAAAAGTTGCAGTTCCGCCCTATGCGATCGAACACCACGTACATTCCAGGTCAGGATAGCAATTAAGAAAAAGGGGATAAACTATCTACTTAGAAGGGCGTATTAAAATTACCTTTTGTTCAACCTTTGGTCTCGGGCCTTTGGTATGCAGTTGGTCAGACTCCATAGCCTCAACGAAGGGAGGGCCCACGCGCTCAGAGCCAGAAACCGATTCAAGCGCCGAGAATCGGTTCTGGGTGGCGATGGGTGAGGGGTGCCGCTGAGCGCGGGTTGTCCCAGGAGCTTCCTGGGACTCCGATCTCCGAGGAGAAGGTGAACTCTGCTTACTGTGAACACGCGGAGGGTCTTTTAGAAAGTCTTCTCTTCTAAATTTCTGCTTCGGCTTTTTCTCTGTGGCTTGTGACTTCATAGATTTTCGACCAGGTTTAGAGGGCTTGGTAACAGTAGCTGAAATGGACGGCCGGATGGTAGTGGCGGTCAAGGCAGTCATGGTCCAAGTTTGAGTCCCAGCATCCTTCCGGTGTACTGACGAGGCAACAACAGAACTGAATGTTCCCGATCGCAGGAGCGAAGGTTGGCGCGCATGGTAACCTCCGGGGTTCGACGAAGGAGAGTTTCTCCTTTACCCGGATCTCCTGGATCGCCAAATGAAGCAGAATGTGACCCTTTGTAATTGACGCAGACGGGGGCTGTTGAACAGGCACCTTCGTGTGCGGGCTGGCTGCATGTTGCACAATGTTAACGGCACTCTTACATGAGACTTGCGTATGTCCAAAACGTTGGCGTTTAAAACAACGCAGAGGTCTAGGAATATAAGGCTCACAGAAATCCGTTCTTACCCTGCGGAAATGCTCGTGGGCAGATCGACGCCATCAAATGTTAGAAACAGGGTACGAGTGGGTAATAATACGCCGTCGCGTTTGGCCTGCACTCGATGCACTGCTGTCACCTTTTGATCGGATAGATATTCGACTAGGTCCTCGTCCGATATACCATCGAGGCTATGCGTGGTCACGTGGATGGGATAACCGTGGAGAAGCGTAGCGCGCAACAAGGTCTTACTTTGCTGATCGGACTTAGTTTGTGCCAATAAGGAACCATACCGTAGAGGAGTGCTGGACTGAACCGCACCAGCAATTGCATCAATGCCCTTCAGAATTATAAAAGGGTTCACCTTCTCAAAGCTTAGTCCTTCTTCTGTTCTTGAAATTAGCAAGTAACAACCAGGTGTCGGCGGTGTTACTTCCGTTACAATAACTTTACGGCGCTTGTTGGAAATAATGGAGAAAGGGGGCTCAATAGCGAAATAAATCCTCCACCATTGCAACCGTCTCCGACCTCGGGCTCTGACTTCCCGCGCGTTACCCCGGCTTGGGTGAGTGGCCTATCTATACCAGACTCACTCCAGGGTCACACCTCCCAGAACCTAGATAGAGGGACCCAATCGCCGTCAGAAGTCAGCAGCTCATGCAATGGCCCCCCCGCGGGACTGCAGTTGAACAGCGGATACGAACACAAACCCTACATGACGACCCCGGGTGGTGGGGATGACGCCATTACCCACTCACCCAGCTGCGCACTCTGTACGCGGGTATCCGTCAGGCTGTGTCCACGGAGGATTAAAAGAAAAGATAAAATAAATAAAACTGTGTGGGCGTTTCGCACGCAAGATAGGCCGGCGAGGAAGAAAAAGAGATGTGCGAATATCGTGGTGCGAAATGGCCGGAATGTTACAAGGAAGAAAGAAACGATGGCGAGGTGCGTTATGAATGTAATGCAAAGAACGCACGAGAGCCTACCTTGTGTCACCCGGTCACGAGAACGAACCCACCTCGACCGGACGGGGATGAATATGGCGATGAGTGGCACGGGAAACCCCGGGTACGCCAACACCCGTACTAACATAAGGTGAGCCCCTGGGAGGACCCCGGGCTCTGACTTCCCGGACGTTACCCCGACTTTTGTGAGTGACCTATCTATGCCTAGTTTACCCCAGGGTAACACCTTCCAGAACATAGACAGAGGGACCCAATCACCGTCAGAAGTCAGCAGCTCATGCAATGGCCCCCCGCGGGACTGCAGTTGAACAGCGGATACGAACACAAACCCTACATGACGACCCCGGATGGTGGGGATGACGCCATTACCCACTTACCCAGCTGCGCACCCTGTACGCGGGTATCCGTCAGGCTGTGTCCACGGAGGATTAAAATAAAAGGTTAAAAGGAACTAAAAGTGTGTGGACATTTCGCACGTAAGGTAGGCCGGCGAAGAAGGAAAAGAGATGTGTAAATGAATGGACGTGGTGCAAAATCTGCATAAAAAGAAGAGAGAATAAAGAAACGATTGCGAGGGCGTCATGGAATGTAATGCACAGAAGGCACGAGAGCCTACCTTGAGTCTCCTGGTCACGAGAACGAACCCACCTCGACCGGACGGTGATGAAGCGATGAAGATGGCGATGAGTGGCTCGGGAACCCCCGGGTACGCCAACACCCATTTTCACATAAGGTGAGCCCCTGGGGGAATGATGGCGATGAGAGGCTCGGGCACCCCGTGTACGCTAACCCCGTACTCACATAAGTTGAGCCCCTGGGGGTGAGTGGTCCTGAGACGACGAAACTTCTCCAAAAAAGAAGTACAGAAAAATTGTTAGGCACGGAGATTAGATATGATGAAATGTCATTTCTTCGTTTATTGCAATGAGAATTTTGCATCGAAATGCAGAAATCCAGGATGTGAATCAAGATCTAGAGTGAAATGTTCTAAGGGTGGCAGGTATTTATGTGTAATGAAAAATAATTTCTTTAAAATATCATACAAAATGAACCATTGGTACAATGTTTATATATCATCTACTTTGTGTATTAATAATATAATAAACAAATAAATGTGGCCATAGACTTAAAAAAGTTGCATTCATTTGTAATTCTTACTTTCTTAATATCAAAATCCCTACGAAAACCTAGGTTAGGAAAATGCTATCCTTGACCCCAAGGTGCACAATGTGTACCGTCTATTACAAGATACCCTTAATTTCAAAAAGGTAATTTGATTATTTTTCTGTTATTTAGTAATGCAGTAACTTTATTTGATCAAATGTTTCTAAATTACATCAATATTTTAAACTCGAGACTCAAGATGCTAATGGTCAGCACTATGGACTCTGCATCATACAGCCCTGATCTAGAATCTTGTGATTTCTCATTGTTTCCTAAAATTAAAGATCTAATGCTTGATATCACTTTTTCGTCATCAGATGAAGCAGTGGAACATTATAAAAACCTGGTTTCTGAAGTGCCTCAGTAAGAGTGGCATCAATGTTTTAAGAACTGTTTTCATCGAATGCAAAAATGTACTGATGTTAAATAGGAATATTTTGAAAAACTACAAAATCATTATATTCTTAAAACTAATCCTTGTTTGATTTTCTAAAACTGTTCGCCCTCGTACTACCATCTCGATATTTGAAGGTGGCTTTTGGCCAAAGTTTGATACGTGGATATCCGTAATTACTTCTTTGCTAGAATCTATCTCAATTTCAAGACGTTCATTTCTTTTTGTTTTACGTCACTGATAATAGCAATTGATGCAACAAGTGGATAATCTTGAAGATTATGGCAGGAGTCAGTGCTCGTCGTACTCACTGTTATTCGTGTAACAATTTTCACGGTATCATATTAAGATTATCCACGAGTTGGATACAACATTTTATGCAATCTTAGCATTATAAATCGAATGCATAGTTGCAGAATCTTGGGAAAAGAGAATCCCCATGCTGTGTTTGAACACGAACGTCATTCGACCAAAATTAATGTCTCGTGTGGCTTAGTAAACAATCTTATGTGTTACACTCACATGACTTTCTCTACTCTTGTACAAACTATTTTTACAAACGCTTATTCTCCTTATGCTTCATGCTAATCAAGATATGGAGATGTTACTCTTATTGGTAATTTTGTTGTAGATGCAAGGGGAATTGGTAGGCTTTAAGCGATAGTCAAATATTTTAAGAGTTGGTTGCTATTTCAAGTATTCCATTCTCTTTGCATTACCAGGACAAAAAAAGAGAACAACGAATTCCCATTTGAGAAAAAGTACAAGAATTGGAAAATTTAAGGGAATAGCAAGCAATATTTCGAAAATGGTTCACCCAACGACAAAAATGTATGTGACATAAATTGTGTATTTTGACGCGATCTAGATTTTTTGTGTAGTAAAATTTTGCCTATCTCTTATGGTTTACCAGTTATGCAAAAGTCGATCACAATGAAAAATACTTTTGGAGACATTCCCAGAAAATTCAAGATAAACATTTTATTTGCCATGATAGTATCTTAAATATATTATAGTTTAATCAAAATCGTTAGAGCCAATTTGGAGAAAATTAAAATTTTCCAAAAATGTTCCATGTAAAGGGTAATCTGGGGTGGGGGATTTTCTTGAAAACCTTCGCGTCGCATCTCTGGAAGAATCTGAACCTAAATACCAAGTTTGGTGTTTATCCGATTGTTCGTTTCTGAGTTATGCACAGACACACACACACGGACATGTTTCCAAAAATACGTTTTTGTAATCAGGAAGCCTCAAAACATGTATTTCCGGTGAAATCTCGGTATCGAATTTTTGGGTGGAATGCAATACTTCTACTTACTATCTATACGTAGTAGAGAAAGTAAAAATGGATAATAAACCCCTGCTTCTTCGCTGAACCTACAGTGATGCCATAACCTATCTAGACATGCTCGAGTTTTTGTTGTTGTGCCACTGCTTTCTGCTGGAAGCGTTTTTTTTACAAGAGGGCGCTCCTCCTCGCATAGTATGCTAGGTACGCAGCTTTCCTAATTCAAACTTTCCGAGACAATGAATCGGCAGAGGATCCGAGACTACAGTTTGGCGGTCTAGGCCACGAGATCTAACACCCTTATATTTTTTCTTATGAGGATTCGTAAACTATGAAGTGCATATAACACCAGTGCTGACTTCGACGATTTAATGTATAGAACCCAGAATCCGCCTTGCGATTGAAAATGTTACTACTGATATGCTGAGAAATGTTCGACTAAAGGTTGACAATAGGCTTGACAACTGCCGTGCTATGGATATAGTCATGAAATCTGTTAGAAATTAAATTGCAATTCTTGATTTAACAGAAAGTGTTAAGTTTCAATTCAATAAACTTCTTATTGAATAGCTATAGCCCTTTATTTTATTTGTGGTTGAAGCGGGACAACGCTGACATCTACCCTCAATAAGTTGAGCGCACGACCCTTAATATAGCGATGTGGTCTGGCTAAAACATGCTCCCACAAAACAGAGAACGTTAAGTATCTTCCTGCAAAAAATTAGTGATCCCTTGCTTTTCTTTCCCACAAGGAGTAAAGTCATAGGGAACACCAAAATATAGGGGTTCCTTCCGCTAGTAAGACAGCCTTACCTTACAGATTTCTGGAATACTTTATTAAATAAATTTAGAGCTATGCTCTTTAGATTTGTACAGATTGTTTTTCAAGCTTTCGTTTATAATCATATGAATCAGTTGTTTTAAAAAAGCCTTACTTTTTAAAAGCATTTCTAAAATAAAATTACATATTTTCAAAAAGATATTCAACATTATCTTTTTAAAAGAATAAATTATTTTGTATTAAGTCAATTCCATTCATAGCGTCATTTATTTGGATGATATTAATAAGTAGTAAAAATTTCAGGCACATTAGTGCTATAAATGCGTACGCGAATTTAAAAAATTATTAAACTAAGAAAAACAAGTTTTTAAACATTTTATTAAAAAATTCCCGCTCACTTATTTAGAACAGTCCAGGACCTATAATCAGAGTTTTCACTGTCTTCTTTGATTCTCTTGTGGTTAATCGTGAGTTCAAAAATTTGTCTTCAGTTTAGGAAATATAAATACATGAAAGAAAGTGTGTAGAAAGGGGCGTGTCTTCCATGAACGTAACTGGTATAAATATGCAAAGTAAGTATCTTATACACTTAAATGAACATTTTGACATGTTCTTGTTGTACATATTTTGATTATAAAAAAAATTGTAAAGCTCATTCTTTTATTGTCAAACTGCGTTTAGCAGTTTAGGTTTATTGTCAAGGTAATTTCAAAAATACCTACTAATACGGCTAGGGTTAGTAATTTTTCAAGATATGTTATAGCTTACAGGGTATACAAGGGAGGGGGACACCTCGCGCACTGCGACCCAGGTGAGATCCATTGCGGCTACCACCCCAAGGAAGAAAGGATGAAGTGAAGGCTACAGGCCACGGGCAGACAGGGCACACAGGCGCGCGGAAATCCCTAACAGTTCCTAGCCCAAAGATACGTCCCACTACTGAAGCTGTGCAGAGAGGGCAATGAACGACCCGTCCAACAAGACAGCCCTGTAGTGTCCACGGGGTATGCTCTTTCCTTGGAGCAAACATCCACCCCATCGTTACGGCACCGCCTTGCGCCACGAAACTTAGAAGCACCCTGAAACTTCAGAAGGAAATAAGGTAAAGGAAATCTTGGTAGATGAGAAACCACCCCAGCATTCGTCCACCGACTAGGAAACATCACGATAAACCGAAGGTCAGAGTGGACGGACGACAGGAATCGAGCTCGCGACTTCCCGAATGCGAGCCTCACACGTTACCGCGGAGCCATCTCACTGGTTTCAAGGTATCGTAGATATGCGAGAATGAATGCTCATTTGTGCTTACAACGTATCGTTGATGTACACAAGCAAAAGAGAAAAAAAAATGCCAATGCATTGCAGATTTCAGCAAAAGTACCAGCTGTGTGAAAGTTGGAATAACTCCATCTTAAGAAGCCAGGTTAAACGTTAGAAAGAGAAAGGATTATTTTTCTCCTACTTCTAAACATTCCAAAGCAACAGTACCTTGTTTTTTTCTCTCTCAACAGTTTGTGCGATCAAGGCAGGCCAAGGGGAATTGATAAGTCGCGACGCCAATCGACAGTAAAAAGTACTTTCTTTAGCCATTATGTTCGCTGGCCAAGGAAAGTTCTTGTATTCGACCACGCCTTAGTCCAGCAAAGCTTCTTTTTATGGTAATTACATACAGAAGAACCGATTAGCATGAGGAAGATTAAGCCAAAAACGTGACGCAGATAACACACGGGAAAGTCAATCGGAACAACTGTTTTTCTTACTTAATCTCTCAAACGTGCACACAATATCTCATAGCGTCCGATAACCATCTTGTACTGTAGTACCTAGGCAAGGTTTAAGAGCATAGGAAGTATTATGGATGAATTAAATTTAACATTTTCAACCCCTTATGTAAACATTTTACTATTTGACCAATCCGAACAAAACTGTCTGTATACACTTACGCTTTAGTACAAGTACAAATTACAGACTACTTAAGACTTAAAAAAAACCACCCTTATACTTATTTTCAACCCCTAAATACCGATGCAATGTCGGGTAAGACAGCTAGTGTTCTCATAAAACGCAAAACACCTTTGAAGACAAGTAATATAATGCTTAGCTTTTGCTACCTGGACACGATCAACTAATCGCGGAATTTCGTAACTATAGTAGATACTTATAAATGTGGAGCAGATGAAGATATACCCTACAAATCACTATATAGTAACAATGTCATTCATTTTGTTGTTGTATGTAGATTGCACTGCAAGTTACCAAAATGGTCGATTGCTCTACATCTCTTCGGGTAATCTGTGCTCTTAAATTGAGAAAAAACAAGTGTGCGAATTACCACCTGAATGTTGCTGTCATTGCGTTTGTCAGCGGAAGTGTAAGCTGGCCCCATGGATACCAGGCTTCCGGAAAATCCAGGACATGCCCTACATTTTTACCTTCTGTCTGACATCCAGGGAGAATTTCTGAAAAATCTGGAATGTCTTATATTTTAAGGAATGTAAATATTCATTAGTTCAAAATTAATTAGCAACTCGAGAAAGATTTGAAAAGTATTTCTTTAAAGAAGTACAATTACTTTCCTGCACACAACCTACAGAGGTCCCCCCATTGACATCAGACAGTGGACACACGAAAGAACCAGACTATTGATTGACTCAGTATGTTTTAATGAAATATAGGTATTTAAATTGTTTAGAACTCATGATTATACATCGAAGCCAGATGTTTTGTATAAAATATGTTCTTCACACAAGTATAATCGTTAAAGTTCTTTGACAGCTGCTGTTACTCTCATTATTATATAACTACTTAAGAAACCATAAAACTTGTGTATGCATGTTTGAGTAGTAATTAAGCTTTGGAGTTTAATTTTTCTACAATTAACAGTTTTCAATAATGTACTACATTTTCTGAACGTCCTACATTTTAGACCACTAATGTCCTACTTTCATTAAAAGAATCTGGTAATCATATGCTTGGTAAATCATGGTATGGTTGATTTTGTGACGTGTAACAATATAAGTCTAAACATTTGAAATGAGCAGTTGATATAATGCAAATGTTCTACCTCAAGAAAAGTCTATTGTGAACCGGTATGAAGCTTAGTAAAAACGATACTGCAATTCTGAAAAGTGGAATTTATTGACATGTGTAGGATATGACTTATGTGAAGTTTGTTTCTTTTATTTCCTTGTTATAATTCTATAGAATATAAAAAGGGACGACCAATCTGTTTCGGAAAGCCAGTCCTCTAAACAAGGAAAATTTTTTGCATGCAAAGGACACGCTTTGCTAGCTGTTTCATGTTTTCAGCGCTCAAACGGAAATGCGAACCAATGGGTGTTCATTACTTTCAGCTGAATGGGAAGGCGGGTATGGCTATAACAGAGTAAACAAGATCGCATACACAAAGCATTATATTCTAGGTTCGCAAAATTTTCTCTCTTGTATTCTGACGTTTATTGGACATTTTAGGAAACAATGCCAAAGGCCTGCACTTTCAGCGGTCTCCCCATATAAACTAGTCTTAAATTTGAAGCGATTTCAAACAAATTGTATCCATGAACATTCCCTTAGCATTTATTGGCATTCACTATTTTCTCATCATTTAAAAAATACCAACGTAATAATAGTAAGTCGTTTCATCATATGCATCGTGTGCAGTTGGCATTTTGCAAGCATACCTACATGTGAGGGATTTTACTGTTACATTGTGAATCACAAGATGTGATTCCAAAGGTTTTATTTACTTTTAATAGTTGTTAGTTTCAGCATCTCAAGGTTCGCTCAGTCAAACGAGGTGTTTTTGGGTGCATGCCGATGGCCCTGAGATGATTTTTTTAAGTCTCAATTATGCCAATAAATTTAAAATATGAAGCGCAATTATTACCTTCAGCCATGTGGAGGAAATATGCTTAAACCATTTAAGGCTTGCTAAGGGACAATAAAATATACAACTCCTGTAAGAAATCGAACCACGGTCTTCCGAGTAGCGAAGCTCGGCTATATACTCTATATAGATAAATTGTCAGATTTTTACAGGCTCTATAACTACTCTTAATATTGTACCGATTTCAACTAAATTTTGAGATGTGTAGACAAATTTTGTTCAGACTTTAGACAGTATATGATATGTGTGAGGAATAAATTGAATTAATTACCTCCAGTATGACCACGTTTGAATTTACCATACTAGCCTCCAAGGTCGCGGGTTCAAGCCCGGCGGGGGGCGATGGATTTTCTCGGGCATAAAAATCCTTAGCATAGCTTCCTTCGGAAGGGAAGTAAAGCCGGTGGTCCTCTGTCGTAGATTTATCGCATGTAAAAGAACCTCAAGCCTGATAAAGAGGCATCTAGCAAAATTACCGGTCTTTACGCCCAATATAGAAAGGGACGCTAAGGACCACAGCAGTTAAAGAGCGTCCATAAATAAAACTCAATTTAATTTAATTGATGTTTGATAGCCTTGTGAATGGATTATATTTCTTAATATTTGCTTAATTTTATGTTTGTTATTAGTTAACGTGTACTTTTAATTATTTATATGTACCTACACGTTTGTTTTCTTAGTTGCTTTATTTGCATAGCTCCCTTTAACTTCCGTGGTCTTGAGAAACAAATTGGTCATATTGCTTGAACTGTATGTTTTATTAAGGTTAGTTCTAATGTTTTTACTATTAAACACATTCATTCACTCCCACTTTGATACTTTCAGACTGTGCTAAGGAGAGGGAATGATTCTAGTTAAAGAAAACTTACCCGTCAGTCGGGAATCGAACCCGGAACCTCTGGTTTCAGAAGACAGAACACTATCCGTTTTGTTGTATATCTTGAACGATGTTTGTGTTTTATCATAGCAGTCGACGTACGCGCACATAATTACTATTTGCAAAGAATTTGTGATGTATTTGGCAATTGGTCTATAAATAGTTAGAATGGCTTTACTAGGTAGCAACGTGCTTACCTCATATCAACTTCTCATACCTTATATGAAGTAATATTTTCTATCTCACGAGAACGTAAAAGAAAAGCTTGTTAACCATTATTGATTAAATCACTGAAGAATATAATTAATCTTAACTATAAAAAATGCTTATAATTTAAATGAGAAACATATATAGGATTCGTACAATCGGCTGAGATCCCATTACTTCTCATTGCTGCCGAGGTCTTGAAGACACCGCGCATATTTCTTACGCTTGAAATGGCGCACAACGTACGCTTTCACTTCAAACTTTGTGTATAAAATTTAAACCCGTATGTGTAGTGGTTCACCTAAAAACTTAAAACATTTTAGGAATGTCTCCATCTTAACTAACCTTAATATGCAGATAACCTTCTACAACAAGGATCAAGCAATAGGTCCGTTCAGATTTCAGGAAATTTAAATTGATCTTGCCATTTCATACATGATCTGCTCTGATTGAGAAGCTTAGGTTACTTACATAACTGAATATAATTTTAGGATAGTTGCGATCTGGCATTCCTATTAAATGTTGACACCAGTCAGGCTCCTATATACATCTTAACTCCGTAGTAGCAACCCTGTTCAGTTTCATGCGTATGGAAGGACGAAGCGAGGCTAAGAGATGCTCCACAGTAGAGAACGCACATAAAAAGGATATTCTATGAAAAAAATTCCTATGTGTTACATTCACATGAATTTTCTACCCTCTATCGTTTATTAGTGGGAATACAAATTATTCTGACATTTTATTACTTTCTCTACTATGTAGAGTAAGTAGGGGAAGTACTGTATTCCACCCAAAAATTCGATACCGAGATTTCACCGGAAATACATGTTTTGAGGCCCCCTGAATCCATAAAAAGCATTTTTGGAAACATGTCCGTGTGTGTGTGTCTGTGAACAGCATAACTCAGAAACGAACAGTCGGATAAACACCAAACTTGGTATTTAGGTTCAGCATCTTCCAGAGATGCGACACGAAGGTTTTCAAGAAAATACTCCCCCCCCCCGATTACGCTTTACATGGAACATTTTTCGAAAATTTTAATTTTCTCAAAAATGGCTCTAACGATTTTCATTAAAATACCTATCCTATGTTTAAGATATTTTCATGACAAATGAAATGTATATCTCGAATTTTCTGGGAATGTCTCCAAAAGTATTCTTCATCGTGAACGACTTTTGCATAACTGGTAAACCATAAGAGATAGACAAACTTTTACTACACAAAAAATGTAGATCGCGTTAAAATACACAATTTATGTCATATACTTATTTTTGTTGAGTGAACCGTTTTCGAGATATTGCTTGTTATTCCCTTAAATTTTCCAATATTTATACTTTTTCTCAAATTCGTCATTCATTTTTTTTGTCCTGGTAGTGCATAGAGAATGGAATACTCGACCTAGCAACCAGCTCTTAAAATATTTGACTATAGCTTAAAGCCTACCAATTCCCCTTGAATCTACAATACAATTAGCAATAAGATTAACATCTCGATATCTCGATTAACATGAAGCATATGGAGAATAAGCGTTTGTAAAAATAGTTTGTACGAGAATAGAAGAAGTCATGTGAGTGTAACACATAAGATTTTTTATGTCCTGGACATGCAAAGAGCGCTTAAAAGATTTGACTATTACTTAAAACCTATCATATTCCCCTTGCATCTACAAGAAAATTAGTAATAAAATTGACATCTCGATTAACATGAAGCATATGGAGAATAAGCGTTTGTAAAAATAGTTTGTACAAGAGTAGAGAAAGTCATGTGAGTGTAACACATCAGATTTTTTCTATCTACTTCATTTTCATAGAGATAAACCTTTCCAGAAATAGCTGCATTACATATTCCGTTACAGATGCAAAGCAATAGCGATAGTCAAATTTTTAAGAACTGGACGCTATACGCCGGCCTTAAAATTCCATAATCTTTCCATGACATAGCAAGAAACAGCTGGAAATCGACAGGAATTTAAAAGCATGGCTGATGATACAAAAAAGCTATTGCGTGTTTTAAAGATATCTACATTTGTTGTGGTCACCTTTTCGCCTATCGCTTAACGTCTACCAGTTATACAACATTATAAACATTCCTTCTGAATGAAGAGGACTTCAAAGGTTATTCCCAGAAAATTCAACATAATTTTATTTGTCATGTGAATATATTTTAATATATGGAATTTTAATAAAAATCGTTAGAGACATTTTTCTAAGCTTTCCCAGAAGTGCAAGGTAAGCTATCTGCTGCACCTCAACTGAATAGCATATCAGTTTACTATAATAGAGCAGACATAATATATTATGCCAAACTTGAGACGATGTATGAAAGCGTGAATTCAAATATGGCGATGGTGGTAATACGGAATAACAAGGGTGGTGTTAATATGGAATACTAGTGTAGCAAACAAAGTGAAGCATGTTTTTTTATTAACTTTTGGATGGGTCGAACTAAACTAAATCATCCGAATCGTGGAATTATAAAGCAGTGGAAGGAGGACGACATGTTGAAGGCACTACAAGCAGTTCGTAAAGGCGAAATGGGATACAAAAAGGCTGCCACGGTGTACTCTGTTCCCAGAACCACATTGTTTCGCCTGTCAAATAAGAAAACGGTAGATTCTAATGCAGCTGCTACAACAAAACTGGGAAGGAAGCCTATACTACCTACTCAAATAGAAGAAGAACTGGTTAAATATGCACTGGCGATTGAAAGCTAAATTCTGCAGGCTCACGAGGCAGGATTTAAGAAACATGGCCTACCAACTTTCCGTAAGGAAAGGTATAAAACATCCGTTCGGCAGCAATGAAACGTCAGATAGAGCTTGGCTGGACCATTTCTTGTTCCGTCACCGAGATAAGATCTCTGTACGCAAGTCCACTGGAACGTCATTTGCTCGTGCAATGGGATTCACAAGAGAAATGTCAGTAAATATTTTGATATTCTGGAAACTGAATTTGAGAAAAATTAATTGACTCTAAACAGATCTACAACGTAGACGAAACGGGGTTAACTGTGGTGCAGAGCAAGATACCAGAAGTGATAGGGTTGAAAGGAAAAAGGCAAGTTGCAGCTCTTACAACTGCAGAGAGGGGAGGCCGCTATGAGTGTCAGTGGTGTTTTTGTCCCGCCTATGATCATATCCCCCCCCAAAAAACAAACAAACACAAAAGAGCAACTAATGAAGGGGGCTCCACCCGGCTCGTTTGGCGTTTGTCATCCATCTGGTTGGGTACAAACTGATTTATTCAACCAGTGGTCTGTACACTTCATTAAATTCCCCAAACCTTCCGAAGAATCTCCAATTCTACTTATTTTGGTTGGTCACAACACCCATAAAAGAAACTTGGAGGTAAACGAAAAGGCACGAGAGATTCACGTCACAATTGTAAGCTTACCCCCCTCATGCCACGCACAAGCTTCAGCCGTTGGACAAATCGTTCAATGGAGCACTCAAAACTCACTACAATAAGGAAATCCGCAAATGAATTAGGCACAAATAAGCCGTTCGACACTGTTGAACCGTTTGGCATTGCTTACTTGAAGGTTCAAACAGGAGAAATAGCTGCAAAAGGCTTTCGGAAAATGGGATTTATCCCTTAGATAGAGATGTATTCAGTGACGCAGACTTCATCGCTGCCGAAGCCGAAGCTGCTAAGAGAGGAGAAAAGTAAATTTAAGTCCCTATCAACGAATCAAACAACAATAGTTCTGCCCTTAAGCAAGACCGTTCAGTGAAGTCAAAGGAACCACAATTACTGTGCAAAATGAGATCGTTTCACCCTTCCATTCCTATCTGTGCCAGATAGCAAGAAGGCTGTGTCTAGAAGGAGTAGAAAATCCAGTTCAGTAACTACAATAACATCCACTCCTTACAAAAAGGGCTTGGAAGCATCCGTTGAAAATCATCCTTCGACATCAGCAGCAAAGCAAAAAATTAAACCAAAGCAAAATAGGAAGAACTCCACTAAAGAAAGGAACAGCAACCAACCAAAAGCCAAAAGAACCACGAAAGTAGCAACATTTTCATCGTCTGAGAGCGAGGAAGATGTTTGTGTTCCAGACGACGACACAGACTTAGAGGAACTAGGCACAAATACTGATAATGCAGATGCATTGTGCCTAATTTGCGAAGCAAACCGAAGGTAGAAGTGGTGAAACCTGGATTAAATGTGTTGTGTGTAGCATGTAGAATGTGTGGGTGCTGAAAAAGAAGACTACGTGTGTGATTTCTGTAAATGAAACCAGTTTAGTTTTAGTGACGCGGGTATTCCATAATACAACCCTATTTTCAATGAACCAAAAAGTGCAGCATTTCATAAGATGTAGCATTAAACGAAACATCCATTTATACTAATAAATACGTGAAACTTTAACCCAAGAATTTTTTTTTAGTAAATACAAAATGGTATTCCATATTTCCACTATTTCCTCTACCTTCTCTATATATTATGTACGTGGTAGCGAAATTAAAAAAGCAAAGCGTTAACTATTATCTACTTTTCTGTAAAATGAGGTTTATATATTTTCTGAATAATGATATATAGGTTTTCCATAACACAAGTGAATAATATTATTGAAATTACTTTTTCAAATAATGCTATCATGCACGGAAAGTTGAAAATCCAGCATTGCGTATGTACGTTTTGCATTGTTACAGCAGGTTTTAATTAAATGTTTCTAGTCCTCCAAATATTGATGTTTCTATATTTATGCTTGTGGGCATGCAATATAATCATATTTTATTGGTGGATTTTACGCGGATGGCTCAGGCGGTAACGTCGGGGGCCCGCATTCAGGAAGTCTCGGGTTCAAACCCCCGGGAACGACCAAACTGTACAAAGGTTTATTCATGGTTTTTCTCCTGGATATGCTATGATCTAGAGTTTACTTGCTCCTCGACAGGCTACTGTCCCAGGCATTGGTTTGTAAGTCCTTGGGGGTGTAAGTCATACAAAGAGGAGGGTCACCCGTTAGGGAAGAAGAAGAAATCCTACCGTCTTTACTTCTCTTTATTTGTTATCATTTTAGTTACGATTCAGTTCATGCAGCACTCAAATATAACTTCTTTCTCGTTTAGTAGAAAGCGCTACAATTTTCTGAAAACACGCACGCCCGTAATTTTCACTTTTAGCTGACAGCCGAAACTGAATAGGCTGTTTACTCATGACCTTTAATTTTGCCATCTTCATAACACTTGAAAGGAATGCGTAGCACCAAAGCATGCATTCTCTAAATTAAAAATAAAACCGTGCAACGCTCTTTTGGCCAACATTTGAAGTTATCGAGACTACTGCGCAACGGTGCAATGATGTGCCATCAATTCAAAGACCACCCTTTCTGTGAAATTGAGCAGAATGTTGGAAACGGAAGGATGGAGCCTGAGAAAGAAACAGTCCGAGCGGAGCAGAAGATTCGTGCATGACGGAGTACGAATCACTTCCTGATATCTCACCGTGGAGCATGTTTCTATATTTACTTAGTCATCTGTACACTTAGCTAACGCACATCACCTTTAAAAGCACTCAAGGAAGTCAACCAGGGCATGCGATATACTGCTTATGTAAATTACCTAGTGAAACTGGCACCACTTCTACTTTCTTAAATCATGCAGACATTGATGACCGCAGCTGTCAGAAAGTACAAAGTGTCTGCTTCTATCATATTCTTCCATCATGTTGGAGAGGTCTTTCAGAACCTACTTCCTGCCAGCAATCTGTTTCTCAGTCGCCGAACACTCATCCTGCAGTGTATAATAATAATAATAATAATAATAATAATAATAATAATAATAATAATAATAATAATAATAATAAATGTTAAGGTAATTTATTCTAATTTTACACAAAACAAAAAAATCTCATGTGTTACACTCACATGACTTTCTCTACTTTTGTACAAACTATTTTTACAAACGCTTATTCTCCATATTCACGTTAATCGAGATATCGAGACGTTTAACTTATTGCTAATTTTCTTGTAGATGAGGATGATGACGATGATATGGAGCTTAAGGGCGCTCAACTGCATTGGTTATTAGCGCCCTTACAATGTATAAAATATAAAAGTCAAAAAACTATAAACCACACACAAACCCGCTTAGAAAAAAAACACTAAAAAACACAACAGACCAAATACTAAAACCTACACACTAAAATCATGGTCACTAAAAGAATAAAACAACGTGTTAAGAACTGTAGAATGCAAGGGACATGAGCGCCTTATGTCGGTAGGGGAGAAGAGCCGCATTAAAACTGACAATATAAAATCACAAAGCTAAAAGACGCTCAGCGCATCAAATGCGCCTATTAAAACCAATGTCACTTATAAAACGTAAAAGACATTCTACAGCATGCGCGTCGTCTGCCAAAACGTTGGCTATGCCAACAGGCAGACCCACGCGAACGCGCAGTAAAGCTAAAACTTGACACTCACATAAAATGTGACGCACCGTTAAGGGCGCATCACACTGCTGACACAGTGGAGCGGGGTCACCACTGAGCAAGTATCTATGACTAAAAAGGCAATGTCCAATTCGTAAACGGGCTAAAAGTACCTCTTCCCGACGTGTAGAACGACAAGAGGTACCCCAGACTAACGGGAGAGGCTTAACCTCCTGCAATTTGTTCCCCCGGAAGGCCGTCCACTCATTGCACCAAAGCGAGAGGATGCGGCGACGTAAAATAACACACGAATCTGACGAGGGAACAACAGAGGTAAAAAATCTGGGTAATAAAATTGCCGATTTGGCACCGGCGTCGGCTGACTCGTTCCCTGAGATGCCCACATGACCTGGAATCCACATGAAGGAGACGCTGATGCCAGAGGTACCAAGCGAGTGGACCAGGTCATGCATGCGCTGTACGAGGGGGTGATAAGTGTACAGTGCGCGAATGCTTTGAAGAGCACTCAGGGAGTCTGAACAAATAAAACAGAGCCGTAAGTCGTACCGCTGGACGTATAAAACTGACTGATAAATACTAAAAAGTTCGGCGGTAAAAATCGAACATTGCCCCGATAAACGAAATGTAAAACTACGATTACCATCAACAAAGGCACTCCCTACTCCAACATCAGTCTTAGACCCATCAGTATATATAAAACGAAAGCCTTCAAACTGCGCCCGAAGTTCTCAAAAGGCCGATCCAAGAACTGAAGAAAGGGTCTCATTCTTCGACATTGACGTTAACCTAAGGTGACACTGGGCCTCAGCGCGCAACCATGGAGGAAAGCGCGTTTCCCCCCTGGGAAGGGCCGGCGCTGGCGTAAAGTCTAAATGCCGAAAAAGCTTTCGAAATCGAACCCTTGAAGGTAGCACGGCATAGGAGCTAACGAAATATTGCCGATCAAGCGAATATTCGTAAAATACCTCAAAAGACGGGTGGTCAGGCAAGCTTGAGAGTCGACAGGCATAGCTGCACAAAAGCATCTCACGCCGGAAGGACAGCGGAGGCTCTGCAGCTTCAGCATATAGACTGGACACAGGGCTGGTTGGAAAGGCCCCCGTAGTGACTCTTATGCCACGATGGTGAATGGCATTCAATCGACGTAATACAGATGGACTGAACCGCACCCGCAAGAGCGTCAATGCCCTTCTGAATAATAAAAGGGTTCACCTTCTCAAAACCTTGTTCTTCTTCTGTTCATGTAATGACCAAGTAACACCGGATGTTGATGGTGCTACTTCTGTTACAAATACTTTACGGCGCTTGTTAGTAACGAGAAAGAGCGCTCCATAGCGAAAGAAATCCTCCACCATTGCAACCGTCTCCGACCTCGGGCTCTGATTTCCCGAGCGTTACCACGGCTTGGGTGAGTGGCCTATCTATACCCGTCTCACCCCAGGGTCACACCTCCCAGAACATAGACAGAGGGACCCAATCGCCGTAAGAAGTCAGCAGCTCATGCAATGGAACCCCACGGGACTGAAGTTGAACAGCGGATACGAACACAAACAACCCTACATGACGACCCCGGGTTGTGGGGATGACGCCATTACCCACCAACCCAGCTGCGCAGCCAGTGAGCGGGTATCCGTCAGGCTGTGTCCACGGAGGATTAAAATAAAAGGCTAAAATAAATAAAACTGTGTGGGCGTTTCGCACGCAAGATAGGCCGGCGAGGAAGAAAAAGAGATGTGCGAATGATCGTGGTGCGAAATGGTCGGAAATAGACTAGGGAAGAAAGAATCGATGGCGAGGGGCGGTATGAAACGAAATGCAAAGAACGCACAAGAGCCTACCGTGTCCCCCGGTCACGAGAACGAACCCACCTCGACCGGACGGGAATGCAGGGATGAAGATGGCGATGACTGGCGGGGGCACCCCGGGTACGCCTAACCCGTACTCACATAAGGTGAGCCCCTAGGGGGCAAGTCTCACTGCAGTGTCACACCTTCCAGAACATAGACAGAGGGAACCAATGGCCCCCCGCGGGACTGCAGTTGAACAGCGGATACGAACACATACCCTACATGACGACCCCGGGTGGTGGGAATGACGCCATTACCCACTCACCCAGCTGCGCACCCAGTGTTCGGGTATCCGTCCGGCGGTGTCCATGGAGGATTAAAAGAAAGAAATGATAAATAAACCAAAAAGTGTGTGGGCGTTTCCACGCAAGGTAGGCCGTCGAAGAAGGAAAAGAGGTGTGCAAATGGTTCGTTGTGCGAAGAAAGAAACGATGGCGAGGGGCGACATGGAACGAACGAGTGCCTACCTTGAGTCCCCTAGTCACGAGGACGAACCCACCTCGACCAGACGAGGGTGGAGGGATGATGATGGCGATGAGTAGTTCGGGACCCCGGGCGCACCAAACCCGTACTCATAATAAGTGAGCCCCTGGGGGAGCCAGCTGGGATCGCGGGTTTCAGTCCTGTCAAGGGCATGGCTGTTGGTGTTCATGTCTGTGTTGTGTATGTGTAACAGTCATTGCGGTATAACGCGGTAAAATAAGCCAGAGAAAACACAAGAGAAAAAGAAGGAAACATAAAATATATACAGTGTTACGTCTTAATTTTGTATGTTTAGTATGCACTTTTTATTACAGATGTTTTGAGTAAGCAGATATGCTTTTTGCATTTTTTGTCGTCTAGTTTTATTAGCGGCGGCGCCGTGGCCGAATGGTTAGTCCGCTCGCCTCCCACCGAGGCGGCCCGGGTTCAATCCCAGGGACCTGCATGTGGGATTTGTGGTGGACGAAGCGGCGTGTGGGCGGGTTTTCTCCGGGTTCTCCGGTTTCCCCCGCCATTCATTCCACCAGCTGCTCCATCATCACCTTTCCTTTCATCCATTTCAGTAACATTACGTTTCATCTACTTCCTTCATCCCATACCAGGCATCGGGCTGATCACCCATCCTGGATGCTCTGTCCTATCCATGAGTGTCTGCTCCTCGACGGGCCTCTGACCCCAGGCACCCGCTTGTAAGTCCTGGGGGTGTACGTCCTACATAAGAGGAGGGTAAACAGATAATGAATGCATGAATGAATAGTTCTATTAGCTTTAGTTTCGATTCTATTTTCCTGAATTATTTGACAAAGGCATTTAAATTGTGAAACTCGCATATACTTTGGTGCTTTTTTACTACGTGAAATTATATATATATATATATATATATATATATATATATATTACACAGTGTATATGTGATTATATATATATATTATTATATTATATTATTCTAAATTATTATTGTTGTGTTTGGTGTTAAATGCTAGGTAATAAAAGTTTATAAGCATAGTTTATGACCAATATTGTTATTTACATAACTTCAATGACATGAATATTTAAGGAGTTATGGTAACCTTCATTTATTCCTGATAAATTCTGTTTCCCGGTTACCGTAGGACCAGTAACGTCCTGAACGACTAAAACAATGTTCCTCGCTCTCGCGCTCCTGATCCAGAGAGAGGGAAGAATCCCTGCAGTTAGAGTTAGCGGAGCCGCAAATTCTGAAGTTATAGCTATAAACCATTAACCTTGATTACTATAAGAAAGCTGAATATTGTTCACACGCAGTAAATGAGACAAAGGGTTAGCTTACCGAATAACAATAGGCAGAGAATGCAATCATAATGGACAGGTTTTCTGCTGCACGTAACGTGGAATCTTTATGTGTAAACTTTCTCAGGAAACATTTCACAACCGGTGTAGCGAAATTTTGTACTTCAGCAATCAGCGGTTTAATTATTGGTACGGTTACCAGCTTACAAGTAACCATAAGTTTATCTCTATGTGCTGTACAGCTTCTGACAAAGTTTCTAACACTTTGTGCAGTTTTAAACAATAATAGATGAAATCCATATGCGATTCCGGACTATCTTGAAAATGCTGGCTATAATGGACATTTGTAACTATTTTTGTGCAAATGGTATTAAGGTCTTATTTACGAAACAAATTAAAGAAGGGGTATACTATTTTAACTATTTAACATTTAAACTTTTGCTGTCATACTGGAAAATTTCACTGTGTCATTCCAATGCAATTTCATGCCTTTATCTCTTAGAATTTGATAATTTTGCCATTTTTACCATTAATTTATGCACTTTTCCGGTTTCTTTAATGTTAAATGTATTGATTCAATTTTACTGCATATTGTTTATAGCATTACTAAAGATGTGTACTACTGAAAGTTTCAATATATTGAAAGACATACAGCGATTAATCTGCAATATTGTTACCACTGTTCTTACTTTCTCTACTTACAGCAAGTAAAGGAGCTGGGTTAGAGAGGGGTATGGCACGCAGCGGGGAATGGGACGTATTGTGAAAACTCGGGTGCTTCCTGTAATAGGTGAGTGCAGTGATATCTGGTGACAACTTCCCCAAGCTAGCGGCAGTAAGTTGGGAGTTATTTCAGTGAGAGATGATTGATTTGTTGTTGCGCAAATTCGTCTAAGAAGGTTTCTAAGTTCTCAACAATGTAAGTAGAAAACTGCTCTTTGAATGTGCAGCTAAAGTAACTAATGATATTATATGAACTGTGGGTTATAAAATGCTTGCTTTGCTTCATTACTTATACGTTCTGTTTCACTGTGAAGGGGGAGAAAACAAAATGGCGCAACCTGGGGTAAATGGCACACAGGCCGAGTCATGGTATCTCGTGCTGCGTACCATTACCCCTCCCGTAATTAACAGCTATATATGCTCTTAGTAAGAGAAGCATTTTATTTCCAGATGGTTCGGAATTATGTCCGATAAACTTCTAAAGCTTCATGGACAGAAGAAGCATTGGCTGCAGCCGTGGCTGCAGTTAGAAATGTAAAGAAAGTGAGAGAAGCTGGACGACAGTTTTGTATTCATGAAGCTACACTTCGGAAACGGTTAAAGACGGGGACTACGAGTGGTCAAAAATGGGCACAAAAACAGTTTTAGTGAATACAGGAGAAAGAACTTGTTGACCATCTGCTGAATTTGACTGGGCATAGGCATTTTTGAGACGACACACACATCTAAGTTTGCGGAAACCTTAGCCAACAAGTGTGAACAGAATTTCTGCACTTAATAAACGAGAAATACAACTATTTTATGACAAACATCTTGATTGTTACTGAGAAGTATAAATTCCCACCATCACGGATTTACAACGTCGATGAGACGGGAATTTCTACAGTACAGAAACCCCCATCAATCATCGGTCCGATTAGGAACTGCTACAAGCCTAGAACATGGTAGAAAGATAACTGTGTTGTACAATGAGTGTTATAGGCATGTTTATACCGCCCATGTTTATTTTCCCCGGGGTGAGAATATCGACTGCACTAACACGTGGAGGACCTCACGAAAGCATTTATTCCTGTTCAAAGTCTGGTTGGATCACTAATGAATTGTTTCTAAGATGGATGAGACATTTCGCAGAACAGACACTGTCTTCACTTGAAAGCCATACCCTTTTGATTCACTGAACAACACTGAAATTTGCACCTGACCAAAAATAGGCGATTCTAATAGATTTTAAGCATGAATTTCAGAACTGATATCCATTTTTTTATATCACCTAACGTTTTTTAGATATTGCCCTTTTTGTAATTTGCGAAAATCCGCTGCGCTACGCCGCGCAACCTTTATTGGTTGGCTCACCCTCTCAACAGCTGTTGTCATTCAAGGCTGGTAAGAGTTTTATTGCAGGCGAGGTAACTTCAGCATTTTGACAAGGGGCTTAAAATATGACTTCTTTGAAAGGTCTTAAGAGGGACAGCAGACGGCATCTATCCATGAAGATACTGTAGCAATAATGCCAAAACTCTGCAAGAATGGCATAATGCTGCTTGCCTTTGCCGAACATCACTTTTTGCGCTAAACACAAACCTTTTAACTACACAACCACTGTCCAGCGTCTTTTTAGACGAAAGCTGGCTATTCTTCACCCCCACCCTCCTCATCCTCTGTGCTAGAAGAATTCCTTACCATGTTCTCTACTGCGCGTCATAAAGCCGTGTGTCATGTTTAGAACGAGCAGTAGTTGTATACAAGTATCTGTCTCAGCACAGTGCAGTGAATGTTGTGTTCTTTGAAGTGATACGTTTTTGTGGACTACGTTAAAAAAAGTTATATATTTCAGACTCCTTTTAAATGCGTTTTCTTGCATACTACAGACACTGACAGCAGTTGTTTATTTATATGCAGATATTGTTTTGAAATGTCTCGCAAGTGTTTAAATTCTGCAAACACTTGTTATATCCGTGTCGAATTTAGACTTTTGTCTCAGCGAAAATATTTAACCCCTAAGGTGAGAAAGGCTTACGAGTTATATTTTGTGTGTAAACCTGGGGATGAAGGGAAGTGGTGGGCACCAAGTGCATGTTGCACTAGATGTTCGCGACACCTTCAGGGGTGGTTAAATGGCACTCATAAATCAATGCCATTTGCTATACCAATGATTTAGAGAGAACCAAGGGATCATATTACAGGTTGTTACTTCTGTTTAACAAAAGTATCTGGCTTCTCTTCAAAGTCAAAACATGCCATAGAGTATCCATATATTCCTTCGGCTATAAGACCTGCACCTCATGACAATTCCCTTCCAGTTCCTAAGCCACCTGAACTATGGATGTTAGGTGATGTACCTTCAAATGATTCTCCTGAAGAATAACCTGGCCCTTCAGTATGCAATACCGGTGACACAGATTTCCAGTTACCAGAACCTCAATCTAAAGCTCATTTGATTTCCCAAGCCGAGCAGAATGATCTAGTAAGGGATCTTAATTTAACAAAAACTCAGTCGGAACTTTTTAAGCTCACGACTGCAATACTGGAACTTGCTTCAGCCTGGAGTAAATGTAACAGCATTCAGAAAACGTGAGCACCCTTTGACATCATTTTTTTCACAGACAAATGAACCTGTTCATTGTAATGATGTTACTGGGTTCATGGAACAACTGAGTGACAATTACAAGCCATCCAAATGGCGTCTTTTCATTGATTCGTCAAAGTTAAGTTTAAAGGCAGTTTTATTACATAATGGTAACTCTTATCCTTCCGTCCCTATAGCTCATGCTGTCCAGATGAAAGAAACATATGAGAATTTGAAGATAGTTTGAAAGCTATAAACTATGCAAAGTATGAATGGCAAATCTGTGGAGATTTAAAGTTCATAGGGTTACTCCTGGGAATGCAGAGTGGTTTCACCAAGTTTTGTTGTTTTATATGTGAGTGGGACAGTCGGACTAAAAAAAATATTATAAAGTAACTGAGTGGCCTGTAAGGAGTGCTATAATACCGGGTGAAAAGAGTGTTAAGTATGAAGCATTAGTTAACAAAGACAAAATTTTGCTACCGCCACTTCACATAAGTTAGGCTTAATGAAAAATTTTGTAAGGGCTTTGAACAGGGAGAGTAGGGGTTTTCAGTATTTGAAAGAAAAGTTTCCAAGAATAAGCGAAGCAAAATTAAAAGAAGGTATTTTTATTGGCCCACAAATACGCAAATTGATGGAAGACAGTCATTTTGAAGAACTACTTTCCGAAAATGAGAAAGCAGCATGGGTGCGATTCAAAACAGTGTGCAAACATTTCCTGGGAAATACGAAAGCTGACGATGATGATGATGATATGCGGTTTAAGGGCGCTAAACTGATAAGGTCATCAGCGCCCTTACAATGTATAAAATATAAGGTCAAAATATAAAAGACAGGTAAAAGAACCGCATAATTAAAAAAAACGGGACACAAACCCGCGATGTCAAAAAGCTAAAAATAACAATAATATAACAATAATAACAATAACAACAATAATAACAATACAAATATCTGAAAAACCAACACACTAAAAGCATAGGCAATAAAAGATTAAAACGTGTCAATAACTGTAGAATGCGAGGGACATGAGCGCCATATGTCCACCGGGGATTAGAGTCCCCATAAAAACAGACAGAATAAAATAACTAAGCTAAAAGACGCTCAACGCATTAAATGCGCAAATTAAAATCACTGTCATGAATAAAACGTAAAACACATTCTACAGCACGCGTGTCGTCTGCCAAAACGTTGGCTATGCCAACAGGCAGACCCACGCGAACGCGCAGTGGAGCTAAAACTTGACACTCAGTTAAAATGTGACGCACCGTTAAGGGCACGTCACACTGCTGACACAGTGGAGCGGGAGCACCACTGAGCAGGTAACTATGACTAAAAACACAATGTCCAATCCGTAAACGAGCTAAAATTACCTCTTCCCGACGACACGAACGAGAAGAGGTACCCCAGATCAACGGGAAAGGCTTAACCTCCAGCAACTTGTTCCCCCGGAGGGCCGTCCACTCATCGCGCCAGCGCGAGAGGATGCGGCGACGTAAAAGAACACACGAATCTGACGAGGGAACAACAGAAGTAAAAAATCTGGGTAATAAAATCGCCGATTTCGCAGCGGCGTCGGCAGACTCATTACCTGAGATGCCCACATGACCTGGAATCCACATGAAGGACACGCTGATGCCAGAGACACCAAGCGAGTGGAGCAGGTCATGTATGCGCTGTACGACGAAAGCTGACAACTACAAGGAAATTATTGAGAACATGCTAAAGGCATATAAACCTTTAGGGTGCAATATGTCCTTAAAAATACACTTTCTGCACTCGCACTTGGACTTCTTCCCTCCCAACCTGGGGGCTGTGAGTGATGAGCACGGAGAACGGTTTCCTCAGGATATAAGTGCCATGAAGAAGCGATACAGCGGAAAGTGGTCACCTAGTATGTTAGCTGACTATTGTTGGCAGCTAATAAGGGAGGTTCCTGATGCCAGCTACAAGCAAAAGTCTTTTCAATTTTTTTTAAAAAAACTGTGAGTAAAATTAATAATAATTTTAAGTTTTTGCATCAAATTACAAAAATATTGCTTGTAGCTCACTTTAACTTCAATTTATGGATTCTGCATACTTATTTCGTAATAATGCTGACCTGTATGAAATAACTCCACCTAAAGATTGATTACAATATTTTAATTAGATCTGTTTTATGCATTTTTTAAAAAAATTGAAACCAATTTATCCAAAAAACGGTACGTGATAGGGAATTTTGGATTTCAGATCTGAATTCAGCATAGGTAATATGTACAAAATCACCTATTTTCGTTCAAGTGCAAAACAAAAGTTGAAATTTGTTGTTCAGTGTTATGGATGATCATTCTGGCTACAAATCCCTAATGAGGTATACGTTTTGCGAAGAAAATGGCATTATATTGGTGTCCTTGCTACCACACACATCCTATCGATTACAGCCATTAGATGTTTCCTTCTATGGACCACTTAAGGCTGCTTACAACAAAGAATGCACTCTCTTCATTAGAAGTCATCCATACCAAACGATCTGCAAAGAAGACGTCCGTGTTTTATTTAATGCTGACTACACCGAGGTGGCAGGAATTGATAAAGCTGTTTCTGACTTTAAAAAGACAGGAATCTTTCCTCTCAATCCAGATGTGCTCTAGAGGACTTCATTCCAATCAGTTACTCTCCTGTTGAGGTAACAGATGATGAAAGAAGGGACGAATCTAACGTAAATGATGAATCTTGTTGCAGGGAGCAGCGGTGTCTATTTCAGACATTCCTCCAATACCTAAGATGACAACAAACCCATTAGATTCAAGAATATCAAAGCTTAAACAGCATTCAGAAATTCTGACGGCAACTGCAAGGAAACGTATATTGGAAGAAGCGGAAGTAGGGAAGGGCAATAAGAAATGCTCAGCGAACGTAGCAGCAGGAAAGGAAGTTGTAAAGGCAAAACAACAAAATAAGAGGAAAAAGAGGCTGCTTCTTGAAGATATCAGTTCCTCAGATGAAACTGACAACGAAGCGGAACTGTGTCAAGATGATGAATTGGTTAATGTTGACACTCATGAACTAGTATCAGTTTGCTCCAGGCAAATGACACATCTGAGGTGTGTCTCTTCTGTGGTGAATTTGGTCGCAATGGAGAGTTGTGGAATCGATGCATCCAGTGTTCTGGGGGGGGGGGTTCATGCAGTTCAGTGCAGCCGATTCTGCAGCAAATTTCAAATGTGACTACTGCTTTAGATAGGAAATTACATTTAACAAGATGTTTTCATAAGTTATAAAGAGCACTTAATTTCATTTGTGGAAAGCATATTTTGTATTTCTTAACGTATTAATAAGTATTCCTGGTATTATAGGCATGGGTTTCTTAAATTGGATTATTTCAGAATTACAGTTATGAATGATTTCAGAGTATGATGAGTGGTTCATAAATATAATTAATTACCTGCGTACTATTAACCCACCTGGTACGCAGCGTATCTTCTTACATTTTTTATTTCAGCTGCTATATTTTTAGTGAGAGGTACTCATGTATTTCAGTTATGATTTCTGCTTTAAGGTTGAAATTTATCCTAGATTTCTATCATTCTGCTGCAAGTGGAAAGCTATTAACAAGGGTCCAAAGTTAAGTGCGTGCCATTGCCCCACCTTCCCCTAGTCATTTCACCCTAGATTTCATACCGATATTTCATAGGAAATACATGTTTTGAGGTCACCTGAATAAAACATAATTTTTAGAAAACAGGTTCGTCCGCGCGGTGTCTGTGTACAGCGTAAGCAAAAATCTTAAAAGTTGGATAAATACCAAATATCATGTTTAGTTCAACACCTTCTGAGGATGCGATACGAAGATTTTTAAGGAACTCCTTACCCCAAACTATCCTTTATACGGAAAATTTTCTCGAACATGGCTATAACGATTTTGATCAAAATGTCTTATGTTAAGATATTTACATGGCAAACAAAATATAGCGCAACCTACCCAAATTGGACCTGAATAAGTTGGAGTTCTGTCTATTTCGGGAAGTTTCCGGTCCCGGTGGGAATAATATACTTTGTGCATTTTTCTCTAAATGATACAGAAACTGCTAAACCTGGAAAGGAAAAAACGTGTGCACCTGCTTAAAGCAAAAATATGCACTATTAAAGTGCATTTGTTTAGGGATATTCTGTGCTTCCAAGGAAATCGCAAATGTTGTATGTGTTTTACTTTGGGACGTACTGTACTTCCGAAGAAAGTGCAAATGTTGGTCATTAAGGTTAATGATATTTCTTTGTAAACGTACACACTTGAGTGGAGACTGCCCTAAGGACGAATGAAAAGGGTTATATCTAATCGCAAATGTGTGGTTTTACTTTTCTGTCTGTTGCTTCGAATGGTGCATAAGTTACATAAAACAGAATGAAAATAACAAAAAGTGCTAGGATTATTTACCTACTTCAAACCGAAAATCGAGATTTTATTCATAATTCATTTACCTGAAACATACGAAATTTTAATCAAAATGTTACAACTATTTTGAGAAAAAAATTAATAATGAAAAGCGCTTGTGTGGTGTGGGAAATTTCCTGAAAATTTGTGTTTCATCTTTTAAAGATCCCTAACTTAAACATGAACTATTGCACTCATCCACGTGTTCACACAACAGACATTCTCTCTTTCTCCCTCTCTTCACAGAAATGCCCATTTGAATCTCGACATCCTGTCGATGCAACATTTCCTCTTCTCTTAGGAAGAGCACACAAGGTAAAACGATTTACACTTAAGTTAAATTTGTAGCATTAGAGCCATTGTGGTCCTTGTCCTACTAATCCGATTACCGACCTCACACCCGCATACTCAAGGCAGAAGTGGACGATCCTCCAGCCGAAACTGGAAGGTGGGCCAGCACCAAGCTTCCCCAGCTGAACTTTGACGTTCGTGACCAGATCGCTACCTATCGTAGCTCCGCAAATGCATCACGATGCTGAGTGAGCACCGGTACCACACGTGGGCCGAAAAATCCGCACCCACAATGGTGTTTGAACCCATAACAATTAGCCCAAGAAATTATGCCGTTATATATGAGAATTCAGATATATAAGAATCACTGGTGGTAAAACCAAGTAAAATTAATTATAATATATTTTATCCCTTAGATACAAATATTGTTAAAATTGCTGAATATTGCATTCATGAAGCCATTAAGTTGATACCTTAATTATTTAGGATACTATACAATTATACATGTGTTGTAAACATAAATGTTGAACCCGAGGTCTTTAAGCATAAGCAGGTAAAAACAAAACGCGAAGGTGCATTTAGAAACTTTTACCGGCTGAATTAAATCCTGTGGTCAGAGAAACGTATTGTTCAACTAATAAAAAAACTGAGAATGCGTAAATTTGCTCTTTGGCTTTGAGGCTAAGCAGTATGCTGCTTGGAGTAAACATGCTGTAATCACACAGTCAGAGAATCTAATGAAGCGTGAAAAAGATTGAGGCAATTCGGGAATGAAAGCTAACTTTTTTTCCTTTTGTCTTAATGCATTATCTTAGACTATAGCTTCCATATGTGGGTTAACGGATCATGTGCACTTTCTGCTTAAACATACATTTCAGTTGTTTTCTCTGTTCATCCACACAATTATTTAATGCGCGATTTCTTTCACATCTAGAGCACTCATTTTTCTAGACTGTTCCGAGCTTTTTGCCGTATTCACGAACAAATATGCTGCTCTAACAAAAGCTTTCCGTTTTGCTATTCATGAAGAATGTATTACTTTTCCTTTTTTCTCTCCTTAAATGTATGAAACAAAGCCTGATATTTCGAATCTGTGCTTCGAACACGTAGTTGCCTCTCACGGAGAAAGTCTTGAACGTGGAATACTAAGAGCGCTTTCTGGAGTAAAACAAAAACGAAGGCATTTTCTTGCTTTCTTTAACAGGTGGGTAACGGAAATTCTTTGGACACTTTATACCTTTGTTACTTTCTCTAACACTCAAATAAGGTACAGGAAGTAACGTATTCAGCACAAAAAGCCGTTCCATATAAAATGCACATTTTAGGCGCCTTGAACCCTAAAAGAGTGTTTTACAAAAGCAAATTAATATGTATCAGTAAGCAGCGTATATAAAAACGAAATATGGAATAAATAATACAGTTTTAATTAAGTTTCTGCCTCAGTTCTTTACATGGAACCATATTAATTTTTCATTTTTTCAACAAATCCTCATAACGATTTTTATAAAACTTGACATAATTTCGATACATCCTCATGCTGAATAATATAAGGATTTTGGGTTTTCGTTAAACAGACTTCTGGTGAAAGCTATACGATTTGGAAACCACAAGCGACAGACAAAATTACTACAGCAAAAGCGTAGATCTCGTCAAAACACAATTTATGCAGAAAAAATTATCTTAATCATTTCCAAGATATTCGTTATTACTGGTTTGAATTTTACAATACTTTAGACATTTTTTTAAAGTGCTTTCTTTTGTTTCTTGTGAGTCATGCAAAGGGTGCACACTTAACCCTTCAATGGACTGCTTTGTAGATATACAAAATTATATGCTATAAGAGGTTGTTTTTCTGACCTTGACTTATACCTCTGCCTTGAAGTCTCCTTTGTATACTCGTAAAGCTGCCTACTACTGAATAATTTCTGCAGGAAATCGCTAGCGTTCATTAGTATCATTACTCGTTATTCTTTTGTTGATCTTGTTAACACTGGCACACAATGTGCAAAGGCTGATTTTGTAATTGTTACACATAAAGAATAGATGGTAATATAAAATTATGAAACGCTGCAATACGTATTTAATATCTTTTCTTTCTGATTTAATACGCGTTCACACATTTTTAACCAACTGTGAGTATTTGCTGCTGTGTTGGCATATTTCAAAGGTGCACATTGGGCTGAGTTATCTTATATCAGTTATGATTTTGATGGTAAGGTGAAGGAGATAACAGAAATATGAACTATGTAGCGGTAACCCGCCACAAAACAACTAAGTTCACCACAGATTGTGCAGAGTAAACAATTTTTTGACACACGCCACAAAGTCGCTAGGATATAAGCAACCTGCACACAATGTAAATAGTAATTAGTTAAGTAACGAGCCACAACAGCGCTAAGTGTTAAGTAGTTCAAGCTCAATAAACCAATTAGCAACACGTGTAATTGGCGCAGGGAACTACCCTTAACGACCCCGAATGTGAAATGATTAGGCCCAAGGACGCAGCGAGGGGCGGACTTCGCTTTGAAACTTCGCCGAGAGAACATCAACTAGAGAGGAGCTCCCGCAGAAGAAAGAAGAAGCTGTCGGCTGCAAAGAAGCAGCCACCGTTGGAACGACTCGGCATTGCCGTGGTATTTATACCAAAGCTAGCGGCTCAGCACTGCCGTGGTTTTAAACCCAAAACCTAGAGTAGCTCCTTGAGCATTGCGTCCGTGCAGTACAGACGAGTAGGGCATATACAGTCATAGCAAGCAGTCACAAGGCTAGCTTACGCGCCTCTCTGAGGTCCGACACTCTGTCTCCCCGTGCTTCTTAGCGCCCGGTGGCGGCTCAACCACCACACAGAAAGCAGCTACTTAATCATCCCTTGGAAGCAGCTTCCAAGGGTGGGCACGTCTTCACAGGGCAGCATCTCACAGACACCGAGCAGTGAGTGACAAGGAACAGCTGTGTGCTTGGGTCGCTAAGGCTGGGAAGCAACACTAACGCAGGAAGTCGGGACTGGCCTTCTGCCGAAAACAGACGATTGCATACCGGAACTTAAACCGCTGAGTTTGTTATTTCATAGTTCGTATATTGTTCCTGTATTGTGTACGCGGAGTTAATAAATTTAGTGTTATACATACCTGTGGTGTTTACATTTCAGTTCAACCTTAACGCACATATGGTGACCCTGACGTGATAGTGAAAAAGCGATCGTGAAAAAGTGACAATTTAACTCGTGTTAGGTGCCGCGTATACACATACAACAAACATGACTACGGAGCAGGCAGCTGCAGGTACTGTTTATCGTGTGGCGGTGAAGTTGCCTCCTTTCTGGGCCGACAAATCTGCGCTATGGTTCGCCCAAGCAAAAGGGCAATTGGAAGTCAGTGGTATTACGAGTGAAAGAGCTAAATTCAATCATGCAATTGCTCAGCTCGACCACCGATATTCCGCAGAAGTGGAGAATATAATAACTAATCCACCAGCTGAAGGTTCCTACTCAAAACTCAAGGTGGAATTGGTACGCAGGTTGTCCACTTCCAAGGAGCAACGCGTTCGGCAGTTGCTAACTCACGAGGAAATGGGGGACCGCAAGCCATCCCAATTTTTGCGGCACCTCAAAAGCCTCGCACCAGACGTTCCAGACGACTTCTTGAAGAGTATATGGTTCAGCCGTTTGCCATCTCATATCCAGACCATTATCGCCTGCCAAATGGACGCTAACCTTGATGTCGTTTCGTTACTGGCAGACAAAATTCACGAGGTGACGCCTCCGCCTCCCTGCGTGGCGAGCGTTAACCCTTCTTCCGAACTCACCATGCTCCTACAGAGAGTTGAAGAGCTATCTAAGCAAGTGGCAGCCTTAACAACCCGTCCAGTACGACAGCGTTCGCATTCGCGAAACCGCCAACGACAAAGAAGTCTGTCACCACACTCCTCGCGCGACTCGTCGGCAGTGTTGGTACCACCTTCGGTTCGGCGACGCTGCCCGGAAGTGTACGTCACCCTGTGCCTATATCCGGAAAACGACTGTAGCAGCCGTTAGTGGCGGCAAATAACTGCACCTCCTTCATCAGGGCGCCTGTTCATTACTGACAACACAAGCAAGCACAGATTGCTAATAGACACCGGTTCAGATCTATGCGTGTTTCCTAAAAGGTTAGTTCCTGACAGGAGAGCGCATTTAGATTACCAACTGTTCGCCGCCAATGGCACGACTATTCACACTTTCGGCTATATCCATTTAAACCTAACTTTTGGACTTCGGCGAGCATTTGTTTGGCGCTTCCGGGCGGCTGATGGTAGCATACCAATAATTGTTGTAGACTTTTTGTCCCATTACAATCTTTTGGTCGACTGTCGTCATGGACGTTTACTGGATGGCACTACCAAACCGCCAATGCCCGGTTTTACTACAAACAATGAAGTTCCTAGTGTTAAAACTATTCTCACAGGTACACCACTTGATAACCTCGCAGAGTTCCCCGAGCTCACTCGGCCTGCGGGAATGCCAAAAACTGTGCAACATCAGGTTGTTCATCACATTAGAACAACGCCCAGCCCACCTGTTTCTTGCCGCCCTCGTCGACTCGCTCCTGAGCACCTCAAGATAGCTAAGACCGAGTTCGACAACATGCTGCAGGAGGGTACAGCCCGCCGTCCTGAGAGCCCTTGGTTTTCAGCGCTACACCTGGTACCCAAGAAAGACAACGGTTGGCGCCCTTGTGGTGACTACCGTGCTCTTAATGCTCGCACCATTCCTGACCGATATCCTATACCACATATCCACGATTATTCCCATCAGCTTTCCGGTTGTTCCGTCTTCTCCAGAATCGATCTCGTCCGAGCATATAACCAGATACCCGTACACTCTGATGATATCCCCAAAACAGCCATCACTACTCCTTTCGATTTGTTTGAATTTCCCTTTATGTTATTTGACCTCAGAAACGCAGCTCAGAAGTTTCAAAGATTTATGGATGAAGTTCTCCGTGGACTGGATTTCTGCTTCGCCTACTTGGACATCTTAGTCTTCTCCCAGACTTCGGAACAGCATCTCCAGCACCTTCGCCAACTCTTCACCAGACTACGGAATTCGGAGTTATCATCAACCCTTCCAAGTGTACCTTTAAAGTTCCGGAGGTTGTCTTCCTGGGCTACATCGTCTCGGGAGAAGGTTTTCGTCCCTTGCCTGACCGAGTGGTTGACTTGCAGTCCTATGCACCACCTTAGACTATCCGACAACTCAGAAGGTTCTTGGGAATGATAAACTTTTATCGTCGTTTCCTAACAAATGCTGCTGCCGTTCAGGCACCCCTTCACGCCATTCTCTCACGCTCTCGAGTCAAAGCCTCTGATTCTGTGAACTGGACACCTGAGCTGCTTCAGGCTTTCGAGAACTCCAAGGAGAGTCTCTCAAAGTCAACTCTTCTAGCCCATTTAAATAACTCTGTCCCTCTTGCTCTGGTCACAGACGCTTCCGGTTCCGCCCTTGGAGCAGTTCTACAGCAGCGGATAAATGGGAAGTGGCAACCACTCGGCTTCTTTTCCAAGAAGCACACCTCCCAGCAACAGAAGTACAGTGCCTATGACAGAGAGCTTCTGGCTATCTACGAGGCCGTTTAACACTTCCAGCACATTTTGAAGCACAAACCTTTACCATCTTCACCGATCATAAACCCATTACATATGCCTTTCAGCAAAAGAGCGAAGCTTCTCCTCGTCAGTTCCGATCCTAGACTTAATTTCCCAATTCTCCACCAACATTGAACACGTCTCTGGTTTAGATAACGTCGTTGCCGATGCCCTTTCTGCATCGACGCCCTATGTAACCCCGTGGACTTGGTGGCACTCGCTAAGTCTCAGGAGCAGGATGCCGAGCTTCGCCAGCTACTCCATAACAATGATTCTTCTCTCCTCTTACAAGATTCCTCTACCCGGTACTGCAGTATCTTTGTACTATTACACTTCTACTGCTAGACCACGTCCTTTTGTCACACAACCTTTTCGCCGACAGGTCTTTGTCTCCCTCCATATCCTTAGCCACCCGGGAACAAAAGCTTCTGACAAGTTGGTCTCCCAGCGATTCGTATGGCCAAGTTTGAGAAAGGACCGCCGCCTCTGGGTAAGACTTGCCAGTACTGCCAACGTAAAAGATTAACCGACACACTTTAACACCACCTGCAGAGTATCCACTTCCATCAGGGCGCTTCCCTCATGTCCACATAGACATTGTTGGCCCTCTGCCCGTCTCTACAGGAAAACGCTACTGTTTGACAGCTATCGATCGACACATCCGATGATGATGAGATGCGGTTTAAGGGAGCTAAACTACTACGGTCATCAGCGCCCTTACAAAGTATAAAATTTAAAATCAAAAAATAAAATACGAGTAAAAACCCACAGTCAAAACATTGTAAAACAAACCATCAACTTGTAAAAACAAAAAAGGGTAAACAAAACAATAAAAGAGTAAAAAGACTGTCAAGCACTGTAGAACGCACGGGACATGAGCGCCATATGTGCACTGGGGAGTAGAGGCCCCATAAAGAAACACAATATAAAATAGCACATCTAAAAGACGCGGCTAAAACCAATTTCACTGATAAAACGTAAAATACATTCTACAGCATACATTCTAAACATTGGCTATGCCAACAGGCAGACACACACGAACGCGCAATGGAGCTAAAACTTGACACTGTGTTAAAATGTGACGCACCGTTAAGGGCGTATCACACTGTTCACACAGTAGTGCGGGGTCACCACTAAGCAGGTATCTATGACTAAAAAGGCAATAACCGATTCGTAGACGAGCTAAAAGTACTTCCCGACGAGGACGAGAAGAGGTACCCTAGACTAACAGAACAGGTTTAACCTCCCGCAACTTGTTCCCCCGGAGGGCCGTCCACTCATCGCGCCAAAGCGAGAGGATGCGGTGACGTAAAATAACACACAAATTTGACGAAGGAACAACAGAGGTAAAAATTCTGGGCGATAAAATTACCGATTTGGCAGTGGCGTCGGAAGACTCGTTACCTGAGATGCCCAAATGACCTGGATGATGATGATGATGATTATATGCGGTTTAAGGGCGCTAAACTGCTATGGTCATCAGCGCCCTCACAAAGTATAAAATTGAAGGTCCAAAAATAAAATACGAGTAAAAAACAGCATAGTTAAAAATACTCTAAAATCAGTCATCAATAGTTAAAACCACTATAAAAGCCACGTGAAAAAATTCAATAAAATAGTAAAACGTGTCAAGAACTGTAGAACGCATAGGACAGGAGCGTCTTACGTCCACAGGGGGGTAGAGCCGCATTAAAACGGCAATATAAAATCATAATGTTAAAAGACGCTCAACGCATCAAATGCGCCGATTAAAACCACTGTTATCGATAAAACGTAGACATTCTACAGCATGCGCGTCGTCTGCCAAAACGATGGCTATGCCAACAGGCAGGCCCACACGACTGCGCAATGCAGCTAAAACCTGACAGTCTGTTTAAAACGTGACGTACCGTTAAAGGCGCAGCACACTGCTCGCATACTGGTGCGGGGTCACAACTGAGCAGGTATCTATGACTAAAAAGGCAATGTCCGTTTCGTGGATGAGCTAAAACAACCTCTTCCCGACGAGAAGAATGAGAGGAGGTGCTCCAGATTAAAGGAAGAGGTATAACCTCCCGCAACTTGTTCCCCCGGAGGGTCGACCACTCATCGCGCCAGCGCGAAAGGATGCCGTGACGTAACATAACACTAAAATCAGACGAGGGAACAACAGAGGTAAAAAATCTGGAGGATAAAATCGCCGATTTGGCAGCGGCGTCGGCAGACTCGTTGCCTGAGATGCCCACATGACCTGGAATCCACACGAAGGAGCAGCTGATGCCAGATGCACCAAGCGAGTGGAGCAGGTCATGAATGCGCTGCACGAGCGGATGGTAACTGTACAGCGCCTGAATACTCTGAAGGGCACTCAGAGAGTCCGTACAAACAACACAGCGCCGTAAGCGCTGCCGCTGAATGTATAAAACACATTGATATATACTAAAACGTTCAGCGGTATAAATCGAAAATTGTCCAGGTAAACGAAAAGTAAAACTCTGTGCACCCAAAACAAAGGCACATCCTATCCCGTCATCAGTCTTAGACCCATCGGTATATATAAAATGACAGTCCCCGAACTGCGCTTGTAGTTCTAAAAACGCGGATCTAAGGACGGAAGCAGGGGTCTCATTTTTCGGCACTGACGTTAACCCAAGGTGACAGTGGGTCTCAGTGCGCGACCATGGAGGAAAACGCGTTTCCCCCGTGAAAGGGCTGGCGCTGGCGTAACGTCCAAATGCCGAAGTAGCAGTCGAAATCGAACTCCTGGAGGGAGCAATGCAGAGGAGCTAACCACATATTGTCGATCAAGCGAATCCTCGTAAAATATCGCGAAGGACGGGTGGTCAGGCAAGCTAGAGAGTCGACAGGCATAGCTGCATTAGAGCATCTCACGCCTGAAGGACAGCGGAGGATCTGCAGCCTCAGCATATAGGCTAGGTACAGGGCCGGTTGGAAAGGCCGCTGTAGCGACTCTTATGCCACGGTGGTGTATGGCATTCAATCGACGTAATACAGATGAACGATCCGACGAATAGACAATGCACCCGTAATCAAGCTTGGATCGGACCAAAGAGCTATAAAGATGTAGAAGGACGGTCCAATCAGCTCCCCAGGATGTGCCACTTAAAACACGTGAAAGATTAAGAGAACGGTCACACATAGCTTTTAAAAAGGAATTGTGCGAAGTCCAAAACAAATTCCTATCAAAAATCCACCCCACAAATTTTGCATCGTCTGCAAACGGAAGTATCTCCGGCCCAAGATGGAGAGAGGGCGGAGGGAAATATTTCCGGCGCCAGAACTTGATGCAGACTATTTCTCGGCGGAGAAATTGAAGCCGTTGGCGTTACTCCAGGCGTAGAGACGGTTGATACAGCTCTAGAGACGGCATTCGAGTAGACAGCTCCGCCGTGAACTGCAATAAATGGCAAAATCTTCAACAAAAAGGGACGATGAAATGCCAGGTGGAATACAATCAACAATGGGATTTACAGCAATCGCAAAAAGTGTGATAGTAAATACAGGTCCCAGGGGTACTCCGTTCTCTTGGATACAACGACTAGATAAAACCGAGCCCACACGTACACGAAAGACGCGGTCCGTCATAAACTCCCGAAGAAATATGGGAAGACGACCGCGGATATTCCATGCGTGAAGTGTACGTAAAATGCCGCCCCTCCAAAAAGTGTCATAAGCTTTCTCCAGGTCAAAAAACACAGCCACGGTTTGACACTTTCTCAGAAATCCATTCATAATATGCGTCGACAGGGACACCAGATGGTCGACAGTAGAGCGATAGCGACGAAATTCTCACTGAGCGTTCGCTATAAGTTTCTGAGACACAAGCCACCATGTCAAATGCCCGTTGATCATGCGCTCCATCACCTTGCAAATGCAACTGGTGAGGGACATAGGGCGGTAGCTGGAAGGTAGTTGGTGATCCTTCCCAGGCTTAATTATAGGGACAATGGTGGCTTCGCGCCAAAAGGAAGGAAAAAAGCCGTCCTGCCAAATACAATTATAGACCCGTAAGAGAAAGCCCTTACTGTCGGCTGAAAGGTTCTTTAACAGCAGAACATGAATGCGCTGCGGCCCCGGAGCGGAGTGCCTAGAGCAATGAGAGGCGTGCTCCAACTCCCTCATTTAAAAAGGGCATTTTAACATTCTGAATTATCAGACCGAAAATTATAGGTTTCGGAATCCAGCCGGTCATTCATAGAGCGAAACCCGGCGGAATAATGGTCTGAACTTGAAACCGCCTCAAAGGCAGCACCCAGAGTGTTAGCGATGGCAGCCGATCCGCTATGGTGGCATTAGAAACCTGAAGGCCAGAAACAGTACAATGCGACACCTTACCTGAGAAGCGACGAAGTTTATCCCAAACAACGGATGAAGGCGTAAAGTGATTAAAAGACTCGACAAAATGAGTTCACGATGCCTTCTTGCTATCCTTAATAATGCGGCGAGCCCTGGCGCGCGATTGTTTAAAAGTCACCAAATTATCAAGTGTAGGGTGTCGCCGAAACACTCCAAGTGCAGTTCTACGGGCACGAACGGCGTCCCGACAGTCCTAGTTCCACCATGGAACAGGCATTCGCTGAGGTTGAGAGGATGAACGGGGAATTGCGCGTTCGGCGGCAGAGAAAATCGTAGACGAAGATGCTGCACTAGTTGGTTAATGTCAGCGAAGGGCTGGTCGTCAAAATGCACGAGGCTGGAATACAAGCTCCAGTCGGCTTTTGTGAATATCCAGGTAGGTACTCTGGAATGCTGTACGTGCTGTGACAAGAGAAACGATGCAGGGGTAATGGTCGCTGGAGTAGGTGTCAGCGACGACGTTCCATTCAGACGACTAGCAAGCAGAAGTGAGCAAACGGCAAGGTCCAAGTGAGAAAACGTACCGGAAGAATCAGAAAGAAACGTATTGAGTATAGAGAGATTGAACTGGTCAAAAATGCCGGAAAGAAGAGTTGCCCTCGCACAAGCCCTTGACGAACCCCACAGGGTGTGATGGGCATTAAAATATCCGAATAGGAGAAATGGTGTTGGGAGAGCGGACAGAGATCTCGAATGTCCGCCGGAGCGAGCGGAAACGATGGAGGTGAATATACAGAGCAAACAGAAAAGAAAAAACCGGGTAACTGCAGTGTAATGGCAACAGCTTGCAGGTCGGACGTAAGAGTGAGACGTTGAAAATGAACGTCGTTACGCACTAACAACATGACACCTCCATGAGCAGGAGTACCCTACTGCGGTTCAAGATCGTAGCGAAACGGAGCATATCCTCGGAGATCAAAAGGATCATGAGGGCGAAGCTTAGTCTCCTGCAAACACACGGCCATAGGCGAATGGGAACGCAATACAAGTTGCAGTCCCGCCCTATGCTATCGTACACCACGTACATTCCAGGTCAGGATAGCCATTAAGAAAAGGGATAAACTGTCTACTTAGAAGGGCGGCTTAAAATTACCTTTTGTTTAACCTTTGGGCTCGGGCGTTTGGTATGGAGTTCGTCAGACACCATAGCCTCCTCGAAGGGAGGGCCCACGCGCTCAGAGCCAGAAACCGATTTAAGCGCCGTGAGTCGGTTTTGGGTGGCGATAGGTGAAGTGTGCCGCTGAGCGCGGCTTGTACCAGGAGCTTCCTGGGACTGCGACCTCCGAGGAGGAGAAGGTGAACATTTGTTACCGCGCGCACACGGAGTGTCTTTCAGAAAATCTTCCCTACGAAGTTTCTGCTTGGGTTTCTTTTCAGCGGCTGGCGACTTCATTGACTTTGGGCCAGGTTTATAGGGCTTGGTAACAGTAGCTTTAATGGACGGCCGGATGGTAGTGGCGGTTAATGCAGTGATGGTCCAGGTCTGAGTTTCGGCATCTACTCGTGGTACTGGCGAGGCAACAACAGAACTAAATATGCCAGATCGCAGGAGTGAAGGTTGGCGCGCAAGATAACGCCTCCGGGCTTCAGCGAAGGAGAGTTTTTCCTTTACCGGGATCTCCTGGATCGTCTTCTCGTCCAAGTACCGCGGACAGTCAGCAAACGACGCAGAATGTGACCCTTTGCATTTAATGCAAACGGGGGCTGTGGAACAGGTACCTTCGTGTGACGGCTGGCTACATGAGGCGCAGATGGTGACGGCACTGTTACAGGTGACTTGCGTATGCCCAAAACGTTGGCATTTGACACAACGCAGAGGTCTAGGTATATAGGGCCTCACTACAATACGCTCGTACCCCGCTGAAAGACTCGTGGGCAGATCGACGCCGTCGAAAGTGATAAACAGGGTACGAGTTGGTACCAGAATTCCGTCGCGTCTAGCCTGCACTCGATGAACAGCTGTCACCTTTTGATCAGAAACATAGCCGACTAGTTCTTCGTCCGACATACCATCGAGGCAATGGGTGGTAATGACGCCTCGGCAGGAATTCAAGGTGCGGTGCTTCTCGATACGGATAGGATAACCGTGGAGAAGCGTGGCGCGCAACAAGGACGTACTTTGCTGTTCAGTTTTGGACCAATTCGAAGACGAGTGCAAGACTGAACCGCACCTGCAATAGCGTCAATGCCCTTCTGAATAATGAAAGGGTTCACCTTCTCAAAACGTTGTCCTTCTTCTGTACGTGAAATGATCAAGTAACAACATGATGTCGGCGGTGCTACTTCCGTTACATAGACTTTTCGTCGCTTGCTGTTAGTAATGGGGAAAGGGTGCTCCATAGCGAAATAAATCCTCCACCATTGCAACCGTCTCCGACCTCGGGCTCTGAATTCCCGGGCGTTACTCCGGCTTGGGTGAGTGGCCTATCTATACCAATCTCACCCCAGGGTCACACCTCCCAGAACATAGACAGAGGGACCCAATCGCCGTCAGAAGTCAACAGCTCATGCAAAGGCCCCCCTGCGGGACTGCAGTTGAACAGCGGATACGAACACATACCCTACATGACGACCCCGGGTGGTGGGCATGACGCCATTACCCACTCACCCAGCTGCGCACCCAGTGCGCGGGTATCCGTCACGCTGTGTCCACGGAGGATTAAAATAAAATGTAAAAGAAATAAAACTGTGTGGGTGTTTCGCACGCAAGGTAGGCCGGCGAGGAAGAAAAAGAGTGGCGTAAATGAATGGACGTGGTGCAAAATGTGCAGAAGGAGAAGAGAAGAAAGAAACGATGGCGAGGGGCGACATGGAATGAGATGCACAGAACGCACGAGAGCCTACCTTGAATCCCCCGGTCGCGAGAACGAACCCACCTCGACCGGATGAGGGTGGAAGGATGATGATGGCGATGATTAGCTCGGGAATCCCCGGGTACGTCAAACCCGTACTCACATAAGGTGAGCCCCTGGAGGTCTAAGTCAGAGTTAAACTTCTTATTTAGAAGGGCGGCTCAAAATAGCTTTGTGCTTAACCTTGGGGCTCGGGCTTTTGGTATGGAGTTGGTCAGACCCAATCGCCGTCAGAAGTCAGCAGCTCATGCAATGGCCCCCCGCGGGACTGCAGTTGAACAGCGGATACGAACACATACCCTACATAACGACCCCGAGTGGTGGGGATGACGCCATTACCCACTCAACCAGCTGCGCTCCCAGTGCGCGGTTATCCGTCAGGCTGTGTCCACGGAGGATTAAAATAAAATTTAAAAGAAACTAAAAGTTTGTGGGCGTTTCGCACGCAAGGTAGGCCGGCGAAGAAGGAAAAAAGATGTGTTAATGAATGGACGTGGGTGAAATGTGCGTAAATACAAGAGAAGTAAAGCAAGAAACGATGGCGAGGGGCGTCATGTAATGAAATGCACAGAACCCACGAGAGCCAACCTTGAGTCCCCCAGTCACGAGGACAAACCCACCTCGACCGGACCAGGGTGGAAGGATGATGATGGCGATGAAAGACTCGGGAACCCCCGGGTACGCCAAACCCATACTCACATGAGGTGAGCCCCTGGTGGGAAAAGAATTAAAGCTAACGTGGATAGTCACATGGGGGTGAGGGGATGATAATTTTGAGGACTGACTCGGGTACCCCGGGTACGGCAAACAAGTGAGCCCCTGGGGAAAAATTCATCTAAAAGCGTAACTTTGTCATTCAGTGTTAAAATTACAAAACACAAATACGGTGAAATAGCGACAGCAGCTTTAAAAAGTGACAAAGTATTGAAAACCCCAAACCAGCAATAACGGATATTCGGAAATGGCTCATGCCACGAATAAAGATGTAGTTCTGCCATTTATTTCTTAGAATAAAAAAGATGGGACGAAAAAAGGTGATTAACATCACTAAACGTTTAATACAATAAACCATATAAGACTTTTGCTTCTTTATGCTTACTATGCCATTATTTTCTTTAAATTACCTAGTATTACACTTATTACCAAGACTGGCCAGAGAACTTTTGATCTGCAATGTACATAGTACATTGCAACTATGTCCAGTTTTCACTGTCAGCCGCTGGAAGTTTCCACAGGAAATATTAGAAAGCTATGGATGCGGGGGGAAAGGAAACTTGGAGAAGATTCTAGTTTTTTGTCGACAGCCTTTCTGGTGTTTACGCCGGACGAGAGCCCTCCACAGTCCACTTATCTCTGCAATTGCCCGGCACCGATCCCCAGATAACCTTGAGGCCATAGCCAGTGCGCCAGAATCTGTCTATTTATCCAAAAAAATCGGTTGTCGTGCATTCTTTTTCTTTACTAGCACAGTAATATCTGAATTATTAATAAAAATATCAAACATATCAGACTCCAAATTAAGAAAAGAATCATAAAAATGAGCGCAATTCTTACATCAATTTTTAGTTTGTGTTCCTAATGGATTGAGACATATACTTCCAAAGGATCATTGTTCTGTGTTTACAGGTTTAACAGAAACTTTTAACTAAAATATCAACATGTAACACTAGGGGGACAGATAAAAACCGCCCCTCTTGGAACGAAAGTAAAATAAGCTAAATAAAATCTTAGTTGTTGAAGCGGAAATTGAACCGCGTATGATTTCTTAAAACTCATGAAAAAGCAAAAGGAAGTTAAAACAATAAAACTGGTTAACAAGAGTGCTTTTGAAACATTGATACAATGTCGTTATTGTGTTACATTTAAATGTGTAAAAATAGAAGAGGAGAAGAAATCCGAAGTGATAGAAATGTATAAACTCGTGACTTACGCTGGTACTCAATGAAATCATATTTAAATAAAATTATGTAATTCAAAATAGGGATGAGAAGTATCGAAATAACTTTCAGTGAAATCTTTTCGAGGTATGCAACATATGGGTAGATTGCAACGCCTTATCATACACACACAACAACAAAAAAGAATGTTCATGTGTTGCATTCCAGTGATTTTCCTTACAAACTTCTCTTCCTACAAAACATTTTGGGGGAGAGCCTTGCAGTTTAACATCCTTTAACTGGATTATGTCTTATCGCAGATAAATGAACGAAATGGTTGAAATGATGCTCATATGAACTCCGGCTAGAGGTTAGAGCTACACGACATTCATCTTCTCACGATAAACGTAATCCCCGGAAAAAGCCTTATCCAGGTAATACACCCTAACCGAGATTCGAACTCGAGACTTGTCGAATGCGAGGCAGAGGCAGACACGCTACTCGCGCACCACAGAGGTGGGCTACAAACTATTCTTACAAAAGCTCATTATTAATCCAAATTAACTTTCAATTCACATTTCCGTGTACGGCCAGTCCAACTTTTAAATGTGTTGCTATGTGATGGCTTTGAAATTTCATGCTCTTTGCATCTCCACGAGAAAAAAATAACGACTTCCCATTTGAGAAAAATAGAAATACCAATAACAAGGGACATCTGGAAATAGTTAACTGCACAAAGCATTTCTTTGACATAATTGTGTGCTTTAACGACATTTCCATTTTAGTAGTAATATGTTACATATTTCTTAAAAGTTTATCCATTATTCCAAAAGTCATTCGGAATAAAGAGAACTTCACAAGCAATTCCAAGAAAATTCAGAATGTACATTTCATTTCCCATACAAATATCTTAAACATGTGGTATTTTAATGCAGATTTTTAGAACCATTTTAAGGAACGTAAAAATAACGAACATTTTTTATGTAGAGGGCAGTTTGGGGTGGGGAATTGTTTGACTATCTCCGTGTTACATCCTTGATAAATGCTGAATTTAAATACCAAGTTTAGTACTTAAACGACGTTTATGAGTTATGCTGTTGACACACACACATACATACACACAACCTTTTTCTAAAATGTTGCGTTTTATTGGGAGGGTCTCTAAACGCATATTTTAGGTGAAATTTCGGAATCGAAATTTTGGGTGGAATGCAATACTTTCTCTACTTATTATAAGTAAGTAGTATAGAAAGTTGATCGGAATCAGAGTATTTCCGCAACTGCAACACATGCATAAAGGCTAAAGACGCAAAAAAAATTCTACACCTGCCTGCTGTGTGAGGGGTCCCAGGTTCAATTGGGGAATGGGACTTTTCCTCTAGCCAAGATTATTCCCTATCCTCCCCGAAGTCTGGAAGTATGTATGAGTGTGTGTGTGTGTGTGTGTGTGTGTGTATGATCTAATGTATAAAACCCAAAGAAAAACCAGAAATCGAATAAACAACTACCTAGGTATATACGAATTAATATCATTGCTGATAGGTAATATATTCTAAAAGTATTTCGCCGCCTATATGACCACTGCAGTTAAAGGAACAATTAAAAAAAAGGCTACATATTCTACTACTAGAAGTATTCGTGACAGATGTATCGACAGAGAGACAGAGAGAGAGAGCGAGAGAGGTACAGCTGTCAGTGACATGATGATGCAACATTCTGCAAACTTCGCGTGTTTATCACGCTTCCAGCTGAAGAGGAAACGGATGGAAGTTTCGTTCGTATTCCTCACGCACAAATTTAATGGCTACCGCTATTTTTCGATTTCTCTTGCTGCTTTTATCAGAAAAAACTCCGTCCTCTAAGCAGTTAATATGTCTTTACCAGAGCTTTAACATACACTAAATTAAGAAGATTATTTTAGAATCGCTTGTAACTCAGATAACTAAATAACAAAGCACACCTCCATGATGTGGGGTTAGCGTTTCTACCTCACATACAAGAGAACCCGAGTTCGAATCTCGGTTAAGATGTTAACCGGATAATGCTTTTTCTGGGGTAGCTTAAGCTGTATGGATCCCGGGCTCACCTCAGTATCAGTTCACCCATTTCATTCCTTCATCGTCTGATACGACCTACCCGGTTAAAGGAGGTTAAACTAATAATCAGGGTTAGGATTTTTTGGTGCATAACTTTTTACTTTCTCTACCACGTACAATAAGTAGGGGAAGTATTGTATTCCACTCAAAAATTCGATATTGAGATTTCATTGAAAACACATGTTTCGATGATGATGGTGATTTGTGGGTTAAGGGTGCTAAACAGCTTAGGTCATCAGCGCCCTTACAATGTAGAAGATTTAAAATCCGGAAATTATAATACGGGACACAAACCCGCTTAGTCGAAGCAATATAAAAACATAACAAACTCTAAAAACCAACACACTAAAAACTTGCTAAATCAAACAATAAAAGAGTAAATAACGTGTCAGGATCTGTAGAAGCCAAGGGACCAGAGCGCCAATGACCCCAGGGGAGAACAGCCCCCATTAAAACGAACAATATAAAATCACAAAACTAAAACACGCTCAGCGCATTAAATTCATCGAATAAAACCACTGTCACGGATAAAACATAAAAGGCATTCTACAGTATGCGCGTCGTCTGCTAAAACGTTGGCTATATCAACAGGCAGAGACACACAAACGAGCAAGTGTGCTAAAACCTGACACTCTGTTAAAATGTGACGCACCGTTAAGGGTGCCGAACTCTGATCACAGAGTGGTGCGGGATCACCACTAAGCAAGCGTCTATGACTAAAAACGCAATGTCCGATACGAAGTCGGGTTAAAATCACCTCTTCCCGACGAGAAGCACGAGAAGAGGTGGCCCAGACAACCGGGATATGTTTAACCTCCCGCAACTTGTTCCCCCGGAGGGCCGTCCATTCATCGCGCCAAAGCGAGAGAATGCGGTGCCATAAAATAACATAGAAATCAGTGAAGGGAACAACAGAGGTAAAACTTCTGGGCGATAAAACTGCCGATTTCGCAGCGGCGTCGGCAGACTCATTCCCCGAGATGCCCACATGACCTGGAATCCACAGAAAGGAGACGCTGGTGCCAGAGGATTGCAGCAGCTCATGTATGCGCTGTACGACGAGGTAGTAACTTTACAGCGCATTAACAATCTGAAGGGCACTCAGAGAGTAAGTACAAGCAATACAGTACCGTAAGTCGTGCCACCAAAAACAAAGGCAAACCCTACTCCAACATCAGTCTTAGGTCCATCAGTATAAATAAAATTAAGGTCCCCGAATTGCGCCTGTAGTTCTAAAAACGCTGATATAAGGACTGAAGAAGAGGTCTCATTCTTCGGCATCGACGTTAACCCAACGTGACAGTGGGCCTCAGCACGCAACCATGGAGGAAAAAGCGTTTCCCCCCTGGGAGGGGCCGCCGCTGGCGTAACGTCCAAATGCCGAAGGAGATACACAAAGCGAACCCCTGGAGGGAGCAATGCAAAGGAGCTAACTAAATATTGCCGATCAAGCGAATTCTCGTAAAATAACTCGAAGGACGGGTGGTCAGCTAAGCTTGAGAGTCGACAGGCATAGTTGCACAAAAGCATTTCTCTCCGGAAGAACAGCGGAGGATCTACAGTTTCAGCGTACAGACTGGGTACAGTTGGAAAGGCCCCTGTTGGGACTCTTATACCACAATGATGAATGGCATTCAAGCGACGTAACACAACGGACGTGCCAGTGAATAGACAACGCACCCGCAATCAACCCTGGATCACACAAAGGAGCGATAAAGACGCAGAAGAACGGTCCGATCTGCTCCCCAGGATATGCCACTTAAAACATAAAATATTAAGAGAACGGTCACACTTTGCTTTTAAAAAGGAAATGTGAGACGTCCAGCCCAGCTTTCGATCAAAGATCAACCCCAAAAATTTCACCACGTCTGCAAATGGAAGGACCTCCGACCCAAGATGGAGAGATGGCGGATGGAAAGCCTTTTGGCGCCAGAAATTCATGCAGACGGTTTCTCGGCGGAGAAATTAAAGGCGTCGGCGTTACTCCAGGCGTAGAGACGGTCGATACAGCTCTGGAGACGGCGATCGAGCAGACATGTCCGCCGTGAACTTCCATTAATGGCAAAATCGTCGACGAAAAGGAACGAGGAAATGCCAGCTGCAATACAATCAACAACGGGGTTGATAGATATCACAAAAAGTGTGACACTGAGTACAGAGCCCTGCGGTACACCGTTCTCTTGAATAAAACGACTAGATAAAACCGAGCCCACACGTACACGAAGGACGCTGTCCGTCATAAACTCCCGAAGAAATATGGGAAGACGACCGGGGAATTTCCATGCGTGAAGTTTACGTAAAATGCCGCCCCTCCAACACGTGTCATACGCTTTAGCCAGGTCAAAAAACACAGCGACTGTCTGACACTTTCTGAGAAATCCGTTCATAATATATGTCCACAGAGACAGCAGATGGTCGACGGTAGAGCGATGGCGACAAATCCGCACTGAAGGTTCGCTTAGAAGTATCTGAGACACAAGCCACCATCCGTTGATCATACGCTCCATCACCTTGCAAATACCTGGAAGGTAATTGGCGATCCTTCCCAGGCTTAAGTATAGGGACAATGGTGGCTTTGCGCCAAACGGAAGGTAAAAAGCCGTCTTGCCAAATACGGTTATAGACCTGTAAGAGAAAGAGCTTAATGTCGGCTGAAACATTCTTTAACATCAGGACATGAATGCCGTCCGGCCCAGGAGCGGAGTGCCTAGAGCAATGAAGAGCGTGCTCCAGCTCCCTCATTGTGAAAAGTTCATTATAACACTCGGTATCAGGAGACCGAAAATTATAGCTGGCGGAATCCAGCCGGTCTTTGATAGAGTGAAAGCCGGCGGAATAATGGTCTGAACTGGAAAGCGCCTCAAAGGCAGCACCCAGAGTATTAGCAATGGCAGCCGGATCCACTATGGTGGCATTGGAAACCTGAAAGCCAGAAACAGTACAATGCGACACTTTACGTGAGAAGCGACGAAGTTTATCCCAAACAACAGATGAAGGCGTAAAGCGATTAAAAGACTCGACAAAACGAGTCCACGACGCCTTCTTGCTATCCTGAATAATGCGACGAGCCCTGGCGCGCGATTGTTTAAAAGTCACCAAATTATCAAGTATAGGGTGTCGCCGAAACACCCTAAGTGCAGTTCTATGGGCACGAACGGCGTCCCGACAATCCTCGTTCCACCACGGAACAGGCGGTCGCCGAGGTTGAGAGGATGAACGGGGAATCGTGCGTTCGGCGGCAGATAGAATCGTAGACGAAAGGTGTTGCACCTTTTGGTTAACGTCAGAGAAGGGCTGGTCCTGAAAACACACGAGGCTGGAATACAATCCTCAGTCGGCGTTTCTAAATATCCAGGTAGGTAATCTGGAATGCTGCACGTGGAGAGACAGAAGAGAAACATTGCAGGGGTAATGGTCGCTGCAGTAGGTGCCAGCGACGAGTTCCACTGCATACGACTAGCAAGTTGGAGTGAACAAACGGCAAGGTCCAAGTGAGAGAATGTACCAGAAGAATCAGAAAGAATAGTAGGTTCACCTGTATTGAGAATGAAGAGGTTGAACTGACCACAAATGTCGAAAAGAAGAGATCCCCTCGCACAAGCCCTTGGCGAACCCCACAAGGGGTGATGGTCATTAAAATCTCCCAACAGAACAAATGGTGTTGGGAGAGGGGACAGGAGATCCCGAATGTCCGCGTGAGCGAGGGGAGACGATGCAGGTGAGTGCACAGAGACAACGGAAAAGAAAAAGCCGGGTAATTGAAGCCTAACAGCAACAGCTTGCAAGTCGGACGTAAGAGGGAGAGTTTGAAAATGACGGTCACTACGCACTAATAACATGACATTCCATGAGCAGGAGTACCCTCATCCGGTTCAACATCGTAGCGAACCAGAGTATACCCGCAGAGATCAGAAGGATCGTGAGGGCGAAGCTTAGTCTCCTGCATGCGCACGACCATAGGTGAATGGGAACGCAATAAAAGTTGCAGTTCAGCTTAGCAATCGTACACCACGTAAATTCCAGTTCAGGATAGCCATGAATAAAACGGATACACTTCTTACTTAGAAGGGTGGCTCAAAATAACCTTTTTGCTTAACCTTGGGGCTCGACATTTTTGTATGGAGTTGGTCAGACTCCGTAGGCTTCTCGAAAGGAGGGCCCACGCGTTCAGTTCCAGAAACCGATTCAAGCGCCAAGAATCGCTTCTGGGTGGCAATAGGTAAACGAGGCCGCTGAGCGCGGCGTGTCCCAGGTGCATCCTGGGACTGACCTTCGAGGAGGGGGAGAAGGTGAAGTTTTCTTACCGCGCGCACGCGGAGGGTCTTTCAGAAAACCTTCTGTATTAAATTTGTGCTTCAATTTCTTCTCAGTGCCTTGTGACTTCATAACCTTTGACCAGCTTTAGATGCCTTGACAACTGTGGCTGAAATGGACGGCCGGATAGTAGTGGCGGTCAATGCAGCCATGGTACAGGCTTGAGTCTCTGCATCCTTTCGGGGTACTGGCGAGGCAACAACAGATGTGATGATGATGATGATGAGATGCGGTTTAAGGGCGCTCAACAGCTACGGTCATCAGCGCCCTTACAAAGTATAAAATGTAAAGTCCAAAAATAAAATAGCGGTAAAAAAACTGCAGATACAACAACACTATAAAATAAGCCATCGAAGTCGAAAATTTAAAATCCAGAAATTAAAATACGGGACACACACCCGCGTAGTCTATACATTAAAAAACACATCAATGTCTAAAAAATAACCACACTAAAAACGCTGCAAATCAAATAATAAAAGAGTAAACTACGTGTCAGGATCTGTAGAAGCCAAGGGTCCAGAGCGTCGTATGACCCCAGGGGAGAACAGCCCCCCATTAAAATGGACAATATAAAATCATAAAACTAAAAGACGCTCCGCGCATTAAATGCGTCGAATAAAACCACTGTCACGGATAAAACATAAAAGACTTGCTACAGTATACGCGTCGTCTGCCAAAATGTCGGCTAAACCAACAGGCAGAGACAGACGAGCGCGCAATTGTGCTAAAATCTGACACTCCGTTAAAATACGACACACTGTTAAGGGTACAGCACAGTGATCACATAGCGCTGCGGGATCACCACTAAGCAAGTGTCTATGACTAAAAATGCAATGTCCGATACGAAGGCGTGTTAAAATTACCTCTTCCCGACGAGAAGCACGGGAAGAGGTAACCCAGACTAACGGGAGAGGTTTAACCTCCCGCAACTTGTTCCCCCGGAGGGCCGTCCACTCATCGCACCACAGCGAGAGGATGCGGCGACGTAAAACAATAAACAAATCTGACGAGGGAACAACAGAGGTAAAACTTCTGGGTGATAAAATCGCCGATTTGGCAGCGGCGTCGGCACTCGTTCCCTGAGACGCCAACATGACCTGCAATCCACATGAAGGAGACGCGGATGCCAGAGACACCAAGCGAGTGGACCAGGTCATGTATGCGCTGTACGAGTGGGTGGTAACTGTACAGCACGTTAATACTTTGAAGGGCACTCAGGGAGTCCGCGCAAAGTACGCAGTGCTGTAAATCATGCCGCTGGATGTATAAAAGTCCCTGATAAATACTAAAAAGTTCGGCGGTAAAAATCGAACATTGCTCCGGTAAACGAACGGTAAACTATGCTGACCAAAACAAAGGCACAACCTACTCCAACATCAGTCTTAGACCCATCAGTGTATATAAACTGAAAGGTACCGATTTTCCCCTGGAGATCTAAAAAGGCTGATGTAAGAACTAAGGAAGGGATCTCAGTCTTCGGCATGACGTTAGCCCAAGGTGATAGTGCGCCTCAGCGCGCAGCCATGGAGGAAAAAGCGTTTCCCCCCTGGGAAGGGCCGGCGCTGGCGCAACGTCCAAATGCCGAAGGAGTTGTCGAAATCGAACCCCTGGAGGTAGTAATGCAGAGGAGCTAACTAAATATTGTCGATCAAGCGAATCCTCGTGAAATAAATCGAAGGACGGGTGGTTAGGCAAGCTTGAGAGCCGACAAGCATAGCTGCACAAAAGCATCTCGAAAGTTATAAACAGGGTACGAGTTGGTACCAAAATTCCGTCGCGTTTAGTCTGCACTCGATGAACAGCTCTCACCTTTTGATCAGAAAGATAGCCGACAAGTTCTTCGTCCGATGATGATATGATGAGATGGAGCTTAAGGGCGCTCAACTGCTAAGGTTATTTGCGCCCTTACTATGTGTAAAATAAAAAATGGAAAAGTCAAAAAATTAAAAAACTCCACACAGACCGGTTGATCAAAAACACTAAAAAACACAACAGATCAAATACCAAGATCTACACACTAAAATCATGGTCAACAACAGAATAAAACAACGTGTCAAGAACTGTAGAATGCGAGGGACCCGAGCGCCAGATGTCCACTGGGGAGCAGTGCCCCCATTAAAAGATAATGTTAAATCAAACAGCCAAAAGGCGCTCAGCGCATCAAATGCGATGGCTAAAACCAATGTCAGTAATAAAACGTATAAGACATTCTACAGCATGCGCGTCGTCTGCCAAAACGTTGGCTAGGCCAACAGGCAGACCAACACGAACGCGCAACGGAGCTAAAACTTGACACTGCTAAAATGTGACGCACCGATAAGGGCACATCACACTGCTCACAGAGTGGGTCGGGGTCAACACTGAGCAGATACCTATGACTAAAAAGACAGTGTCCAATCCGTAAACGAGCTAAAGTTACCTCTTCCCGACGACGCGAACGAAAAGAGGTACCCCAGACTAACGGGAGAGGCTTAACCTCCTGCAACTTGTTCCCCCGGAGGACCGCCCACTTATCCCTCCAAACCGAGAGGATGCGGCTACGTAAAAGAAAAAACAATTCTGTGGAGGGAACAACAGAAGTAAAATAACTGGGTAATAAAATCGCTGATTTGGCAGCGGCGTCGGCAGACTCATTACCTGAGATGCCCACATGACCGGGAATCCACATGAAGGAGACGCTGGTGCCAGAGAAACCAAGCGAGTGGAGCAGGTCATGTATGCGCTGTACACGTGGGTGGTAATAGTACAGCGCGTTAATACTCTGAAGGGCACTTAGATGATGATGATGATATGCGGTTTAAGGGCGCTAAACTGCTAAGGTCATCAGCGCCCTTACAATGTATAAAATATAAGGTCAAAATATAAAAGACAGGTAAAAAATCCGCATAATTAAAAAAACGGGACACAAACCCGCGATGTCAAAAAGCTAAAAGTAACAATAATATAACAATAACAACAATAATAAAAATAAAAATATCTGAAAAACCAACACACTAAAAGCATAGGCAATAAAAGATTAAAACGTGTCAATAACTGTAGAATGCGAGGGACATGAGCGCCATATGTCCACCGGGGATTAGAGTCCCCATAAAAACAGACAAAATAAAATTACTAAGCTAAAAGACGCTCAACGCATTAAATGCGCAAATTAAAATCACTGTCATGAATAAAACGTAAAACACATTCTACAGCACGCGTGTCGTCTGCCAAAACGTTGGCTAGGCCAACAGGCAGACCCACACGAGCGCGCAATGCAGCTAAAACCTGACACTCTGTTAAAATGTGACGCACCGTTAAGGGCACGTCACACTGCCCACAGAGTGGTGCGGGGTCACCACTGAGCAAATACCTATGACTAAAAACACAACGTCCAATCCGTAAACGAGCTAAAATTACCTCTTCCCGACGACACGAACGAGAAGAGGTACCCCAGATCAACGGGAAAGGCTTAACCTCCCGCAACTTGTTCCCCCGGAGGGCTGTCCACTCATCGCGCCAGCGCGAGAGGATGCGGCGACGTAAAAGAACACACGAATCTGACGAGGGAACAACAGAAGTAAAAACTCTGGGTAATAAAATCGCCGATTTCGCAGCGGCGTCGGCAGACTCATTACCTGAGATGCCCACATGACCTGGAATCCACATGAAGGACACGCTGATGCCAGAGACACCAAGCGAGTGGAGCAGGTCATGTATGCGCTGTACGAGTGGGTGGTAATGGTACAGCGCATGAATAGTCTGAAGGGCACTCAGAGAGTCCGTACAAATAAAACAGTGCCGTAAGTCGTGCCGCTGAATGTATAAAACACATTGATAAATGCTAAAACGTTCGGCGGTAAAAATTGAACATTGTCCAGGTAAACGAAACTTAAAACTACAGTGACCAAAAACAAAGGCACATCCAACTCCAGCTTCAGTCTTAGATCCATCGGTAAAGATAAAATGGAAGTCCCGGAATTGAGCCCGTACTTCTAAAAAAGCCGATTTAAAGACTGAAGCAGGGGTCTCAGTCTTCGGCATCGACGTTAGCCCAAGGTAACAGTGGGCCTCAGCGCAAGACCATGGAGGAAAACGCGTTTTCCCCCGTGGAAGGGCCGGCGCTGGCGGAACGTCTAAATGCCGAAGGAGCTGTCGAAAGCGAACCCCTGGTGGGAGAAAAGCAGAGGAGCTAATGAAATAGTGACGATCAAGTGACTCCTCGAAAAATAACTCGAAGGACGGGTGGTCAGGAAGCTTGAGACTCGACAGGCATAGCTGCACAAGAGCATCTCACGCCTGAAGGACAGCGGAGGCTCTGCAGCTTCAGCATACAGGCTAAGAACAGGGCTGGTTGGAAAGGCCCCTGTAGCGACTCTTATGCCACGATGGTGAATGGCATTCAATCGACGTAACACAGATGGACGTGCCGACGAATAAACAATACACCCGTAATCAAGCTTGGATCGGACCAAAGAGCGATAAAGGCGAAGAAGGACGGTCCGATCAGCTCCCCAGGCTGTCCCACTTAAAACACGTAAAAGATTAAGAGAACGGTCACCCTTTGATTTTAAAAAGGAAACGTGCGAGGTCCAACACAACTTTCTATCAAAAATCAACCCCAAAAATTTCGCCTCGTCTACAAACGGAAGTATCCCTGGCCCAAGATGGAGAGGGGGCGGAGGGACATTCTTCCGGCGCCAGAAGTTGATGCAGACGTATATCTCGGCGGAGAAATTAAAGGCGTTGGCGTTACTCCAGGCGTAGTGATGATGATGATGATATGCGGTTTAAGGGCGCTAAACTGCTGCGGTCATCAGCGCCCTTACAATGTATAAAAGATAAGGTCACAATATAAAACAAGTAAAAAACCGCATAGTTAAAAACGGGACACAAACCCGCGATGTTCAAAAAGCTAAAACTAACAACAGAACAATAACAAAATAACAATAACAACAATAACTATAACAATAACAACAATAATAACAAGAACAACAAGAATAACAATAACAATACAAAGTTCTGAAAAATCAACACACTAAAAGCAAGGGCAAGAAACGATTAAAACGTGTCAGGAACTGTAGAATGCGAGGGACATGAGCGCCAAATGTCCACTGGGGATAAGAGTTCCCATAAAAACAGACAGAATAAAAGTACTAAGCCAACAGGCGCCCAACGCATTAAATGCGCAGATTAAAATCACTGTCATGAATAAAACGTAAAACACATTCTACAGCACGCGTGTCGTCTGCCAAAACGTTGGCTAGGCCAACAGGCAGACCCACACGAGCACGCAATGCAGCTAAAACCTGACACTCTGTTAAAATGTGACGCACCGTTAAGGGCACGACACACTGCCCACAGAGTGGTGCGGGGTCACCACTGAGCAAATACCTATGACTAAAAACACAATGTCCAATCCGTAGACGAGCTAAAATTACCTCTTCCCGACGACAAGAACGAGAAGAGGTATCCCAGATCAACGGGAAAGGCTTAACTTCCCGCAATTTGTTCCCCCGGAGGGCCGTCCACTCATCGCGCCAGCGCGAGAGGATGCGGCGACGTAAAATAATACACGAATCAGACGAGGGAACAACAGAAGTAAAAAATCTGGGTAATAAAATCGCCGATTTCGCAGCGGCGTCGGCAGACTCATTCCCTGAGATGCCCACATGACCTGGAATCCACATGAAGGACACGCTGATGCCAGAGACACCAAGCGAGTGGAGCAGGTCCTGTATGCGCTGTACAAGCGGGTGGTAATGGTACAGCGCAGTAATAGTCTGAAGGGCACTCAGAGAGTCCGTACAAATAAAACAGTGCTGTAAGGCGTGCCGCTGAATGTATAAAATAGATTGATAAATGCTAAAAAGTTCGGCGGTAAAAATTGAAAATTGTGCAGGTAAACGAAACTTAAAACTACAGTGACCAGAAACAAAGGCACATCCAACTCCAGCTTCAGTCTTAGATCCATCGGTAAAGATAAAATGGAAGTCCCCGAATTGAGCCCGTACTTCTAAAAAAGCCGATCTAAAGACTGAAGCAGGGGTCTCAGTCTTCGACATTGACGTTAGCCCAAGGTGACAGTGGGCCTCAGCGCGGGACCATGGAGGAAAACGCGTTTCCCCCCGTGGAAGGGCCGGCGCTGGCGTAACGTCCAAATGCCGAAGTAGCAGTCGAAATCGAACCCCTGGAGGGAGCAATGCAGAGGAGCGAACTAAATATTGCCGGTCAAGCGAATCCTCGTAAAATACATCGAAGGACGGGTGGTTAGGCAAGCTTGAGAGTCGACAAGCATAGCTGCACAAGAGCATCTCACGCCTGAAGGACAGCGGAGGCTCTGCAGCTTCTGCGTACAGACTGGGTACAGGGCTAGTTGGAAAGGCCCCTGTAGCGACTCTTATGCCACGATGGTGAATGGCATTCAATCGACGTAACACAGATGGACGTGCCGACGAATAAACAATACACCCGTAATCAAGCTTGGATCGGACCAAAGAGCGATAAAGGCGAAGAAGGACGGTCCGATCAGCTCCCCAGGATGTGCCACTTAAAACACGTAAAAGATTAAGAGAACGGTCACACTTTGCTTTTAAAAAGGAAACGTGCGAGGTCCAACACAACTTCCTGTCAAAAATCAACCCCAAAAATTTCGCCTCGTCTACAAACGGAAGTATCCCTGGCCCAAGATGGAGAGTGGGCGGAGGGAAATACTTCCGGCGCCAAAAGTTGATGCAGACGGATTTCTCGGCGGAGAAATTAAAGCCGTTGGCGTTACTCCAGGCGTAGAGACGGTCGATACAGCTCTGGAGACGGCGTTCGAGTAGACAGGTCCGCCGTGAACTGCAATAAATAGCGAAATCGTCAACAAAAAGGGACGATGAAATGCCAGGTGGAATACAATCAACAATGGGGTTGATAGCAATCGCAAAAAGTGTGACACTGAGTACAGAGCCCTGCGGTACTCCGTTCTCTTGAATAAAACGACGAGATAAAACCGAGCCCACACGTACACGAAAGACGCGGTCCGTCATAAACTCCCGAAGAAATATGGGAAGACGACCGCGGATATTCCAATCGTGAAGTGTACGTAAAATGCCGCCCCTCCAACAAGTGTCATAAGCTTTCTCCAGGTCAAAAAATACTGCCACGGTTTGACACTTTCTCAGAAATCCATTCATAATATGCGTCGACAAGGACACCAGATGGTCGACGGTAGAGCGATAGCGACGAAACCCGCACTGAGCGTTCGCTAGAAGTTTCTGAGACTCAAGCCACCATGTCAACCGCCCGTTGATCATGCGCTCCATCACCTTGCAAATGCAACTGGTGAGGGAGATAGGGCGGTAGCTGGAAGGTAGTTGGCGATCCTTCCCAGGCTTAAGTATAGGGACAATGGTGGCTTCGCGCCAAACGGAAGGAAAAATGCCGTCCTGCCAAATACGGTTATAGACCTGTAAGAGAAAGAGTTTACTGTCGGCTGAAAGGTTCTTTAACATCAGGACATGAATGCCGTCCGGCCCAGGAGCGGAGTACCTAGAGCAATGAAGAGCATGCTCCAGCTCCCTCATTGTGAAAAGTTCATTATAACACTCAATATTAGCAGATCGAAAATTAAAGGTGTCGGAATCCAGCCGGTCTTTGATAGAGCGAAAGCCGGCGGAATAATGGTCCGAATTGGATACCGCCTCAAAGGCAGCACCCAGAGTGTTAGCGATGGCAGCCGGATCCACTATGGTGGCATTAGAAACCTGTAGGCCAGAAACAGTACAATGCGACACTTTACCTGAGAAGCGACGAAGTTTATCCCAAACAACAGATGAAGGCGTAAAGCGATTAAAAGACTCGACAAAACGAGCCCACGACGCCTTCTTGCTATCCTGAATAGTGCGACGAGCCCTGGCGCGCGATTGTTTAAAAGTCACCAAATTAGCAAGTGTAGGGTGGCGCCGAAACACCCTAAGTGCAGCCCTACGAGCACGAACGGCGTCCCGACAATCCTCGTTCCACCACGGAACAGGTGGCCGCCGAGGTTGGGAGGATGAACGGGGTATTGCGCGTTCGGCGGCAGAGAAAATAATAGACGTAAGGTGCTGCACTAGTTGGTTAATGTCGGAGAAGGGCTGGTCGTCAAAATGCACGAGGCTGGAATACAAGTTCCAGTCGGCTTTTGCGAATATCCAGGTAGGTACTCTGGAATGCTGTACGTGGTGCGACAGAAGAGAAACGATGCAGGGGTAATGGTCGCTGGAGTAGGTGTCAGCGACGACGTTCCACTGGAGACGATGTGCAAGCTGGAGTGAGCAAATGGAAAGGTCCAGGTGAGAAAATGTACCAGAAGAATCAGAAATAAAAGTAGGTGCACCTGTATTGAGGATGGAAAGATTGAACTGATAAAAAGTGTCGGAAAGAAGAGTTCCCCTCGCACAAGCCCTTGGCGAACCCCATAGTGGGTGATGGGCATTAAAATCTCCCAACAGAAGAAATGGTGTTGGGAGAGCGGACAGGAGAGATCGAATGTCCGCGGGAGCGAGGGGAGACGATGGAGGTGTATACACAGAACAAACAGAAAAGAAAAAACCGGGTAACTGCAGTCTAATGGCAACAGCTTGCAAGTCGGACGTAAGTGTGATAGTTTGAAAATGAACGTCATTACGCACCAACAACATAACACCTCCATGAGCAGGAGCACCTGCCTCCGGTTCAAGATCGTAGCGAACCGGAGTGTACCCTCGGAGATCGAAAGGGTCGTGAGGGCGAAGCTTGGTCTCCTGCAAACACACGACCATAGGTGAATGGGAACGCAATAAAAGTTGCAGTTCCGCCCTATGCGATCGTACACCACGTACATTCCAGCTCAGGATAGCCATGAATAAAAGGGATAAACTGTCTACTTAGAAGGGCGGCTTAAAATTACCTTTTGTTTAACCTTTGGGCTCGGGCTTTTTGTATGGAGTTGGTCAGACTCCATAGCTTCCTCGGAGGGAGGGCCCACGCGCTCAGTGCCAGAAACCGATTCAAGCGCCGTGAATCGGTTCTGGGTGGCGATGGGTGAGGGGTGCCGCTGAGCGCGGCTTGTCCCAGGACCTTCCTGGGACAGCGACCTCCGAGGAGGAGAAGGTGAACTTTTGCTACCGCGCGCACGCGGAGGGTCTTTCAAGAAATCTTCCCTACGTAGTTTCTGCTTGGGCTTCTTTTCAGCGGCTTGCGACTTCATTGACTTTGGACCAGGTTTATAAGGCTTGGTAACAGTAGCTTTAATAGACGGCCGGATGGTAGTGGCGGTTAATCCAGTCAAGGTCCAGGTCTGAGTTTCAGCATCTACTCGTGGTACTGGCGAGGCAACAACAGAACTAAATGTGCCAGATCGCAGGAGGGAAGGTTGGCGCGCATGGTAACGCCTCCGGGCTTCAGCGAAGGAGAGTTTTTCCTTTACCCGGATCTCCTGGATCGCCTTCTCGTCCAAGTACCGCGGACAGTCGGCAAACGAAGCAGAATGAGACCCTTTGCAATTAACGCAGACGGGGGTTGTTGAACAGGTACCTTCGTGTGAGGGCTGGCTACATGTTGCACAGATGTTAACGGCACTCTTACATGAGACTTGCGTATGCCCAAAACGTTGGCATTTAAAACAACGCAGAGGTCTAGGAATATAAGGCCTCACAGAAATCCGTTCGTACCCTGCGGAAATGCTCGTGGGCAGATCGACGCCATCAAATGTAATAAACAGGGTACGAGTGGGTACCAATACGCCGTCGCGTTTGGCCTGCACTCGATGAACCGCTGTCACCCTCTGGTCTGCAAGATATTCCACCAGGTCTTCGTCAGAGATACCATCGAGGCTATGCGTGGTGACAACGCCTCTACAAGAATTCAAGGTGCGGTGCTTCTCAACACGGATAGGATAACCGTGGAGAAGCGTGGCGCTCAACAAGGACTTACTTTGTGCCTCGGATTTGCTTTGAACTAGCAACGAACCATTACGAAGCCGAGTGCAGGAAAGAACCGGACCAGCAATTGAGTCAATGCCCTTCTGGATAATAAAAGGGTTCACCTTCTCGAATGATTGTCCCTCCTCGGTACGGGTAATCACTAAGTAACAACCAGCTGTTGGCGGTGCTACTTCTGTTACTAAAGTTTTACGGCGCTTGTTGTTAATAATGGAGAAAGGGTGCTCCATAGCGAAAAAAAAAAAAAAAAAAAAAAAAAAAAAAAAAAATCCTCCACCATTGCAACCGTCTCCGACCTCGGGCTCTGACTTCCCGGGCGTTACCCCGGCTTGGGTGAGTGGCCTATCTATATCGATCTCACCCCAGGGTCACACCTCCCAGAACATTGACAGAGGGACCCAATCGCCGTCGGAAGCCAGCAGCTCATGCAATGGCCCCCCCGCGGGACTGCAGTTGAACAGCGGATACGAACAACAACCCTACATGACGACCCCGGGTGGTGGGGATGACGCCATTACCCACTCACCCAGCTGCGCACGCGGTGCGCGGGTATCCGTCAGGCTGTGTCCACGGAGGATTTAAATAAAAATATAAAAGAAACTAAAACTGTGTGGGCGTTTCGCACGCAAGGTAGGCCGGCGGGGAAGAAAAAGAGTTATGCGAATGTCGTGGTGCGAAATGGCCGGAAAGTGATACGGGAAGAAAGAAACGATGGTGAGGTGCAGTATGAATGGAATGCAAAGAACGCACGAGAGCCTACCTTGGGTCCACCGGTCACTTGAAGAACCCACCTCGACCGGATGGGGGTGAGGGGATGAATATGGCGATGATTGGCTCGGGAATCCCCGGGTGCGCCAAAAACCCGTACTCACATAAGGTGAGCCCCTGAGGGGACTCCAGGCGTAGAGGCGGTCGATACAGCTCTGGAGACGGCGTTCGAGTAGACAGGTCCGCCGTGAACTGCAATAAATCGCAAAATCGTCAACAAAAAGGGACGATGACATTCCAGGTGGAATACAATCAACAATGGGGTTGATAGGAATCGCAAAAAGTGTGACACTGAGTACAGAGCCCTGCGTTTCTCCGTTCTCTTGAATAAAATGACGAGATAAAACCGAGCCCACACGTGCACGAAAAACGCGGTCCGTCATGAACTCCCGAAGAAATATGGGAAGACGACCGCGGATATTCCATGCGTGAAGTGTACGTAGAATGCCGCCCCTCCAGCAAGTGTCATAAGCTTTCTCCAGGTCAAAAAACACAGCCACGGTTTGACACTTTCTCAGAAATCCAATCATAATATGCGTCGACAAGGACAGCAGATGGTCGACGGTAGAGCCATAGCGACGAAATCCGCACTGAGCGTTCGCTAGAAGTTTCTGACACTCAAGCCACCATGTCAACCGCCCGTTGATCATGCGCTCCATCACCTTGCAAATGCAACTGGTGAGGGAGATAGGGCGGTAGCTGGAAGGTAGTTGGCGATCCTTCCCAGGCTTAACTATAGGGACAATGGTGGCTTCGCGCCAAACGGAAGGAAAAATGCCGTCTTGCCAAATACGGTTATAGGCCTGTAAGAGAAAGAGCTTACTGTCGGCTGAAAGGTGCTTTAACATCAGGACATGAATGCCGTCCGGCCCAGAAGCGGAGTGCCGAGAGCAATGACGAGCGTGCTCCAGCTCCCTCATTGTGAAAAGTTCATTATAACACTCAACATTAGCATACCGAAAATTAAAGGTGTCGGAATCCAGCCGGTCTTTGTAGAGCGAAAGCCGGCGGAATAATGGTCTGAACTGGATACCGCCTCAAAGGCAGCACCCAGAGTGTTCGCGATGGCAGCCGGATACCTATAGTGGCATTGGGAACCTGAAGGCCAGAAACAGTACAATGTGACACTTTACCTGAGAAGCGACGAGGTTTATCCCAAACATCAGATGAAGGCGTAAAGCGATTAAAAGATTCGACAAAACGAGTCCACGACGCCTTTTTGCTATCCTGAATAATGCGACGAGCCCTGGCGCGCGATTGTTTAAAAGTCACCAAATTATCAAGTGTAGGGTGTTGCCGAAACACCCTAAGTGCAGTCCTACGGGCACGAACGGCGTCTCGACAATCCTCCTTCCACCACGGAACAGGTGGCCGCCGAGGTTGAGAGGATGAACGGGGAATTACGCGTTCGGCGGCAGAAAAAATTGTATACGTAAGGTGCTGCACTAGTTGGTTAATGTCGGCGAAGGGCTGATCGTAAAAATGCACGAGGCTCGAATACAAGCTCCAGTCGGCTTTTGGGAATATCCAGGTAGGTACTCTGGAATGCTGTACGTGGTGCGACAGAAGAGAAACGATGCAGGGGTAATGGACCGCTGGAGTAGGTGTCAGCGACGACGTTCCACTGAAGACGATGAGCAAGCTGGAGTGAGCAAATGGCAAGATCCAGGTGAGAGAATGTACCAGAAGAATCAGAAATAAAAGTAAGTGCACCTGTATTGAGGATGGAAAGATTCAACTGATAAAAAATGTCGGAAAGAAGAGTTCCCCTCGCACAAGAGCTTTGGCGAACCCCATAATGGGTGATAGGCATTAAAATCTCCCAGCAGAAGAAATGGTGTTGGGAGAACGGACAGGAGAGCTCGAATGTCCGCGGGAGCGAGGGGAGACGATGGAGGTGAATACACAGAGCAAACAAAACAAAAAGCCGGGTAAGTGAAGGCGAACAGCAACAGCTTGCAAGTCGGATGTAAGTGTGACAGGTTTAAAATGAACGTCGTTACGCACTAACAACATGACACCTCCATGAGCAGGAGTACCCTCCGGAGTATATCCTTTGAGATCAAAAGGATCGTGAGGGCGAAGCTTAGTCTCCTGCAAACATACGACCATAGGCGAATGGGAACGCAATAAAAGTTGCAGTTCCGCCCTATGCGATCGTACACCACGTGCATTCCAGGTCAGGATAGCCATGAATAAAAGGGATAAACTGTTTACTTAGAAGGGCGGCTTAAAATTACGTTTTGTTTAACATTTGGGTTCGGGCTTTTTGTATGAATTTGGTCAGACTCCATAGCTTCCTCGGAGGGAGGGCCCACGCGCTCAGTGCCAGAAACCGATTCAAGCCCCGTGAATCGGATCTGGGTGGCGATGGGTGAGGGGTCCGCTGAGCGCGGCTTGTCCCAGGACCTTCCTGGGACAGCGACCTCCGAGGAGGAGAAGGTAAACTTTTGTTACCGCGCGCACGCGGAGGGTCCTTTAGAAAATCTTCCCTACGAAGTTTCTGCTTGGGTTTCTTTTCAGCGGCTTGTGACTTCATTGACTTGGGACCAGGTTTATACGGCTTGGTAACTGTAGCCTTAATGGACGGCCGGATGGTAGTGGCGGTTAATCCAGTCATGGTCCAGGTCTGAGTTTCGGCATCTACTCGTGGTACTGGCGAGGCAACAACAGAACTAAATCTGCCAGATCCCAGGAGTGAAGGTTGGTGCGCATGGTAACGCCTCCGGGCTTCAGCGAAGGAGAGTTTTTCCTTTACCCGGATCTCCTTCTCGTCCAAGTACCGCGGAAGGTCGGCAAACGAAGCAGAATGTGACCCTTTACAATTAACGCAGAAGGGGGCTGTTGAACAGGTACCTTCGTGTGAGGGCTGGCTACATGTTGCACAGATGTTAACGGCACTCTTACATGAGACTTGCGTATGCCCAAAACGTTGGCATTTAAAACAACGCAGAGGTCTAGGAATATAAGGCCTCACAGAAATCCGTTCGTACCCTGCGGAAATGCTCGTGGGCAGATCGACGCCTTCAAATGTAATAAACAGGGGACGAGTGGGTACCAATACGCCGTCGCGTTTGGCCTGCACTCGATGGACCGCTGTCACCTTCTGGTCTGCAAGATATTCTACCAGGTCCTCGTCCGATATACCATCGAGGCTATGGGTGGTAATGACGCCCCGACAGGAATTCAATGTGCGGTGCTTCTCCACACGGATGGGATAGCCGTGGAGAAGCGTAGCGCGCAACAAGGTCTTATTTTGCTGATCGGATTTCGTTTGGACTAATAAGGAACCATTCCGTAGACGAGTGCAGGACTGAACCGCACCAGCAATAGCATCAATGCCCTTCTGGATGATAAAAGGGTTCACCTTCTCGAATGATTGTCCTTCCTCTGTACGGGTAATCACTAACAACCAGCTGTTGGCGGAGCTACTTCTGTTACTGAAGTTTTTCGGCGCTTGTTGTTTATAATGGAGAAATGGTGCTCCTTAGCGAAAAAATTCCTCCACCATTGCAACCGTGTCCGACCTCGGGCTCTGACTTCTCGGGCGTTACCCCGGCTTGGGTGAGTGGCCTATCTATACAAGACTCACCCCAGGGTCACACCTCCCAGAACATAGACAGAGGGACCCAATCGCCGTCGTAAGCCAGCAGCTCATGCAATGGCCCCCCGCGAGACTGCAGTTGAACAGCGGATACGAACACATACCCTACATGACGACACTGGGTGGTGGGGATGACGCCATTTCCCACTCACCCAGCTGCGCATCCCGTGCGCGGGTATCAGTCAGGCTGTGTCCATGGAGGATTTAAATAAAAGGATAAAAGAAACTAAAACTGTGTGGGCGTTTCGCACGCAAGGTAGGCCGGCGAAGAAGTAAAATAGAGGCGTAAATGAATGAACGTGGGGTGAAATACGCAGAAATAGAGGAGAAGAAAGAAACGATAGTGAGGTGCGGTATGAATGTGATGCAAAGAACGCACGAGAGCCTCCCTTGTTTCCACCGGTCACGAGAAGAACCCACCTCGACCGGATGGGGGTGAGGGGATGAATGTGGCGACGATTGGCTCGGGAACCCCCGGGTGCGCCAAAAACCCGTACTCACATAAGGTGAGCCCCTGAGGGGAGGCACTTAGAGAGTCCGTACAAATAACACAGCGCCGCAAGGCGTGCCGGTGAATGTATAAAACAGATTGATAAATGCTAAAAAGTTCGGCGGTAAAAATTGAACATTGTCCAGGTAAACGAAACGTATAACTACACTGACCATAAACAAAAGCACATCCTATTCCAGCATCAGTCTTAAATCCATCGGTAAAGATAAAATGAAAATCCACGAATTGTACCCGTACTTCTTAAAAAGCCGATCAAAAGACTGAAGAAGGGGTCTCAGCCTTCGGCATCGACGTTAGCCCAAGGTGACAGTGGGCCTCAGCGCGCAACCATGGAGGAAAAAGCGTTTCCCCCTTGGGAAGGGCCGGCGCTGGCGTAACGTCCAAATTCCGAAGGAGTTGTCGAAATCGAACACCTGGAGGTAGTAATGCAGAGGAGCTAACGAAATATTGGCGATCAGCCGAATCCTCGTAAAATAAATCGAAGGACGGGTGGTTAGGCAACCTTGAGAGCCGACAAGCATAGCTGCACAAAAGGATCTCACGCCGGAAGGACAGTGGAGACTCTGCAGTCTCTGCGTACAGACGGGGTACAGGGCTAGTTGGAAAGTCCCCTGTAGCGACTCTTATGCCACGATGGTGAATGAGATGCAATCGACGTAACACAGATGGACGTGCCAACGAATAAATAATACACCCGTAATCAACCTTCGATCGGACCAAAGAGCGATAAGGGCGAAGAAGGACGGTCCGATCCGCTCCCCAGGATGTGCCACTTAAAAGACGTGAAAGATTAAGAGAATGGACACACTTTGCTTTTAAAAAGGAAACGTGAGAAGTCCAGCTCAGCTTCCGGTCAAAGACCAACCCCAAAACCTTCACCTCGTCTGCAAATGGAAGGACCTCCGACCCAAGATGGAGAGAGGGCGGAGCGAAAGCCCTCCGGCGCCAGAGGTTGATGCAGACGGATTTCTCGGCAGAAAAATTAAAGCCGTTAGCGTTACCCCAGGCGTAGAGAAGGTCGATACAGATCTGGAGACGGTGTTCGAGTAGACAGGTCTGCCGTGAACTGCAATAAATGGCAAAATCGTCAACGAAAAGGGACGATGAAATGCCAGGTGGAATACAATCAACAATGGGGTTGATAACAATTGCAAAAAGTGTGACACTAAGTACAGAGCCCTACGATACTCCGTTCTCTTGAATAAAACGACTAGATAAAACCGAGCCCACACGTACACGAAAGACGCGGTCCGTCATAAATTCCCGAAGAAATATGGGAAGACGACAGCGGATATTCCATGTGTGAAGTGTACGTAAAATGCCGCCCCTCCAACAAGTGTCATAAGCTTTCTCCAGGTCAAAAAATACAGCCACGGTTAGACACTTTCTCATAAAATCCATTCATAATATGCGTCGACAAGGACAACAGATGGTCGACGTTAGAGCGATAGCGACGAAAACCGCACTGAGCGTTCGCTAGAAGTTTCTGAGACTCAAGCCACCATGTCAAACGCCTGTTGATCATGCGCTCCATCACCTAGCAAACACAACTAGTGAGGGAGATAGGGCGTTAGCTGGAAGGTAGTTGGCGATCCTTACAAGGCTTAAGTATAGAGACAGCGGTGGCTTCGCGCCAAACGGAAGGAAAAAAGCCGTCTTGCCAAATACGGTTATAGACCTGTAAGAGAAAGATTTTACTGTCGGCTGAAAGGTTCTTTAACATCATGACATGAATGCTGTCTGGCCCAGGAGCGAAGTGCCTAGAGCAATGAAGAGCGTGCTCCAGCTCCCTCATTGTGAAATGTTCATTATAACACTCGGTATTAGCTGACTGAAAATGATAGGTAGTGGAATCCAGCCGGTCTTTGATAGAGCGAAAGCCGGCGGAATAATGGTCTGAACTGGAAACCGCCTCAAAGGCAGCACCCAGAGTGTTAGCGATGGCAGCCGGATCCACTATGGTGGCATTGGAAACCTGAAGGCCAGAAACAGTACAGTGCGACACTTCACCTGAGAAGCGACGAAATTTCTCCCAAACAACGGATGAAGGCGTAAAACGATTAAAATTCCCGACTAAACGAGCCGAAGATGCCCTTTTGCCATCCTGAATAATGCGACGAGACCTGGCGCGCGATTGTTTAAAGGTCACCAAATTATCAAGTGTAGGGTGACGCCGAAACACCCTAAGTGCAGCTTTACGGGCACGAACGGCGTCCCGACAATCCTCCTTCCACCATGGAACAGGCATTCGCCGAGGTTGAGAGGATGAACGGGGAATTGCGCGTTCGGCGGCAGAGAAAATCGTAGACGTAAGGTGCTGCACTAGTTGGTTAATGTCGGTGAAGGGCTGATCGTCAAAATGCACGAGGCTGGAATACAAGCTTCAGTGGACTTTTGTGAATATCCAAGTAGGTACTCTGGAATGCTGTACGTGGTGAGACAAAAGAGAAACGATGCAGGGGTAATGGTGGCTGGAGTAGGTGTCAGCGACGACGTTCCACTGCAGACGACTAGCAAGCTGGAGTGAGCTAACGGCAAGATCCAAGTGAGAAAATGTACCGGAACAATCAGAAAGAAACGTAGGCTCACCGGTATTGAGTATAGAGAGATTGAACTGATCAAAATGTCGGAAAGAAGTGTTCTCCTCGCACAAGCCCTTGGAGAAACCCACAGGGGGTGATGGGCATTAAAATCTCCCAACAGGTCAAATGGGTTGGGAGAGAGGACAAGAGATCTCGAAGATCAGCCGGAGCGAGGGGAGACAATGGAGGTGAATATACAGAGCAAACAGCAAAGAAAAAACCGGGTAACTGCAGTCTATTGGCACCAGCTTGCAAGTCGGATGTAAGAGTGAGACGTTGAAAATGAACGTTACGCATTAACAACATGACACCTCCATGAGCAGGAGTACCCTCCTCCGGAGCAAGGTCGTCGGAGTATATCCTCGGAGATGATGATGTGATAGGGCTTAAGGGCGCTCAACTACTAGGGTTATTAGCGCCCTTACAATGTATAAAATATAAACTCGAAAAGTCAAAAACTAAAAAACCCATACACAAACCCTCTTGGTCAAACACGCTAAAAACACAACAGACCAAAAGCTAAAATCTACACACTAAAATCATGCACAGTAAAAGAATAATACGTGTCAAGAACTGTAGAATGCAAGGGACATGACCGCCTTATGTTCGACGGGGAGAAGAGCCCCATTAAAACTGACAATATAAAATCTCAAATCTAAAAGACGCTCAGCGCATCAAATGCGACGATTAAAACCAATGTCACTTATAAAACGTAAAAGACATTCTACAGCATGCGCGTCGTCTGCCAAAACGTTGACTATGCCAACAGACAGACCCACGCGAACGCGCAGTGGAGCTAAAACTTGACACTCAGTTAAAATGTGACGCACCGTTAAGGGCACGTCACACTACTGACACAGTGGAGCGGGAGCACCACTGAGCAGGTAACTATGACTAAAACGGCATTGTCCAGGTAAACGAAAAGTAAAACTCTGTACACCAAAAACAAAGGTACATCCTACTCCAACATCAGTCTTAGACCCATCAGTATATATAAAATGACAGTCCCCGAACTGCGCCTGTAGTTCTAAGAAGGCGGATTTAAGAACAGAAGCGGGGGTCGCATTTCTTGGCATCGACTTTGCCCAAGGTGAATGTGGGCCTCAGCGCGCAACCATGGAGGAAAACGCGTTTCCCCTCTTGTAAGGGCCGGCGCTGGCGTAACGTCCAAATGCCGAAGTAGCAGTCGAAATCGAACCCCTGGAGGGAGCAATGCAGAGGAGCTAAATAAATATTGCCGGTCAAGTGAATCGTCGAAAATTGCAGCGAAAGACGGGTGGTCAGGTAAGCTGGAGAATCGACAGGCATAGCTACACAAGAGCATCTCACGCCTGGAGGACAGCGGAGGTTCTGCAGCTTCAGCGTAAAGACTGGGCACGGGGCTAGTTGGAAAGGCACCTGTAGCGACTCTAATACCGCGATGATGAATGGGATCCAAGCGACGTAACACAGATGAACGTGCCGATGAAAAGACAATACACCCGTAATCAAGTTTGGATCGGACCAAAGAGCAATATAGACGTAGAAGGATGGTCCGATCAGCTCCCCAGGATGTGCCACTTAAAACACGTAAAAGATTAAGAGAACGGTCACACTTTGCTTTTAAAAAAGAAATGTTGCGAGGTCCAACACAACTTTCTATCAAAGATCAACCCCAAAAATTTCGCCTCGTTTGCAAAGGGAAGTATCCCTGGCCCTAGATGGAGAGAGGGCGGAGGGAAATACTTCCGGCGCCAGAAGTTTATGCAGACGGATTTCTCGGCGGAGAAATTAAAGCCGTTAGCGTTACTCCAGGCGTAGAGACGGTCGATACAGCTCTGGAGACGGCGTTCGAATAGACAGGTCCGCCGTGAACTTCAATAAATGGCAAAATCAGCAACAAAAAGGGACGATGAAATGCCAGGTGGAATACAATCAACAATGGGGTTGATAGCAATCGCAAAAAGTGTGACACTGAGTACAGAGCCCTGCGGTACTCCGTTCTCTTGAATAAAACGACGAGATAAAACCGAGCCCACAGGTACACGAAAGACGCGGTCGGTCATAAACGCCAGAAGAAATATGGGAAGACGACCGCGGATATTCCATGCGTGAAGTGTACGTAGAATGCCGCCCCTCCAGCAAGTGTCATAAGCTTTCTCCCGGTCAAAAAACACAGCCACGGTTTGACACTTTCTCAGAAATCCAATCATAATATGCGTCGACAAGGACAGCAGATGGTCGACGGTAGAGCCATAGCGACGAAATCCGCACTGAGCGTTCGCTAGAAGTTTCTGACACTCAAGCCACCATGTCAACCGCCCGTTGATCATGCGCTCCATCACCTTGCAAATGCAACTGGTGAGGGAGATAGGGCGGTAGCTGGAAGATAGTTGGCGATCCTTCCCAGGCTTAACTATAGGGACAATGGTGGCTTCGCGCCAAACGGAAGGAAAAATGCCGTCTTGCCAAATACGGTTATAGGCCTGTAAGAGAAAGAGCTTACTGTCGGCTGAAAGGTGCTTTAACATCAGGACATGAATGCCGTCCGGCCCAGAAGCGGAGTGCCGAGAGTAATGACGAGCGTGCTCCAGCTCCCTCATTGTGAAAAGTTCATTATAACACTCAACATTAGCACACCGAAAATTAAAGGTGTCGGAATCCAGCCGGTCTTTGATAGAGCGAAAGCCGGCGGAATAATGGTCTGAACTGGATACCGCCTCAAAGGCAGCACCCAGAGTGTTCGCGATGGCAGCCGGATACCTATAGTGGCATTGGGAACCTGAAGGCCAGAAACAGTACAATGTGACACTTTACCTGAGAAGCGACGAGGTTTATCCCAAACATCAGATGAAGGCGTAAAGCGATTAAAAGATTCGACAAAACGAGTCCACGACGCCTTTTTGCTATCCTGAATAATGCGACGAGCCCTGGCGCGCGATTGTTTAAAAGTCACCAAATTATCAAGTGTAGGGTGTTGCCGAAACACCCTAAGTGCAGTCCTAAGGGCACGAACGGCGTCCCGACATTCCTCCTTCCACCACGGAACAGTTGGCCGCCGAGGTTGAGAGGATGAACGGGGAATTGCGCGTTCGGCGGCAGAGAAAATCGTAGACGTAAGGTGCTGCACTAGTTGGTTAATGTCGGCGAAGGGCTGATCGTAAAAATGCACGAGGCTCGAATACAAGCTCCAGTCGGCTTTTGGGAATATCCAGGTAGGTACTCTGGAATGCCGTACGTGGTGCGACAGTAGAGAAACGATGCAGGGGTAATGGTCGCTGGAGTAGGTGTCAGCGACCACGTTCCACTGCAGACGACTAGCAAGCTGGAGTGAGCAGATGGCAAGGTCCAGGTGAGAGAATGTACCAGAAGTATCAAAAATAAAAGAAGGTGCACCTGTGTTGAGGATGGAAAGATTGAACTGATAAAAAATGTCGGAAAGAAGAGTTTCCCTCGCACAAGCGCTTGGCGAACACCGCAGTGGGTGATGGGCATTAAAATCTCCCAACAGAAGAGATGGTTTTGGGAGAGCGGACAGGAGAGCTCGAATGTCCGCGTGAGCGAGGGGAGACGATGGAGGGAAATACACAGAGCAAACAGAAAACAAATAGCCGGGTAAGTGAAGGCGAACGGCAACAGCTTGCAAGTCGGATGTAAGTGTGACAGGTTTAAATAAACGTCGTTACGCACTAACAACATGACACCTCCATGAGCAGGAGTACCCTCCTTCGGTTCTAGGTCGTAGCGAACCGGAGTATATCCTCGGAGATCAAAAGGATCGTGAGGGCGAAGCTTAGTCTCCTGCAAACATACGACCTTAGGCGAATGGGAACGCAATAAAAGTTGCAATTCCGCCCTATGCGATCGTACACCACGTACATTCCAGGTCAGAATAGCCATGAATAAAAGGGATAAACTGTTTACTTAGAAGGGCGGCTTAAAATAATCCTTTGCTTAACCTTTGGGCTCGGACTTTTTGTATGGAGTTGGTCAGACTCCATAGCTTCCTCGGAGGGAGGGCCCACGCGCTCAGTGCCAGAAACCGATTCAAGCGCCATGAATCGGTTCTGGGTGGCGATGGGTGAGGGGTGCCGCTGAGCGCGGCTTGTCCCAGGAGCTTCCTGGGACAGCGACCTCCGAGGAGGGGAAGACGAACTTTTGTTACCGCGCGTACGCGGAGGGTCTTTCAAAAAATCTTCCCTACGAAGTTTCTGCTTGGGTTTCTTTTCAGCGGCTTGCGACTTCATTAACTTTGGACCGGGTTTATAGGGCTTGGTAACAGTAGCTTTAATGGACGGCCGGATGGTAGTGGCGGTTAATCCAGTCATAGGCCAGGTCTGAGTTTCGGCATCTACTCGTGGTACTGGCGAGGCAACAACAGAACTAAATGTGCCAGATCGCAGGAGTGAAGGTTAGCGCGCATGGTAACGCCTCCGGGCTTCAGCGAAGGAGTTTTTCCTTTACCCGGATCTCCTGGATCGCCTTCTCGTCCAAGTACCGCGGACAGTCGGCAAACGAAGCAGAATGAGACCGTTTACAATTAACGCAGACGGGGGCTGTTGAACAGGTACCTTCGTGTGCGGGCTGGCTACATGTTGCACAGATGTTAACGGCACTCTTACATGAGACTTGCGTATGCCCAAAACGTTGGCATTTAAAACAACGCAGAGGTCTAGGAATATAAGGCCTCACAGAAATCCGTTCGTACCCTGCGGAAATGCTCGTGGGCAGATCGACGCCATCAAACGTTAGAAACATGGTACGAGTGGGTACCAATACGCCGTCGGGTTTGGTCTGCACTCGATGAACCGCTGTCACCTTCTGGTCTGCAAGATATTCGACCAGGTCCTCGTCCGATATTCCATCGAGGCTATGCGTGGTGACAACGCCTCGACAAGAATTCAAGGTGCGGTGCTTCTCAACACGGATAGGATAACCGTGGAGAAGCGTGGCGCTCAACAAGGACTTACTATGTGCCTCGGACTTGCTCTGCACAAACAACGAACTATTGCGAAGCCGAGTGCAGGAAAGAACCGAACCAGCAATTGAGTCAATGCGCTTCTGGAGGATAAGAGGGTTCACCTTCTCGAATGATTGTCCTTCCTCTGTACGGTTAATCACTAAGTAACAACCAACTGTAGGCGGTGCTACTTCTGTTACTAAAACTTTTCGGCGCTTGTTGTTTATAATGGAGAAAGGGTGCTCCATAGCGAAAAAAATCCTCCACCATTGCAACCGTCTCCGACCTCGGGCTCTGACTTCCCGGGCGTTACCCCGGCTTGGGTGAGTGGCCTATCTATACCTATCTCACCCCAGGGTCACACCTCCCAGAACATAGACAGAGGTACCCAATCGCCGTCAGAAGTCAGCAGCTCATGCAATGCCCCCCATGGGACTGCAGTTGAACAGCGGATACGAACACAAACCCTACATGACGACCCCGGGTGGTGGGGATGACGTCATTACCCACTCACCCAGCTGCGCACCCAGTGCGCGGGTATCCATCAGGCTGTATCCACGGAGGATTAAAAGAAAAGATAAAATAAATAAAACTGTGTGGGCGTTTCGCACGCAAGGTAGGCCGGCGAGGAAGAAAAAGAGATTTGCGAATGTCGTGGTGCGAAATGGCCGGAAATTGAAAACGGAAGAAAGAAACGATGGCGTGGTGCGGTATGAATGTAATGCAAATAACGCACGAGAGCCTACCTTGGGTCCCCCTATCACGAGAACGGACCCACTCGACCGGACGGGGATGAAGGGATTAAAATGGCGATGAGTGGCGGGAAAATCCGGGTACGCCAAACCCGTACTCACATAAGGTGAGCCCCTGGTGGGACGCCTCCGGGCTTCAGCGAAGGAGAGTTTTTCCTTTACCCGGATCTCGGGATCGCCTTCTCGTCCAAGTACCGCGGACTTTCGCAAACGACGCAGAATGAGACCCTTTACAATTAACGCAGACGGGGGCTGTGGAACAGTTACCCTCATGTAAGGGTTTGCTACATGATGCACAGATGGTAACGGCAGTCTTACATCAGATTTGCAGGACTCAGAGAGCATTGGAGTTTTTACAGTAGATCAAAGCATGTAATTTATTTTTTAAAAAACTGATGCTTAACTCGTTTCTGAGAGCATGAATTACACTCGTGCTCAATTTTTTTGATAGCCAATCACTAATACATTTCGTACTCTTTATTCAATTTTCTTTAAATAACAGCTCCTTTTATTATCAATTTAGTATAAACCATAGTCCAATTGCTAGCGAATTCATGTTACATAGCTGTCACGTTCTCGCCCCTCCTCCCTCTCTCTCTCTCTATCTCACACACACATACACACCATTATAATATACTAGGTGGTTCAATATTTCAAGTGTGTAGATATCTATTCGTTCGTTAAAAGAGTTGCAGAACTCAACAGCTCAGTGGGGAACTGGCGAATTAGCCTGAGCGAACTTTTTTACTTCCTTCCTTTCTTTCTTTCTTTAAGTTCCATTTATACTCTGCCTTTACTACAATACCTTATTCGCAGCCCTTCCTTTGGAACATATCATTGCCCATAGTCAATGGTGTTAACTTGTATTTTTTGTAGTTTGATTTCTGACAAACTTTGGGTTTTATTCATTAGATCACAAACACACACATTCATACTTCTAGACTGATAGGGAACAATCTTGGCTAGAGAAAAGCTCTCACCCCAGCCGAGAATCGAACCCGCGACCCCTTGCACGTCAGGTAGGTGTGTCTTACGTCGAGCTACGGACTTCGTTCTACTCTTCTTGCTTATCAGCAAAGATGATGAGCGGATCGCGCTCATTGAGAGCCACTTCCAGGCTTGCAATAGACGGTACAGTCCGTGATGATAGAAAAAAACAATCCCTTGCACTAGAGTTTACTGTCCGTAATAATAGAAAAAAATAGACTGAAAAGGTCTTACTATATTTTCTTTTCAGTCACACAAGCCATATTTTAGAGGAAATAAACTCACTTTTTAGACTGGCAAATAATTAAAAGCCTTTATTTGACCTATCTATCGGCACGTAACTATTTTTAAATTGTGTTTACATTGTTCTTGTTTAACATTACGGACTATAAGCAATAAACATGAGAGCACGCATTATTTCACTGCCATTTTTTCACTTGCTATTATGAATGTTATTGTAACTTTTATTATTTTATTATTATTATTATTATTATTATAATCATCATCATCATCATGATCCAACGGCTCTGTTACGCTGACTTCAGTCGTTGAATATGTGTTCGAAATTTTGCCCCTGTTAATTGATAGGATGTTCCAACCATCTCTGTGTATTCATATGGACGTTTCTGAGAACCGCTGGTGTGTAGTGGTAGTAATAGTCGTAATAGTAGAGTAGTAGTAGTAGTCGTAGACTAGCAGTAGTTGTAATAGTAGAGTAGTCGTAATAGTAGAGTAGTAGTAGTAGTCGTAGACTAGCAGTAGTCGTAGACTAGCAGTAGTCGTAATAGTGGAGTAGTCGTAGTAGTAGAGTATTAGTCGTAATAGTAGAGTAGTAGTAGTCGTAATAGTAGAGTAGTCGTAGTAGTAGAGTAGTAGTAGTAGTAGTCGTAGTAGTAGAGCCGTAGTCGCAGAGGAGTAGTAGTAGAGTAATATTAGTAGTCGTAACAGTAGAGTAATAGTAGAGTAATAGTAGTAGTAGTCGTAATAGTAGAGTAGTAGTAGCAGTAGTAGTCGTAGACTAGCAGTAGTCGCAATAGTAGAGTAGTCGTAGTAGTAGTAGTGTACTAGTCGTAATAGTAGTCGTAGACTAGCAATATTCGTAGTACTAGAGTAGTAGTCGTAGTAGTAGAGCCGTAGTCGCAGAGTAGTAGTAGTAGTAGTAGTAGTAGCAGTAGTACAGTAGTTGTAGTAGCAGTAGTAGTAGTAGTAGTAGTCATAGAGTAGCAGTAGTCGTAGTAGAAGTAGTCCCAGTAGTAGTAGTCGTAGTTGTAATCGTAGTAGTAAGTTTTTAGGGCGCTAAAAAGCCAGATCTCCAATGACCTGTGTTTATTTGGAATTACCCCGTTGAGTTCTGGAACTCTCTTAACGCACGAAGAGTTATCTGTAGACGTCAATTACGGAGCGGTTGGGACACCTGGTGTAAAAGGTAAGAGTATGAACGAACGGAAGCGACCCTGCAAGTAGGCCGCAACGCCCTTTTCGCTTCTACCGTGATCCCTGGTAGGCAGCAATGAGGGAGGAGACTCGAAAGGTGACCAAATCTGGATGATGACGGGCGCAAGCAAGGACGCGTCACTAACTTTCCAGTTCGTACGCATTCGTCGTCACCCGGGCCCACACACAAGCCTCCCAACCTCGTCAGTTCCTCCAGGCAGGACTCACTCCTGCCCTAACTGAGCAGTTCCGCATTGACGCCAGGGAAGAAATAAACATTTGTCGACCGCATATCCACCGCCCAGCCGCAACCCGCTAAACACCGTCGCCCAGTCCTACAACCCTGAAACAGATGGTAATAAATGAGATGATGATGAGATGGGGTTTAAGGGCACTAAACATCTAGGGTCATCAGCACCCTTACGATGTATAAAATTTAAAAACAAAAAACTAAAATACAGGACACTATCCCAAGGAGTCAAAAACACTAAAAATAAAAAAATCTAAAAACCAACACACTATTAGCATGGTCAATAAAGGAGTAAAACAACGTGTCAATAACTATAGAATGCGAGGAACATGAGCGACATATGTCCGTCGGGGAGAAGAGCCCCATTAAAATAGACGATATAAAATCACAAAGCTAAACGACGCTCAGCGCATCAAATGCTCCGACTAAAACCACTGACACTTATAAATGTAAAAGACATTCCGCAGCATGCGCGTCGTCTGCAAAAACGTAGGCTATGCCAACAGGCAGACATACACGAACGCGCAACGGAGCTAAAACTTGACACTCTGTTAAAATGTGACGCACCGTTAAGGGCGCATCACACTGCTCACAGAGTGGTGCGTGGTCATCGCTGAGCAGGTATCTATGACTAAAAAGGCAATGTCCGATACGTAGACGAGCTAAAATTACCTCTGCCCGATGAGAAGAACGAGAAGAGGTACCCTACACTAAGGGGAGAGGTTTAACTTCCCGCAACGTGTTTCCCCGGAGGGCCGTCCACTCATCGCTCCAAAGCGAGAGGATGCGGTGTCGTAAAATAACATAAGAATCTGAGGAGGGAACAACACAGGTAAAACATCTGGGTGATAAAAGCACGATTTGGCAGCGGCGTCGGCGGAATCGTTCCCTGAGATGCCCACATGACCTCGAATCCACGTGAAGGAGACGCTGATGACAGAAGCATCGAGTGAGTGGAGCAGATCGTGTACGCGCTGTACGAGTGGGTGGTAGTTGTACAGCGGTTGAAACTCTGAAGGGCGCTCAGCGAGTCCGTGCAAAGCACACAGTGCCACAGTGGATATATAAAAGTGACTGATAAGTACTAAAACGTTCGGTGGTAAAAATCGAACATTACCCCTATAAACGAAAGGTAATACTATGTTACCCTAAAACAAAATCACACCCTATCCAGCATCAGTCTTAGATCCATCAGTAAATATAAACTGAAAGTCCCAGAATTGATTTGCAGTTCTAAAAAAGCTGATCTATGGATTGAAGAAGGAGTCGCATTTTTCGGCATCGACGTTAACCCAAGGTGACAGTGGGCCTCAATGCGCAACCAAGGAGGAAACGCGTTTCCCCCCTGGGAAGGGCCGGCGCTGGCGTAAATGATGATGATTTGATGCGGCTTAAGGGCGCTAAAATGCTAAGGTCATCAGTGCCCTTACAAAGTATAAATTTTAAAATCCAAAACAAAAATACGGAACACAAACCCGCTCAGTCTAAAACCTAAAAACAAGACTGTAAAATCTAAGGCACACCACACTAAAGCCACTGTAAATAAAACAAGAAAAGGGTAAAACGACGTGTCAAGGACTGTAGAACGCAAGGGACATGAGCGCCATTAGTCCGACGGGGAGAAGAGCCCCATTAAAACAGACAATATAACATCACAAAGCTAAAAGTCGCTCAGCGTATCAAATGCTCCGATAAAAACTACTGTCACTTATAAAACGTAAAAGACATTCTGCAGCACCCGCGTTGTCTATGCCAACAAACAGACCCACACGAACGCGCAACGGAGCTAAAACTTTACACTCTGTTAAAATGTGACGCACCGTTAAGGGCGGATCACACTGCTCACAGAGTAGTGTGGGGCCACCACTGACCGGGTATCTATAACTAAAAAGGCAATGTCCGATTCTTAAACGAGCTAAAAGTACCTCTTCCCGACGAGAAGAACGAGAAGTACCCCAGACTGACGGAAGAGGTTTAACCTACCACAACTTGTTCCCCCGGGGGGCGCTCCGCTCATCCCGCCAAAGCGAGAGAATGCGGCTACGGATAATAACAAACAAATCTGTGGAGGGAACAACACAGGTAAAATATCTGGGCGATAAAATTGCCGATTTCGCAGCGGCATCGACAGACTCGTCACCTGAGATGCTCATATGACCTGGAATCCACTTGAAGGAGACGCTGATGCCAGAGGCACCAAGCTAGTGGAGCAGGTCTTGTATGAGCTGTACGAGGGGGTGGTAATTGTACAGCGCGTTAATACTCTGAAGGGCACTCAGAGAATCCGTACAAACAACACAGTGCCGCAAGTCATGCCGCTGAATGTATAAAACGAATTGATGACGCGATGGAGTTTTTTTAAGGGCACAAAATATCTAAGGTCATCACCGCCCTTACAAAGTATAAAATTTAAAATCCAAAACTAAAATACGGGACACAAACTCGCTTAGTCTAAAACACTAAAAACAAGATAATAAATTCTAAATTTCACCACACTAAAACCATGGTAAATAGAACAACAAAGCAGTAAAACGTGTCAAGAACTGTAGAACGCAAGGGACATGAGCGCCATAGGTCCGTCGGGGAGAAGAGTCCCCATTAAAACAGACAATATCAAATCACAAAGATAAAAGTCGCTCAGCGTATCAATTGTTCCGATTAAAACCACTGTCACCTATAAAACGTAAAAGACATTCTACAACACGCGCGTCGTCTGCCAAAAAATGCCTATGCCAACAGGCAGACCCACGGATTGAGCACAGTACCTAAAGCTTGACATCCTGTTAAAATGGGACGTAACTTAAGGGCGCATCACACTGCTCACAGAGTGTTGCGGGGTCACCACTGAGCAGGTATCCCTGACTAAAAAGGCAATGTCCGATTCGTAGACTAGCTATGATGATGATGATGATGATGATGATAATGATCAGATGGGGTTTAAGGACGCTAAACATCTAGGGTCATCAGAGCCCTTACAATGTATAAAATTTAAAATCCAAGAACTAAAAAAAGGGACACAAACCCGAATGTCGAAAAAAATAAAAGCAAAAAAAAAAACCAAATTCTAAAAACCAAAACACTATAATCATGGTCAATAAAGGAGTAACACAACGTTTCAAGAACTGTAGAATGCGAGGGATATGAGATAAATATGTCCGTCGGGGAGAAGAGCCCCATTAAAACAGACAATATAAAATCACAAAGCTAAACGCCGCTCAGCGCAAAATGTGCCGATTAAACCCACTGACATAAAACGTAAAAGACACTCCACAGCACGCACTTCGTCTGCCAAAACGTTGCCTATGCCAATAGGCAGAACCACACGAACGCGCAACGGAGCTAAAACTTGACACCCTGTTAAAAGGTGACACACCGTTAAGGGTGCATCACACTTCTCACAGTGTTGCGGGGTCACCAGTGAGCAGGTATCTATGACTAAAAAGGCAATAACCGATTCGTAGACGAGCTAAAAGTACTTCCCGACGAGGACGAGAAGAGGTACCCTAGACTAACAGAACAGAATTAACCTCCCGAAACTTGTTCCCCCGGAAGGCCGTCCACTCATCGCGCCAAAGCGAGAGGATGCGGTGACGTAAAATAACACACAAATTTGACGAAGGAACAATAGAGGTAAACATTCTGGGCGATAAAATTACCGATTTGACAGCGGCGTCGGAAGACTCGTTACCTGAGATGACCTGGAATCCACATGAAGGAGACGCTGATGCCAGAGGCACAAAGCGGGTGGTGCAGGTCATGTATGCTCTGTACGAAGGAGTGGTAATTGTACAGCGCATTAATACTCTGAAGGGCACACAGAGTGTCCGTACAAACAACACAGCTACGGATTGACACTTTCTCAGAAATCCATTCATAATATGCGTCCACAGGGACACCAGATGGTCGACGGTAGAGCGATAGCGACGAAATCCGCACTCAGCGTTCGCTAGAAGTTTCTGAGACTCAAGCCACCACGTCAACCTCCCGTTGATCATGCGCTCCATCTCCTTGCAAATGCAACTGGTGAGGGAGATAGGGCGGTAGCTGGAAGGTAGTTGGCGATCCTTCCCAGGCTTAAGTATAGGGACAATGGTGGATTCCCGCCAAACGGAAGGAAAAAGGCCGTATTGCCAAATACGATTATAGACCCATAAGGGAAAGAGTTTTCTGTCGGCTGAAACGTTCTTTAACATCAGGACATGAATGCAGTCCGGCCCAGGTGCGAAGTGCCTAGAGCAATGAAAAGCGTGCTCCAGCTCCCTTATTGTGAAAAGTTCATTATAGCACTCGGTATTAGCAGACCGAAAATTATAGCTGGCGGAATCCAGCTGGTCTTTGATAGAGCGAAAGCCGGCGGAATAATGCTGTGAACTGGAAACCGCCTCAAAGGCAGCCCCCAGAGTGTTAGCGATGGCAGCCGGATCCACTATGCTGGCATTAGAAACCTGAAGGCCAGAAACAGTACAATGCGACACCTTACCTGAGAAGCGAAGACATTTATCCCAAACAACGGATGAAGGCGTAAAGCGATTAAAAGACTCGACAAAACGTGTCCACGACGCCTTCTTGCTATCCGGAATAATGCGACGAGCCCTGACGCGCGATTGTTTAAAAGTCACCAAATTATCAAGTGTAGGGTGACGCCGAAACACCCTAAGTGCAGTTCTACGGCATGAACGGCTCCCCGACAGTCGTTCCACCATTGAACAGACATTCGCCGAGGTTGAGAGGATGAAAGGGGAATTGCGCGTTCGGCGGGAGAGAAAATCGTAGACGTAAGGTGCTGCACTAGTTGTTTAATGTCGGTGAAAGGCTCATCGTCAAAATGCACGAGGCTGGAATACAAGCTCCAGTCGGCTTTTGTGAATATCCAAGTAGGTACTCTGGAATGCTGTATGTGGTGTGACAGAAGAGAAACGATGCAGGGGTAATCGTCGCTGGAGTAGGTGTCAACGAAGACGTTCCATTGCAGACGACTAGCAAGCTGGAGTGAGCAAACGGCAAGATCCAAGTGAGAAAATGTACCGGAAGAATCAGAAAGAAACGTAGGCTCGCCCGTATTGAGTATAGAGAGATTGAACGGATCAAAACTGCCGGAAGGAACAGTTCCCCTCGCACAAGCCCTTGGCGAAACCCACAGGGGGTGATCTCGAAGGTCCGCATTAGCGAGGGGAGACGATGGAGGTGAATATACAGAGCAAACAGAAAAGAAAAAACCGGGTGACTGCAGTCTAATGGCAACAGCTGGCAAGTCGGACGTAAGAGTGAGACGTTGAAAATGAACGTCGTTACGCACTAACAGCATGACACCTCCATGAGCAGGAGTACCCTCCTCCGGTTCAACGTCGTAGCGAACTGGAGTATATCCTCGGATGATGATGATGATGATGAGGTGGAGCTTAAGGGCGCTCAACTACACTGGTTATTAGCGCCCTTACAATGTATGAAATATAAAATATAAAATTGAAAAGTCAAAATCTAAAAAAAAACACACACAAACCCGCTTGGTCAAAACACTAAAAAACACAACACACCAAAGACTAAAATCTACACACTAAAATCATGGTCACTAAAAGAATAAAACGTGTCAAGAACTGTAGAATGCAAGGAACATGAGCGGCTTATGTCCGGGGAGAAGGGCCCCATTAAAACTAACAATATAAAATCAAACAGCTAAAAGGCGCTCAGCGCATCAAATGCGACGACTAAACCCAATGTCTGTGATAAAACGTAAAAGACATTCTACAGCATGCGCGTCGTCTGCCAAAACGTTGGCTGGGCCAACAGGCAGACCCACGCGAACGCGCCGTGGAGCTAAAACTTGACACTCGGTTAAAATGTGACAGACGGTTAATGGCATAGCACACTGACCACGCAGAGGTGCGGGATCACCACTAAGCAGGTATCTATGACTAAAAAGGCAATGTCCGATTCGTAGACGAGCTAAAATCACCTCTTCCCGACGAGAAGAACGAGAAGAGGTGCACCAGATTAACGGGGGAGGTTTAACCTCCCGCAATTTGTTCCCCTGGAGGGCCGACCACTCATTGCGCCAGCGCGAGAGGATGCGGTGACGTAACAAAACACTAAAATCAGACGAGGGAACAACGGTTGTAAAACATCTGGAGGATAAAATCGCCGATTTGGCAGCGGCGTCGGCAGACTCGTTCCCTGAGATGCCCACATGACCTGGAATCCACAACAAGGACACGCTGATGCCAGAAGCACCAAGCGAGTGGAGCAGGTCATGAATGCGCTGTACGAGGGGGTGGTAAGTGTACAGCGCGTTAATACTCTGAAGGGCACTCAGAGAGTCCGAACAAACTACACAACGCCGTAAGACATGCCGCTGAATGTATAAAACACATTGATAGATACTAAAAAGTTCGGCGGTATAAATCGAACATTGCCCGGGTAAACGAAAAGTAAAACTATGCGCACCTAAAACAAAGGCACATCCTACTCCAACGTCAGTCTTAGACCCATCAGTATAAATAAAATGACAATCTCCGAATGTTGCCTGAAGTTCTAAAAATGCGGATCTAAGGACTGAAGCAGGGGTCTCATTCTTCGGCATCAACGTTAACCCAAGGTGACAGTGGGTCTCAGCGCGCGACCAAGGAGGAAAACGCGTTTCACCCCGAGGAAGGCCCGGCGCTGGCGTAACGTCCAAATGCCGAAGGAGCTGTCGAAATCGAACCCCTGGAGGGAGCAATGCAGAGGAGCTAATCAAATAGTGGCGATCAAGCGACTCCTCGAAAAATATCTCGAAAGACGGGTGGTCAGGCAAGCTTGAGAGTCGACAAGCATAGCTGCACAAAAGCATCTCACGCCGGAAGGACAGCGGAGGCTCTGCAGCTTCTACGTAAAGACTGGGTACAGGGCTAATTGGAAAGGCCCCTGTAGCGACTCTTATGCCACGATGGTGAATGGCATTCAATCGACGTAACACAGATGGACGTGCCGACGAATAAACAATACACCCGTAATCAAGCTTGGATCGGACCAAAGAGCGATAAAGGCGAAGAAGGACGGTCCGATCAGCTCTCCAGGATGTGCCACTTAAAACACGTAAAAGATTAAGAGAACGGTCACACTTTGCTTTTAAAAAGGAAACGTGCGAGGTCCAACACAACTTCCTATCAAAAGCAATCCCAAAAATTTCGCCTCGTCTGCAAACGGAAGTATCCCTGGCCCAAGATGGAGAGAGGGCGGAGGGAAATATTTCCGGCGCCAGAAGTTGATGCAGACGGATTTCTCGGCGGAGAAATTGAAGCCGCTGGCGTTACTCCAGGCGTAGAGACGGTACATACAGCTCTGGAGACGGCGTTCGAGTAGACAGGTCCGACGTGAACTACAATATATGGCAAAATCGTCAACAAAAAGGGACGATGAAATGCCAGGTGGAATACAATCAACAATGGGGCTGATAACAATTGCAAAAAGTGTGACACTGAGTACAGAGCCCTGCAGTACTCCGTTCTCTTGAATAAAACGACGAGATAAAACCGAGCCCACACGTACACGAAAGACGCGGTCCGTCATAAATTCTCGAAGAAATATGGGAAGACGACCGCGGATATTCCATGCGTGAACTGTACGTAAAATGCAGCCCCTCCAACAAGTGTCATAAGCTTTCTCCAGGTCAAAAAACACAGCCACGGTTTGACACTTTCTCAGAAATCCATTCATAATATGCGTCGACAGGGACACCAGGTGGTCGACGGTAGAGCGAAATCGACGAAATCCGCACTGAGCGTTCGCTAGAAGTTTCTGAGACTCAAGCCACCATGTCAACCGCCCGGTTGATCATGCGCTCCATCACCTTGCAAATGCAACTGGTAAGGGAGATCGGGCGGTAGCAGGAACGTAGTTGGCGATCCTTCCCAGGCTTAAGTATAGGGACAATGGTGGCTTCGCGCCAAACGGAAGGAAAAAGGCTGTCTTTCCAAATATGGTTATAGTCCTGTAAGAGAAAGAGTTTACTGTCGGCTGAAAGGTGCTTTAATATCAGGACATGAATGCCGTCCGGGCCAGGAGCGGAGTACCTAGAGCAATGAAGAGCGTGCTCCAGCTCCCTCATTGTGAAAAGTTCATTATAACACTCAACATTAGCAGACCGAAAGTTAAAGTTGTCAGAATCCAGCGGGTCTTTGATAGAGCGAAAACCGGCGGAATAATGGTCTGAACTGGATACCGCCTCAAAGGCAGCACCCAGAGTGTTAGCGATGGCAGCCGGATCCACTATAGTGGCATTGGAAACCTGAAGGCCAGAAACAGTACAATGTGACACTTTACCTGAGAAGCGACGAAGTTTATCCCAAACAACAGATGAAGGCGTAAAGCGATTAAAAGATTCGACAAAACGAATCCACGACGCCTTCTTACTATCCTGAATAAAGCGACGAGCCCTGGCGCGCGATTGTTTAAAAGTCACCAAATTATCAAGTGTAGGGTGTCTCCGAAACACCCTAAGTGCAGTCATACGGGCACGAACGGCGTCCCGACAATCCTCGTTCCACCACAGAACTGGTGGCCGCCGAGGTTGAGAGGATGAACGGGGAAGTGCGCGTTCGGCGGCAGAGAAAATTGTAGACGTAAGGTGCTGCACTAGTTGGTTAATGTCGGCGAAGGGCTGATCGTAAAAATGCACGAGGCTGGAATACAAGCTGCAGTCGGCTTAGGGGAATATGCAGGTAGGTACTCTGGAATGCCGTACGTGGTGCGACAGTAGAGAAACGATGCAGGGTTAATGGTCGCTGGAGTAGGTGTCAGCGACGACGTTCCACTGAAGACAACTAGCAAGCTGGAGTGAGCAGATGGCAAGGTCCAGGTGAGAGAATGTACCAGAAGTATCAGAAATAAAAGTAGGTGCACCTGTATTAAGGATGGAAAGATTGAACTGGTAAAAAATGTCGGAAAGTAGAGTTCCCCTCGCACAAGCAGTTGGCGAACCCCATAGTGGGTGATGGGCATTAAAATCTCCCAACAGAAGAAATGGTGTTGGAAGAGCGGACAGGAGAGCTCGAATGTCCGCGGGAGCGACGGGAGACGATGGAGGTGAATACACAGAGCAAACAGAAAACAAAAAGCCGGGTAAGTGAAGGCGAACGGCAACAGCATGCAAGTCGGATGTAAGTGTGACAGGTTTAAAATGAACGTCGTTACGCACTAACTATGACACCTCCATGAGCAGGAGTACCCTCCTCCGGTTCAAGGTCGTAGCGAACCGGAGTATATCCTCGGAGATCAAAAGGATCGTGAGGGCGAAGCTTAGTCTCCTGCAAACATACGACCATAGGCGAATGGGAACGCAATAAAAGTTGCAATTCCGCCCTATGAGATCGTACACCACGTACATTCCAGGTCAGGATAGCCATGAATAAAAGGGATAAACTGTCTACTTAGAAGGGCGGCCTTAAAGAATCTTTTGCATAACCTTTGGGCTCGGGCTTTTTGAATGGAGTTGGTCAGACTCCATAGCTTCCTCGGAGGGAGGGCCCACGCGATAGTGCCAGAAACCGATTCAAGCGCCGTGAATCGGTTCTGGGTGGCGATGGGTGAGGGGTGCCGCTGAGCGCGGCTTGTCCCAGGATCTTCCTGGGACAGCGACCTCCGAGGAGGAGAAGGTGAACTTTTGTTACCGCGCGTACGCGGAGGGTCTTTCAAAAAATCTTCCCTACGAAGTTTCTGCTTGGGTTTCTTTTCAGCGGCTTGCGACTTCATTGACTTTGGAGCAGGTTTATAGGGCTTGGTAACGGTAGCTTTAATAGACGGTCGGATGGTAGTGACGGTTAATCCAGTCATGGTCGAGGTCTGAGTTTCGGCATCTACTCGTGGTACTGGCGAGGCAACAACAGAACTAAATCTGCCAGATCGCAGGAGTGAAGGTTGGCGCGCATGGTAACGCTTCCGGGTTTCAGCGAAGGACAGTTTTTCCTTTACCCGGATCTCCTGGATCGCCTTTTCGTCCAAGTACCGCGGACTGTCGGCAAACGAAGCAGAATGAGACCCTTTACAATTAACGCAGACGGGGGTATTGAACAGGTACCTTCGTGTGAGCGCTGGCTACATGTTGCACAGATGTTAACGGCACTCTTACATGAGACTTTCGTATGCCCAAAACGTTGGCATTTAAAACAACGCAGAGGTCTAGGAATATAAGGCCTCACAGAAATCCGTTCGTACCCTGCGGAAATGCTCGAGGGCAGATCGACGCCATCAAATGTTAGAAACAGGGTACGAGTGGGTACCAATACGCCGTCGCATTTGGCCTGCACTCGACGCACTGCAGTCACCCTTTGATCGGGTAGATATTCTACTAGATCCTCGTCCGATATACCATCGAGGCTATGGGTGGTAACGACGCCCCGACAGGAATTCAATGTGCGGTGCTTCTCCACACGGATGGAAAAACCGTGGAGAAGTGTAGCGCGCAACAAGGTCTTACTTTGCTGATCGGACTTAGTTTGTGCCAATAAGGAACCATTCCGTAGACGAGTGCAAGATTGAACCGCTCCAGCAATAGCATCAATGCCCTTTTGAATGATGAAAAGGTTCACCTTCTCAAAACTTTGTCCTTCTTCGGTTCGTGAAATGACCAAATAACAACCAGTTGTCGGTGGTGTCACTTCTGTTACATAAACTTTTCGGCGCTTGTTGGTATTAATGGAGGAAGGGTGCTCCATAGCGAAATAAATCCTCCACCATTGCAACCGTCTCCGACCTCGGGCTCTGACTTCCCGGGCGTTACCCCGGCTTGGGTGAGTGGCCTATCTATACCTATCTTACCCCAGGGTCACACCTCCCAGAACATAGACAGAGGGACCCAATGGCCGTCGGAAGTCAGCAGCTCATGCAATGGCCCCCCGCGGGACTGCAGTTGAACAGTGGATACGAACACATACCCTACATGACGACCCCGGGTGGTGGGGATGACGCCATTACCCACTCACCCAGCTGCGCACGCGGTGCGCGGGTATCCGTCAGGCTGTGTCCACGGAGGATTAACATAAAAGGTTAAAAGAAACTAAAAGTGTGTGGGCGTTTCGCACTCAAGGTAGGCCGGCCTGGAAGAAAAAGAATTGTGTGAATGTCGTAGTGCGAAATGGTCGCAAAGTGTCAAGGGAAGAAAGAAACGATGGTGAGGTGCGGTATGAATGGAATGTAAAGAACGCACGAGAGCCTACCTTGTGTCCACCGGTCATGAGAAGAACCCACTTCAACCGGATGGGGGTGAGGGGATGAATGTGGCGATGATTGGCTCGGGAACCCCCGGGTGCGCCAAAAACCCGTACTCACATAACGTGAGCCCCTGAGGGGGTATATCCTCGGAGATCAAAAGGATCATGAGGGCGAAGCTTAGTCTCCTGCAAACACACGACCATAGGCGAATGGGAACGCAATAAAAGTTGCAGTTCCGCCCTATGCGATCGTACACCACGTACATTCCAGGTCAGGATAGCCATTAAGAAAAGGGATAAACTGTCTACTTAGAACGGCGGCTTAAAATTACCTTTTGTTTAACCTGTAGGGTCGGGCTTTTGGTATGGAGTTTGGCAGACTCCATAGCCTCCTCGAAACCGATTCAAGCGCCGTGAATCAGTTCTAGGTGGCGATGGAAGAGGAGTGGCTCTGAGCCCGGCTTGTTCCAGGAGCTTCCTGGGACTGCGACCTGCGGGAGGAGAACGTGAAGTTTTCTTACCGCGCGCACGCGGAGGGTCCTTCAGAAAATCTTCCCTACGAAGTTTCTGCTTGGGTTTATTTTCAGCGGCTGGCGACTTTATTGACTTTGGACCAGGCGTATAGGGCTTGGTAACTAGCTTTAATGGACGGCCTGATGTTTGTGGCGGTTTATGCAGTCATGGTCCAGGTCTGAGTTTCGGCATCTACTCGTGGTACTGGCGAGGATACAACAGAACTAAATGTGCCAGATCGCAGGAGGGAAGGTTGGCGCGCATGATAACGCCTCCGGGCTTCAGCCAAGGAGAGTCTTTCCGTTACCCGGATCTCCTGGATCGCCTTCTCGTCCAAGTGCGGCAGACTGTCGGCAAATGACGCAGAATGAGACCCTCTGCAGTTAACGCAGACGGGGTTAAGGAAAACAGGTACCTTCGTGTGACAGCTGGCTACATGAGGCACAGATGGTACTCTTACAGGAGACTTGCGTATGCCCAAAAGCTTGGAATTTGAAACAACGCTGAGGTCTAGGTATATAGGGTCTCACAGCAATACGCTCGTACCTTGCTGAAAGTCTCGTGTGCAGATCGACGCTGGCTTGATAACTGTGGCAGAAATGGTCGGCGGGATGGTAGTGGCGGTCAAGGCAGCCATGGTCCAGGTCTGTGTTTCGGCATCCGTCCGGGATACTGCCGAGGCAACAACGGAACTAATTGTACCCGATCGCAGGAACGAAGGTTGGCGCGCATGGTAACGCCTCCGGGATTCAGTGAAGTAGAGTTTCTCCTTTACCCGGATCTGGTGGATCGCCTTCTCGTCCAAGTACTCGGACAGTCGGCAAATGACGCAGAATGAAACCCTTTGCAATTAATGCGGATGCAGACGCGGGGTGATGAATAGGTATCATCGTGTGAGGACTGACTACAAGAGGCACAGATGGAAACGGCACTGTTGCATGAGACTTGCGTATGCCCAAAACGTTGGCATTTATAACAACGCAGAGGTCTAGGAATATAGGGCCTCGCCGCAATACGTTCGTATCCTGCTGAAATGCTCGTGGGCGGATCGACGCCATCAAATATTATAAGCAGGGTACGAGTGGGTACCAATACTCCGTCGCGTTTGGCCTGCACTCGATGCGCTGCTGTCACCTTTTGGTCTGAAAGATATTCTACGAGTTCATCGTCGTTACCAACGTATTGTTGGTAACGACGCCTCGACAGGAATTCAATGTGCGGTGCTTCTCAACACGGATGGGATAACCGTGGAGAAGCTTAGCGCGCAACAAGATCTTACTTTGCTGATCGGACTTTGTTTGTGCTAATAAGGAACCTTTCTGTAGACGAGTGCAGGACTGAACCGCACCAGCAATAGCATCGATGTCCTTATGAATAATGAAAGGCTTCACCTTTTTAAACTTTGTCTTTCTTCTGTTCGTTAAATGACAAAGTAACAACCAGATGTCGGTTGTGCTACTTCTGTTACAATAACTTTAGGGCGCTTGTCGTTTATAATGGCGAAAGAAATCCTCCACCATTGCAACCGTCTCCGACCTCGGGCTCTGACTTCCCGGGCGTTACCCTGGCTTGGGTGAGTGGCCTATCTATACTCGTCTCACCTCCCAGAACATAGACAGAGGGTCCCAATGGCCGTAAGAAGTCAGCAGCTCATGCAATGCCCCCACCGGGACTGCAGTTGAACACCGGATACGAACACAAACCCCACATGACGACCCCGGGTTGTGGGGATGACGCCATTACCCACTAACTCAGCTGCGCATGCAGTGCGCGGGTATCCGTCAGGCTGTGTCCACGGAGGATTAAAATAAATAAAATGGGAGAATAAACCAAAAGTGTGTGGGCGTTTCGCACGCAAGCTAGGCCGGCGAGGAAGAAACGGAGATGTGCGAATTTCGTGGTGCGAACTGGTCGGAAATTCACAAGGGAAGATATAAACGATGGCGAGGTGCGGTATGAACGAAATGCAAAGAACGCACGAGAGCCTACCTTTGTCCCCTGGTCACGACCGGACGGGTATGAATAGGTGAATATGTCTATGAGTGCCTCGGGCACCCCGGGTCACGCCAAACCTGCGGTCACACAATGTGTGCCCCTGGGGGGCGGGAGTAAAAGGTGTTCAATGTATTCCTGTTCAATGTATTATTCTGTGAAGAGCGTAAGCTTAAATTACGGTAATTGGGGTATGTTATCTGAAAATTAATTTGAGTACAGTTTGTCATTTACCGATAAAATGTGTGTCAGTTGCGGAATTTAGTGTGGCAACTCATATGTGTGAGTTACCATCTGTTTGGTTAGAGCAACGGCACGGTAAGCCTAATATTAGTGTTCAAATCCAGCCTATGGCATTGCAATTTTCAGTCTAATTCCATATTTCCAAAAATAATTTAACTCCACTGTTTTCTTAATTTAAATGCGTCTCGCATCTTAAAAAAGCCTAACAATGTTTACCATTGTGCTCTGATCAAATATCTATATTCCTGTATTCGAGTTGAGCTCTGTTATTGTAGTAGGATTGAAATTGAATTTCCGTATTAATTTTGCAATGTCACACAAACGCGTTCTATAATATAAAATCTCTCTCTCTCTCTCTTTTGTACAACAAATGTTAATTTATCCTATTTGCTAAAATGTTTACGTACCACACGACGGTAGCTCACTTGCCATGTATAGTATGCGCACTATAGGTTCTTGTTATTATTATTATTATTATTATTATTATTATTATTATTATTATTATTATTATTATTATTATTATTATTTCTAAGACTTTCAAGTAGAGAATAGAGAATGATACACCCAAGAAAAAGACTGCAGATATTAGGGCAAAATAAGTGTATTTTTTTCAGCTCAGATTTTTGCTTATTAAATAACACGTTAAGTATTTGAGTTAAACCTAATTCCGGAAAAACGTCTTGACAAGTGAGAGAAAACGCAGCAAAGACAAAGGATAAATCTCAAGCGAGACGAATCGCTTTGAGGTTCTGCATCGTTGGCTACCATCGCTAAGCGACAATTTCGAGGTTAACAGGCGGTCACAGGATTATTGTTATGTTCTTTATATGCTTGCAGTAATCACTTACTTAAGACTTTCACTGAAAAACTGTCAACCGATTTAATAATTCCGCACCTTCACAAAAACGATTTGCTTATGAAGCGTTTTGTTATATAGCACTCTTTGGAATACTCGTAATGCACGAAATAATAAACACTATACTCTAACCGTTACGTTTACCTAACGATTCTCCAAACTACTGATATATTCGCCTTTATTCTTTGTTGTATTTACAAAGGCCTCAATCAAGTGAATGCTCTGTTGTCATCAGAGATAATACGTCTGTCTTGCTGCCCGCGCAGAAAGGAAATTACTGAGAAATGTACAGTGGAGTGCACGCAAACGTGCGATACTTTTTGATGATAAGGAAAAAATTATTGATATAGAATAAATGGAGAATAGAGGCACCAACGTGCTATGGTCAATAATTAAACAGAATAGCGGAGTAAGATTAGGAATAGGGGTGGCATATAATCCACCAGAAGCATCATATTTTTCGATAGTAACTTTTATAGTAGATTAGAAGAAGATATGGAAGAAATACGAAAAAAGATGTCAGAGATAGAATTTATTGTGATGGGAGATTTGAATGCGAGATTAGGAGAAGAGAATGGAAGGTTATTAGGTAAAGACAGACACAAGAAGATAGGGATGTGATAAGGCCAAGGAAAAGCAGGGATGTAACGATTAATAGAGATGGAAAAAAATTACTAGAATTTTGCGAGGTAAACATGTTAATATGTAATGGATCAATGGAAGGAGACGAGGAAGAGAAGTTTACATTTGTAAACGCAAACGGACAAAGTGTAGTAGATTACATAATATGTAGTGAGGAACTGGAGGATAGAATCGCCACTTTTAAAATAATAAACGAAGTAGTAGGTAGTAGCCATTTCCCACTAATGATGGAAATAAATGTTTTGGAACAGAAGGTAAAGAATAAGGAAATAGTTAAAATAAAAACAACAAAAGTGTATAAATGGAGTGAAGTACTAAAAGAGGACTTTGTGAAAGAATTAAATTCAAAGGTAAGTCAGATTGTGGAGTGTGGTATAAAAATAGCTATGGATGAAGGAAATTCAGAAAAAGTACTACAGTTAGTAAAATTATTACTAACAAGAGCAGGAGCAGGGATGGAAGGAAGGCACGGAAAAGGTCAAGAAATTAAGGGGTGGTTTGATGAATTCAGAATAAAAAAAAGGAGGTATTTAAAGAGTTTAGTAGATGGAGGAGATCAGAGAAGGAAAGGCAACCACAAAATCTAATGGAACTTAAGGGGGAATATAAAGGTTTACTTGAGGTTAAGAGGAAAGAATGGCACGGAAATATAGAAAAGAAACTAAAGACAGCAATAGAGAGTAAGGATAGTAAAAAAAATATGGGAAATAATGAGGATGATGAACAAAAAGAGAGAGGAAAAAAACGAAATTACACCGAACGAATGGATAGTGTACTTTAGAAAGCTAATTGGAGAAGGAAAGAGGGAAAAGTTAGACATAAAAGAGACAGGACGAGGAAGAATATTTAATGAAAAATTAGATGGTAAAATCACGGAGCTGGAAGTTTATCAGCAAATAAGGAATATAAAAAAGGCAAGGCAGTAGAAATAGATGGAATACCAGGCGAATTCTGCAAAATATATGGGGAAATGCAAAGTGGTCCAAAAGTGATGACAAAATTATTGAATAAAATTAAAGAAAACAATGATGTACCAGAATGTTTGGAAAATAAGTATGGTGGTACCAATTTACAAAGGAAAGGGAGGAGCAAATAGACCAGAAAACTATAAGGGAAAAAGTTTATTATCAATATTAGGAAAAATATACACAGGTATACTGGCGGACAGATTAAGAAGCTGGGTGGAAGAGGGAGGAAAACTGTCAGCATATCAAGCAGGATTTAGGAAAGGTAAACAAACAATGGACAATATATTGTAGCGGACCAGGTTGCACATATTTCGTATACCAGGAAGTGTGAAGTTCAGGTTAGCAGAATTCGTCCACGCTGCCTACGCCGAGTCAGCGCTTATGTATGTATTTATACTACAGGGCTTTGACTCGGTCGGGAGTTGCCGTGAGAGTGTGAGTGGGAGTTGCTGTGGGAGTTGCTATCAGGAAGTTGCTACGCGAGAGTTGCCACGAGAAAGTAATCAGAGATCAGTTATCACATTCGCCAACAGCTAACCAGGTAAGCATGCGACTCATCTAAGTTCTCTTGACTTGTCGGGGCTTCACCCCTAACTTCTATTGACTTGTCGGGGCTTCACTCCGATCTAATTGTTCGCACATTTAAAGCAACAATATAATTTATTGGGACAATGCATCCCCTGTGCTTTATTTAAATACCCCTATCCTAGAACGCTACCCTGGCCTGCCTACCATTCCAGTACCAACGCATCCCCTACCTCTGAGCTACCAACCCCCCTGTGTAATCACCTACTACGGGGGTAACCACCCCCGTGGGGTGTTACAATTTGGTGGAGTGCCGGGCACATGTAGGAGGCACCGACTACAATGTGACGGAGTCTCCGGTTATAATTGGGGAAAACATCCTTACCTCTTCCAGCCAGGGGATGTAATCAAATTTTTTTTTCTCTCTTCTCTCTTTTCTTTTTGCAAGGTGTAAAACACGTCTCATTTTGGGATAACCTTTTACCTGAGGTTATCTGGTGAAGACCCACCCTCCCACCCTTTGCATCATGAGTTACCTACACAGAATATAGCTTTTTTTTTTAACTTTTCTCAAGTTATGTATATTGTTTTAGTGTAGTACATTTAAGTTATTATGCATGGCTGAACCTGCTCAAAACTCTACTAGTCCTACTACTAAAGAGATTAGAAATCTGTGCGCAGAATTAGCAGCTATACAGGGGGAACAATTTAAATTCCAAGAATTTCTAGTCACAGATTTGAAAGGAATTTCAAACGAGATCGCGGCACACGCTGAGACGGCAAATCAAATACGTCTCCGCTCCGGCAAGATCGTCAACACTTCTAGCCCAAGCACAAGTAGGGTAGAAAAACAGTTAGCCATGAATAAGGGAGACGAACACACAAATACAATGAGTAAAATGGACTCACCTGTTTTAAGTAGAAGGGTAACTGAAGCACCTCAACCCATGCACATTAGTCGTCCACCATTGGATCCGGGTAGCTTCGCGGGGAAACCAGGAGAAAGTGTAAGGGACTATCTCCATAAGTTTGAGTTGATAGCGCGTGCCAATAATTGGGACGACCAGCATAAGGCGCAGTATTTACCATGCTACCTTAATAGTACCGCACTAAACTGGTACAAAACCTTTGCCCATAGAAATAGGGACGCCCAATGGGAAACATTGAAGCAGGGGTTATTAAAGGCCTTCAGTCACGCGGCAGAGGAGGAAATGATGGAGGTCAGACTAAGGCAGAGGGTGCAGGACCTTAGTGAGCCCACAGAGCAGTACGCTTATGACATTATAGCTCTGTGTGATCTAGTCAACCCCGAAATGACAGAGAAGGAACGGGTAAAACACATCATCAGGGGCCTTAAACCATCACTAATAGAACAGGTACTGCCCTACAACCCACAAACAGTGGACGCTCTCATACAGTTCGTCCGCAGGGTAGAATCAGCCCGCTACCTAGCAGGAAAAAGGGTAGACCTAATCGATGCACAGGGAATTCCCCCTAGTATGCCAGACGATACCCTCCAGAAGCAGGTATCAGATATGTCAAAGATGGTGGGTGAGTTAGCAAAACAGGTGCAAAACCTGACAATGAACCCCCGCCCTCCACCCCAGAATTACAATCCTCAGCATCAATCCGTTAGGAATTACGGACAGGCCCCCAGCGGCTATAGGACCACATATAGTCAAAGAAGAACGGTGTCCGCGAGGCCTGTGTGCGCCTACTGTAAACGGGTAGGCCACGTAATCGCTAATTGCCAGACACGAAGGAGGAATGCAAATTTTCACGTGCAGCCTCGAGCCAATCACCCCCCATAAGGGCCGCGGTAGCAAGCATAACAGAAAACATCAACCCTGGGAGCACATTAAAAACTATAGGAACATTAGCAGGGACAAGGATAGACATTCTCATAGACACGGGCAGCTCAGTAAGCATAATCAATGACGACCTGGTAGGTACAAGCAAGCAACCAGCACCTCTAAATATGATTTTGCGAACTGCAAATAACAATTTGCTTGCTGCACAATACCAAACTAACACTAACTTCCAAATGGGTGATGTGGAATTCAAAGAACAACTTATAGTAGTAAAACACTTCCCGCATAGTTTATTGCTGGGCATGGACTTCCTTCAGAAACACCAAGCCGTTATAGATCTAGGGAACAACACAATTACACTAACACTGCAAAATTCGAAGGAGGTCACGGTAAGCTGCCATCGAAAGCAAGAATGTCCTCTCATGCAAATTACACTTGAAGCAGATGCTGAAGAGACAAAAATGAAAGCAACATGTCAGCATGACGTAGAAATCCTTCCATTTGCAACCACACAGATAGACGTCAGAATACCCTCACTCCCTACAAACACATTATTGCTGGAACCATGCATTAACACTATGCAGAAAAAACACGTTAACATTATACCGGGCCTGTGCAATAATAATCAAAATCAAAAGATACAAGTCCACAATAATACCGCCGCCCCTCAGAGAATATTTAAAGGGACAACACTAGCACTCGTACACGAAGTTGCATTAGTCCAGGCAGACACTTTCACACGTGAGACAACAAAACAAATAGACATCAAAGACGCCAAATTTAATATTAATTCACGACTAGAACCAGGACAACACGAACAGCTACGAAATTTACTCGACAGGTACAGACATACCTTCGCCACTAGCCTACAAGAGTTAGGGACAACAAACATTGCGGAGTTCAAAATAGAGTTGACAAACACGACACCAATTAGACAGAAGCCATACAGGGTGTCCCATAAACAGCGGGAAATAATAAACCAACAAGTGGAAGAAATGAAAGAGGCTGGGATAATAAAAGACTCGCAGAGTAGCTGGTGCTCACCAGTAATTTTGGTCAAAAAGAAATCAGGAGAATATCGGTTTTGTGTAGATTACAGAAAACTCAATGCACAAACAGCTGCATCCGCCTATCCCTTACCACTGATTGACGACCTACTTAGCTATTTAGGAGGTTCAAAATTTTACTGTACGCTTGACCTGCTAAGTGCATACTTCCAAGTACCGCTAGCTCAAGAAAGTAAGAAATATTCGGCCTTTTGTACGTCGGACGGAGAGTACGAATTCCAGACCTTGAGCTTCGGGCTCTCGAATGCCCCTAGAGCATTCACAGAGATCGGAAATAAACTGTTAGGCGACCTGCGATACGAAAAAGCACTCATATATCTAGACGATATAATAGTGTTCGCAAATACATTTCAGGACTTATTGGCAAACCTGGAAGCAGTATTTAAGAAATTAGAACAACATACGTTTAAGCTAAAACCCCAAAAATGTTTTTTCGGTATGGACAAAATAAAACTCCTAGGATACGAAGTATCGGCAGCAGGCATAGAACCTGATAAAGACAAAATCCAAGCTATTACACAGCTCAGAACGCCTAGGAACGTCAAAGAAGTAAGGCAGGTCTTAGGTTTATTTTCTTTCTACAGGAGGTTCATTAATAACTTTGCAGCAATCGCGAGGCCTCTAAACGAACTAACAAAGGCAGACCAAAAGTTTGTATGGGGCCAAGAACAGCAAGAAACCTTCCAGAAGCTGAAGGATTTAATGGTTAGGGCTCCGGTGTTGGCACATTTTATGCCGGGAGCCAAAACCCAAATGAACTGCGACGCCAGCATGCACGGCATAGCCAGTTGCCTCCTCCAAGAACGAGATGGAAAAATGCACCCAGTAGGCTTTGTGTCTAGAAGTCTAAGCAAAGCTGAAAAGAACTATAGCGTTTCGGAACAAGAGCTGTTAGCAGTTATGTACGGTTTTTCGAAGTTCCGCCAGTACATATATGGTTACCCTGTAACTGTAGTTACAGACCATGCTTGCCTGTGCCACCTAAATAGGTTGAGAGATCTAACAGGGAGACTGGCACGTTACAGCTTAATGCTGCAAGAATTTGACTACACAATTCAACATAAATCAGGGATTAAACATAAGGACGCAGATTGTTTGTCTAGAATGCCAATAGACCCCCCTGAACCCGAAACAGCACAAGAGCAGGAAGACAGAATTACCTGTCTCATAGAACCCATAGAATTAGCTAAAAAACAAGAGGAGGATCCCCAGCTAAAATCCCTAATACAAGCCGTAAGACAGCCGGGTACAGCGAATGCTAAACTAGCACGACAAGCTGCAACATACGTGATGAAATCGAATGTCCTGTACCGAAAAAATGCTGGTACTACAGGGAACATGCACTTGTTAGTAGTACCTGATAGTTTAAAGCACGAAATACTATATAATAGTCATGACGATCCGCTAGGAGGACACTTCGGGTTTTCAAAAACTTTTCACAAAATTAATTCACATTACTATTGGATTGGAATGAAGAGGGACATACAAAATTATGTAAGAAGATGCACTTCCTGTCAGCAACGAAAAGGTCCAGTTAATCAGCGACCCGCAGGTTTAATGCAACCCATAAAGGTCAACTATATAGGAGAAAGGTTCTCCATAGATATCCTGGGGCCTTTCCCAAAGTCCTCTAGAGATAACAGATACATAATTGCGGCTAGTGATTACTTTTCAAAATATTTGGAATTAAGGGCAATCCCAAAAGCTTCTGTTGAGCATGTCACTGAATTTATCTTGGACGACGTCATCTGTCGTCACGGCGCACCAAAATATATTCTGTCGGACAGAGGGTCCGTATTTATGAGCGAAGTCACACAAGAACTGCTTAAGATGATGGGAACAATACCGACTTTCACAACAGCCTACAGACCCCAAACTAATGGCCTAATAGAAAGGGCGAATAGAACTATCGCGCAAGTAATCAGTAACTACGTAAACACACAGCACACAGACTGGGATAATAATTTACATCAAATTCGGTTTGCCATAAACACAAGCAAACAGGGAAGTACTAAGTTCACACCATTCGAATTACTGTATGCACGGAAACCGGTATCACCCCCCGACGTTCAATTACAGGGCACCTCACAAAACCTATTTGTGCAGCAAACACGGGAGGCAATAATAAAAGCAAGGGTGTTAGCATCCCAAAACATAGTAAAGAGCCAGAGAAAAAATAAAAAGTTATATGATTCAAAGAGGAGGCACGTCGAGTATAAAGTCGGCGATTTGGTGAAGCTATTTACCTCTAAAAGGAGGGTAGGTAGAGCCACAAAGCTTTTAATGAACTACACCGGACCCTATAGGATAATGAAAAAACTTAGCCCCCTGAATTACGTAATTAAGGCCAGAAATTCCGTGAAACGCCAGAATGTCCACGTTAGTAGAATTTCGCCTTATTATGCATAATGAGCATACAACACACTTGCGACACTTGCACAGCGGGTAAACACAATTGCCACATATAATTGAAACAAAAAAAATCGCCTACGTATCACTCAATGTCCATCAATACAAAAGTGCTGAGATTATTACACGACGGAATGCGGAACCACAAATTCGTCCGCGCTGCAGTAAGGCTCGGCATAAGAACAAACAAACAGGAAACAGAAGGAGGTTAAAACATTAAACATCAGCAATAGTTCTCAAATAGGTTAAGTAGTAAGTGATAATGCAAGACGTAGTATATCTTCGGACCTCCAGCTTAAGTTAGGCTAAAAGTGATAATCCACGCGATTCACTTTTACTTTTTAATTTTTTTTTTGCTCTCTCTTTCTCGTGATGAAGAGAAAATATATCTGGAAGTGAAAATATAATGGGAAATCCGAGACGCGACCCTGTTATTCGCTTAATACAGATATCTTTGTTCAGATACAGAAACTTGAACGATATACATTATCCCCCCCCCCCAGGAGTTCAGAGTAGGGCCGAGGGACACAACAGAGAGCAAATATGAAGAAGTATTCTTAAGGTCGGGAGCAGAGTTGAATAAATAGGAAATAAGATTTAGTGGAGGTCGAAAAGTTATTTCATTAGTACTGTTATTCATATAAGTGTTAGTATAAGATTAATTTAAGATAGGTATATGATAATGTGTTTTGAGAACTATAGGTTGATGTCAGGAATTTTTTTTTCTCCGCACCTTACACATGCGTTACCGCGTATAGAATAAATAGTAGTGGGAAAAAATCGAATAAAGTGCACTCTGGTACGACAACCAAGCGCTATTATATAAATAAATGTCAGCAAATCAACGTGCAAAATAGATCAATATAAGGTGGCAAATAAGCAAGTGTAAATAATTAAAAAAAAAATTCTCTCACGACTAGGGCAGATAATATACGAGATGGAGCAGGGACATAGAAATTTTGAAACTCGCATCCTATTTCAGTCGTCGAAATTATAGAAATAGTAATTATGACTGTTTGCATAGTAGTCATGGCCTTGTTAGCATACAGAATATTGAAGAAATTTTGTAAGGAAAGGTCGAACTCTTCAAACTCGACCACGGCGGAACCACCGCACACGTCACCTCAGGGAATTATAATTCTGGCAACACCAACCGATGCCGCCTCAGAATCAACACTAACATAACGGAGAAATAAATAAGGGAGATAAATAAAATAAAATTAATCAAAGGCTCAATCTACACAAGGGGATGAAGGCAGGAAAGTCACAGGTATCCTCCACGAATTACGCAACACAAGATACTAACACATTCCACACACGCGGAAGGGTACCGCAATTTTGGTTCACAAACTTAGAAACACAGATATCGCTTTCATAAACATACGATTCTGCATGGACGGTAAGTGTCGAAAGCAAGAGTCTGTCATGAAATCCGCTGACGCAAGTATTCGTCGCCTCACGCACGGAGCTTGACTTTGCACTTCTCAGTGGCGTGTAGCACTGCGACAAGTAGATGAATGGAAAATGGAGTGTAAATATGGTTGTTGTTTTTTTTGTGTTTGTTGTGTTTCATTGGTCGCAGCATCTGCAATATTCATATTTCGGTGTACTAATTTCAAAAACTAAGTATGTTTTAGAGGATGCCCTCCAGCAGGCAAGAGAAACCACTGTCTTCAGCAGCCTCAGCGACCCTCTTCCCCGGGTAACAGAAGCGAGGTATCAGCAAAATGCCAAAAACGGACATCTAACCACCGCTGACATACAATGCAAAACACACACAAAAAAAAGTGTTATACAGTTACAGACAAAAATCATTGTATAATGTACAAATTTAATTTTGTTCGAACGAACATACCTAGTCAAGCAGAACTTATGAGTAGTCGCATCACACCTGGATAACAGAACTTAATGCTTTTTCTGTTCTCTTTTTCTTTTTTCTTTTTTTTTCTCAAAATTTGGAGAGGCAAGGAATCGGCAGGGGTACCGACTCACTTTCTAAAGTTACCTTTTCTCTGCTGTGTTTAGTCTCATCCCGTAAATTTTAAACCGCAATATAATCCTTCCAACCTTATCCAAAGTGACATCCATCTTTGAAAGACAACCCTGTTGCTGCGCACCATTAGACCACCAAGAAGAGAAGCGCCCGACGAGAAAGCCCAGGTCGAACGATGCCCACCAGTATGAGCACGTCGATAACTCACCACGGGAGTTGCGCCAGAACACGCAGAATTAGTGCACTCCGAAGGAACGCCAATGCTTGGCCACAGCAATGCAGCAGGCGCGGAACTCAATACTACGTTTCCGAGAAAATCGCTAAGTATGCAGTCACTCAGCAGCTCTGTCCCAGCACCTTATTCATTCACGGCAGAGTTCACCGGGGAGATCCGAAGCTACAGGGTACCTCCACGAGCTCAGTCTCAGCTAAACTACACTTCACGTTAAAGCAACGATGAGAATACAGAAAAGATTGCGCATACTGCAACACTGGGCCACGGCGCCCCAGCTTGGCAAGATTGCAGTGCGCGGCCGCAACCACCCCTTACGTACTCACCTACCCTTACAAAAAAATTTTCCCTGGTATCCGAGTCTTGGACAGCAGAGGACATCGGAGCATTTTCAATTGTATAAGGCTCCAACCATATTTTTTTTTTCTCTCTTTCTCTCAACCCTCGTCTAAGTAGACGGTTGTAGTACCCCCTAAGATATTTGTCCTCCTTTTCAATTTTAAATTCCGGGTCGGAATTTGGCGAACCTGGGACCGATGTAGCGGACCAGGTTGCACATATTTCGTATACCAGGAAGTGTGAAGTTCAGGTTAGCAGAATTCGTCCACGCTGCCTACGCCGAGTCAGCGCTTATGTATGTATTTATACTACAGGGCTTTGACTCGGTCGGGAGTTGCCGTGAGAGTGTGAGTGGGAGTTGCTGTGGGAGTTGCTATCAGGAAGTTGCTACGCGAGAGTTGCCACGAGAAAGTAATCAGAGATCAGTTATCACATTCGCCAACAGCTAACCAGGTAAGCATGCGACTCATCTAAGTTCTCTTGACTTGTCGGGGCTTCACCCCTAACTTCTATTGACTTGTCGGGGCTTCACTCCGATCTAATTGTTCGCACATTTAAAGCAACAATATAATTTATTGGGACAATGCATCCCCTGTGCTTTATTTAAATACCCCTATCCTAGAACGCTACCCTGGCCTGCCTACCATTCCAGTACCAACGCATCCCCTACCTCTGAGCTACCAACCCCCCTGTGTAATCACCTACTACGGGGGTAACCACCCCCGTGGGGTGTTACAATATTTATAATAAAGACCATAATAGATAAGTATTTGAGTAGGAAAAGAGGAAGGATATACATGTTTTTTTGCAGATTTTGAAAAAGCATTTGATACAATAAATAGAGAAGCATTAGCGTATAAATTCAGCAAGAAAGGGGTAAGCAAAAATTTTATAAAAGTATTCCAAAAGATTTATAAAGATATAAGATTCTGTATAATATGTAAAAATAATGCAGTTACAGAAATGACGGAGCAAAAAATAGGATTAAGACAAGGGTGTAAATTGACTCCTATACTATTTAGTATATTTATAGATGACATATTAGAAGGAGTGAAAGAAAAAAATCCGCACTGCCCCACAATAGCAAATACAGAGATACCAGGTGTATTATACGCGGATGATCTTATGGTCGGGGCTATAACGGTAATTGGGTTACAGAAAGCAGTCAATGGAATACATGAATTCTGCGAAGAATAGTGAATAAAAGTAAATAAAAATAAATCAAAAGTTATGGTATTAAAAAGATGAAATAAACTAAAAAGAGAAGAGAAATGGCAGATGGGGGTTTAAAGTTAGAAGTTGTCAAGGAGATGGATTATTTGGGGGTGAGGATGAGCAGTAATGGTGAATGGGGGGGTGCATAGCAGGAAGGTTACAGCTAAAGGAAAGGCAGCAATGTCAGGAGTAAGGATGTGCAAATTTAAATTAGAAATGCCAACTAAATGAATAGAAAGAATGTACGAAGCGTTGGTAGAAGCAAGAATGTTATATGCAGTAGAAATTTGGGGATCAGAATTAAGCAGAAAAATAGACCAGAGCTACAGAATGTTCTGTAAAGAGCTATTGGGGTTAACAAGATCAGCACCAGGGGAAGTAGCATTACTGGAATTAGGAAGAACAAGAAGAAAGGGAGTGATACTGGAAAGGATATTAAAACTTTGGTTTAGACACCTGAGAAAAGATAAAGAGGAAATTCTAAAGATATGCATGGAACAACAAAAGAGTATGAAAAATAAAAATAGCTGGTGGACAGGCGTAGAAAAAATTATGGAGAAGATAGGAATGGGAGATATCTGGAGAACAGGAAAAAGAAATACTAATGGTTTCTGGATAGCAGTAAGAAACAGAGTGGAGGACATAGAAAGACAAGAGATTTGGGGAAACTTAGAAAATAAAAAGTCACTATAGATTAGTAAAAAGAAAATGGGGAAGGGAAGGGTATGTGGATTATTGTAATGGGGCAGAAAAAGAAGCGTTTGCATGGATGAGAACAGGATCAATGCACCTGAGAGGGCTAAGAGGTAAAAAAATGGAATTTGTGAATTATGCGGAAGCAGTGAAAGAACAGAGCATTATATGACAGAATGCAAAGAATTAGCAGAATGGAGACAAGAAGTATGGAAAGAAAAATGGGAAAAAATGGATAGAAAAATAGTATCAATTAAAATGCTAACGAGAAAAGAAGAAAAGCAAAATAAGAATACGGGGGAGTTCTTAAAGAAAGTAAAAGAAAAATGGATTAGAAAAGTAAGATAGATAAGAAAAGTAGAAAGGCAAACGGAGGAAGGAGAAGACAGGCAATAGGGAATAAAGATAGCAAGGGATGCGTAGATGAGCCAGAAGGCTAAGGTGCCAGGCAAAAAGAGCATAATAGCTGGCAAGAAATTTGTACATAGGTTAAACTAGTCTATAAGTGGAACATTGTAAAAAGAATTATGTAGAAAAAATGTACAAATAAAGTATCTATCTATTATCGATCTATCTATCTAGCTACCTATCTATCTATCTATTTATCTATCTATCTATCTATCTATCTATCTATCTATCTATCTATCTATCCTTAAGACTTTCACTGAAAAACTGTCAATCGATTTAATAATTCCGCACCTTCACAAAAACGATTTGCTTAAGAAGCGTTTTGTTATATAGCACTCTTTAGAATACTCGTAATGCACGAAATATTAAACACTATACTCTAACCGTTACGTTTACCTAACGATTCTCCAAACTACTGATATATTCGCCTTTATTATTTGTTGTATTTACAAAGGTTTCAATCAAGTGAATGCTCTGTTTTCATCAGAGATAATACGTCTGTCTTGCTGCCCGCGCAGAAAGGAAATTACTGAGAAATGTAGTCGAGTGCGATACTTTTTGTTTCCTATAGTGCTTTTCTTTATTTATGCTGGCAGAATCTCCGTATCACCAGCTCTGTCTTATTGGTTTGAATTCCGATACACCCGCATTAGCCTTTAAACGAAGGTTAGGCCTAGGTGAGCGGCGAAAGGGGAGGAAGCATTTCTCCTGCATGGCTGAACGGCACTGTTCGCAACGACAGTACGCACCAACCCACAGCATGACTCCGTCTCGCATTGGTTTGATATCAAAATCTGGCACTCAAGTATAAAGCTATGAACACAGGTCGATTTCAGGCTCAGGAGCGAAGAAAAAGGGAGGAGTAAGAGAAACATCAAACAACCTGCCACCGCACGAGAAACAGGTAGGATCCGGCTATAACTTCACCTACACCCACCATTGCATGGCAAGGTGTGATGATGATGATGATGATGATGATGATGAGATGCGGTTTAAGGGCGCTAAACAGCTAAGGTCATCAGCGCCCTTACAAAGTATAAAAGTGACAGTCCAAAAATAAAATTCCGATAAAAAACAGCATAATTAAAAAACGGGACAAAAACCCGCGATGTCCAAAAAGTAAAAAACAAAACACCAAATACGAACACACTAAAAGCATGGTCAATAAAAGCGTAAAACAACGTGTTAAGAGCTGCAGAACGTACGGGACATGAGCGCCATATGTCCACTGGGGAGTAGAGCACCCATTAAAAAGGCAACATAATATCACAATGTTAAAAAGGCGCTCAGCGCATCAAATGCGCCGATAACAATCACTGTCATTGATAAAACGTAAAAGACATTCCACTGCATGCGCGTCGTCTGCCAAAACGTTGGCTATGCCAACAGCATGATGATGATGATGATGATGATATGCGGTTTAAGGGCGCTAAACTGCTAACGTTATCAGCGCCCTTACAATGTATAAAATATAAAGTCAAAATATAAAAGACGGGTAAAAGAGCCGCATAATTAAAAAACGGGACACAAACCCGCGATGTCCAAAAAGATAAAAATAACAATAATTCAACAATAACAATAATAACAATACAAATATCCGAAAAACCAACACACTAAAAGCATAGGCAATAAAAGATTAAAACGTGTCAAGAACTGTAGAATGCGAGGGACATGAGCGCCATATGTCCACTGGGGAGTAGAGTCCCTATTAAAACATAGAGAATAAAATAACAAAGCTAAAGGACGCTCAACGCATCAAATGCGCAGATTAAAATCACTGTCACTAATAAAACGTAAAACACATTCTACAATACGCGCGTCGTCCGCCAAAAAGTTGGCTTTGCCAACTGGCAGACCAACACGAACGCGCAATAAAGCTAAAACCTGACACTCTTCTAAAATGTAACGCACCGTTAAGGGCACATCACACTGCTCACAGAGTGGGGCGGGGTCACCACTGAGCAGATACGTATGACTAAACAGACAATGTCCAATCCGTAAACGAGCTAAAATTACCTCTTCCCGACGACAAGAACGAGAAGAGGTACCCCAGAGTAACGGGAGAGACTTAACCTCACGTAACTTGCTCCCTCGGAGAGCCGACCACTCATCCCTCCAAAGCAGGAGGATGCGGCTACGTAAAATAACAAACCAATCTGTGGAGGGAACAACAGAAGTAAAAGAACTGGGTAATAAAATCGCCGATTTGGCAGCGGCGTCAGCAGACCCGTTGCCTGAGATGCCCACATGACCTGGAATCCACAGGAACGAGACGCTGATGCCAGAGGCACCAAGCGAGTGGAGCAGGTCATGTATACGCTGTACGAGAGGGTGGTAACCGTACAGCGCGTCAATACTCTGAAGGGCACTCAGAGAGTCGGTACAAATAACACAGTGCCGTAAGTCGTGCCGATGGATATATAAAACCGATTGGTATATACCAAAAAGTTCGGCGGTATAAATCGAACATTGTCCAGGTAAACGAAAAGTAAAACTCTGTACAACAAAAACAAAGGCACATTCTACTCCAACATCAGTCTTAGACTCATCAGTATATATAAAATGACAGTCCCCGAACTGCGCCTGTAGTTCTAAAAAGGCGGGTCTAAGAACAGAAGCAGGGGTCGCCTTTTTCGGCATCGACGTTAGCCCAAGGTGGATGTGGGCCTCAGCGCGCGACCATGGAGGAAAACGCGTTTCCCCTCGGGTAAGGGCCGGCGCTGGCGTAACGTCCAAATGCCGAAGTAGCAGTCCAAATCGAACCCCTGGAGGGAGAAATGCAGAGGAGCTAACTAAATATTACCGATCAAGCGAATCCTCGTAAAATGTCGGCAAGGACGGGTGGTCAGGAAGCTGGAGAGTCGACAGGCATAGCTGCACAAGAGCATCTCAAGCCTGAAGGACAGCGGAGGCTCTGCAGCTTCAGCATACAGGCTAAAACAGGGCTGGTTGGAAAGGCCCCTGTAGCGACTCATGCCACGATGGTGAATGGCATTCAATCGACGTAACACAGATGGACGTGCCGACGAATAAACAATACATCCGTAATCAAGCTTGGATCGGACCAAAGAGCGATAAAGACGAAGAAGGACATTCCGATCAGCTCCCCTGGATGTGCCACTTAAAACACGTAAAATATTAAGAGAACGGTCACACTTTGCTTTTTAAAAGGAAACTGAGAAGTCCAGCTCAGCTTCCGGTCAAAGACCAACACCAAAAACCTCCAGCTCCCTCATTGTGAATAGTTCGTTATAGCATTCATTATTAGCAGACCGAAAATTATATGATGCGGAATCCAGCCGGTCTTTAATAGAGCGAAAGCCGGCGGATTAATGGTCTGAACTAGAAACCGCCTCAAAGGCAGCACCCAGAGTGTTAGCGATGGCAGCCGGATCCACTATGGTGGCATTAGAAACCTGAAGGCCAGAAACAGTACAATGCGACACTTTACCTGAGAAACGACGAAGTTTATCCCAAACAACGGATGAAGGCGTAAAGCGATTAAAAGGCTCGACAAAACGAGCCCAAGATGCCTTCTTGCTATCCTGAATAATGCGACGAGCCCTGGCGCGCGATTTTTTAAGTCACCAAATTATCAAGTGTAGGGTGACGCCGAAACACCCTAAGTGCAATTCTACGGGCACGAACGGCGTCCCGAAAATCCTCGTTCCACCATGAAACAGGCACTCGCCGAGGTTGAGAGGATGAACGGAGAATTAAGCGTTCGGCGGCAGAGAAAATCGTAGACGTAAAGTGCTGCACTAGTTGGTTAATCTCGGTGAAGGGCTGGTCGTCAAAATGCACGAGGCTGGAATACAACCTCTAGTCGGCTTTTGGGAATATCAGGTAGGTACTCTGGAATGCTGTACATGGTGCGACAAAGGAGAAACGATGCAGGGAGTAGGTGTCAGTGACGACGTTCCACTGCAGACGACGAGCAAGCTGGAGTGAGCAAACGGCTAGGTCCAGGTGAGAGAATGTACCAGAAGAATCAGAAATAAAAGTAGGTTCACCGGTATTGAGGATGGAAAGATTGAACTGGTAAAAAATGTCGGACAGAAGAGTTCCCCTCGCACAAGCCCTTGGCGAACCCCACAGTGGGTGATAGGCATTAAAATCTCCCAACAGAAGAAATGGTGTTGGGTGAGCGGACAGGAGAGCTCGAATGTCCGCGGGAGCGACGGGAGACGATGCAGGTGAATACATAGAGCAAACAGAAAACAAAAAGCCGGGTAAGTGAAGGCGAACGGCAACGATGATGATGATATGGGGTTAAGGGCGCTAAACATCAAAGGTCATCAGCGCACTTACAAGGTGTAAATATAAGTCAAGTACTAAAAAAGGAGAAGTCGATAAGTAAAAACACTAAAAGCACGCACAAAAACGCTAAAACCACCACACTAAAACATGTTACACAAAACAATAAAAGCGTAAAATCACGTTTCAAGAGCTGTAGAACGTTTTGGACATGAGCTCCATATGTCCGCTGGGGAGTAGAGCCCCCATTAAAAAGGCAATATAATAGCACAAGATTAAAAGACGCTCAGCGCATCATAAGCGCCTATTAAAATCACTGTCATGGATAAAACGTAAAAGACATCCTACAGCATGCGCGTCGTCTGCCAAAACGTTGGCTATGCCAACAGGCAGGCCCACACGTCCGCGCAATGGAGCTAAAACTTGACACTCTGTTAAAATGTGACGCACCGTTAAGGGCGCATCACACTGTTCGCATACTGGTGCGGGGTCACCACTGACCAAGTACCTATGACTAAAAATGCAATGTCCGATACGAATACGTGTTAAAATTACCTCTTCCCGACGAGCAGCACGGGAAGAGGTAGCCCAGACTAGCGGAAGAGGTTTAACCTCCCGCAAATTGTTCCCCCGGAGAGCCATCCACTCATCGCGGCAGCGCGAGAGGATGCGACGACGTAAAATAACACACGAATCTGACGAGGGAACAACAGAGGTAAAAAATCTGGGTAATAAAATCGCCGATTTCGCAGCGGCGTCGGCCGACTCGTTCCCTGAGATGCCCACATGACCTGGAATCCACATAAAAGAGACGCTGATGCCAGAGGCAACAAGCGAGTGGAGCAGGTCATGTATGCGCTGTACGAGGGGGTGGTAAGTGTACAGTGCGCGAATACTTTGAAGAGCACTCAGGGAGTCTGAACAAATAAAACAGAGTCGTAGGTCGTACCGCTGGACGTATAAAGGTGACTGATAAATACTAAAAAGTTCGGCGGTAAAAATCGAACATTGCCCGGGTAAACGAAATGTAACTACGATTATCATCAATAAAGGCACACCCTACTCCAACGTCAGTCTTAGACCCATCAGTATATATAAAACGAAAGTCCCCGAACTGCGACCGAAGTTTTAAAAAGGCCGATCTAAGAACTGAAGAAGGGGTCTCATTCTTCGGCATCGACGTCAACCCAAGGTGACACTGGGCCTCAGCGCGCAACAATGGAGGAAAACGCGTTTCCCCCCTGGGAAGGGCCGGCGCTGGCGTAAAGTCCAAATGCCGAAGAAGCTTTCGAAAGAGAGCCCCTGGAGGTAGTAATGCAGAGGAGCTAACGAAATATTGTCGATCAAGCGAATCCTCGTAAAATAAATCGAAGGACGGGTGGATAGGCAAGCTTGAGAACCGACAAGCATAGCTGCACAAAATCATCTCACGCCGGAAGGACAGCGGAGGCTCTGCAGCTTCTGCGTACAGACTGGGTACAGGGCTAGTTGGAAAGGCCCCTATAGCGACTCTTATGCCACGATGGTGAACGGCATTCAATCGACGTAACACAGATGGACGTGCCGACGAATAAACAATACACCCGTAATCAAGCTTGGATCGGACCAAAGAGCGATAAAGGCGAAGAAGGACGGTCCGATCAGCTCCCCAGGATGTGCCACTTAAAACACGTAAAATATTAAGAGAACGGTCACACTTTGCTTTTAAAAAGGAAACGTGCGAGGTCCAACACAACTTCCTATCAAAAATCAACCCCAAAAATTTCGCCTCGTCTGCAAACGGAAATATCCCTGGCCCAAGGTGGAGAGAGGGCGGAGGGAAATACTTCCGGCGCCAAAAGTTGATGCAGACGGATTTCTCGGCGGAGAAATTAAAGTCGTTGGCGTTACTCCAGGCGTAGAGACGGTCGATACAGCTCTGGAGACGGCGTTCGAGTAGACAGGTCCGCCGTGAACTGCAATAAATGGCAAAATCGTCAACAAAAAGGGACGTAGACGTGCCAGGTGGAATACAATCAACAATGGGGTTGATAGCAATCGCAAAAAGTGTGACACTGAGTACAGAGCCCTGCGGTACTCCGTTCTCTTGAATAAAACGACGAGATAAAACCGAGGCCACACGTACACGAAAAACGCGGTCCGTCATCAATTTTCGAAGAAATATGGGAAGACGACCGCGGATATTCCATGCGTGAAGTGTACGTAAAATGCCGCCCCTCCAACAAGTGTCATAAGCTTTCTCCAGGTCAAAAAACAGAGCCACGGTTTGACACTTTCTCAGAAATCCATTCATAATATGCGTCGACAGGGACACCAGGTGGTCAAAGGTAGAGCGAAATCGACGAAATCCTCACTGAGCGTTCGCTAGAAGTTTCTGAGACTCAAACCACCATGCCAACCGCCCGTTGATCATGCGCTCCATCACGTTGCAAATGCAACTGGTAAGGGAGATCGGGCGATAGCTGGAAGGTATTTGGTGATCCTTCCCAGGCTTAAGTATAGGGACAATGGTGGCTTTGCGCCAAACGGAAAAAAAAATGCCGTCTTGCCAAATACGGTTATAGAGCTGTAAGAGAAAGAGTTTACTGTCGGCTGAAAGGAGCTTTAACATCAGGACATGAATGCCGTCCGGGCCAGGAGCGGAGTGCCTAGAGCAATGAAGAGCGTGCTCCAGCTCCCTCATTGTGAAAAGTTCATTATAACACTCAACATTAGCAGACCGAAAGTTAAAGGAGTCGGAATCCAGCCGGTCTTTGATAGAGCGAAAGCCGGCGGAATAATGGTCTGAACTCAAAGGCAGCACCCAGAGTGTTAGCGATATCAGCCGGATCCACTATAGTGGCATTGGAAACCTGAAGGCCAGAAAAAGTACAATGCGACACTTTACCTGAGAAGCGACGAAGTTTATCCCAAACAACAGATAAAGGCGTAAAGCGATTAAAAGATTCGATAAAACGAGTCCACGACGCCTTCTTGCTATCCGAAATAATGCGACGAGCCCTGGCGCGCAATTGTTTAAAAGTCACCAAATTATCAAGTGTAGGGTGTCGCCGAAACATCCTAAGTGCAGTCCTAAGAGCACGAACGGCGTCCCGACAATCCTCGTTCCACCACGGAACAGGTGGTCGCCGAGGTTTAGAGGATGAACGGGGAATTGCGCGTTCGGCGGCAGAGAAAATCGTATACGTAAGGTACTGCACTAGTTGATTAATGTCGGCGAAGGGCTGATCGTAAAAATGCACGAGGCTGGAATACAAGCTCCAGTGGTCTTTTGGGAATATCCAGGTAGGTACTCTGGAATGCTGTACGTGGTGTGACAGAAGAGAAACGATGCAGGGATAATGGTCGCTGGAGTAGGTGTCAGCGACGACGTTCCACTGAAGACGACTAGCAAGCTGAAGTGAGCAAATGGCAAGGTCCAGGTGAGAGAATGTACCAGAAGAATCAGAAATAAAATTAGGTGCACCTGTATTGAGGATGGAACGATGGAACTGGTAAAAAATGTCGGAAAGAAGAGTTCCCCACGCACAAGCCCTTGGCGAAACCCATAGTGGGTGATGGGCATTAAAATCTCCCAACAGAAGAAATGGTGTTGGGAGAGCGGACAGGAGAGCTCGAATGTCCGCGGAGCGAGGGGAGACGATGGAGGTGAATACACAGAGCAAACAGAAAACAAATAGCCGGGTAAGTGAAGGCGAACGGCAGCAGTTTGCAATTTCGATGTAAGTGTGATAGTTTGAAAATGAACGTCGTTACGCTCTAACAACATGACTCCTCCATGAGCAGGAGTACCCTCCTCCGGTTCAAGGTCGTAAAGAACCGGAGTATATCCTCGGAGATCAAAAGGATCACGAGGGCGAAGCTTAGTCTCCTGTAAACAAAACGACCATAGGTGAATGGGAACGCAATAAAAGTTGCAGTTCCGCCCTATGCGATCGTACACCACGTACATTCCAGGTCAGGATAGTCATTAAGAAAAAGGGTATAAACTGTCTATTTAGAAGGGCGGCTTAAAATTACCTTTTGTTTAACCTTTGGGCTCGGGCTTTTTGTATGGAGTTGGTCAGACTCCATAGCCTCCTCGAAGGGAGGGCCCACGCGCTCAGAGCCAGAAACCGATTCAAGCGCCGTGAATCGGTTCTGGGTAGCGATGGGTGAGGGGTGCCGCTGAGCGCGACTTGTCCCAGGATCTTCCTGGGACCGCAACCTCCGAGGAGGAGAAGGTGAACTTCTGTTAACGCGCGCACGCGGAGGGTCCCTTAGAAAATCTTCCCTACGAAGTTTCTGCTTGGGTTTCTTTTCAGCGGCTTGCGACTTCATTGACTTGGGACCAGGTTTATACGGCTTGGTAACTGTAGCCTTAATGGACGGTCGGATGGTAGTGGCGGTTAATCCAGTCATGGTCCAGGTCTGAGTTTCTGCATCTACTCGTGGTACTGGCGAGGCAACAACAGAACTAAATGTGCCAGATCGCAGGAGTGAAGGTTGGCGCGCATGGTAACGCCTCCGGGCTTCATAAAGGAGAGTTTTTCCTTTACCGGGATCTCCTGGATCGCCTTCTCGTCCAAGTACCGCGGAAAGTCGGCAAATAATGCAGAATGAGACCCTTTGCAGTTAGCGCAGACGGGGGCTGTGGTACATGTACCTTCGTGCTACATGAGGCACAGATGGTAACGGCACTCTTACAGGAGACTTGCGTATGCCCAAAACGTTGGCATTTGAAACAACGCAGAGGTCTAGGTATATAGGGCCTCACAGCAATTCGCCCGTACCCTGCTGAAACACTCGTGGGCAGATCGACACCGTCGAAAGTGATAAACAGGGTGCGAGTTGGTACCAAAATTGCGTCGGGTTTTGCCTGCACTCGATGAGCAGCTGTCACCTTTTGGTCAGAAAGATAGCCGACAAGTTCTTCGTCCGACATACCATCGAGGCAATGGGTGGTAATGACGCATCGACAGGAATTCAATGTGCGGTGCTTCTCGACACGGATAGGATAACCATGGAGAAGCGTGGCGCGCAACAAGGACGTACTTTGCTCTTCAGTTTTGGTTTGAACCAACAAGGAACGAATTCGAAGACGAGTGCAGGACTGAACCGCACCTGCAATAGCGTCAATGCCCTTCAGAATAACGAAAGGGTTCACCTTCTCAAAACTTTGTCCTTCTTCTGTTCGTGAAATCACCAAGTGAAACCAGATGTCGGCCGAAAAGTCTACGTACTTCCGTTACGTAGACTTTTCGGCGCTTGTTGTTAGTAATGGAGAAAGGGTGCTCCTTAGCGAAATAAATCCTCCACCATTGCAACCGTCTCCGACCTCGGGCTCTGTCTTCCCGGGCGTTATCCCGGCTTGGGTGAGTGGCCTATCTATACCTATCTCACCCCAGGGTCACACCTCCCAGAACATAGCCAGAGGGACCCAATGGCCGTCGGAAGTCAGCAGCTCATGCAATGGTCCCGGTCATGGTCCAGGTCTGAGTTTCGGCATCTACTCGTGGTACTGGCGAGGCAACAACAGAACTAAATGTGCCAGATCGCAGGAGTGAAGGCTGGCGCGCGTGATAACGCCTCCGGGCTTCAGCAAAGGAGAGGTTTTCCTTCACCCGGATCTCCTGGATCGCCTTCTCGTCCAAGTACCGCGGACAGTCGGCAAACGACGCAGAATGAGACCCTTTACAATTAAAGCACACGGGGGCTGTTGAACAAGTACCTTAGTGTGAGGGCAGGCTACAGGTTGCACAGATGTTAACGGCACTCTTGCATGAGACTTGCGTATGCCCAAAACGTTGGCATTTAAAACAACGCAGAGGTCTAGGAATATAAGGCCTCACAAGAAATCCGTTCGTACCCTGCGGAAATGCTCGTGGGCAGATCGACGCCATCAAATGTTAGAAACAGGGTAGGAGTGGGTACCAATACGCCGTCGCGTTTGGCCTGCACTCGATGGACCACTGTCACCTTCTGGTCTGCAAGATATTCTACCAGGTCCTCGTCCGATATACCATCGAGGCTATGGGTGGTAATGACGCCTTGACAGGAATTCAATGTGCGGTGCTTCTCCACACGGATGGGATAGCCGTGGAGAAGCGTAGCGCGCAACAAGGTCTTACTTTGCTGATCGCACTTCGTTTGTGCTAATAAGGAACCATTCCGTAGACGAGTGCAGGACTGAACCCCACCAGCAATAGCATCAATGCCCTTTTGAATAATGAAAGCGTTAACGTTCTCAAAACTTTGTCCTTCTTCGGTTCGTGAAATGGCCAAGTCGGTGGTGTCACTTCTGTTACATAAACGTTTCGGCGCTTGTTGGTATTAATGGAGGAAGGGTGCTCAATAGCGAAAAAATCAACCCCAAAAATTTCACCTCGTCTGCAAACGCAAGCATCTCCGGCCCAAGATGGAGAGAGGGCGGAGGGAAATATTTCCGGCGCCAGAAGTTGATGCAGACGGATTTCTCGGCGGAGAAATTAAAGCCGTTGGCGTTACTCCAGGCGTAGAGACAGTCGATACAGCTCTGGAGACGGCGTTCGAGTAGACAGGTCCGCCGTGAACTACAATAAATGGCAAAATCGTCAACGAAAAGGGACCTACAAATGCCAGCTGGAATACAATCAAAAATGGGGTTGATAGCTATCGTAAAAATTGTGACACTGAGTACAGAGCCCTGCGGTACTCCGTTCTCTTGAAGAAAACGACTCGATAAAACCGCGGTCCGTCATAAACTCCCGAAGAAATATGGGAAGACGACCGCGGATATTCCATGCGTGAAGTGTACGTAAAATGCCGCCCCTCCAACAAGTGTCATACGCTTTCTTCAGGTCAAAAAACACGGACACGGTTTGACACTTTATCAGAAATCCATTCATAATATGCGTCCACAGGGACACCAGATGGTCGACGGTAGAGCGATAGCGGCGAAATCCGCACTGAGAGTTCGCTAGAAGTTTCTGAGACTCAAAGCACCATGTCAACCGCCCGTTGATCATGCGCTCCAGCACCTTGCAAACGCAACTGGTGAGGGAGACAGGGCGGTAGCTGGAAGGTAGTTGGCGATCCTTCGCAAGCTTAAGTATAGGGACAATGGTGGCCTCGCGCCAAACGGAAGAAAAAAGCCGTTTTGCCAAATACGGTTAAAGACCTGTAAGAGAAAGAGTTCACTGTCGGCTGAAAGGTTCTTTAACATCAGGACATGAATGCAGTCCGGCCTAGGAGCGTTGTACCTAGAGCAATGAAGAGCGTGCTCCAGCTCCCTCATTGTGAAAAGTTCATTATAACACTCATTATTAGCAGACCGAAAATTATAGGTGTCGGAAACCAGCCGGTGTTTGATAGAGCAAAAGCCGGCGGAATAATGGTCTGAACTTGAAATCGCCTCGAAGGCATCAACCAGAGTGTTAGCGATGGCAGCCGGATCCACTATGGTGGCATTGGAAACCTGAAAGCCAGAAACAGTACAATGAGAAACTTTACCTGAGAAGCGACGACGTTTATCCCAAAACAACAGATGAAGACATAAAGCGATTAAAAGACTCGACAAAACGAGTCCACGACACCTTCTTGCTATCCTGAATAATGCGACGAGCCCTGGAGCGCGATTGTTTAAAAGTCACCAAATTATCAAGTGTAGGGTGTCGCCGAAACGCCATAAGTGCAGTTCTACGAGCACGAGCGGCGTCCCGACAATCCCCGTTCCACCATGGATAAGGCGGTCGAGAAGGTTGAGAGGATGAACGGGGAATTACGCTTTCGGCGGCAGAGAAAATCGTAGACGTATGGTGCTGCACTAGTTGGTTAATATCGGCGAAGGGCTGATCGTCAAAATGCACGAGGCTGGAATACAAGCTCCAGTCGGCTTTTGTGAATATCCAGGTAGGTACTCTCGAATGCTATACGTGGTGTGACAGAAGAGAAACGATGCAGGGGTAATCGTCGCTGGAGTAGGTGTCAGCGACGACGTTCTACTGAAGATGACGAGCAAGCTGGTGTGAGCCAACGGCAAGGTCCAGGTGAGAAAAGGTGCCGGAAGAATCAGAAAGAAACGTAGGCTCACCTATATTGAGTACAGAGAGATTGAACTGATCAAAAATGTCGGAAAGAAGAGTTCATCTCGCACAAGCCCTTGGAGAACCCCATAGGTGGTGATGGACATTAAAATCTCCCAACAGGACAAATGGTGTTGGGAGAGCGGACAAGAGATCTCGAAGGTCCGCGTTAGCGAGGGGAGACGATGGAGGTGAATATACAGAACAAACAGAAATGAAAAAACCGGGCAACTGCAGTATAATGGCAACAGCTTGCAAGTCGGACGTAAGAGTGAGACGTTAAAAATAAACGACCTTACGCACTAACAACATGACACCTCCATGAGCAGGAGTACCCTCCTCCGGTTCAAGGTCGTAGCGAACCGGAGTATATCCTCGGAGATCAAAAGGATCATGAGGGCGAAGCTTAGTCTCCTGCAAACACAGGACCATAGGTGAATGGGAACGCAATAAAAGTTGCAGTTCCTCCCTATGCGAACGTACACCACGTACATTCCAGGTCAGGATAGCCATTAAGAAGAAGGGATAAACTGTCTATTTAGAACGGCGCTTTAAAATTACCTTGTGTTTAACCTTTGGACTCGGGCTTTTGGTATGGAGTTGATCAGACTCCATAGCCTCCTCGAAGGGAGGGCCCACGCGCTCAGAGCCAGAAACCGATTCAAGCGCCGTAAATCGTTTCTGGGTGGCGATGGGTGAGGGGTGCCGCTGAGCGCGGCTTGTCCCAGGAGCTTTCTGGGACTGCGACCTCCGAGGAGAAGGTGAACGTTTCTTACCGCGCGCACGAGGAGGGTCCTTCAGAAAATCTTCCCTACGAAGTTTCTGCTTGGGTTTCTTTTCAGGGGCTTGCGACTTCATTGACTTGGGACCAGGTTTATAGGGCTTGCTAACCGTAGGTTTAATGGACGGCCGGATGGTAATGGCGGTTAATGCAGTCATGGTCGAGGTCTGAGTTTCGGCATCTACTCGTGGTAATGGCGAGGCAACAGAACTAAATGTGTCAGATCGCAGGAGTGAAGGTTGGCGCCCATGATAACGCCTCCGGGCTTCACCGAAGGAGAGTTTTTCCTTTACCCGGATCTCCTGGATCGCCTTCTCGTCCAAGTACCGCGGACAGTCAGCAAACGACGCAGATGAGACCCTATAAAATTAACGCAGACGGGGGCTGTTAAACAGGTACCTTCGTGTGACGGCTGGCTACATGAGGCACAGATGGTAACGGCACTCTTACAGGAGACTTGCGTATGCCCAAAACGTTGGCATTTGAAACAACGCAGAGGTCTAGGTATATAGGGCCTTACAGCAATACGCTCGTACCGGCTGAAAGACTCGTGGGCAGATCGATGCCGTCGAAAGTGATAAATTGGTACGAGTTGGTAGTAAAATTCCGTCGCGTTTAGCCTGCACTCGATGAACAGCTGTCACCTTCTGGTCTGCAAGATATTCAACCAGATCTTCGTCCGATATACCATCGAGGCTATGGGTGGTAATGACGCCTCGACAGGAATTCAATGTGCGGTGCTTCTCCACACGGATAGGATAGCCGTGGAGAAGCGTATCGCGCAACAAGGTCTTACTTTGCTGATCGGACTTCGTTTGTGCTAATAAGGAACCATTCCGTAGACGAGTGCAGGACTGAACCGCACCAGCAATAGCACAAATGCCGTTTTGAATGATGAAAGTGTTCACCTCAAAACTTTGTCTTTCGTCTTTTCGTGAAATGATCAAGTAACAACCAGTTGTCGGTGGTGTCACTTCTGTTACATAAACCTTTCGGCGCTTGTTGTTAGTAATGGAGAAAGGGTGCTCCATAGCGAAATAAATCCTCCACAATTGCAACCGTCTCCGACCTCGGGCTCTGACTTCCTCGCGTTACCCCGGCTTGGGTGAGTGGCCTATCTATACCGAGCTCACCCCAGGGTCACACCTACCAGAACATAGACAGAGGGACCCAATAGCCGTCGGAAGTCAGCTGCTCATGCCATGGCCCCCCCGGGGGACTGCAGTTGAACAGCGGATAAGAACACATACCCTACATGACGAACCCGGGTGGTGGGGATGACGCCATTACCCACTCACCCAGGTGCGCGGGTATCCGTCAGGCTGTGTTCACGGATGTTTTAAATAAAAAGATAAAGGAACTAAAAGTGTGTGGGCGTATCGCACGCAAGGTAGGCCGGAAAAGAAGTAAAAGATGCGTGTAACTGAATGGACGTGGGGCGAAATGTGCATAAATAGAAGAGAAGAAAGAAGCGATGGCGAGGGGCGACATGGAATGAAGTGCACAGAACGTACGGGAGCCTAACTTGAGTCTCCCGTTCTTGAGAACGAACCCACCTCCACCGGACGGGGATGAAAGTGTGAAAGTGGCTATGAATGGCTCGGGTACCCGGGTGCGCCAAACCCGTAGTAACAAAAGTTTAGCTCCTGGGGGGTTCAGGAGTGTAGTTGAGTATAAAGTGCAGCTGCAAAGTGTAAAAAACAACTAATACCGTACGCTAATATCGGCTGTTTACGTCTGCCATATTGAATTGATTTAATTGTGTTTGTATTGCCTAATTTTTTTGTGTTTTCTCTCTTTAGTCGCTTAGTACCTTGTGTTTATAATTAACTACCAAATTACTTAGTATACTAACAGTGGCTTAAAAGCTGAAATAAGAGCTTGGTGAATTACTAGTAGTTTAAGAAGTGAAATAACTGTTTTGGTGCTTTACTGGTGATTTAAGTTTGGTAGACGTGTATTAGATTATCCCTTTCTAGCTGTACGTTATTTATGTCCGTGTGTGTGATGATGATGAGATGGGGTTTAAGGGCGCTCAACATCTACGGATATTAGCGCCCTTTCAATGTATAAAATATAATATTTAAAAGCCAAAAACTAAACTACCACACATCAAACCCGCTTGATCGATAACACTAAAAAACAACAGACGAAATTCTAAAAACTACCACACTAAAATCATGGTCAATAATAGGGTCAAACGACGTGTCAAGAACTGTAGAACACAAGGGACATGAGCGCCATATGTCCGCCGGGAAGAAGAGCCACCACTAAAACAGAGAATATGAAAGCACAAGGCTAAAAGGCGCACAGCGCATCAAATGCGCCGATTAAAACCACCGTCACTTATAAAAGATAAAAGACAATCTACAGCATGCGCGACGTCTGCCAAAACGTTGGCTATACCAACAGGCAGATCCACACGATCGCGCAATGAACTTAAAACCTTACACTATGTTAAAATGTGACGCACCGTTAAGGGCGCATCACACTGCTCACAAAGTGGTGCGGGTTCACCACTGAGCAAGTATCTATGACTAAAAAGGCAATGTCTAATTCGTAAACGGGCTAAAAGTACATCTTCCCGACGTGTAGAACGAGAAGAGGTACCCCAGATTAACGGGAGAGATTTAACCTCCCGCAATTTGTTCCACCGTTGGGCCATCCACTCATCGCGCCAAAGCGAGAGGATGCGGCGACGCAAAATAACACACGAATCTAACGAAGCAACAACAGAGGTAAAAACTCTGGGTAATAAAATCGCCGATTTGGCATCGGCGTCGGCTGACTCGTTCCCTGAGATATCCACATTACCTGGAATGCACATGAAGGAGACACGGATGCCAGAGGCACCCAGCGAGTGGACCAGGTCATGTATGCGCTGCACGAGGGGGTGGTAATTGTACAGTGCGCGAATACTTTGAAGAGCACTCAGGTAATCTGAACAAATAAAACAGAGCCGTAAGTCGTACCGCTGGACGTATAAAAGTGACTGATAAATACTAAAACGTTCGGCGGTAAAAAATCGAACATTGCCCAGGTAAACGAAATGTAAAACTACGCTTACCATCAACAAAGGCACAACCTACTCCAACATCAGTTTTAGACCCATTTGTATATATAAAACGAAAATCGCCGAACTACGCCTGAAGTTCTAAAGAAGCCGATCTAAGAACTGAAGAAGGGGTCTCATTCTTCGACATTGACGTCAACCCAAGGTGACAATGGGCCTCAGCGCGCAACCATGGAAGAAAGTGCGTTTCCCCCTTGGGAAGGGCCGGCACTGGCGTAAAGTCCAAATGCCGAAGAAGCTTTCAAAATCGAACCCCTGGAGGGAGCAAGGCAGAGGAGCTAACGAAATATTGCCGATCAAGAGAATCTTCGTAAAATACCTCGAATGACGGGTGGTCAGTCATGTTTGAGAGTCGAAAGGCATAGCTGCACAAAGGCATCTCACGCCGGAAGAACAGCGGATGATGATGATGAGATGCGGTTTAAGGGCGCTAAACAGCTAAGGTCATTAGCGCCCTTACAAGGTATAAACTGTACAGTCAAAAATAAAACTCCGATAAAAAACGCATAATTAAAAATCGGGACACAAACCCGCGATGTTCAAAATTTAAAAAACAAGACAAAAAATTCAAAAAACGAACACACTAAAACCATGGTCAATAAAAGAGTAAAACAACGTGTCAAGAACTGTAGAATGCCAGAGACACGAGCGCCTAATGTCCATTGGGAGGAGATGCCCCATTAAAACGACAATATAAATTCACAGTCAAAAGAAGCTCAGCACATCAAATGCGTCTGGTAAATCCAATGTCGCTGATAAAACGTAAAACAACACTCTACAGCCCGCGCGTCGTCTGCCAAAACGTTGGCTAGGCCAACAGGCAGACCAACACGAACGCGCAATGGAGATAAAACATAACTCTGCTAAAATATGACGCACGGTTAAGGGCGCATCACACTGCTCACAGAGTGGTGCAGGGTCACCACTGAGCAGGTATCTATGGCTAAAAGGAAACAGTCCGATTCGTAAACGAGCTAAAAGTACCTCTTCCTGACGAGAAGAACGAGAAGAGGTACCCCAGACTAACGGAAGAGGTTTAACATCCCGCAACTTGTTCCCCCTAAGAGCCGCCCACTCATCGCGCCAGCAACGTAAAATAACATAAAAATCTGAGGAAGGAACAACACAGGTAAAACACCTGGGTGTTAAAATGGCCGATTTGGCAGCGGCGTCGGCAGACTCGTTGCCTGAGATGCCCACATGACCTCGAATCCACACGAAGGAGACGCTGATGCCGGATGCACCAAGGGAGTGGAGCAGGTCATGAATGCGCTGTGCAAGCGGGTGGTAACTATACAGCGCGTGAATACTCTTAAGGGCACTCAGAGAGTCCGTAGAAACAACACAGAGCCGTTAGAGGTGCCGCTGAATGTATAAAACACATTGATATATACTAAAAGGTTCGGCGGTATAAATCGAACATTGTCCAGGTAAAAGAAAAGTAAAACTCGGTGCACCAAACACAAAGGCACATCCTACTCCGTCATCAGTCTTAGACCCATCGGTATATATAAACTGACAGTCCCCGAACTGCACCTGTAGTTCTTAAAAAGCGGATCTAAGAACGGAAGCGGGGGTCTCATTTTCGGCATCGACGTTAACGCAAGGTGACAGTGGGTCCCAGCGCGTGACCATGAAGAAAACGCGTTTCCCCCCGTGGAAGGCCCGGCGCTGGCGTAACGTCCAAATCCCGAAGCAGCAGTCGAAATCGAACCCCTGGAGGGAGCAATGCAGAGGAGCCAACCAAATATTGTCGATCAAGCGACTTCTCGTAAATTATCGCGAAGGACGGTTGGTCAGGCTAGCTGGAGAGTCGTCAGTCATAGCTGCATAAGAGCATCTCACGCCTGAAGGACAGCGGACGTTCTGCAGCTTCAGCATACAGACTGGGTACAGGGCTGGTTGGAAAGGCCCCCGTATCGACTCCTATGCCACGATGGTGAATGGCATTCACTCGACGTAAAACAGATGGACGCGCCGAAGAATAGACAATGCAACCGTAATCAAACTTGGATCGGACCAAAGAGCGATAAAGATGTAGGACGGTCCGATCAGCTCCCCAGGATGTGCCACTTAAAACACGTAAAAGATTAAGAGAACGGTCACGCTTTGCTTTTAAAAACGAAATGTGCGAAATCCAGCTCAGCTTCCTATCAAAGATCAATCACAAATATTTCGCCTCGTCTGCAAACGGACGTGTCCCTGGCCCAAGATGGAGAGAGGGCGGAGGGAAAGTCTTCCGGCGCTAGAAATTGATACAGACGGATTTTTCGGCGGAGAAATTGAAGCCGTTGGCGTTACTACAAGCGTAGAGACGGTCAATTCAGCCCTGTAGACGGCGTTCGAGTAGGCAGGTCCGCCGTGAACTGCAATAAATGGCAAATTCGTCAACAAAAAGGGACGATGAAATGCCAGGTGGAATACAATCAACAATGGGGTTGATAGCAATTGCAGAAAGTGTGGCACTGAGTACAGATTCCTGCAGTACTCCGTTCTCTTGAATAAAGCGACTAAATAAAACCGAGTCCACACGTACACGAAAGACGCGGTCCGTCATAAACTCCCGAAGAAATACAGGAATACGACCGCGGAAATTCCATGCATGGATGTACGTAAAATGCCGCCCGTCCAACAAGTGTCATAAGCTTGCTCCGGGTCAAAAAATAGTCACTGTTTGGCACTTTCTCAGTAATCCGTTCATAATATGCGTCGACAGAAACACCAGATGGTCGACGGCAGAGCGGTGGCGACGAAATCCGCACTGAACGTTGGACAGAAGTTTCTGGGACTCAAGCCACCATGTCAACCGCCCGTTGATCATGCGCTCCATCACCTTGCAAACCCAACTGGTGAGGGAGATAAGGCGGTAGCCGGAAGCTAGTTGGCGATCCTTCCCAGGCTTAAGTATAGGGACAATGGTGGCTTCGTGCCAAACGGAAGGAAAGAGGCCCTTTTACCAAATACGGTTATAGACCTGTAAGAGAAAGAGTTTACTGTCGGCTGAAAGGTTCTTTAACATCAGGATATGAATGCCGTCCGGCCCAGGAGCGGTGTGCCTAGAGCAATGAAGAGCGTACTCCAGCTCCCTCATTGTGAAAAGTTCATTATAACATTCATAATTAGCAGACCGAAAATTAAAGGTGTCGGAATTCAGCCGGTCTTTGATAGCGCGAAAGCCGGTGGAATAATGGTCTGAACTAGAAACCGCCTCAAAGGCAGCACCCATAGTGTTAGCAATGGCAGCCGGATCCATTATGGTGGCATTGGGACCTGAAGGCCAGAAACAGTACAATGCGACACTTTACCTGAGAAGCGACGAAGTTTATCCCAAACAACAGATGAAGGCGTAAAGCGATTAAAAGACTCGGCAAAACGAGTCCAAGATCCCTTCTTGCTATCCTGAATAATGCGACGAGCCCTGGCGCGCGATTGTTTAAAAGTAACCAAATTATCAAGTATAGGGTGTCGCCGAAACACCCTAAGCGCAGTCCTACGAGCACGAACAGCGTCCCGACAATCCTCGTTCCACCACGGAACAGGAATACGCCGAGGGTGAGAGGATGATCGGGGAATTGTGCGTTCGGCGGCAGAGAGAATCGTAGACGAAAGGTGCTGCACCATTTAGTTAACGTCAGTGAAGGCCTGTTCCGCAAACGACACGAGGCTGGAATACAATCTCCAGTCTGTTTTTCTGAATACCCAGGTGGGTACTCTGGAATGCTGGACGTGGTGAGATAGAAGAGAAACGATGCAGGGGTAATGAGCGCTGGAGTAGGTGTGAGCGACGACGTTCCACTGAAAACGACTAGCAAGCTGGAGTGAGTAAACGTCAAGGTCCAGGTGAGACAATGTACCAGAAGAATCAGAAATAAAAGTAGGTTCACCTGTATTGAGGATTGAACTGGTAAAAATGTCGGAAAGAAGAGTTCCCCTCGCACAAGGCCTTGGCGAACCCCACAGTGGGTGATGGGCATTAAAATCTCCCAACAGAAGAAATGGTGTTGGGAGAGCGGACAGGAGAGCTCGAATGTCCGCGGGAGCGAGGGGAGACGATGGAGGTGAATGGACAGAGCAAACAGAAAAGAAAAAGCCGGGTAATTGAACGGTTACGGCAACAGCTTGCAAGTCGGACGTAAGAGCGAGAGTTTGAAAATGAACGTCACTAACCACTAATATTATGACACCTCCATGGACAGGAGTACCTTCCTCCGGCTCAAGATCGTAGCGAACCGGAGTACACCCTCGGAGATCAAAAGAATCGTGAGGGCGGAGCTTAGTCTCCTGTAAACAAACGACCATAGGTGAATGGGAACGCAATAAAAGTTGCAGTTCCGCCCTATGCGATCGTACACCACGTACATTCCAGGTCAGGATAGCCATTAAGAAAAAGGGGATAAACTGTCTATTTAGAAGGGCGGCTTAAAATTACCTTTTGTTTAACCTTTGGGCTCGGGCTTTTTGTATGGAGTTGGTGAGACTCCATAGCCTCCTCGAAGGGAGGGCCCACGCGCTCAGAACCCGAAACCGATTCAAGCGACGTGAATCGGTTCTGGGTGGCGATGGATGAAGGGTGCCGCTGATCGCGGCTTGTGCCAGAAGGATTCTGGGATTGCGACCACCTAGGAGGAGAAGGTGAACTTTTCTTACCGCGCGCACGCGGAGGGTCCTTCAGAAAATCTTCCCTACGAAGTTTCTACTTTGGTTTCTTTTTAGCGGCTGGCGACTTCATTGATTTGGGACCAGCTTTATATGGCTTGCTAACTATACCAGAAATGGACGGCCGGATGGTAGTGGTGGTTACAGCAGTCATGGTCCAGGTCTGAGTTTCGGCATCTACTCGCGGTACTGGCGAGGCAACAACTAAACAAAACGTACCAGATCGCAGAAAGAGAAGGTTGGCGCGCACGGTAAGCCTCCGGGCCTCGGCGAAGGAGAGTTTCTCCTTTACCAGGATCTCCTGGATCGCCTTCTCTTCCAAGTACCGCGGCAGTCGGCAAATGACGCAGAATGAGACCCTTTGCAGTTAACACAGACGGGGGCTGTGGAACAGGTACCTTCGTGTGACGGCTGGCTACATGAGGCACAGATGGTAACGGCACTCTTACAGGAGACTTGCGTATGCCCAAAACGTTGGCATTTAAAACAACGGAGAGTTCTAGGAATATAAGGCCTCACCGCAATGCGTTCGTACCCTGCTGAAATGCTCGTGGGCAGATCGACGCCATCAAATGTTATAAACAGGCTACTACTGGGTACCAATACTCCGTCGCGTTTGGCCTGCACTCGATGCACTGCTGTCACCTTTTGGTCTGAAAGATAGTCTACGAGGTCATCTTCCGACATACCATCGAGGCTATGGGTGGTAATGACGTCTCGACAGGAATTCAATGTGCGGTGCTTCTCCACACGGATGGGATAGCCGTGGAGAAGCGTAGCGCTTAACAAGGACTTACTTTGCTGTTCGGATTTCGTTTGTGCTAATAAGGAACCATTCCGTAGACGAGTGCAGGACTGAACCGCTCCAGCAATAGCATCAATACCCTTTTGAATGATGTAGGGGTTCACCTTCTCAAAACGTTACCCTTCTTCGGTTCGTGAAATGACCAAGTAACAACCAGTTGTCGGTGGTGTCACTTCTGTTACGTAAACTTTTCGGCGCTTGTTGGTATTAATGGAGAAACGGTGCTCCATAGCAAAATAAATCCACCATTGCAACCGTCTCCGACCTCGGGCTCTGACTTCCCGGGCGTTACCCCGGCTTGGGTGAGTGGCCTATCTATACCGATCTCACCCCAGGGTCACACCTCCCAGAACATAGACAGAGGGACCCAATCGCCGTCAGAAGTCAGCAGCTCATGCAATGGCCCCCCGCGGGACTGCAGTTGAACAGCGGATACGAACACAAACCCTACATGACGACCAGGGCGGTGGGAATGACGCCATTACCCACTCACTCAGCTGCGCACCTCGTACGCGGATATCCGTCAGGCTGTGTACACGGAGGATTAAAAGAAAATGTTAAAATAAACTAAAAGTGTATGAGCGTTTCGCACTCAAGATAGGCCGGCGAAGAAGTAAAAGGGATGTGTAAATGAATGGACGTGGGGCGAAATGTGCGGAAATTGAAGAGAGGTAAGAAACGACGGCGACGGGCGACATGTAATGAAATGCACAGAACGCACGAGAGCCTACCTTGGGTCCGCCGGTCACGAGGACGAACTCACCTCGACCGGACGGGGCTGGATGGATGAAAATGGCGATGAGTGGCTCGGGAACCACCGGGTACGCCAAACCCGTACTCACATAAGGTGAGCCCCTGGGGGGGGGGTTCCCCCGGAGGGCCGTCCACTCATCCCTCGAAAGCGAGAGGATGCGGCTACGTAAACTAACAAATTAATCTGTGGAGGGAACAACAGATGTAAAATATCTGGGTAATAAAATCACCGATCTGGCAGCGGCGTCGCAGACTCATTACCTGAGATGCCTACATGACCTGGAAGCCACAAGAAGGAGACGTTGATGCCAGAGACACCAAGAGAGTGGAGCAGGTCATGTATGCGCTGTACGAGGGGGTGGTAATTGTACATCGCGGTAATACTCTGAAGGGCATTCAGAGCGACCGTACCAATAACACATTGGCGCAAGTCGTTCCGCTGAATGTATAAAATGTATTGATAGATACTAAAAAGTTCGGCGGCAAAAATCGAACATTGCCCGGATAAACGAAAGGTAAAACTACGTTGACCAAAAGCAAAGGCACACCCTACTCCAACATCAGTTTTAGACCCGTCAGTATATATAAAATGCACGTCACCGAATACTACCTGAAGTTCTAAAAACACGGATGTAAGAACTAAGGAAGGGGTCTCAGACTTCGGCGTCGACGATAGCCCAAGGAGACTATGGGCCTCAGCGCGCAACCAAGTAGGAAAAAGCGTGTACCCCCTGGGAAGGGCCGGTGCTAACGTAACGTCCAAATGCCGAAGGAGTGGTCGAAATCGAAACCCTGGAGGTAGTAATGCAAAGGAGCTAACTAAATATTGTCGATCAAGCGAATCCTCGTAAAATAACTCGAAGGACGGGTGGTCAGGCAAGCTTGAGAGTCGACAAGCGTAGCTGCACAAAAGCATCTCACGCCGGAAGGACAGCGGAGGCTCTGTAGCTTCAGCGTACAGACTGGATACAGGGCTAGTTGGAAAGGCGCGTGTAAGGACTCTTACTCCACGATGATGAATGGTATTCAAGCGACGTAACACAGATGGACGTGCCGATGAATAGACAATGAACCCGTAATCAAGCTTGGGTCGGACTAAGGAGCGATAAAGACGCAGAAGAACGGTCCGATCAGCTCCCCAGGATGTGCCACTTAAAACACATAAAATATTAAGAGAACCGTCACACTTTGCTTTTAAAAAGCAAATGTGAGAAGTCCAGCTCAGCTTTCGATCAAACATCAGCCCCAAAAATTTCACCTCGTCTGCAAATGGAAGGACCTCCGACCCAAGATGGAGAGAGCGCGGAGGGAAGCCTTCGTGGTGCGAAATGGTCGGAAATAGACTAGGGAAGAAATAAACGATGGCGAATGACGGCATGGAACAAAATGCAAAGAACGCACGAGAGCGTACCTTGTGTCCTCCGGTCACGAGAACGAACCCACCTCGACCGGACGGGGATGAAGGGATGATTTTGGCGATGAGTGGCTCGGACACCCCGGGTACGCCAAACCCGTACTCACATAAGGTGAGACCCTGGGGGGGGGGGGACTTAGAGCAGACCTCATCAATCATTGAGGATGATATTGGATTTAATGGGGATTTAGACTAAAAGACATTGGACTAAAAGGAAGTTTCAGATTCCTTACCAGAAATACTTACATAACCAATGTGTTGTTTCCTTGTTCACTTTGCAATATGTGTGGAAGTAATTAAAATTTGCATGTAATTGCATAAGCAAAATGTCAAATAAATTAATTTTCATTTAATCGGAGATAATGATTCAGCATTGATTGATTCAACTGGAACGATGCCATCGCTGGACTCAGCAGCCCACACTGTTACATTTTTCTGAATGTAACTGCCTCTGTTCAACGCTCTTGTAGTTTTTCCCAATGAAGCAAGCAATCGTTTTTGTTAACTCACGTGACCATTTAACAAGTAAATTACATTCGCCAGAACACCAAAAATTGCTGATACAGTCAGGATCTGCATAAAAATGAACGGGAACGCATTGAGAATAAAACACGCGTGTTTCAAAGTCGGGCTCCCGAAATGTATGGCAAATATAATTTTGTAGAGTGTGCTCCAATATTGCGTAATATTCGTTGAACACTGTTGCGTGCTATACAGATTTCTTTTGAAATGTAACTTAAATTTTCTTTGGAGAAATTTGGGTTTTCTACAGTACGTGTTCTAGTGTTGTCATTTGTTCTTGTGGTCTTTGGTCGTCCAGACTTCCACCAGTTATGATTAGTAATACAACGTGCCATCCTAAACATTTCCACACGCAGAATAATTTTTTGTGTGGCGGTTGTTTATAAAACGCACCCTCAAAACCCTGCAACGCAGAATTTCAGTGATGGCCCATTATTTCTTCCAGCACTATAGGAACGAATGTAATGTTCAACAGCCCAGGTGGGCTCTTATGTGATGTACTGGGGCAATGTTAACTCCGCTGCTTCTTGTCCACTCTATTGACTGAAATAATCTGCAACAGAAATAATAAACCGATATGTTACTAACTACGTGTAATTTCGGTTACCTTTTTTATGGGCCATCCTATATTTAAATGAACGTTTGTCCAATCAACATACCTTCCCAAATAGCCATAATTAGTACTGTCCATACGTTATAGGGAGCATTTGAATACTGAGTAACTAACTTCGTTTTTTGGTGTCTATTTGAATTTGTCCTGGTTTTACAAAATTGAAAATCCAGTTGTTTAAATAGCTGTATCAGTACAATCAGGACGTACGCATTCTTCCATATCACGTTTAAGAAATATCTTATTTCTGTATGTTGTATTTGCTTCTTACTATTCAGCTTACCACACAACACAGTATAAATACCAGTAAAAACGTAATTAAAACTGCAAGCATTGGATTGTCTGAAATAAAGCTAAGAAATAGTATATAGAAAGAAATACAAGAAAAGAAAGTATGAGAAGAATAACATGACAGCAATTAAGCGAAAGTGGATTTCTAAAATTCAATTAAATACATGAGTGAAGGCTTCAGGTAGATGGTAACGTAATTCCAGTAGCGTGATGTAGCTATTAATTTCTATCAAATCTTCAATGAAACAAGTCTTCGTTGGAAGATAGAAATGATCGTCAAATATAAATAAATAAACACTAACTTGAGTAGACTATTTCGGATCTTGAAATTAAATTCAGCTGAAAAGTCAAAAGATTGCATCTTCGTTACCCCATGATTGCTTGAATGCGGCTTATCGTCCCTCGCTGTATTAGATCATGTAGGAATTAAAATGAAAACTAATATACCTTCATGAACTGTGGTTGTTAAAACAACTCGTGCAATTGCGTTCATTTTTAACCAATAGTTCATGTATAAGATACAGTGGCTCAGTACTGCAAATGTTACACGATGCTATAAGGCGGAGGACCATTGGGCCTCCTTGGCATTAGAGATTGCCCATTGTTAGCGAATAGCGTGATATTGCTAAGGAGTCAGGTTAAGTGTTAAAAGTGTTTATGCAGTTCTGATGTTTCTTTTACTGTAAAAATGTTTTTCTAATTCTGATTTATATGCATACTTTAAGGTAAACGCTTAACAATTCAGAGAGGTGTAAAATAGCATGTTTCACTATGTAAATGCCATTAAAATTGCCCACAATGCTAATATCATGGGAAATTCACGTTTTTAATAAAATTATTGTAGACGTCAAATACAAAGGAAATCTTAATTACTATGTCTTATGTTTCTAATGGCTATCTGATAAAGGTCTTAAAATACTTAAACTGAAATAATTGGCCTTACTTGAGTTATACAGTAAAACGTAAGAGTCTGTCCGAGTGATCCTAAGAGGTTAGAAGGGCGGAAATCAGAATCAGTTATTGTAAGTTAACTAGATTAATCAACTGAAAGTAAAATAGAGATTGCAAATGTTAATACGGTAATGGTTCAGGGATAACGTTTCCTAGCATGAATAACTCATACATCCTTGTTGACTGTAATAGTAATTTTAATATTTCCATGTTTGAATGTTGGTATACCTATCAGGGCAAAGATTTTAGCGTTTTCTTTCAGGTAAGCTGTACAAAATTGTTCTAAAGACGGTGATGACATGCTAGTTGCGAAGTGACCGTTACTGGAACCAGTATCCGAATTAGGCTAATTGTGCACCGTTTATATGGCCATAACAAGCCTGTTTAATGCTACAATTGAATAAATAACTATTTCGTTGCACTACGTGATGTTTACGTTTTCACTATTTAAAGCCTAATTTGATCCCATTCTTGTTTGAAAGTGAACGATTCTACCCTCTTTATCCGCTTTCTCTTCACATGAGATCATGACAAACAAAAACAGACTTTTGATATAAGCAGCTGTTTTCACTTCTACATCTTGCATAAAACCTAGCCTGTATTTACCCATATTAAGTCATTCGTAAACGTAAATCATTTTTCCCTGTTTCCTTTCCAGCCATAAAAGGAAAGCAAGTTAACAGCCTTCCTGTAGCATTTATCGGAATACATCCATATCAGGCATTGTTGTATGCACACAGAGTGGCACAGGTGTTGCATTAGTCATCTTGTGCTTCCCCTACTGATCGATAGATCGCTTCCAGTAGGGACATACGTGTTACGCGTGTACTTGGAAACAATTACGATTCCACCACAACCAGAGCATGTGGGATATTTCCTGCAACACGCGGCTTTTGTTTTACCTCCTTTTTTAAAAACTTCATTTCTATGGGTCCTTCAATTGTTTGATCATATCGCAGGTTTCGATATGAGAAACAGATTGCGTTATTGCTCACTTACCTGTAAAATTTCTTAACTTGGTTTTATCGTTAAAAATTCTCACATTCACTCCTACAATCATACTTCCAGAATCTGTGGGGATAGGGAATGATTCTGGCTAAAGAGAAACTCCCACCCGGTTGTATTAAAACGTTATCCGTTGGCTTCTCAAGCTTCGGCCGAATTTGTTGAATGGGAGCAGGATATGGATGATGATGATGATGATGATGATGAGATGGGGTTTAAGGGCGCTTAACATCTAAGGTTATCAACGCCCTTACAATACATAAAGTTTAAAAGCCAAAAACTAAAATACCCCTCCAAACCCGCTTGATCGAAAACAATAAAAAAACAAATACCAAATTCTAAAAGCTACCACACTAAAAGAATGGTCAAAAAACAGTAAAACAACGTGTCAAGAACTGTAGAATGCAAGGGACATGAGCGCCATATGTCCGTCGGGGAGTAGAGCCCATTAAAACAGATATTATAAAATCACAAAGCTAAAATACGCTCAGCGCATCAAATGCGCAGATTAAAACCACTGACACTTAGAAAACCTAAAAGACAGTCTACAGCACGCGCGTCGTCTGCCAAAAGTTGGCCATGCCAATAGGCACACCCACACGAACGCGCAACGGAGCTAAAACTTGACACCCTGTTAAAATGTGACGCACCGTTAAGGACGAATCTAACTGCACACAGAGTGGTGCGGGGTCACCAATGAGCAGGTATCTATAACTAACAAGGCAATGTCCGATTAGTACACGAGCTAAAAGTACCTCTTCTCGACGAGAAGTACGAGAAAAGGTACACAAGACTAACGGAAGAGGTTCAACCTTCCGTAACTTGTTCCCACGGAGGGCCGTCCACTCATCGCGCCAAGGCGAGGGGCTGCGGTAACGTAAAATAACACTCAAATCTGACGAGGAAATGAGATGAGATGCGGCTTAAGGGCGCTAAACAGCTAAGGTCATCAGCGCCCTTACAAAGTATAAAATGTACAGTCAAAAATAAAACTCCGATAAAAAGCCGCATAATTAAAAAACGAAACACAAACCCGCGATGTCCAAAAGTTAAAAACCAAGACAACAAATTCCAAAAACGAACACACTAAACCCATGGTCAATAAAAGAGTAAAACAACGTGTCAAGAACTGTAGAATGCCAAAGACACGAGTGCCAGATGTCCACTGGGGAGGAGATGCCTCATTAAAAAGACAATATAAAATCACACAGTCAAAAGAAGCTCAGCGCATCAAATGCGTCTGGTAAATCCAATGTCACTGATAAAACGTAAAAGACACTCTACAGCACGCGCGTCGTCTGCCAAAACGTTGGCTAGGCCAACAGGCAGACCAACACGAACGCGCAACGGAGTTAAAACTTGACACTCTGCTAAAATGTGACGCACCGTTAAGGGCGCATCACACTGCTCTCAGAGTGGTGCGGGGTCACCACTGAACAGGTATCTATAGCTAAAAAGAAAATGTCCGATTCGTAAACGAGCTAAAAGTACCTCTTCCCGACGAGAAGAGGTACCCCAGACTAACGAAAGAGGTTTAACCTCCCGCAACTTGTTCCCCCTAAGAGCCGCCCACTCATCGCGCCAGCGCGAGAGGATAAGGCAACGTAAAACAACATAAAAATCTGAGGAAGGAACAACACACGTAAAACATCTGGGTGATAAAATGGCCGATTTGGAGCGGCGTCGGCAGACTCGCTCCCAGAGATGCCCACATGACCAGGAATCCACACGAAGGAGACGCTGATGCCTGATGCACCAAGCGAGTGGAGCAGGTCATGAATGCGCTGTACGAGTGGGTGGTAACTATACAGCGCCTGAATACTCTGAAGCGCACTCAGAGTGTCCGTACAAACAACACAGCGCCGTAAGAGCTGCCGCTGAATGTATAAAACACATTGATATATACTAAAAAGTTCGGCGGTATAAATCGAACATCTCCAGGTAAACGAAAAGTAAAACTCTGTGCACCAAAAACAAAGGCACATCCTACTCTGTCATCAGTCTTAGACCCATCGGTATATATAAACTGACAGTCCCCGAATTGCGCCTGTAGTTCTAAAAAAGCGGATCTAAGGACGGAAGCAGGGGTGTCATTTTTCGGCATGGACGTTAACCCAAGGTGACAGTGGGTCTCAGCGCGCGACCATGGAGGAAAATGCGTATCCCCCCGTGGAAGGGCCGGCACTGGCGTAACGTGCAAATGCCGAAGTAGCAGTCGAAATCGAACCCCTGGAGGGAGCAATGCAGAGGAGCTAACCAAATATTGTCGATCCAGCAAATCCTCGTAAAATATCGCGAAGGACGGGTGGTCAGGCAAGCTGGAGTCTACAGGCATAGCTGCATAAGAGCATCTCACGCCTGAAGGACAGCGGAGTCTCTGCAGCCTCAGCATATAGGCTAGGTACAGGGCTGGTTTGAAAGGCCCCTGTAGCGACTCTTATGCTACGATGGTGAATGGCATTCAATCGACGTAATACAGATGGACGCGCCGACGAATAGACAATGCACCCGTAATCAAGCTTGGATAGGACCAAAGAGCGATAAAGATGTAGAAGGAGGGTACGATCAGCTCCCCATGATGTGCCACTTAAAACACGTAAAAGATTAAGAGAACGGTCACACTTAGATTTTAAAAAGGAAATGTGCGAAGTCCAACAAAACGTCCTATGAAAAATCAACCTCAAAAATTTTGCCTCGTCTGCAAACGGAAGTATCTACGGTCCAAGATGGAAAAAGGGCGGAGCGAAATATTTCCGGCGCCAGAAGTTGATGCAGACGGATTTCTCGGCGGAGAAATTGAAGCCGTTGGCGTTACTCCAGGCGTAGATACGGTGGATACAGCTCTGGGGACGGCGTTCGAATAGACAGGTCCGCCGTGAACTGCAATAAATGGCAAAATCGTCAACAAAAAGGGACGATGAAATGTCAGGTCGAATGCAATACACAATGGGGTTGATAGCAAACGCAAAAGGTGTGACACTGAGTACAGAGCCCTGCGGTACTCCGTTCTCTTGAATAAAACGACTAGATAAAGCCGAGCCCACACGTACACGAAAGACGCGGTCCGTCATAAACTTCAGAAGAAATATGGGAAGACGACCGCGGATATTCCATGCGTAAAGTGTACTAAAATGCCGCCCCTCCAACAAGTGTCAAGCTTTCTACAGGTCAAAAAACACAGCCACGGTTTGACACTTTCTCAGAACTCCATTCATAATATGCGTCGACAGGGATGATGATGATGATGATGATGATGAGATAGGGCTTAAGGGCGCTCAACTGCTGAGGATATTAGCGCCCTTACTATGTGTAAAAAAATAAAATGTAAAACTCAAAAAGTTAAAAACCACACACAAACCGCTTGGTCAAAACACTAAAAACACAACAGACCAAATACTAAGAGCTACACACTAAAATCATGGTCAACAAGAGAATAAAACGTGTCAAGAACTGTAGAATGCGAGGGACACGAGCGCAAGATGTCCACTGGGGAGGAGTGCCCCATTTGAAAGATAATCTAAAATCAAACAGCTAAAAAGCGCTCAGCGCATCAATTGCGACGGCTAAAACCAATGTCTGTGATAAAACGTAAAAGACATTCTACTGCATGCGCGTCGTCTGCCAAAACGTTGGCTAGGCCAACAGACAGACCAATACGAACGCGCAACGAAGCTAAAACTTGACACCCTGCTAAAAATGTGACGCACCGTTAAGGGCGCATCACACTGCCCACAGAGTGGTGCGGGGTCACCACTGAGCAAATACCTATGACTCAAAATGCAATGTCCGATACGAAGGCGTGTTAAAATTACCTCTTCCCGACGAGAAACACGGGAAGAGGTAGCCCAGACTAACGGGAGAGGTTTAACCTCCCGCAACTTGTTTCCCCGGAGAGCCGTCCACTCATCGCTTCAAAGCGAGAGGATGCGGTGACGTAAAACAATAAACAAATGTGATGAGGGAACAACAGAGATAAAACTTCTGGGTGAAAAAATCGCCGATTTGGCAGCGGCGTCGGCAGACTCGTTCCCTGAGATGCCAACATGACCTGGGATTCACATGAATGAGACGCGGATGCCAGAGACATCAAACGAGTGGACCAGGTCATGTATGCGCTGTACGAGTGGGTGGTAATGGTACAGCGCGTTAATACTCTGAAGGGCACTCGGGGAGTCTGCGCAAAGAACACAGTGCTGTAAATTACGCCGCTGGATGTATAAAAGAGGTGATAGATACTAAAAAGTTCGACGGTAAAAATCGAACATTGCTCCGGTAAACGAAAGGTTAAACTATGTTGATCAAAAACAAAGGCAAACCCTACTCCAACATCAGTCTTAGACTCATCAGTGTATATAAAATGAAAGTTCCCGGATTTCGCTTGGAGTTCTAAAAAAGCTGATCTAAGAACTGAGGAAGGTGTCTCAGTCTTCGGCATCGACGTTAGACGAAGGAGATGGTAGGCCTCAGCGCGCAGCCATGGAGGAAAAAGCGCTTCCCCCTGGGAACGGCCGGCGCTGGCACAACGTCCCAATGCCGAAGGAGTTGTCGAAATCGAAACCCTGGAGGTAGTAATGCAGAGGAGCTAACTAAATATTGTCGATCAAGCGAATCCTCATAAAATAAATCGAAGGACGGGTGGTTATGCAAGCTTGAGAGTCGACAAGCATAGCTGCACAAAAGCATCTCACACCGGAAGGACAGCGGAGGCTCTGCAACTTCTGCGTACAAACTGGGTACAGGGCTAGTTGTAAAGGCCCCTGTAGCGACTCTTATGCCACGATGGTGAATGGCATTCAATCGACGTAACACGGATGGACGTGCCGACGAATAAACAACACACCCATAATCAAGCTTGGATCGGACCAAAGAGCGATAAATGCGATGAAGGACGGTCCGACCAGCTCCCGAGGATGTGCCACTTAAAACACGAAAAATATTAAGAGAACGGTCACATTTTGCTTTTAAAAAGGAAACGTGAGAAGTCCAGCTCAGCTTCCGGTCAAAGACCAACCCCAAAAATTTCACCTCGTCTGCAAATGGAAGGACCTTCGACCCAAGATGGAGAGAGGGCGGAGGGAAAGCCTTCCGGCGCCAGAAGTTGATGCAGGCGCATTTCTCGGCGGAGAAAGTAAAGCCGTTAGCGTTACTCCAGGCGTAGAGACGGTCGATACAGCTCTGGAGACGGCGTTCGTGTAGACAGGTCCGCCGTGAACTGCAATAAATGGCAAAATCGTCAACAAATAGGGACGATGAAATGCCAGGTGGAATACAATCAACAATGGGGTTGATAGCAATTGCAAAAAGTGTGATACTGAGTACAGAGCCCTGCGGTACTCCGTTCTCTTGAAAAAAACGATTAGATAAAACCGAGCCCACACGTACACGAAAGACGCGGTCCGTCATAAACTCCCGAAGAAATATAGGAAGACGACCGCGGAAATTCCATGTATGGAGTGTACGTAAAATGCCGCCCCTCCAAAAGTGCCATAAGCTTTCTCCAGGTCAAAAAATACGGCCACCGTTTGACACTTTCTCAGAAATCCGTTCATAATATGCGTCGACAGAGACACCAGTGGTCGACAGTAGAGCGATGGCGACGAAATCTACACTGAGCGTTCGCCAGAAGATTCCGAGACTCGAGCCGCCATGTCAACCGCCCGTAGATCATGCGCTCCATCACCTTGCAAACGCAAGTGGTGAGGGAGATAGGGCGGTAGCTGGAAGGTAGTTGGCGATCCTTCCCAGGCTTAAGTATAGGGACAATGGTGGCTTCGCGCCAAAAGGAAGGAAAAAAGCCGTTCTGCCAAATACAATTATAGACCCGTAAGAGAAAGCCCTTACTGTCGGCTGAAAGGTTCTTTAACTGCAGAACATGAATGCACTGCGGCCCCGGAGCGGAGTGCCTAGAGCAATGAGGGGCGTGCTCCAGCTCCCTCATTTAAAAAGGGCATTTTAACATTCTGAATTATCAGACCGAAAATTATAGGTTTCGGAATACAGCCGGTCTTTGATAGAGCGAAACCCGGCGGAATAATGGTCTGAACTTGAAACCGCCTCTAAGGCAGCACCCAGAGTATTAGCGATGGCAGCCGGATCCACTATAGTAGCATTGGAAACCTTAATGCCAGTAACAGTACGATGTGACGCTTTACCTGAGAAGTGACGAAGTTTATCCCAAACTCCAGATGAAGGCGTAAAGCAATTAAAAGACCCGACAAAACGCTTCCACGACGCCTTCTTGCTCTCCTGAAATATGCGACGAGCCCTGGCGCGCGATTGTTTAAAAGCCAACAAATTATCAAGTGTAGGGTGTCGCCGAAACACCCTAAGTTTAGTTCTACGGGCACGAACGGCGTCCCGACAATCCTCGTTCCACCATGAAACAGGTATTCGCCGAGGTTGAGAGGATGAACGGGGAATTGCGCGTTCGGCGGCAGAGAAAATCGTAGACGTAAGATGCTGCACTAGTTGGTTAATGTCAGCGAAGGGCTGGTCGTCAAAATGCACGACCCTGGAATACAAGCTCCGGTCGGCTTTTGTGAATATCCAAGTAGGTACTCTGGAATACTGTACGTGGTGAGACAGAAGAGAAACGATGCAGGGGTAATGGTCGCTGGAGTAGGTGTCAGCGACGGCGTTCCATTGCAGAGGACTAGCAAGCTGGAGTGAGCAAACGGCAAGGTCCAAATGAGTAAATGTACCGGAAGAATCAGAAAGAAACGTAGGCTCACCTGTATTGAGAATAGAGAGATTGAACTGATCAAAATGCCAGAAAAAGGAGTTCACTTCGCACAAGCCCTTGGTGAACCCCACAGGGGGTGATGGGCATTAAAATCTCTCAACAGGAGAAATAGTGTTGGGATAGCGGACAAGAAATCTCGAAGGTCCGCGTGAGCGAGGGGAGAGGATGGAGGTGAATATACAGAGCAAACAGAAAAGAAAAAAAACGGGTAACTGCAGTCTAATGGCAACAGCTTGCAAGTCGGACGAAAGACTGAGACGTTGAAAATGAACGTCGTTACGCACTAACAGCATGAGACCTCCATGAGCAGGAGTAACCTCCTCCGGTTCAAGGTCTAGCGAACCGGAGTATATCCTCGGAAATCAAAAGGATCATGAGGGCGAAGCTTAGTCTCCTGCAAACAAACGACCATAGGCGAATGGGAACGCAATAAAAGTTGCAGTTCCGCCCTAGGCGATCGTACACCACGTACATTCCAGCTCAGGATAGCCATTAAGAAAAGGGATAAACTGTCTTCTTAGAAGGGCGGCTTAAAATTGCCTTTTGTTTAACCTTTGGGCTCGGGCTATGGTATGGTTTTGGTCAGATTCCATAGCCTCCTCGAAGGGAGGGCCCACGCGCTCAGAGCCAGAAAGCGATTCAAGCGCCGTGAATCGGTTCTGTTTGGCGATGGGTGAAGGGTGCCGCTGAGCGCGGCTTGTCCCAGGAGCTTCCTAGGACTGCGACCTCCGAGGAGGACAAGGTGAACATTTCTTACAGCGCGCACGTGGAGGGTCCTTCAGAAAATCTTCCCTACGAAGTTTCTGCTTGGGTTTCTTTTCAGCGGCAGGCGAGTTCATTGACTTTGGGCCAGGTTTATAGGGCTTGGTAACTTTAGCTTTAATGGACGGCCGGATAGTAGTGGCGGTTAATATAGTCATGGTACAGGTCTGAGTTTCGGCATCTACTCGTGGTAATGGCGAGGCAACATCACATCTCTAGGTGCCAGATCGCAGGCGCGCAAGATAACGCCTCCGGACGTCAGCGAAGGAGAGTTTTTGCTTTACCCGGATCTCCTAAATCGCCTTATCGTCCAAGTACCGCGGACAGTCGGCAAACGGCAGAATGAGACCCTTTAAAATTAACGCAGACGTGGGCTCTTGAACAGGTACCTTCGTGTGAGGGTTGGCTACATGATGCACAGATGTTAACGCCACTCTTACATGAGACTTGCGTATGCCCAAAACGTTGGCATTTGAAACAACGCAGAGGCCTAGGAATATAAGGCTTCACAGCAATCCGTTCGTACCCTGCTGTAATGCTCGTGGGCAGATCGACATCAAATGTTAGAAACAGGGTACGAGTGGGTTACATACGCCGTCGCGTTTGTCCTGCACTCGATGAACCGCTGTCACCTTCTGGTCTGCAAGATATTCTACCAGGTCCTCGTCCGATATACCATCGAGGCAATGCGTGGTAACGACGCTCCGACAGGAATTCAATGTGCGGTGCTTCTCGACACGGATGGGATAGCAGTGGAGAAGCGTAGCGCGTAACAAGGTCTTACTTTGCTGATCGGACTTAGGTTGTGCCAATAAGGAACCATTCCGTAGACGAGTGCAGGAATTAACCGCACTAGCAATAGCATCTATGCCCTTCTGAATTATAAAAGGGTTCACCTTCTTAAAGTTCTGTCCTTCTTCTGTTCTTGAAATGACCAAGTAACAACCAGATGTCGGCTGTTCTACTTGTGTTACAATAAATTTTTGGCGCTTGTTTGTATTAATGGAGAAGGGTGCTCCATAGAGAAATAAATCCTCCACCATTCGAACCGTCTCCGACCTCGGGCTCTGACTTCCCGGGCGTTACCCCGCCTTGGGTGAGTGGCCTATCTATACCAGACTTACCGCAGGGTCACACTTTCCAGAACATAGACAGAGGGACATAATAGCCCTCAGAAGTCAGCAGCTCATGCAACGGCCCCCACGCGGGCCTGCAGTTGAACAGCGGATACGAACACAAACTCTACATGACGACACCGGGTGGTGGGGATGACGCCATTACCCACACACCCAGCTGCGCACCCCGTGCGCGTGTATCCGTCGGGTGGTGTCCACGGAGATAAAAGAAATAAAACTGTGTGGGCGTTTCGCACGCAAGGTAGGCCGGCGAGGAATAAAAAGAGATGTGCGAATGTCGTGGTGCGAAATGGCCGAAAAGTGACAAGGGAAGAAAGAAACGATGGTAGGGGTGCGGTATGAATGGAATGCAAAGAACGCACGAGAGTCTACCTTGTGTCCCCCGGTCACAAGAAGAACCCACCTCGACCTGATGGGAATGAAGGGATGAATATGGCGATGATTGGCTCGGGAACACCCCAGGTCCGCCATACCCGTACTCACATAAGGTGAGCCCCTGGGGGGGTCTGAGGAGGGAACAACACCGGTAAAACATCCTGGCGATAAAAGCGACGATTTGGCAGCGGCGTCGGCAGACACGTTATCTGAGATACCCACATGACTCGGAATCCACATGAAGGAGACGCTGGTGCCAGAAACACCCAGCGAGTGGGGGAGATCCTGAATGTGCTGCACCAGTGGGTGGTAATAGTAGAGCGCGCTAATACTCTGAAGGGCACTCAGAGAGTCCGTACAAACAACACAGTGCCGAAAGTCGTGCCGCTGAATGTATAAAACAGATTGATAAATACTAAAAAGTTCAGCGGTAAAAATCGAACATTGCCCAGGTAAACGACAGGTAAATCTATGTTCACCAAAAACAAAGGCACACCCTACTCCAACATCAGTCTTAAACCCATCAATATATATTAAACGCAAGTCCCCGAATTGCGCCCGTAGTTCTGAAAACGCGGATCTAAGGACTGAAGAAGGGATCTCAGCATTCTGCAGTGACGTTAACCCAAGGTGACAGTGCGCCTCAGCTCGCAACCACGGAGGAAAACGCGTTTTGCCTCTGGGAAGGTCCGGCGCTGGCGTAAAGTCCAGATGCCGAAGAAGCTGTCGAAATCGAACCCCTGGAGGGAGCCATGTAGAGGAGTTAATTAAATATTGCCAATCAAGAGAATCCTCGAAAAATACCTCGAAGGACGGGTGGTCAGGCAAGCCTGAGAGTCCTCATGAATAGCTGCACAAAAGCATCTCACGCCTGAAGGACAGCGGAGGTTCTGCAGGTTCAGCGTACAGACTGAGTACAGCGCTAGTAGGAAAGGCCCCTGTACCGTCTCGTATACCACGATGATGAATAGCATTCAAGCAACGAAACATAGATGGACGTGCCGATGAATAGACAATTCACCCGTAATCAAGCTTGGATCGGACCAAAGAGCGATAAAGACGCAGAAGAACGGTCGGATCAGCTCCCCCGGATGTGCCACATAAAACACGTAAAATATTAAGAGAACCGTCACACTTTGTTTTTAAAAAGGAAATGTGAGAAGACCAGCTGAGCTTTCGATTATATATCAACCCCAAAAATATCACCTCGTCTGCAAATGGAAGGACCTCTGAACCAAGATGGAGAGATGGCGGACGGAAAGACTTCCGGCGCCAGAAGTTGATGCAGAAAGATTTCTCGGCGGAGAAATTAAAGCCTTTAGCGTTACTCCAGGCGTAGAGACGGTCGATACAGCTCTGGAGACGGCGATCGAGCAGACAGGTCCGCCGTGAACTTCCATTAATGGCAAACTCGTCGACGAAAAGGAACGAGGAAATGCCATTTGCAATACAATCAACAATGGGGTTGATAGATGTCACAAAAAGTGTGACACTGAGTACAGAGCCCTGCGGTACACCGTTCTCTTGAATAAAACGACTAGATAAAGCCGAGCCCACACGTACACGAAAGACGCTGACCGTCATAAACTCCCGAAGAAATATGGGAAGACGACCGGGGAATTTCCATGCGTGAAGTTTACGTAAAACGCCGCCCCACCAACACGTGTCATAAGTTTTCTCCAGGTCAAAAAATACAGCCATCGTTTCACACTTTGTCAGAAATCCATTCATAATATGCGTCGACAGGGACACCAGATGGTCGACGGTAGATCGATAGCGACGAAATCCGCACTGAGCGTTCGCTAGAAGTTTCTGAGACTCAAGCCACCATGTCAACAGCCCGTTGATTATGCGCTCAATCACCTTGCAAATGAACTGTGAGGGAGATAGAGCGGTAGCTGGAAGGCAGTTGGCGATCCTTCCCAGGCTTAAGTATAGGGACACTGGTGACTTCGCGTCAAACGGAAGGAAAAAGGCCATCTTGCCAAATATGGTTATACACCTGTAAGAGAAAGAGTTTACTGTGGGATGAAAGGTTCTTTAACATCAGGACGTGAATGCAGTCCGGCCCAGGAGTGGAGTGCCTAGAGCAATGAAGAGCGTGCTCCAGCTCCCTCGTGAAAAGTTCATTATAACACTCGGTATTAACAGACCGAAAATTATAGTTAGCGGAATCCAGCCGGTCTTTGATAGAGCTAAAGCAAGCGGAATAATGGTCTGAATTGGAAACCTCCTCAAAGGCAGCACCCAGAGTATTAGCGATGGCAGCCGGATACACTATGGTGGCATTGGAAACCCGAAGGCCAGAAACAGTACAATGCGACACTTTACCTGAGAAGCGACGAAGTTTATCCCAAACAACACATGAAGGCGTAAAGCGATTAAAAGACTCGACAAAACGAGTCCACGACGCCTTCTTGCTATCCTGAATAATGCGACGAGTCCCGGCGCGCGATTGTTTAAACGTCACCAAATTATTAAGTGTGGGGTGTCGCCGAAACACCCTAAATACAGTTCTACGAGCACGAACGGCGTCCCGACAATCCTCGTTCCACCACGGAATAGGCGGTCGAGAAGGTTGAGAGGATGAATTGCGCGTTCGGCGGCAGAGAAAATCATAGACGTATGGTGCTGCACTAGTTGGTTAATGTCGGCGAAGAGCTGATCGTAAAAATGCACGAGGCTGGAATACAAGCTCCAGTCGGCTTTTGTGAATATCCAGGTAGGTACCCTGGAATGCTGTACATGGTGTAACAGAAGAGAAACGATGCAGGGGTAATGGCCGCAGGAGTAGGTGTAAGCGACGACGTTCCACTGAAGACGACTGGAGGGCTGGAGTGAACAAACGGCAAGGTCCAAGTGAGAAAATGTACCGAAAGAATCAGAAAGCAACGTAGGCTCACCTGCATTGAGTATAGAGAGATTGAACTGATCAAAAATGTCGGAAAGTAGAGTTCCCCTCGCACAAGCCCTTGGCGTACCCCACAGGGGGTGATGGGCATTAAAATCTCCCAACACGAAAAATGGTGTTGGGTAAGCGGACCATAGATCTCGAAGGTCCGCGTTAGCGAGGGGAGACGATGGAGGTGAATATACAGAGCAAACAGAAAAGAAAAAACCGGGTAACTGCAGTATAATGGCAACAGCTTGCAAGTCAGACGTAAGAGTGAGACGTTGAAAATGAACGTCGTTACGCACTAACAACATGACACCTCCATGAGCAGGACTACCTTCCTCCGGTTCAAGGTCGTAGCGAACCGGAGTATATCCTCGGAGATCAAAAGGATCATGAGGGCGAAGCTTAGTCTCCTGCAAGCACACGACCATAGGGGAATGGGAACGCAATAAAAGTTGTAGTTCCGCCCTATGCGATCGTACACCAGGTACATTCCAGGTCAGGATAGCCATTAAGGAAAAGGGATAAACTGTCTATTTAGAAGGGCGGCATAAAATTACCTTTTGTTTAACCTTTGGGCTCGGGCTTTTGGTATGGATTTGGTCAGACTCCATAGCCTCCCCGAAGGGAGGGCCCACGCCCTCAGAGCCAGAAACCGAATAAAGCGCCGCGAATCGGTTCTGAGTGGCGATGGGTGAGGTGTGCCGCTGAGCTCGGCTTGTCCCAGGAGCGTTCTGGGACTCCGACCTCCAAGGACGAGAAGGTGAACTTTTCTTACCGCGCGCACGTGGAGGGTCCTTCAGAAAATCTTCCCTACGAAGTTTCTGCTTTGGTTTCCTTTTAGCGGCTGGCGACTTCATTGAATTGGGACCAGCTTTATATGGCTTGCTAACTATACCAGAAATGGACGGCCGGATGGTAGTGGTGGTTACAGCAGTCATGGTCCAGGTCTGAGTTTCGGCATCTACTCGCGGTACTGGCGAGGCAACAACTAAACAAAACGTACCAGATCGCAGGAGAGAAGGTTGGCGCGCATGGTAACGCCTCCGGGCCTCGGCGAGGGAGAGTTTCTCCTTTACCCGGATCTCCTGGATCGCCTTCTCGTCCAAGTACTGCGGACAGTCGGCAAATGACGCAGAATGAGACGCTTTGCAGTTTACGCAGACGGGGGCTGTGGAACAGGTACCTTCGTGCCACGGCTGGCTACATGAGGCACAGATGGTAACGGCACTCTTACAGGAGACTTGCGTATTACCAAAACGTTGGAATTTAAAACAACGCAGACATCTAGGAATATAGGGCCTCACCGCAATACGTTCGTACCCTGCTGTAATGCTCGTGAGCAGATCGATGCCATCAAATGTGATAAAAAGGGTACGAGTGGGTATCAATTCTCCGTCGCGTTTGGCCTGCACCCGATACACTGCTGTCACCTTTTGATCCGACTGATATTTCATTAGATCCACGCCCGATATACCGTCGAGGCTATGGATGGTAACAATGCCTCGACAGGAATTCAAGGTGCGGATGGGATAACCGTGGAGAAGCGTAGCGCTCAACAAGGTCTTAATTTGTTGATCGGACTTGCTGTGTACTAATAATGACCCGTTTCGAAGGCGAGTGCAGGACTGAACCGAACCAGCAATAGAGTCAATGCCCTTCTGTACTATAAAAGGGTTCACCTTCACAAACGATTGTCCTTGCTGTGCTCGTGTAATAACTAAGTAACAACCAAATGTTGGCGGTGCTACCTTTCGGCGCTTGTTAGTAACAACGGAGAATATACCAATCTCACCCCAGGGTCACACCTCCCAGGACATAGACAGAGGGACCCAATGCCGTCAGAAGTCAGCAGCTCATGCAATGGCCCCCCGCGAGACTGCAGTTGAACAGCGGATACGAACACATAACCTATATGACTCCGGAAGGTGGGGATGACGCCATTACCCACTCACCCAGCTGCGCACACAGTGCGCAGGTATCCGTCAGGCTGTGTCCACGGAGCATTTAAATAAAAAGATAAAAGAAACTAAAAGTGCGTGGGCGTTTCGCACGCAAGGTAGGCCGGTGAAGAAGTAAAAGAGATGTGTAATTGAATGGGCGTGGGGCGAAATGTGCATAAGTAGAAGAGAAGAAACAAACGATGGCGAGAGGCGACATGGAGTGAAATGCACAGAACGCACGAGAGCCTACCTTGTGTCTCCCGGTCACGAGAACGAACCAACCTCGACCGGACGGGGATGAATGGGTGAAAATGGCTATGAATGACTCGGGTACCCAGGGTGCACCTAACCCGTACTCACAAAAGGTGAACCCCTGGGGCGAACAGAAAGAACGGAAGACGAACCCTCCCAATCTAAATAGCAGGATGCCTAAAAGAAGAGAATCTAAGAGACGGTACATAAAAGCTAAGACCGGACACACTTCTAAAACATGCCGCACCGTCGAAGGTGGGCCACAACGACAATGTGGTGGTGGCTCTCCGCGCAACAAATAACCCGATAGGAACACAACCGTAAAAAATCACAAATTAGGGTTCTTCAAACCATTGCTGTAACAAGGGGTTTTGGAGACCATGAATTAAAAGCAATTTTAACAGACGTGCCAATAAAACCATTTTTGTCAGCTGTAACTGAGATATCAACCTTCCAACTTGAGGACAAGATTGACAACACATCTGTGTAAGCTATAGGCACGGATGGCTTGTGGAATGTGGTTTCCAATGAGGAACTCTCTGAAATTGCCCAGACATATTTGAACAATCAAACACTTAATGATACATATAGCTCACTGAAACACCAGAAAAGCTGGCAATTTCAATCTGGCGCTTTCGATGTTTGTCACACAATTGTAAAAAAATTAAAGTGCTACACAATTTGATGCAATGTAACCCGATCTGCCAAACCGGTTTCAATTATGGGTGTCGAAAAAGGTTTACAATGTGTTTATTTTGGCTTGTTTGATGGACATCCTGGAACAGGTGTTGCTGCTGCAAGCTGGTTTCATTTACTCTTGCCACAAAATCTAATGGATGCCTTTGTATATATATTTCCCCCTGTAAATGAAATAAAACAATCAATAGCACATTTGAAGTATACAAAGTATGAGAGAATAACATAATTGTTAAGGTACTGGAACCAGCGTTTGAGGAAATGGATAAGAAGATTGACAAAGACAAACCAAAAGGAACATGTACAGCTCTTGTGGCACTATTTTATCATGAAAGATACATATATGGCCAATGCAAGAGACCCATGGTTGTATTTTGTACCGCAAATTGTCAGCCGATAACTTTTCAAAGCACATTACAATGAAACAACGAGACATGGAACGTGAAAGTTGGTTTTACTGAAGCCGAAACTCGCAAACGAACTGTATATTCCTTTAGAATAGCAAAGAAGACAAGGACATGAATACCTGAATAAAACATTCGTTTCCCGAAACCCATTAAGCAAAGGTTGTGCGGGAAAGATACAGTAACAAAGGCTGATGTGGCTCCACTGGTAGATAGTGGTGAAATGAACCAAATTAGGGTTCTTCAAACCATTGCTGTAACACGGGGTTTTGGAGACCATGAATTAAAAGCAATTTCCACAGACGTGCCAATAAAACCATTTTTGTCAGCAGTACCTGAGATATCAACCTGCAAACTTGAGGACAAGATTAACAACACATCTGTGTTAGTTATAGGCACGGATGGCTTGTGGAATTTGGTTTCCAATGAGGAACTCTCTGAAATTGTCCCGAAACATATGAACAATCAAACACTTAATGGTACATACAGCCCACTGAAACACCAGAAAAGCTGGCAATTTCATTCCGCCGCTTTCGATATTTGTCACAAAATTGTAAAAATATTAAAGTGCTACACAGTTTGATGCAACGTAACCCGATCTGTTAAACCGGTAGTCTTTTGCCACTGTGTTCTTGTCCCCAAACTTTCAGTTATGCGTGTCGAAAAAGGCTTACAATGTGTTTATTTTGGCTTGTTTGATGGACATGCTGGAACAGGAGTTGCTGCTGAAAGGCGCTTGCATTTAATCTTGCCACAAAAACTAATGGATGCCTTGGCATATTTATTTCCTCCTGTAAATGTAATAAAACAACCAATAGCATATTTCAAGTATACAATTTATGAGAGGATAACATAATTGTTGCAGTACTGGAAACAGCGTTTGAGGAAATGGATAAGAAGATTGACAAAGATAAACCAAAAGGAACATGTAGAGATCTTGTAGCAGTATTTTATTATGCAAGATATATATATTGTCGTAGCCTCTCTTTAAATTACTTTACAAGAATGGATGGGAGCTACTCGCTTGCAAGAGGTACGGGCAAATTAAACAAGAACTTCACATGGCGAGGCTACGACGAGGGACGCAGCTAAAGAAAATACAGAAAATAATGGCTATTCCAACATAATACCTGGCTTTAAAGAAGAGGAAGGACACTACACTACCATAATTAAGCCTCCAAAAGAGTGGATGGCTGAGGATTTAATGAGATAAAGACTAATTACATTACTTACATTCTTTTCCCATTGTCTACCGACGAGGACATCGTGCTTTAGCAGTCGCACGTCTTTCCTGCACGGATCTTACTTACTGACTGTTAAACCAACGCTAAAAACTCAGGCGTCACTGACGCTATCCCCTCCCTAACACTTAGTTCCCCTAACACCTAGTTCCCCTACTCCCAGGCAGACTGCTGTCACGGATCTCGGTGCCCAGAGAGTCGTGTATCCTATCATCTTAGGCATACGCCACATCTCCCCCTGGCCACCGAGATCGACGCCCCCGTCGACACAAGGCAAACAAAACAAAGACAATAAAAGAACAAACAAAATGACATACATAATAAAAAAAGAATGAAACATGAGTGATAAACACCCAGACGTCGACAAACAATGTTACTGGGCGTAGTGGAGTCTCGGTTTTCGGATAATATTGTTAAAGCAAATATGCTCGAGCACCCCGCACACGCACACACACCACGCTGCATCTGTTCACCCGCACACTACACTGCACAAGATATTGATGGTCCGCTGGAACTGTTTGTGGGTTTATTTATAATGTGCCCACAACGACGACTTGTCTTGGCTGTAGAATTGTTATTCTTGCAGGTCTCTGGTGATGACAACGGGGTGGGCAGTCGCTGGCTTGGACTGCCCCCCGACATGGTGGCTCCTCATGCCACGGCAGTGTAGTGGCTGCCCGACAGCTTCCTTGTGGTGTGTCTTGAACTTCTGGTGTGCCACGTGGGTTGCTCGCTTATCCTTTCGAGCTCCGCCACAGCAAAATACTACAACAAAACCACCAAAGAATAAAAAGGGTGCTCCAACAAACAATCACACATAAAAAGAACGGTATGTCATGTACAAGCAGATATTTGAAAGGTTTGCACTAAAATACTTTTGACATGGGCAAAGAAAGAGAAAAAAATAAGTACAAATTGGCATAAGAACTAAATTTTATAGAGTTGCCATCCAAACTTTAACTCACAATGCTTCACAATCCAAATAAAACATTAAAACAGACTCAAGAACAGTGACTTTTTCATACAATAACATGACAGAAAAACATAACCTTATTTGGGATCCCAATATTAAATCTTAATGACCAGCTGGTATCACTAACAAAAGAAAATAAGTGCACTTACAAGACAATCACACATGACAATGAAATGAACTCATTCACACTGACCATGGTCCAAATTACACACAACACTCACTTAACTAGCTACTGAAAGCTACTGTATGCATTACTACAAACTACAAAATAATTCCACAATACATCTCCAAACTACGCCACGTGACATGCTTTCAACTACTATTGTCATACTCTTGTCACTAATACAATTTCTCGTCCATAGTACTATCTTCCTCATCTCATTATTATCATCAACTCAATCATAATCATCATCATCATCAGTATTTCAATCAGCATCATTACTTCAGTCATTATCATCTTTATCTCAACTTTCAATTTTCTCTTCAAAAACAAAACATCTTCACTGACGTGTCTCATTTACCATGCTGCAAATTCAAAACATCTAACATAGGCATAACCTTCAAGAAATCACATTAAAATTTCAGGAATGACACAAATAACATGACATTATACTGTTGCATCCACATCCTCCAATTCAAAATTAAGCTGGAAAACAGTTGGTATTAAAATTTGCTATCTAAGATGCTAATAAACTTGTTGCATAAACAGGAAAAAAAATTATTCAGATTACAATCACTTCCATCCATTTAATCTCTCGTGTGAATTCATCACACACGCTATACTGGGCACGTTACAGCAACACCAATAAGCCAAAATCTCTGAAATCATCACATCACATCAACTTTCCAGGTACATGCAGCCCTCCTGAAAATACACCTCGTTTGGAAGGCAACCATAAGGTGTCAGTGAAGTTTGCTGAAAGAGAGATTCCAAAATCTCCTTACACAGTGGCAGGTCATGCTGGTGATCCAACCAAAGTTACAGCATCTGGACCAGGATTACAACCAGATGGTGTAATGATCAATAGGCCTACATATTTTGATATTTCCACTAAAGATGCAGGACGTGGTGTTCCAGAAGTAATTATTCTAGATCCTGCAGGACACAAAAATACTGTACCAGTTAAAGTACGTCAGATCTCTCCAGATATATGGCGCTGTGAATATGTTTCTCCAACTGTTGGTCTGCATTCGGTCAACATATATTTTGCGGGTCAGCCAATACCAAACAGTCCATATGGTGTTCGAATTTCTCCAGTTTCTGATGCAAAGAAGATGCGAGCCTCTGGTAGAGGTCTTCAGCCAACGGGTGTTAGGGTAGGGGATGAAGCAGAATTCAACATACATACAGAAGGAGCTGGAGAGGGCACACCTGAAGTACGTGTCATAGGACCAGGTGGTGTCAATGAACCAGTGAAGCTGCGAAAGGTTACTGGAACAGTATATGATGCAGTATACAATCCACGTAAAGAAGGGCGATATGTAGTGATGATAACGTTTGCTGGGCAGGAAATACCAAGATCACCCTTTGAAGTAAATGTTGGGCCATACAAGGAAACTAAGATTAAAGCTTATGGTCCAGGATTGGCAGAAGGAGTTGTAGGCTATCTTGCACTCTTCACAGTGGAAACAAATGGTGAAACTGGTGCTTTCGGTTTCAGTATTGAGGGCCCAGCTCAAGCTAAGATAGACTGCCATGATAATGGTGATGGTTCTGCAGATGTAAGATACTACCCTACAGCATTTGGAGAATATGCTGTACATATCCTGTGTGATAATGAGGATATTCCAAAATCTCCTTACATTGCTCACATTCTTCCCAACACAGACTATTATCCAGATAAGGTGGAATGTTATGGTCCTGGCATTCAACATGATGGTGATATGAAGGGTAAACCAACACAATTCACGATAGACACAAAGCGCACTGGTTCTGCGCCACTCTTCGAAAATCAAGGTGGATGGCTTAGAGCCAAGTGTGTATGTGGATTCCCCCACTGACTTTGTGGTTGACTCTCGTTCCATTTCAAAACGTGATGATGGAAAATTGACTTGCACAATCACAAATCCCTCGGGTGCCAATACTGAAAATCTTATAACACCTCTAGCTGATGGTACTTACAGAATTAGTTACACTCCTTTTGAGGAAGGACGTCATACAATCGACATACTGTATGACGGGTTGCCCATCCCTGGATCTCCATTCGTTGTGAATGTGCGTCATGGCTGTGATCCCAGTAAATGTAGGGCATTCGAGCCAGGGTTAGATAGAGGTGTTGTTAATCGCTCCAGCATCTTCACAGTTGAGACAAAAGGTGCTGGTACTGGAGGACTAGGTTTGGCAATTGAAGGACCTTCTGAAGCAAAAATGACCTGCAAACACAACCGTGATGGATCAAGCTCTGTCGAGTATGTGCCTACACAACCTGGTGAATATGACGTCAGCATTAAATTCTCAGAGCAACACATTCCAGGCTCACCATTTAAGGTGGTTGTTGATAAAAATGTAGACGCATCAGCTGTTAAAGCTTATGGTCCTGGTTTGGAGCCCAAAAAATGTCGCACAGGATCACTTCTTTCATTCAAAGTGGATGCTTCTAAATCTGGAAAAGCACCGTTAGGTATCAACATTCAGTCTAAGAGAGGCCCTCTTCCGCAACCTGCTGATGTCAGAGACAATGGTGATGGGACATATGATGTTTCGTACATGCCTCCACCAGAGGGTAGCACAGTCAAAGCAAATATTACATGGGATGGAAAGGACATTCCAAATAGCCCATATACTATGAAAGCTCGTCCAAGAGTGGAACCAGATCAAGTGAAAGTTGAAGGTCCAGGCGTTTCAGGCAAGGGTATTCCCGCATCTATTCCTGCTGAATTTACTGTTGATACAAGTCAGGCAGGATATGGGGATTTGGAAATACAAGTGAAGGGTCCCGATGGCTACCCTAGGAAAGTGAAGGTTGTGGATAATGGTGATGGAACATTCAAAGCCACTTATGTTCCTGATGACTGTGGTAGATAAAGTCAGTGTTAAATATGGAGGCAAAGAGATTCCTCATTCACCATTCCAAGTTCAAGCATATGCAACTGGAAGTGCAGAGAAATGTAAAATCACAGAGGGTATTCAGCGTACGTTAACTAGTGGAGCAGAATACTGCATCACTGTGAATGCTCAGAATGCTGGATATGGCGCTGTTACCTGCAGGATTCGCTCTGCATCAGGAAGTGATCTGGATATCAATATTGAGATGGAACCTTCAGCATTTACCACACTGTGAAGGATGCCGGCGATTACACATTCAGTGTCAAGTTTGGTGGTCAACCTGTTCCTGATGGCTTCTACACCTTTACAGCGGGCTCAGAGGAGTATGTAAAGCAAACAACTGTCAAGGAGTCCCGACAGAGCACCAGAAGCAGCAGCACCAGCAGCCATCAGTATCGCCCTGTTCAGCTAGATAACATCCCATTGCCCACAACCGGTGGTCACGTAACAGCTGAAATCAAGATGCCCAGTGGTAACGTAGACAAACCTATAATTGAAGACAACCGCGATGGCACTGTGAGCATCAAATATGAGCCACGTGAGGAGGGTTTACACGAACTTTCAGTCAAATACAATGGAGAGCATGTACAAGGATCACCCTTCAAATTCCATGTGGATACATTGAGCAGTGGATATGTGACAGCATATGGGCCAGGTCTAACACACGGTGTATGTGGTGAACCATTCAATTTCACTATTTCCACAAAAGGAGCTGGAGCAGGTGGTTTGTCACTGGCTGTAGAAGGTCCCAGCAAGGCTGAAATCAGTTGTCATGACAACAAGGATGGCACAGTTTCAGTTTCGTACCTTCCTACGGCTCCTGGAGAGTATAAAATATCTGTCAAATTTGGTGACAAACACATAAAGGACAGTCCGTATGTTGCTAAAATAACAGGGGAAGGCCGCAAGAGGAACCAGATCTCTGCGGGCCCCTGCAGTGAGGTGTCATTCCCAGGAAAAGTATCAGATGCAGAAATTTGTTCTCTTAATGCATCCATCCAAGCCCCCAGTGGCCTAGAGGAACCATGCTTCCTTAAGCGGTTACCAAATGGCAATATTGGAATCTCTTTCACACCACGTGAAGTGGGTGAACACGTGGTGTCTGTTAAGCGCTTGGGCAAGCACATTGCCAACTCACCGTTCAAGATCAACGTAGGTGAAAGAGAAGTTGGAGATGCCAAGAAAGTGAAGATATCTGGGCAAGCTCTTAAGGAAGGAAAAACTCATGTAGACAACACCTTCACTGTGGACACGCGTAATGCAGGTTATGGTGGCTTGTCCCTTTCTACTGAGGGTCCAAGCAAGGCAGAAATACAATGCAAAGATAATGAAGATGGCACACTTAATATTTCTTATAAACCCACTGAACCAGGATTCTACATCGTGAATCTCAAGTTTGCTGATCATCATGTAGATGGATCACCATTTACTGTTAAGGTTGCAGGAGAGGGATCAAATAGACAGCGTGAGAAAATTCAGCGCCAGAGAGAAGCTGTTCCTATTACAGAAGTTGGCAGCGAGTGCAAGCTGACATTTAAAATGCCAGGCATTACATCTTTTGACCTCGCAGCCACTGTAACCTCACCTGGTGGTATTACCGAGGATGCTGAGATCAATGAGGTTGAAGATGGACTGTATGCAGTGCACTTTGTTCCAAAGGAGTTGGGAGTTCACACTGTATCAGTCAAGTACAAGGAAATACACATCCCTGGCTCACCATTCCAGTTTACTGTGGGACCATTGAAGGATGGAGGTGCACATCGTGTGCATTCTGGTGGTCCAGGTTTGGAGCGTGGTGAGCAAGGCCAGCCATGCGCGTTTAATGTCTGGACCAGGGAATCTGGCGCAGGTTCACTTGCCATTTCTGTTGAAGGACCAAGTAAGGTTGAAATTGACTTCAAAGATCACAAGGACAGTTCTTCTTATGTCAGCTATGTTGTATCTGAGCCAGGTGAATACAGAGTGGGAATAAAATTCAATGACCAGCACATCCCTGATTCACCACACAAGCTGTTCATCTCCCCAGCAATGGGAGATGCACACAAACTTGAGGTGTTCCAGTTTCAACAATCAGGTGTTCAACCAGACAAACCTGCAGCTTTCCTCGTCAGAAAGAATGGAGCAAAGGGAGAGCTGGATGCTAAGATTGTTTCTCCATCAGGCACTGAGGATGACTGTTTTATCCAGTCCATAGATTCAGATACATATTCTGTCAGGTTCATGCCAAGGGAAAATGGTATCCACAATATCCATGTAAAGTTCAATGGAGTCCATATTCCTGGATCACCTTATCGCATCAGGGTGGGTAAAGATGATGCTGATCCTGCAGCAGTATCAGCTTCTGTCAATGGTCTTGGGGAAGTTAAGACAGGTCAGAAGACTGACTTCATTGTTGACACCTGTAATGCTGGTGCAGGAACCTTAGCAGTTACCATTGATGGCCCATCAAAAGTATCAATGGACTGCACAGAGGTAGTGGAAGGTTACAAAGTTCGTTATACGCCTCTTGTTCCTGGAGATTACTGTCAGTATCAAGTATAATAGCTACCACATTCTTGGTTCTGCATTCAAAGTCTGTTGTACAGGTAAGGATCTGGCAGAAAGAGGAGCACAAGAAACAACATCTGTCATTGTGGAGACAGTACAGAAGGTGTCAAAGAGTAAACGTGTGGGACCAGTGTTACCACTCTTCAAGTCTGATGCCTCTAAAGTTACAAGCAAAGGAATGGGCCTGAAGAAGGCTTACTTACAGAAACAAAATATGTTCACCGTACATGCTGGAGAAGCAGGAAACAATATCCTGTATGTGGGTGTCTATGGCCCTAAGAGTCCATGTGAGGAGGTGTACTTTAAACACATGGGTCGCAACAACTACCAAGTGAACTACGTGGTGAGAGAACGAGGAGAGTACATCCTCATCATTAAATGGGGAGATGAACACATACCGGGCTCAACTTTCAAAGTGGATGTGTGAATTGACTTGCTCATAATTCTACTTCATGTTCACAGATTTTAAATTTGTCTAAGCAATATTTATAGGAATTAGAATCATACATCCAACTATGAAGGAAAACCCCTTAAAAGTGGCACAGAAACTCAAATGGAACAGGTGTTATAGCATCTGGACATATCAGGATAGGAGATGATCATTTTATTTTCTGTACTTTTAACATATGCAATATACTATTATTCGCTTTGGCATTTAATGCGGTCTTAATTTTTGAAATACTGAGAGATCTTCAAAGTTAACTAAAGTATTGGATCAATACACTTTCTGAACCTGGAACTTCTGATTGCTTTTATAAAGCCTGTATTTAAAATGTTATAGCTTAAAGAGGTAATTACTCAAAGACAATAGATCATATCAAAACATAATTTTTACAAGCATTCAGTATCCATTTTGAACCTCCAATATGTACAGTTATAAAATAGGAATTATTTGTCTATCACAACACCAACTGTCGTAGCCTCTCTTTAAATTACTTTACAAGAACGGATGGGAGCTACTCGCTTGCAAGAGGTACGGGCAAATTAAACAAGAACTTCACATGGCGAGGCTACGACGAGGGACGCAGCTAAAGAAAATACAGAAAATAATGGCTATTCCAACATAATACCTGGCTTTAAAGGAGAGGAAGGACACTTCACTACCATAATTAAGACTCCAAAAGAGTGGATGGCTGAGGATTTAATGAGATAAAGACTAATTACATTACTTACATTCTTTTCCAATTGTCTACCGACGAGGACATCGTGCTTTAGCAGTCGCACGTCTTTCCTGCACGGATCTTACTTACTGACTGTTAAACCAACACTAAAAACTCAGGCGTCACTGACGCTATCCCCTCCCTAACACTTAGTTCCCCTAACACCTACTTCCCCTACTCCCAGGCAGACTGCTGTCACGGATCTCGGTGCCCAGAGAGTCGTGTATCCTATCATCTTAGGCATACGCCACATCTCCCCCTGGCCACCGAGATCGACGCCCCCGTCGACACAAGGCAAACAAAACAAAGACAATAAAAGAACAAACAAAATGACATACATAATAAAAAAAGAATGAAACATGAGTGATAAACACCCAGACGTCGACAAACAATGTTACTGGGCGTAGTGGAGTCTCGGTTTTCGGATAATATTGTTAAAGCAAATATGCTCGAGCACCCCGCACACGCACACACACCACGCTGCATCTGTTCACCCGCACACTACACTGCACAAGATATTGATGGTCCGCTGGAACTGTTTGTGGGTTTATTTATAATGTGCCCACAACGACGACTTGTCTTGGCTGTAGAATTGTTATTCTTGCAGGTCTCTGGTGATGACAACGGGGTGGGCAGTCGCTGGCTTGGACTGCCCCCCGACATGGTGGCTCCTCATGCCACGGCAGTGTAGTGGCTGCCCGACAGCTTCCTTGTGGTGTGTCTTGAACTTCTGGTGTGCCACGTGGGTTGCTCGCTTATCCTTTCGAGCTCCGCCACAGCAAAATACTACAACAAAACCACCAAAGAATAAAAAGGGTGCTCCAACAAACAATCACACATAAAAAGAACGGTATGTCATGTACAAGCAGATATTTGAAAGGTTTGCACTAAAATACTTTTGACATGGGCAAAGAAAGAGAAAAAAATAAGTACAAATTGGCATAAGAACTAAATTTTATAGAGTTGCCATCCAAACTTTAACTCACAATGCTTCACAATCCAAATAAAACATTAAAACAGACTCAAGAACAGTGACTTTTTCATACAATAACATGACAGAAAAACATAACCTTATTTGGGATCCCAATATTAAATCTTAATGACCAGCTGGTATCACTAACAAAAGAAAATAAGTGCACTTACAAGACAATCACACATGACAATGAAATGAACTCATTCACACTGACCATGGTCCAAATTACACACAACACTCACTTAACTAGCTACTGAAAACTACTGTATGCATTACTACAAACTACAAAATAATTCCACAATACATCTCCAAACTACGCCACGTGACATGCTTTCAACTACTATTGTCATACTCTTGTCACTAATACAATTTCTCGTCCACAGTACTATCTTCCTCATCTCATTATTATCATCAACTCAATCATAATCATCATCATCATCATCAGTATTTCAATCAGCATCATTACTTCAGTCATTATCATCTTTATCTCAACTTTCAATTTTCTCTTCAAAAACAAAACATCTTCACTGACGTGTCTCATTTACCATGCTGCAAATTCAAAACATCTAACATAGGCATAACCTTCAAGAAATCACATTAAAATTTCAGGAATGACACAAATAACATGACATTATACTGTTGCATCCACATCCTCCAAATCAAAATTAAGCTGGAAAACAGTTGGTATTAAAATTTGCAATCTAAGATGGTAATAAACTTGTTGCATAAACAGAAAAAAAAATTATTCACATTACAATCACTTCCATCCATTTAATCTCTCGTGTGAATTCATCACACACGCTATACTGGGCACGTTACAGCAACACCAATAAGCCAAAATCTCTGAAATCATCACATCACATCAACTTTCCAGGTACATGCAGCCCTCCTGAAAATACACCTCGTTTGGAAGGCAACCATAAGGTGTCAGTGAAGTTTGCTGAAAGAGAGATTCCAAAATCTCCTTACACAGTGGCAGGTCATGCTGGTGATCCAACCAAAGTTACAGCATCTGGACCAGGATTACAACCAGATGGTGTAATGATCAATAGGCCTACATATTTTGATATTTCCACTAAAGATGCAGGACGTGGTGTTCCAGAAGTAATTATTCTAGATCCTGCAGGACACAAAAATACTGTACCAGTTAAAGTACGTCAGATCTCTCCAGATATATGGCGCTGTGAATATGTTTCTCCAACTGTTGGTCTGCATTCGGTCAACATATATTTTGCGGGTCAGCCAATACCAAACAGTCCATATGGTGTTCGAATTTCTCCAGTTTCTGATGCAAAGAAGGTGCGAGCCTCTGGTAGAGGTCTTCAGCCAAGGGGTGTTAGGGTAGGGGATGAAGCAGACTTCAACATACATACAGAAGGAGCTGGAGAGGGCACACCTGAAGTACGTGTCATAGGACCAGGTGGTGTCAATGAACCAGTGAAGCTGCGAAAGGTTGCTGGAACAGTATATGATGCAGTATACCATCCACGTAAAGAAGGGCGATATGTAGTGATGATAACGTTTGCTGGGCAGGAAATACCAAGATCCCCCTTTGAAGTAAATGTTGGGCCATACAAGGAAACTAAGATTAAAGCTTATGGTCCAGGATTGGCAGGAGGAGTTGTAGGCTATCCTGCACTCTTCACAGTGGAAACAAATGGTGAAACTGGTGCTCTCGGTTTCAGTATTGAGGGCCCATCTCAAGCTAAGATAGACTGCCATGATAATGGTGATGGTTCTGCAGATGTAAGATACTACCCTACAGCATTTGGAGAATATGCTGTACATATCCTGTGTGATAATGAGGATATTCCAAAATCTCCTTACATTGCTCACATTCGTCCCAACACAGACTATTATCAAGATAAGGTGGAATGTTATGGTCCTGGCATTCAACATGATGGTGTTATGAAGGGTAAACCAACACAATTCACGATAGACACAAAGCGCGCTGGTTCTGCGCCACTTAATGTAGTGGCACTAGATGCTAACTGTAATAATGTTGATATAAAACTCCACAACAACATCGATGGGACCTATACAGCAGAGTACACTCCTAAAGCTGGTGCAAGACATGCCATCCAAGTAAACTATGGTGGTGTGGCTACCCGAAATAGTCCATACATAGTTTTTGTTACTGAGCCAGCTAATGCCTCTAAGGTCCACATCTTTGGTCCAGGAGTTGAGAAAGGTGTAAAGTGCAACACACCTACACATTTCAACATTGACTGCAGGGATGCTGGACAAGGTGATATTCAAATGGCTCTGACCAGTTAGAAGGGCATGGATGTTCCGTTGTCTGTAACAGATCATGAAGATGGAACTCTTACAGTAGAATATTGTGCTCCAACACCTGGGAACTACACGTTGAATGTTGTATATGCTGGTCTCAATGTTCCTCGCTGCCCGATGAGGATACCTGTCCAGCCTCATGTTGATGTTTCGAAAATCAAGGTGGATGGCTTAGAGCCAAGTGTGTATGTGGATTCCCCCACTGACTTTGTGGTTGCCTCTCGTGCCATTTCAAAACGTGATGATGGAAAAGTGACTTGCACAATCACAAATCCCTCGGGTGCCAAGACTGAAAATCTTATAACACCTCTAGCTGATGGTACTTACAGAATTAGTTACACTCCTTTTGAGGAAGGACGTCATACAATCGACATACTGTATGACGGGTTGCCCATCCCTGGATCTCCGTTCGTTGTGAATGTGCGTCATGGCTGTGATGCCAGTAAATGTAGGGCATTCGGGCCAGGGTTAGATAGAGGTGTTGTTAATCGCTCCAACATCTTCACAGTTGAGACAAAAGGTGCTGGTACTGGAGGACTAGGTTTGGCAATTGAAGGACCTTCTGAAGCAAAAATGACCTGCAAAGACAACCGTGATGGATCATGCTCTGTCGAATATGTGCCTACAGAACCTGGTGAATATGACGTCAGCATTAAATTCTCAGAGCAACACATTCCAGGCTCACCATTTAAGGTGGTTGTTGATAAAAATGTAGACGCATCAGCTGTTAAAACTTATGGTCCTGGTTTGGAGCCCAAAAAATGTCGCACAGGATCACTTCTTTCATTCAAAGTGGATGCTTCTAAATCTGGAAAAGCACCGTTAGGTATCAACATTAAGTCTGAGAGAGGCCCTCTTCCGCAACCTGCTGATGTCAGAGACAATGGTGATGGGACATATGATGTTTCGTACATGCCTTCACCAGAGGGTAGCACAGTCAAAGCAAAGATTACATGGGATGGAAAGGACATTCCAAATAGCCCATATACTATGAAAGTTCGTCCAAGAGTGGAACCAGATCAAGTGAAAGTTGAAGGTCCAGGCGTTTCAGGCAAGGGTATTCCCGCATCTATTCCTGCTGAATTTACTGTTGATACAAGTCAGGCAGGATATGGGGATTTGGAAATACAAGTGAAGGGTCCCGATGGCTACCCTAGGAAAGTGAAGGTTGTGGATAATGGCGATGGAACATTCAAAGCCACTTATGTTCCTGATGACTGTGGTAGATATAAAGTCAGTGTTAAATATGGAGGCAAAGAGATTCCTCATTCACCATTCCAAGTTCAAGCATATGCAACTGGAAGTGCAGAGAAATGTAAAATAACAGAGGGTATTCAGCGTACGTTAACTAGTGGAGAAGAATACTGCATCACTGTGAATGCTCAGAATGCTGGATATGGCGCTGTTACCTGCAGGATTCGCTCTACATCAGGAAGTGATCTGGATATCAATATTGAGATTGAACCTTCAGCATTTACTACACTGTGAAGGATGCCGGCGACTACACATTGAGTGTCAAGTTTGGTGGTCAACCTGTTCCTGATGGCTTCTACACCTTTACAGCGGGCTCAGAGGAGTATGTAAAGCAAACAACTGTCAAGGAGTCCCGACAGAGCACCAGAAGCAGCAGCACCAGCAGCCATCAGTATCGCCCTGTTCAGCTAGATAACATCCCATTGCCCACAACCGGTGGTCACGTAACAGCTGAAATCAAGATGCCCAGTGGTAACGTAGACAAACCTATGATTGAAGACAACCGCGATGGTACTGTGAGCATCAAATATGAGCCACGTGAGGAGGGTTTACACGAACTTTCAGTCAAATACAATGGAGAGCATGTACAAGGATCACCCTTCAAATTCCATGTGGATACATTGAGCAGTGGATATGTGACAGCATATGGGCCAGGTCTAACACACGGTGTATGTGGTGAACCATTCAATTTCACTATTTCCACAAAAGGAGCTGGAGCAGGTGGTTTGTCACTGGCTGTAGAAGGTCCCAGCAAGGCTGAAATCAGTTGTCATGACAACAAGGATGGCACAGTTTCAGTTTCGTACCTTCCTACGGCTCCTGGAGAGTATAAAATATCTGTCAAATTTGGTGACAAACACATAAAGGGCAGTCCGTATGTTGCTAAAATAACAGGGGAAGGCCGCAAGAGGAACCAGATCTCTGTGGGCTCCTGCAGTGAGGTGTCATTCCCAGGAAAAGTATCAGATGCAGAAATTTGTTCTCTTAATGCATCCATCCAAGCCCCCAGTGGCCTAGAGGAACCATGCTTCCTTAAGCGGTTACCAAATGGCAATATTGGAATCTCTTTCACACCACGTGAAGTGGGTGAACACGTGGTGTCTGTTAAGCGCTTGGGCAAGCACATTGCCAACTCACCGTTCAAGATCAACGTAGGTGAAAGAGAAGTTGGAGATGCCAAGAAAGTGAAGATATCTGGGCAAGCTCTTAAGGAAGGAAAAACTCATGTAGACAACACCTTCACTGTGGACACGCGTAATGCAGGTTATGGTGGCTTGTCCCTTTCTATTGAGGGTCCAAGCAAGGCAGAAATACAATGCAAAGATAATAAAGATGGCACACTTAATATTTCTTATAAACCCACTGAACCAGGATTCTACATCGTGAATCTCAAGTTTGCTGATCATCATGTAGATGGATCACCATTTACTGTTAAGGTTGCAGGAGAGGGATCAAATAGACAGCGTGAGAAAATTCAGCGCCAGAGAGAAGCTGTTCCTATTACAGAAGTTGGCAGCGAGTGCAAGCTGACATTTAAAATGCCAGGCATTACATCTTTTGACCTCGCAGCCACTGTAACCTCACCTGGTGGTGTTACCGAGGATGCTGAGATCAATGAGGTTGAAGATGGACTGTATGCAGTGCACTTTGTTCCAAAGGAGTTGGGAGTTCACACTGTATTAGTCAAGTACAAGGAAATACACATCCCTGGCTCACCATTCCAGTTTACTGTGGGACCATTGAAGGATGGAGGTGCACATCGTGTGCATTCTGGTGGTCCAGGTTTGGAGCGTGGTGAGCAAGGCCAGCCATGCGAGTTTAATGTCTGGACCAGGGAAGCTGGCGCAGGTTCACTTGCCATTTCTGTTGAAGGACAAAGTAAGGTTGAAATTGACTTCAAAGATCGCAAGGACGGTTCTTCTTATGTCAGCTATGTTGTATCTGAGCCAGGTGAATACAGAGTGGGAATAAAATTCAATGACCAGCACATCCCTGATTCACCATACAAGCTGTTCATCTCCCCAGCAATGGGAGATGCACACAAACTTCAGGTGTTCCAGTTTCCACAATCAGGTGTTCAACCAGACAAACCTGCAGCTTTCCTCGTCAGAAAGAATGGAGAAAAGGGAGAGCTGGATGCTAAGATTGTTTCTCCATCAGGCACTGAGGATGACTGTTTTATCCAGTCCATAGATTCAGATACATATTCTGTCAGGTTCATGCCAAGAGAAAATGGTATCCACAATATCCATGTAAAGTTCAATGGAGTCCATATTCCTGGATCACCTTATCGCATCAGGGTGGGTAAAGATGATGCTGATCCTGCAGCAGTATCAGCTTCTGGCAATGGTCTTGGGGAAGTTAAGACAGGTCAGAAGACTGACTTCATTGTTGACACCTGTAATGCTGGTGCAGGAACCTTAGCAGTTACCATTGATGGCCCATCAAAAGTATCAATGGACTGCACAGAGGTAGAGGAAGGTTACAAAGTTCGTTATACGCCTCTTGTTCCTGGAGATTACTGTCAGTATCAAGTACAATGGCTACCACATTGTTGGTTCTCCATTCAAAGTCTGTTGTACAGGTAAGGATCTGGCAGAAAGAGGAGCACAAGAAACATCATCTGTCATTGTGGAGACAGTACAGAAGGTGTCAAAGAGTAAACGTGTGGGACCAGTGTTACCACTCTTCAAGTCTGATGCCTCTAAAGTTAAAAGCAAAGGAATGGGCCTGAAGAAGGCTTACTTACAGAAACAAAATATGTTCACCGTACATGCTGGAGAAGCAGGAAACAATATCCTGTATGTGGGTGTCTATGGCCCTAAGAGTCCATGTGAGGAGGTGTACTTTAAACACATGGGTCGCAACAACTACCAAGTGAACTACGTGGTGAGAGAACGAGGAGAGTACATCCTCATCATTAAATGGGGAGATGAACACATACCGGGCTCACCTTTCAAAGTGGATGTGTGAATTGACTTGCTCATAATTCTACTTCATGTTCACAGATTTTAAATTTGTCTAAGCAATATTTATAGGAATTAGAATCATACATCCAACTATGAAGGAAAACCCCTTAAAAGTGGCACAGAAACTCAAATGGAACAGGTTTTATAGCATCTCGACATATCAGGATAGGAGATGATCATTTTATTTTCTGTACTTTTAACATATGCAATATACTATTATTCGCTTTGGCATTTAATGCGGTCTTAATTTTTGAAATACTGAGAGATCTTCAAAGTTAACTAAATTATTGGATCAATACACTTTCTGAACCTGGAACTTCTGATTGCTTTTATAAAGCCTGTATTTAAAATGTTATAGCTTAAAGAGGTAATTACTCAAAGACAATAGATCATATCAAAACATAATTTTTACAAGCATTCAGTATCCATTTTGAACCTCTAATATGTACAGTTATAAAATAGGAATTATTTGTCTATCACAACACCAACTGTCGTAGCCTCTCTTTAAATTACTTTACAAGAACGGATGGGAGCTACTCGCTTGCAAGAGGTACGGGCAAATTAAACAAGAACTTCACATGGCGAGGCTACGACGAGGGACGCAGCTAAAGAAAGTACAGAAAATAATGGTTATTCCAACATAATACCTGGCTTTAAAGGAGAGGAAGGACACTACACTACCATAATTCAGACTCTAAAAGAGTGGATGGCTGAGGATTTAATGAGATAAAGACTAATTACATTACTTACATTCTTTTCCCATTGTCTACCGACGAGGACATCGTGCTTTAGCAGTCGCACGTCTTTCCTGCACGGATCTTACTTACTGATTGTTAAACCAACGCTAAAAACTCAGGCGTCACTGACGCTATCCCCTCCCTAACACTTAGTTCCCCTAACACCTAGTTCCCCTACTCCCAGGCAGACTGCTGTCACGGATCTCGGTGCCCAGAGAGTCGTGTATCCTATCATCTTAGGCATACGCCATAATATATATGGCCAGTGCAAGAGACCCATGGTTGTATTTTGTACCGCGAATCGTCAGCCGATAACTTGTCCAAGCACATTACAATGAAAGAACGAGACATGGAACGTGAAAGTTGGTTTGACTGAAGCTGAAACTCGCAAAGGAACTGTATATTCCTTTGGAATACCAAAGAAGACCAGGACATGAATACCTGAATAAAACATTCGTTTCCAGAAACCCATTAAGCAAAGGCTATGGGGGAAAGAAACAGTAACAAAGGGTGACGTGGCTCCACTGGTAGAAAGTGGTGAAATGAACCAAATTAGGGTTCTTCAAACCATTGCTGTAACACGGGGTTTCGGAGAGCATGAATTAAAAGCAATTTCCACAGACGGGCCAATAAAACCATTTTTGTCACCAGTACCTGAGATATCAACATTGAAACTTGAGGACAAGATTGTCAACACATCTGTGTTAGTTCTAGGCACGGATGGCTTGAGGAATGGGGTTTCCAATGAGGAACTCTCTGAAATTGTCCAGAAATATTTGAACAATCAAACACTTAATGATACACACAGCTCACTGAAACACCAGAAAAGCTGGCAATTTCAATCTGGCGCTTTCGATATTTGTCACAAAATTGTAAAAACATTAAAGTGCTACACAGTTTGATGCAACGTAACCCGCTCTGTTAAACCGGTTGGATTTTGCCACTGTGGTTTTGTCCCCTAACGTTCAATTATGGTTGTCGGAAAAGGCTTACAATGTCTTTGTTTTAGCTTGTTTGATGGACATGCTGGAACACGTGTGGCTGCTGCAAGCTGGTTTCATTTAATCTTGCCACAAAAACTAATGGATGCCTTGGCATATTATTTCCTCCTGTAAATGAAACAAAACAATCAATAGCATATTTCAAGTATACAAAGTATGAGAGGATAACATAATTGTTGCAGTGCTGGAAATACCGTTTGAAGAAATGGATAAGAAGATTGACAAAGACAAACCAAAAGAAACATGTACAGCACTTGTGGCACTATTTTATCATGCAAGATACATATATGGCCAATGCAAGAGACCCATGGTTGTATTTTATACCGCGAATTGTCAGCCGATAACTTGTCTAAGCACATTACAATGAAAGAACGAGACATGGAACGTGAAAGTTGGTTTTACTGAAGCCGGAACTCGCAAACGAACTGTATATTCCTTTGGAATACCAAAGAAGACCAGGACATGAATACCTGAGTAAAACGATCGTTTCCCGAAACCCATTAAGCAAAGGTTGTGGGGGAAAGCAACAGTAACAAAGGCTGATGTGGCTCCACTAGTAGATAGTGGTGAAATCAACCAAATTAGGGTTCTTCAAACCATTGCTGTAACAAGGGGTTTTGGAGACCATGAATTAATAGCAATTTCCACAGACGTTCCAATAAAACCATTTTTGTCAGCAGTACCTGAGATATCAACATTGAAACTTGAGGACAAGATTGACAACACATCTGTGTTAGTTATAGGCACGGATGGCTTGTGGAATGTGGTTTCCAATGAGGAACTCTCTGAAATTGCCCAGAAATATTTGAACAATCAAACACTTAATGATACATATAGCTCACTGAAACACCAGAAAAGTTGGACATTTCAATCTGGCGCATTCGATGTTTGTCGCACAATTGTAAAAAAATTAAAGTGCTACACAATTTGATGCAATGTAACCCGATCTGTCAAAACGGGTGGCTTTTGCCACTGTGTTTTTGTCCCCAAACTTTCAACTATGTGTGTCGAAAAAGGCTTACAATGTGTTTATTTTGGCTTGTTTGATGGACATGCTGGAACAGGTGTTGCTGCTGCAAGCTGGTTTCATTTAATCTTGCCACAAAAAATAATGGATGCCTTGGCATATATATTTCGCCCTGTAAATAAAATAAAACAATCAATATCATACTAGAAGTTTACAAAGTATGAGAGGATAACATAGTTGTTGCAGTACTGGAAACAGCGTTTGAGGAAATGGATAAGAAGATTGACAAAGATAAACCAAAAGGAACATGTACAGCTGTTGTGGCATTATTTTATTATGCAAGATATATATATATACATATATGGACTATTCAAGACACCCACGATTGTATTTTGTACCGTGAATTGTCAGCCGATAACTTGTCTAAGCACGTTGCAATGATAGAACGAGACATGGAACGTGAAAGTTGGTTTTACTGAAGCCGGAACTCGCAAACGAACTCTATATTCCTTTGGAATACCAAAGAAGACCAGGATATGAATATCTCAGTAAAAAATTCATCTCCCGAAACCGATTAAGCAAAGGTTGTGGGGGAAAGAAACAGTAACAAAGGCTGACGTGGCTCCACTGGTAGATAGTGGTGAAATGAACCAAATTAAGGTTCTTCAAACCATTGCTGTAACAAGGGGTTTGGAGACCATGAATTAACATCAATTTACACAGACATGACAATAAAGCCATTTTTGTCAACAGTACCTGAGATATCAACATTGAAGCTTGAGGACAAGATTAACAACACATCTGTGTTAGTTATAGGCACGGATGGCTTGTAGAATTTGGTTTCCAATGAGGAACTCTATGAAATTGTCCAGAAATATTTGAACAATCAAACACTTAATGATATATATAGCTCACTGAAACACAGAAAAGCTGGCAATTTCAATCTGGCGCTTTCGATGTTTGTCACACAATTGTAAAAAAAATAAGGTGCTACACAGTTTGATGCAACGAAGTCCGCTCTGTCAAACCGGTTGGCTTTTGCCACTGTGTTTTTGTCCCCAAACTTTCAATTATGGGTGTCGAAAAAGGCTTACAATGTGTTTATTTTTGCTTGTTTGATGGATATGCTGGAACAGGTGTTGCTGCTGCAAGGCTGTTGCATTTAATCTTGCCACAAAAAGTAATGGATGCCTTGGCATATCTATTTCCTCCTGTAAATGAAATAAAACAATCAATAGCATATTTGAAGTATACAAAGTATGAGAGGATAACACAATTGATGCAGTACTGGAAACAGCGTTTGAGGAAAGGATAAGAAGATTGACAAAGAGAAACCAAAAGGAACATATACAGCTCTTGTGGCATTATTTTATTATGCAAGATATTTATATATATATATATATATATATATATATATATATATATGGCCAATGGAAGAGACCCATGGTTGTATTTTTACCGCGAATTGTCAGCAGATAACGTGTCTAAGCACAGTACAATGAAAGAACGAGACATGGAACGTGAAAGTTGGTTTTACTGAAGCCGGAACTCGCAAACGAACTGTATATTCCTTTGGAATACCAAAGAAGACCAGAACATGAATACCTGAGTAAAACATTCGTTTCCCGAAACCCATTAAGCAAAGGTTGTGGGGGAAAGGAACAGTAAGAAAGGCCGATGTGGCTCCACTGGTAGAAACCGGTGAAATGAACCAAATTAGGGTTCTTCAAACCATTGCTGTAACACGGGGTTTTGGGGACCATGAATTAACAGCAATTTACGCAGACATGGCAATAAAACCATTTTTGTCAGCAGTACCTGAGATATCAACATTGAAACTTGAGGACAAGATTGACCACACATCTGTGTTAGTTACAGGCGCGGATTGCTTATGGAATATGGTTTCCAATGAGGAACTCTCTGAATTTTTCCAGAAATATTTGAACACTCAAACACTTAATGATACATACAGCTCACTGAAACACCAGAAAAGCTGGCAATTTCAATCTTACGCTTTCGATATTTGTCACAAAATTGTAAAAAAATTCAAGTGCTACACAATTTAATGCAACGTAACCCGTACTGTTAAACCGGCTGGCTTTCGCCACTGTGGTTTTGTCCCCTAACGTTGAATTTTGCGTGTCGAAAAAGGCTTACAATGTGTTTATTTTGGCTTGTTTGATGGACATGCTGGAACAGGTGTTGCTGCTGCAAGGCGGTTGCATTTAATCTTGCCACAAAAACTAATGGATGCCTTGGCATATGTATTTCCTCATGTAAATGAAATAAAACAATCAATAGCATATTTGACGCATACAAAGTATGAGAGGATAACACAATTGTTGCAGTACTGGAAACAGCGTTTGAGGATATGGATAGGAAGATTGACAAAGATAAACCAAAAGGAACATGGACAGCTCTTGTGGCATTAACTTTATTCAAGATATATATATATATATATATATATATATTAATATATATGGCCAATGCAAGAGACCCATGGTTGTATTTTGTACCGCGAATTGTCAGCCGATAACGTGTCTAAGCACATTACAATGAAAGAACGAGACATGGAACGTGAAAGTTGGGTTTACTGAAGCCGGAACGCGCAAAGGAACTGCATATTCCTCTGTAATACCAAAAACACCAGGACATGAATACCTGAGTAAAACGATCGTTTCCCGAAACCCATTAAGCAAAGGTTGTGGGGGAAAGAAACAGTAACAAAGGCTGATGTGGCTCCACTGGTAGATAGTGGTGAAATCAACCAAATTAGGGTTCTTCAAACCATTGCTGTAACACGGGGTTTTGGAGACCATGAATTAATAGCAATTTCCACAGACGTGACAATAAAACCATTTTTGTCAGCAGTACCCGAGATATCAACATTGAAACTTGAGGACAAGATTGACCACACATCTGTCTTAGTTACAGGCACGGATTGCTTATGGAATGTGGTTTCCAATGAGGAACTCTCTGAAATTTTCCAGAAATATTTGAACAATCAAACACTTAATGACACATACAGCTCACTGAAACACCAGAAAAGCTGGCAATTTCAATCTTGCGCTTTCGATATTTGTCACAAAATTGTAAAAAAATTAAAGTGCTACACAATTTGATGCAACGTAACCCGTACTGTTAAACCGGTTGGCTTTCGCCACTGTGGTTTTGTCCCCAAACGTTGAATTTTGGGTATCGAAAAAGGCTTACAATGTGTTTATTTTGGCTTGTTTGGTGGACATGCTAGAACAGGAGTTGCTGCTGCAAGGCGGTTGCATTTAATCTTGCCACAAAAACTAATGGATGCCTTGGCATATGAATTTCCTCATGTAAATGAAATAAAACAATCAATAGCATATTTGACGCATACAAAGTATGAGAGGATAACACAATTGTTGCAGTACTGGAAACAGCGTTTGAGGATATGGATAGGAAGATTGACAAAGACAAACCAAAAGGAACATGTACAGCTCTTGTGGCATTATTTTATTATGCAAGATATATTAATATATATGGCCAATGCAAGAGACCCATGGTTGCATTTTGTACCGCGAATTGTCAGCCGATAACGTGTCTAAGCACATTACAATGAAAGAACGAGACATGGAACCTGAAAGTTGGTTTTACTGAAGCCGGAACGCGCAAACGAACTGCATGTTCCTCTGTAATACCCAAAAAAGACCAGGATATGAATACCTGAGTAAAACGATCGTTTCCCAAAACCCATTAAGGAAAGGTTGTAGGGGAAAGAAACAGTAACAAAGGCTGATTAGGCTCCACTGTTAGATAGTGGTGAAATGAACCAAATTAGGGTTCTTCAAACCATTGCTGTAAAAAGTGGTTTTGGAGACCATGAATTAATAGCAATTTCCACAGACGTGCCAATAAAACCATTTTTGCCAGCAGTACCTGAGATATCAACATTGAAACTTAAGGACAAGAATGACAACAGATCTGTGTTAGTGATAGGCACGGATGGCTTGTGGAATGTGGTTTCCAATGAGGAACTCTCTGAAATTGTTCAGAAATATTTGAACAATCAAATACTTAATGATACATATAGCTCACTGAAACACCAGAAAAGCTGGCTAATTCAATCTGGCGCTTTCGATATTTGTCAGAAAATTGTAAAAATATTAAAGTGCTACATAATTTGATGCAACATAACCCTATCTGTTATACCGGTTGGCTTTTGCCACTGTGGTTTTGTCCCATAACGTTCAATTTTGGGTGTCGAAAAAGGCTTACAATGTGTTTATTTTGGCTTGTTTGATGGACATGCTGGAACAGGTGCTGCTGCAAGCTGGTTTCTTTTAATCTTGCCACAAAAACTATTGGATACCTTGGTATATCTATTTCCCCCTGTAAATGAAATAAAAAACCAATAGCATATTTGAAGTATACAAAGTATGAGAGGATAACATAATTGTTGCATACTGGAAACAGCGTTTGAGGAAATAGATAAGAAGATTGACAAAGACAAACCAAAAGGAAAATGTACAGCTCTTGTGGCACTGTTTTATCCTGCAGGTTACATATATGGCGAATGCAAGAGACCTATGGTTGTATTTTATACCTCGAATTGTCAGCCGATAACTTGTCCAAGCACATTACAATGAAAGAACGAGACATGGAACGTGAAAGTTGGTTTTACTGAAGCCGGAACTCGCAAACGAACGGTATATTCGGTTGGAATACCAAAGAAGACAAGGACATGAATGCCTCAATAAAACATTCGTTTCCCGAAACCCATTAAGGATAGGTTGTGGGGGAAAGAAACAGTAGCAAAGGCTGATGTGGCTCCACTGGGAGATAGCGGTGAAATGAACCATATTAGGGTTCTTCAAACCATTGCTGTAACACGGGGTTTTGGGGACCATGAATAAATAGTAATTTCCACAGACTTGCCAATAAAACCATTTTTGTCAGCAGTACCTGAGATATCAACCTGCAAACATGAGAAAGAGATTGACAACACATCTGTGTTAGTTATAGGCACGGATGGCTTGTGGAATTTGGTTTCCAATGAGGAACTCTCTGAAATTGTCCCGAAAAATATGAACAATCAAACACTTAATGGTACATACAGCTCACTGAAACACCAGAAAAGCTGGCAATTTCAATCTGGCGCTTTCGATATTTGTCACAAAATTGTAAAAATATTAAAGTGCTACACAGTCTGATGCAACGTAACCCGATCTGTTAAACCGGTTGTCTTTTGCCACTGTGTTCTTGTCCCCAAACTTTTAATTATGGGTGTCGAAAAAGCTCAAAAAGTGTTTATTTTGGCTTGTTTGATGGACATGCTGGAACAGGATTTGCTGCTGCAAGGCGGTTACATTTCATCTTACCACAAAAACTAATGGATGCCTTGGCATATTTATTTCCTCCTGTAAATGAAATAAACAATCAATAGCATATTTCAAGTATACAAAGTATGAGGGGATAACATAATTGTTGCAGCACTGGAAACAGTGTTTGAGGAAATTGGATAAGAAGATTGACAAAGATAAACCTAAAGGAACATGTACAGCTCTATTGGCATTATTTTATTATGCAAGATTTATATATGGCCAATGCAAGAGACACATTGTTGTATTTTGTACCGCGAATTGTCAGCCGATAACTTGTCCAAGCACATTACAATGAAAGAACGAGACATGGAACGTGAAAGTTGGTTTTACTGAAGCCGGAACTTGCAGACGGACTGTATATTCCATTGGAATACCAAAGAAGACCAGGACATGAATACCCGAGTAAAAGATTCATCTCCCGAAACATATTAAGCAAAGGTTGTGGGGGAAAGAAACAGTAACAAAGGCTGATGTGGCTCCACTGTTAGATAGTGGTGAAAGCAACCAAATCAGGGTTCTTCAAACCATTGCTGTAACAAGGGGTGTTGGAAACCATGGATTAATAGCAATTTCCACAGACATGCCAATAAAACCATTTTTGTCAGAAGTACCTGAGATATCAACATTGAAACTTGAGGACAAGATTCACAACACATCTGTGTTAGTTATAGGCACGGATGGCTTGTGGAATGTGGTTTCCAATGAGGAACTCTCTGAAATTGCCCAGAAATATTTGAACAATCAAACACTTAATGATACATATAGCTCACTGAAACACCAGAAAAGCTGGCAATTTTAATCCGGTTCTTTCGATGTTTGTCACACAATTGTAATAGAATTAAGGTGCTACATATTTTGATGCAATGTAACCCGATCTGCCAAACCATTTGGCTTTTGCCAGTGTGTTTTTGTCCCCAAACTTTCAATTATGGGTGTCGAAAATATCTTACAATGTGTTTATTTTGGCTTGTTTGATGGACATTCTGGAACAGGAGTTGCTGCTGCAAGGCGGTTACATTTAATCTTGCCACAAAAACTAATGGATGCCTTGGCATATATATTTCCTCCTGTAAATGAAATAAAACAATCAATGGCATATTTGAAGAATACAAAGTATGAGAGGATAACATAATTGTTGCAGTACTGGAAAAAGTGTTTGAGCTAATTGATCAGAAGATTGACAAAGATAAACCAAAAGTAACATGTACAGCTCTTGTGGCATTATTTTATCATGCAAGATATAAATATATATATATATATATATATATATATATATGGACAATGCAAGAGACCCATGGTTGGGTTTTTTACCGCGAATTGTCAGCCGATAAATTTGTCTAAGCAAATTACAATGAAAGAACGAGACATGGAACGTGAAAGTTGGTTTTAATGAAGCCGGAACTCGCAAACGAACTGTATATTCCTTTGGAATACCAAAGAATACCAGAACATGAATATCTGAGTAAAACATTCGTTTCACGAAACCCATTAAGCAAAGGTTGTGGGGGAAATAAACAGTAAGAAAGGCTGATGTGGCTCCACTGGTAGAAACCGGTGAAATGAACCAAATTAGGGTTCTTCAAACCATTGCTGTAACACGGGGTTTTGGAGATCATGAATTAATTGCAATTTCCACTGACATGCCAATAAAACCATTTTTGTCAGCAGTACCTGAGATATCAACCTGGAAACCTGAGGACAAGATTGACAACACATCTGTGTTAGTTATAGGCACGGATGGCTTGTGGAATGTTGTTTCCAATGAGCAACTCTCTGAAATTGTCCAGAAATATTTGAACAATCAAACACTTAGTGATACATACAGCTCACTGAAATACCACAAAAGCTGGCAATTTCGATCTGGTGCTTTCGATATTTGTCACAAAATTGTAAAAAAATTAAAGTACTACACAATTTGATGCAACGTAACCCGATGTGTTAAACCGGTTGGCTTTTGCCACTGTGGTTTTGTCCCCTAACGTTCAATTATGGGTGTCCAAAAAGGCTTACAATGTGTTTATTGTTGCTTGTTTGATGGAAATGCTGGAACAGGTGTTGCTGCTGCTGCAAGGCGGTTGTATTTAATCTTGCCACAAAAAATAATGGATGCCTTAGCATATTTATTTCCTCCTGTAAATCAATAGGATATTTGAAGTATACAAAGTATGAGAGGATAACACAACTACAGTAGTACTGGAGACAGCGTTTGAGGAAATGGATAAGAAGATTGACAAAGATAAACCAAAAGGAACATGGACAGCTCTTGTGGCATTATTTTATTATGCAAGATATATATATATATATATATATATATATATGTGTGTGTGTGTGTATATGCCCAATGCAAGAGACCCATGGTTGTATTTTGTGCCGCGAATTGTCAGCCGATAACGTGTCTAAGCACATTACAATGAAAGAACGAGACATGGAACATGAAAGTTGGTTTTACTGAAAGCGGAACGCGCAAACGAACTGCATATTACCCTGTAATACCAAAAAAGACCAGGACATGAATACCTGAGTAAAACGATCGTTTCCCAAAACATATTAAGCAAAGGTTGCGGGGGAAAGGAACAGTAACAAAGGCTGATGTGGGTCCACTGGTAGATAGTGGTGAAATCAACCAAATTAGGGTTCTTCAAACCATTGCTGTAACAAGGGGTTTTGGAGACCATGAATTAATAGCAATTTCCACAGACGTGCCAATAAAACCATTTTTGTCAACAGTACCTGAGATATCAACATTGAAACTTAAGGACATGATTGGCAACACATCTGTGTTAGTTATAGGCACGGATGGCTTATGGAATGTGGTTTCCAATGAGGAACTCTCTGAAATTGTCCAGAAATATTTGAACAATCAAACACTTAATGACACATACAGCTCACTGAAACACCAGAAAAGCTGGCAATTTCAATCTTGCGCTTTCGATATTTGTCACAAAATTGTAAAAAAATTAAAGTGCTACACAATTTGATGCAACGTAACCCGTACTGTTAAACCGGTTGGCTTTCGCCACTGTGGTTTTGTCCCCAAACGTTGAATTTTGGGTATCGAAAAAGGCTTACAATGTGTTTATTTTGGCTTGTTTGGTGGACATGCTAGAACAGGAGTTGCTGCTGCAAGGCGGTTGCATTTAATCTTGCCACAAAAACTAATGGATGCCTTGGCATATGAATTTCCTCATGTAAATGAAATAAAACAATCAATAGCATATTTGACGCATACAAAGTATGAGAGGATAACACAATTGTTGCAGTACTGGAAACAGCGTTTGAGGATATGGATAGGAAGATTGACAAAGACAAACCAAAAGGAACATGTATAGCTCTTGTGGCATTATCTTATTATTCAAGATATATATATATATATATATATATATATATATATATATATATATATATATTAATATATATGGCCAATGCAAGAGACCCATGGTTGTATTTTGTACCGCGAATTGTCAGCCGATAACGTGTCTAAGCACATTACAATGAAAGAACGAGACATGGAACGTGAAAGTTGGGTTTACTGAAGCCGGAACACGCAAAGGAACTGCATATTCCTCTGTAATACCAAAAACACCAGGACATGAATACCTGAGTAAAACGATCGTTTCCCGAAACCCATTAAGCAAAGGTTGTGGGGGAAAGAAACAGTAACAAAGGCTGACGTGGCTCCACTGGTAGATAGTGGTGAAATCAACCAAATTAGGGTTCTTCAAACCATTGCTGTAACACGGGGTTTTGGAGACCATGAATTAATAGCAATTTCCACAGACGTGACAATAAAACCATTTTTGTCAGCAGTACCCGAGATATCAACATTGAAACTTGAGGACAAGATTGACCACACATCTGTCTTAGTTACAGGCACGGATTGCTTATGGAATGTGGTTTCCAATGAGGAACTCTCTGAAATTTTCCAGAAATATTTGAACAATCAAACACTTAATGATACATACAGCTCACTGAAACACCAGAAAAGCTGGCAATTTCAATCTTGCGCTTTCGATATTTCTCACAAAATTGTAAAAAAATTAAAGTGCTACACAATTTGATGCAACGTAACCCGTACTGTTAAACCGGTTGGCTTTCGCCACTGTGGTTTTGTCCCCTAACGTTGAATTTTGGGTATCGAAAAAGGCTTACAATGTGTTTATTTTGGCTTGTTTGATGGACATGCTGGAACAGGTGTTGCTGCTGCAAGGCGGTTGCATTTAATCTTGCCACAAAAACTATTGGATGCCTTGGCATATCAATTTCCTCATGTAAATGAAATAAAACAATCAATAGCATATTTGACGCATACAAAGTATGAGAGGATAACACAATTGTTGCAGTACTGGAAACAGCGTTTGAGGATATGGATAGGAAGATTGACAAAGACAAACCAAAAGGAACATGTACAGCTCTTGTGGCATTATTTTATTATGCAAGATATATTAATATATATGGCCAATGCAAGAGACCCATGGTTGCATTTTGTACCGCGAATTGTCAGCCGATAACGTGTCTAAGCACATTACAATGAAAGAACGAGACATGGAACCTGAAAGTTGGTTTTACTGAAGCCGGAACGCGCAAACGAACTGCATGTTCCTCTGTAATACCCAAAAAAGACCAGGATATGAATACCTGAGTAAAACGATCGTTTCCCAAAACCCATTAAGGAAAGGTTGTAGGGGAAAGAAACAGTAACAAAGGCTGATTAGGCTCCACTGTTAGATAGTGGTGAAATGAACCAAATTAGGGTTCTTCAAACCATTGCTGTAAAAAGTGGTTTTGGAGACCATGAATTAATAGCAATTTCCACAGACGTGCCAATAAAACCATTTTTGCCAGCAGTACCTGAGATATCAACATTGAAACTTAAGGACAAGAATGACAACAGATCTGTGTTAGTGATAGGCACGGATGGCTTGTGGAATGTGGTTTCCAATGAGGAACTCTCTGAAATTGTTCAGAAATATTTGAACAATCAAATACTTAATGATACATATAGCTCACTGAAACACCAGAAAAGCTGGCTAATTCAATCTGGCGCTTTCGATATTTGTCAGAAAATTGTAAAAATATTAAAGTGCTACATAATTTGATGCAACGTAACCCTATCTGTTATACCGGTTGGCTTTTGCCACTGTGGTTTTGTCCCATAACGTTCAATTTTGGGTGTCGAAAAAGGCTTACAATGTGTTTATTTTGGCTTGTTTGATGGACATGCTGGAACAGGTGCTGCTGCAAGCTGGTTTCTTTTAATCTTGCCACAAAAACTATTGGATACCTTGGTATATCTATTTCCCCCTGTAAATGAAATAAAAAACCAATAGCATATTTGAAGTATACAAAGTATGAGAGGATAACATAATTGTTGCATACTGGAAACAGCGTTTGAGGAAATAGATAAGAAGATTGACAAAGACAAACCAAAAGGAAAATGTACAGCTCTTGTGGCACTGTTTTATCCTGCAGGTTACATATATGGCGAATGCAAGAGACCTATGGTTGTATTTTATACCTCGAATTGTCAGCCGATAACTTGTCCAAGCACATTACAATGAAAGAACGAGACATGGAACGTGAAAGTTGGTTTTACTGAAGCCGGAACTCGCAAACGAACGGTATATTCGGTTGGAATACCAAAGAAGACAAGGACATGAATGCCTCAATAAAACATTCGTTTCCCGAAACCCATTAAGGATAGGTTGTGGGGGAAAGAAACAGTAGCAAAGGCTGATGTGGCTCCACTGGGAGATAGCGGTGAAATGAACCATATTAGGGTTCTTCAAACCATTGCTGTAACACGGGGTTTTGGGGACCATGAATAAATAGTAATTTCCACAGACTTGCCAATAAAACCATTTTTGTCAGCAGTACCTGAGATATCAACCTGCAAACTTGAGAAAGAGATTGACAACACATCTGTGTTAGTTATAGGCACGGATGGCTTGTGGAATTTGGTTTCCAATGAGGAACTCTCTGAAATTGTCCCGAAAAATATGAACAATCAAACACTTAATGGTACATACAGCTCACTGAAACACCAGAAAAGCTGGCAATTTCAATCTGGCGCTTTCGATATTTGTCACAAAATTGTAAAAATATTAAAGTGCTACACAGTCTGATGCAACGTAACCCGATCTGTTAAACCGGTTGTCTTTTGCCACTGTGTTCTTGTCCCCAAACTTTTAATTATGGGTGTCGAAAAAGCTCAAAAAGTGTTTATTTTGGCTTGTTTGATGGACATGCTGGAACAGGATTTGCTGCTGCAAGGCGGTTACATTTCATCTTACCACAAAAACTAATGGATGCCTTGGCATATTTATTTCCTCCTGTAAATGAAATAAACAATCAATAGCATATTTCAAGTATACAAAGTATGAGGGGATAACATAATTGTTGCAGCACTGGAAACAGCGTTTGAGGAAATTGGATAAGAAGATTGACAAAGATAAACCTAAAGGAACATGTACAGCTCTATTGGCATTATTTTATTATGCAAGATTTATATATGGCCAATGCAAGAGACACATTGTTGTATTTTGTACCGCGAATTGTCAGCCGATAACTTGTCCAAGCACATTACAATGAAAGAACGAGACATGGAACGTGAAAGTTGGTTTTACTGAAGCCGGAACTTGCAGACGGACTGTATATTCCATTGGAATACCAAAGAAGACCAGGACATGAATACCCGAGTAAAAGATTCATCTCCCGAAACATATTAAGCAAAGGTTGTGGGGGAAAGAAACAGTAACAAAGGCTGATGTGGCTCCACTGTTAGATAGTGGTGAAAGCAACCAAATCAGGGTTCTTCAAACCATTGCTGTAACAAGGGGTGTTGGAAACCATGGATTAATAACAATTTCCACAGACATGCCAATAAAACCATTTTTGTCAGAAGTACCTGAGATATCAACATTGAAACTTGAGGACAAGATTCACAACACATCTGTGTTAGTTATAGGCACGGATGGCTTGTGGAATGTGGTTTCCAATGAGGAACTCTCTGAAATTGCCCAGAAATATTTGAACAATCAAACACTTAATGATACATATAGCTCACTGAAACACCAGAAAAGCTGGCACTTTTAATCCGGTTCTTTCGATGTTTGTCACACAATTGTAATAGAATTAAGGTGCTACATATTTTGATGCAATGTAACCCGATCTGCCAAACCGTTTGGCTTCTGCCAGTGTGTTTTTGTCCCCAAACTTTCAATTATGGGTGTCGAAAATATCTTACAATGTGTTTATTTTGGCTTGTTTGATGGACATTCTGGAACAGGAGTTGCTGCTGCAAGGCGGTTACATTTAATCTTGCCACAAAAACTAATGGATGCCTTGGCATATATATTTCCTCCTGTAAATGAAATAAAACAATCAATGGCATATTTGAAGAATACAAAGTATGAGAGGATAACATAATTGTTGCAGTACTGGAAAAAGTGTTTGAGCTAATTGATCAGAAGATTGACAAAGATAAACCAAAAGTAACATGTACAGCTCTTGTGGCATTATTTTATCATGCAAGATATATATATATATATATATATATATATATATATATATATATATATATATGGACAATGCAAGAGACCCATGGTTGGGTTTTTTACCGCGAATTGTCAGCCGATAAATTTGTCTAAGCAAATTACAATGAAAGAACGAGACATGGAACGTGAAAGTTGGTTTTAATGAAGCCGGAACTCGCAAACGAACTGTATATTCCTTTGGAATACCAAAGAATACCAGAACATGAATATCTGAGTAAAACATTCGTTTCACGAAACCCATTAAGCAAAGGTTGTGGGGGAAATAAACAGTAAGAAAGGCTGATGTGGCTCCACTGGTAGAAACCGGTGAAATGAACCAAATTAGGGTTCTTCAAACCATTGCTGTAACACGGGGTTTTGGAGATCATGAATTAATTGCAATTTCCACTGACATGCCAATAAAACCATTTTTGTCAGCAGTACCTGAGATATCAACCTGGAAACCTGAGGACAAGATTGACAACACATCTGTGTTAGTTATAGGCACGGATGGCTTGTGGAATGTTGTTTCCAATGAGCAACTCTCTGAAATTGTCCAGAAATATTTGAACAATCAAACACTTAGTGATACATACAGCTCACTGAAATACCACAAAAGCTGGCAATTTCGATCTGGTGCTTTCGATATTTGTCACAAAATTGTAAAAAAATTAAAGTACTACACAATTTGATGCAACGTAACCCGATGTGTTAAACCGGTTGGCTTTTGCCACTGTGGTTTTGTCCCCTAACGTTCAATTATGGGTGTCCAAAAAGGCTTACAATGTGTTTATTGTTGCTTGTTTGATGGAAATGCTGGAACAGGTGTTGCTGCTGCTGCAAGGCGGTTGCATTTAATCTTGCCACAAAAAATAATGGATGCCTTAGCATATTTATTTCCTCCTGTAAATCAATAGGATATTTGAAGTATACAAAGTATGAGAGGATAACACAACTACAGTAGTACTGGAGACAGCGTTTGAGGAAATGGATAAGAAGATTGACAAAGATAAACCAAAAGGAACATGGACAGCTCTTGTGGCATTATTTTATTATGCAAGATATATATATATATATATATATATATATATATATATATATGTGTGTGTGTGTATATGCCCAATGCAAGAGACCCATGGTTGTATTTTGTGCCGCGAATTGTCAGCCGATAACGTGTCTAAGCACATTACAATGAAAGAACGAGACATGGAACATGAAAGTTGGTTTTACTGAAAGCGGAACGCGCAAACGAACTGCATATTACCCTGTAATACCAAAAAAGACCAGGACATGAATACCTGAGTAAAACGATCGTTTCCCAAAACATATTAAGCAAAGGTTGCGGGGGAAAGGAACAGTAACAAAGGCTGATGTGGGTCCACTGGTAGATAGTGGTGAAATCAACCAAATTAGGGTTCTTCAAACCATTGCTGTAACAAGGGGTTTTGGAGACCATGAATTAATAGCAATTTCCACAGACGTGCCAATAAAACCATTTTTGTCAACAGTACCTGAGATATCAACATTGAAACTTAAGGACATGATTGGCAACACATCTGTGTTAGTTATAGGCACGGATGGCTTATGGAATGTGGTTTCCAATGAGGAACTCTCTGAAATTGTCCAGAAATATTTGAACAATCAAACACTTAATGATACATACAGCTCACTGAAACACCTGAAAAGCTGGAAATTTCAATCCGGCGCTTTTGATATTTGTCACAAAATTGTAAAAAAATTAAAGTGTTACACAATTTGAGGCAACGTAACCCGATATGTTAAAGCGGTTGGCTTTTGCCACTGTTTTTTTGTCCCCAAGCTTTCAATTATGGGTGTCGAAAAAGACTTACAATGTGTTTATTTTGGCTTGTTTGATGGACATTCTGGAACACGTGTTGCTGCTGCAAGCTGGTTTCATTTAATCTTGCCACAAAAACTAATGGATGTCTTGGTATATATATTTCCCCCTGTAAATGAAATAAAACAATCAATAGTATATTTGAAGTATACAAAGTATGAGAGGATAACCTAATTGTTGCAGTACTGGAAACAGCGTTTGAGGAAATGGATAAGAAGATTGACAAAGACAAACCAAAAGGATCATGTACAGCACTATTTTATCATGCAAGATACACATATGGCCAATGCAAGAGACCCATGGTTGTATTTTATACCGCGAATTGTCAGCCGATAACTTTTCCAAGCACAGTACAATGAAAGAACGAGACATGGAACGTGAAAGTTGGTTTTACTGAAGCCGGAACTCGCAAACGAACTGTATATTCCTTTGGAATAGCAAAGAAGACAAGGACATGAATACCTGTATAAAACATTCGTTTCCAGAAACCCATTAAGCAAAGGCTATGGGGGAAAGAAACAGTAACAAAGGGTGACGTGGCTCCACTGGTAGATAGTGGTGAAATGAACCAAATTAGGGTTCTTCAAACCATTGCTGTAACACGGGGTTTCGGAGACCATGAATCAAAAGCAATTTCCACAGACGTGCCAATAAAACCATTTTTGCCAGCAGTACCTGAGATATCAACCTGCAAACTTGAGGACAAGATTAACAACACATCTGTGTTAGTTATAGGCACGGATGGCTTGTGGAATTTGGTTTCCAAAGAGGAACTCTCTGAAATTGTCCCTAAAAATATGAACAATCAAACACTTAATGGTACATACAGCTCACTGAAACACCAGAAAAGCTGGCAATTTCAATCTGGCGCTTTCGATATTTGTCACACAATTGTAAAAAAATTAAAGTGCTACACAATTTGATGCAATGTAACCCGATCTGTTAAACCGGTTGTCTTTTGCCACTGTGTTCTTGTCCCCAAACTTTCAATTATGGGTGTCGAAAAAGGATTACAATGTGTTTATTTTGGCTTGTTTGATGGATATGCTGGAACAGGATTTGCTGCCGCAAGGCGGTTGCATTTAATCTTGCCACAAAAACTAATGGATGCCTTGGCATATTTATTTCCTCCTGTAAATGAAACAAAACAATCAATAGCATATTTCAAGTATACAAAGTATGAGAGGATAACATAATTGTTGCAGTACTGGAAATACCGTTTGAAGAAATGGATAAGTAGATTGACAAAGACAAACCAAAATGAACATGTACAGCACTTGTGGCACTATTTTATCATGCAAGATACATATATGGCCAATGCAAGAGACCCATGGTTGTATTTTGTACCGCGAATTGTCAGCCGATAACTTGTCCAAGCACATTACAATGAAAGCACGAGACATGGAACGTGAAAGTTGGTTTTACTGAAGCCGGAACTTGCAGACGGACTGTATATTCCTTTGGAATAGCAAAGAAGACAAGGACATGAATACCTGAATAAAACATTCGTTTCCAGAAACCCATTAAGCAAAGGCTATGGGGGAAAGAAACAGTAACAAAGGAAGACGTGGCTCCACTGGTAGATAGTGGTGAAGTGAACCAAAATAGGGTTCTTCAAACCATTGCTGTAACACGGGGTTTTGGAGACCATGAATTAAAAGCAATTTCCACGGACATGCAATAAAACCATTTTTGTCAGCAGTACCCAGGATATCAACATTGAAACTTGAGGACAAAATTGGCAACACATCCGTGTTAGTTATAGGCACTTATGGCTTGTGGAATGTGGTTTCCAATGAGGAACTCTCTGAAGTTGTTTAGAAATATTTGAACAATCCAACACTTAATGATACATACAGCTCACTGAAACACCACAAATGCTGGCAATTTCAATCTGGCGCTTTCGGTATTTGTCACAAAATTGTAAAAAAAATTAAAGTGCTATACAATTTGATGCAACGTAACCCGATCTGTTTAACCGGTTGGCTTTTGCCACTGTGGTTTTGTCCCCTAACGTTCAATTACGGGTGTCGAAAAAAGCTTACAATGTGTTTATTTTGGCTTGTTTGATGGACATTCTGGAACAGATTTTGCTGCTGCAAGGTGGTTTATTTTAATCTTGCCACAAAAACTAATGGATGCCTTGGTATATCTATTTCCCCCTGTAAATGAAATAAAACAATCAATAGCATATTTAAATTATACAAAGTATGAGAGGATAACATAATTGTTGCAGTACTGGAAACAGCGTTTGAGGAAATAGATAAGAAGATTGACAAAGACAAACCAAAAGGAACATGTACAGCTCTTGTGGCACTATTTTATCATGCAAGATACATATATGGCCAATGCAAGAGACCCATGGTTGTATTTTGTACCGCGAATTGTCAGCCGATAACTTGTCCAAGCACATTACAATGAAAGAACGAGACATGGAACGTGAAAGTTGGTTTTGCTGAAGCCGGAACTCGCAAACGAACTGTATATTCCATTGGAATACCAAAGAAGACCAGGACATGAATACCTGAGTAACACATTCATCTCCCGAAACCTATTAAGCAAAGGTTGTGAGGGAAACAAACAGTAACAAAGGCTGATGTGGCTCCACTGGTAGATAGTGGTGAAATCAACCAAATTAGGTTTCTTCAAACCATTGCTGTAACACGGGGTTTTGGAGACCGTGAATTAATAGCAATTTCCACAGACATGCCAATAAAACCATTTTTGTCAGCAATACCTGAGATATCAACCTGCAAACTTGAGGACAAGATTCACAACAGATCTGTGTTAGTTATAGGCACGGATGGCTTGTGGAATGTGGTTTCCAATGAGGAACTCTCTGAAATTGTCCAGAAATATTTCAACAATCAAACACTTAATGATACATATAGCTCACTGAAATACCACAAAAGCTGGCAATTTCGATCTGGTGCTTTCGATATTTGTCACAAAATTTAAAAATATTAAAGTGCTACACAGTTTGATGCAACGTAACCCGATGTGTTAAACCGGTTGTCTTTTGCCACTGTGTTCTTGTCCCCAAACTTTCAATTATGGGTGTCGAAAAAGGCTTACAATGTGTTTATTGTGGCTTGTTTGATGGACATTCTGGAACAGGTTTTGCTGCTGCAAGCTGGCTTAATTTATCTTGCCACAAAAACTATTGGATGCCTTGGTATACCTATTTCCCCCTGTAAATGAAATAAAACAATCAATAGCATATTTGAAGTATACAAAGTATGAGAGGATAACATAATTGTTGCTTTAAGCGATAGTCAAATCTTTTGAGAACTGGTTGCTATGTGGAATTTTCCATTTTATTTGCATGTCCAGGGCATTAAAAAAACAATAACGAATTCCCCTTTAAGAAAATGTATAAGATTGCAAAATTCAAACAAATAACAAGAAATACCTCTTGCCTTCGGTCTGTTATAAGGGGTGTTATTATGAACTTTTCACAATGAGGGAGCTGGAGTACGCTCTCCATTGCTCTAGGCACACCGCTCCTGGGCCGGATGGCATTCATCTCCTGATGTCCCCTCAGGAGCTCACCTTATGTGAGTACGGGTGTTGGCGTACCCGGGGGTTCCCGAGCCTCTCATCGCCATCTTCATCATTTCATCCCCGTCCGGTCAAGGTGGGTTCGTTCTCGTGACCGTGGGACTCAAGGTATGCTCTCGTGCGTTCTGTGCATATAATTACATCTCGCCCGTCGCCGTCGTTTCTTACTTCTCTTCAATTTCCGCACATTTCGCCCCACGTCTATTCATTTACAGGTCTCTCTTTTACTTCTTCGCCGGCCTACCTTGAGTGCGAAACGCCCACACACGTTTAGTTTCTTTTAACGTTTTCTTTTAATCCTCCGTGGACACAGCCTGACGGATACCCGCGTACGAGGTGCGCAGCTGGGTGAGTGGGTAATGGCGTCATTCCCACCACCCGGGGTCGTCATGTAGGGTTTGTGTTCGTATCCGCTGTCCAACTGCAGTCCCACGGGGGGCCATTGAATGAGCTGCTGGCTTCTGACGGCGATTGGGTCCCTCTGTCTATGTTCTGGGAGGTGTGACCCTGGGGTGAGATTGGTATAGATAGGCCACTCACCCAAGCCGGGGTAACGCCCGGGAAGTCAGAGCCCGAGGTCGGAGACGGTTGCAATGGTGGAGGATTTATTTCGCTATGGAGCACCCTTTCTCCATTAATACAAACAAGCGCCGAAAAACTATTGTAACAGAAGTAGCACGGCCGACATCTGGTTGTTACTTGGTCATTTCAAGAACAGAAGAAGGACAATACTTTGAGAAGGTGAACCCTTTTATAATTCAGAATGGCATAGATGCTATTACTGGTGCGGTTCAATGCTGCACTCGTCTACGAATGGTTCCTTATTGGCACAAACTAAGTCCGATCAGCAAAGTAAAACCTTGTTGCGCGCTACGCTTCTCCACGGTTATCCTATCCGTGTTGAGAAGCACCGCAATTGAATTCCTGTCGGGGCGTTGTTACCACGCAAAGCCTCGATGGTATATCGGACGAGGATCTAGTCGAATATCTATCCGATCAAAATGTGACAGCAGTGCATCGAGTGCAGGCCAAACGCGACGGCGTATTGGTACCCCTCGTACCCTGTTTCTAACATTTGATGGCGTCGATCTACCCAGGAGCATTTCCGCAGGGTACGAACGAATTTCTGTGAGGCCTTATATTCCTAGATTTTAACGCCCAACAGAAGAAATGGTGTTGGGAGAGCGGACAGGAGAGCTCGAAGGTCCGCGAGAGCGAGGGGAGACGACGGAGGTGAATATACAGAGCGAACAGAAAAGAAAAAACCGGGTAACTGCAATCTAATGGCAACAGCTTGCAAGTCGGTCGTAAGAGCGAGAGTTTGAAAATGAACGTCGTTACGCACTAACAACATGACAACTCCATGAGCAGGAGCACCCTCCTCCGGTTCAAGATCGTCGCGAACCGGAGTGTACCCTCGGAGATCGAAAGGGTCCTGAGGTCGATGCTTGGTCTCCTGCAAACACACGACCATAGGTCAATGGGAACGCAATAAAAGTTGCAGTTCCGCCCTATGCTATCGTACACCACGTACATTCCAGGTCAGGATAGCCATTAAGAAAAAGGGATAAACTGTCTACTTAGAAGGGCGGCTTAAAAGAATCTTTTGCTTAACCTTTGGGCTCGGGCTTTTTGTATGGAGTTGGTCAGACTCCATAGCTTCCTCGGAGGGAGGGCCCACGCGCTCAGTGCCAGAAACCGATTCAAGGCCCGTGAATCGGTTCTGGGTGGCGATGGGTGAGGGGTGCCGCTGAGCGCGGCTTGTCCCAAGAGCTTCCTGGGGGGAGGAGGAGAAGGTGAACTTTTCTTACCGCGTGCACGCGGAGGGTCCTTCAGAAAATCTTCCCTACGAAGTTTCATCTTGGGCTTCTTTTCAGCGGCTTGCGACTTCATTGACTTTGGACCAGGTTTATAGGGCTTGGTAACAGTAGCTTTAATGGACGGTCGGATGGTAGTGGCGGTTAATGCAGTCATGGTCCAGGTCTGAGTTTCGGCATCTACTCGTGGTACTGGCGAGGCAACAACAGAACTAAATGTGCCAGATCGCAGGAGTGAAGGTTGGCGCGCATGATAACGCCTCCGGGCTTCAGCAAAGGAGAGTTTTTCCTTTACCCGGATCTCCTGGATCGCCTTATCGTCCAAGTACCGCGGACAGTCGGCGAACAACGCAGAATGAGACCCTTTACAATTAACGCAGACGGGGGCTGTTGAACAGGTACCTTCGTGTGAGGGCTGGCTACATGTTGCACAGATGTTAACGGCACTCTTACATGAGACTTTCGTATGCCCAAAACGTTGGCATTTAAAACAACGCAGAGATCTAGGAATATAAGGCCTCACAGAAATTCGTTCGTACCCTGCGGAAATACTCGTGGGCAGATCGACGCCATCAAATGTTAGAAACAGGGTACGAGTGGGTACCAATACGCCGTCGCGTTTGGCCTGCACTCGATGCACTGCTGTCACCTTTTGATCGGATAGATATTCGACTAGATCCTCGTCCGATATACCATCGAGGCTTTGCGTGGTAACAACGCCCCGATAGGAATTCAATTGCGGTGCTTCTCAACACGGATAGGATAACCGTGGAGAAGCGTAGCGCGCAACAAGGTTTTACTTTGCTGATCGGACTTAGTTTGTGCCAATAAGGAACCATTCGTAGACGAGTGCAGCATTGAACCGCACCAGCAATAGCATCTATGCCATTCTGAATTATAAAAGGGTTCACCTTCTCAAAGTATTGTCCTTCTTCTGTTCTTGAAATGACCAAGTAACAACCAGATGTCGGCCGTGCTACTTCTGTTACAATAGTTTTTCGGCACTTGTTTGTATTAATGGAGAAAGGGTGCTCCATAGCGAAATAAATCCTCCACCATTGCAACCGTCTCCGACCTCGGGCTCTGACTTCCCGGGCGTTACCCCGGCTTGGGTGAATGGCCTATCTATACCAATCTCACCCCAGGGTCACACCTCCCAGAACATAGACAGAGGGACCCAATCGCCGTCAGAAGCCAGCAGCTCATGCAATGGCCCCCCGTGGGACTGCGTTGGACAGCGGATACGAACACAAACCCTACATGACGACCCCGGGTGGTGGGGATGACGCCATTACCCACTCACCCAGCTGCGCACCTCGTACGCGGGTATCCGTCAGGCTGTGTCCACGGAGGATTAAAAGAAAACGTTAAAAGAAACTAAACGTGTGTGGGCGTTTCGCACTCAAGGTAGGCCGGCGAAGAAGTAAAAGAGAGACGTGTAAATGAATGGACGTGGGGCGAAATGTGCGGAAATTGAAGAGAAGTAAGAAACGACGGCGACGGGCGAGATGTAATTATATGCACAGAACGCACGAGAGCCTACCTTGAGTCCCACGGTCACGAGAGCGAACCCACCTCGACCGGACGGGGATGAAATGATGAAGATGGCGATGAGAGGCTCGGGAACCCCCGGGTACGCCAACACCCGTACTCACATAAGGTGAGCTCCTGAGGGGACATCAGGAGATGAATGCCATCCGGCCCAGGAGCGGTGTGCCTAGAGCAATGGAGAGCGTACTCCAGCTCCCTCATTGTGAAAAGTTCATAATAACACCCCTTATAACAGACCGAAGGCAAGAGGTATTTCTTGTTATTTGTTTGAATTTTGCAATCTTATACATTTTCTTAAAGGGGAATTCGTTATTGGTTTTTTTAATGCCCTGGACATGCAAATAAAATGGAAAATTCCACATAGCAACCAGTTCTCAAAAGATTTGACTATCGCTTAAAGCCTAACATATTCCCCTTGCACCTATAATAAAATTAGCAACACGATAGTTTCTGCATATTTATATCGATTAATATGAAGTATATGGGGAATAAGCGTTTGTAAAGATAGTTTGTGCAAGAGTAGAAAAGGTGTGCAAGTGTAACGCATCAGATTTTTCTTCTTTTTTTTGGATTGGCAAAACTATGCATAAACCTGCTCACCTGTTTAACTTGAACGTGCCTTGATTCTTGCTGGTGAGCAGGGATCTGATTTTGATGACCTAAAATGTTTGAAGAATGACTTATAAACTATTTTTCTTTAAAAAGTTACATAATTATAAAAACTTACCTACAAACTGAAACTAATTTAATTTCTTACAATTAGTGCACAGATAGTTATAAATTAATCTATATGGGTGTAATTTCTATACAGGCAGAAAAAGTATGTATTACAGCAATTAATTAATTTAGAAATTATTTATAAGTATGTATTTGTTCCGTGCTATTGTTTGAAGAACCTGAAAAGAATATTAATATAATTGTTCTTAAATCAGATTCTACAAAACTGTAACATTAACTCGCTCAGTTCTCAGATCATACAGAATTCAGAACAGAACTTCACAATTGGTACGACTTAAAGGTAAGGAACAACAACGCACTCATTAACGAAAAAAAAGACATTAACCATTAAACAGGAATGTGATTCTTTCCCCAAGCATGTAGCTAAACAATACACATAATTACTCTTCTTTTTGACTTGAATAGTGCGATCTGATGTTATCCTTGTGTAAAATGTCAATAATATAAAATACTTTATATTTTGCATATAAGAAAATGACAAAATAGTGACAAACTAAAAAGAATGTTCTAATATAGAAAATGGTATTAAAATGACCAAAAATGACCTAATAAATGTGCATTTTCATAATCAGAGACTGATAGAGATTTATGTGCAGGACTTCAATACCTGTGATGCAACAATTAAAAGATGACATGTCATCAGAATCCCGGCCGTGCTCATGCCAGTATGTCAGTACATACAGACTGGAGCGGCGAGAAACGAATCGAAGCAACGTTGATACACAAGAGAGAATGCAATGTAGCCAATAATATTATTTATGGGTAAAAAATAACGAAATACTGCAATAGAAAATACTGAATTGCATTGAAGTGATAACAATGGAGAAACAGATAATTCCAGTATCGCTTCTCGCCGCTCCAATATGTTCGTACCCTAAGGCGCTTAATGCTTTCCTGCCTCCTCCCCGCCGTCACCGCAACCTCATAGATTCGCTAACGATTTTATTCCCAATATTTCTGGCAACCCTACGCATGCCATAGCGTTTGTCCACAGATTTATTCACTCACTGTCAAATGGTGATTTGCATTTGGAATACTTTTGGACAAAAAAAATGGGACGAAAATGCAAGTGGTGACTCCCAGTCATTCAGATACAACTATCCTGCGACCTCTTGTGACCTTTACAATTGACAAAAGGACGTAAAACGGAAAACAATGGAAGGTACTCTCCTCCTGCCGCAGAAGTTACAGGTGCAATTCTCTCCGCCTCGCCTCTTGCAGGTTGAACATCGGTCGTGCCGGAGGATATCCGGTGGGTTCAAGGCTAGATCACCTGTTCTGCGAATGGGCCTTGTCTTCGAATTCCTTAACATAAGAACAATTAACCAGGGAGGTAACAAAAATATAGCTGATACAATAAAATGCTATTATGGCCTCCATACGATTTGCGCTATCATCACTAACATTTAATCAGTCTTTTTCAACTGTTAGGATACAACTTTATGGGGAATTTGACTACAGATAAAATTCAAACTTCCTATATTATTTACAAAATATTCATAATGTCAAAGAATTCAGGCGGCTGGGTTTAGATATTGCAGCGTTTATGCGTATAGTAAACGTAATTTCTGGTGACTTTCTGAATCTGGATAAATAACTAATGTTAAGATGTATAATAGCCTACACTAAAGCCAAAACAACGTCTTTTACTTCTTCTACCATGTACCTAGTTGGTAAATTAAGTCAAGCATTTCTCAAAAAAATGAATACCAAGACTTCATCAAAATACATGTTTTGAGGACCATCATTAAAACAAAGCATTTTCAGCAAAGCTCCATAAGTGTGTTTGTTAACAGCATAACTTGAAAACGAACTGTCAGATTGTATTGAAGTTTTGTATCTTCCAAGGTGGACATTAAGTCTTTTAAGAGACCCCCACCCAAACTACCCTTTACATGCAACAATTTTCGAAATCTATTTTCTCACAAAAACGGATATAACAATTTTGGTTAAAGTACCATACATTAAATATATTTACAGGACAAACGGAATGTATAAATACATGTTTTGAGGACCATGATTAAAACACAGCATTTTCAGAAAAGCTCCATAAGTGTGTTTGTTAACAGCATAACTCGAAAACGAACTGTCAGATTGTATTGAAGTTTTGTATCTTCCAAGGTGGGCATTAAGTCTTTTAAGAGACCCCCACCCAAACTACCCTTTACATGCAAAATTTTTCGAAATCTATTTTCTCAACAAAAAAAACCGATATAACAATTATGATTAAATTCCATACATTAAATATATTTACAGGACAAACGGAATGTGTGTATATATATATATATATATCTTGAATTTTCTGGGAATAACCTGATAATCCTCTTCATTCGGAAGGAATTGTGTATAAGCTTGTGTAAGTGATAAATGTTAAGCGGTAGACGAATACGTACTGCACAACAAATGCAGACCTCTTTAAAATATACAGTTTATATCAAATAACTCTTTTTATGCCGTAAACCACTTCCGAGATATCAGTTTTTATTGGTGCGAATTACTCAATACTTTGTGATACAATACAGTCCTTTCGATATTCAGTTGTTTCTCGTGATTACGTGGAAAGAGCATGGCATTTAAGGTCATTATATAGCGTTCTGTTCATTAACATTTTATTGTAGTATTCCGTTTGTATCTATAACGATATGTATAATGCAAGTTTACCTCAATCAAAATGAATTAGAAAAATAAACTTTCGTAAGGATAGTTTTATACCCACTAATAAACGAAAAAGGGCAGAGAAAGCCATGTAAATGTCACACTTTCTATTTTTTTTGAAGCAGTAGTCATGCAGTTGTTTCTCGCGAAACAAGCGAAAGCGTATGTAATTTCAAGCTTTTTAAAAATGATTGTTATTTATAAACCCTCTTTAACTACTATGGTTCTTAGCGTCCCATTCTATACCGGGAGAAACTCCAAAATTTTGCTCAGAGGTCTATTTATCAGGCTTTAGGTTCTTTTATGTGCCGTAAATCTACGACACGAGACCAGCAGCTTTACTTCCCTTTCGAAGGATTGAAATTTCAAGGCCAGCATATAGCAAACCCTGTTTTAAACATGTGACTATCGCTTCCGTTTCCTGTATGCACTTTGTAGCTTCAACGAAATTTGTAATGAAACTATTTCTGTAAATGTTTATCTCGTGAATATGAAGTAGATAGATCAATACGTTGTACATGTATAGTTTACAGAAGCTGTATCAAATATACGATATTAGGTAGCGAAAGTCGTTAGAATGTAACACATGAGATTGCATTGTTTGTGTTCAAAGAGTTACCTTTTATTTTGTTCTTCCTTTGTCGTTTTTATTCTAAGATGATTTATAATGCCTGGTTTCCCTTCCGTTACTACAGTGACTTACGATATACACATGTGAATGTTATTTCTAGTGTTGTATGTAACAAAGATCATAAATTGCTGAATTTAAAATAATTTGTAGACAAATATTTCTGTTAAGTTTCGACTTTATTAATTTATTTATTCATAAAGGGCTCAAGGAGACTCGCATTACAGACAGTACATGTATTATAAAAGTGGCATGTTGCATAAGCAATTTTATGCTCGACCATGCCAAAATGTAGTATTTATACGGCTGGTAGCAGTACTTCAATGGGGCTCATTAAAGTACACCTGCGCATTAAAGTATTGGTATTCGACCAATCAGAAGGGGCCACGTATCATTGTGAAAGCGCAAAGATCGATTATTCTCGTTTCGATCGACAACGGTACTAGCGCGAATTTAGAAAAAGTCAAAATGTCTAACACTAGTAACAGTGACATTCAAATTACACCCTACAGAAATTACGACAAAAGCACTCAATCTTACCAATAACTTGTTGCCACAAAAGTCAAGAAAGATGTACGAGAAATCCTATCCACAATTCATGGATTGGAGAATATCAAAAGCTATAATTTGTTCTCAGAAAATATATTACTGGTGTATTTCGAAGAACTGTCTCTAAATATGAAATCATTGACCTTGTGGAATTACTATTCTATTTTGACATCAACACTAACATTAGGTACCAAATTGATTTATCTAAATACTCAAAACTGAACAGCTTACTAAAACGCAAATCAGAGGGATATATAAAGGGAAAAAAGCCAAAACATTTACACCTGATAAGTTGAAAACATTTATAAATGAAGCACCTGATGATGATGATGATGATGATGATGATGTGGGGGTTAAAGACGCTAAACAGCTAAAGTCATCAGCGCCCTTACAATGTATAAAATTTAAAATCCAGAAATTAAAATCCGGGACACAAACCCGCTTAACCTAAGCAATAAAAACATGTCAAAGTCTAAAAACCACCACTAAAGACATAGTAAATCAAACACAAAAGATTAAACTACGTGTCAGGAACTGTAGAATTCAAGGGACTAGAGCGCCATATGTCCCAGGGGACAACAGCCCCCCATGAAAACGGACAGTATTAAATCACAAAACTAAAACACGCTCAGCGCATTAAATGCGTCGATTAAAACTACTGTCACGGATAAAACGTAAAAGACATTCTACAGTATACGCGTCGTCTGCCAAAACGTTGGTTATACCAACAGGCAAAGATACACGAACGCGCAATTGGGCTAAAACCTGACACTCTGTTAAAATGTGACGCACCCTTAAGGGTGCCGCACGCAGGTCACAGAGTGGTGCGGGATCACCACTAAGCAAGTGTCTATGACTAAAAGTGCAATGTCCGATACGAAGTCATGTTAAAATCACCTCTTCCGGACTAGAAGCACGATAAGAGCTGACCCAGACAACCGAGAGAGGTTTAATCTCCCGCAACTTGTTCCCCCTTAGCGCCGCCCACTCATCGCACCATCGTGAGAGGATGCAGTGACGTAAAACAACAATAAAATCTGACAAGCGAACAAAAAGGGTAAAATATCTGGGCGATAAAATTCCGATTTGACAGCGGCGTCGGCAGACTCGTTCCCTGAGATGCCCACATGACCTGGAATACACATGAAGGAGACGCCGATGTCAGAGGCACCAAGGGAGTGGAGCAGGACATGTACGCCTTGTACGAGGGTGTGGTAAATGTACAGCGCGTTAACACTCTGAAGGGCACTCAGATGATGATGATGATATGGGGTTAAGGGCGCTAAACATCAAAGGTCATCAGGGCCCTTACAAAGTGTAAAATTTAAAATCCAAGAGCTAAAAAACGGAAAAATCCGCAGTCAAAACACCAAAAAACATGCACATAAATGCTAAAACCACTACACTAAAACATGTTACACAAAACAATAAAAGAGTAAAACCACGTGTCAAGAACTGTAGAACGCATGGAACAGGAGCGTCATATGCCCACTGGGGAGTGGACTCCCCATTAAAACAGACAATATAAAATTACAAAGCTAAAGGACGCTCAGCGCATCAAATGCGCCGATTAAAATCAATCACTAATAAAACGTAAAACACATTCTACAGCACGCAGGTCGTCTGCCAAAGTGTTAGCCATGACAACAGGTAGACCCACACGAACGCGCAATAGAGCTAAAACTTGAGACTCTGTTAATATGTGACACACCGATAAGGGCGCATCACACTGCTCACAAGGTAGTGCGGGGTCACCACTGAGCAGGTATCTATGACTAAAACCGCAATGTCCGATATGACGTCGTGTTAAACTCACCTCTTCCCGACGAGAAGCACGAGAAGAGGTAACCCAGACAACCGGGAGAGGTTTAACCTCCCGCAACTTGTTCCCCCTAAGCGCCGCCCACTCATCGCGCCAACGCGAGAGGATGTGGTGACGTAAAACAACACCAAAATCTGACGAGGGAACAACAGAGGTAAAATATCTGGGCGATAAAATTGCCAATTTGGCAGCGACGTCGGCAGACTCGTTCCCTGAGATACCCACATGACCTGAAATCCACACGAAGGAGACGCTGATGCCAGAGGCACCAAGTGACGACAGCAGGTCATGTACGCCTTGTACGAGGATGTGGTAAATGTACAGCGCGTTAACACTCTGAAAGGCACTCAGATGATGATGATGATGATGATATGGGGTTAAGGGCTCTAAACATCAAAGGTCATCAGCGCCCTTACAAACGTGTAAAATTTAAAATCCAAAAGCTAAAAAACGGAAAAATCTGCAATCAAAACACTAAAAAACATGCACATAAATGCTAAAACCACCACACTAAAACATGTTAAACAAAACAATAAAAGAGTAAAACCACATGTCAAGAACTGTAGAACGCATAGAACAGGAGCGTCATATGCCCACTAAGGAGTGGACTCCCCATTAAAACAGACAATATAAAATTACAATGCTAAAGGACGCTCAGCGCATCAAATGCGCCGATTAAAATCCGTCACTAATAAAATGTAAAACACATTCTACAGCACGCGCGTCGTCTGCAAAAACGTTAGCCATGCCAACAGGCGGACCCACACGAACGCGCAATAGAGCTAAAACTTGACAGTCTGTTAATATGTGACGCGCCGTTAAGGGCGCACCACACTGCTCACAAAGTGGTGCGGGGTCACCACTGAGCAGGTATCTATGACTAAAAGCGCAATGTCTGATATGACGTCGTGTTAAAATCACCTCTTCCCGACAAGAAGCACGAGAAGAGGTGACCCAGACAACCGGGAGAGGTTTAACCTCCCGCAAGTTGTTCCCCCTTAGCGCCGCCCACTCATCGCGCCAACGCGAGAGGATGTGATGCCGTAAAACAACACACAAATCTGACGAGGGAACAACAGAGGTAAAATATCTGGGCGATAAAATTGCCGATTTGGCAGCGACGTCGGCAGACTCGTTGCCTGAGATACCCACATGACCTGGAATTCACACGAAGGAGACGCTGATGCCAGAGGCATCAGGCGAGTGAAGCAGGTCATCTATGCGCTGTACAAGGGGGTGGTAATTGTACAGAGCGTAAATACTCTGAAGGGCAAGCAGAGAGTCCGGACAAATAACACAGTGCCGCAAGTCGTGCCGCTGAATGTATAAAATTCCTTGATAAATACTAAAAAGTTCGGCGGTAAAAATCGAACATTGAACGGGTAAACGAAAGGTAAAACTTCGTTTATCAAAAACAAAGGCACACCCTATTCCAACATCAGTCTTACACCCATCAGTATATATAAAATGCAAGTCCCCGAATTGCGGCTGAAGTTCTAAAAACGCTGATCTAACGACTGATGAAAGGGTCTCATTCTTCGGCATCGACATTAACTCAAGGTGACAGTGGGCCTCAGCGCGCAACCATGGAGGAAAACGCGTTTCCCCCTGGGAAGGAAAGCGCTGGCGTAACGTCCAAATACCGGAGAAGCTGTCGAAATCGAACCCTTGGAGGGACCAATGCAGAGGAGCTAACTAAATATTGCCGATCAAGCGAATCCTCGAAAAAATAACTCGAAGTACGGGTGATCAGGCAAGCTTGACAGTCGGCAGGCATAGCTGCACAAAAGCATCTCACGCCTGTAGGACAGCGGAGGGTCAGCAGCTTCAGCATATAGACTAGGTACAGGGCTGGTTGGAAAGGCCCCCGTAGCGACTGTTATGCCACGATGGTGAATGGCATTCAATCGACGTAGCACAGATGGACGTGCCGATGAATAGACAATGCACCCGTAGTCAAGCTTGGATCGGACCAAGGAGCGATAAAGACGCAGAAGAACGGTCCGATCAGCTCCCCAGGATGTGCCACTTAAAACACGTAAAAGATTAAGACAACGGTCACAGTTTGCTTTCAAAAAGCAAATGTGAGAAGTCCAGCTCAGTTTTCGATCAAAGATCAACCCCAAAAATTTCACCTCGTCTGCAAATGGAAGGACCTGCGACCAAAATGGAGAGGGCGGGGTGGGAAAGCCTTCCGGCGCCAGAAGTTGATGCAGACGGATTTCTCGGCGGAGAAATTAAAGGCATTGGCGTTACTCCAGGCGTTGAGACGGTCGATACAGCTCTGGAGACGGCGCTCGAGTAGACAGGTCCGCCGTTAACTACAATAAACGGCAAAATCGTCAACGAAAAGGGACGATGAAATGCCAGCGGGAATACAATCAACAATAGGGTTGATAGCTATCGCAAAAAGTGTGACACTGAGCACAAACCCCGCGGTAGTCCGTTCTCTTGAATAAAACGACTAGATAAAACCGAGCCCACACGTACACGAAAGACGCGATCCGTCATAAACTCCCGAAGAAATATGGCAAAACGGCCGCGTAAATTCCATGCGTGAAGTGTACGTAAAATGCCGTCCCTCCAACAAGTGTCATAAGCTTTCACCAGGTCAAAACACACAGCCTCTGTTTGACACTTTCTCAGAAACCCATTCAGAATATGCGTCGACAGAGACCAGATGGCCGACGGTAGAGCGATGGCGACGAAATCCGCACTGAGCGTTCGCTAGAAGTTTCTGAGACTCTAGCCACCAAGTCAACCGCCCGTTGATCATGCGCTCCATCACCTTGCAGATGCAACTGGTGAGGGAGATAGGGCGGTAGCTGGAAGGTAGTTGGCGATCCTTCCCAGGCTTAAGTATAGGAACAATGGTGGCTTCGCGCCAAACAGAAGGAGAAAAGCCGTCTTGCCAAATACGATTATAGACCAGTAAGAGAAAGAGTTCACTGTCGGCTGAAAGGTTCTTGAACACCAGGACATGAATGCCGTCCGATCCAGGAGCAGAGTGCCTGGAGCAATGGAGAGCGTGCTCCAGCTCCCACAGTGTGAAAAGTTCATTATAACACTGTATTAGCAGACCGAAAATTATGTCTCCGATTCCAGCCGGTCTGAGTGTGCGAAAGCCGGCGAAATAATGGTCTGAACTGGATACCGCCTCAAAGGCAGCACCAAGAGTGTTAGCAATGGCAGCAGGATCCACTGTGGTGGTATTGGAAACCTGAAAGCCAGACACAGTACATTGCGCCACTTTATCAGAGAAGCGACGAAGTTTATCTCAAACAACGGAGGAAGGCGTGAAGCGATTAAAAGACACGACAAAACGAGTCCAGGAAGCCTTCTTGCTATCCTGAATAATGGGAAGAGCCCTGGCGCGCGATTGTTTAAAAGTAATCAAATTATCAAGTGTAAGGTGTCGCCGAAACACCCTAAGTGCAGCTCTACGGGCACGAAGGGCGTCCCGACAGTCCTCGTTCCACCACGGAACAGGAATACGCTGAGGGTGAGAGGCTCAACGGAAAATAGTGCGTTCGGCGGCAGATAGTCGTAGAGGTAAGGCGCTGATACATTTGGTTAACGTCAGTGAAGGGCTGGTTCTCAAAATGCACGAGGCTGGAATACAAGCTCCAGTCGGCGTTTGTGAATATCCAGGCAGGTACCTACTGGAATGCTGGACGTGGTGAGACAGAAGAGAAACGATGCAAGGGTAATGGTCGCTGGAGTAGGTGACAGCGAGACGTTCCACTGCTTACGAAAAGCAAGCTGGATGGAGCAAACGGCAAGGTCCAAGTGAGAGAATGTACCAGAAGTGTCAGAATGAAAAGTAGGTTTACCTTTATTGAGGATGGAGAGGTGGAACTGAGAAAAAATGTCGGAAAGAAGAGTTCCCCTTGCGCAAGCCCTTGGCGAACCTCACAGGGGGTGATGGGCATTAAAATCTCCCAACAGAAGAGATGGTGTTGGGAGAGCGGACAGGATATCTCGAATGTCCGCGTAAGGGAGAGGAGACGATGGAGGTGAATAGATGCAGCAAACAGAAAGGAAAAAGCCGAGTAAGTGAAGGCTAACGGCAACAGCTTGCAAGTCGGACGTAAGAGCGAGAGTTTGAAAATGAACGTCATTACGCACTAACAACATGACACCTCCATGAGCAGGAGTACCCTCCTCCGATTCAAGATCGTAGCGAACCGGAGTATACCCTCGGAGATCAAAAGAATTGTGAGGGCGAAGCTTAGTTCTCCTGCAAACATACGACCATAGGTGAATGGGAACGCAATAAAAGTTGCAGTTCCGCCCTATGCGATCGTACGCCACGTAAATTCCAGGTCAGCATAGCCATGAATAAAAGGGATAAACCTCTTACTTAGAAGGGTAGCTCAAAATTACTTTTTGCTTAACCTTGGGGCTCGGGCTTTTTGAATGGAGTTGGTCAGTCTCCATAGGCTCCTCGAAGGGAGGGCCCACGCGCTCAGTGCCAGAAACAGATTCAAGCGCCAAGAATCGGTTCTGGGTGGCAGGGGCCGCTGAGCGCGGCTTGCCCCAGGAGCATCCTGGGATTTCGACCTTCGAGGAGGAGGAGAAGGTGAACTTTTCTTTCCGCCCGCACTCGGAGGGTCTTTAAGAAAATCCTCCCTTTGAAGTTTCTGCTTTGGCTTCTTTTCGGCGGCTTGAGACTTCAGAACCTTAGGACCAGGTTTTTATGGCTTGATAACCGTACTAGAGACGAACGGGCGGATGGTAGTGGCGGTCAATGCAGTCATGGTCGAGGCCTGTGTTTCGGCATCCTTCCGGGGTACAAGAGAGGAAACAACAGAACTACAAGTGCCCGATCGCAGGAGTGAAGTTTGGCGCGCATTTAACGCCTCCGGGCCTCAGCGAAGGAGAGTTTTTCCTTTACCCGGATCTCCTAAATCGCCTTCTCGTCCAAATACCGCGGACAGTCGGCAAATGACGCAGAATCGGACCTTTTGCAATTAACGTAGACGGGGGCTGTTGAACAGGTATCTTCGTGTGAGGGCTGGCCACATGATGCACAGATGGTAATGGTACTCCTACATGAAACTTGCGTATGCCCAAAACGTTGGCATTTAAAACAACGCAGAGGTCTAGGAATATAAGGCCTAACTGAAATACGTTAGTACCCTGCTGAAATGCTCGTGGGCAGATCGACGCCATCAAATGTTATGAACAGGGTACCAGTGGGTACCAACACTCCGTCGCGTTTAGCCTGCACTCGATGCAACGCTGTCACCTTTTGGTCTGCAGAGATATTCGACAAGGTCCTCGTCTGATATACCATCGAGGCTATGGGTGGTGACGACGACTCGACAGGAATTCGAGGTACGGTGCTTCTAAACACGGATGTGATAGCCGTGGAGAAGCGTAGCGCGCAACAAGGTCTTAGTTTGGTGATCGGACTTGCTTTGTACTAACAATGACCATTTTCGAAGTCTAGTGTAGGATTTAACCGAATCAGCTATAGAGTCAATGCCCTTCTGTACTATAAGAGGCTTCACCTCAAAAGAATGTCCTTCCTCTGTTCGCGTAATGACTAAGCAACTACCAGATGTCGGTGGTGCTACTTCTGTTACCAAAACTTTTCGGCGCTTGTTCGAAATTATGGAGAAAAAGGGCTCCATAGCGAAAGAAATCCTCCACCATTGCAACCGTTTCCGACCTCGGGCTCTGGCTTCCCGGGTTACCCCGACTTGTGTGAGTGGCCTATATATACCAAACTCACCCTAGAGTCACACCTCCCAGAAAATAGACAGAGGGACCCAATCGCCGTCAGAAGTCAGCAGCTCATGCAATGGCCCCCCGCGGGACTGCAGTTGAACAGCGGATACGAACACATACCCTACATGACGACCCCGAGTGGTGGGGATGACGCCATTACCCACTCACCCAGTGCGCGGGTATCCGTCAGGTTGTGTCCACGGAGGATTAAAAGAAAAAGGTAAAATGAATAAAACTGTGTGGTTGTTACGCACGCATGGTAAGCCGGCGAGGAAGAAAAAAGAGATGTGTGAATGAATGGACGTGGGGCGAAATGTGCATAAATAGAAGGGAGAATAAAGAAACCATGGCGAGGGCGTCATGGAATGAAATGCACAGAACGCACGAGAGCCTACCTTGAGTCCCCCGGTCAGGAGAACGAACCCACCTCGACCGGACGGGGATGAAGGGATGAATATAGCGATGAGAGGCTCGGGCACCCCGGGTACGCCAAACCCGTACTCACTTAAGGTGAGCCCCTGGGGGGGAAAAGAAGCACCTGATGTTAAATACCTCATGATAAAAGTAAGATTTTTTTTTCAAATGTTACCAAGTAGTTTCTTAAAATTAACAAATGTATTAACAGGCGTTGTGAAAAAGTTCTAGGAAACGTGATTAATATTGTTACAGGCAGCTACAATTTTTTGAATAATGGGTGCTTGACGAAGAGATGAGTTGCATCAAGTAAAAGTTGATAATGTAAAGGTTATTGGATCAACTATTCTGGTTACTATCCCAAACTCTAAGACAAAATCAACAAGAATGTTTACATTAAGAGTCAAGTATTATGATATTCGCCATAAATACGTAAATCTACGTCCCAATGTATGCAACACTCCCTCCTTCTTTATAAATTACCCAAATAGAAAATGCATCGCGCAGAATGTCGGCATAAATAAACTAGGAAATATGGGGAAAGAAATAGCTGCATCCCCAACCCCAAGTTATACACAGGGCATTGCTTTCGCAGGAGTTCTGCGACAATTTTAGCAGGCGACATAACAACACTAAAACGTCATGGAGACTGGAAATCCACAACTGTCGCAGAAGGATATATTGAAGAATCAGTACAAAATAAAACTAAAATTTCAAACACAACACTAAAATCAGTAGAAAAAGAAAACACACAAATTAACATCAATTCACCTTCAACTTCAACTATTCAACAAAGCTCATTCCCGCAAATTCATTTCACTAATTGTACAATAAATAACCTATGTTTGAAATAAAGTCAGTTCTGTTCATATTATCATTAGCATTAATTGTAAATAATATTTCAATAAATTGAATTTGTTCTAGCTTTCATTGTCTATACCTTTTTAATTTCTCTACTACGTACAGTAAGTAGGGGAAGTATTGTATTCCACCCAAAAATTCGATACCGAGATTTCACCGGAAATGCATGTTTTGAGACCCCCTGAATCCAAAAAAAGCCGTGTGTGTCTGTGTATCTGTGAACAGCATAACTCAGAAACGAACAGTCAGATAAACACCAAACTTGGTATTTAGGTTCAGTATCTTCCAGAGATGCGATACGTAGGTTTTCAAGAAAATCCCCCCACCCTAGATTACCTTTACATGGAACAATTTTCGAAAATTTTAATTTTCTCAAAAATGACTAATGATTTTGATTAAAATATCATGTTTAAGATATTTTCATGACAAATGAAATGAATATCTCGAATTTTCTGGGAATGTCCCCAAAAGTATTCTTCATTGTGAACGACTTTTGCATAACTGGTAAACCATAAGAGATAGACAAAATTTTACTACACAAAAATGTAGATCGCGTTAAAATACACAATTTATGTCATACGTTTTTTTTGTTGAGTGAACCATTTTCGGGATATTGCTTGTTATTCCCTTAAATTTTCCTATACTTATACTTTTTCTCAAATTCGTTATTCATTTTTTTTATGTCCTGGACATGCAAAGAGAATGGAATGCGCCACATAGCAACCAGCGCTTAAAAGATGTGACTATCGCTTAAATACTACCATATTCCCCTTGTATCTACAAGAAAATTAGCAATAAGATTGACATCTCAATATCTCGATTAACATGAAGCATATGGAGAATAAGCGTTTGTAACAATAGTTTGTACAAGAGTAGAGAAAGTCATGTGAGTGTAACACATCATATATTTTGTAGTAAAGTGTGTCACATGTTAACAGCTGTTTATAGGGAAGTAATCAATATTTCTGCGTCTGCGTAGTACGTCTCACAACGCTAGCAACTTTGTTTGACACAGGTGCTACAAGGTCATTGTATTGAAACCATACATAAAGGAATAACGATTGTAACACATCATTCAAGCCAGAAACGAATACTTATGAAACCCTTAATTTAGATACATGGTCGAGCAGAAACAGTCGTATGAAACATGACTATAATGGTGATTAAAACGCTCGTATGATAATTATTAACATTATAGTCTCGTTGCATAATATACTATAAACAACATTAAAACGAACAGTAAATAAAAAAGAGTATTCCTATGTACCTTTAACAAGATGATCCAGCAATAAAAGAACATTAATTGTTTGTATGAAGTAATACATAATTTAAGTGTAAGGGTATTGCACATTTTGGATTAATAGTTTAAATTGACATGCATGATGGGATATCTTGAAGGAACGTGTGTGTGTGTGTGTGTGTGTGTGTGTGTGTGTGTGTGTTTGTGTGTGTGCGCATTAGTGTCATCTTTTCACGCTAGAATGGCCTAACCGATAGTTATGAAATTTGGTATAGAGCATACCTTAGGTCTCACCAAGAAAACAGGATACATAACATAGCTAATCCGTTTATTATTTCACACAAGCCACGTGTAGTAATTGCATAACATGTTAATTATTTACCCCAAATGGTGTGTTTTCTGAAGAGGCGCATAAATAAAATGAATATATACCTCGCTTATTATTCGGTTTTCTGAAAACTTTTATACAACAAAAGTTGTATAATGCTTCGGACAAGTTTTGTTATATATATAATATAGGATGAGCTTTTAAGGAGTTAAGCAATTGTTTTCTTTACTGTTATTTGTGTATGTAAACCGCTTAACAAGAGAAACTGCGATCGCATTGCAAGTATAAGAGGCATGCATTTAAGTAGTTTTAAAGTTTTTAATCGCGTTTTAATTTTTATTTACACGTCATAAAAACGGTTCTATTACCGGCGTCCAAAATAACCTCACATATGGACTGCACAGAGAGAGATTCCAGAGAGAATAGAAGATAGAGAAGAGGGGAAAGAAGAAAAAAGAGGGAAAGAGAGTGACAGAGTAGTATCTCCGCAGCTAACGCAATAACGCAATCAAAGCTGCGGGTTCCACTAGTATAATATACATGTGAAATACCTCAAATTGTAATAGACAGAGAATGCCGTGTATGTGATGTATATGGTTTAATTACATGTATGCTTTAAAAAAAGAAAAGAAAAAGAAGGAAGGAAAGAAAATGAGTCAATATGTTGGCATTTTCACTCGTAGCTCCAATGTATTTTCGTACCCCAATCTTAGTAACACCAGTTTATTCCCAATTTTCCCCATTGCACACACACACACACACACACACACACACACACACAGAGAGAGAGAGAGAGAGTTTAAATGTGACAGGTTCAGTCATTCAAATATGTTTAAGCGAACAAATATATTCTTTTACATATACACAATATAGCAAATATACTGTCTGTTGAGGTATGTTTTAGCTAGTGGGTGGGGGAGCCTTCCCAAACAGGTAGTCTTTAGCTACTGGAAGGAGGTAGTGTTTTCTTGGTCTGAGGCAAGTAAAGGATAAAGACGCCCGATAGTGAAGGATTCTTTACTGTTTTCCACTGTACGCGCCATGCGTTCGGCATACTGTGTACCCCTCCCTCCAGCTAAAGCTTTACCTGAGAAACAAGCCTCCAAAACCCATTAGTTAAAACGCGTCGAACAGACAGTAGATCTATTAATCAAATGGTTAAAGCTCGAATTACAAACTACTGCACAGTTTCACAATTCAATGACGCAATGTCATCCAAATCTTTATTTTGGTATTTTGTTGTATTGAGTAACAACATCGCAAAGTATAGAAGTATACTACTCGTACTAAAATGTATATCCTGACATCTTTTGTTACTTGCAAATGTACTAGGTACTACGGTTTCACATTTCATTGCAGGAACTACGTCATTATTGGACATTCATCTCCGAACATCATTAATTTCCTCAGTGCGGAGAACTGTGGCGCGTGTAAAGCAAGTACAGAAGGTCGTTGGCTCGAATCTTGCCTGAGGCCTGAGTACCTATGGTTACGTCTTGGCTGTAAGAAAGGAATGTCGCTTTCGGCGGCTTTCCGCAGGGCCTTCGGAAATTCCTTCACTGAGATACGGTTATGACCAGAACTAGTATTCTTAAATATTTAAGTTCCATTTCAAAAATATTCTTCTAGAATTACACGTATTACATATTTATTGCTGTAAGTTTAGCCTCCATTAACAGAGTGTGTCATGGTGAAAAGTAAAGGCTGAGGCAGACATTATTATTTCAGATTATTTATAAATCATTAATTTCGAACTTAAAATTTTATTATGTGTCATTTATAAAAGTCGCTTTTTATATCCAGCTAGTGGCCAGAATTAAAGACTGTTATTGATGAAAGCAGAAACATATTTGTCAAGAATAACATAACTTAAAACACAACATTGTAAATAAATTTTCACTCTTGTAATAGAGTTTTCCTTTTAAATAGTGTTGTGCTCTAAGGGACTTGCATCTCTTTCACAAATATTTTGTGCCATCATTTGTATTCTGGATCTTGCTGTTGAAAAATCCCTTAGCAGACACCATGTGTTGAACTTCCTCTTAAAACCACGGCCCATTATTAAATACGGAACACACACACACACACACACACACACACACACATATATATATATATATATATATATATATATAAAACACGTAATCCAATATAACACATTGAACAGAAGAAAATAATACACTATCTACGTGAATCTAATGCGCACCCCAAATTTCAAACTTAAAATAGTAAAAAAAAAGGTGGTTAGCGAATCTAATGCGCATCAATGGTAGGATACGTTTAAATTAATTTATTCTGTACAACAGTGAATTTAAATATAACGTTTCAGAACATACGTAGTATTTATAAGTAGCCTATTGTTACGTGGCACAGTCAATGTTACAGAAATTACCACACCTACTAAAGTGAGCATAAAATACGTATGCTACATAAACATTTGAAAGGAACAGTTACTTCTGCCAGTATTATAAGTACGTTTCTGCTAACCTTGGTTGTAAATAATGCCAATTTTATTTATGTTGCCGCCATAAGCGAAGGTTGCTCTCCGCTACATTCAACTCTCTCCCTCATTTCTTTACAGCTTTTTCGGCATAAAAAATCCCTTTAACCTTGAAAGTAGCGTCCTAAGGCCTCATTTATGCAAGCGACTTCGTGTCGCGCGACAAGTGCGTCGCGATCTGAAAGATCATTGAGTTAAATGGAAGCATTTATGCAATACGACATGAAGCGACCCGTAAAACATATCGCCTGGTCTTTTAGCTCGCATGACATATGTGGTAGTCGTATCACGATGATAATGAATATTGTTTTAGAGCGCTTAATTACTGGGTCATAACTTCCAAAACAGATTAAGGCAAAAGCCAGAGATAGAGACAAAAGCTAAAACTCACTGCAAAAGCAAGCGATATGGATCAAAATAAAATCACAGTAAAAGTCAGAGGTAAATAGGCATAAAGAAGATACAAAAACTAAACAGGGAACTGAAGAACTCAGATCAATAAGACTAAAAACGTAATTGAAAATTTACCTCTGACACAAACTTAAAAATCTATCAATCGCATGAGCAGTGTCCGCCAAGACCTCTGTAAGACTGGGGGGCAGTTACAGAAAGATGTGCACTCCTACAACGCGTGGCGGACCAATAGACATACGCCGCCCGCGGGACAAACAGGAAAACGGGGCGTGTGTAAAATTGCAGTGACCAATACGCAGACGATCCAAAATCACTTCCTCAAGACCAGATGATAATGAGATGGGGGTTAAGGGCGCTAAACATCTACGGTCATCAGCGCTCTTACAACGTATAAAATTTAAAATACAAAAACTAAAATACGGGACACAAACCCGCTGAGTGTAAAACAATAAAAAACAACATATTAAAGTCTAAAAACCACGAAACTAAACATGGTAATGTGCTGTTATGTGTTCTTTTTATGTTTTGTATCTGTATTATACATCCAGTCAGTCACTTTACGTTGCTTGTCCCCTTTGCTTAACGCTCTCTTTGGTGCTCTCTTTTTTTTTTCCTCTGTGGGTTGCTGACGTGGCTTGTGCTTTGGCCGTACGCGCTGAGTGGTGGATTTCTGTCCGCATTGCAGGGATAGCTCTCTGCCCGGCAACTACTCATGCGGATGGTGGAAGTTTTTGTAATGAATTTTTAAGGAACGTCTTTGTGATTTTCGGTGGATCGACCTTATGTAAAGGTAGGCTTTATTATCAGTTTTGTGTCCTGGTAATGGTGAGTGAATTTTGGGGCGGAAAACGTTATGTGTGTTTGAAAATAAGAGTTCGTAAAGTGACTGGCTCTTGGAGTTGTTCATAGGTTTAGTGTGTTTTGTTTCTTTTCCAGTTGAGTTATATTTTCAGTACGTGATTTTCAGTGTATAGTTAGTTTAAAATTTGTGATAAGAGCTTTACACAGTTGTGCAATTTGAAAATGCATATTTTGATTCATGAAGGTAAAAAGCATCAGTAGTGTGAAATTTGTGAGAAAAGCTTTTGGCATTTGTCGTCTGAAATTGCATAGTTTGATAAAAGGAGGGCAAGAAGCAATATAAGTAGAAATTTGTGAGTAGAGCTTTACATATTTTGGGCACTTTGAAAATGCATAGTTAATTCAAAATTACAGATATTCTGTTGTGTAAATTATGAGAGCAGTAATTGCAGTTAAAACCCAGTTATGCTGAACCCATTTATGCTGAACTTTGTAACTGAAAACGGTTGGGTTGTAAAGCTATCTACATCTAGCTTAGCTGGACTTTGAAGCTTTCGGTTTCCTGAATTTCATTAAAGTCTGTTTCGGTCTTGTTCAACATTCTTAGCTAGTCTTTGACTAGCTAAACATAATTAAATTTTTTGGTCTGATGTTTATAGTGGCCTTGTTTTATAAACTTTCTAAATTGATTTGGTTTGTTGAATTTTTGGATTTACTTAATTTTGCTGTATTTAAAACTTGCCTTTACTGCTCTGCTCAATTGGTTTTGGTTGCTTTACTCTTTAAGCCATTTTTGTTTTACAGTTATTCTTTTATGGTTGCTTTACGGTTCTGGTTATTAATGTTTGTTTATTATTATCATTAAAGTACCCAAAAACAAACTTATCAATAGTAGTATATTTTTGAGAGTTCTGGCTTCCTTTTGTTTTCCCCTACGGCACTCGTTAGGGCTTCCCTTTTCGTTTGGCCGGGGTTCCCTAACTCAGTCAAACAGCGGAACCATTGCAAATTACTGGCAGCAGAGCGTGGTTAATTGATTTGTCTGTGTTGGTTAGGGAATATTTTTGGGTTTGTTGTTTGCTCTGTATTCTCCGGATCTCATTTTCTTACTTGTACCATATCCGTAGTTACAAGATGGCGGTATCGGTTACTAATGTGGAAAGATTACGGAAAGGTGAATTGTGGGTAGAGTTGGTTGTACGTGGAGGTCAATGTTCTATGACAACTGAAGTGGCTATTATGTTGGATGTTTTTCGACAAATTAAGGATGCTCCATTAATTACTGTTTCTATTGATCACGTGGTAGTGACTAAGTGTGAGTCCACTTGCTCGTTGGCCTTAGCAGAGATTCAGGATAATTTAATGGATTTTGGGCGCGAGGATTCTCCCTCTAAGGCACAGTTGCTCCGGTGGCAAGTTAGAATTCGACATTACTTGTTCTATTTAGATTATGTATTACAGAGATACCCTACTTTTCAGTCATGTATAGCGTTGCAAAAGTTAAAGGATCAGTTTAAGGAATTAGCCCGTAAAGTGGAGGAAGATTTTGGGACTTCACAGGAGGATACTGGGTCGTCCCCCTTGTATAATCAAGGATTGTCAGATGTGGTTCAGCCTTCGATTGCGGTGTCTGCGTTTCGGCCACTTAGACTCGCTCATCCCCTCCAGCAATTCGTGGAGGGCGTTCACTTAAACGACATTGTTGATGTACCATCAGCTTTACAGTTTCTCTATTTTCTTGTTCGATTGACGCTAATGGCTAAGCGTTATTTGGTACCCACGGCTCAAGTGATAGAATTATTTTCTGTCAAGGTGTCTGGGATAGTTTCGGACCTGTTAATGCGGTGTGCTGGTTTGGCCGACCCTGTGACTCGCTTTCATTTGGCCCTATTAGACATGTTCATTCCACGTAGGGAATGCACGAGGATAATGCAAGACGTATATTTTCGTCCTCAGGGTCTAACGGAACCGTTTACAGAATATATGGTTCGGGTTAAGGAAATTGCTTTAGTGTTGGTGCTCCCTGATACGGAAGCGGAAATTTGTGATGTCATTTTATCAGGACTCAATCCAGTTGTCAGGTCGGCTTTGGTTTTAGGACCTCGGCCGTCAAATTTGCAGCAGTTGGAAGCATTGGTACCTAAACTCAATGAAGTTATGCTTGTTGATAGGCTGCGTCTGTCAGAGCCTCCGGGCTCATTAGCAACTCCTAATACCACTGTATCAGCTCCTTCTTCGGCCATTGTTCCGGATTCGCGTCGTCTGGCCACTATTAAATGCTTTCAGTGTGGTCAGGAAGGCCATGTTCGACGAAATTGTCCCAATAGGAGGACCGTGAATCGGGGTTTTCTTCGTGTTTCTAATCAGGGGCGACAGTTTCGACCTTTATGACGCCAGAAGGTTAAGTCGACCATTTGTTTGTCTCGGCGTATTTGTGGTTATCCGTTTTCGGGTAAACCCTTAGTTCAAGTTTCTCTTGAGAAGTTGCCTTTATTGGCGTTATTAGATTCCGGAAGTTCTGTCTCTTTGATTCAGCTTGATTGGCTTAGGTTAAATTTACCATGTATTATGTCGCGTGCAACCACGTGTCAGTTGGTTTGTTTGATGGTCAATGGTCAGGCCTTTCAAGTTACTCAAAAAGTATCATGTACTATACGTTTCCCACGTTTTACGTGGAAACATAGTTTTTTTGTCGTTCCCAAGCTTCCTTATGCATGTGTCCTAGGTGCCGATTTTATGTCAAGGACTGGGATGGCTATTGATTTTTCCACTAGGCAGATCGCTTTTCATTTTGCTCCCCGGATAAAGTTGGACTTTGTGAGGGATTTTAAACCACCTGGGCCCCCTCTAACCTTGGGAGATATTAATTTGGTAACCCAAAATTGCGCTACTTCTTCTCTGTCTCATTTGTCCCCTGCACAGGCAAAGCAAATAGGGCATTTAGTTGGGGAATTTGATTCGTTGTTTACAGATGTTTTAGGGGTCACTCATTTGACTCAATATGAAATTCAGTTAACTGATTCTACTCCGGTCAAGTTATCTCCATATAAGCTCACACCACCGAAGATGGCTATATTAAAAGAGAAAATACAGAAGATGCTTGACCAAGGGGTTATTAGACCATCTACTTCAAATTACAGCAGCCCCATATTTCTAGTACCGAAGGGAGATCAGGATTTTAGACCGGTCATAGATTATCGTCTCTTGAACAAAAGAATACTTATTGAAAGTACCCCTTTGCCCGATTTGCATACAGCTGCTCATCATTTTTCGAAGGCTCGCGTTTTTACGACCCTGGATTTGAACAATGCTTATCATCAGATTCCTTTGGCTGAACATTCCAAGCATCTAACAGCTTTCGCTACCCCCTGGCGCCTTTATGAATTCAATAGGGTCCCATTTGGTTTGGCTACGGGCGCGCAAGTCCTCACTCGTTTCCTGGATAATTTGTTTTCGGACATAAAATTTCAATATTTGTACCATTACTTAGATGATCTTGTAGTATATTCCGAGGATTTTGACTCACATCTTGTTCATTTACGTGAGGTCTTTCGTCGCCTACAGAGCGCCGGGTTATCAGTTAAGCAATCTAAAGTTCATTTTGCTACTTCTCAAATATCATTTTTGGGCCATATGGTTTCCCCTTCTGGTATTACCATAGACCCAGATCGCACTAAGGCTATTAGAAATTTTCCGGCACCCAAGAATAAGCGTGAGGTGGCTCGATTTTTGGGAATGGTTAACTTCTTCTCTAAATTTATTTCAAATTTTTCTACTCGGGCGGAACCTCTTAATTGCTTACGTAGGAAAGGGGTTACTTTTGCGTGGGCCGAGGAGCAGGAAGCGGCATTTGTTGATCTAAAAGAGGCTATTTCAAACCCTCCTGTCTTGGCTTTTCCAGATTTTGCTATGCCCTTTATTTTACAGACGGATGCTAGTGCTAGCGCGCTAGCGGCTGTTTTGTTGCAGGAATTTCCTGAGGGTCGTCGTCCCATTTATTATAGTTCGCGTACTTTATCTCCTGAAGAACGTAAATTTTCTACATATGAATTAGAAACCTTAGCGGTGCTTTTTGGATTGGAGAAGTATAGGGTGTACTTAGAACATGTGCATTTCTTTTTAGAGTGCGATAACCAGGCTTTAACGTGGGCGTTAGCTGTCCCAAGGAAGATAGGTCGTCTTGCGCGTTGGGGTGTCCGGATAGGTGCCTTTAAGTTTACACCTACCTTTATCAGAGGTTCAGAAAATTGTATTGCGGATGCTCTTACCCGGGTATTTTCCGAACCTACTGAGGAGTGTGTTTATTTCGAGACTTTGGATGCTCCTGCGGATACTCAGATTGAGAGTTTCTCATTTTCGGCATTTCCTGAAATGTTTGTCAGTATACCTGAACTTCAACTTACCGATTCTGGGTTGGCTTCAATTATTGAGCAAATTAAATCGGGAGTTTCACTGCAGGATTATAAGATTCATGAGGGTGTTTTGATGGGAAGAGCTAGTTTTGATCGGCGTTATAAAGTCATAGTTCCGAAGGCAGCTATTCCCATGATTCTCAGTTATTTTCACGATTCTCCTTTCGGGGGTCATTTAGGCATTGCCAAAACCAGAAATCGAATTCGTGAACAGTTTATGTGGCGGGGCATGGATTTCGATGTAAGAAAGCATGTTAAGTCTTGCCGCATTTGCGCATTGTCCAAACCCGCGCAGGCTACAAATTGGGGATATTTGGCTTCGGAGGTTCCCTCCGCGCCCATGGAAAAACTATTTGTAGATTTTATCGGACCGCTCCCTCGTTCTATTCAGGGAAATATTTTTGCATTGGTGCTCACTGATGCTTTCTCAAAGTTCGTATGGATTTCACCTCTGAGTGCGGCTACTGCTCGCCTCGCTATTCGGGAACTTGGAACAATATTTGGATCTTTTGGTGCTCCTCAATATCTGGTCTCTGACAACGGTTCGCAATTTAAGTCGCGTCTCTTTCGTTCCTTTTGTTTTGATTGGGGTATTAAGCATTTTACTACTACCCCTTATTACCCTAACCCCTCATTAGCGGAACGGGTCAACCGTAACCTTAAGTCCGCTTTAATTGCTTATCATCACCAGCAGCACAATTGCTGGGATAAATACTTGAAGCAACTTCAGTTTGCTTTCAATTCTGCGAGACATGAGGTTCATAAGACGACGCCATTTTCATTGTTATTTGCCTACCAACCTTCGTCTCCTTTGGCTAATTTGTGGGCGTTAAATGATTTATTACCGGCTGACAATTCTCCGCATACCATTCGTACTAATTGGAAGGCTGCCTTGAATAATCTGCGTAGAGGCCACTCTATGAGAAAGCAGCGATACGATGCGTCCCGTCGTCCCTCCCCATTCAAAGTGGGAGATGTTGTTATGTGCCGTAACTATCCTCAGTCCTCGAAAGCAGATGCGTTTGCCGCGAAGTTAGCTCCTCGCTATCTTGGCCCGTTTAAGATTCTCAGAATTTATAAGGGGGTGTCTGTTCTTTTGAAAGAATTGTCTTCTTCCTGCAGGCGCCGCGCTCACCTGTCTCAGCTTAAATTGTATAACTCGGGGTAGCAAGTGAGACTTGGCATTGTCCTGATGATGGGTGACTCACTTTCAGGAATTAGCGATCCTGCCCCATGCGAGCTCTTGATTTGTCCCATTCCCTTAACCGGGATAAATCCTGTCCCATTCCTCTCTCAATCATCCTTTCCTATCCCTTCCATATTCATGAAAGCTCCCAATTATACTTTCCTTTCCTCCTACAGTAATGGTATCTTTTCGGATGTTAGCATATAGAACTCCAGTGATTTGTCTTCAGAACTTTGACACATGAGAATATCACTATTGCATACTTGCCAACTTTTACAGTTTGCCCGTAAAATGTATCGTTATGCCCGTGTGCTAGGGCTATTCAAGAGTCAGTCACTTGCGAGTTCCTGAATATTTTGGAGGAATTTATGATTTCCTTTTCAAGTCAGTGTGCAAGATAAATATGGTAACATGTATGGTTACCTAATTCTGAAAGTTTTGCCTCATTTCCATTCGCCCTTGCTGGGATATTTAGCTGTTGCGCAGAGCCTACCTTTGCTGTTGATCCTGTTATTTTGAGTGACCTTTTGTGTTTCTATAAATTTGGCTCGTATTTAATATCCTTTGTTTTTTATTTAATTTTTGGGGGTAATATTTTAAATTATATATATATATATATATATATATATATTTATAAGGTCACTTAATTTCAGTTGGTGTCAGCTTAATTAAATTGTTCTTATTGGGAAAATTTTCATGCTTCCACACCGGTGATGCCTTGCCGGTACGCCCTGTTCACCTGCCTCTCCCCAGTTATAGTTTGTGTGGGGTCGGGGCAAGTGAATTATTATTTTGTTGTACATAGTTGTTATATAGTGCATTATGTCTCATAGCTGTTTCATTGCATACCATGTTTAATTCTTGTTCTATAATTGTAATGCTATACTTGTCTAATTTAAAAATGCACATGGTTTATTGTGAAATTCAATATTTATGTCTATAAAATTATAATTGATTGACGATGATTTAGTTTGTATATGTAAGTTTATATTTTGCTTTGTGAGCCCCCTCTGCTGCTTTGTTTTATTATGTTTCAGATTCTTATCCTTCTCGGCTACCATCCCTTTTTCCTTCCTCGTGCTACTCTGTGGGGCCACGTTCTGGACCTTCTGTGTTGCGATGTGCTGACTGCTGTGCAAGTTTCTTCTGCTCTCGTGGTGTGTGCAGCCGGGTGGTCCTACGTGGGAATTTCACCGTCGGACGCTATTTGGTGGTTTAAAATACTGAAGCCTGTGCCTCCTCTTCCGGATCCTGAGAACTTTATACATGTTTTGGCCCGCTTCAGTTTCTGCCTTAGCGTTAACCGTCTGAAGTGTCGGCGTTATTAGTAAAGAAAAATCTATTCTCCTGGTTAGCGGCTTGTCCGCTGATTGTTGCTGCCAAAATCATTATGCAACTTTTCGCCTGTGACTGTTCCTGGGAGTTATATACTTAAGTTTTTCATCACCTTGGATGGCTGCCCGGTTGCTACGTCGTGGGATATATACTGTTGGGGTTTGCTTGCCTCAATTATGGTCTTCTCCTTGTGTGTTCAGTGTCAGCTACTGAAGTTTGCGGACTGTATGTGTGGAGTTACCTTCTTCGTCTACTTACAGTGTAGCATGTTCCTTCTGTTTTCCTAGTTGTTTCCCCTTTTGGCTACTTATTGTTCCCTTTCCTCGAGTTCCTATAAATGGTTATTTTTTTTCTTCTCGCAACCTCGCAGATTGGGGGGGGCTATTGTGCTGTTATGTGTTCTTTTTATGTTTTGTATCTGTATTATACATCCAGTCAGTCACTTTACGTTGCTTGTCCCCTTTGCTTAACGCTCTCTTTGGTGCTCTCTTTTTTTTTCCTCTGTGGGTTGCTGACGTGGCTTGTGCTTTGGCCGTACGCGCTGAGTGGTGGATTTCTGTCCGCATTGCAGGGATAGCTCTCTGCCCGGCAACTACTCATGCGGATGGTGGAAGTTTTTGTAATGAATTTTTAAGGAACGTCTTTGTGATTTTCGGTGGATCGACCTTATGTAAAGGTAGGCTTTATTATCAGTTTTGTGTCCTGGTAATGGTGAGTGAATTTTGGGGCGGAAAACGTTATGTGTGTTTGAAAATAAGAGTTCGTAAAGTGACTGGCTCTTGGAGTTGTTCATAGGTTTAGTGTGTTTTGTTTCTTTTCCAGTTGAGTTATATTTTCAGTACGTGATTTTCAGTGTATAGTTAGTTTAAAATTTGTGATAAGAGCTTTACACAGTTGTGCAATTTGAAAATGCATATTTTGATTCATGAAGGTAAAAAGCATCAGTAGTGTGAAATTTGTGAGAAAAGCTTTTGGCATTTGTCGTCTGAAATTGCATAGTTTGATAAAAGGAGGGCAAGAAGCAATATAAGTAGAAATTTGTGAGTAGAGCTTTACATATTTTGGGCACTTTGAAAATGCATAGTTAATTCAAAATTACAGATATTCTGTTGTGTAAATTATGAGAGCAGTAATTGCAGTTAAAACCCAGTTATGCTGAACCCATTTATGCTGAACTTTGTAACTGAAAACGGTTGGGTTGTAAAGCTATCTACATCTAGCTTAGCTGGACTTTGAAGCTTTCGGTTTCCTGAATTTCATTAAAGTCTGTTTCGGTCTTGTTCAACATTCTTAGCTAGTCTTTGACTAGCTAAACATAATTAAATTTTTTGGTCTGATGTTTATAGTGGCCTTGTTTTATAAACTTTCTAAATTGATTTGGTTTGTTGAATTTTTGGATTTACTTAATTTTGCTGTATTTAAAACTTGCCTTTACTGCTCTGCTCAATTGGTTTTGGTTGCTTTACTCTTTAAGCCATTTTTGTTTTACAGTTATTCTTTTATGGTTGCTTTACGGTTCTGGTTATTAATGTTTGTTTATTATTATCATTAAAGTACCCAAAAACAAACTTATCAATAGTAGTATATTTTTGAGAGTTCTGGTTTCCTTTTGTTTTCCCCTACGGCACTCGTTAGGGCTTCCCTTTTCGTTTGGCCGGGGTTCCCTAACTCAGTCAAACAGCGGAACCATTGCAGTAAATAAAACAATAAAACAGTAAACGACGAGTAAAGAACTGTAGAAGTCAAGCGACATGTGCGCCATACGTCCGCCGGGGAGAACAACCCCATTAAAACAGACAAACGAAAATCATAAAACTAAAAGACGCACAGCGCATCAAATGCGCCGAATAAAACCACTGTTACTGATAAAACGTAAAAGATATTCCATAGCATGCGCGTCGTCTGCCAAGACGTTGGCTATTCCAACAAGCAGAGACACGCGAACGCGCAATAGAGTTAAACCTGACACGCCTAAGATGTGACGCACCATTAAGGGCGCATCACACTGCTTACAGAGTGGTGCGGGGTCACCACTGAGAAAGTACCTAAGACTGAAAAGGCAATGTCCGATTCGTAAACGAGCTAAAATTACTTCTTCTCGACGAGAAGAACGAGAGGACTTACTCCAGATTAACGGGAGAAGTTTAATCTCTCGCAACTTGTTCCCCCGGGGGGCCCTCCACTCATCGCGCCAACGCGAGAGGATGCGGTGTCGTAAAATAAAATAAGAATCTGAAGTGGGAACTACACAGGTAAAACATCTGCGTGATAAAATCGCCGATTTGGCAGCGGCGTCGGCAGACTGGTTTCCTGAGATGCCCATTTGATCTGGAATCCACACGGAGACGCTGATGCCAGAAGCACCGAGCGAGTGGAAGTTGATGGCCATGATGATGATGTGATGATGATGATGATGATGAGATGCGGTTTAAGGGCGCTAAACTGCTAAGGTCATCAGCGCCTTACAATGTATAAAATATAAAGCCAAAGAATATAAAAGACGGGTAAAAAAACGCATAATTAAAAAACGGGTCAAAAACCCGCGATGTCCAAAAAGCTATAAACAACAATACACCAATCTCAAAAACAAACACACTAAAACCATAGGCAATAAAAGAGTAAAACTGTAGAATGTGTCAAGAACTATAGAATGCGAGGGACAGAAGCGCCATATGTCCACTGGGGTGTAGAGTCCCCATTAAAACAGACATAATAAAATTAGAAAGCTAAAGGTCGCTCAGCGTATCAAATGCGCAGATTAAAATCACTGTCACGAATAAAACGTAAAACACATTCTACAGCACGCGCGTCGTCTGCCAAATCGTTGGCTAGGCCAACAGGCAGACCCACACAAACGCGCAATGGAGCTAAAACTTGACACACTGTTACGATGTGACGCACCGTTAAGGGCGCATCACACTCCTCGCATACTAAACAGGTATCTATGACTAAAAAGGCAATGTCTGATTCGTAGACGGGCTAAAAGTACCTCTACCCGACGACACAAACGAGAAGAGGTACCCCAGACTATCGGGAGATGCTTAACCACCCGCAACTTGTTCCCCGGAGGGCCGTCCACTCATCCCTCCAAAGCGAGAGGATGCGGCTACGTAAAAACAAACAAATCTGTGGAGGGAACAACAGGGGTAAAATATCTGCGTAATAAAATCGCCGACCTGGCAGCGGCGTCGGCAGACTCTTTACCTGAGATGCCCAAACGACCTGGTTCCACATGAAGGAGACGCTGATTCCAGAAACACCAAGCGAGTGGAGCAGGTCATGGATGCCTGTACGAGCGGGTGGTAACTGTACAGCCAGCTAATACTTTGAAGAGCACTCAGAGAGTCTGAACATATAAAACAGCGCCGTAAGTCGTGCCGCTGAATGTATTAAGACTGATAAATGCTAAAACCTTCGGCGGTAAAAATCGAACATTGCCCCGGTAAACGAAAGGTAAAACTATTTCCACCACAAACAAAGGCACATCTTACTCAGCATCAGTCTTAGATCCATCAGTAAAGATAAAATGAAAGTCCCCGAATTGCGACTGAAGTGCTAAAAACGCTGACCTAAAGACTGAAGAAGGGGTCTCATTCTTCGGCATCATCGATAACCCAAGGTGACAGTGGGCCTCAGTGCGCAACCATGGAGGAAAACGCGTTTCCCCCCTTGGAAGGGCCGGCGCTGGCGTAACGTCCAAATGCCGACGAGCTTGACGAAATCGAGCCCCTGCAGGGAGCAATGCACAAAAGCTAACTACATATTGCCGATCAAGCTAATCCTCGTAAAAGATCGCGAAGAACGGGTGGTCAGGCAAGCTGGAGAGTCGACAGGCATAACTGCACAAAACCATCTTACGCCTGAAGGACAGCGGAGGTTCTGCAGCTTCAGCATACAGGCTAGGTATAGGGCTGGTTGCGAAGGCCCCTGTAGCGACCCTTATGCCACGATGGTGAATTGCATTCAATCGACGTAATACAAATGGACGCGCCGACGAATAGACAAAGCACCCGTAATCAAGCTTGGATCGGGCCAAAGAGCGATAAAGATGTAGAAGGACGGTCCGATCAGCTCCCCAGGATGTGCCACTTAAAACACGTAAAAGATTAAGAGAACGGTCAAACTTTGCTTTTAAAAAGGCAATGTGAGAAGTCCAGCTCAACCTTCGATCAAAGATCAACCCCAAAAATTACACCTCGTCTGCAAATGGAAGGACCTCCAACCCAAGATGGAGAGAGGGCGGAGGAAAGGCCTTCCGGCGCCAGAAATTGATGCAGACGGATTTCTCGGCGGAGAAATTTAAGCTGTAGGTGTTACTCCAGGGGTAGAGACGGTCGATACAGCTCTGTAGACGGCGTTCGAGTAGACCGGTCCGCCGTGAACTGCAATAAATGGCAAAATCGTCAACAAAAAGGGACGATGAAATGCCAGGTGGAATACAATCAACAATGGGGTTGACAGCAATTGCAAAAAGTGTCACACTAAGTAAAGATCCCTGCGGTACTCCGTTCTCTTGAATAAAATGACTAGATAAAACCGAACCCACACGTACACGAAAGACGCGGTCTGTCATAAATTCCCGAAGAAATATGGGAAGACGACCGCGGATATTCCATGCGTGAAGTGTAGGTAAAATGCCGCCCCTCCAACAAGTGTCATAAGCTTTCTGCAGGTGAAAAAACACAGCCACTGTTTGACACTTTCTCAGAAATCCATTCATAATATGCGTCGACAGGGACACCAGATGGTCGACGGTAGATCGATAGTGACGAAATCCGCACTGAGCGTTCGCTAGAAGTTTCTAAGACTCAAGCTACCATGTCAACCTCCCGTTGATCATGCGCTCCATCACCTTGCAAATGAATCTGTGAGGGAGATAGGGCGGTAGCTGGAAGGCAGTTTTTTTGGGTGTTATAGGTAGGGATATTCTTCAGGTGTTGATAGGAGTTAGAAGGAGATATGGGTAAAGGTAGGGGGAGTACCGCGTTAGCACCTCCGTTAGTAAACTGTTGGTTACTAGCTGCCGGGAGCGGTTTGTCGGACCTGGAGCACAGCCATGGCACAAGTCCCTGGCTGCCACCCGGGGGTTAAGGTGAAGGAAGGTTAGGAGTATTTATTGCTTTATTTATTGTTTACTTGTCTCAGCGATTGCTGCGTCGATTGTTTGGCCTTACTTGGGGTACATCTGGCAGTTGGACATGTGAAGTGTGCGATTCCATGAAAGCTCGGCAAAGGATGTAGCCTTCGTGCAGCTGCTGGTGGTTGTTCTGAAGCACTTGAAGTTTCTGTAGAATGGTAGTCTCGGTGTCCCGTTGCTGCTCTCGAAGCCCAGCAACTGAGGCCTCAAGGGCACCCAGCCGCGTGGGTCGGTCGTCGCAGTCGCTGTCCGTGGAGTTGTCTGGTACCGTGAGGTTGTGCTCAATGCGCATCAGCTTGCGCTGGCACGAATCGAGCACTTCGGAGCTTTTGTCGTCGTGGACTGTTTGACGAAGTCGCAGGAACTGGGTGGCGAGTGTTGAGAGGTGTCGAATGGTGGTGCGCTGCTTGGCCTCCAATGCCGCAAGGCGCGCACTGGAAGTCCGGTGCAACGCCTCGAAGCGAAGGCCGAGGTCACGCAAGGTGTGCTGAATCTCCTCAATGATGATGATGATGATATGGGGTTAAGGGCGCTAAACATCAAAGGTCATCAGCGCCCTTACAAGGTTAAAATATAGGTCAAGAACTAAAACAGGAAAAGTCGATAAGTAAAAACACTAAAGGCACGCACAAAAAGCTAAAACCACCACACTAAAACAATATGTTACACAAAATGTGTCACAAAACAATAAAAGAGTAAAACCACGTGTCAAGAGCTGTAGAACGTTCTGGACATGAGCGCCATATGTCCTCTGGGGAGTAGAGCCCCCAAAAAAGGCAATATAATAGCACAAGATTAAAAGGCGCTCAGCGCATCATATGCGCCTATTAAAATCACTGTCATGGATAACACGTAAAAGACATCCTACAGCATGCGCGTCGTCTGCCAAAACGTTGGCTATGCCAACAGGCAGACCCACACGACCGCGCAACGGAGCTAAAACCTGACACTCTTCTAAAACATGACGCACAGTTAAGGGCGCATCACACTGCTTGCATACTGGTGCGCGGTCACCACTGAGCAAGTACCTATGACTAAAAATGCAATGCCCGATACGAAGGCGTGTTAAAATTACCTCCTCCCGACAAGAAGCACGGGAAGAGGTAGCCCAGACTAGCGGAAGAGGTTTAACCTCCCGCAACTTGTTCCCCCGGAGGGCCGTCCACTCATTGCGCCAGCGCGAGAGGATGCGGCGACGTAAAATAACACACGAATCTGACGAGGGAACAACAGGGGTAAAAACTCTGGGTAATAAAATCGCCGATTTCGCAGCGGCGTCGTCCGACTCGTTCCCTGAGGTGCCCACATGACCTGGAATCCACATAAAAGAGACGCTGATGCCAGAGGCACCAAGCGAGTGGAGCAGGTCATGTATGCGCTGTACGAGGGGGTGGTAAGTGTACTACAGTGCGCGAATACTTTGAAGAGCACTCAGGGAGTCTGAACAAATAAAACTGAGTCGTAGGTCGTACCGCTGGACGTATAAAAGTGACTGATAAATACTAAAAAGTTCGGCGGTAAAAATCGAACATTGCCCGGGTAAACGAAATGTAAAACTACGATTATCATCAAAAAAGGCACACCCTACTCCAACATCAGTCTTAGACCCATCAGTATATATAAAACGAAAGTCCCCGAACTGCGACCGAAGTTCTAAAAAGGCCGATCTAAGAACTGAAGAAGGGGTCTCATTCTTCGACATAGACGTCAACCCAAGGTGACACTGGGCCTCAGCGCGCAACCATGGAGGAAAACGCGTTTCCCCCCTGGGAAGGGCCGGCGCTGGCGTAAAGTCCAAATGCCGAAGCTTTCGAAAGAGAACCCCTGGAGGTAGTAATGCAGAGGAGCTAACGAAATATTGTCGATCAAGCGAATCCTCGTAAAATAAATCGAAGGACGGGTGGTTAGGCAAGCTTGAGAGCCGACAAGATATCTGCACAAAAGCATCTCACGCCGGAAGGACAGCGGAGGCTCTGCAGCTTCTGCGTACAGACTGGATACAGGGCTAGTTGGAAAGGCCCCTGTAGCGACTCTTATGCCACGATGATGAACGGCATTCAATCGACGTAACACAGATGGACGTGCCGACAAATAAACAATACACCCGTAATCAAGCTTGGATCGGACCAAAGAGCGATAAAGGCGAAGAAGGACGGTCCGATCAGCTCCCCAGGATGTGCCACTTAAAACACGTAAAAGATTAAGAGAACGGTCACACTTTGGTTTTAAAAAAGGAGACGTGCGAGGTCCAACGCAACTTCCTATCAAAAATCAACCCCAAAAATTTCGCCTCGTCTGCAAACGGAAGTATCCCTGGCCCAAGATGGAGAGAGGGCGGAGGGAAATACTTCCGGCGCCAGAAATTGATACAGACGGATTTCTCGGCGGAGAAATTAAAGCCGTTGGCGTTACTCCAGGCGTAGAGACGGTCGATACAGCTCTGGAGACGGCGTTCGAGTAGACAGGTCCGCCGTGAACTGCAATAAATAGCGAAATCGTCAACAAAAAGGGACGATGAAATGCCAGGTGGAATACAAACAACAATGGGGTTGATAGCAATTGCAAAAAGTGTGACACTGAGTACAGAGCCCTGCGGTACTTCGTTCTCTTGAATAAAATGACTAGATAAAACCGAGCCCACACGTACACGAAAGACGCGGTCCGTCATGAACTCCCGAAGAAATATGGGAAGACGACCGCGGATATTCCATGCGTGAAGTGTACGTAAAATGCCGCCCCTCCAACAAGTGTCATAAGCTTTCTCCAGGTCAAAAAACACAGCCACGGTTTGACACTTTCTCAGAAATCCATTCATAACATGCGTCGACAGGGACACCAGATGGTCGACGGTAGAGCATTATCGACGAAATCCGCACTGAGAGTTCGCTAGAAGTTTCTGAGACTCAAGCCACCATGTCAACCGCCCGTTGATCATGCGCTCCATCACCTTGCAAATGCAACTGGTGAGGGAGATAGGGCGCTAGCTGGAAGGTAGTTGGCGATCCTTCCCAGGCTTAAGTATAGGGACAATGGTGGCTTCGCGCCAAACGGAAGGAAAAATGCCGTCTTGCCAAATACGGTTATAGACATGTAAGAGAAAGAGTTTACTGTCGGCTGAAAGGTTCTTTAACATCAGGACATGAATGCCGTCCGGCCCAGGAGCGGAGTGCCGAGAGCAATGAAGAGCGTGCTCCAGCTCCCTCATTGTGAAAAGTTCATTATAACACTCAATATTAGGAGACCGAAAATTAAAGGTGTCGGAATCCAGCCAGTCTTTGATAGAGCGAAAGCCGGCGGAATAATTGTCTGAACTGGATACCGCCTCAAAGGCAGCACCCAGTGTTAGCGATGGCAGCCGGATCTACTATAGTGGCATTGGAAACCTGAAGGCCAGAAACAGTACAATGCGACACTTTACCTGAGAAGCGACGAAGTTTATCCCAAACAACAGATGAAGGCGTAAAGCGATTAAAAAACTCGACAAAACGAGCCCACGACGCCTGCTTGCTATCCTGAATAATGCGACGAGCCCTGGCGCGCAATTGTTTAAAAGTCACCAAATTATCAAGTGTAGGGTGTCGCCGAAACACCCTAAGTGCAGTTCTACGGGCACGAACGGCGTCCCGACAATCCTCGTTCCACCACGGAACAGGTGGCCGCCGAGGTTGAGAGGATGAACGGGGTATTGCGCGTTCGGCGGCAGAGAAAATAATAGACGTAAGGTGCTGAACTAGTTGGTTAATGTCGGAGAAGGGCTGGTCGTCAAAATGCACCAGGCTGGAATACAAGCTCCAGTCGGCTTTTGCGAATATCCAGGTAGGTACTCTGGAATGCTGTACGTGGTGCGACAAAAGAGAAACGATGCAGGGGTAATGGTCGCTGGAGTAAGTATCAGCGACGACGTTCCACTGAAGACGACGAGTAAGCTGGAGTGAGCAAATGGCAAGGTCCAGATGAGAGAAGGTACCAGAAGAATCAGAAATAAAAGTAGGTGCACCTGTATTGAGGATAGAAAGATTGAAGTGGTAAAAAATGTCGGAAAGAAGAGTTCTCCTCGCACAAGCCCTAGGCGAACCCCACAGTGGGTGATGGGCATTAAAATCTCCCAACAGAAGAGAATCTCCTCAAGAGCGCCCTGGAAGTCCGGTGTGCAGGAAGGCCCATTTTGTTGCAATATTTGTGTGGTTGTTGTCCTCGGTTCCGGATAATTCCGAGTAGTGGCGTTCTGGTTTGTGGTGATCTGCGCTGCTGGTTCTGAATGGTTGAGAGGCGGTGCAGGAGGCGGAGTTGGCTGATGTCGTTGCTGTGTCCTTGGGTAGCGCGGGCACGATGCCTGGCCGGTGAAGTGGTCACCACCACCGCAGGTAGCACAGTAGCGGTGCCGAGAAGCCAGGTTGTGCCCGGTGCAGCTGGCGGTGAGCGAGGGCAAGCCGCAGTAGTGACACCTTGCTTGAGCCTTGCAAGTGGCCGCCGCGTGCCCGTATTAGCAGCAGCGGCGGCAAGGGACTTGCCGGTCACTACGGCTTGCCTCAATGCGGTGCGACTGGTCCAGAAGTGCGAGGCCAGTCGTGATGACTGCGGTGTAGTAAAGGTCAGGCGCAACAGTGGCGTTGGTCCTCTGCCGGACGAGATCCTCGAGACGCGGATGACGGAAGGCCAGAGCGCTTGGGCGGCCTCCATGACAATCCGCTCCGGTAAGAGGCGGTGGACACCGCAGACAACAGCGCTAATAGCGCCGAAACGGCCCGTTGTGTCTCCCGGTGGCGAGGCAGCAACCTCGGCATAGGACTGCCGGGGCTGCGGCGGTGAATGCGGAGCTTCCGGTGTTGGTGTTCTCGGCGGCGGTGCGGTGCAGACTGGTGTGGTCAGCTCCTGTGGCGGTGGTGTGGCGCCGGCTTCGCTGGCTGTCCGGGCAGCAGAGATGTCTGCAGCGGAGGCTGCGTTAATCTGCGCCGGCTCAGGCGGCGGAGCACTGCCGGTAGCTGCGGTGGTCAACTCCAGCGTTGCAGCTGCGTCGAGGCGGTGTTGCTTCTTTCTCCCCATGTTGTCACCTGGAGTCCTGCTTGCGAAAAATCACGACGTCCCCACCGAAGGCAGTTGGCGATCCTTCCCAGGCTTAAGTATAGGGACACTCGTGACTTCGCGTCAAACGGAAGGAAAAAGGCCGTCTTGCCAAATACGGTTATAGACCTGTAAGAGAGAGAGTTTACTGTGGAATGGAAGGTTCTTTAACATCAGGACGTGAATGCAGTCCGGCCCAGGAGCGGAGTGCCTAGAGCAATGAAGAGCGTGCTCCAGCTCCCTCATTGTGAAAAGTTCATTATGACACTCGGTATTAACAGACCGAAAATTATAGTTAGCGGAATCCAGCCGGTCTTTGATAGAGCGAAAGCCGGCGGAATAATGGTCTGAACTTGAAACCGCCTCAAAGGCAGCACCCAGAGTGTTAGCGATGGCAGCCAGATCCACTATGGTGGCATTGGGAACGTGAAGGCCAGAAACAGTACAATGCGACACTTTACCTGAGAAGCGACGAAGTTTATCCCAAACAACAGATGAAGGAGTAAAGCGATTAAAATCTCGGTAAAACGAGTCCAAGACGCCTTCTTGCTATCCTGAATAATGCGACGAGCCTTGGCGCGTGATTGTTTAAAAGTAACCAAATTATCAAGTGTAGGGTGTCGCCGAAACACCTTAAGGGCAGTTCTACGGGTACGAACGGCGTCCCGACAGTCCTCGTTCCGGAACACGAATACGCTGAGGGTAAGGGGACGAACGGGGAATGGCGCGTTCTGCGTCAGATAGCAATGTAGACGTAAGGTGCTTCGCCATTTAGTTAACATCGGTGAAGGACTGGTCGTCAAAATGCACGAGGCTGAAATACAATCTCCAGTCACTTTTCTGAATATCCAGGTAGGTACTCTGGAGTGTTGGACGTAGTGAGACACAAGAGAAACGATGCAAGGGTGATGGTCGCTGGAGTAGGTGTCAGCAACGACGTTCCACCGCAGACGACTAGCAAGCTGAAGTGAGCACACGGCAAGGTCCAGGTGTCAGAATGTACCAGAAGAATCAGAAATAAAAGTAGGTTCACCAGTATTGAGGATAGAGAGATTGAACTGGTAAAAAATGTCGGAAAGAAGAGTTCCCCTCGCAGAAGCCCTTGGCGAATCCCGCAGGGGGTGATGGGCATTGAAATCTCCCAACAGAAGAAATGGTGTTGGGAGAGCGGACAGGAGAGCTCGAATGGCCGCGGGAGCGAGGGGAGACGATGGAGGTGAATACACAGAGCAAACAGAAAAGGCCGGGTAATTGTACAGTTACGGCAACAGCTTGCAAGGAGGAAGTAAGAGCGAGAGTTTTAAAATGAACGTCGCTACGCACAAACAACATGACACCTCCATGAGCAGGAGTACCCTCCTCCGGTTCAAGATCGTAGCGAACCGAGGTATACCCTCGGAGATCAAAAGGATCGTGAGGGCGAAGCTTAGTCTCCTGCAAACACACAACCATAGCTGAATGGGTACGCAATAAAAGTTGCAGTTCCGCCCTATGCGATCGTACACCACGTAAATTCCAGGTCAGGATAGCCATAAATAAAAGGGACAGACTTCTTACTGAGAGGGACGGCTCAAAATTACCTTCTGTTTAACCTTTGGGCTCGGGCTTTTGGTATGGAGCTGGTCAGACTCCATAGCCTCCTCGTAGGGAGGGCCCACGCGCTCAGAGTCAGATACCGATTGAAGCGCCGAGAATCGGTTCTGGGAAGCGATGGGTGAGGGGTCCACTGTGCGCAGCTGACCCAAGAAGCGTCCTAGGAGCGTACTATAGGAATAGCTTTAGATGTCTTGCTAACTATAGTAGAAATGGACGGCCGGATGGTAGTGGCGGTTAATGCAGTCATAGTCCAGTTTTGAGTTTCGGCATCTACTCGTGGCAACAACAGAACTAAATGTACCAGATCACAGGAGAGAAGGTTGGCGCGCATGGTACCGCCTCCGGGCTTCGGCGAAGGAGAATTTCTCCTTTACCCGGATCGCCTTCTCGTCCAAGAACAGCGGACAGTCGGCAAACGACGCAGAATGAGGACCCTTGCAGTTAACGCAGACGGGGGCTGTGGAACAGCTACCTTCGTGAGACGGCTGGCTACATGAGACACAGATGGTAACGGTACTCTTACAGGAGACTTGCGTATGCCCAAAACGTTGGCATTTAAAACAACGCAGAGGTCTAGGAATATAAGGCCTCACTGCAATGCGTTCATACCCTGCTAAAATGCTCGTGGGCAGATCGACGCCATCAAATGTTCTAAACCGGGTACAAGTGGGTACCAATATCTCGTCGTGTTTGGCGTGCACTCGTTGCACTGCTATTACCTTTTGGTCTTATAGTCTACGAGTTCATCGTCCGACATACCATCGAGGCTATGGGTGGTAATGACGCCTCGACAGGAATTCAATGTGCGGTGCTTCTCAACACGGATGGGATAACCGTGGAGAAGCGTAGGGCGCAACAAGGTCTTACTTTGCTGATCCGACTTCGTTTCGTAGACGACTTCAGGACTGAACCGCACCAGTAATAGCAGCAGTGCCCTTCTGAATAATGAAAGGGTGCACCTCAAAACTTTGCCCTTCTTCGGTTCGTGAAATGACCACGTAACAACCAGTTGTCGGTGGTGCTACTTCTGTAACATAAACTTTTCGGCGCTTGTTGCTATTAATGGAGAAAGGGTGCTCCATATCGAAATAATTCCTCCACCATTGCAACCGTCTCCGACCTCGGGCTCTGACTTCCCAGGCGTTAACCCGGCTTGGGTGAGTGGCCTATCTATACCTATCTCACCCCAGGGTCACACCTCCCAGAACATAGAGAGAGGGATCCAATCGCCGTCAGAAGTCAGCAGCTCATGCAATAGGCCCCCCGTGGGACTGCAGTTGAACAGCGTATACGAACACATAAAATACATGACGACCCCGGGTGGTGGGGATGACGCCATTACCCACTCACTCAGCTACGCACTCAGTGAGCGGGTATCCGTCAGGCTGTGTCCACGGAGGATTAAAATAAAAGAATAAAAGGAACTAAAAGTGTGTGAGTCGGCGAAGAAGTAAAAGAGATGTGTAAATTAATGGACGTGGGGCGAAATGTGCGTAAAGAGAAGAGAAGTAAGAAACCATGGCTTGGGGCGTCATGTAATGAAATTCACAGAACGCACGAGAGCTTACCTTGAGTGCCCCGGTCACGAGGACGAACCCACCTCGACCGACTCGAAAGATTTTCCGTCCTCTGTACGGATAATCACTAAGTAACAACTAGATGTTGGTGATGCTACTTCTGTTGCAATTACTTTTTGGCGCTTGTTATTAATAATGGAGAAGGAGGATCCATAGCGAAAGAAATCCTCCACCATTGCAATCGTCTCCGACCTCAGGCTCTGACTTCCCGGGCGTTACTCCGGCTTGGGTGAGTGGTCTATCTATACCAGTCTCACACGTCCCAGATAATAGACAGAAGGACCCAATGGCCGTCGGAAGTCAGGAGCTCATGCAATGGCCCCCTACGGGACTGCAGTTGAACAGCGGATACGAACAAAGACCTTACACGACGACCCCGGGTGGTGGGGATGACGCTGTTACCCATTCACCTAACTGCGCAGCGATTTTGCGGGTATCCGTCAGGCTGTGTCCACGGAGGATTAAAATAAATAGAATGATAAAATAAAACCAAAAGTGTATGTGTGCGATTCGCACGGAAGTTAGGCCGACGATGAAAAAAAGACATGTGTGAATGGTTGTGGTGCCAAATGTTCTCAAAGAGGCGAGACAAGATTGAAATGATGGCGAGGGGCGGTGTGGAAGGAAATGCAAAGAACGCACGAGAGACTACCTTGAGTCCCCTGGTCACGAGGACGAACCCACCTCGACCGGACGATGGTGGAGGGATGATGATGGCGATGAGAAGCTCGGGCACCTCGGTTACGCCAAACCCGTACTCACATAAGATGAGCCACTGGAGGGCATCGTGTGAGGGCTGACTGCAAGAGGCACAGACGGAAACGGGACACTTACAAGAAACTTGCGATGCCCAAAACGTTGGCATTGCAAACGCAGCGGTCTAGGATTATAGGGTCTCACCGCAATTCGTTCGTACCCTGCTGAAATTCTCGTAGACAGATCGACGCCTTCGAAAGTTATAAACAGGGAACGAGTGTGTACCAACACGCCGTCGGGTTTAGCCTGCACTCGATGAACGGCTCTCACCTTTTGTTCAGAGATATTGCTTCATCGTCCGACATACCATCGAGGCTATGAGTGGTAAGAACCCTCGAAATGAATTCAAGGTTCGGTGCTTCTCTACACGGATGCCATAACCACGGAGAAGCGTAGCGCGCAATAAGATCTTACTTTGTTGATCGGATTTGCTTTGTACTAATAATGAACCGTTACCAAGCCGAGTGCAGTACTGAACCGATCCAGCAATAGAGTCATTGCCCTATGTATTATAAAAGAATTCACCTTCTCGAAAGATTGTCCTTCCTCTGTTCCCGCAATGACTACGTAACTACCAGATGTTGGTGGTGCTACTTGTGTTACCAAAACTTGTCGGCGCTTGTAGAAATAATGGAAAAAGAGGGCTCCAAAGCGAGAGAAATTCTCCACCATCGCAACCGTCTCCGACCTCGGGCTCTGACTTCCCGGGCGTTACCCCGGTTTGGGTGAGTGGCCTATCCATACCAGTCTCACTCCAGGGTCACATCTCCCAGAACACAGAGGGACCCAAGGACCGTGGGAAGTCAGTAGCTCATGCAATGGCCCCCCGCAGGACTGAAGTTGAACAGCCGATAGGAACACACACCCTACATGAGGACTCCGGGTGGTGGGGATGACGCCATTACCCATTCACCCGCTGCGCGGGTATCCGTAGAGCTGCGTCCACGGAGATTTAAAGGAACGAAAATCGCAAAATAAATCAAAAGTGTGTGGGCTTTTCTCACGCATGGTAGGCCGGCGAAGAAGAGAAAGAAATGTATCAATGAATGGTCGAGGTGCGAAATGTGCGTAAATAGAAACTAGAGAAGAAAAACACGATGGCGAGGGGCGGCATGGAATGAAATGCACAGAACGCACGAGAGCCTACCTTGTGTCCCCCGGTCACGAGGATTAACCCACCTCGACCGGACGAGGGTGGAAGGATGATGATGGCTATGAGTGGATCAGGACCCCGGTTGCGCCAAACCCGTACTCACATAAAGTGAGCCCCTGGGAGGGTGCGCTTGAATGTCAACGAGCGGTGACATAAACGTTGCAAATAGAGAAGCAGTTGCCCTATAATTAGAAACGCACATCCAGAGGCGACTATGTTGTGCGCATCGGTATGTTAGTGGCACAAATATTTTACGCCATCAAAATTGCAACCCCACCGTTGGAACGCTGGCGAACAATAGAGTCGTGCTTAAACCAGGAAACGATGCGAAGTTGTACAGCGTGAGTAGGCTTTAAATGGGTTTCCTGAAGACACACTTGAGGGAGAACTTTGGGAAACAACAATGTATATACGGAAGACGTGCCGGACCCCATTAACGTTCCACTGGATTATTTCCAAGCATAGAAAAGACTGATGGGTACGCTTGAGTTTCTTCCTCACCTTGAAGGATTTCGGACCGAAGACAGTAACATCCGGCGAACCCTGCGAAGCCCGGTAATCGGAAGAGCCCTTGCGGCTCGTAAAGCTGCGACTACTCGGTCTATGTTGAGGTCGAGTACGAACATCCTCAGTAGACAACGCTGATGGGCGAGCACCTGGTAGACGGCTTGGAGGCTGGTGTGATGATGATGAGACGCGGTTTAAGGGCGCTAAACATCTACGGTCATCAGCGCCCTTACAAAGTATAAAATTTAATGTCCAAAAATAGAAGTCGGATAAAAAACCGCATAATAAAAAAAACGGGACACAAATCCGCGATGACCAAAAGGTAAAAAACAAAACACCAAATTCCAAAAACGAACACACTAAAAGCATGGTCAATAAAAGAGTAAAACAACGTGTCAAGAACTGTAGAATGCGAGGGATACGAGCGCCAGATGTCCACTAGAAGATGCCCCATTAAAAAGACAATATAAAGTCACAGTTAAATGACGCTAAGCGCATTAAATGCTTGTGGTAAATCCAATGTCACTGATAAAACGTAAAAGACACTCTACAGCACGCACGTCGTCTGCCAAAACGTTGGCTAGGCCAACAGACAGACCAAAACGAATGCGCAACGGAGCTAAAAATTGACACTGCTAAAATGTGACGCACCGTTAACGGCGCATCACACTGCTCACAGAATGGTGCGGGGTCACCACTGAGAAGGTACCTATGGCTAAAAAGACAATGTCCGACTCGTAAGCGAGCTAAAAGTACCTCTTCCCGACGACACGACTAGAAGAAGTACTCCAGACTAACGGGAGAGGCTTAACCTCCCGTAACTTGTTTCCCCGAAGGACCGTCCACTCATCCCTCCAAAGCGAGAGGATGCGGCTACGTAAGATAACAGCAAATCTAACGAGGGAACAACAGCAGTAAAAAATCTGGGTAATAAAATCGCCGATTTGGCAGCGGCGTCGGCAGACTCGTTCCCTGAGATGCCCACATGACCTGGAATTCACAGGAAGGAGACGCTGATGCCAGAGGCACCAAGCGAGTGGAGCAGGTCATGTACGCGCTGTACGCGAGGGTGGTAACTGTACAGCGCATTAATACTCTGAAGGGCACTCAGAGAGTCCGTACAAACCGCACACTGCCCTAGGTCGCGCCAGTGAACTTTTAAAACGGATTGATAAATACCAAATATTTCGGCGCTAAAAATCTAACAGTGATCCAGAAGCGAAAAGTAAAACTATAATGATCAGAAACAAAGGCAGACCTCACTCCATCATTAGTCTTAGATTCATCAGTAAATATAAAAGGCAAGTCCCCGAATTGCACCTGAAGTTCTAAAAATGCTGATCTAAAGACTGAAGAAGGGTTCTCGTTCCTCGGCAGCGACGATAACCCAAGGTCACAGTGGGCCTCAGCGCGCAACCATGGAGGAAAACGCGTGTCCCGCCTTGGAAGGGCCGGCGCTAGCGTAACGTCCAAATGTCGAAGTTGTCGAAATCGAACCCCTGGAGGGAGCAATGCAGAGGAGCTAACTAAATATTGAAGACCAAGCGAATCCTCGTAACATATCGCGAAAGACGAGTGGTCAGCCAAGCTTGAGAGTCGACAGGCATAGCTGCACAAAAGCATCTCACGCCTGAAGGACAGCGGAGGCTCTGCAGCTTCAGCATACAGGCTAAGAACAGGGCTGGTTGGAAAGGCCCCTGTAGCGACTCTTATGCCACGATGGTGAATCACATTCAATCCACGTAACACAGATGAACACGTCGACGAATAGACAATGCACCCGTAATCAAGCTTGGATCGGACCAAAGAGAGATAAAGATGTATAAGGACGGTCCGATCAGCTCCCCAGGATGTGCCACTTAAAACACGTAAAAGATAAAGAAAACGGTCAAACTTTGCATTTAAAAAGGAAATGTGCAAAATCCAGCTCAGCTTCCTATCAAAGATCCACCCCAAAATTTCGCCTCGTCCGCAAAGGGAAGTATCCCTGGCCCAAGATGGAGAGAGGGCGGAGGGAAAGCCTTCCGGCGCCAGAAATTAATGCAGACGGATTTCTCGGTGGAGAAATTAAACACGTTGGCATTACTCCAGGAGTAGAGACGGTCGATACAGATCTGGAGACGGCGTTCGAGTAGACAGGTCCGCCGTGAACTGCAATAAATGGCAAAATCGTCAAGAAAAAGGGACGATGAAATGCCAGGTGGAATACAATCAACAATGGGGTTGATAGCAATTGCAAAAAGTGTGACACTGAGCACATAGCCCTGCGGTACTCCGTTCTCTTGAATAAAACTAGATAAAACCGAGCTCACACTACACGAAAGACGCGGTCCGTCATATATTCCCGAAGAAATATGGGAAGACGACCGCGGATATTCCATGCGTGAAGTGTGCGTAAAATGCCGCCCCTCCAACAAGTGTCATAAGCTTTCTTCAGGTCAAAAAAAACACAGCCAGGTTTGACACTTTCTCAGAAATCCATTCAAAATATGTGTCGACAGGGACACCAGATGCTCGACGGTAGAGCGATAGCTACGAAACCCGCACTAAGCGTTCGCTAGAAGTATCTTAGACGCAAGCCACCATGTCAACCCCCCAGGGGCTCACCTTATGTGAGTACGGGTGTTGGCGTACCCGGGGGTTCCCGAGCAAATCATCGTCATATTCATCCCTTCATCCCCATCCGGTCGAGGTGGGTTCTTCTCGTGACCGGGGGACACAAGGTAGGCTCTCGTGCGTTCTTTGCATTCCATTCATACCGCACCTCACCATCGTTTCTTTCTTCCCTTGTCACTTTCCGGCCATTTCGCACCACGACATTCGCACATCTCTTTTTCTTCCCCGCCGGCCTACCTTGCGTGCGAAACGCCCACACAGTTTTATTTCTTTTATCTTTTCTTTTAATCCTCCGTGGACACAGCCTGACGGATACCCGCGCACAGGGTGCGCAGCTGGGTGAGTGGGTAATGGCGTCATCATGTAGGGTTTGTGTTCGTATCCGCTGTTCAACTGCAGTCCCGCGGGGGGGCCATTGCATGAGCTCATAACTCCTGACGGCGATTCGGTCCCTCTGTCTATGTTCTGGGAGATGTGACCCTGGGGTGAGATAGGTATACATAGGCCACTCACCCAAGCCGGGGTAACGCCCGGAACTCAGAGCCCGAGGACGGAGACGGTTGCAATGGTGGAGGATTTATTTCGCTATGGAGCACCCTTCCTCCATTAATACAAATAAGCGCCGAAAAGTTATTGTAACAGAACCGCCGACATCTGGTTGTTACTTGGTCATTTCAAGAACAGACGAAGGACAAAAGTTTGAGAAGGTGAACCCGTTTATAATTCAGAAGGGCATAGATGCTATTGCTGGTGCGGTTCAATCCTGCACTCGTCTACGGAATGGTTCCTTATTGGCACAAAGAAAGTCCGATCAGCGAAGTAAGACCTTGTTGCGCGCTACGCTTCTCCACGGTTATCCCATCCGTGTCGAGAAGCACCGCACATTGAATTCCTGTCGGGGCGTCGTTACCACCCATAGCCTCGATGGTATATCGGACGAGGATCTAGTCGAATATCTATCCGATCAAAAGGTGATAGCGGTGCATCGAGTGCAGGCCAAACGCGACGGCGTATTGGTACCCACTCGTACCCTGTTTCTAACATTTGATGGCGTCGATCTGCCCAAGAGCATTTCCGCAGGGTACGAACGAATTTCTGAGGTCTTTTATTCCTAGACCTCTGCGTTGTTTTAAATGCCAACGTTTTGGGCATACGAAAGTCTCATGTAAGAGTGCCGTTAACATCTATGCAACATGTAGCCAGCCCTCACACGAAGGTACCTGTTTAACAGCCCCCGTCTGCGTTAATTGTAAAGGGTCTCATTCTGCGTCGTTTGCCGACTGTCCGCGGTACTTGGACGAGAAAGCGATCCAGCAGATCCGGGTAAAGGAAAAACTCTCCTTCGCTGAAGCCCGGAGGAGTTATCATGCGCGCCAACCTTGACTTCTGCGATCTGGCACATTTAGTTCTGTTGTTGCCTCGCAGTACCACGAGTAGATGCCGAAACTCAGACCTGGACCATGACTGCATTAACCGCGGCTACAATCCGGCCGTCCATTATGATGATGAGATGCGGTTTAAGGGCGCTAAACTACTAAGGTCATCAGCGCCCTAACAATGTATAAAATATAGTCAAAATATAAAACAACCGCATAATTTAAAACGGGACACGAACCCGCGATGTCCAAAAGCTAAAAACAACAATACAACAATCCTAAAACCAACACACTAAAAGTATAGGCGATAAAAGAGTAAAACGTGTCAAGAACTGTAGAATGCGAGGGACATGAGCGCCATATGTCCACTGGGGAGTAAAGTCCCCATTAAAACGCACAGTATATAATTGCAAAGCTAAAGGGCGCTCAACGCATCAAATGCGCAGATAAAATTCACAGTCGCGAATAAAACGTAAAACACACTCTACAGCACGCGCGTCGACTGCCAAAACGTTGGCTAGGCCAACAGGCAGACCCACGCGAACACGCAATGCATCTAAAACCTGACACTCGTCTAAAACGTGAGACACCGTTAAGCGCGCATCACATTGCCCACAGAGTGGTGCGGGCTCACCACTCAGCAAATACCTGACTAAAAATGCAATGTCCGATACGAAGGCGTGTTAAAATTACCTCTTCCCGACGAGAAGCACGGGAAGATGTAGCCCAGACTAACGGGAGAGGTTTAACCCCCGCAGCATGTTCCCCCGGAGGGCCGTCCACTCATCGCTCCAAAACGAGAGGATGCGACGACGTAAAACAATAAACAAATCTGACGAGGAAACAACAGAGGCAAAACTTCTGGGTGATAAAATCGCCGACTTGGCAACGGCGTCGGCAGACTCATTACCTGAGATGCCCACATGACCTGGAATCCACATGAAGGTGACGCTGATGGCAGAGACACCAAGCGAGTGGAGCAGGTCATGAATGCGCTGTACGAGCGGGTGGTAACTGTACACCGAGCTAATACTTTGAAGAGCACTCAGAGATTCGGAACAAATAACAGTGCCGTAAGTCGTGCCGCTGAATGTATAAAAGAGACTAATAAATACTAAAACGTTCGGCGGTAAAAATCGAATATTGCTCTGGTAAACGAAAGGTAAAACAATTTCCACCACAAAAAAGGCACATCCTACTCCAGCATCATTCTTAGATCCATCAGTAAAGATAAAATCAAAGTCCCCGAATTGCGACTGAAGTTCTAAAAACGCTGACCTAAAGACTCAAGAAGGGGTCTCATGATCAACCGCCCGTTGATCATGCGCTCCATCACCTTGCAAATGCAACTGGTTAGGGAGATAGGGCGGTAGCTGGAAGGTAGTTGGCGATCCTTCCCAGGCTTAAGAATAGGGACAATGGTGGCTTCGCACCAAACGGAAGGGAAAAGGCCCTCTTCCCAAATACGGTTATAGACCTGTAAGAGAAAGAGTTTGCTGTCGGGTGAAAGGTTCTTTAACATCAGGACATGAATGCCGTCCCGCCCAGGAGCGGAGTGCCTAGAGCAATGAAGAGCGTGCTCCAGCTCCCTCATTGTGAAAAGTTCATTATAACACCCAATATTAGAGACCGCAAATTAAAGGTGTCGGAATCCAGCCGGTCTTTGATAGAGCGAAAGCCGGCGGAATAATGGTCTGAACTGGAAACCGCCTCAAAGGCAGCACAGAGTGTTAGCGATGGCAGCCGGATCCACTGTGGTGGAATTAGAAACCTGAAGGCCAGAAAAAGTACAATGCGAAACTTTACCTGAGAAGCGACGAAGTTTATCCCAAACAACAGATGAAGGCGTAAAGCGATTAAAAGACTCGACAAAACGAGTCCACGACGCCTTCTTGCTATCCTGAATAATGCGACGAGCCCTGGCGCGCGATTGTTTAAAAGTACCCAAATTATCAAGTGTAGGGTGTCGCCGAAACACCCCAAGTGCAGTTCTACGGGCACGAACGGCGTCTGGACAATCCTCGTTCCAACACGGAACAGGCGGTCGCCGAGGTTAAGAGGATGACCGGGGAATTGCACGTTCGGCGGCAGAGAAAATCGTAGACGTAAGGTGCTGCACTAGATGGTTAATGTCTGGGAAGGGCTGATCGTAAAAACACACGAGGCTGGAATACAAGCTCCAGTCGGCTTTTCTGAATATCCAGGTAGGTACTCTGGAATGGTGGACGTGGTGAGATAGAAGAGAAACGACGCAGGGGTAATGGTCGCTGGAGTAGGTGTCAGCGACGACGTTCCACTGCAGACGACGAGCAAGCTGGAGTGAGCAAACTGCTAGGTCCAGGTGAGAACGTGCCAGAAGAATCAGAAAGAAAAGTAGGTTCACCGGTATTGAGAATGGAAAGTTTGAGCTGGTAAAAAATGTCGGACAGAAGGGTTCCCCTCGCACAAGCCCTTGGCGAACCTCACAGTGGGTGATGGGCATTAAAATCTCCCAACAGAAGAACTGGTTTTGGGAGAGCGGACAGGAGAGCTAGAATGTCCGCGGGAGCAAGGGGAGACGATGGAGGTGAATACATAGAGCAAACAGAAAACAAAAAGCCGGGTAAATGAAGGCGAACTGCAACAGTTTGCAAGTCGGATGTAAGTGTGACAGTTTTAAAATGTACATCGTTACGCACTAACAACATGACACCTCCATGACCAGGAGTACCCTCCTCCGGATCAAGGTCGTAACGAACCGGAGTATATCCTCGGAGATCAAAAGGATCATGAGGGCGAAGCTTAGCTCCTGCAAACACACGACCATAGGGGAATGGGAACGCAATAAAAGTTGCAATTCCACCCTATGCGATCATACACCACGTACATTACAGGTCAGGATAGCCATTAAGAAAAAAGGGTTAAACTGTCTACTTAGAAGGGCGGCTTAAAATTACCTTTTATTTAACCTTTGGGCTCGGGCTTTGGGTATGGAGTTGGTCAGACTCCATAGACTCCTCGAAGGGATGGCCCACGCGCTCATTGCCAGAAACCGATTTAAGCGCTGAGAATCGGTTCTGGGTGGCGATGGGTGAGGGGTGCCGCTGAGCGCGGCTTGTCCCAGCAGCTTCCTGGGACTGCGGCCTCCGAGGAAGAGAAGGTGACCTCTGCTTGCTGTGAACACGCGGAGGGCCTTTTAAAGTCTTCTCTTCGAAGTTTCTGCTTCGGCTTTTTCTCAGTGGCTGGTGACTTCATAGACTTTGGACCAGGTTTATAGGGGTTGGTAACAGTAGCAGACTTAGACGGCCGGATGGTAGTAGCGGTCAAGGCAGTCATGGTCAAAGTTTGAGTCCCAGAATCCTTCCGGGACACTGCCGAGGCAACAAGTGAACTGAATGTTCCCGATCGCAGGAGCGAAGGTTGGCGAGCATGGTAACGCCTTCGGGCTTCGGCGAAGGAGAGTTTCTCTTTTACCCGGATCCCTGGATCGTCTTCTCGTCCAAATACCGCGGACAGTCGCCAAATGAAGCAGAATGTGACCCTTTGCAGCTGACGCAGACGGGGACTGTTGAACAGGCACCTTCGTGTGTGGGCTGGCTACATGTTCCACAGATGTTAATGGCACTCTTACATGTGACTTACGTATGCCCAAAACGTTGGCATTTAAATCAACGCAGAGGTATAGGAATATAAGGCCTCACAGAAATCCGTTCCTACCCTGCGGAAATGCTCGTGGGCAGATCGACACCATCAAATGTTACAAACAGGGTACAAGTGGGTACCAATACGCCGTCGGGCTTGGCCTGCACTCGATGCACTGCTGTCACCTTTTGCTCGGATAGATATTCGACTAGGTCCTGGTCGGATATACCATCGAGGCTATGCGTGGTAACGACGCACCGACAGGAATTCAATGTACGGTGGGATAACCGTGAAGAAGCGTAGCGCGCAACAAGGTCTTACTATGCTGTTCGGATTTGGTTTGAACCAACAAGGAACCAATCCGAAGCCGAGTGCAGGACTGAACCGCATCTGAAATAGCGTCAATGCCCTTCTGGATAATGAAGGGGTCACCTTCTCAAACGATTGACCTTCCTCAGTTCGTGAAATCACTAAGTAACTACCAGTTGTCGGCGGTGCTACTTCTGTTGCAAGTACCTTACGGCGCTTATTATTAATAATGAAGAAAGGGTGCTCCATAGCGAAATAAATCCTCCACCATTGCAACCGTCTCCGACCTCGGGCTCTGAGTTCCTGGGCGTTACCCCAGCTTGGAGGAGTGGCCTATCTATACCTATCTCAGCCCAAAGTCACACCTCCCAGAACATAGACAGAGGGACCCAATCGCCGTCAGAAGTCAGCAGCTCATGCAATTGTCCCCCCCCGCGGGACTGCAGTTGAACAGCGGATACGAACACATACCCTACAACCCCGGGTGGTGGGGATGACACCATTACCCACTCACCCAGCTGCGCACCGAGTGCGCGGGTGTCCGTCAGGCTGTGTCCACGGAGGATTTAAATAAAAAGATAAAAGAAACTAAAAGTGCGTGGGCGTTTCGCTCGCAACGTAGGCCGGCGAAGAAGTAAAAGAGATGTGTAAATGAATGGGCGTGTGGCGAAATGTGCATAAGTAGAAGAGAAGAAAGAAACGATGGCGTGATGCGACATGGAGTGAAATGCACAGAACGCACGAGAGCCTACCTTGAGTCCCCCGGTCACGAGAACGAACCCACTTCGACCGGACGGGGATGATGATGATGATGGCGATGAGTGGCTCGGGAACCCCAGGGTACGCCAACCCGTACTCACAAAAGGTGAGCCCCTGGGGGGACCGGACCAGGGGTTATGGACTTTGGCATTGACGTCAAATCAAGATGACACGAGACGTCTGAAGGTAGCCAAGAAGAGAAATGGGTTTAGCCTCTTGGGAGTATAACGGGCAAGACGACGTCCAAAGTCCGAAGGAGTTTGCGGAAATGATGTGATGATGTGATAGGGCCTAAGGGCGCTTAACTGCTAGGGTTATTAGCGCCTTTACAATGTAGAAAATATAAAATCGAAAAGTCAAAAGACTAAAAACCCCATATACAAACTTGCTTGGTCAAAAACACTAAAAACAAAACAGACCAAAAAATTAAAACCTACACTAAAATCATGGTCACTAAAAGAATAAAACGTGTCAAGAACTGTAGAATGCAAGGGACATGAGCGCCTTATGTCCGTCGGGGAGAAGAGCCCCATTAAAACTGACAATATAAAATCTCAAAGCTAAAAGACGCTCAGCGCATCAAATGCGACGATTAACACCAATGTCACTTATAAAACGTAAAAGACATTCTACAGCATGCGCGTCGTCTGCCAAAACGTTGGCTATGCCAACAGGCAGACACATGCGAACGCGCAGTGGAGCTAAAACTTGACACTCAGTTAAAATGTGACGCACCGTTAAAGGCACATCACACTGCTGACACAGTGGAGCTGAGCAGGTAACTATGACTAAAACGGCAATGTCCAATTCGTAAACGGGCTAAAAGTGCCTCTTCCCGACGTGTAGAACGAGAAGAGGTACCCCAGAATAACGGGAGAGGCTTAACCTCCCGCAATTTGTTTCCCCGGAGGGCCGTCCACTCATCGCACCAAAGCAAGAGGATGCGGCGACGTAAAATAACACACGAATCAGACGAGGGAACAATAGAGGTAAAAAATCTGGGTAATAAAATCGCCGATTTCGCAGCGGCGTCGGCAGACTCGTTCCCTGAGCTGCCCACATGACCTGGAATCCACACGAAGGACACGCTGATGTCAGAAGCACCAAGCGAGTGGAGCAGGTCATGAATGCGCTGTACGAGCGGGTGGTAAGTGTGCAGCGCGTTAATGCTCTGAAGGGCACTCAGAGAGTCCGTACAAACAACACAACGCCGTAAGACGTGCCGCTGAATGCATAAAACACATTGATAAATACTAAAAAGTTCGGCGGTATAAATCGAACATTGCCCGGGTAAACAAAAAGTAAAACTATGCGTACCTAAAACAAAGGCACATCCTACTCCAACATCAGTCTTAGACCCATCGGTATAAATCAAAGGACAGTCCCCGAATTGCGCCTGTAGTTCTAAAAATGCGGATCTAAGGACTGAAGCAGGGGTCACATTCTTCGGCATCAACGTTAACCCAAGGTGACAGTGGATCTCAGCGCGCGACCAAGGAGGAAAACGCGTATCCCCCCGAGGAAGGGCCGGCGCTGGCGGAACGTCTAAATGCCGAAGGAGCTGTCGAAAGCGAACCCCTGGAGGGAGCAAAGCAGAGGAGTTAATCAGATAGTGGCGATCAAGTGACTCCTCGAAAAATAACTCGAAGGACGGGTGGTCAGGCAAGCTTGAGAGTCGACAGGCATAGCTGCACAAAAGCATCTCACGCCTGAAGGACAGCGGAGGCTCTGCAACTTCAGCATATATGCTAGGTACAGGGCTGGTTGGAAAGGCCCCTGTAGCGACTCTTATGCCACGATGGTGAATGACATTCAGTCGACGTAATGTAGATGGACCCGCCGACGAATAGACAACGCACCCGTAATCAAGCTTGGATCGGACCAAAGAGCGATAAAGGCGAAGACGGACGGTCCGATCAGCTCCCCAGGATGTGCCACTTAAAACACGTAAAAGATTAAGAGAACGGTCACACTTTGCTTTTAAAAATGAAATGTGCGAGATCCAGCTCAGCTTTCTATCAAATATCAACCCCAAAAATTTCACCTCCTCTGCAAAGGGAAGCTTCCCTGGCCCAAGATGGAGAAAGGGCGGAGGGAAAGCCTTCCGGCGCCAGAAATTGATACAGGCGGATTTCTCGGCGGAGAAATTAAAGCCGTTGGCGGTACTGCAGGCGTAGAGGCGGTCGATACAGCTCTGGAGTCGGCGTTCGAGTAGACAGGTCCGCCGTGAACTGCAATAAATGGCAAAATCCTCAACAAAAAGGGGCGATGAAATGCCAGGTGGTATACAATCAACAATGGGGTTGATAGCAACTGCAAAAAGTGTGACACTAAGTACCGAGCCCTGCGGTACTCCGTTCTCTTGAATAAAACGACTAGATAAAACCGAGCCCACACGTACACGAAACACGCGATCCGTCGTAAACTCCCGAAGAAATATGGGAAGACGACCGCGGATATTCCACGCGTGAAGTGTACGTAAAATGCCGCCCCTCCAACAAGTGTCATAAGCCTACTCCAGTTAAAAAACTACAGCCAGTGTTTGACGCTTTCTCAGAAATCCATTCATAATATGCGTCGACAGAGATACCAGCTGGTCGACGAAATCCACACTGAGCGTTCGCTATAAGTTTCTGAGACGCAAGCCACCATGTCAAACGCCCGTTGATCATGCGCTCCATCACCTTGCAAAAGCAACTGGTGAGGGAGATAGGGCGGTAGCAGGAAGGTAGTTGGTGATCCTTCCCAGGCTTAAGTACAGGAAAACAGGAATATGGCCACGAAAACCACACTGATGTAAGTTACGAAGAATACAGGTTCTCCTACAAGTGTCATAGACCTTCTCCAGATAAAAAACGACAGCTACTATTTGGCAGCCCCTCAGGAACCCGTTGAGAATTTGTATCGAGAGACTGACAAGATGATGAACAGTAGAACGGTGCTGACGGAAACCACATTGCACGTTCGCGAGAACTTTCCGAGATTCTAACCACCATTTCAACCGACCGTTAATTATGCGTTCCATAACCTTGCAGACGCAATTGGTTAGGGAAATCGGGCGGTCCCTGCCAGGCTTCAGTATTGGGACAATGGTGACCTGGCGCAAAACCCTAGAAGAGATGCCAGTTTCCCACATATGATTGTACATCAGAAGGAGAAAGCGCTTACCATATTCCGAGAGATGCTGAAGGTGCAAAACGTGTACAGTATCGGGACCGGGAGCGTTATGTCCAGAGGACGCTTAAGCAGACTCCAGTTCGCGCAAGGAAAAAGGAAGACTATACTCTTCGCGGTTACTGGAGCGAAACGAGATCTCTTGGGCTTCCACCGCAGCCTTACGAGCAAGAAAGGCCGGGTGATAATGGGCAGAGCTGGAAATAGCCTCGAAAGTCTGGCCCATAGTATCGGCGAGAGCATGGGAAGTCCATTTATACAATGGCCAATGTGGAGACCGGTGACATACGAATGAGTAGCCTTACCGGCGACGCGCCTAAGCTTTTCCCAAACGACAGCGTCGGGCGTTGAATTACGGAAGCTCTCCACGAAGTGTGCCCAAGAGGCACGGTTACTGTTGCGAATAACCCGACGAGCTGCAGCACAAAGGTGTTTATAGCACACCAAATTGTCTAACGTAGGGAGACCCTAAATACCCTGAGCTCACGAACGACTTCGGCGCATTCCTCGGTCCACCAAGGGACCGGAAACGTTTACGGTTGGTAGACGTACAAGGTATGTAACGGTCAGCAGCAGAGAGAATCACGTAGATAAGATGCTCTACCAAAGATCTAAACTGGAAAAGTCGCAGGAAGAAAAGTGAGCGAGACCAGCCGGCTTTAGTAAACTGCCATTTGGGAATCGCGGCGGGGTGATGAGATGAGGTTTAAGGGCGCTAAACAGCTAAGGTCATCAGCGCCCTTACAAAGTATAAAAGTAACAGGCCAAAAATAAAATTCCGATAAAAAACAGCATAATTAAAAAACGGGACACAAACCCGCGATGTCCAAAAAGTAAAAAACAAAACACCAAACACGAACACACTAAAAGCATGGTCAATAAAAGCGTAAAACAACGTGTCAAGAGCTGCAGAACGTACGGCACATGAGCGCCATATGTCCACTGGGGAGTAGAGCCCCATTAAAAAGGAAACATAATATCACAATGTTAAAAAGGCGCACAGCACATCAAATGCGCCGATAAACATCACTGTCATTGATAAAACGTAAAACACATTCCACAGCATGCGCGTCGTCTGCTAAAACGTTGGCTATGCCAACAGGCAGGCCAACACGAACGCGCAACGGAGCTAAAACTTGACACTGCTAAAATGTGACGCACCGTTAAGGGCGCATCACACTGCTCACAGCGGTGCGGGGTCACCACTGAGCAGGTATCTATGGCTAAAAAGACAATGTCCGATTCGTATACGAGCTAAAAGTACCTCTTCCCGACGAGAAGAATGAGAAGAGGTACCCCAGACTAACGGAAGAAGTTTAACCTCCCGCAACTTGTTCCCCCTAAGAGCCGCCCACTCATCGCGCCAGCGCGAGAGGATACGGTAACGTAAAATAACAAAAAAATCTGAGGAAGGAACAACACAGGTAAAACATCTGGGTGATAAAATGGCCGATTTGGCAGCGGCGTCGGCAGACTCGTTGCCTGAGATGCCCACATGACCTGGAATCCACAAGAAGGAGACGCTGATGCCAGAGGCACCAAGCGAATGGAGCAGGTCATGTATACGCTGTACGAGAAGGTGGTAACCGTACAGCGCGTCAATACCCTGAAGGGCACTCAGAGAGTCGGTACAAATAACACAGTGCCGTAAGTCGTGCCGCTGGATGTATAAAACAGATTGGCATATACTAAAACGTTCGGCGGTATAAATCGAACATTGTCCAGGTAAACGAAAAGTAAAACTCTGTACACCAGAAACAAAGGCGCATCCTACTCCAACATCAGTCTTAGACCCATCAGTATATATAAAATGACAGTCCCCGAACTGCGCCTGTAGTTCTAAAAAGGCGGATATAAGAACAGAAGCAGGGGTCGCATTTTTCGGCATCGACGTTAGCCCAAGGTGGATGTGGGCCTCAGCGCGCGACCATGGAGGAAAACGCGTTTCCCCACGGGTAAGAGCCGGCGCTGGCGTAACGTCCATATGCCGAAGTAGCAGTCGAAATCGAACCCCTGGAGGGAGCAATGCAGAGGAGCTAACTAAATATTGCCGATCAAGCGAATCCTCGAAAAAATAACTCGAAGTACGGGTGATCAGGCAAGCTTGACAGTCGGCAGGCATAGCTGCGCAAAAGCATCTCACGCCTGTAGGACAGTGGAGGCTCTGCTCCCTCAGCATACAGGCTAAGAACAGGACTGATTGGAAAGGCCCCTGTAACGACTCCTATGCCACGATGGTGAATGGCATTCAATCGACGTAACACAGATGGACGTTCCGACGAATAAACAATACACCCGTAATCAAGCTTGGATCGGACCAAAGAGCGATAAAGACGAAGAAGGACGGTCCAATCAGCTCCCCAGGATGTGCCACTTAAAACACGTAAAATATTAAGAGAACGGTCACACTTTGCTTTTAAAAAGGAAACGTGAGAAGTCCAGCTCAGCTTCCGGTCAAAGACTAACCCCAAAAATTTTACCTCGTCTGCAAATGGAAGGACCTCCAACCCAAGATAGAGAGAGGGCGCAGGGAAAGCCTTCCGGCGCCAGACGTTGATGCAGATGGATTTCTCGGCGGAGAAATTAAAGCCGTTGGCGTTACTCCAGGCGTAGAGACGGTCGAAACAGCTCTGGAGACGGCGTTGGAGTAGACAGGTCCGCCGTGAACTGCAAAAAATGGCAAAATCATTAAGAAAAAGGGACGATGAAATGCCAGGTGGAATACAATCAACAATGGGGTTGATAGCAATCGCAAAACGTGTGACACTGAGTACAGAGTCCTGCGGTACTCCGTTCTCTTGAATAAAACGACTAAATAAAACCGAGCCCACACGTACACGAAAGACGCGGTCCGTCATAAACTCCCGAAGAAATATGGGAAGACGACCGCGGATATTCCATGCGTGAAGTGTACGTAAAATGCCGCCCCTCCAACATGTGTCATAAGCTTTCTCCAGGTCAAAAATACAGCCACGTTTTGACACTTTCTCAGAAATCCATTCATAATATGCGTCGACAAGGACACCAGATGGTCGACGGTAGAGCGATAGCGACGAAATCCGCACTGAGCGTTCGCTAGAAGTTTCTGAGACTCAAGCCACCATGTCGACCGCTCGTTGATCATGCGCTCCATCACCTTGCAAATGCAACTAGTAAGGGAGATAGGGCGGTAGCTGGAAGGTAGTTGGCGATCCTCCCCAGGTTTAAGTATAGGTACAATGGTGGCTTCGCACCAAACGGAATGAAAAAGGCCGTCTTGCCAAATACGGTTATAGACCTGTAAGAGAAATAGTTTACTGTCGGCTGAAAGGTGCTTTAACATCAGGACGTGAATGCCGTCCGGGTCAGGAGCGGAAAGCCTAGAGCAATGAAGAGCGTGCTCCAGCTCCCTCATTGTGAAAAGTTCATTATAACACTCATTATTAGCAGACCAAAGATTGAGGTGTCGGAATCCAGCCGTTCTTTGAGAGAGCGAAAGCCGGCGGAATAATGGTCTGAACTGGAAACCACCTCAAAGGCAGCACCAAGAGTGTTAGCGATGGCAGCCGGATCCACTATGGTGGCATTGGAAACCTGAAGGCCAGAAACAGTACAATGCGACACTTTACCTGAGAAGCGACGAAGTTTATCCCAAACAACAGATGAAGGCGTAAAGCGATTAAAAGACTCGACAAAACGAGTCCACGACGCCATCTTGCTATCCTGAATAATGCGACGAGCCCTGGCGCGCGATTGTTTAAAAGTACCCAAATTATCAAGTGTAGGGTGTCGCCGAAACACCCTAAGTGCAGTTCTACGAGCACGAACGGCGTCCCGACAATCCTCGTTCCACCACGGAACAGGCAATGGCCGAGGTTGAGAGGATGAACGGGGAATTGCGCGTTCGGCGGCAGAGAAAATCGTAGACGTAAGGTGCTGCACTAGTTGGTTAATGTCGGCGAAGGGCTGTCCGTAAAAATGCACGAGGCTGGAATACAAGCTCCAGTCGGCTTTTGTGAATATCCAGGTAGGTACTCTCGAATGCTGTACGTGGTGTGATAGAAGAGAAACGATGCAGGGGTAATGGTCGCTGGAGTATGTGTCAGCGACGACGTTCCACTGAAGACGACTAGCAAGCTGGAGTGAGCAAATGGCAAGGTCCGGGTGAGAGAATGTACCAGAAGAATCAGAAATAAAAGTAGGTGCACCTGTATTGAGGATGGAAAGATTGAACTGTTAAAAAATGTCGGAAAGAAGAGTTCCCCTCGCACAAGCCCTTGGCGAACCCCACAGTGGGTGATGGGCATTAAAATCTCCCAACAGAAGAAATGGTGTTGGGAGAGCGGACAGGAGAGCTCGAATGTCCGCGGGAGCGATGGGAGATATTGGAGGTGAATACACAGAGGAAACAGAAAACAAAAAACCGGGTAAGTGAAGGCGAACGGCAACAGCTTGCAAGTCGGATGTGTGTTAGTTTGAAAATGAACGTCGTTACGCACCAAAAGTATGACACCACCATGAGCAGGAGTACCCTCCTCCGGTTCAAGGTCGTAGTGAACCGGAGTATATCCTCGGAGATCAAAAGGATCATGAGGGCGAAGCTTGGTCTCCTGCAAACACACGACCATAGGTGAATAGGAACGCAATAAAAGTTGCAGTTCCGCCCTATGCCATCGTACACCACGTACATTCCAGCTCAGGATAGCCATTAAGAAAAAGGGGATAAACTGTCTACTTGGAAGGGCGGCTTAATATTACCTTTTGTTTAACCTTTGGGCTCGGGCTTTTTGTATGGAGTTGGTCAGAATCCATAGCCTCATCGAAGGGAGGGCCCACGCGTTCAGAGCCAGAAACCGATTCAAGCGCCGTGAATCGGTTCTGGGTGGCGATGGGTGAGTGGGCCGCTGAGCGCGGCTTGTCCCAGGAGAGTCCTGGGACTGCGACCTCCGAGGAGAAGGTGAACTTTTCTTACCGCGCTCGCGGAGGGTCCTTCAGAAAATCTTCCCTACGAAGTTTCTGCTTGGGTTTCTTTTCAGCGGCTTGCGACTTCATTGACTTTGGACCAGGTTTATAGGGCTTGGTAACAGTAGCTTTAATGGACGGCCGGATGGTAGTGGTGGTTAATGCAGACATGGTCCAGGTCTGAGTTTCGGCATCTACTCGTGGTACTGGCGAGGCAACAACAGAACTAAATGTGCCAGATCGCAGGAGTGAAGGTTGGCGCGCACGATAACGCCGCCGGGCTTCAGCGAAGGAGAGTTTTTCCTTTACCCGGATCTCCTGGATCGCCTTCTCGTCCAAGTACCGCGGACAGTCGGCAAATGACGCAGAATGAAACCCTTTACAATTAACGCAGACGGAGGCTGTTGAACAGGTACCTTCGTGTGAGGGCTGGCTACATGAGGCACAGATGTTAACGGCACTCATACATGAGACTTACGTATGCCCAAAACGTTGGCATTTAAAACAACCCAGAGGTCTAGGAATATATGGCCTCACAGAAATCCGTTCGTACCCTGCGGAAATGCTCTTGGGAAGATCGACGCCATCAAATGTTAGAAACAGGGTACGAGTGGGTACCAATACGCCGTCGCGTTTGGCCTGCACTCGATGGACCGCTGTCACCTTCTGGTCTGCAAGATATTCTACCAGGTCCTAGTCCGATATACCATCGAGGCTATGGGTGGTAATGACGCCTCGACAGGAATTCAAAGTGCGGTGCTTTTCCACACGGATAGGATAGCCGTGGAGAAGCGTAGCGCGCAACAAGGGCTTACTTTGCTGATCGGACTTCGTTTGTGCTAATAAGGAACCATTCCGTAGACGAGTGCAGGACTGAACCGCACCAGCAATAGCATCTATGCCTTTCTGAATTATAAAAGGGTTCACCTTCTCAAAGTTTTGTCCTTCTGTTCTTGAAATGACCAAGTAACAACCGGATGTCGGCGGTGTTACTTCTGTTACAATAACTTTTCGGCGCTTGTTTGTATTAATGGAGGAAGGGTGCTCCATAGCGAAATAAATCCTCCAACATTGCAACCGACTGCGACCTCGGGCTCTGACTTCCCGGGCGTTACCCCGGCTTGGGTGAGTGGGTGTTCTATACCTAGCTCACCCCAGGGTCACACCTCCCAGAACATAGACAGAGGGACCCAATGGCCGTCGGAAGTCAGCAGCTCATGCAATGGCCCCCCGCGGGACTGCAGTTGAACAGCGGATACGAACACAAACCTGACATGACGCCCCCGGGTGGTGGGGATGACGCCATTACCCACTCACTCAGCTGCGCACCTCGTACGCGGGTATCCTTTAGGCAGTGTCCACGGAGGATTAAAAGAAAACGTTAAAAGAAACTAAAAGCGTGTGGGCGTTTCGGGCTCAAGGTAGGCCGGCGAAGAAGTAAAGGGATGTGTAAATGTATGGACGTGGGGCGAAATGTTCGGAAATTTAAGAGAAGCAAGAAACGACGGCGAGGGGCGACATGTAATGAAATGCCCAGAACGCACGAGAGCCTACCTTGAGTCCCCCGGTCTCGAGAACGAACCCACCTCGACCGGACGGGGATGAAGTGATGAAGATGGCGATGAGAGGCTCGGGAACCCCCGGGTACGCCAACATCCGTACTCACAAAAGGTGAGCCCCTGGGGGAATATATCAGAGAAGTTACTCGCCAACTACCACTACTGACCGGTATGCGACACGTTCACCACAGGCAGCCCGACTTTATGCCCCTACCACCGGCATACCCACCAATGGCTCCCCACTATAGGCCACGCCGCCTCAACGGAGTCAACGTGGATTCAGGGGACTTGTGGTTGATTACGCCAGGCTCCAGACAGTGGTGACACGTCGGGTCTGCCCGTACATCCCAGCGACACGCGGCCGCCGAGGTGCCCGAGAGGACCGGGCCCCTTAGGAGCTACGTGGGTGTACATAACAGCGGAACGGCTCCGAACCTAATGCCCCACAAAACGGGCAGTAGGACGGGAGTAGTATGTAGCCCTTGGGAGCCAGACGGTCAAAGTCCACATTGGCGCCAGTGAAAGGTCAAAGGTTAATGACATCATAATCTTCACGGTTGGTTGCACCGTTGACCTTGTGTTATCGCTTACGATAAGAGGTTAATGATGTTGTTTTGAACCTCTTATCGTTTGCGATAACGTCAAGGTTGGCGGTGCAAGCGACCGTGAAGACGATGACGTTGATAATCTTTAACATTTACGCTGTTGCCAAGGCGGGACTCTGGTTTTCGTCCAGTTCCCAAGGGACATATTTTTTATTATAAAAAGTGCAATATACATGTTAGCAAAAACAAAGTTTTTTGCGGGAACTACTTCTATGTATTTAACTTGTAAGGTGGTACAGAAAAGTGACACTCTTTTACAAACGGAGCAAGTCCGTCGATGTGTTCTCCAGGTAGATAAATTAAAATGCGCTGTGCATCTTAAATATGGAGCAAATGTATGTTTTGATGTTTCACTTAATTGGTTCCACACTGTATTGACGTCTTGTGGAGGATTGCGGAACACAAAGTTTGGAAGCAGGAACAGCATTTGACGTTGTTGTGGAGAAAGTTGCGACAAACGTTGATGGTTGGCCATGTACTTGTCTAGGATTTCGTCGATAAGCTTTTCGTTCATTGCAATACTGTGAAACGACATTTTTAGGTGAAAAGATAAGTTAGTGATAAGGTTTTAAGCAGGTGGTATTTATGATAAAGGATTACGTACCTGTTGCTTTTGATCCAACTTTAATGTGGTCGTGTAGCACGGTGATAGTTAACTAAGAGGGGTATTAGTTGGTTGGTTACAGACGCATTTTATTGGTTAAAAGTTTTGTCATGTGATTTTTGTAAATGCTTTTGATTGGATATATTCATGACGTAACATTGTGCAATTGTATTTGATCGGATACATAAATAATCTTATATGAGCATTTACGTCATTTGTGGTAGATAGTGTTGAGGACTTTAAACGGTGAAGTAGTTTTATGCGATAAACTTTTTTTGTTTTTGCGGAGTACGTAATCGTTTATAGATATGAGGTATCAGCGTGTTACTTACGACACCTGCAACATATTTAAGATGATGATAGTGATATTAATTGTTATTTTAACGCATTAATAGTTGTGGAAGCAAGTTGCGTAACGTTTGGTAGGTGTGGATTTACACTTGATGATGATACAGCTCATTTGCAAAATGCATCCGTGTGTGAGCAAAATTACGAACTAGTTTCTAATTGTTCGTGTATTTACAAAGAAAATAGTACATGTAGATTTGAGGATACTTTAATGAATATAAGGAGTTTAAATAACGTATACACTTGTTTAAAACCTATAACAAAATGTTCTGAGGGGAATCGATGTGGAAAATTGTTTTACGGGAACTTACACGTAGGCCATATGCAATGTAATGACGAATTTGTGATAAATGAAGTTTGTGAATGTGTGGAAAATTTAGAACATCACAATAACACAGGTTGTAGCTTTTACGATACACCTGTTAGTATGATAACAGTAATCAGACGATATTGGTGGAACTGATAAATTGTAGAAAATTAGTTGATAAATATGATATACCACTTGGTTTAAGCTTGAATTGGAAATTAACTTTAGAACAGGCAGAGTTGGTAATGTTATATAACGTGCTTGACGATATGACACCTATTTTGCGGATAATTACTTTCACGTATTTGGAAAATGTGGGGATGGGGACTGGGATTTAAATATAGGAGGAAAGCATGATGCAGGTAGAATTAAACGTGCATCTTCTTGGTCTGCCGAAGGTTTGTTAAATATTAGGTCAGACTGTGGTACAACTGCTATAGATACAGGTCGTGTACCTGTTCAAAGTTTACGAAATGTAGTAGCTGAAAGATGTAAAACGACAATAAATAAAGTTAAGCAAAAGTTGCAACGAGAATGTAATAAAAAAGTTGCCCATTTAAATGATGAATTAGATACCGCGTTAGGAGATAATGATAACCTTAGAGAAAACTTGCAAAAGGCAAATGAAGAATTACTGAATATGAAAAGGGTTTTATCCATTCGATATCACAATTTAACACAATATCAAAATATAGTTAATAAAATAAAAGCTAACGTACACAATATGTATCAAGAGATTATCGGGTTAAAAAACCTTGGTATTTAATTTAACAAATTTTAATATATGCAATGGTAAAGGTAAAAAGATGCAGGAAGAGGAATTTTATATTAATTACGATGACGATGATGTACACTTAACAAGTGAGGAGCAGGAAGAAGTAGCAGAAGAAAACGATAATGATGAACTTGAATTTATGAGAAAATAGGTAAATCGATAACATCAAATTTTTATTGCAGCTTTTTGTTGCACACTTGTTTAACGTAGTTTTACAAAAACATTATACCATGTATGGGTTAGTTATAATTGACAATTTTAAAAGCACGAATTTGTATTCAACATGGTTATGAATTATCGCATTCTCTACAACTAACCCTGTCAAACAGCGTGTAATGTAACGGAGGTACATTACATGCAATGAAAGTTAAAAGTGCGATTAATGTCCGTCTATCTATATTGCGTGCCTCTTCAGTATGATTAACTAATTGTATGTCCAGTGCGTGCGGTTTTTCATCACATAATATTTTTTGAACTACCGTCACGTTTTGGTTTACTTATATTTTGTAATTTGTCACTGTAGCATTGTAGCCTTTACGTATTTTAACCATTAACCCTGTATTAACATTGGTAATACTTCTAGGGTTAATCGTGCAGGATGATGCACAAGCTACTACTATACCTGTAGATATTTTGATTGGGTGTTCTGCTAGTAAGTTCACGAATTCATATTGAAATGCGTTCTGATTCTCTGAAGTAAAATGCGTGCTAGTATCGTCGTCTTCGTTATTGTCATTGTCATTATTACCGTCATCGTTATTATCATTATAGTCAACATGGTCATTCTGTATTTGTTGATTTTGATCCAATGAGATAAATAACATGGCTTCTGGTTGAGTGTTAGGGGTAAATTGTATGTCAAGAGTGTTGGAAGCGTCTAGTAGGGTTTGGTGCAAAGAACACAATAATGGTCTAATTCTATGCTTTTGAATTGCAATGCGATTGATGAACTCACTTTGTTGTACCAATTTACTGTGCTGATGTAGACAGACACACTTTAGACGGTGTGTACAGTGGGGTTCTTGCTGCTCTTGGTGTCCTTCCTGCTGCTGTTCTACCTCCTGGGAAGATTGCGGTAGTTCTAATTGCATTTGCATTGGCACCCCGGGCTTCTGTGAAGTGACTTACGCAAAGTTTGTAGTACATCCTGTGTTAACAGAATATACCCGGGAACAGGTGGAATAGATGTTTTAATTCCTTTTGTTGAAGGAGGGTCTGTAGAACTTCTGCTTGAAGTACTTGGTATATAGGTGTTCTGATCAGCGTTAGTTGTACTTGCAGCGTTTCCGTACTTGTAATTAAAGTACATTTTGTTCTGATGTGCAGCGAGTTGATTCAAGATACGTTATGACAGTGAAATAATAATTGTCTGTTATATGCTACATATAAAGTGATAAGAATAAAGACCAGCACGTGTTGGAAGTATAATATGACTTTGACCTCTAACCTTTTGCTGATGCTCGTGCGATGGCAAAAAGTCAATGACGCAAGCACAGTGAAGCGGTACAATCTTTAATCTTCTAAGTGTAGTGGAGCGTGGTAATCTTTATTCACGATACTCATTAAAACTAGTGATAACACAAATATCAGTTCATCCTTGTAACGCTTGAGTCAGCTTTTTGTGAATTAGGCAGGCGACTGGGTGTCCACTGACGTGAATGCAGACACCCATGACAACCTTTCGGTTAGCAACATGGTCGCGAGCAATGATCTAACGCTTGCGTAACTTACTGAGTGCGCAAACGAAGTATGAGTGTGCATATACAACAGGATAAAACCGGATTTGCCTGGTGTAGCATGTGTGTCGAAAATAAAATGTAATGTAGTTAATATATTGCGTCATTTTGTGCATAGCTTTAGAGACATAAACCTGTATGAACAATTACGTACAATAAAACATGATGCAATTTCGTTACAAGTGATAAGTTGTTCTATATAAACGTGTGAGGTTTCTTCGCTTGTTACCAGGTGCGCAGACTGCACAACGAAAAGCATACATCTTTAGACAAGTCTTGGTAAGCTGTAGATAACTTTTACTATTGTGCAAACACGAACTAGAACTTTAGATAGATTTTATTCAGGATATACGGAAACTGAAGTGGTAGTGGATTCCATTCTTGATAATGATGATGAAGAGATCAATTTGATGGAATAAATTCATTGAGTTTTTACGCAATACTTAGATTTTGTAAATGTACGATTATTAAATAATCAGCTAAGTTATTTCGGAATGTCCATAGCTAATACAGCTTATCCAAACAGGGTTTTTAACATTAGTGTAAGACGTTTTGATCAGTTAAACATAGAGGTTATTTTAAATTCGATCGAAAATACCTTACAAAGGAAATTTTTTTTAACTGGAACGTTAAAACTCACGTGTGTGTACAATCGAATATTAGAAGGTGAATGTTTTAATGAATGTGAAGTATGTTTCAGAAATAAAGGTATTATTGTTATTAAAAATAGCGATCGTCTTTGCTTACCAAGAGCGATAGCTGTATGTTTAGCAAAAGTTAACAACGATCCTGACTATAAGTCAATAAAACAATCGGAAAGCATCCAAAAACGTAAAGCATTGATACTAACAGAATTAGTGAACATAACCGTAAGGTATAACAAAGAAGATGTGAAAGATTTTGAACTTACATTAAAAGATTATTGCTTTACTGTTTGCGATGGTCAAGTACAAAATAAAATTTTATACAAGTCAACACTGAATAGTGATAAATATATTGATTCAATTCATCACGATTATCATTTTAATGCTATAGTAGACTTACATATAGCATTTCGATGTAAGTACTATTGTAGACAATGTAATTAGTTTCAGAAAATAAGAAAGAACTGCATCGTTATGAGCGTGTTTGTCCTAAATGCCGACTAAGTTGTGCTACATCGTTTGAAAATTACATCACGTTTTTCGTGTAATCGTGATTTTAAAGGTCAATCGTGTTACGACAATCACATGCTGAAAGGTGTTTTCTAATCTAACGGTAAAGCAGTTTGTGACATTGAAAAGGTGTGCCTCAACTGTAATAAAATGTATAATCTTAAACGAAGAAAGGTTGCTCACATCTGTGGAGAAAGGTTTTGTACTACATGTGCACGATACGTGGAATCTAAATATCAGTGTTGCGTAAAACCGTATCATAGTAAATCATTAAGTAAAAATGTTCTTTTTCTGTTTACTGATTTTGAGTGCATGTAAGAGAAACCGTTTGATGCTCGAGAAAATGTTTATGAACACGAGGCAAATTTATGCGTTCTTTATCAGGCATGTAATTTCTGTATTGACATATGTGAAAAAATACGTAGGTGTGATCATTGTGGAGTAAAAGAGTGGGTGTTTAAAACAGCACCTGTACAAGAATTATTTCAATATATCACTGTACCGCTCAATACGTTTAAAAACATGATAGTTATTGCTCACAATCTAAAATCGTATGACGGACATTTATTGTTGAGTTACATGGTAGGTACTCTAAAATGGACTCCATAATTAATTATGAATGGAAATCGTATATACAAGATGAATCATCGAAATATAACAATTTTAGATTCATTAAATTTTATACCATTGCCACTTTCAAAATTTTCAAAAACGTTCGGGTTGAAAGAGATCAAAGGATATTTTCCTTATCTGTTCAACACAAGAGAAAATGCAAACTATATTGGTGCATTACCTGATAAACAATATTACTGTCCTGACAAAATGACCGTGGAGAGACAGCGCTTTGATGAATGGTACACAGAAAAGGTGGCTACACATTATATCTTTAATATGAAAAATGAAATTGTCGAATATTGTCAAACCGACGTTCAAATGTTGTGCTTCGGTGTATCAAAATTTAGGAAAGAATTTATGCAGGAAAACAAGATCGATCCGTTTAGAGAATGTGTAACTATTGCAAATGCTTGCATGAACGTCAATAGACATCGTTTTATACCTAAAGATACCATTTCTATTATTCCTCTTGGCGGTTATCGTTTAGCAGATAAGCAATCACGTGTAGCTCTAATTTGGTTAAACTGGTTAGAAAAAACGCAACACGTCACCATTCAACATGCACTTAACAGTCGTGAAGTAAGAATTTTATATCGCAAGGTTGATGGTTATAGGGAAGATGGAACAAGTAAATATGTGTATGTTTCAAGGATGCTATTTTCACGGGTGTAAAACTTGTTTTGTTAATAGAACAGCCGTACTTTATAACACGGGAAATGAAACCATGAACTCCAAGAACGAATCAACCGAAAAGGTTATTAAAAGCTTAAGAGACGACGGATATGAAGTAATTGAAATGTGGGAATGTAATTTTAATAATTTAAAACAATTAAACGCTGATCTTGCACAATTTGCTAATGATTTTGAAATACCTGAACCTCTTGAACCTAGGGATGCATTTTATGGTGGACGTACAAATTGCACGAAATTACATTATGAAGTTAATGGCAAAGACGAAAAGATTTTTAATTACGATGTGTAGTTTATACCGTTTTGTAAATAAAACTAAACCGTACCCGGTAGGACATCCAAAAATTTATTGCAAAGACTTTCCACAATTAAGTAATGCAAAAGGTGGTTTAATCAAATGTAAAATATTACCACATGTGAACCTTTATCACGCAGTTTTACCTGTACGAATTAACGGTAAGTTAGTGTTTCCGTTATGTAAACTTTGTGCACATATGGAAAATCCGAATGGTTGTGATCACGACGAAGAAAAATGTCTTTTAGGTACATGGGTGATTGACGAAATAAAAGTGGCTCTTCAAGAATCTTACGTTATGTTGGAAATATATGAAATATGGGAGTGAAATATGGTGCAATACAATTCAGAAACAAACAATAAAGGTTTATTTGAAGATTATGTCAATCAGTTCTTAAAAATTAAAACTGAAGCTTCGGATTGGCCTTCTTATTGTAACACGAATGAACAAAAACTTCAATTTATTAAGGAGTTTGAAGCAAAAGGCGTTAAACTAGATTACAATGCCATGTGCTCAAATCCAGGTAGGCGCTTAATGGCTAAGCTTATGCTTAATTCGTTTTGGGGAAAGTACGGTCAAAGGGATAATTTACCTACTTGCGAATTAGTAAGTACGTATTCACGTCTGTTAGAGATCTTAAACAATGCTAGTATAGAGGTACAAACATATCTGCCGGCAACTGATGAAATTGTGTATGTGGTATGGAAACATATAAAAATAATCCCTAAATTAAATCCTACTACTAATGTAGTGATAGCCGCGTATACCACAGCACACGCTCGGCTGGAACTGTATAGTTATTTAAAACAATTAGATAAACGGGTGCTGTATTTCGATACTGACTCAGTTATCGCCACATGGAAACCTGATCAATGGATGCCCGTAATCGGACCGTTTCTGGGTTGTATGACCAACGAGATAGAAAAATACGGTATAGAAGCATACATCGATCAATGCGTAGCCACAGGTCCAAAACGTTACGGTTATAGAGTAAGATATGGTGAACATACGCACGTTATGTGTAAAATTAAGAGAATTACACTAAACTGCGCAAATATAAATAAAATAAATGTAAAAGTAATGCGTGACATTGTTCTAAAACTAAGTCTATCAATTACTTTTGATAATACACAAATCAGCAGAAAACCTCTATGGAGGTTGGTTACCGAACCCACAAAAAAGTTTTCGTATGGTGGTTAACAAACGCAGAACCTCCGAGTTTGACACAGCACCCTACGGGTATAAAAAGCCGTGTGTGGAACAGTTTGTGTGAATAATCATAATGGTGTTGCGAACGTTCCGCAACAAGAGGTCTTGGATTACAACGTGAACAGTTTATGTAATACTGAACCGTTGCGAGTACCGAAACGACCGGCTAGTGAAAAATTCTTTTCCTACTGCCCAAAATATCCAAGACTGGATGCTAATACCGAAGGAAAGACAAAACGTTCAACTGATGAACATTTATTTAAAAATAATCGTAAATGTTCTAGATTAGGTGAAGATACCAAAACAACGAGAGCAGCTACAGAAAATTTCAACCATGAAACTAAAATAACGAAATTGAAACCCTTGGATATTGAAACCTTTTTTGAACCTATAAAACGTGTAGCTGAAGAAACAGTTTTAAAAATCACCATAATATAAAAACGAATAGATCAGCAACCGATAAATTTAACCAAGAAACCAAAATAACAAAGTTTGAACCTTTAGATATTGAAACCTTTTTTCAGCCCATAAAACGTAAATCAGAAGGAATACATTTATCAAATACATCTAAACGCATTAAAAAGACAGTTTGCGTAAACGATCAAACGTTGAAACGCCATTTAATATTACTTATAAACGTTTTAAAGAAACAATTCCTAAACGTTTAGTAACACAAAAATTAAATTTAAAAAAAGTACAGAGTACAACGAAACGGTGATAAATGCGCTCTTACAGACACAGTTTTGCACAATACAGTTAAACCTGAAAACTTAACTGTTAATGCAGATGAAAATCATTTTCTTTCAAACTTAACTGATAAAAAATTTAAAGGTATTTTAAAACAAAAACGAAAAGATGATTATACACCTGTACGATACATCCCTTATCATATACAACAATTAGAAAGTCGAGAAATAAATAAAAATAAGAATGATATTGAAAACAAAATTTGTTTAACCACACGTTTATTAAACAAAAAACGAAAACTCGACTACCAATGAATGGAGAGATATGCGGTATAAACCGTATCGAAAAACAAAGCGAGACCTAGTTATTTATAAACCTTTGGAACAAGTCGAATCGGGCAAAAATGTATAAATGAACGATGATAATGGTAATGAAAATGCTATTACCTCACATGATACGAAAGAAGAGAACGATATTATTAGCGATAATGTTAATATCCTGAATAATGATGTTGAAGATGATAATGAATATTCTACGCCTTCAGAAAACGTGAATCCAAATGCTGTAAAATTTAAATTTCCAAGCACAATGCAAATAGCTGGTCCCTCGCGTTGCGGTAAGTCAACTTTCGTAAAACATTTATTAAAACACGCAAATACCTTGTACGACAATCCAATAAAAAGAGCTTTGTGGTGTCACCCGCGTGAGTACCCACCAAAGATGGGTCGCGAATTTCATAATTGTACATTTAATGTGCGCACTCACGAAGGAGTTCCCGATTTAGAAAACGTAAAAAATGGTGACCTTGTTATCTTAGATGATCTTATGTAGGAAGCTGACAGCAGTGACGTATCTAATTTACTTACTAAAGACTCACATCACAAAACTTTTGAGTGGTGTACGTTTTACAAAATATTTTTCCGCAGGGAAAAATTTTAGAACGTCGTTAAATTCGAATTATATTGTGGTGTTTAAAAATAACAGAGACAAATTACAAATAGATAAATTATTTCAGCAACCTGAACCTAGCAATTCAAAATTTCTTTTAGAAGCTTTTAATAAAGCCACTACCTCACTACACGGATATTTGGTGTTAGACTGTACACAATATACTCCTGAAATATACCGTTATAGAACAGCTGTTTTACCTGGTGAACGTCTGGCTTGTTTTAGACCAAAGTAAAATATATACTGTTTGTACTGTACATAACAACCATTTATGGAAGCAATGGCTATGTGCCAGGTTCCTAAACTATGTTCTACTGCATATAAAAGGATCTGTAAACTATCTTCATCCACAATAGCAAAACAATTTACTTTATGTTAAGTAAAGCCAATTCTAAAAATTATTAAAAGATGCTAATTCCGACTTACTTAAAGCAATTACCGAATGCGTGTTAAACGTTAGTAAGGGAACCGTACCTATATGTAGTAAAAGCAAAAGGCGTTTAAAAAGGCATAAAACAAGCTGGAGAAGATTAGTTGATAGAAAAACCTCGTTAAAGAAAAAGAAAACAATAATAATACAAAGAGGTGGGGTTTTATCCGCTTTTATTATTCCCATTTTAAGCGCGTTAGGTAGCGCTCTCGTCTCAAAGTTAATACCGTCGTCATGAAACATGTAAAACAAATTATGTTACATTCACAACCGGAAAGTGAAAAGTAGATACACATTATACATAAAACTATATCTAGTTTAGTAAAAGATATTAATAAAACAAAACACTTAAGTATATCAAATGATGACAAATGGAGTTTGCTTAGACATAAATTGAGTAGTTATCACGATGTGTCTAAATTGCATAAACCATATGTTCATGTTATAAAAGAAGAAAACGTATTGAAATTTGATGAACCTGAACATGAAACAGAAACTAAACCTACATCTACAAAACTTAAAATGAATCGGTAAAGTAAAACAGAAAAGACAGAAATACCTCAGACAGCGAGGATTCTACCGATAGCGCTAGATTTACGCCTTATCCTTCTCGTACTAAAAAACAGATCCCTTATTACACATTACGTTCACAAAAATGGAGCAAAGTAGTTTAACAGAAAAAGAAATATCGATACTTAACAAATATTATTCCAAATTTGATCATTATGCAGGACTTGGGACTGTGCAAAAATTACATAAGGCTACAGCATTCCAAAAAATATAATTAGATATTATCTGCAAGGACAAGAAATTTACACCCATCATAAACCGGCGCGAAAGCGTTATCCCACAAAATTCTATCACGTGACTAATATTGACGATCTTTGGGAAGGCGACTTAAACGTTTTGGACGCTTTATAAATATAATAAACCATTTATCTATGCTTTAACTGTTATAGATGTTTTCTAAATACGCCTGGGCGTTACCTTTAAAAACTAAAAGTGGTGATGAAATTATCAAAGCGTTTGCAACCATATTCAATCAATATAAACGTATTCCTAAAATAATTCAAACCGATAAAGGAACTGAATTTACAAATAAAACATTTCAATCTTTTTTTTAAAATCTAAAGGTATTATTCATTACACGACTAATAATAATGTAAAAGCTAGTGTTGTAGAACGTTTTAATCGAACTTTAAAAACTAAAATGTGGCGATACTTCACCCATAAACACACATACCGATATCTGAACGTACTACCCAGTTTGTTACAGGCATATAACACAGATCGTTAAAAATGGCTCCTATTCACGTAAGTTCTTCAAATATATTAACGGTCTACAATAATCTGTACAAACATCGTCTTACGAAAACAACTTTAAGACGTATAACGTTTAAAACAGGTGATCGTGTTCGAATATCAAAATCAAAATTTATCTTTGATAAAGGATACGAGAACAATTGGACGGATGAAATATTTGTAATACGTCAAGTAATTAATAGCACGCCTGTGGTTTATAGATTAGAAGATTTATCTGGAGAAGAAATAACTGGTATATTTTACGCCGAAAAGATACAAAAGGTTCGCCTTCCGGAAGTTTACAAAATTGATAAAATCTTAGGTACACGGGGTAAAGGTAGTAATAGAGAAGTACTTGTGAAGTGGAAAGGTTATCCTAAAAAGTTTAATTCCTGGATTAAACATTCTACAATAACGGCACCGGCATGATTCGAACAGAACCGTTTTCTATTACTTTAACAAGTAATGGTTCTTCAGCTATATTTGACAATACTACTTTACAATTTTGGAACATGCTGCCACAATGTAGTTCTTCAAGGTAAATTGGAAGTGGCACTTGCTAAAATTCGATATCCAGGTTCATTTCTTAATATCGCAAAAGGGGGTAATTTTATTAAAGGTCGAATGCTTCACAATCCTGAACAAGGACTCCCTCAAGAAACAGACTTTCGAAGTGAATTAAGTGAAACTACTATAACAGATAATGTCATGCTTCTATCAGTACTTAACGATCAAATTAAAACGGAAACGCGTGTTCTTGTTCTTATACAATAAAGATACAGGTTCTGTTCACATTAATACGCAAGCCATAGAAAAGAAAAAAGACAGTAAAAAGCGTGATGATGAAAACAAGGGTGTTCGAATCGCATGTTGATACTACGCACTACGAAACCGGTTCCGTTCAACCGTCTAATACAGATCCTCAATTAAGCGATACATCACCACAGAACACGAGATTGAAGTACAAGATGAAACGGCAAAATCCAAAGGCATAAGAGCTACTACCTGATTAGCGATGTGATACGCGAATTATCTTTCTCCAGATTTAAGCAAACAGTTAGGATATGCACCTCAAACCGATGTTACTAAATACAAACGCGCTCCATTTCCAATGAATCCCCATGTATCATTTCCGTATGAAATGTTTATATATTGTAATATTATAGAACCTCAAATAGTAAGCGACACGTTTACTCAAATTATTGATAGTACAATAATCGAAGTAGACATTGATCACAAACATCTAGCGATGGAAAAATCGTTTGTGCCTTTAAACTGGGTACCGGTTCTTCAACATGATTTTAAAATTGTACAAATAGATTTAAGGACAGGAACAGGTGAATTACTAGCATTTATGGACGGATTTTCTTCGGCCGTAGTGCTTTCGTTTAGACCATATTGTGACGTATGCGCATACGTCTCTTTGGTCACCTAGATTCGAGATGGCGGTTGCAGTTTGGGTGGGGGTAGGTTAGTTGGCGTCCCCACGCTTTTTGAGGCGTGCTTGGGAAGAGAGTCAGTGAGTAACAGTCAACCAGACCAGACCTGTGTTCGCTCTCTCCGTGCAGGAATGCATGGCGGCCTCGCCCGACAGGCATGGAACTAAGATGGGGTATGTAGTAAGTTTTATCTAATAAATACTGTGCCACCAAATCTTTGTCTTATTTATGATAGTGTAAAGCTCCTTCTACCTATTTTGAGCCATGTAAGTGTCCTTTTGCCAGTTTTTAATATTTCTGCACTTTCACTTTAGCTGCGTCCCTAGTCGTAGCCTCGCCTTATTCAAATTATTACAATTTGTTAATTACCTGTTACGTCTCTAGCGAGTGCTCTGCCCCTTGAGCGTGTCTGATTGGAGGCTGCGACAGTATGGATCATCACGATCTCGTTAAACATTTTCTTAATCAAACTGGTAATGGCGATAGCTTTATATTGTATAAAGGTAAAAAGTTTACAAAGACGCGGAATTTTCAGTGCCTTAGGTAGTTTGTTTAGATACATGTCGCCATATTTTAAACGCGCTGCAAAGTCTGTTGGTAAAGAATTGTTAAATGTAGGTGGAAATGTTTTATCCGACGTTATTTCGGAAAAGCCTTTCAAGTCTTCGCTTAACGAAAGAATAAAGGAAAGCGGATTAAATTTTAAAAGAAAAGCCGATCAAGCCTTTGACACGATGATTGGTTCGGAGATAAAAGCTCGTGAAAAAACGTAAAGTATCACAGTTTAAAAGAAAGTGTGTAAGACGTAACAAAGTATATAAGAAAACTAAATTAACAAAGAAGAAGACGAAGAAGAAGAAACGTAAAACTAAAACAAAACAAGCTACGCGTGATATATTTGTATAATGTCTAAAATTTATGTAAATTCAGCATTTAATTTTTTTGAAGAACCTCCTGTGCAAACTAGCGTAAATCGTTATTCGATAATTGAGTTAGAACAGCAAAATGTAATTTCTTACAATTCACCTATTGTTTTTCACTATAAAGGAAACGCTGATGCGTATATTGATACTTCTCAAATAGAACTATATTTACGGTGTAAAATTATCGCACACGATGGTAAAGAGTTAACCGAAGCAGACAGAATCACTCTGGTTAACAACCCTTTAAATTCACTTTTTCAACAAATAGAAGTAGTTTTAAATAATGTAACTGTTACTCCACCACAACCCGGTTATCCGTATAGAACAATTATTAAACTACCTACCCGATTCGAAAAATTCATGGCTTGAGGCTTCTCTTTGGAAAAAAGATACGGCAGGTGCCTTTGATTCCTGGGATAATAATGAAGGTTTAAAATGGCGTATTGAACACACTAAAGGTAGTAAAGAATTTGAATGGGTCGATTATCATGTTCATTATTTTCACAAGATAAATATATTCCTAACAATATCGATATGACAATAAAACTAACTCCGTCTACTCCCGAATTTCATCTCATGGCAGTCGGAGACATTAAAGGAAAGACTGCAATTACGAACGCCACCGTTAACGTGACATTATTTTTCCTTCTGCTTCCATGTTGTTAGCACATCAAAATTTACTCTCTACACTTAACGGTAAAATAATACTAGACGAGGTAGATGTGCAACCATTTAACACTCCTAAAGGAAGCATAATTAAAAATTTTCAGGATATATTAGTAGGTAAAGCACCTCGCAGAATTACAATAGGATTCGTGTCGGATGCTGCTTACAGGGATAACTTTTTAAAAAAACCCTTATAATTTTTTACATTTAAATTTAAATTTTTTTCAACTTTTTGTAAACGAGCAGCCGTTTCCTACACATCCCCTAACTTCCAATTTCGCAAGTAGCAAATAGGTAAAATGTTTTAATATTCTCGCAAAGGCTTTAGATTTAATCCTGAAGATAAAGGACACACTATATCAAAAAATTGATTATGCCAATGGATACACATTTCTCGGTTTTGATTTAACACAGGATAAGAACGCTAACGAAACCCTCGTTTCTGGTTTACATCACGGCAATGTTTCAATAAACGTAAGTTTTACAACAGCTTTAACGCAAGCAGCTTGCATGATTGTTTTATCAGAATATCAACGCGTATTAGAATTTGACGTGAACAGATCAATTTATGTGACATGAATACCGAACAGATACGTAAATATTTATCAATGTTCATACTGAGCCATACTTTAGGCGTTTTTGCATGTGACCAATTGCCTAAACGTGTACAAAAACAATTTCCAATTATATTAATAGCCAACACGGATCCTATACCAAATCTGGTAAACACTGGATCGGTATCTTTATTTCAAAATGTGGAAAAGGAGAATATTTTTATAGTTTCGGAATGGCTCCGCTTTCTCACTACTTTATACGTTTTAAGACGTAATTGTGGCAATAATTGGAGCTGCACTGGTCGAAGATTACAAAGCTCTATTAGCTCCACATGTGGACATTACGTAATCGCTTACGCTGTGCATCGTTGTTGTAATTTACCACTTCAAAGCTTTTACTCATATTTTAGAATAACAGATTTCAAATATAACGACAATCTTATTATAAAGACTTATAAAGATGTATGCTTTCGTAACAAATGTAAAAACGCATCACGTCTGCTGCAGACCTGTACATCATTAATATAAAGGTATGTGTACTATTTATTAAGTCTTTACTTTACATTTGGAAATAAACACACATGACTGCAGGAACAGGATTTATTTAGGGTTTTAATTATTTTTGTTATTATATAAATTAATTATACTTTTAATAGACCTTAGCCTGGTCTTAGGCAAGTTTATAATATAGAGTCAACTGAAGACTCCCGCTCTCCGTGCGGGAGAACCGTGTTCAAATCCCGGCCTTGGCGTTGAGTTCTTCAGTTGACTCTATATTAAAAAGGATTTATTTATTTTAACTTTTTGTAAACAATCAACTTAAATATGTGATTAAAGAACTTTCTATATGCAGTGTAGATCGTGAAGTGCAAACTTGGATCTTTAAACTACCTCATGAACACAATTTATTATCAGAGAAAATTATTTCTACCAATAACAAAATTAGTTCAAAAATTCACGGTTTAAAATCGTACGAAGGTGATGTTAATTACGATCAACTTTCTACCATTCTTACTAGAAACCTTAATCTTTTTACAGTTCTTTTTACTAAAGGAGAGCAAAAAGCAGAATTTCTATGTAAAATTACCAATAAAACCACAATTAACATTCAAGAATTAGAGTTTAATGACGAATTGTTAGTAACGTTTAATAACCTATCTTGCATGCATCCTTGTCACAAAATACAAACTCTAAATTGTGCTCAAAGAAACGTGTTAAATATTGCCAAATGGTACTCCCATATCGTAAATAAAAATGCATACCCGTGCGATCCAAAACCCAACGATTCACGTTTGCCTCACGAATTTAAACATGAATCATCGTTAAACTGCATTCCTTATGACGTGTATATTAATCGTCTCTTTTAGAACACACTTTGTGACTACTTAAAGCGGTGTAATATTCAGGTCGTACCGCAGTGCACTTCGTCTCTTCACGATGTCCTCAACAGATATAAGGTACGTATATTACACTTATACTCGTCGTCAGCTTGGCCGAGCAGTCTAAGGCCTTAGATTTAAGTTCTAATTCTCTGAAAAACAGCGTGGGTTCGAATCCCACATCCGACAGACTTTTGTTTTTTCTTTTATCTAGTGTACCGGAACCTAAGAGGATAAAAATGGAAGAGGAAATTAAACAGTCATCGTCGTTAATAGGTGTTAGAAGTGCTGTGTACTTTTTAGATCGCGCACAAAAAATTCTTTGTGTAGGATTTGCTTCGTAATCTCCTTACGAGCTGTGCATCACTATCGCTAAATGCGGAGAGGACCGTGCTATTGTAGTCAACAGCTTGTCAGATTGGAAAAATATAATCACGTTTCCCTTATTGATAAGAACCCAAAAAGGAAGCAATAAAATGGGATTTAAACCTTAATGAAGAATTAAAATTAGACGTGAAACACGTATTTGGTACTCCTAACATTATAGTAAAACAATATCAAGACGACTCCGTTAACATCTCATTAATTGAAGAGTGGAAAGATTTAATTAAACTCTATCCGATAGTCAACGACATTTTTTATCATCGTTTAAAGGAGGTTACAGAAGTAAGAAATTTAATTATAGCTTACGATAAATACTTGCACAACGTGGACGGCAATATGGAAACCATGACGTATTCTAAATATATCTTATGCACCACTCCTAAAGACTATTACGAAATTCAGTTTTACTTACATAATCAACTCGCAACTGCACATAATCACGCAGAAAAGGCATGAGCGTCACGCGTTTATCACTCATTGCCCAGTTGTATGCTATTAACATGGTCGCACCACTTGCAGCTACAAACAACGTGATCACCGTATGTGTATCACTCCTCATGCAGTTTAAGGTTATTAATTGAACTACGTCAGTAAGATACTGATATATATATGCTGTGCATTTATGTTATAGTCAGTGTTTCTGGTTAGAGCTACAAAACACAAACAAAAAAGTCATTATGGCCAGTAACAACAGCAGCAGCAGCAACAACGGCAGGGACATGTTAATCCTTAACATTGGACTCTGCTCCCACGGCGGAAACAAACCGATAACAGCCGAGGAACTAGATGAAGGTAAGCGATACCTAATTCAATCCCTGGTCGCTACAAAGACAAAATGGGGGCGAAAGATCATTGCTACCATTGGAGATAGGGAATTACTATTACCCCAAAGATTTGATTACTTAACGGCCGACCAGATGCGTCAAATTAATACAGAAAAGTTTTATCTTCTGTACAACGGTGAAGAGGCTCTTGCAAACAAAACACGTCATCTTTACAGTTTTGAACGAATGGAATAAAAAATAAACTTTATTATCTAACGTCGTCGTTGTTATTCAGTATATATACCAGGTAAAAACTTAACTTTCCATTAGTTCTCTTAAGATGTTCTGTCCACACGGAATGTGTAGGCATAATCGTACGCAATGCGAGTGCAGCAAATGTTACCTTGGTCCTGCAGTGTGTGGGACCTGACAGTGCAATGAAAGCAGCAGTACAAAAACTAAAACGTCATACTTTACGGGACGTCATTATAACAAAAAAAACTTAAATTTAACAACCACACACCAAACTCTGTAGTGCAGTCAGATAGCAGAAGCGCCAAACTTCACAACATGGACCTTGTATCGGACCCTGTCAACGTTGGACACAATGTGTGGACCCAGCTTGTGTTTAACGTCACCAACCTGGTGAACACGCACGGTAACTATACAAACCCAGATTTTAGAAGTATGTCAATGAGAATCGATCCACATTCTTCTAAAGTAAAATCAGTGGTTATACATCTAACGTCAACAGATTCGTCTTTACCACTTAACGCTGATGTATTGCACATTGCGTTTAGAAGTATATTAATAAACGCCGGTGAAAGAGATTCCGCAAGACTAACAATCACCTCAGAAAACTCAAACACACCTACATTAGATCAGTGCAATACTGAGCGCGGATCATTCAACATTCTCCAGTTTAACAAACATGGGTACAGCGATTTCCTGGTGGGCTTTGTATGTGCCTAAAGCAACCAGCAACGTGAGTACTAAGTTTTTTCACTTTGCATTTACGTACGTTACAAGCACATTAAATAAACCGTTACGCTGTGTCGTATTTGACGAATTCGATAGCAAAGGTTCAGAAACTGAAGAAAGTGAGTCCGAATTTGAAAGCAACAGTAACAGCAACCTCAACGTAGCATCAACCTCCAAATCAGCCGACATCAATAACTCGGGCGATACCACCTCAGCAGCAGCGGCGGCAACGATGACGATAACTTCATTACCCTCATAAAGGTAGTCGTGCATCAAGCTAGTTCTAACTAAAAATGAACTAAATACTTCTCACATAAAGTAACGGATATACAATGCATAGCAGAAAGTTTAAACTATTGTCCATTATATATACTTTGTTTAAAAACTACTATGTCACAAATAATGCTATGTTATTTATGTTGTATTCACAAAAACAAAAGGGTTTAATTAACTATTGTACATTATATCTACTTTGTTTTAAAATTTTGTTTCACAAACAAAACCTATTATATCGTTTGTACTGTATTCAAAACAAAAAAGTGTTAACAAAATATTGTACATTATCCATACTTTGTTTGCTAAAACAGCTATATTGCAAACATATCTATTGTAACATCTATATTATATTCACAAAACAAAAGGGTTCAACATAAATATTTGTAGATTACACATACTCTCTTTATTAAAAAAAGACTGTATCACAAACATGTCTATTGTAACAAATCTATATTGTATTATCAGAAAAAATAAATAAAAAAATGTGCCCCTCGGGAGCTGGACGAAAACCAGAGTCCCGCCTTGGCAACAGCGGAAAAGTTAAAGGGTATCAACGTCATCGTCTTCACGGTCGCTTGCACCGCCAACCTTGACGTTATCGCAAACGATAAGAGGTTCAAAACATCATTAACCTCTTATCGTAATCGATAACACCAAGATCAACGGTGCAACCAACCGTGAAGACAATGACGTCATTAACCTTTGACCTTTCACTGGCGCCAATGTGGACTTTGACCGTCTGGCTCCCGAGGGGTACATACTACTGGCGGGTCCACTCAACCTTCATGCCTGAAACCTCCGGAGAGCACACGAGTTGGAAGCTGCGCCGAAACCGTGGGACAGCACCACGGAGACAGTGAAGATCCCTGCTGGTGAGACAGGAAGTTATAATTCTAAACAACTAAAGCTACAATAAAAGAAATAATTCTAGAAGAGAAAGACTTATATGGTAAGGATGACGTGGCAAAAACAAACGGCGGTGGAGGGATGAGGATGAGTGGCTCGGGATCCCGGGCGCGCCAAACCCGTACTCACACGAAGTGAGCCCCTGGGGGAAAATGACGCAGAATGGCACCCTTTGCAATTAACGCAGACGGGGTTTGATGGACAGGTACCATCATGTGCGGTCTACCTACAAGACACAGATGGAAACGACACTCTTACAAGAGACTTGCGTATGCCCAAAACGTTCGCATTTGAAACAGCGCAGAGGTCTGGAATAGGGCCTCACCGCAATTCGTTCGTGCCCTGCTGAAATATGCTTGGGCAGATCGACGCCATCGAAAGTTATAAACAGGTACGAGTGGGTACGAACCCTCCGTCGCGTTTAGCCTACACTCGATGAACCGCTGTCACCTTTTGTTCTGAAAGACATTCTACCAGTTCATCGTCCGACATACAATCGAGGCTATTGGTGATGACGCCTCGACAGGAATTCAAGGTGCGGTGCTTCTCAACACGGATGGGATAACCGTGGAGAAGCGTATCGCGCAACAATGTCTTACTTTGTTGATCGGACTTGCTTTGTACTAATAATGAACCGTTTCGAAGTCGAGTGGAGAACTGAACAGAACCAGCAATAGAGTAAACGCTGTTCTGTATTATAAAAGGGTTCACCTTCTCGAAAGATTGTCCTTCCTCTGTTCGCGTAATGACTCAACCGGATGTCGTTTGTGCTACTTCTGTTACGACTTTTCGGCGCTTGTTGTTAGAAATGGAGAAAGAGGGCGCCATAGCGAAAGAAATCCTCCACCGTTGATACCGTATCCGACCTCAGGCGCCGACTTCCCGGGCGTTACCCCGGCTTGGGTCAGTGGCCTATCCATACCAGTCTCAACGCAGGGTCACACCTCCCAGAACGTAGACAGAGGGACCCAATGGTCATGGGAAGTCAGCAGCCCAGGCAATACCCCCCGCGGGGCTGCAGTTGCACAGCGGATACGAACACACACCCTACATGATGACCCTGGGTGGTGGGAATGACGCCATTACCCACTCTCCCAAATGCGGTCAGGTTGTGACCACGGAGGATTAAAATAATGAAAATCGGAAACTAAACCAAAAGTGTGTGGGCGTTTCGCAAGCAATAGGCCAGGGAGGAAGGAAAAGAGATGTGTGAATGGTTGTGGTGCGAAATGAACTATAGAAGGCAAGGGACAAGAGCGCCATATGTCCGTCTAGGAGAAGAGCCCCAATTAAAACAGACAATATAAAATCACAAAACTAAAAGACGGTCAACGCATCAAATGCGCCGAATAAAACCAGTCACTGATAAAACGTAAAACACATTCTACAACACACGCGTCGACTGCCATAACTTTGGCTATGCCAACAGGCACAGACAAACCAACGTGCAATGGAGCTAAAACTTGACTCTGCTAAAATGTGACGCACTGTTAACGATACACCACGCGAATACCCTGAAGAGCACTCAGATAATCTGTGCAAACAACACAGTGCCGTAAGTCGTGCCACTTGATGTATAACAGAGATTGAAAAATACTAAAAAGTTCGGCGGTAAAAGTCCAACATTGCCCAGGTAAAAGAAAGGCAAAACTATGTTGACCAACAATAAAGGCAGACCCTACTCCAACATAAGTCTTAGAACCACCAGTATTTATAAAATGAAATTCTGCGAATTGCGCCTGAAGTTCTAAAAAGGCGGATCTAAGGACTGAAGAAGGGGTCTCATTCTTCGGCATCGACCTTAACCCAAAGTGACAGTGGGCATCAGCGCGCAACCAAGGAGGAAACAGCTTTTCCCCCTGGGAAGGTCGGCGCTGCCGTGACGTCCAAATGCCATAGAAGCTGGCGAAATCGAACCCCTGGAGGGAGCAATACAGAGGAGCTAACTAAATATTGCCGATCGAGCGAATCCTCGAAAAATAACTCGAAGGACGGGAGCTGCACAAAAGCATCTCATACTTGAAGGACAGCGGAGACTGCAGCTTCGGCATACAGACTGGGTACAGGGCTAGTTGGAAAGGCCCTGTAGCGACTCTTATGCCACGATGGTGAATGGCATTCAAGCGACATAACAGAGATGGACGCGCCGATAAATAGACAATGCACCCGGAATCAAGCTTGGATCGTACCAAAGAGCAATAAAGACGCAGAAGTACGGTCCGATCAGCTCCCCAGGAGTGCCGCTTAAAACACGTAAAGGATTAAGAGAACGTTAAAAACGAAATGTACGAATGAAATTAATTGTTCTTTCACATGTTGAACAGGATTGGAAAGGTAGAATCAGATGACTGAAAACTTCAATGCCATAGCCGGGATTTGAACCACGGCGCTCCCAGTCTCCGTCCGGTTGCTCTAACCACTGAGCTACCATGGCAACATGCCGGCACGCTATTAAATTCTCCAGCTGATTCGCATTTTTTCCCGGTATACAAGGAGATCTCAAATTGTATTGAGCTGTCATGCCCCAATGGCGACTTACGTTCTTTGTAAGTACTTTAAGTCCCGGGCTTTATAGTTACAACCACTATTAGGTCAATTAATGAAATTAATTGTTCTTTCACACAAGCCGTGTGTTGGACATGGTTGGAAAGGTAGAATCAGATGACTGAAAAATTCAATGCCATAGCCGGGATTTGAACCACGGATCTCCCGGTCTCCGTCCGGTTGCTCTAACCACTGAGCTAGCATGGCAACATGCCGGCAGGCACAATTTGAGATCTCCTTGTGGTATACCGGGAAAAAATGCGAATCAGCTGGAGAATTTAATGGCGTGCCGGCATGTTGCCAATGTAGCTCAGCGGTTAGAGCAACCGGACGGAGACCGGGAGATCCGTGGTTCAAATCCCGGCTATGGCACTGAATTTTTCAGTCATCTGATTCTACCTTTTCGAAATGTACGAAGGCCAGCTCAGCTTTCGATCAAAGATCAACCCCAAAAATTGCGGTTCATCTACAAATGGAAGACTATCCGGCCCAAGATGGAGAGAGGGCGAAGGGAAAGCCTTCCAGCTCTAGAAATTGACACAATTAGTGGCGAGAAACAAAAGAGCACTTAAGTTGCACGATTTTACAGCACTGTTTGCTACAGCGTAGTCGGCAACTAATCACGTCCTCAAAGAAACAAAAGAAAAAAAAGTGGGGGCAGGATGGCATCGTCGATAATTTAAGAGAGGATAATGTTAAACCCTACATAGTTCAGACAGCGAATACGACACTGCAGAATCAGATTCCGAAATGCAGATTATTCCATTACCGGATTCTCCATAAATGTGTTTTTGGGTTTCATAATAGAGTTTTAATTTTGCAGGCCTTCACACCTTTATTCGCTTTATTTGAATGTTTTTATGTTTCAGACAATTATGACGTTTAAGTTTCCACTGGTGTTAAGTCCACACCTAGGTGGCAAAAGCCTTAGCCAATCAGCGGAAAGGGGAAGGGAATGTGCGAAGTATACATGTGAGTGAGGCAAGGTTACAAGAAACATGATTTAATCGATCAGATTTTCTCGACACTCATATGGCAGAAATATTTTGTTTATAAGTGATCTTTTTTTTTCTAGTTTCCAGCCGTACCTTTCCTGTGCTTTTTAATGCCGTATTTCCCAACATTTATTTTTAAATTTCCCACTTCGGTTATTCCGCGGCACTAGCACTTAAATCCACTGGCGTCAGATTTATCGTTAATCCAGCTTTTAACCAAAGTTATTGTCTATTGCTAGGGTTGTTTGTAACCTCGCTTATACCTATCCCGTTGTGATGAATTAATTTCAACATTCAAGTCTCAATTACGAGGCATAGATGGCGCTTATTTACGAATGAAAGTTGAGCTATTGCATTTAGGGTATCTAGGGGTAGGAAGTAACTACAAAATGTTTAAAATTACTAGAAATTTCCCTTATTTCACTGTACTTCACGTCGAAGCACTTTCTGCTACAAATTGTCAAGCCTCGGAGCGTCGACTGCATGTTTTTGTTGTATACAATTTGCAGCGTAGAAACGGTTAACACTAATTGGGCAGACCATCCGGGGCATGCAGAACTGTACTTAGATGGCTCCGCTCAGTGTTCACAGATAGACCTTATTGTCTCACAAGACAATGTTAATCACAATGTAACCTATACCTTGCAGCACATTTCACACTCATGCCCTTAATGCTATGCAAAAAACTAAGCATTAAGTTTTATTTAGCGGATTTTCTTTTAAAATACTTATGATATAATGCTTTACTTTGCATATTTAAGGCACTTTTAAACGAGATAAATTATTTTTATATCTTATTGATTTAATAGCATTGTGGATACATTTCATCAATCATGAATGATTTCTCAATAAAATGTCACTTAAATCATTTACCTCTATGAACCAACATATGTCGTTTCAACCGGGACAAAACTGGAAAGCCCTTCTGACAAATGTCACACGTGTGTGGTCTTTTGCCCTCGTGAATAAAATTATGCTTCCTTAAATTCGACATTCTTATGAATCTCTTATCGCAGATTTCGCATTTATATGGCCTTTGGTCCTTATGAACAAATGTATGCATTTTCAAATCCGAAAACCTAGTAAAACTCTTATTGCAAATTTCACATGCATGTGGCCTTATACCTTCATGAATTAAATTATGCCTTTTCAATTCTGATGACCAAATAAAACTTTTCTCACAAATTTTGCACTTATACGAATACTTCCCTTCATGAATCAAGTTATGCATTTTCAAGCGTGGCAAACTTATAAATCCCTTTTCACAAATGTTACACTTGTAAGGCTTTATTTCATCATGTACCAAATTATGTCTCTTCAAATCTGGTAAACTCAAAAATCTCTTCTCACATATTTCGCATTTGTAGGGTCTTATGTCGTCATGACTAAAAGTATGCATCTTTAGGTTTTTCAAGCTTGCAAAGCCCTTTTTACAAATTTCGCATTCATAAGGCTTTTTGTCCTCATGAACCAGTTTATGCTTTTTCAAATCTGACATCCACGTAAAACTCTTTTCACAGCTTTCACACTTAAAACGAGTTTTGACCTCATGAGTCAAGTTATGCGTTTTCAAATGTGACTCTCTTACAAATCTCTTACCACAAATTTTACAATCATGTGGTCTTCTGTCTTCGTGTATATACGTATGAAATTTCAAATCTGACGACCTTGTAAATGTCTTGCCACAAATTTCACACTGGTGGGGTCGTTTGCCCTCATGGATCAAAGTATGTCTTTTTAGATGTTTCAGTAATATAAAGCTCTTCTGACAAATTTCACATTTATGTGGCCTTAAGCTTTCATGGTTCAAACAATGAGCTTTCAAGTCCCTCGTCTTAATAAAGCTCTTCTCACAATTGTCACATTTATACAGCCTTTTGGTTTCGTGTGTTAGTTTGTGCCTTTTAAACTCCGACAAACATACAAAGTTTTTCTTACATGTTTGACATGCATATGGTCTTTCTTCCATACGAGTTAAATTGTGCACGTTCAAACCTGTCAATGATGAGAATTGTTCTGTACATTTTTCACATTTATGTAATGTTTTATCCTTGTGGGTCAAACTGTGTCTTTTCAAACTCGATGACCTCATGAATTGCTTCTCGCAAATTTTACACGTATAGGGTATGGTTTTATCATGAGTTAAATTATGCCTTTTTAAGTGCGATAATAATAAAAACCCCTTATCACAAACTTTACACTTGTGTGGTCTTTTACCTTCATGAATTAAATTATGCATTTTCAAGACTGACAGTCTAGTAAAGCCCTTTTTACAACTCTCACACTGATACGGTTTTTTACAGCTGTATGTGTAACTGCTCTGTTCCCTGAGAGGTGATTTTGATACATTTTCATGAAAATCATGTAGACCAGTTGTTTTACAATCTGAGCCATCATTTTTGATGTTCACCAAGCTTTCTGGATTCAAGCCAGCACCGCTATAGAAACTGGAGTCGACACTGCCATGATTCCACTTCAATCTGAAATAAAATGCAGTAAATCATTAGAAGCATAATCACACTTGAAGATAAAATTAGGGGAGGTAGCATAGAGGCGATTAAAATAGTAGTGGCAGTGTTCCCTATGGAATTCATGCTAACATTTACGCCCCACTTCTAATACACATGGTCAAAAAAATTGAACTAATAAAAAGGAATAAGCGGCTGCAACCTCCGGATCCTTTCACAGAAGTGCCATGAAATTGAAAAGCTTAGATGATTCAATGATTTGCACAAACACATTTTAAACCCTTATCAAACTTCAACCCAACCTTATCGTTATAGTTGTTCGTCTAAATGTTGCTTACGTAAAACTTAAAATATATCAGTTACTTCGGGTGTAATCACGGAAAAAGCAATGCTAATTCAGATCTGCAGCAGCCAACTGACCTGAACAATCTATGTACTCAAGTGGGACCTTAACTTTAAGCTATGAAACACCACAGAAAGTATTTGTACACCAACTAAGTGTACAAACATGTATTCTTGCAACATATTATTTATGACAGATAGTTCGCTTATAAAATTATAATTAATTTCCACTTACAATTTTGCTGGACATTTTCTAAAAATTAATAGCTTTCCAGAATAACGCTGCATGACACAGTGGCACACAGCAGTATCTGTACACCAATGGTAACTACATTAAAACGCTTTGTAATATCACGTGTTACCTCTCCTTTCTGGATAGCCTGCATTCCTCTGACTCACAGCATGTGGTCTGCATGGATAAGACTGACATGCAATACAATAGGTTGCGGAGATAAAGTAAAATGGGCCGAAGAGCGAAAGAAATTACTGCCGAAGAGAGAAAAATAATAATTAGACCACAGAATGATCTCAAAACTCTCCGAGATATCTCATATAGTAGGAAGACCACGGCCGACTATTCAATCCATCATTGGCACGGTAGGAATCAGAAAATCTGTCCTAAATACACACAGAAGTGACCGAATTAAAATCCTCAAAGCTGAAGATGAGAACAGTATTCTTTGGTAAATTAAAAAGAATCACGAATAACTGATCCTCAGATTGTTGCCGAGTTGCAGAAGACAGGAATTAATGTTTCAGCAAGCATTGCAAGGGCTGTTTTCAATATCAAAGGGCAGTAGCATCTAAGAAGTTCCATACCACAGGACAGCAAAAAACAAAAAAACAAAGAAGCCTAGAATTCGCTCGTAAATACTGTGTTAAGATCAAGGGGGTACAGACGGGGGAAATTTTAGGTTACCCCCCCCAAACCTAAACCTAAGGGTTTTCTTTCTTTCTTTTTTAAAGAGTTTACGTCTCTGAAATTTCAGCTTTACAGTGGCGATGCATAAATGGGGTGAAATCATCTTCAAATGAGCTCAAGGCTGATTAAGCCTAAAGTTACTTGACATTCGCATGATAGGGGAAACCCCATGACCCCGCTTATCACCTTGCTAACACAAGAAGGAAACCCATCGGGAATTCTAAATGTGTATAATATTATACTTTTAATTTATCATCAAGGTTTAAAGCACTGCATCTTCTGTAAACAAATTCCATGAGAGATAGAGAGCAATGATGTTTCAGGGTTCCCAACAGCCCAGATTATAAGCGCCCTCTATACAGCTAATAGCGTCAATAGGAAAATAAAATCACGGTAAAAAGAGACTAAAAGAATCGTTAAAACAACGATGTACAGGAATAAACACAACCAGTACCACTTGCAGTAGAATGCCAAGTAAAAGTCATAAGTTGTTAAAAACAGGGATAAAAAGGTTAAAAACAAATTGCACAAAAGGTATTACGAGTCAAGAACACGAAACGACAATCTATATTCGAGCAGTAAAACCACTTTGGTAGATAAAGGATATAACACGTTTTCTACAACACTAAAATATCACCACACTATCTGCAAGCAGATCGGAAATCCGGCCTGGTAGAGACAGACTCCAGCGTAGAGGAGCTAAAAAGTGACGGACCGTACGTAAAAGCGCATACAAACTAGTGCGGGGTCACCATTTAATAAACAACTATGACTGAAACGGGAATGTCCAATTCTCAGTCTGGTCAATATTACCTCTTCGCGACGAGAGGGGCGTATAAAGGTAACCCAGGTGATAGCGATGGGTTTAACTTAAGGCAGTTTCTTCTCCTGGACCACGGACCACTCCTCTCCCCAACGAAATAAATGGCATCGCGTAAAAGCACAACGAAATCGCGCAAAGAAACAGAGGAACACCTGGGCGATAAAATAGCAGCCTTAGCGGCAGCATCAGTGGTCTCGTTCCCTGATAGGTCCACATATCCAGGTGAGATGAGATGGAGGTTAAGGGCGAGTAGTAGCAAAATGAGATTTCTCGCACACTTAATATGCAGGAATGTCTATTCATGTGCAAATGAGGTCTCCCCCCAACTCCTGGTACTTTCTGCTTGCAGCTGAGGGTCATAAATCTTCTTGAGTATAACAGACAACTTGACAGGTAAGCAATCAAGGTTGTCAATCACCTGTCAAAACGAACAACAGAATAATAAATATCTTCTGTAACAAAAGAGGAGACGCTATTCTATCCACTCCATATCCGTACACTGCATCAAGCCGACGCTAGCCGCATTGTTTGATGAACACGTGCAAAAGCACAAAGCTTATCCACCACCTGTCAAAATGAACAACAGAGAATGCTGGAGTATTGTAAACAAAGGATCAGACGCTATTGTCCCAGCTCTATTGAATTCCCTGCGCGTGTACTTTTAGAAATGCACCTGCAACCTCGCAGTCCATTGTTTGGCGAACATATGCAAAAGAACAACGCTTGCCCTTCACCTGTCGAAATGAACAAAGACCCCGATAAATTATGTTTGTAACAAAAGAGGAGCCTGAAGCCTGCTAACAAAGAGACATGCTATCGTATCCCTTTCTATTGTCCAGAACAAAGCTTCTTTAGAAAGACCACATACGTAGCATCCCATTCCACAGGAATATAATAAAGAGGCAGTCTGGCGTAGCGATAACAAAGTGTCTCCATTATCCCAACTCTAATGAATTCCCGTACACGTACGTAACCATCGCGTTACGTGTTGAGATGATGAGATGGGGTCTAAGGACGCTAAACAGCTAAGGTTATCAGGGCCCTTACAATGTATAAAACTTAAAATACAAAAACTAAAATACGGGACACAAACCGGCTTAGTCAAAAACGTAAAAACAAATCATCAAATTCTAAAAACTACCACACTAAAATCATAGTCAGTAACACAACGTGTCAAGAACTGTAGAACCCAAGGCACATGAGCGCCATATGTCCGTCGCGGAGAAGAGTCCTATTAAAAGACAATATAAACTAACAAAGCTAAAAGACGCTCAGCACATTAAATGTGTCGATTAAAACCAATGTCACTTATAAAACGTAAAAGACATTCTACAGCATGCGCGTCGTCTACCAACAGGCAGACCCACACGAACGCGCAGTGCAGCCAAAACTTTACACTCTGTTAAAATGTGACGCACCGTTAAGGACGCATCACACTGCTCACAGAGTGGTGCGGGGCCACCACTGAGCAGGTATCTATGACTAAATAGGCAATGTCCGATTCGTAAACGAGCTAAAAGTACCTCTTCTAGACGTGAAGAACGAGGAGAGGTACCCCAGACTAACGGGAGAGGTTTAACCTCCCGCAACCTGTTCCCGCGGAGGGCCGTCCACTCATCGCGCCAAAGCTAGAGGACACCGCGAAGTAAAATAACACACAAATCTGTAGAGGGAACAACAGAGGTAAAACATCTGGGTAAAAAAACTGCCGATTTGGCCGCGGTGTCGCCTGACTCGTTTCCTGAGAAGCCCACATGACCTAGACTCCAGATAAAAGAGACGCTGATGACAGGCACAAGCGAGTAGAGCAGGTCATGTATGCGCTGTACGATGGGGTGGTAATTGTACAGCGCGTTAATACTCTGAAGGGAACTCAACAGTCCGTACAAACAACACAGTGCTGTAAGTCGTGCTGCTGAATGTCTAAAACAGATTGATAAATACTAAAAAGTTAGGCGGTATAAATAGAACATTGCCCAGGTAAACGAAAGGTAAAACTATGTTCACCAAAAACAAAGGCACACCCTACTCCAACATCAGTCATAGACCCATCAGTATATATAAAATGAAAGTCCCCGAATTGCGCCTGTAGCTCTAAAAACGCAGATCTAAGGACTGAAGGGGTCTCATTTTTCGGCATCGGCGTTAGCCCAAGGTAACAGTGGGCCTCAGCGCGCAACCATGGAGGAATAAGTGTTTCCACCCTGGGAAGGGCCGGCGCTGGCGTAACGTCCAAATGCCGAAGGAGCTGGCGAAATTGAACCCCTGGAGTGAGCAATACAGAGCACCTAACTAAATATTGCTGATCAAACGAATCCTCGTAAAATAACTCGAAGGACGCGTGGTCAGGCTAGGGTTGAGAGTCGACAGGCATAGCTGCACAAAAGCATCTCACGCCGGAAGGACAGCGGAGGCTCTGCAGCTTCCCCGTACAGACTGGGTACAGGGCTAGTTGGAAGGGCCCCTGTAGCGACTCTTATACCACGATGATGAATGACATTCAAGCAACGTAACACAGATGGACGTGCCGATGAAGACAATGCACCCGTAGTCAAGCTTGGATCGGACCAAGGAGCGATAAAGACGCAGAACGGTCCGATCAGCTCCCCAGGATGTGCCACTTAAAACACGTAAAAGATTAAGACAACGGTCAGTTTGCATTTAAAAAGCAAATGTGAGAAGTCCAACTCAGTTTTCGATCAAAGATCAACCCCAAAAATTTCACCTCGTCTGCAAATGGAAGGACCTGCGACCAAAATGGAGAGGGCGCGGTGGGAAAGCCTTCCGGCGCCAGAAGTTGATGCAGACGGATTTCTCGGCGGAGAAATTAAAGGCATTGGCGTTACTCCAGGCGTAGAGACGGTCGATACAGCTCTGGAGTCGGCGCTCGAGTAGACAGGTCCGCCGTGAACTACAATAAACGGCAAAATCGTCAACGAAAAGGGACGATGAAATGCCAGCGGGAATACAATCAACAATAGGGTTGATAGCTATGGTAAAAAGTGTGACACTGAGCACAAACCCCGCGGTACTCCGTTCTCTTGAATAAAACGACTAGATAAAACCGAGCCCACACGTACACGAAAGACGCGGTCCGTCATAAACTCCCGAAGAAATATGGGAAGACGACCGCGGAAATTCCATGAGTGAAGTGTACGTAAAATGCCGCTCTTCCAACAAGTGTCATAAGCTTTCTCCAGGTCAAAAAACACAGCCACTGTTTGACACTTTCTCAGAAAACCGTTCACAATATGCGTCGACAGACACCAGATGGTTGACGGTAGAGCGATGGCGACGGAATCCGCACTGAGCGTTTGCTAGAAGTTTCTGAGACTCAAGCCACCATGTCAACCACCCGTTGATCATGCGCTCCATCACCTTGCAAACGCAACTGGTGAGGGTGATAGGGCGGTAGCTGGAAGGTATTTGGCGATCCTTCCCAGGCTTAAGGATAGGGACAATGGTGGCTTCGCGCCAAACGAAAGGAAAAAGGCCTTCTTGCCAAATACGGTTATAGACCCGTAAGAGAAAGAGTTTACTGTCGGCTGAAAGGTTCCTTAGCATCAGGACATGAATGCCGTCCGGCCCAGCAGCGGAGTGCCTAGAGCAATGGAGAGCGTGCTCCAGCTCCCGCATTGTAAAAGGTTGATTATAACACTCGGTATTAGCAGACCGAAAATTATAGTCTCCGAATCCAGCCGGTCTATGAGATTGCGAAAGCCGGCGGAATAATGAGCAGAATTGGAAACCGCCTCAAAGGCAGCACTCAGACTGTTAGCAATGGCAGCCGGATTCGCTATGGTGGCGTTGGAAACCTGAAGGCCAGACATAGTACAATGTGACACTTTACCGGAGAAGCGACGAAGTTTATCCCAAACCACAGGTGTGAAGCGATTAAAAGACTCGACAAAACCAGTCCAAGATGCCTTCTTGCTATCCTGAATAATGCGACGATCCCTGGTGCGCGATTGTTTAAAAGTAACGAAATTATCAAGTGTAGGGTGTCGCCGAAACACCCTAAGTGGAGTTCTATGTGCACGAACAGCAACCCGACATTCCTCGTTCCAAGGAACAGGAATCCGTCGAGGGTGAGAGGACGAACGGGGAATTGTGCGTTCGGCGACAGATAGCATCGTAGAGGTAAGGTGCTGCACCATTTGATTAACGTCAGAGAAGGGCTGGTTCTAAAAGAGCACGAGGCTGGAATACAATCTCCAGTCGGCTTTTCTGAATATCCAGGTAGGTACTCTGGAATGCTGGACGTGGTGAGACAAAAGAGAAACGATGATTATTTAATGCTCCCTGGAGTAGGTGTCAGCGACGACGTTCCACTGCAGACGACTAGCAAGCTGGATGGAACAAACGGCAATGCCTAAGTGAGAGAATGAACCAGAAGAGGCAGAAAGAAAAGTAGGTTTACCTGTATTGAGAATGGGGAGGTTGAACTGATAAAAAATGTCGGAGAGAAGAGTTGCCCTCGCGCAAGCCCTTGGCAAACCCCACAGGGGGTGATGAGCATTAAAATCTCCCAACAGAAGAAATGGTGTTGGGAGAGCGGACAGGAGATCTCAAATGTCCGCGATAGCGAGGGGAAACGATGGAGGTGAATAGACAGAGCAAACACAAAACAAAAAGCCGGGTAAGTGAAGGCGAACGGCAACAGCTTGCAAGTCGGACGTAAGAGCGAGAGTTTGAAAATGAACGTCGTTGCGCACTAACATGACACCTTCATGAGCAGGAGCACCCTCATCCGGTTCAAAATCGTAGCGAACCGGAGTATACCCTCGGAGATCAAAAGGGTCGTGAGGGCGAAGCTTGGTCTCCTGCAAACACACGACCATAGGTGAATGGGAACGCAATAAAAGTTGCAGTTCCGCCCTATGCGATCGTACACCAAGTAAATTCCAGGTCAGGATAGCCATGAATAAAAGGGATAAACTTCTTACTTCGAAGGGCGGTTTAAAATATCCTTTTGCTTAACCTTTGGGCTCGGGCTTTTGGTATGGAGTTGGTCAGACTCCATAGGCTCCTCGAAGGGAGGGCCCACGCGCTCAGTGCTAGAAACCAATTCAAGCGCCGTGAATCCGTTCTGGGTGGCAATGGGTAATGGGGGCCGCTGAGCGCGGCTTGTCCAAGGAACATGCTGGGATTGCGGCCTTCGAGGAGGTGAACTTTTCTTACCGCGCGGACGCGGAGGGTCTTTGAGGAAATCTTCCTTGCGTAGTTTCTGCTTGGACTTCTTTTCAATGCTCTGCGACTTCATGAGCTTAGGACCAGCTTTAGATGGCCTGGTAACTATAGCAGAAATGGACGGCCGGATGGTAGTAGCGGTTAATGCAGTCATGGTCCAGGTCTGAGTTTCGGCATCTACCCGTGGTACTGGCGAGGCAACAACAGAACTAAATGTACAAGATCGCAGGAGCGAAGGTTGGCGCGCCTGGTGACGCCTCCGGGCTTCGGCGAAGTTGAGTTTCTCTTTTACCCGGATATCCTGGATCTTCTCGTCCAAGTAACGCGGACATTCAGCAAATGACGCAGAATGAGACCCTTTACAATTAACGCAGACGGGGGCTGCTGAACAGGCACCTTCGTGTGAGGGCTGGCTACATGTTGCACAGATGGTAACGGCACTTTTACATGAGACTTGCGTATGCCCAAAATGCTGGCATTTGAAACAACGCAGAGGTCTAGGAATATAGGGCCTCATCGCAATACGCTCGTATCCTGCTGAAATACTAGTGGGCAGATCGACGCCATCGAAAGTGAGAAACACGGTACAAGTTGGCACCAACACTCCATCGCGTTTAGCCTGCTCACGATGAACCGCTGTAACCTTTTGGTCGGAAAGATATTCGACCAGTTCTTCGTCCGATATTCCGTCGAGGCTGTGAGTGATGACGCCTCGACAGGAATTCAAGGCGCGGTGCTTCTGAACACGGATGGGATAACCGTGGAGAAGCGTGGCGCGTAACAAGGACTTACTTTGAACTAATAAAGAACCTTTCCGAAATCGGGTTCAGGAAAGAACAGAACCAGCAATAGCGCCAATTCCCTTTTGTATAATAAAAGGGTTCACCTCAAAGGATTGGCCTTCCCTTGTCCGGCTAATGACCAAGTAACAACCAGATGTCGGCGGTGCTACTTCCGTTACATAAACTTTTCGGCGCTTGTTAGTAGTAATGGAAAAAGAGGGCTCCATAGCGAAAGAAATCCTCCACCATTTGAACCGTCTCCGACCTCGGGCTCTGACTTCCTGGGCGTTACCCCGGCTTGGGTGAGTGGCCTATCTACACCTCCCAGAACATTGACAGAGGGATCCAATCGCCGTCAGAAGTCAGCAGCTCATGCAATGACTCCCCCGCAGGACTGCAGTTGAACAGCGGATACGAACACAAACTCTACATGACGACCCCGTGTGGTGGGGATGACGCTATTACCCACTCACCCAGCTGCGCACCCAGTGCGCTGGTATCCGTCAGGCTGCGTCCACGGAGTATTAAAATAAAAGGGTAAAAGCAACTAAGTGTGTGGGCGTTTCTCACGCAAGCTAGGCCGGCGAAGAAGAAAAATAGATGTGTGAATGAATGAACGTGGGGCGAAATGTGCATAAATAGAAGAGAAAATAAAGAAACGATGGCGAGGGCGTCATGGAATGAAATGCACAGAACGCACGAGAGCCAACCTTGAGTCCCCCGATCACGAGAACGAACCCACCTCGACCGGAAGGGGATGAAGGAATGAAAATGGCGATGAGTGGCTCGGGCACCTCCGGGTACTCCAAAACCCGTACTCACATAAGGTGAGCCCCTGAGGGGTGCATATAAGGATATAATTCCTAGTGCACAAGGATACTCTTGCACTGAATGCAGGAAGAAATTCTTCCGAGGTTATGACAAGAGAAGGCATCAGATGTGCTGCAAGATGTCTTCAAATGCAAGCATTGTAATGCAACCTTCAATTATGGTTATAAAGGTCAGCGACACCAGGGTTTATGTGAGATAAGCGGTCCTCGGAAGATAAGATTGAAGCCTACTAAACATCTGTTGTTATCAACAATGGAGTGTGATATGAAAGAATACGAGACATCTTCCGAAGGCCGATTGAAATCGTATTTTATACGATGCAATTCAACGAATGGCCTGAATGTGTACCTGAATGAGGCAAAATAACGGATAATCCAGGCTGTACATAAAGAGCTTAGCATTCACAAGAGCGTAAAAATTAATCTGCTAGCTGAGTGCAGATTTGTAAACAGTATCGGAGAAACCTGTGACAAAACATTTAAAACACGGAATTAGCCTGTTTCTAGAAACGGATCTGGCCCCAGCGCTGGAAGCGAAATACAAGAAATTGGTTACTGATATGGAGGAATCACAGCTTAAGGGTAGCAACTGGGCACTGCTTGCAGTGGAAGGGGTTCGACTTCGTATCAACAAGTACAATCCGTTACGAGGAAGTAGCTACATTCCACTACCACCTTCTATCGGAGCTAAAGAAGCGTGTATAAACATCCAGAACTTTAGCGATGAGAAATGTTTCATGTATTCTGTATTAGCTAAATTCATAGAGAAGAATGTGCATCGTGTGAGCAAATACGAGCAACTTCAAGATAAGTACTTCAGCTGTGTTTCTTACCCTACTCCACTTTCTCAAATACCCAAATTTGAGAAGCTTAAACAGGATGTCTATTAACGTTTTCGGGTTGGATATTATAAAATAATAATTTATTCATGAAGTGCATCCGATAAAGGTTGTTGAGACTGAACTACCTGTACACTGTGACCTGTTGCTATTGAGTGACAGTAGTGGAAAACAACATTAAGTATATATAAAGAATTTGGGAAGCTCGTTCGACGCCAGAAAACTAAGCGTAATGGACGTGTTTATACCTGCAAGCGTTGTTTTACACATTTTGATAATCAATATGGACAAAGCGGGCTGGAAAAACTAGAAGAACATGCAGCCATCTGTAATCAACATGGTGTCGCGAGGTTATGCCTACCAAGGATAAATCAATTGTTCAGTTAAAAATGTTGAGAGGATGTTGAAACTACCTTATGTCATCTATGCTGATTTTGAGAGTATTCTCACTCCATGCCATACGTGTATACCCAATCCTGAAACTTCCTATACAACCCCTTATCAATAGCACACACCAATGAGCTTCTGTGTTTACGTGAAGGCGTCATCCAGTGTTGAACACCTCAAAACAGGTCTTCCTAAGCAACCTCATGTATATCGTGGTGCTGATGCTGCTCGGAAGTTTATGGAATACCTGTCGTTCATTACAAAGAAAATTAATAATGTATACAAATTTCAAAGCCTCTGAAACTTACGGACCAGCAGCAAAAGGATTTTGAGTCTTCTACGGCACGCTACCTGTGCGGAAAAGCCTTTACCGAAAAGAACTACAAAGTACGCAACCACGATCACATCAGCGGTGAATGTCGTGGAAGTCGACATAATGAATGTAATTTATTCTGCAAAACACCTAAATATATCCCAGTCTTCACGCACAACCTCAGCGGATATGACTTGTCAAGGAGCAAGGTTGTACAAGTGAGAGGGTGGATGTAATTCTTAGCTCTGAAGAAATTTATATCTCATTCACCAAGTATGTAGAAGATATAAAGCTTCGGTTTGTGGATAGCTTCCGATTCCTCAGTACAAGCTTGGATAAGTTGGTAAAAAATCTAACCTCATATCCTGAAACACTAAAGTACTTCGGAGAAGACAAATTGAAGTTGATGACTCGTAAGGGCGTATTTCCATATGATTTTGTCACGTCATGGTATGTTTTGAACGAGACCTGCTTGACTCCAAAGGACTCCTCCTACAATACATTAAATGAGGAAGCAATTACTAATACTGACTATGACCATGCTAGAAACGTATGGGAGCTGTTTAATGTGAGAAATCTGGGAGAGTACAGCAATCTGTACTTAACTTTAGATGTGCTTCTTCTAGCTGATGTCTTTGAGACGTTCAGAGAACAAACCCTCAAAACACACAAAGTTGATCCAGCACATTATTTTACCTCTCCAGGACTTACATGGGATGCTATGTTACTGTATACAGGAATTCAGTTGGAGCTGTTACAAGATTATGATCAACTACTCATGGTGGAATCAGGTACAAGAGAAGGTTTATGCCAAGTTTCCCATCGATATGCAGATGCTAACATATATGAAGAAGTTTGATACGTCGAGACCAACCCAATTTATTACATACGAGGACGCCAATAAGCAATATGGGTGGGCAATGTGTCACGCCCTTCCTTATGGCGGATTTCAGTGGGTTTCACCTGAAGAAATCAACATAGAAAGAGTTCAAGAACACACACTAGTGTACATACTAGAAGTTGACATCGACCATCCTGCAGAACTTAACGATGTACACAATGATCTACCTTTCCTGCCTGAGTGTATGAAACCATTGGAATCATCTACAAAGAAACTGATACCTCATCTTGGACCACGAAAGAAGTATGTAGTGCATTACAAGACTTGGAAGCAAGCTCTTAAGCAGGGGTTACGTTTGAGTAAAATCCATCGTGTGCTACGATTCCGACATTCTCGATGTTTAAAACCTTATGTTGAATTTAACAACAGACTACGGCAACAAGCTGCAAATGATTTCGAGAAGGACCTCTACAAGCTCTTTAACGACATGTTTGGAAAAGCTATGGAGAACCTGCATAACCTATGGATATATGACTGGTGACAAATGAAAAGACTCTAGAGAAGCTGATTGCCAAGCCTAAGTTTATCGATAGGACAATATATGCTGCTAGTCTAGCTGCTGTACATATGGCCTCTCGTCAGATTGTATTCAACAAGCCTATATACATTGGAATGAGTGTGTTGCACATCTCCAAGACATTAATGTATCACTATCATTATGATGTGTTGTTACCATATTATGGAGCTGAAAACCTGAAGCTTATGTACATTTTTATTCATTCATCGTGCAAACAAAGATGTGTACCAGGACAAGCTACGTTTTCTTGAGCATCTGGATACTGCTGATTACCCTGTCAACCATATATGCCATTCAACTCTAAACAAGAAGGTGCTTGGGAAATTTAAAGAGGAGGCTAATAGCAAAATCATCCTGCGCTTTGTCGGACTACGACCTAAGATGTATGCCTTAGATATCCAAGGCTAGATGATAAAAACAATTAAAGGTATAAAACATAGCGCTATTAAGCAGTACGTTACGTTTGACTGTCTTAAAACCTGTGAAATCATCAGAACACCCACGAATCTAATGCTATCACAAAAGCACGCTGTTACCACAGTGCAAGTGAATAAAATTACATTCAATCCCCTTGATGATAAAAGAGTTATTGCAGAGGATGGAATAATTACCTATTCATATGGACATTACAGCATTACAAACAGTTAAGAGAATGTAACCCGAAGATGAAGATTTTCTCTGTGAGTCTACAATCTTAAAAAATTGAAGTTTACTCACGTGCTGTGTATGCACATAGACAAATGGTGAAGAAAGAAGATGGAAAGGGAGGCGGTAACCCTGCCAGTAGGAGCAAATGCTACTGTTAGTCTCAAACCTAGATAAAGGGGAGAGACGTCTACCCTTACAACCCTTGTTTAATGAAGCAATGATTTAACTGATAAAGCTACTACACTTGAACCAAAAATGTAAGCATATAAAACAATAAAGCTTAAAAATGTTATAATATCTCATGAACCATGTGGATGCGCTAGTTATGGAGCTACAGCAGCAACAACCGGATACACAGCAGCTGTAGCAGCTAATCCAACAGCTGTAGATTCAACAGCCTCAGCAACAGCAAATACGACAGACGTAGTAGCAGATACAGCAACTATAGCAACAGCAGCTACAATGATAGCAGCAATAGATCCTGCAGCTATAGAAACATCAGGCACAGGCAGCACAAGCAAATACAGCAGCTACCGTAGCAGATAACTGTAGCACCACCTGCTACAGCAATAGCAGCGACAACTGGTTACATAACAGCTGTAGCAGCAGCAAATCCAGCAGCTATATAGATTTAGCAGTCTTAGCAACAGCAACCATCACAGCAATGATATTCCAGCAGCTGTAGATTCACCCACCACAGCAACAGCAGTCATCACGACAACAGCAACACCAAATATGAGAGCTGTAGTAGTAGATACAGCACTGCAACATCAGCTACAACAATAGCAGCATCAGATCCTGCAGCTGTAGCAATATTAGACACAGTCAGCACAATAGCTGTAGCAGAAGCAAATACAGCAGCTATCGTAGCAGATACAGCGGCTGTACAACAATAGCTGTAACGGATCCTACAGTTGTAGCAACACCTGCTACAACAATACAGCAGCATCAGTCGTGGCCACAACACTAGTAGCGGTAGCAACAAGACGTCGCATGGTAACAGTAGCGGCTAATCCATTAGTTGCAGATTCAGTAGCCACATCTATGAAACTGAATTACTTTTTTAAAAATGGACTGTAATACCTTGGATACTACATGAATCAGCTGAAATTACATTAAATAACAATGATAAAAAATCACCGATTGAAATTTTCACGAACACCTGTGATACTACCCTATTTGTTTTAAATACAATCTACCTTTTTGTGAGAGCGGGTCACCTTTTTGCGAGAGCGGGTCACATTGTTTAGAGTGAGTGGGTTACTTTTTTTTTTGCGGGAGTACCTCACCTTTTTAGCATGAGCTGTCTAGAATTAGCGTTCTAGCATTGTCAGGAAGCAGCTCCCCATGAAGTTTGCATCTAAAGTCACTTTCAATCTAGTATGTGAATCGACAGCGAACAACCTTGCTTCACCAGCTTCATCTTGCCAGCTAAATAGAATAAATTACCTTTAATGTATATATGCTAATGAATGTATGCAATGATAAAGTATAAAAGAGCAATACACTAATAAAAATCAATTAGTATACCATGAGAACTAATGAGGATATGGTCGTAAGAGGCTCTGGTTTAATTAACCCTTTCATTAACCGGCTATCATTTGAAGTGCATTTACCTGGATACAGATACTGCGGACCTGGGACAAAGCTAGAAAAAAGATTAAAGCGAGGAGACCCTGGAATCAACACGTTAGACGAAGTGTGCAAACTTCATGACATTGCTTACGCTCAGCATAAGGACTCTGCTTCGAGAAACATATCCGACAAGATCTTGGCTGAAAAGGCATGGAAAAGAGTGCAATGATCTGATGCTACATTAGGTGAAAAGTTGGCAGTGCAACTAGTAACAATAATTATGAAGGGGAAGGTGGCTGTTGGTGCTGGATCCAGGAAGAAGAAACAAGGAGGATTTCTACCTCTCATACCAATTATTGCAGCTCTAGGTGCTGCCGCTGGAGGTGCAATGCAAATTGCTGCAGCCGTAAATAAGAAAAAGGCAGCAGATAAACAACTTGCTGAAATGATGAGGCATAACAGAGAAATTGAGGGAAAGGTGACTGTTGGTGCTATATCCAAAAAGAAGAAACGAGGATTTCTACCTCTCATACCAATTATTGCAGCCCTAGGAGCCGCCACTGGAGGTGCATCACAAATTGCTACAGCCGTAAATAAGAAAAAGGCTGCAGTTAAACAACTTACCGATATGATGAGACATAACAGAGAAATTGAAGCAAGAGGGAGGGCCTTCGAGTGATGAAGAATAAGTCGAGGAACACCGAAAGGAAGAGGAGACGGACCCAGAAAGGGAATTCAAAAAACTTCGGCAGAGGGTTTTACTTGTCCTGGAAAAACCCTTGAGTAACATAGACCTCAACCTGTATTCCCAGCATTTAAAGAATCATCATTTTAGAGGTGTATACATGATCGATCAGCTACCCTCAAAACCTCGTTACAGAGAGAGAATTATTGTCAATCTTGATACTTCAGAGAATGAAGGCACTCATTGGGTTGCTATAAAGAAGGATGGCAACGTGTCATTTGATTTCGATAGCTTTGGAAACTTGAAGCCTCCAAAAGAGATAGAAAGGTACCTCAGAGGCATTAAGGTCCTGTATAACACTAATAGGTTTAAGAGCTTCAGCTCAGTCATCTGCGGGCACTTGTGCTTGCAATTTTTATTGCAATGAGTTACACTATTGCTGTCAGTGGCAATGAGTCTGTTCTTACTACATACCTCAATCCTCCTCTTCAGTTAGATCCAAAGGGTCATTATGAGATTGCTCTATTGAATTTTGAAACCTTCTATTCCATTCCCAATGTTGATCGGAGTAATAATCAATTTCATTACATACATGTTGAAATTAAGGTCATTGATATACATGATGGAACTTATGAGATTACTGATATTAATGAATACATCAGAGATAAGCTAGAAGTGGATGAGAATATCTTCTTTATTAGATGTAATAATAACACAATGAAGGCTGAAATTAAGTGTCCTTTCACCATTCAGTTTTCCAATGCTCGTTCTATAGGATCGCTCTTGGGCTTCAGGGGTAAAGTTATTCCAGCTAATCAGCTGTCGATTTCCTGGTGAATATATTTAAGGCGAGCATCATACGAATCGAGTGCAGTATAGCAACAGGCTCTTTCATCAACGGTAAAAGTGAACACTCGATCTACGAGTTTTTCCCTTCTGTTCCGCCTGGGTATCATATTTCTCAAAAGCCGTCAAATCTAATTTACCTTCCAATCATAAACACCAATGCTATAGAGCAAATTAGTCTTTGTGTAGTGGACCAGAACAGTAAAATCATTGACTTTAGAAACGAAGATATAAGCATAAGGCTTCACATCCGTTGCAATGCCACTAGATTTTAGAACTAGTCAGCAATGTCGAGGATATAATAATGAAATGATTTGACGCGCACATCATACTCTGCCCTTGACACCCAGCTGGTTAACAACACGCAATCAGCAGTTCCTCCGGGTATTGGGCTTCAGAATCATATAATCATGGACATCTTCAAGGTTACCGGGACACCAAGATTCGACGACAAGATCACTAAAGAAGAGGAACATGTGTTTTTACCATATAATACATCAGTTATGGACGCTAATAACAAGATAATAATCCCTTGTGAGGCTGAGGATTTATATACTTTACCTAATCAAAATTATCTATACATCGAGTGGAGTATTACTAAACCTAATGGAGCAGCTACTACTGCAAAGCTTACCAATAACGCTATTGCATTCGTGTTTGAGGAGATTCGACTGGATATGAACGGCTCGACTATTGATCGAACCAACTTTACGCAACTATGCTGCTCTCAACCCCATGGAATCTGATCGTCTGCTGAATGCTGGATGGTGCTATCCTGGAGAAGACATGGACATTGTGAATGCAGCAAATGGAGCCTTCAACACTATAGTACCGCTTTCGATGCTTCTGGGATTTGCTGATGACCACAAGGAACTCAGACTCAATAGCAAGTTGGAGTTGGTACTGATCCGATCCAAGGACTCTTAAAACTGCATTATAGCACCTCAGGGTGAAGAGAATGCAAGTGTTAAACTTGCACGAATCGAGTGGAAAATGCCTGTGATTCGACTTTCTGATGCTGAAAAGGTTGATGGTGGTGTTGGTGGTGGTGTGATGTTTAAGGGCCCATCAACACTAGGTCATTTGGGCCCAAGGAAAAACATAAAAACCGTTAAAACTGAAAATGGTCGATCTAAAAATGCATTAGAAGAGACTAAAAACGAAATAGCCATAAGACCATAAATAAGGTTAAAAGAGAATAAAATCCAGGACTAAAAATATCGGTAAAATGGAATAAAATCGAGGCTAAAAAGACAAAACTAAAAGGCAAGTTATACTTGTGGAAAAAACCTGATCTTGTTAACGAACCGCAGGGTCTGCCTTACAGCCACTGGGTCATCGCCTAAAACTGAGGGCAACGTAAAACCCAGGTCATAAAACTGACGATCACGGGCGTATCCCGGACAATCAATCAGTACATGTGACACGCTAAGCGGCACAGCACACGTCGAACAGACCGGGGTCGGAGCACCACACAGAAGATGACCGTGTGTGGCACGTGTATGCCCGATTCTTAGGCAGGTCAGAACAACTTCTGACCGCCGTGATCCCCTGCAGGAAGTGGACCAGGGCTGTACGGTGTCTTTGATTGTCCAGAGTTGAGTGCCAGCCAGAGACTCCCATGATAGCTGCCAAGCTGAAAACGAAAAGGTTGAAATTTTCAAGATTGTCAAGACGGACAAGGCGCTGTATCTCCCATTTAGGACCATGGATCTGCATACTCAGCCTGCGGTGCCGCAAACTTAATCATTCACCTGGAATATCACATCAAAAATGGAGAAGCCGAGATTTGTCATTTTGGGTGCTCAGACTTTGAGATCGAGTAATGCATCTAAAGACTGTTCCCTTTTTGATCATTGTAACATAACTAATTTGAGACTTTATCTTAATAGTGAATGTTATCCCTATCATGACATGCATTTGGACTTTGGAAACTCGAGATTTGCATCATTGTATGACATGTACTCAAAGTTTCAAAACTCTTATTATAAAAAACAGAATTATCCTTTATTGAAGAGAAAAGATTTTCTTAAACTTGCTCCTATATTTGTTATAGATTGCTCGCATCGAGAGGAAGTTGTAAATGGTGCTGTCAACATAGAATAGAAATTCAAGCTAATGCAAATATTCCTGCACAGACTTCATTGTATTGTTTAATACTTCATGATAAAGTATTTACAAACAAGCCTCTGACTCATGCGATGCAACTTATATTTTAAACTAATCATTGTAAGGATTTATTTTTCATTAGAAATGTAAGGAATTTTAATGAATAAAAACATGATGTAACAGCATACTTTCATTCTTTTTTATTATTATTTATCATACATTTCCAAAACTTTCCTCATCCAACCCCTCATTCCTGCATATGGTATTACACTTGCAACAGCTAGGTTACCTAAATGGTAATCTATAGACGTTTCAAATCTTTTTAGCCTGCAAATTTCATCACTATTTAAAAGTATTTCACAATCATTTAAATTAGTATTCAACATTTTATTTCGGTCTCTTGCATATAAGCAACAATATTATAAGAGAAAACAATATTTTCACAATATTCCAATCGCAGGCACTTTCTCGATTGGAGGAATGCTTTGAATGTAGGAAGACTCTCTCGAATTATCTCCCAGTCTTGAGTTGTCATGTATACAAATTTGTCTGTTTTTTACTATAAGCGCTGGGAGATCATAGATCTCTTCACGAGATGTAGATGTCTCGGCACCCGCTTCTTACCGACATGTTTCTTGGGATCTCGATGGTACTTATTCTATCCTTTAAGAGCACCAGCCTCCTTTGCAGGTCTGCAAAGCTGTTCCTCTTCTTCTCCCCCTTATTGCACCGTCTGAAACATTACACAATGAAAGTCTTAGAAATCATGCTTTGCAAAGTAAAGGTAACCTGAAAAGAATTACATTTTTTGCTAGTGCACACTTAAAATGAAACATAAAAGATTTGTATAAACATTCGGATATCGGTCATTATTTCAATGCGATAGATATAACTAAATTCGAAACATCTGAGAGTGTGATTTCGTGAATTTTTATACAATTCTATAACATGTATCTTTTGTATCTTTATATGTAATATCAATGAGTCAATTGTTTTATTTATGAATCTTTTTCATAGTAAAATAGGAGAATTCATTTCTACATACCTTCGCTGCAGATACAAAAGACAATTTACACTTCTTAGATTTCCCCATCTCTGCCATAGTATTATATTCAAGGTATAATTTCCCAGGTATTTCTGCAAGCTCTTGATCGGTTAACGAATTATAGCGCTCAGGCAAAAACACTTGACTATCTTCCAGCGAAGATACGATCCTGATACCGTATCTTATTTGAGCTCTCTTTAAGGACTTTATCTCATATTTAAGACCTATTTCGAGATCTTGAACTCGCCAAGTCGGTAGGAAACTATGCTCTTCAGCCATCTTGTTAAGTCTATCTGCTAAACAATCTATAACAGGCACTGATCATGAATTATTATTTTCAATGCATTATCCAAGTTGAAGCACAAGTTATATATTTCTTTACATTAAAACTAAAGTTTGGGTTGTGCTACATCACCAAAGGTTTTGTAAATATGCCTATGAAGGTGTAGAGAAACAAAGAACGAGTAGAGAAAATCGTGTGAATGTGTAGAGAAACAAAGAATGAGTAGAGAAAATCATGTGAATGTGTAGAGAAACAAAGAATGAGTAGAGAAAATCGTGTGAATGTGTAGAGAAACACAGAATGAGTAGAGAAAATCGTGTGAACGTATAGAGCAACTAAGAATGAGCGGAGAAAATCGCATGAATGTTAATCGAGGATGAACGTGTAGAGAAACAAATAATAAGAGAAAATCGTGTGAATGAGAAACAAAGAATGAGCAGAGAAAATCGTATGAATGTCAATGGACAATGAATGTGTAAGGAAATCCATGTGAGTGTAAAGTTCAGATTAAAAGATGTGATGCTCTTGCAACAGATCATCTTTCATGCACTGCATCATTTAAACAAAATTAAATGCATTGTAAAAGCCAACAGTGATTTTGTATAGTTATGTAAAAACTCACTCACCTTGCATTGTTTCGTGTTGATGGGCCGTGGCCCCTCTTAAATTAAAAAACACCTCGCTTTATTTATTAAAGTTCTTTAAAATATAAATGTAGAGTTAATAACCTCACAATGTCTATAGCATGCGTTCTCTGTTTATATAAGGATCTAAACCTCTCCAGGCGATGTCAGCACATCGTCATGGTAGGAGTATGTATACAAGTCATGTGATTATTATACCCAATGAACAGAGGAAGGCCACAGGGGCCGATGGAATTCCGGGGGAATTTTGGAAAAATTTTGGGGAGTTAGGTGAGGGTACAAAGTTGTTGACACAGCTATTTAACAGAATCAAAGAGAAGAAAGTGATACCAGAGAGCTGGAAAGTGAGCATTATTGCACCATTGTATAAAGGAAAGGGAGATACAAATAATCCAAGCAACTACAGAGGAATTAGTTTATTATCTATATTAGGCAAAATACACACTGGTATATTAGCTAGAAGATATGAGTGGTCAGAGAGGGAAGATAAGCTATCAGAATACCATGCAGGTTTTAGGAGAGGAAAAAGAACAATAGATAACATAATGATAATTCAAACCATAGTAAACAAATACTTAAGAAATAAAAGGGATAGGGTATATACAGTTTTTGCAGACTTCGAGAAGGCTTTTGATACTATAAACAGAGAGGCTTTGGTATATAAATTGAGGAACAAAGGAGTCAGCACTGCATTCATTGAGGGGATACAAAAATTGTATTAAGGAATTAAATTTTGTGTAAAATGTGGAAAAAATAGTACTTCTGATTATATACAGCAAAATTTAGGTCTGAGGCAAGGTTGTAAACTCAGTCCAATATTATTTAACTTATTTATAGATGATATTTTAGATAGAATAATGAAAATTAATAAACACTGCCCAGTTATAGAGAAAATGGAAATACCAGGGCTATTATTTGAAGATGATCTAATAGCCGGGGCAGTAACAGTGATAGGGTTGCAACATGCTATCAATGAAATTGCAAAATTTTGTATGGAATGGGGGCTAAAGGTGAATACGTAAAAGTCCAAGATAATAGTGTTCAAGAAAGGATCAAAATTAAAAAGAGAGGAAAGATGGTATATAAATGGAGAGCAAATAGAGGTGGTAAAAGAATTTGATTACTTGGGGATTAGATTCTCAAGCAACGGGAAATGGAAAGCACAATCTAAATATGCACAACTGAAAGGAAAGCTAGCCATGAAAGCTGTTAGAGTTTGTTTGTGCAAAACACCCACACTAACAATGAACTGGTTGGAAAGGCTATATGAAGCTGTAGTGGAGTCAAAAATGTTATATGGAATAGAAATATGGGGGGTGGCAAAGGGATGGATTAAGATTGATATAGTCCATAGAATGTTTTGTAGAGAAGTTCTGGGTTTACCCAAGAGTTCACCAAGGGGCGTGGCACTGGCAGAGCTAGGAAGGGTAGGGAGAAAAGGTATAATAGTGGAAAGAATTTTGAAGTATTGGTATAGATGTTTAAATTTAGAAGATAGTAATATATTAAAAGAATGTATACAGTTTCAAAAAGCTGTCTTAGGAGAAGAGTGTTGGTTATGGGAGATGGGAAATGTCCTAAAAGAAATTGGCATGAGGAATATTTTCCTATTAGATAAATATAATAACAGTGGATTTTGGAAAGAAGTGAGATTGAGGGTGGAAGATATCGAGAAACAAGAGATATGGACTAGTTTTGAGGATAAAAGATCATTGATCTTGTATAAATCAGTTAAAAAAAATTGGGGAAGGGAGAAGTATGTAGATATATGCAATCAATTTGGCAGAATAGGTCTTGCGTGGATGCGCACAGGAGTAATATTTTTAAAAAGGAATGGATATAATTGTTCGGGGAGATGTATTATGTGTGATGAATCGGGTAGTACTTTTCATTGTCTAATAGTATGTGATAAGGTTAACAGGTGGAGAGAGGTTATTTGGAATAAAAAATGGGACAAGCTAAACAAAGAAGCAGTAGCATTAAGAATGTTGGGAAGCACAAAAGTAGGAACAATTAAAATGATGGGGACATTTTTAGGCAACACAAGGGATAAGTGGATAAGGAGCTTAAGAAAGGTACACAGAATGGGCATAGTTTGGAAAGTGGAGAGATGGTATAGTAGCTTTATCCCATATATAGAGCCTAGGGGCTAAATATGGGGGAGCTAGAAAACTGGTGCACTAGACATAAGTTCTAGATGTAAGCTTTATTTGTATTATTGTAATAATGATGAAATAAAATATTACATTACATTACCCAATGACATCATCTCTTGCTGCGCATGCGCAGACGCTCTCAGCACTTCTATCCCTACTTGCTTCGATTCTCCCCTCTCTCTCTCTCACTCACTCTCACAGAGAGTACCTCCATAATGTCTTTACATAATCTATAAAAATGTGTTGGGATGAAAGTGTGTGAAGGTGGTAGTCTGAAAATAATTACATTTTGCTAAGTTACAGTGAAATGAGACAAAGATTTTTAAATTCTGTAAAGGCAATAATTTCCAATGCTATCGTGTGTGTATGTTTGTGCGAGTGTGTAGTGTACTGGTGTATGTATGTACGTGAGTGAGTGTGTGTGTATGCGCATGTATGGGTGTGTATGTGTGTGTAAGTGCACTGGTGTATGCATGTACGTGTGTGTGCATGTGTGTATGTATGTATGTATGTATGTACGTGTGTGTGTGTGTGTGTGTAAGTGCACTAGTGTATGCATGTACGTGTGTGTGCATGTGTGTATGTAAGTGCACTGGTGAATGTATGTACGTGTGTGTGTGTCTGTGTGTGTGTGTGTGTGTGTGTGTGTGTGGCTGTGCGAGTGTTAAGAGCACTGGTGTATGTATGTGTTTACGTATGTATACGTATGAGGTGTGTGAATGCGTGTGTGTAATGGCTCTGTGCATGTGTATATATGAATGCATGGATGAATGCATGTCAAGAAGAACGAAAGAGATAGAAAGAAAAAGGAAAAAGAAAGAAAATAAAGAATCCTGTCTAGGCTTCAGGATATCTATGTATATAATTATATTTGTTAAATGCATTTTTAATCTGACTGCGCATACTCACCTAGCTTAATATTTATTAAGCATTAGAGTTTCGCCGGGTAAGATTCGAACTAGGAGCTCGGGTACCTAAGAATACCACTCATTGAAATGTCGTAATGACAAAAAATTAAATGATATTTGTTAAATACATTTTAATCTGCCTGTGCATGCCTCCATAATTTAATATTTATTAAGCATTCCAGTTTCTGGGTAAGATTTCAACTAGAAGCTCTGAGCAACTAAGTATATCCTACATTAATCAGGGTAATGATATATAAAAAATTAAACTGTTTTTGTTAAATACATTTTAATCTATTCGTGCAGTTTCGATAATTTAATATTTATTACGCATTAGGAGTTTCACTGGGTAAGATTCGAGCTAGGAGCTCTGAACACCCTTTCATTAATTGGTGTAATGATATAATAACGTTTTACCATATCAAAGCATCAATTTTTCATTAGCAATTAAAAACATTAAACTCTAGCCTGCACTAAGAATCGAGCACAGACCTAAGGATGTCTAGGTATACACATGGGTTTAATATAGGTAATGAAATATATTACACACACTTTTTTTGATATCACTGCTTGAACAGAACCAAACAGAGAGCTTGTATAACTATGTTCAGGTATACCCGTAGGAGTTCGTGAAGACACTACTACTCTAGGAGAGAACTGCCTCGGGGCAAAGCCAACGCCATGATGTCGGGCACGAGCAGTGGTAGAATTTTTTATGATCTAGTAGCATTCACCGTACAGGAATTCAATAGAGTTGAGATAATGGAGACTCTTTGTTATTGCTACCCCAGACTGCCTCCTTGTTATATTCCTGTGGAATGGGATGCTACACAGTGGACATTCTAAAGAAGCCTTGCTCTGGACAATAGAAAGGGATACAATAGCATCTGTCCCTTTCTTAGCAGGCTTCAGGCTCCTCTTTTGTTACAAACATAATTTATCATGGTCTTTGTACATTTTGACAGATAAAGGGCAAGCTTTGTTCTTTTGCACGTGTTCATCAAACAATGCGATTGTGAGGTTGCAGGTGGCATTTCTAAAAGTACACGCTCAGGGAATTCAATAGAGCTGGGAAAATAGCGTCTGATCCTTTGTTCACAATACTCCAGCATCTCTATTGTTCATTTTGACAGGTGATGGATAACCTTTGTTCTTTTGCACGTGTTCATCAAACAATGCAGCTAGCATCGGCTTGCTGCTGTGTACGGTTATGGAGTGTGTAGAATACGTCTCCACTTTTGTTACAGAAGATAATTTATTATTCTATTGTTTTATTTTAACAGGTGATTGACAACCTTAATTGCTTAACTGTCAAGCTTTCCATTATACTCAAGAAGATTTATGACCCTCAGCAGCAAGCAGAAAGTACCAGGAGGTGGGGGAGCGGGTGGGGGAGACCTCATTTGCATATGAATACACATTCTTGCAATATTAAGTGCGCCAGAAATCTCAATTTGCAACTACTAGGGCGCTAAACATCAAAGGTCATCAGAGTCCTTACAACGCATAAAATCTAAAGTCCAATAACTAAAACACAGACATAAACCCGCTTAGTCTAAAACACCAAAAACACAAGGTGGCAAATACTTAGAAACCACCACAATAAAAACATGGTAAATAAAACAATAAAAGATTAAACGACGCATCACGAACTGTAAAGTCAAGGGACAAGAGCGCAATAGGTCTGCCGGGGAAAACAGCCCATTAGAACAGACAATAAAAAATGAAAATCCCAAACTAAAGATGCTCAGCGCGTTGTCTGCCGAAAAGTTGGCTATGCCAACAGGCAGGGATCACACTGCTCACACAGTGGTGTGGGGTCACCCCTGAGCAGGTGTCTATGACTAAAAAGGCAATGTCCAATTCATAAACGAGCTAAAATTACCTCTTCCCGACGAGAACGAGGAGAGGTACCCATGACTAACGGGAGAAGTTTAACCTCCTGCAACTTGTTAACACGGAGAACTGTCCAATCATCGAGCCAACGCGAGAGGATACAGTGACGTAAAATAACAAACAAATCTGTGCAGGGAACAACATAGGTAAAACATCTGGGTGATAAAATTGCCGATTTGGAAGCGGTGTCGGCAAACCCATTCCCTGAGATGCCCACATAACCGGCAATCCACATGAAGGAGACGCTGATGCCAGAAACACCAAGTGAGTGGAGGTCATGAATGCGCTATTCGAGCGGGCGGTAGGAGTACAGCATGTGAATACCCTGAAGAGCACTCAACAGAGTCAGTACAAATAACACAGTGCCGTAAGTCGTGCCGCCGAATGTATAAAAGAGATTGAAAAATACTAAACAGCACGGCGGTAAAAATCGAACATTGCACAGGTAAAAGAAATGTAAAACTATGTTGACCAACAATAACGGCAGACCCTACTCCAACATTAGTCTTAGAACCATCAGTATATATAAAATGAAACTCTCCGAATTGAGCCTGAAGTTCTACAAAGGCGGATCTAAGGACTGAAGAAGGGGTCTCAATCATCAGCATCGACCTAAACCCAAAGTGACAGTGGGCCTCAGCGCGCAACCAAGGAGGATACAGCTTTTCCCTCCTGGGAAGGGTTAGCGCTGGGTAATTTCCAAATGCCGATGAACCTGGCAAAAACAAACCCCTGGGGGGAACAATGCAGAGGTGCTAACTAAATACTGCCGATCAAGCGAATACTCAAAGAATAACTCAAAGGAAGGGTAGTCAGGCATTCTTGAGAGTCAACATGCATAGGTACACAAAAGCATTAAGACCTGAAGGTCAGCGGACGCACTGAAGCTTCCGCATATAGACTGGGTACTGCGCTAGTTGGAAAGGTCGCTGTAGCGACTCTGATGCCACGATGGTGAATGGCATTCAAGCGACATAACACAGATGGACGCGCCTATGAATAGAAAATGCACCCGTAATCAAGCTTGGATCGGACCAAACAGCGATTAAGACACAGAGGGATGGTCCGATCAGCTCCCGAGGATGTGCCACTTAAAATACGTACAAGATTAAGAGAACGGTCACACTTCGCCTTTAAAAAAGAAATGTGCAAAGTCCAGCTCAGCTTTCGTTTAAAGATCAACCACAAAATTTTGCCTCGTATGCAAATGGAAGACCATCCGACTGAAGATGGAGGGCGAAGGGAAAGCCCTCCAGCGCCAGAAATTGACACAGACGGATTTCTCAGCGGAGAAAGTACAGCTGCTGGCGTTATGGCTGGAGTAGAAACGGTCGAAATGGCGTTCAAGCTGACAGGTCCGCCGTGAACTGCAATAAATGGCAAAATCGTCAATGAAAATGGACGATAAAATACTAGGTGGAATACATTCCAAAATGAGGTTGATATCCATCGCAAAAATTGTGACACTGAGTACAGAGCCCTGCGGTACTCCGTTCTCCTGAATAAAACTGCTAGATAAAACTGAGCCCACATGTACACGAAAGACATGATCCAACATAAACTCCCAAAGAAATATAGGAGGATGACCGCATATATTCCACACGTGATGATGAAGAAATGGGGTTAAGGGCGCTAAACTGCTAAGGTCATCAGCGCCTTTACAATATATAAAATTTAAAATAAAAAAAATTAAAATACGGGACACAAATCCGCTTAGCCTAAAACAACAAAACCAACATAATCAGAGACTATATAAACACCTTACGAAATACATGGTAAAGCAAACAATAAAAGATTAAATTACGTCTCAGGAACAGTAGAAATCAAGGGACCATGAGCACCATATGTCCTCAGGGGAGAAGACCCACCATTAAAACAGGCAATATAAAATCATAATACTAAAACACACTCAGTGCATCAAATGACACTTTCTCAGAAATCCATTTATAATATGCATCGACAGAGACACCAGATGGTCGATGGTAGAGCGATGGCGACGAAACACGCCATAAGCATTAGCTAGAAAATTCTGAAACTCAAGCTACCATGTCAACCGTCCATTGATCATGCGGTCCATCACCTTGCAAATTCAACTTGTGAGGGAGATAGGGCGGTAGCTGGATGGTAGTTGGCGATCCTTCGTGGTCTTAAGTATAGGGACTATGATGTCTTCGCGCCAAACGGAAGGAAAAACGCCACCCTGCCAAATACGGTAGTAGACCTCTAAGAGAAAGAGTTTACTGTCAACTGAAAGGTGCTTTAACATCAGGACATCAATGCGTACGGCCCAGGAGCGGAGTGCCTAGAGCAATTGAGGGCATGCTCCAGCTCCCTCATTGTAAAAAGTTTATTATAACACTCCTGATTAGCAGACTGAAAACTATATGTCATGGAATCCAGCCAGTATTTGAGAGTGCGAAAGCCGGCGAAATAATGGAACTGGAAACCGCCTCAAAGCCAGCACCCAAAGTGTTAAAAATGGCAGCCGGATCCACTATGGTGGCATTGGAAACCTGAAAGCCAGACACAGTACAATGCGACACTTTACCAGAGAAGCGACGAAGTTTATCCCAAACAGAGGAAGGCGTGAAGCGATTAAAAGACTCGATAAAACGAGTCTAGGATACCTTCCTGCTATCCTGAATACTGCGACAAACCCTGGCGCGCGATTGTTTAAAAGTAACCAAATTATCAAGTGTAGGGTATCGCCGTAACACCCTAAGTGCAGTTCTATGGGCATGATCGGCGTCCCGACAGTCCTCGTATCACCACGGAACAGGAATACGCCGAGGGTGAGAGGACAAACAGAGAATTGTGTGTTCAGTGGCAGATAGCATCATAGAGGTAAGGTGCTGCACCATTTGCTTAAGTCAATGAAGGGCTTGTCCTCAAAACGTACGAGGCTGGAATACAATCTCCAGTCGGCTTTTCTGAATTTCCATGTAGGTACTCTGGAATGCTGGACGTGGTGAGACAAAAGAGAAGTGATGCAGGGGTAGTGGTTGCTGGAGTAGGTGTCAGCAACGACGTTCCACTGCAGACGACTAGCAAGCTGGAGTGAGCATATGGCAAGGTCCAAGTGAGACAAGTAGACTCACCAGTATTTAGGATGAAGAGGTTGAACTGAGAAAAAATGTCGGAAAGAAGCATTTCCCTTGCACAAGCCCTAGGCGAACCCCACAGGGGGTGATGGGCATTAAAATCTCCCAACAGAAGAAATGGTGTTGGGAGAGCGGACAGGAGATCTCGAATGTCCGCGTTAGCTAGGGGAGACGATGGAGATGAATGAACGGAGCAAAAGAGAAAAGAAAAAACCGAGTAATTGAATCCTGACGTCAACAGCTTGCAAGTCGGACGTAAGTGTGAGAGTCTGAAAATGAACATCGTTAGACACTAATAACATGACACCTCCATGAGCAGGTGAACCCTCATCCGCTGCAAGATAGTAGCGAACCGGAGTATACTCTCGGAGGGTAAAAGGATCGTGAGGTCGAAGCTTTGCAAACACACCACCATAGGTGAATGGGAACGTAATAAAAGTTGCAGTTCCGTGCTATGCGATCTTACACCACGTAAATTCCAGGTCTGGATAGCCTTGAATAAAAGGGATAAACTGTCTACTTTGAAGGGCGGCTCAAAATAACCTTTTGCTTAACCTTGGGGCTCGGGCTTTTGGTATGGAGTTGGTCAGACTCCATAGGCTCCTCGAAGCGAGGGCCCATGCGCTCAGTGCCAGAAACCGATTCAAGTGCCGAGAATCAGTTCTGGGGGGCAATGAGTGAAGTGGGCTGCTGAGTGTGGCTTGGCACAGGAGCATCCTGGCAATGGGTGAAGGGGGGCGCTGAGCGTGGCTTGTCCCAGGAGCATCCTGGGACTGCGACCTTCAAGGAGTAGGTGAACCTTTCTTACCGCGTGCATGCAGAGGATGTTTAAGAAAATCTTCCCTACAAAGTTTCTGCTTCGATTTCTTTTCAATGCCTTGTGACTTCAGACCTTAGGACCAGCTGTAGATGGCTTGATAACTGTGGTAGAAATGGACGCCCAGATGGTAGTGGCAGTCAATGCAGTCATGGTCCAGGTCTGCGTTTCGGTATCCTTCTGGGGTACTGGCGAGGCAACAAAAGAACTAAATGTACCCAATCACAGGAGCGAAGGTTGGCGCACATGGTAACGCCTGCGGGCTTCAACAAAGGAGAATTTCTCCTTGACTCTGATCTCCTGGATCGCCTCCTCGTCAAAGTACCGCGAACAGTCGGCAAATTACGCAGAATGAGACCCTTTGCAATTAACGCAGATGGGGCTGAAGGACAGGTACCATTGTGTGACGGCTGGCTTCATGAGGCACAGATGGTAACGGCAGTCTTACAAGAGACTTGCGTATGCCCAAAACGTTGGTGCAAAATGTTCTGAAAGAGACTAGACAAGAAAAAAACGATAGCGGGGACGGCATGGAACAAAATGCAAAGAATGCACGAGAACTATCTTGAGTCCCCCCGTCACGAGGACGAACCCACCTCGACAGGATGAGGGTGGAGGGAAAATGATGGCAATGAGAGGATCGGGCACCCCGGGTTCTCCAAACCCGTACTCATATAAGGTGAGCCCCTGGGGGGGGGGATACACGAGAGGCTACCTTGTGTCCCCCGGTCACAAAGACAAACCCACCTCGACCGGACGAGGGTGGAGGGATGATAATGGCTTTGAGTGGCTCGGGACCCCGGGTGCGCCAAACCCGCACTCACATAAAGTGAGCCCCTGGGGGGAACAACACAAAAGTGGCACACAAGTGTAAGCGTTCTTCCTTAGCAAGAATTGTTTTTGTGAGAAAACGAAATTTCTAACACCAGAGTATTTAGTTCTTAATATGGAACGTTTTCTACTATCAAGAAACTTCAACGTTTCTTGGTCGAAACTGAATGTGCGGGCCTTAGGTAAACACAATAAATACGTCTTATGCAATAACAATAATAATAATAAACTTCATTTCTTAGAATAAATTTAAGCACAACTCCCAAACTTCAATTTAAAAATTACTAAATCGCTATTGGAAAAAATGCTTCTTGTAAGCATATCTACGCACCTGTTTGAAACATTCCCCACCCAAAAATAACTTCTCCGTACGCCACTGGATAAAGGTTTAGATATCTGGAAAAAGTGGCATGGGTAGACGAGATCCTATTGTAAGTATTTGGTTTGTAACGCAGGCACAAAGTATGGAGGAAAAAAATATGGAACTGGAGTGGAAAAAACATGGAACTGGAGGCAGAAAAATCTTTTTCTACAATGAAGCACAGCTAAGGATCCATCAATGTCTGGGGTTGCATGAGCGCAGCAGCTGTCGGCAATCTACGTATTATCGAGGGGATAAGGGATAATAGAAGTACGTGGACCATTAAGAGTCGCGAACCGGTGCGGAGAAAATGGGTCTCCAAGAAGAAGGAATGCTTATGCAGGTTAATGATCCAAAACATACTGCGCTTAATACCTGGCGACTGTGAATGTTATATAATGTTCGAAAGTAGCTACCTTCCCCTCCCCAATCTCCAAATATTAAACCTATCCAGCAAGTGTGGAGGATCCTGGGGAAATGCACAAGAAGAAGAGCAATTTCCAACAATGAAAACTGCCCTTCTGGAAGAATGGAACGAAGCACAAAACGCAGTGGTTAAAAAAACTTGTCCATTCCTTACCAAGAAGACTAGACACTACAATTAAAGCTAAAGGGTACCCTGCAAAGTACTGAATTCCAACATTTTTGCAGTGTAATGTATTGTTTTTGTGAGTGTATGATTATTTTTTGTCGCTGAGTAATTTGCAAGATTATTTTTATGGGAGTGACATTTTGTTTGTAAACTGTTGCCGTTTTCTTGGAAAATATAAATTCTTTCTGAAGATGCCGTCTTTTGATTCAATACATTTCAAATCATTATTTAAATACTTTTCAGAATACAAATTTTCCTTGAAGTTTTAGCATGCACAATAGCTTCTGTGCTGACTATATAGCCCTAAAACCAATTCTGAATTATGAATCAACAGATTTACCTTAGACATACTGAAATAGGGTTGTCCTCGTTTTGCTGTTCCGTCACCTCAGCAGGATCCTGTAACAAAATCAGAATTTTAATTCCATTTTTATCTGTAAACCAACACTTACTGACAGCTTTCTCAACCCAAATTAAACCAGAATAACCAACCTATACACACTTAAAAATGCTTTAAGAATTTCAGTCATTTCAACTACAATGTAAAACTTTATATATAAACTACAAGCTTTATGTTCATTTACTATAAAATTCATCTAATGTCCAAGGATAGGCATTGTCGTGCCTTCCAGTTGACTTTACAACCATTTGATGCATATACCAAGTTCTATTGTTTTGGGTTCTACAAAACGATAACAATGTTCTTCTTTTTAGTTTACTTATTTAAGGGAAGCCTACTTGGGGGAAATTGCCAAAAACATGACAGGTTTAGCTATTGCATAGTCATATTAGTGGAGGGGTGTTTTAATAAAACTTGGAAAGTTGTTTCAGACTTTTGAGATGTTAATCTATCCTTACGTTTTTGGGTAGGGAAAATTCAATGATATCAGAATCATGCTAACCTCGGTAAATATATCAATAAATTAAAGTTTAAATACAAGAAAATTATTTTCAAAGTTCCTAATCTACAGCTAAGCAGCTTTTACAAAGCTTGTCATCTACCAGAATTGGCAAATAATATATGTTATTCATTTTTTACTTGGAGACCACACAGGTTAAATAATGTGATCATTTCCTATTTTTCAGAAATCAGTTAAATGTCAACATGCCGTTAACTGTTGCTCAGAAGAACATTAAACAACACTTAGGCCTACATTACACTGTCAAATTTGTGTTTAAATCACATACATGTTATAAAATCTTTTACAGTGTAACACAGCATCTTTGATCACATCTAGCTGTGACATACTTCTGCGATAATAGTTATGCTCACCATCATACCTTTGATTACATCTGTGACTGACTAAAAAACAAAATAGCAGACAGCTACACATGGTCAGTGGCCACTACAAAACTTCTCATTTACTATTACGAGACACATGAAATGTACAATACAAAATATAAAGATTATAAAAATAGAAACAAAAACCTGGAAATACATAAAAGCATAGCACAGGACATTAGTGAAGCACATAATGGATGCACAGCGAATAATGTCGGGGAAACAAATGGATTGAGAAGCCAAATTTGCATAAAAAATGAAAGCTATTACAATTATCGATTATTATTTTTGCTGCTGTTTTTGTTATTAATGCTCATAAATGTGGTATTAACATTATTCGTGACATTGGCATTTTGAGGTTACGTTTTAGGTTAGGTTATACGAAAATGCTGCACATGAATGAAATAAAGTTGCATTTATTTATAAATATTCAATATAATGATACAATACACATCTAAGCAGATCAGGATAAGAACAACTTCAAGCTTCTATTTGAAAAATGTGATTTAAACTTTTTTCATGAGCGTTTCAGGTTTACTTGATTACATATCACTCATTCAAAAACACACATAGGTAGTTGTATTTACCATTAGATAGATTAACAGGCCTATTTTCATGTTATCTTTTACAGGTTCTTAGCAACAACAAAAAATGGACAAGATACCAGTAGCATTTACATAGCAAAACCCTATGAGTATCATCTGCTTTCAGTTTTGGAGAGCTCAACTGCAGCACTCTGTTCGCTTTCAATCCTGGATGGTTTAGTACCCGAGACCCAAAACACTGACTTGGAAGAATCAGTAAGTAAAAACCAATTAAATTTATTTATCTTGCCAAGGAACCCTTCCTACACCACTGTACAATGTCCTAAATGTTTCGAATTTCTCGACCATATCTTGCTCTTTTTTTTTCTATTGCTGCATTTGATGATTTTCTTCATGGGTTTGTTTGCATGTTGTATGATGAGATGGGGTTAAGGGCGCTAAACTTCTTAGGTCATCAGCGCCCTTACAACATATAAAATTTAAAATCCAAAAACTAAAATATGGGACACAAACTAGCTTAGTCTAATACACTAAAAACAAGGTAGTACATACTGAAAAGATTATCACTAAAACCCTTGGAAAATAAAACATTTAAAATGACGTGTCAGGGACTGTAAAAGGCAGGATACAAGAGCGCCATATATCTGCCGGAGAGAACAGCCCCATTAAAACAGACAATATAAAATCACAAAACTAAAACATGCTCAGCGCAACAAATGCGCCAACTAAAACTACTGTCACAGATAAAACGTAAGGAACATTCTACAGCATTCGCATTGTCTGCCAAAACGTCGGTTATGCCAACAGGCAGAGATACATGAACGTACAATGGAGCTAAAACTTGACACTCTGCTAAAATGTGCTCACAGAGTGGGGGTCACCATTGAGCAGTGTGGCTGATAAGAGCAGCATTTTAATGCATTTACACTGTCTCCTACGTACTTTCAGTCACAGACGAGTTTTTATATTTCTATGTTTGCCTGCGCGTAGTCTTCTTGCTTGCGACTTCCATGGAGGTGGGCATGGCCAACTGCCTCTTCCAGCTACAAGCCGACGGAAGCTGGTCTCTAGGGGCAGTTTTGGTCAGCAGATGGGAGTAGTGAGATGGAAGAGCTGCTTTCCATGCCTGTGCAAGCGAGATTACATATTCATTTCAGCTTTTTGCCTGCCATTACGTTCTGCAGTAAACGCTGTTAATTTTTAATATTAATCTACTTCTGCAGTGAATTTCAGCTAAAGGTAGGAAATTGTTTTTGCAGTTAGCCCTGTTTGATTTGAATATTGGTGAGCGGGCTGTTTGATGTATGCTATTAAAGCAAAACCATTGAATATGGTGTTCGTGAGTGATGAAAGTGTTTTGTTATAATGCACGTTTGTGACTTGTGACAGTGTTTTGCTGGGAAAAATTGCAGCTTTTGTCGATTTATGCCCTGGCAGGTTTTTCCTTTGTAGCAATTGAAAGGCAGTTTATAAAACGTTCATAACAGGTTAAACATAAATGTGTTGCTGGATTTTCCAGAGTTTGAGAGATTTGGTAATTTCGCCTGTTTTCCAGAGGATTTGCAAATATGGAACAAAGTTTAAAATTTTATGCATGAGTATAAAGATAAATGGGTTTGACTTGTAAGTCACCGTTTCTGTAATTTCTCAAAACTTTGTCCTTCTTCTGTTCGTGCAATGACCAAGTAACAATCAGATGGCGATGGTGCTACTTCTGTTACAAATACTTTTCGGCGCTTGTTAATAATGGAGAAAGAGGGCTCCATAGCGAGAGAAATCCTCCACCATTGCAACCGTCTCCGACCTCGGACTCTGACTTCCGGGCATTACCCCGCTTGGGTGAGTGGCATACCTATACCAGTCTCACCCCTACAAAAACATAGAGGGATTCAATGGCCGTGGGAAGTCAGCAGCTCATTGAATGCCCCCCCCCCACTGCAGGACTGCAGTTGAACAGCGGATACGAAAACAAACCCTACATGACGACACCGGGTGGTGGGGATGACGCCATTACCCACTCAAACAGCTACGCACCCAGTGTGCGGGTATCCGTCAGGCTGTGTCCACGGAGGATTAAAATAAATAAAATGGGAAAATAAACCAAAAGTGTGTGGACGTTTCACACGCAAGGTAGGCCGGCGAGAAAGAAAATGAGATGTGTGAATGGTTGTGGTGCGAAATGTTCGGAAAGAGACTAGATAAGAAACGATGGCAAGGGGCGGCATGGAACGAAATGCAAAGAACGCATGAGAGCCTAGCTTGAGTCCCCAGGTCGTAAGGATGAACCCACCTTGACTGGATGAGGGTGGAGGGATGATGATGGCGATGAGAGGCTCGGGCACCCCGGGTACGCCAAACCCGTACTCACATAAGGTGACCCCCTGGGGGAAAATGAGCTATTCTCTCCCCCATTTCACTGTAACAGCATGTTATACAGTTTAGCTTTTCTTTGTTCTTTATTACACATAATGTTTGAATTTTGCTAGTGTGGATATGCTACATTGTGTGGATGAGGAAATGCTTTGTTAAATTATTTGGAGATTCCAGCATTCATTTCTGGCATTTTAAAATTTCGTCATATTTTAGGACTAATGTAAAGAGTTTGTTTCACATTGTAGATATTGCTCAATTAAACTCTGTTTCTAAAAAGGTTAGTGATTATAATTTTAAACCTTTCTATAGCTAATGCCCTTGTACATGTACTATATGTATACAGGTTCTTATTTCAGTACGGATAGCCTTAAACTTTATATTTTAAGATTTTATTCCTTCTGAAGTTTATTAACAGTTTTCCTCCAGGTCTTAAGATTCTTTAAGGGTGCCTTTTGGCCTGTGCTGGACTTATTTAGGGATAAACTTTATTTCCTATGGAAGTGCTTTGTTATATTGAAACTTCATTGTGGTAAAACCTTTGATTATCAAATTATTTTGGGGGCATGAGTAAGACTAATTGGAGTACATAAATATTAGTGATAATTTTACTCGCTTGCTTTCCATTATTTGTTTTGGCTTTCCTGTTTAATAGTAATACTCAGTTGTTTCAGGTTTGCACTGGGCAGGTAATTTGACTTCAGCTTTTGTTATACAGTTATGGAGTTATTTGTTTTCACCTTTCAGAAAATATGATAAAAATGTTTCGGTTCTTTATTTCATATTCATTCCTCTTTAATGTAATAGTAATGATTTTTTTTCTCCTTGGATAGCTTTAAAAAAGGTTATAGTAACAGTTTTAATCTTGCTCCAAGTGTTGGTATTTAAAGTAATGTTTAAGCCAACCTGATACAACTAAATTCTTGGATCTTGTACCTGGAAGCTTTGTTTATTGAACTGTGTATGTTACTGGGCTTTTATTTAATATTATTCAATATATTTGCTATTTTAATTTTCTTTTTGCCTTTGATTGCTTCTAATTACTGCTATTGCTTTCTTTAATTTTTTTTATTTCTCATCCTTTTCATATTTAAGCAATCTTGTGGGTTTTTTTTATCTTCTCTCCTGTTCAAATAAATTTGAAATTTATTGTTAATGCCAGCTTAAATGGACTTGCCCTTTATATATATATATATATATATATATATATATATATATATATATATATATATATATATATATATATAATACTAATGTATTGTGTGTTTTGCTATTTTTTGATAGCTGTTATTTTGTAATTGGTTGCTCAACAGCATTTGTTTGTCTTTATTCTCGTTCATGCTTTTTGGAGAAAATAAAGTTAGTTGAAATTTATACATTGGTGCCCTTCTCTTATTGATCTAAGTTCGTCAGTAAAGGGGGTGCAGGTATCAGTTATTACGGTATTCCCCAGTTCTCCTATTGTGTTAGTCTCCAAACTACTTTGGCATCCTTAGGGCTTCCCTTTTCGTTTGCCAGGACTCCAAGACGGGAACGTATTTCGTACATGGCAGCAGGGATCAGGTGGTTAGAAAATAGGTTATGTTGTTTCCTCAAGCCTTCGTGATCACTGCAGCAGGTGTCTATGAGTAAAACGTCAATGTCCAATACGTAAACGAGCTAACATTACCTCTTCCCAACGAGAACAATACCCCAGACTAACGGGAGAGGTGTAACCTCCCACAACTTGTTCCCCCGGAGGGACGTCCACTCATTGCGACAAGCAAGAGGATGCGGTGACGTAAAACAACAGTCAAATCTGAGGAGCGGACAACGGAGGTAAAACATCTGGGAGATAAAATTGCGATTTGGTAGCGCCGTCGGCAGACTCATTCCCTGAGATGCCCACATGACCTGTAATCCACACGGAGATGCTGATGCCAGAAGCACCAAGCGAGTGGAGCAGGTCATGAATGCGCTGTACGAGCGAGTGGTAGGTGTACAGCACGCAAATACCCTGAAGGGCACTCAGAGAGTCTGTACAAACAACACAGAACCGTCAGTCGTGCCGCTGGATGTATAAAACAGATTGATAAATACTAAAACGTTCGGCAGTAAAAATCGAACATTGCCCTGGTAAACTAAAGGTAAAACTACGTTGACCAACAATAAAGGCACACCCTACTCCAACATCAGTCTTAGACCCATGAGTATATATAAAATAAAAGTCCCTGAATTGCGCCTGAATTTCTAAAAAGGCAGATCAAGGACTGAAGGAGTCTCATTCATCTGCATCGACGTTAACCCAAGGTGACAGTGGACCTCAGCGCGCCATCAAGCAAACCGCGTTTCCCCCCTGGGAAGGGTGAGCGCTGGCGTAATGTCCAAATGCCGAAGAAGCTGGCGAAACCGAACCCCTGGAGGGAGCAATGCAGAGGAGCTAACTAAATATTGCCGATCAAGCGAATCCTCTAAAAATAACTCGAAGGACGGGTTGTCAGGCAAGCTGGAGAGTCGACATGCATAGCTGTACAAAAGCATCTTACACCTGAAGGACAGCGAAGGCTCTCTAGCTTCAGCATACAGACTGGGTACAGGGCTGGTTGGAAAGGCCCCTGTAGCAACTCTTATGTCATGATAGTGACTGGCATTCAAACAACGTAACACAGATGGACGCGCCGATGAATAGACAATGCACCCATAATCAAGCTTGGATCAGACCAATGAGCGATAAAGACACAGAAGAATTGGGATAATGGTATACCGGAAGTCCACTATGCCTACGTTTAGTATCCGCACCTTTTTTTTTTAAATATGTCTGGTTACAGCGACGGAATTTTGGTCTACACCAATGGATAAAAGCGCACCAACGGTGTTGGATGTGCTTATGTTCATGGAACCAACCCCTATACATAGGGTTTTCATGATAGCACAATCATTTATAGTGCAGAGCTGTATTCCATATACCGAGCAGTTTTGTATGTGTGCCGTCATGAATTGGGGAGTCTCATTTTTAGTGACTCCCTTACTCCTTAGTGCACTTCAGGACCTTCGTGAGCTGTACAACTAGTACTCCATTGTTCAGCAAATCCAGGATGCCCTCCATATGTTATACGCTTCTAGCGTTAATGTGGAGTGTGCTTGGATACCTGGTCACGTTGGCTTGCCTGGGAATGAACTTGCGGATTTAGCAGCTAAGGCGGCAACCACTGAATTCAGTGTTACAACACATCGAGTAACGTCGGAAGACTTTAGGCTTGTTGTGCGAAGAGCGGTACTGTCTTGCTGGTGCGAGGAGTGATTAGGTCTCCGCGGAAATAAGCTTACAATATGAAGCACATTACGATAAACTGGGTAACTTCGTCTCGTGCATCTCGTCGTGAGGAGGTGGTTTTGGCTCGGTTGTGTATTGGCCACCGCAATTTCCTGTTATATTTTTAAGTGTGACCCAGCTCCTGCTTCTCTGCTTTGTAACGAAGGTCTGTCGCTCTGTAACATATTACTAGTGTATTGCTCTAGCACATCTTCGACACACACTGCATCTGATGACCAGTCTTGCGCAGGTCTTAGCGGATGATAACCAAGCGGTTGGTAGGTTTCTAATTTTGTGTCAAAGGTAAATTTCCAAATGTGAATTTAGTTATGTCTGTTTTAAAAGGGCGCTAATGATCAAGGTTGATCATTGTCATCACCCTAGGAGAGGTTTGTTCCTTTGTTCCCCTTAGACACGTAGCAGCAAGCATTTTCAGGGTTCACTAGTTACTTTTTTCGATGTCCCCCTGACCCTGAAAGATAACTCATGTCTACTGAGAGAAGGCTTCACCCCCTTCCACTTTCTTTCCGTAGCAGTTCGTCACATCATCCAGCAATTGCAGCTTTTATCATGTAATTACGCAACAATACTAACTGGCAAATTACACAATTCATACGGTAACGTTGCAGACATTAACCAAGCAAGCTTTGTTGTTCAAGTTGAAACAGCACATGTTATATTGGCAACACCTGTCCTCTCTCTTACTTGTCGCCACTTCGTAATTAAACACCTACACAATTAAATTAAAACAATAAAACTTTTTTTTGTGTGAGTGTTTCTTTCCTTTAAGAAACTTCATCACATAGCAACGTTGATGCAAGATGAATGCGAGCTCAAGATGATTATCACAACAAAATATCCCGAAGTTCGATGGACTAAATATTTGCAAAGAACTTCAGGTCCACTGTCGATTGATTTTTATAGATTTATTCCGGTTGTGCATGCTTTTATTTGCGGAAACTCACAGCCAATACTACTATTCGGGCTGTCTAAACGCACCCTACCACCGGTTTGAAGTTCCAATAGGTTTGTGAAAAATAAACTGCATTTACAACCCCAAGGAGCAGCATAGCTTTGTTTACTACAAACCCTGAGATATTGCCATTTACCACTCATGATACTTATTTCCAAAGATTAGATGTGTGCGTGTGGCGCGCACGCGCATCTTTTATTTCGTGACATGATCTTAGGAAACTTACAATCATCGCTTTGAAGCTATCACTAATTTGGCACTTTGCTTAAAATTAAAAGCGCTGATAGCACATTTCAAGCGACACCACTGATAGAGAACTAGTCTAAGCTTAATTAAATGGAACAAACTGAGTCACATACTATCGAAAGCTCATGTATTTTGCATTCTGCATAACTTACCTTTATTTCCTCCTGCATGTCAGCTTCCGTTATATTCGGCACCTCTGATCTAGGCTTTATTTCAGTATATCTCTCTAACCAAACAGCCTCTTCTTTGATTTCTATTTTGGTATGCAAGGTATCATAAGGACTGCTCGTACCACCTTTAACTGCAGACTCCAGGTAGTTTGAAGAAAAGCAATACATCTCTTTTTTCACGCTAGCATTTGGTGGTGGTTGTGGTGGTGGTGATGGAGGTGGATTTTCCAGCGTTTCAACTGTTTCTTCCGCAAAAAAAGGTTCATCTTTTACTTCTATCATGGTATAAATGTCATCTTCACCACCATCGCATATGCCGGTATTATTCCTGGACGTCATTTTAAAACCTACAAAAAGAATGAACAATGTCACAATTTTTTAACCATGGAGGCATTACAGGCAAAACAATACTTTTAAGAACGCAACGCAACCAGCTGTTCACTATATAATACAAGCACTTATAGCTGCCCTATCAAGAACAAGCAGCTCCTGGATAGATGGAAGTCTAAACCATTAACCTCAACAGTTCAGTATCCAATATCAATTAAAGGAGTCAACTAAACCACCAGTTATGTGCCACAATTATATTTGCCTTTGTGACCAAAATGTGTAATAAAAGCCACAAAGATGATAGGCAAGTGCCATTGCTGTTACCCTGCATTTCTCTACCTCCCTAAAGATGGCATTACAGACACACGAATAATTGTTTTCCTCAAATGCCAGCTGCCATCTACAAATGTGTCTATTGTTGCTACTCACTTGGATAATGTGAATCCTGAACGGATAAAAGGCGAATGCCCCTTTAGAAATGAGCAGAAAAGAATCCAGTGGACTGGATTACAAGCAAGCTCACGTCTAGGAAGGCCCGCAAAAATTAAACTACCAGCTGAAGTTACTGGAGCTTCCGGTTAAATTGGATATTATTTGGTCAGGTTTTCCTCTACTGCTATACAACATCAAATAGACCATAGGTAGTGTCTGCTTATTTTAAATTATTTTTACTCTATACATTCAAAAGCTTCACAGAGCCGTGCTCATTGTGTTGAAACACAGCCAACTGGGAGTAAAGGTTCCAATTGGCTTGATCGAAGCGCCAGTTAGGCAAACATGTGGAACATACACCTGCTGTTAAGAGACTAAGAAGACAGGGAAAGTGGTCACTAGAATGTAAATCAGAGATGATATTCCAGTGAAAGTAAACTGCTAACTGTAGTGAACAAACTGCAATATCAAGATGTGAAAAAGTGTTGTATGAATCTGAAAGAAATGTAACGTCACCGGTGTTCAAAAGAGCTAGGTTAAAACCATCTATAAAGTCGGTGATTAATGTGCCTCTCGCACAAGCACCAAAGAGAGTGATGGACATTGATGTCTCCCACCAACAGAAAAGTGTTGCCAGCTGGGAAACTAGTTCGGCTAAATCAGTGCGTGAGAGATCGACAGATTGTGGAAGACAAAGAGTACAAATGGTAAATCGGAGGGATGGCAGGTGAATCCTTACAGCAATTGACTAGATATCAGATTGAATGGATACAGATTCCACGAATATGTCATCTCTGATGAGAGCATAGTGCTCCCGTGCGCAGGAATACAATCTTCCGGTGGAAGTGCTGAGAGATGCCGCCGAAGTTTAAGGAGTCTTTAAGGGCGGAGTTTAATATCTTGCAAACAAACCAAAGCCTCATAATGTTTGAGCAAAAGTTCAACCTCTGGTAGATGAGATCTAATTACACATCTGTTCCAGTGTAGGATAGCCATTCTATTAAAATAGGATAGTTCGCAATCGGAATAGGCTACTAGGCAGAAAGCTGTGGACGAATCAATCTACCCCTTTTCTTAGGTTGCAAGCTAGCACCTTTAGAGGATGTTTTATCCTGCTGCTTCTTTACAGGCGGTCTGGCAGTGGCGGAAGAATCCTCCTGCTCCATCTCCTCCACGGGGAGATCCCTTACTAACAGAAAATTTCGGTTTGAGAACCTCAAACTGATTGGAAGTACAGAAGTAGATCACCGGTCGCAGTCCCTCCCAGTAGAAGCCGCAAAAAAGGCTATAAGGGAAGAGCAATGGGGACTAATCCTCCCCTGCGACGTTCCAGGTAGTGTCTGTGCAATGTCCTTCAGGCAGCTGGATTTGATTTGTTTTGTTTAAGCGCGCTCAACTGCTAGGTCATTAGCGTCCCTGTAAAACGGATCATGGCAAAGGACAGAGATAAAGATGAGTAGAAAATTTCATGGCAAAGGCCAGAGATAAATATAAATATAAAAATAGTACAAGTCATACATTGATATAAATACGTAAAACTAAACTTATCAATATCAAACACCTGCTATTAAGATGACTAAATCCGCATTTTGGAAATTTACTCTTGACAAATAATTAAAAATCCTATCAACTGCTTGCTTATCCTCTAAGACCTCTGCAAGACTGTCCGGCAGTTGCAGAGTGTCCCGAAGATGCGCTAGCGAAATACACTCTAGCAACACGTGACGAACCGACAGACCTTCGCCACAAAGTGGACAAATAGGAGCAGGGTCACCCTTAAAAATGTAACCATGCGTAAAATTGTAATGGCCAATACGCAGCCGAGCCAAAATTACTTCCTCACGACGAGATCCGCGAGAAGAAGCTAACCAACTAATCGGGATGTCCTTCACTACTCTAAGCTTATTTCCGCGGAAAGCTAAAACTCCTCGCGCCAGTACGAGAGAACTGCTCTCCGCACAACAAGCCTAAAGTCTTCCGACGTTACTCGGGGTATTGTAACACTGGGTTCTGTGGTTGCCGCCTTAGCTGCCAAATCCGCAAGTTCATTCCCAGGCAAGCCAACGTGACCAGGTATCCAAACACACTTCACATTAACGCCAGAAGCGTATAAAACATGGAGGGCATCCTGGATTCGCTGAACAATGGGGTGGTAGTTGTACAGCTCACAAAGACTCTGAAGTGCACTAAGGGAATCACTCAAAATTAGACAGTTTTCGACAGTGCACATACAAAATGTCTGTATATGGAATACAACTCTGCATTATAAATGGATGTGATCATGAAAACCGAATTATAAGGTTCGGTTCCATGAACATAAGCACATCCAACACCGTTGGTGCACTTAGATACATCGATGTAGATCAAAATTAGGTCACTGTAACCGGCAAAAAATTCTAAAAAACTGTTGCGCCTCCGAAAACCGCACATGGGAGTTGGTCAGTAGGTTGTAAGTTTCCAACCATCATACCAACCGTCCACTGATCATGCGTTCCATCACCTTGCAAACGATACTGATGAAATAGGACGGCAGCTGGACGGGAGATGACGGAAATTTCCAGCTTTCAAAATGGCCTCCCATCACTTTTCTGGAAAAGTGGCATCAACCCAAATACGATTATAGACCTCGAGTAGGAAAGACTTACCTTCAGGAGTGAGCTGTTGCAGCATTTGTACGTGGATACGATCAGGTCCTGGTGCTGATAGTCGCGAAGATGAAAGAGCGTGTTTTAACTCTGCCATGGTGAAGAAGCGATTGTAATATTCAAGATTTCCTGAACGAAAAAGGAAACCTTGAGTTTCAACCTGAGTCTTAACAGGAAGGAACTCGGGCGAATAGTTATGAGCTAGACACTTGAGCGAAAGCACGGCCAAATGTCTTAGCCACGTCAAATGCATCAGCAATAGCTCCTGCAGCTGTTTTAAGACCGACAATTGGCATGTGGGTCGATTTTCCGACCACACGCCTTAACTTATCCCAAACGACACAGGAAGGTGTATGTCGACTAAATGAGGCTACAAACTTGCTCCATGATGTCTTTTTGCTTTCCTTTATAATATATCTAGACTCGGCACGCATTTTCTTGCATTCAATTAGGTTACCCAGCGTGGGGCGACGCTGGAAATCCCTAAGACCACGCCTGCGAGCACGAATGGCATTTCGGCACTCTTCCGTCCACCAAGGGACTGGAAATCGAAGAGGGTTGGTAGTCGACCGTGGAATAGCTTGCCCAGCAGCAGAAAGAATCTTCTGTGAGATGCTGGACCAAAACACCAACACAGTCGTGTTCATTGTACTTAAACCAGCCAACTGGGAGTAAAGATACCAGTTGGCTTGATCTAAGCGTCATCTAGGTAGGCTTGTGTAACACAGATCTTGTGTTAAGAGACTAATACGACATGGAAAGTGGTCACTAGTGCAAATCAGAGATGACATTCCATTGCAAGGAAACTGCTAACCGTGATGAACAAACTGCAATATCGTGTGAAAAGTGTTGTAGGAGTCTGAGAGAAATGTAGACTCTCCGGTGTTCAGCAATTAATTTACCTCTCGCACAAGCCCAAGATGCGCCCCAAAAAGGGTGATGGGCATTAACGTCTCACACCAATGGAATAGGCGTTGGTAACTGAGAGACGAGATCTTCTAAATCCATGAGCAAGAGGTCATCGGATGGAGGCAGATAAATGTTACAGATAGTAAATGGATGGATGGCAATTTAATCCTTACAGCTACTGACTGGGTGTCAGACTGTATGGATACAGATTCCACAAATATGTCATCTCTGATGAGCATCATAGTGCCCCTATGCGAAGGAATACCCTCTTCCGGTGTGAGATCACATCGCGCTAGAGTATATCGTCTAAACTGAAAGCTGTCTTGCGGACGGAGTTTAGTCTCTTGTAAACACACGACCAAAGGCTCATACTTGTTGAGCAAACGTTCAAGCTCTGGTCGACGTGTTCTAATTCCACGGTAGGATAGCCATTAGAATTATAACAGGATAAGTTCTTAATCGTAGAAGCTTAGTGCGTTGTGGAAAGCGGTGGACGAATCAATTTCCCCTTTTTCTTTGGTGTCGGGCTAACACCTTTAACAGAGGATTTATCCTGCCTCTTTTTCACTGTCGTTCTGGCAGTGTGGTCAGAATCCTCCTGCTCCATCTCCTCCCCGGGAGAGGATCCCTTTCGAATAGAAAATCTCGGTTCGAGAACCTCGAACCGATTGGAAGTTGAGGTCAGCGAAGATGTTGATCACTGATCCGGGTCCTTCCCAGAGATTGCTCAGAAGAGGATCTCCGAGGAGATGTTTGTGGACTTTTTCTTTCCCTTGGATGTTCAGTGTACAGGCTTTACATTGTCCTTCATGAAGTCAGTTCGGTTATAGCTGATCTTGAACTTTATCTATGATACATTATAAGTTACGGGTTTGCCAGTCTTACTGCTTGAAGTCGATGGTCTTACTGTTGAATTTACTGATGGGATCTTGGCAAGTGTTGTAGATGTAGATGTGGATTTCGTAGGCTTTGGACAAGATGTGATTACAAGAATCTTTTTCTGAAATTGTGGCCCCGTTAACATCGCTGGTTTGAGTTGCGATTTCCTGACACGGTACCGGTTTAATTGCAACTGAGCTATAGGTACCGGACTTCGGGACAGAGGATTGACGGACGCGCAAGTTTCCGGGCTTCCGAGAAGGAAAACTTCTCCCTAACCCGGATCTCCTGTATCGCCCTTTCCCTGTAAAACGGGGGCATTCTTGGGAACTAGATGGATGTTCACCACTGCAGTTAACGCACGTTGGAGCATATATACATGCTCCCTCAAGTGAGAATTCTCCACAGTTAACGCAGGTAGCTTAACCAAAACAGAAATCACTGGTATGATCAAAGCGCTGGCACTTACAGCATCTGAGCGGGTTGGGGATATATGGCCTAACTTCAATTGCTTCATACCCTGCCTTAATCCTTTAAGGTAGTTCTACCCGATCAAAGCTAAGAAACAGGGTACGAGTAGGCACAAATTCACCTCCTTGTCTCCGTTGAACCTGATATACAGATATCACACCTTGTTCTTCTAGATTCTCTTGAATCTCCTCATTGGACATACCTCCTCATTTCTGTACAATAGCTGCCTGGGATGGCGTATGTGCTTCAACCAGGAGCGTGCCATTACGAGTTCTAATACAGGGTTTTACTGCACCAGCAATTTTAACCAGACCCTTTTGAATACGTACCGTACTGAACTTCCTTCCTTTCTCAGTTCTGCTGATAACTAAGTAGGGAGGGCCACAACACTCGACTTCTTTCACAACTACTTTGGTGGGTTTTTTATTTTTTTATATCTATAGCGCTTGGATTCTCCATTACAAATGTCTCTGATGGCATGCTCACATCCTGGACGCCACCCCAGCTTAGGTGAGAGTCCTAGCCTGGACCTTACTCACCTTAGGGTCTCACCTCCCAATATATAGAGCGACCCAATCGCCTTCAGAAGTGTAACAGCTCATATAATGGCCCCTCCCCGGGACTGACCTTTATCAGCGGATACGAGCACAGTCCTACATGATACTCAGGGGCTGGGAGTTACGCATTACCCAGTCACACCTTGCGACTCCCCTCACCCGTCCCGCGCAGCGGTATCCGTCAGACTGTGTTCAGGGAGGTAACTAGACGTTGGTCAAACACGCTTGTGGACTACAGTTGATTGAGCGTTTGGCATAAGTCCTCTCACCTCTTAGAGAAACCCAATCGAGCGTGGCTCGGGACCCCGGGTGCGCCAATCCCGTACCTAGTGTAGTGGGTCCCTGGGGGGTCCGGAACCGTCGGTGTCAGCCTGCCATCCGGGGGTTAAAGAAAAAGACACCATATCTTCAGGGTCTGTGCCGTCGTGGGAACCCTCCCAAAACCGATCTCAAGGCGTACTTCACAAGGGCTATCCCCAATTTCCACTGCTGATCCATATGTGTAAACCATTCATCACACACTCCCCGGCTTTAGGTCCCTACCAAGGGAATAACCGCCCATGGCTCCCCACTGTAGGTCGCACTGCGATCAAGGTGCAGACACGGTTTCAGGGCACTTGTGATTGATTACACTGGGGTTCCGTCAGCGGTAGCACGTCCGGCCCGTGATACTAATCCAAACACAGGCCGGGCCCCCAAAGAGCTAGGTGGGTGTACATGACGGCGTGGACGGGCTCCGCACCTAAGGTTACAGTGCGAGGGGTCCGCCCGGCCTTCACGCCTGAGACCCCCGTAGAGCACACATAGGAAGCCGCGCTGAAACCGTGGGAAAGAACCACGGTGACAGAAACGATCCCTGCTGGTGTGACAGGAGTTAATAAACCTAAGACCGTAAAAACTAAGAATTAGAATAAACCTAGAAGAGGAAGAGGATTATTAACAACTAATATCGAAGGAGTAATGGAGAGACGTGGCACAGTCGATGAGGGCAATGGGGGTGATATGGTGGCGAGTAGCTAGGGACGTCAGGTATGCCAAACCAGTTCTTACATAGTGAGCCCCTGGGTGGGAACCGAATCAGAATAGTTTCCTTTACTGTGGAAATTTAAAGCGCTAGTATTGCTGAAGTAGGCCATTCTAATATATACCCATCTATTTCTCTACCCTCACGAAACGCCAGGGTTGGAGATATAGTGGCGTAGGTATAACAAACAAGGATACTGTTTAAAGTGGCATGAGGGTATTTCAGGTAAATCAGTAAATTACATTGCAAGCACAATGATAAAACCCTTGGATAAAATTCTGAAAGATGAACCACATTCAAACAGAATAATATTGTGGGTCTCATGCATGTGACTCACAACCCAATGCCTACATCAGTTGCTTTAATAAATTTTTGAAAAGTGTCCAGCACAATGCAAGAATTATTGACCGTAAATATCAAGAACCTGTCCATAAAGCCATCCACAAGGTTGATTCAATGCATACAGACTATAGAAAGACACATTAAAGGTACAGAACTCCATAGTTCACTAACTGTGTTTAGGGCTACTGCAAATTGTAAGGACAAACAAAAAATTCAAGATAAGAAATTGTCCCAGCTAAAAAAAAATTTTTAACACATTAATTTATGGTGATCTACAGACTGCAGCTGTTATTTTTTTTATTCATGTCTCATGAATTATCAAGAGCCTATTTTAATATATATTTGCATTAACAATGTCATTTAACTAATTGTGTGAACATATTCTCATCTTTCAAAAAGTATAATAATGTGCAACTTATTAATAAAGCAATGTTAAGTTGCAAATGACTGCTGTGTCTGGGAAAGAAAATTATTTTTTCCTTATTGCATTTCCTACAAAAGTTTCTAAGATACGGTAAACTGTTGACAAGGTTCTCATTATTACATACACAAAGAAAGTGTGGCTGTAGGCAATTCTAATGCTGATAATATGAGCTGAAACATAAGTGATCTCTTTTTAGACCACTGTGCTCTTGTGTCATCCTTGCATCAGCACATGGAAACCTTCATGTGGTGCAACTCTGTCGTCCTCCGTGGACTAGTGGTACCGTGCTAGCCTCTGGTTCCCAAGGTCGCGGGTTCAAACCCGGCGGAGGGCGATGGATTTTTTCGGGCGTAAAAATCGTTAGCACGGCTTCCTTCGGAAGGGAAGTAAAGCCGGTGGTCCCGTGTCGTAGATTTACGGCACGTAAAAGAACCTCAAGCCTGATAAAGAGGCCTCTGAGCAAAATTACAGGTGTTTCACGCCCAATATAGAATGGGACGCTAAGAACCATAGTAGTTAAAGAGCGTCCATAAATAAAACTCAATTTTTTTTTTTTTTGGCGCAACTGCTGTGACATTGTTAGTTCCGTAATAGTAAGCAAGCATCTGCCACATGTATTATTTGTTTTCTGCAGTCTTTGTTGTTTGAAATAAAAGTGAACTGGTGTTTAACAGTAGCTTGTGTGTTCTTTGAAGACAAAATAACGTGTAAGTATATTGATTTTATGTTGTGGAGTTATTGCAGAGTTTTATGGAGCTATTTGCAATTCTAAACCAACACAAAATGATTGTGGTAATACTTGAAGTCTATTAGTATTTCTGTTTTTATTTTTTCTTAATTTTTAGACTGAATTCAGAGATATGGTATCTAATAATTATGACATAATATTCAAAGGAATTACACTAGAGGAAGCAATGGATACCGTGTGTAACGATAACTTTGCCGATGAGATTGACAAGTGTGATGCAGTTGAAATTGTGTACTACCTCCTGATCGAGACAGCCTGACTAATGAAGATGAAGCACCTAGTGATGCAACAGGTATAGTAAATGTGAATGAAGTTCCTGGACCAGTTGAAGTACATTTCATTGCTTCTGAAAAGACTGAGCTACCAGAAACTAGCTATAGGCTTGAAAAATCAACTAAAAATGAAAACTATGAAAAATGTGCGCCCAAGTACACAAAAAGTCCATAAAATGACTATGCTTCAAATGAAAAATGGGAAGAAATTAAGAAAAGTGTTTGAAGGATTGCACAGCATTTGAGATTTGGCAAAAGATGCTAAAGTTTGAAGATTTGTTTGAATTTATTATTAAAGAAACTGTATTGTATGCAGACTCCTATAAAAAACACTTTTGACTTCTCTTTCCATCCTGATGAGCTCAGAACTTTTCTTCAGCATATTACCACTTTCAGGATATCATAGACTTTCTTCTGAGAGGCACTACTGGTCAGAGGAGCCAGATTTGGGATTAAATATTGCAAAAAATACAGTGGAAGGCAACATATAAACTTAACCAGAACAATGAACCCACAACAGGCCATTATGTAGTTAACCTCTCAAAAGAATCATTCACCAGCACTAAGTTATCTGTCTTGAACAATGGCCAAAAACCTGTATAAACTTCACCAAAAATACAGAAAACTTTGTTGCTGATATCGAAATAGCCTCCAATCACCTAATAGATAATGATAAAAGAATAATAAAATCCAGTATGAACCAATATTGAACCACATAGAAGCCCAAAAATACCACTACATACCACATCAAAAAATTATCAAATCTCTGAAGTCAAAGCCTGTAGTATACACCAAAGCAGACAAAGGAAACACATTAGTGATATTAGACCAAGAAGATTATGAAACTAGGGTTATACAATTACTACATAGCCCCAGAGTACATAGAAATCAACAAAAATCCATTAAAAGAATGCACCAAGTCACTCCAAAACACACTGATAGAAACCAAAACATTAACAAAAGCCGAAAAATCCAGAATTAAACCAGATTTTCCCACCATACCTAGGTTATATGCACTATCAAAAATACACAAACTCGGCAACAAAATAAGGTCCATAGTGAACAACATAAACTCTCCCACATATAAACTGGCAAAATGGCTTTCAAATACCTTCAACTCCATGCCTGTATTCAAAAGTCTAAGTACAAAAAATCTGATGTGTTACACTCACATGACTTTCTCTACTCTTGTACAAACTATTTTTACAAACGCTTATTCTCCATCTACTTTATGTTAATCAAGATAAACATTTGCAGACTTTTTTCATTTGCAAAATTTTCTTGTAGATGTAAGGGGAATATATATTTACAAGGGCAATATAGAAATACAGTAGCCTTTAAGCACATATATACATACATCTTAATAGCTGGTTGCTAGGTGCAGCACCATTCCCTTTCCCACAGATTAATACTCTTTGCATATCCAAGACAAAAAAAATGAATAACGAATTCCCATTTGAGAAAATAAGTATTGAAAAATTTAAGGAAATAACAAGCAATATCTCGAAAATGGTACACTCACAAAAAAAATCTATACGACATAAATTGTGTATTTTAATGCGATCTACATATTTTGTGTAGTAAAATTTTGTCTATCTCTTATGGTTTACCAGTTATGCAAAAGTCGTTCACAATGAAGAATACTTTTGGAGACATTCCCAGAAATTTCAAGATATACATTTTATTTGTCATGAAAATATCTTAAACATGCGATATTTTAATCAAAATCGTTAGAGCCATTTTTGAGAAATTTAAAATTTTCGAAAAATGTTCCATGTAAAGGGTAATCTGGGGTGCTGGATTTTCTTGAAAACCTTCGTGTTGCATCTCTGGAAGATACTGAACCTAAATACCAAGTTTGGTGTTTATCCGACTGTTCGTTTCTGAGTTATGCTGTTCACAGACAGACAAGACACACACACGGACATGTTTCCAAAAATGCTTCTTTTGGATTCAGGGGGTCTCAAAACATGTATTTCCGGTGAAATCTCGGTATCGAATTTTTGGGTGGAATACAATACTTCCCCTACTTACTATACGTAGTAGAGAAAGTAAAAATTCATTACAATTAACCAGTCACCTTTCAGATATATATATATTACCCACAGACATGATGGTATCATTTGATGTCACTGCACTCTTCCCAAGCATACCAAAAGAAGAATTATTACCACTCCTAGAGACTTGGATATTAAAGAATGGCACACCTAGAGCACAAACAGAAGATTACTTAAAACTAACAAAATTACTCTGGACCAGAATTTCTTTTTATTCCATAACAAAATCTTTAAACAAACCACAGGCCTAACTATGGGAAACCCCCTTTCACCATTTTTAGCAGAACTATATATGAGCCATTTTGAATGCCATATTACCAAACCTTTCCCATATCTATTCAAAACCTGGTATAGGTAACGTAGATGATATTTTTTACTACTGTTCCAAAAAAACTTTCAGAAGATGCTTTGGAATTATTCAATTTACAAAAAAGATCTATAAAAATCACAATAGAAAAAGAAGAAAATGGCCAATTACCTCGAAATAATGAACACAACAAACTAACGTTTGGCATTTACAAAAAACCAACTCACACAGAAAATTATATTAAAAACAATAGCTACAATCCTACAAGCCACAAACATGCAATTTTAAATAGTATTACAAACAGGTTAGTATATATACCATTGGAGAAAGAGGAATACTAGAAAAATACCAACACATTATCCACATAGCCACCATGAATGGATACCAGAAAAAAAAAAACATAAGAAGATAAAAACGTTTGAAAGACAGAAATACATCCAACAAACTACTACTTTACTCAGGCAACAAAAACCACAAGCATATAGGAAATTCACTTTCCACCCTTGGACACATCATAAGTTTCAAAGGATTTTAATTGCTGACTTGGCAGCGGTGTCGGCAGACTTGTTCCCTGCGATTCCCACATGACATGGAATCTGCATGAAGAAGACATTGATGCCAGGGGCACCAAGCGAGTGGAGCAGGTCATGTATGCGCTGTACGAGGGGGTGGTAATTGTACAGCGCGTTAATACTCTGAAGGGCACTCAGAAAGTCCGTAAAAACAACACAATGCCGCAAGTCGTGCCACTGAATGTATAGAAGGGATTGATAAATACTAAAAAGTTCGGTGGTAAAATCGAGCATTGCCACGGTAAACGGAAGGTAAAACTATGTCGAACAAAAATAACTACTCCAAAATCAGTCTTAGACCCATCAGTATATAAAAAATGACATTCCCCAAGTTGCGCCTGAAGCTCTAAAAAGGGAATCTAAGGACTGAAGAAGGGGTCTCGTTCTTCAGCATCAACGTTAACCCAAGGTGGCAGTGGGCCTAAGCGCGCAACCAAGGAGGAAACCACGATTCCCCCCTGGTAAGGGCCAGCGCTGGCATAACGTCCAAATACCGAAGAAGCTGTCGAAACCGAATCCCTGGAGGGAGCAATGCAGAGAAGCTAACTAAATATTGCTGATCAAATGCATCCTCGAAAAATAACTCGAAGGACAGGTTGAGAGTCGACATGCATAGCTGCACAAAAACATCTCACGCCTGAAGGACAGTGGAGGCTCTGCAGCTTCAGCATATAGACTGAGTACAGGGCTAGTTGGAAAGGCCCCTGTAGCGACTCTTATGCCACGATGGTGAATGGCATTCAATCGACGTAACACAGATGGACGTGCCGACGAATAGACAATGCGCCCGTAATCAACCTTGGATCAGACTAAAGAGCGATAAAGACGCAGGACGGTCCGATCAGCTCCCCAGGATATGCCACTTAACACACGTAAAAGATTAAGAGATTGGTCACACTTTGCTTTTAAAAACGAAACATGCGAAGTTCAGCTCAGCTTTCGGTGAAAGATCGCCTCGTCTTAAATGGAAGACTATCCGGCCCAAGATGGAGGGAGGGCGAAGGGAAAGCCTTCCAGAGCCAAAAATTCACACAGACGGATTTCTCGGCGGAGAAAGTAAAGCCTTTGGCGTTACTCCAAGCGTAGAGACGGTCGATACAGCTCTGGAGACGGCATTCGAGCAAACAGGTCCGCCGTAAACTGCAATAAATGGCAAAATCATCAACGAAAAGGGACGATGAAATGCCAGCGGGGGTACAATCAACAATGGGGTTGATAGCGATCACAAAAGGTGTGACACTGAGTACAAAGCCCTGCAGTAGACCGTTCTCTTGAATAAAACTACTAGATAAAACCGGGCCCACACTACACGAAAGACGCGATCCGTCATAAATTCCCGAAGCATTATCGGAAGACAACCGCGTAAATTCCATGCGTGGAGAGTACGTAAAATGCCACCACTCCAACAAGTGTCAGCCACTGTTTGACACTTTCTCAGAAATCCATTCATAATATGCGTGGACAGACACCAGATGGTCGACGGTAGAGCAATGGCGACGAAATCCGCACTAAGCGTTCGCTAGAAGTTTCTGAGGCTCAAGCCACCATGTCAACCGCCCGTTGATCATGCGCTCCATCACCTTGCAAATGAAACTGGTGAGGGAGATAGGGCGGTAGCTGGAAGGTACTTGGCGATCCTTCCCAGGCTTAAGTATAGGGACAATGGTGGCTTCGAGCCAAACGGAAGGGAAAAAGCCGTCTTGCCAAATACGGTTATAGACCTGTAAGAAAAGGAGTTTACTACCGGCTGAAAGGTTCCTTAACATCAGGACATGAATGCCGTCCGGCCCAGGAGCGGAGTGCATAGAGTAATGGACAGCGTGCTTCAGCTCCCTCATTGTGAAAAGTTCATTATAGCACTCATTAGCAGACCGAAAACTATAGGTCTCGGAATCCAGCCGGTCTTTGAGAGTGCGAAAGCCGGCGGAGTATGGGCAGAATTCGCCTCAAAGGCAGCACTCAGAGTGTTAGAAATGGCAGCCGGATCCACTATGGAGGTATTGGGAACCTGAGGGCCAGACACAGTACAATGCGACACTTTACCGGAGAAGCGACGAAGTTTATCCCAAACAACAGAGGAAGGCGTGAAGCGATTAAAAGACTCGATAAAACGAGTCCAGGACGCCTTCTTGCTATCCTGAATAATGCGACGAGTCTGGACGCGCGATTATTTAAAAGTAACCAAATTATCAAGTGTAGGGTGTCGCCGAAACACCTTAAGCGCAATTCTACGAGCAGGAACGGCATCCCGACACTCCTCGGTGAACCACGGAACAGAAATACCTCGAGGGTGGGAATACGAACGGGGAATTGTGCGTTCGGCGGCAGTTAGAATCGTAGAGCTAAGGTGCTGCACCATATGGTTAACGCCAGGGAAGGGCTGGTCATCAAACACACGAGGCTGAAATACTGTCTCCAGTCGGCTTTATGGAATTGCCAGGTAGGTGCTCTGGAATGCTGGACGTGTTGAGGCAGAACAGAAACGATGCAAGGGTAATGATCGCTGGAGTGGGTGTCAGCGATGATATTCCACTGCAGACGACAAGCAAGATGGATGGAGCAAACGGCAAGGTCCAAATGAGAGAATGTACCAGAAGAAACAGAAAATAATGTAGGCTCTCCTGTATTGAGGATGGAGAGGTTTAACTGATCAAAAATGTCGGAAAGAAGTGTTCACTTTGCACAAGCCCTAGACAAACCCCACAGAGGCGTGATGTACATTAAAATCTACCAACAGAAGAAATGGTGTTGGGAGAGCGGACAGGAGACCTCGAATGTCCGCGTTAGCGAGCGGAGACGATGGAGGTGAATAAACGGGCAAAGCGAAAAGAAAAAGCCAGGTAATTGAATCCTAACGGCAACAGCTTGCAAGTCGGACGTAAGTGTGAGAGTCTGAAAATGAACGTCGTTACGCACTAATATCATTACACCTCCATGAGCAGGAGAACCCTCATCTGGTGCAAGATCGTAGCGAATCGGAGTATACCCTCGGAGATCAAAAGGATCGTGGGGGCGAAGCTGCATGAAGCGTGGTTTCCTGCACACGACCATAGGTGAATGGGAACGCAATAAAAGTTGCAGTTCGGCCCTATGCAATCGTACACCACTTAGATTCCAGGTCAGGATAGCCATGAATAAAAGGGATAAACTGTCTACTTAGAAGGGCGGCTCAAAATAACCTTCTGCTTAACCTTGGGGCTCGGGCTTTTGGTATGGAGTTGGTCAGACTCCATAGCCTCCTCGAAGGAAGGGCCCACGCGCTCAGTACCAGAAACTGATTCAACCGCCGAGAATCGGTTCTGGATGGCAATGGGTGAAGGGTGCCGCTGAGCGCGGCTTGTCCCAGGAGCATCCTGGGACTGCAACCTTCGAGGAGGAGGTGAACTTTTCTTACCGCGCGCACTCGGAGGGTCATCTTCCCTACGAAGTTTCTGCTTTGATTTCTTTTCAGTGCCTTGTGACTTCAGTACCTAAGGACCAGCTTTAGATGGCTTGATAACTGTGCCAGAAATGGACGGCCGGATGGTAGTGGCGGTCAATGCAGTCGGCATCCTCCCGGGGTACTGGCGAGGCAACAACAGAACTAAATGTACCCGATCACAGGAGTTGGCACGCATGGTAACGCCTCCGGGATTCAGCGGAGTGTTTCTCCTTTACCCGGATCTCCTGGATCGCCTTCTCGTCCTAGTACCGCGGACAGTCGGCAAATGACGCAGAATGAGACCCTTTGCAATTAACGCACACGGGGGCTGATGAACAGGTACCATCATGTGACGGCTGGCTTCATGAGGCACAGATGGTAACGGCACTCTTACAACAGACTTGTGTATGCCCAAAACATTGGCATTTAAAACGCAGAGGTCTAGGAATGTAGGGCTTCACCGCAATACGTTCGTACCCTGCTGAAATACTCGTGGGCAGATCGACGCCATCGAAAGTTATAAACAGGGTACGAGTGGTTACCAACACTCCGTCGCATTTAGCCTGCACTCGATGAACCGCTGTCACCTTTTGGTCTGAAAGATATTCGACCACGTCATCCTCCGATATTACATCGAGGCTATGCGTGGTGACGACGCCTCGACAGGAATTCAAGGTGCTGTGCTTCTCAACACGGATGGGATAACCATGGAGAAGCGTGGCGCGCAACAAGGATTTACTTTGTGCATCAGATTTGGTTTGAACAAACAAGGAACCTTTGCGAAGACGAGTGCAGGACTGAACTGCACCAGCAATAGCATCAATGCCCTTCTGAATAATAAAAGGGTTCACCTTCTCAAAACTTTGTCCATCTTGCATTCATGTAATGACCAAGTAACAACCACATAGCGATGGTGCTACTTCTGTTACAATGACTTTTTGGCGCTTGTTAGTAATGGAGAAAGAGGGCTCTATAGCGAAAGAAATCCTCCACCATTGCAACCGTCTCAGACCTCGCGCTCTGACTTCCTGGGCTTTACCCCGGCTTGGGTGAGTGGCCTATCTATACCAGTCTCACCCCAGAGTCACACCTCCTAGAACATAGACAGAGGGACCTAATGGCCGTGGGAAGTCAGCAGCTCATGCAATGGCTCCCCCCCCCACGGAACTGCAGTTGAACAGCGGACACGAACACAAACCCTACATGACAACCCCTGGTGATGGGTATGACGCCATTACTCACTCACCCAGCTGCGCAGCCATTGCACGGGTATCCGTCCGGCTGTGTCCATGGAGGATTAAAATAAATTAAATGGGAAAATAAACCAAAAGCGTGTGGGCGTTTCGCACGCAAGGTAGGCCGACGAGGAAGAAAAAAAGATGTGTGAATGGTTGTCGTGCGAAATGTTCGGAAAGATACAAGACAAGAAAGAAATGATGGCGAGGGGAGGCATGGAACGAAATGCAAAGAACGCACGAGAGCCTACCTTGAGTCCCCGGTCACGAGGACGAACCCACCTCGACCGGACGAGGTTAGAGGGATGATGATGGCAAAGAGAAGCTCGGGCACCCCGGGTACGCCAAACCCGTACTCATATAAGGTGAGCCCCTGGGTGGGGGGTATGTGCATTGCAAGTGCCAATTCATGAATGAGCTTGTGTTGCAAGTTTGGTGCGAGTCCAAAGCAAAGGAGGTACGCAGTTTTCGTCCACTAATTTGCATTTGTGATGCTATGTGATTCTTTGAACACCTTCTTAAAGATATTGCTGATACCCTCCTGAGCTCTGAAACTTGCTTTTGTGCTTATCACATGGATGACCCAACATTAGTGTAACATTAATGTTGGGAAGAAATGCCAATTTGGAGGTAGATGTAAGTGTCACAGACCTACATACATCTTCTGCAGATGTAAGCGTAGATGTCACAGCAGAGGCAGTAGCACCGGATGTTGGCATCGGAAGAAACAAATCATGGTTATAACTATTAACTAAGTTGATTTTAAATATGCTAAGAGGAAACCTTCACATACAAAGTTGATCTATTCAGGATAATTTGGGTATTAAAAAGACATCCTTATTAAGCTTTAAGTTTTAATTATGGTCGTACACGTATAATTTCACTAAAGATTTTTAACCTCAGAACTAGTTTCAAAGAATCCATCTCTTTCTGTCACCAGTATTAATGAACTGAGATCTGTTAAGACATACTTTGCCAATAACCCGACACAATTCCAGACTAACTGTTCACAAATTAATTTCTTATAATGTTACTAATGTATCTTTCATCAAATAATGTTAAAATAGGTTGTTTAATTGCAATATAAATTTGGCTTCAACTTTCAATTTAGAAAGTATTTCCTTTCAAGATATGAAAACATAATCCTGTGGCATGTACCTTGCTTCAGTCATTTATTCCAAACTCTTCTCTGCAAAACATGAGAGATTTAGGGGAGATTAAAGCCCTATCTGCCAATGTTATGTTTGCTAGTTTTATGTACCTCTGTCTCAGAAACTATTTATAACATGACATGTTGAAACTTTATAGGAAATATATATATATATATATATATATATATATATATATATATATATATATAGATCATTAAACTTAGAAGATGTATACATATATACGTACATCTTCTAAGTTTAATGATCTATTTTCATACCATAATGTCTTTTATTAAGGAAGATATGATTTTTTATAAATTACACATTTAAATTAATCAGTAATTCATTTTTTAAAAGTTTCACCCGTTATTATATTAACACCAAAGTAGATCCATAAATGCATTAATATTTTTATCATTCTATAATTTAAATGAGCTATCTTAAATCATTTGTGAGAAAATGGGTCATTTCATTAATATTGGAAAATGTTGAAGAAAATGCTCTTAAGTAGAGTTAGACATAAAATGCCATGTAGCACAACTTTAAAATAATACCTTAAATACAAGTAATGTGCCTGCAATGATAAAACATAATACATAAAATTAAAGATGAATTTCCAATTTTTAAATTAAAAAATACACCAAAATCTCCACAAAATGTATCAGCACCAGTCAACCAGAGCTGCAAATAAATGTTTTGTTCATTCTTGTTTGCTGGACAGCATTTGCAGCTGCAACAAATGCTTGCATGCCTAGATAAGGTTCTGTCTGTGAACGGACACATTTACAAAAATGTGGACTTCAACTCTTGTGCACTTGCCGGCACTTGCAAAGTATAAAACCAGATTTGTACATGAATGCACTCATCACTAGCAAACTTGTGTCCGTCTTTAATACTTCAAAAACTGAATACTAACTTTGAATACAAATTAAGTAACTTGTATCTCAGCTTTAGTATTACTGTGGAACATTTTATTCCTTTCATTTCTCTATTTATATTTTATTTGTTATTGTTTTTGGCTTTTGTTCAATATTAACAGAAACTTCACTGTTATGTAGTCACTCTGAATCATAAGAGAATGTGCTAGGCAGTGTACAGTCACAGGCAAAATGTTTGTAACACCATTAGGATTATGCAGGAACAATTGTCTGTAATGTGATATTTAACATTGGTAATACTGATATCCATATAAAAACAGACATGGTGTATAAAAGGGCCATTAAAATTGTTACTTTTAGGCTTTCTTGTAAATACGGGATTTTGGGCATCCCATACGAGGTCAATACAGACAAGGATTTACAGCCTGAAATACAAGATGTGTTGTACCAAACTGGATACTGGCAATCCTATATATATGTATGAAAATGGAATGTACGAGAGTTAGGTAAAGTATGAATTAAAAGTTACTAAATTGTAAAATATCCCCAAATTACCATTATCCACCATCCACCATATGAAATACAAGGCACATAGAACAAAATGATGAATGACTCACCTGCTCACGAAATGAGAAGAGAAATGCAGAAATATCAGCTATATTCTATATTGCTATGATCCTTCCTTTATGCATTTGTCCAGACATGTGGCTGGTAACAACCCACTTGCCCATGTTGCTTAAGGTGAACTATTTTTTTTTTTTGCATATGTAAAAAAAAACATTTTTGAGTGATTTTGCAGCACTTCTTGCAATCAAGGCTGAAACTGTGGATGCAGCAATGGTAATAACTAGGCCTAGGATTTTTATGATATAGCATATATTTTTTGGTAGGACTGACATGCTCCTTAAATACATATAAATGCTTCTTATGAAACAGTGAAATGAATTAACCTAATTTGTTAAGTCATATTTTTGCATATATGGCCATTTCTCTCTGATAGAGCATATTTTAGTAATGTAATGTAATATTTATTTCATCATTATTACAATTATACAATTAAAGCTTACATCTAAAACTTGTCTAGTGCACCAGTTTTCTAGCTCCCTCATATTTAGCCCCTAGGCTGTATATATGGGATAAAGCTACTATACCATCTCTCCACTTTCCAAACTATGTCCGTTCTGCTGTACCTTTCTTAAGCTCCTTATCCACTTATCCCTTGTGTTGCCTAAAAATGTCTCCATCATTTTAATTGTTCCTACTTTTGTGCTTCCCAATATACTTAATGCTACTGCTTCTTTGTTTAGCTTGTCCCATTTTTTATTCCATATAACCTCTCTCCACCTTTTAACCTTATCACATACTATTAGACAATGAAAAGTACTACCCGATTCATCACACATAATACATCTCCCCGAACAATTATATCCATTCCTTTTTAAAAATATTTCTCCTGTGCGCATCCACGCAAGACCTATTCTACCAAATTGATTGCATATATCTACATACTTCTCCCTTCCCCAATTTCTTTTAACTGATTTATACAAGATCAATGATCTTTTATCCTAAAAACTAGCCCATATCTCTTGCTTCTCGATATCTTCCACCCTCAATCTCACTTCCTTCCAAAATCCACTGTTATTAATATTTTAGTAAGTAAATGGTCATATTCGTCATATTGACACTCTTTCAAGAAGAAAATAACTTTCTTGTGCAATTTATTTATTCCGTGTTACATTTCTCAGAATTGCGCACCTGTTTCCTGGAAAATGACAAGTATTTACCTTCCTTCCCTGTTTCCTTTGAATTCACAATATGGACTTCACCCTTACGCATCAGTGAGTTTGTGTAAGCTATTGTTACTCTATGAGCAGATGGCTGATTAAGTCATTCTGGACCCTGGACTGCAGACAAGTATCAATTCACTCATTGTGTTATTCAGTCTTATTGAAGTCGTAAGCATGTGCAGTAAAGTTCAGAAAAAAAATGCCTAAAGTGAAGCAAAATGTTCAAGTATAACTAAAAAAAAGTTTGTGTCTTAATATAGTGAGAACTCCCATTTTGACAAGATGGAGGTCCTGGATTGATGGCTGCAACTAGTACTGCCAGAACTTCAACGTTGTGAAAAGCATCATTGATTCATTCGATAGCAGTGAAGCTACTTCAATTGGACTAGCTCAAGAATCAATGTCTAATGGTGAAATTTCAGGCAAACTTTCATACATAAAATCACAGTTTGGATTTATTCCTGCTGTCATAAATGCTTTGGAGGAATTAGAAGTGCCACTAGTGAAGCAGATAGAACAAGTGAAAAAAGTTGTGAATAAATTAGAGGGTGTTTGTGGTAAAATGGGAAAAGAAGTGTCAAAGAAAATGGAAAAGGTGTTAGAAAACAACGAAGGGTATCATACACTGTGTTCCATTTCAATGATTTTGTTGGGTGAAGTTCTCTCTTAATCATTTAGATTTAGATTCAAATGATACTGTTCATTTTAAATATGCTCCTTTTGTGTCAGCTGAAGTAGAAAGGAGCTTTTCGAAGTACAAGGCTTTGTTGGCCGACAATAGGAATCTTTTTCATTTGAAAATTTGCACAAGGTATTCATTGTGCATTGCAACTCAGAGCTTATATGAAGTAGAATGAGGATGTAAAAAGCACATAGGTTAACTATGTTCTATAATGTTAATAAAAATCATACTGGAATGTCAAATTGCTTAGTTTAGCTTGCTTCTCATGTGCATTTTATTCTTAAATGAATAGTTCATTATCAAAACTGACTTACTAATTTATTTTACAATAGAAATTTTACCTCATTTTAATATTGTTAGGTCATATTTATTATGTTATTGTGCATATTTTGGTATATGTTTGGTCATAACAGCATATTGTTTGGTGCATATTATGGTGATTTTTAGGTCATAAATATCCTAGCCCTAGTAACAACCATACTGGATTCAATTTCAAAACATTCACAATGCACAGTGCGCACTAATAAGATTGACGTGATTCTCCGTCATAACTTGCCCATTAACACAGGAACATTGAAGAAGAGTGTTCAATGAACAAAAATGCAGCAACAAACATTATAGTCTAAATTCCAAACAATGAGATACTTCACATCATTGAGGCCAACTTCAGCTATTAAAAGTACTAAAGTGGCACTACAAGTGGGTTCGGCAGTTTCACATGCATTTCAGCCAATCAGGAATCAGCATTTCCTCTCAAAGCACTAGCTAGCAACAATGTTCCCAAATTGATGAACTGCAAAAATATCCAGTGCCAATATTGTGACAGCGTGTTGCACCATTTTAACGCAGTTTGTAGATGTACAAACAATCTCTCTCAACAATCACAACTTCTTTGTATTTTTATTTTGTCTTTTCCCCAAAACTTTTGAACAATTAATAATATGAAACTGTACATCGTTCATTGTAAATCATGAATTTAATTAAATTGCAAGCATGGATCATTCGAAAGAATTAAACAAATAACAATGGTAGGCTGCAACTAGTTATTATAGACGATTCATTACTATCGGTGACCGGTAGGGGTTTGTGTGAAGCAGTTCATGATGTATACATGAATCATATAAACGAGTACTTGAAAGAATTAGTTTGCGAACCTATTCAGTATAACTCCATTCTTTCATTCCACCCAGGTACAGTCTCATCAAGCGTGTTAAGCCTTTTCCCTGTATATTTTCTGTATTTTGATTTCCCTGTAGTTTCCCTACTTATATCAAAAAATTGTCACCCCGATTATGTACGCAATCTGCCACCTACAGTAACTCACATTGCTGCATTTAGTGATAATGCAGGAGGACAGAATAAGAATAAAAACAAATTAAATTTTGAACTTGCATTGTACAAAGCACAAAACATTGCAAAGGTTGTCCATAAATACCTCACCTCTGGTCATACTTACACGGGATACAACCAAGATTTTGGTCTTATAGAAAAAAAATGCCAGTATGTGTTCATGCCAGATGATGGGATGAACATTGTGGCCAACTCATGTAAAACATTCACTGTGAAAAAAATTACAACTGATGAGTTCTACTCCATTGAAGCAATAAATAATGTTAACGAAAGACAGTATGAAAGGCATCGGGGCTATTCAGTGGCTCCATTTTGATAACAATCCCTATCAGTTGTTTTACAAAGAAACACTGCCATTTAATTAAGTTGACCTCACACAAAGGTAAAAACTGGAAGACCAATGCAAGAATTAATCTGAAGCCTATTTATGAAAAAGCTCCATCTATCAAAGATGCAAAATACAAATTTCTTGGAACTATTGCCTTTTATACCTCCAGTGCACCATCTGTTCTATGTCAATCTTAAGCAAAATGGCATTGGTGCCAGTATAGTGAAGAAAACACAGAAGTTCCAGAAGAAATTGATGCAGGATACTTATCATCTGACTTAGAATCAGACTATGAATACACAGAAACAAGTTACTATTTCAGTGTTTTAAACTGATAGTATTCCATCAACAATTAAAAATGACATTCAAAAAACTTTAATCTCACTCCTTCCAGTTGTTGCCAATCATTGAGAAATCATTGAGTGAAACATTTTTTCAATTGATTAATATTTAGGGGTGGCCCCTTGGGTTGAAAGCTTTGTACATTAACATCAATGTGCTGTTATACCATCCTTTTGAATAATTTGTTATGTATTATTCACTAATGTTAAATCTTTGCATTCCTTAGGTATCTGAATCTATAACTGCAATGGAAACCCAAGGAAAAAAAATGAGTCTACTTGCTTGGTTCTTAAGAAGAAGAAGAAATTCGTGGTTTGAAACTGCATCTAATGGACAAGCATTTGGCCACTTACTTTATCTTCAAAAAGAAAAGAAAAAGACAATTTGTGAAGCTAACAGCGATACCATTCAAGCAGTGTCCACCTTTTGGTCTAAGGCAGGTCTACGAGTGTGTGCTTCACAACATTTCATCAATAAATTAGAGATGGTCTTCACCGAATGGAAGGCAACTCCTGGACTCAAAGAGAAGAATTTTTTTAAACAAATGGATGATCTGTTTGATATTACCCTTTTAGATGCCCTGAATCTTATCACTATTCCAGAAGACAAGGCCTTTCTTAGTTCTCAGCGTCAGAAAGGACATCCTGGTACAATTGGTGGATTGCAAAGAAGCATGGTGTTCACAGTGATTGTATTAGAAAGTGGTATGAAGAACAACTGATCAGAAAAGGAAATAGAGAATTTATTGCACAAGGTAGAACTAGAATCCGATTCTTCAACTTCATATAGCGATGATTATCAGCACAACTCTCTAATACTGAACCCACAAATGCAAGCTCCCAGTACTAGTTCTGCAGTATTCACATCAAAAATGAAAACAAAGAGGTCTCGAATCACTATGACGCAGTAATTTGTATCACAAATTATGTAAATGTCAGAGTGATTGCAGTGTGAATATGCATTATTGTGTGACATTGATTTGAGATGTTTGTTGATTGTAAGCATTGTCGAGAAGTGGGTTTATACGGCCTTACTGAAACTGACAATAATAACGTGCAATAATGTAGCGAGGGGGTGAGCTGTTTATCATTATTAGAGACGAGCAAATGACGTAATATTGGCGCGTTTTTCTTAGGAATTTGCGGGAACATTTTCCCTAGAGCATATGTGTTCATAATTTTCATTGGATATAAATATAGACGCTAATGTTGGCACGTTTTATTAACCAATAGCAGCTCAGTTATAATCTTTAGGCATATCGGGGTGTGGGAGTATAAAAAGGGCTAAGTCAGAGTCAGATTCCTCCAGTCCATCGGAAACATTTGTGCATTACACGTTGCTGAGTTCAACAGAAAGTCATGGTGAATACATAGCATAGTTTATCGATTTGCAGGTTACGCGTAGCAAAGTTATGAAAAATCTCAAGTGTTGTAAAGTTAATTACACAAAAAGTTGAAGTACGCGAATTAATAATGTGCAGTAAATAAGTTATTATAACAGTTTCAGTTTGGCGAGTGTCACGATTAATAGGTGAAAGTCAATAATGTGTTAAGACAATAAAAAGTGTAAAACAAATTCTTTCATTAGTGTTATCTTTGGATAAAAACTCCTTTCCGTTTACACACCTGTATAAGATAAGTGCTTGACCGAGAGATCATAGCTAGCCGGAGGACAGTGAACCCAAAAATTAAACACAATAACAGGCGCTCAGTAAAAGATAACACGAAGTGACCGCGACAAATTGTCTTTTATACATGCGACAAATAAACAGTAGCATTCTTTCAAACTTAACAAAGAATACTGTCGCAACTATCATATCTCCTGAACTTCCATCGGCTCTAGATAGAACAAACACCTCATCTAGAAAAGCTACACTTATACTAACTGAAGTTATATCCAGTCTTGGTCATGACATTTCATCTCTGAACATCAACAGAAATTCTATTCACCCAGCTAGAGCAAGCCATCAACCCACTATGACATGTAAATTAAAATTATAGCTTTGTGCAACAGTTCCTTTAACTGTTCATTGGGATAGGAAGTCATGGAAGAATTAACTTCAAAGATGCAAGTAGATAGGCTTCCAGTGCTCATCTCAGATGTTTGGAGTTGAACAACTTCTTGGAGTGCCAAAGCTACCCTCTGGAACTGGAGAGGAACAAGCAGTTGCTGTCACAAGATGCATGAGGAAATGGGTGTTGTGAACCAAGCTGTGGCTCTCTGCTTTGACACACAAACCCAAACTCTAATCGTTATGCAGGTGCCTGCAACATAATTGAACAGAAATTGGGGAGGACTGTGCTGCATCATGATGGAGCTGATTATTAGAGCTGCCTCCAATGTGACATTTGGAGCAACCAGTCAACCAGTGGTACCTCTCTTCAAAAAATTTGAAGACAAGTGGCAATCCATTGATAAAAAGAATGTCAAAGCAGCATCTACAGACAAATCAGTGGAAGACCTGGCAGTTGGATCTTGTCCTGATCCTTTTATTTGTTAATCAATGACTGACCAGAGGAACACAAGGGACAGCTAACTATTCTAACAGAGTGGCAGTACAGGAAGTCAACCAAGGGATGACCACAGAGAATTTCTTGAACTATTCCATAATGTTCCTAAGAGGGGTTTCTGCCCTTGGTGTGCACTTCCAAACTCCAAGTGCCCACACTCAATGGATGTCTAAGGTCATCTATACCATTAAGATGTGGCTTTTCCATAGTCGGTTTAAAATGACTGCATCAGAAGAAAGAGGAGTCCATGATCTGGTTACTTTTGCTGTCCTGATACATCTTAAGGCCTGAATGACAGCATCATTAGTTTGTGAAGCTCCTCTGAATAACTTCAACCTCATGGTTTCACTTTGAGATATTCACATGCTGCTATTTCAATTGCAACAAGCACGAAAATTCATCTTCATCTGTGGTATTTAAATGAGGAACTAGTTTTGTTGGGTCTTTTGTTTCCAGAGTACCTTCTGTAATGAAGCAACTGATGGTTGCAGCAATGGAAGAAAAGGGACGAACATCCTCAAGAACATCCCACAGTAAACTCATGCGTGTTTCTTGGAAATAGAGACACAGAGCAGTTTTGCACTTAAAATTTCAAGACATTGTTCAGGTTTCTTGGAATTTCTTAGTATTTCTCTCCAAAGATCCTTCTGAATGGAAAGATGATACATCATACAACAATGCCTTACAAACTGTACAGGAATTGGCAGTCATAAATGATAGGGCAGAGAGAGGTGTGGCCCTCATCCAAGAATTCAACAAGCTCTTAACAACAGAGGAGGAACAGCTATAATTTCTCCTTCAGGTAATCAATGACCACCTATAGCAGGTATTGGCGAGCATGTCACATCCAGGAGGGAGGGGTATTGTGACGTAACGTAGCTACTCATATATTTGAGCAGTGGCATAATGCAATTCTTAATGTTATATTGCCTATTTATTAAAATTCAAGATATGCATGAAATGACAAAACAAAATGAAGTGCTTTATTCATTATTATTCATACAATAAAGGTTTGAAACTAAAAATATCCCATACTTGTTAATAAATGGAACAAATAAGTATGTCACTTATAAACTTGCAGGAAAAATGAACAAACTATACTCAACACTTACAGTTTACAGTAAATAAATATCTTGCTTCAATTGAAGTTGAGTTACTAGTTAGAGCCAGGGGTACTATCCCATGCTTTTTACTTCCTCTACCACATACCTAGCCATTAGAGAAGGTATTAAATTTCATCCAAAAATGTGATACCGAGATTTAATTGGAAATATAAGTTTTGAGGTCCCCCGTATAGAAATTTTTTTTTAAAAAAATGTCTGTATGTGAGTCTGTGAACAGCATAATTCAAAAATGAAATTTCAGATAATTACTTAACTTGGTATTTAAGTTCAGTAGTTTCCAAAGATGCAATGCAGTTTTCAGGAAAATGCTGCACACCAAACTTCTCTTTATATGAAACATTTCTCGAAAATCTTTAATTTTCAAAACATTCCTCAACAATTTTGAATAAAATACCACATTTCAATTTTCTAAAACATAGCTCTAATGATTTTTATTAAAATACCACACATTAAAGATATTTAGATGACAAAATGTGTATCTTGAATTTTCTATGAAGTCTGTGAAGTCATCTTCATTCAGAAGCAATTTTGTATAATCTTGTGTAATTGGTAAACATAAAGTTAAGAGGAAAACATATTGCACAAAAAATGCACGAGCGCACGCGAGTACATTGCAGCATCTTTGTATGCTACAAAATATGAAAGAGCCCATTCTTCCCTAAATGTCTTACTAATTCTTGTGGAATACATCTTGTAATTCCGTTAAGCAGTGCTCAACCACTGAATTAGAAGACTGCTTGTGTTTTGGAAACAAAAAGGGGAGGGGTGGAAGTTGCTTGACATGCAGTGACACGCAGAGTCAAGAATGCCCATACCTGACCTACAGGGATTTCCAGATTCTACAAAGATCATTTCGGAAAAAACTGTGTAGTGTGTTTACAGGGTATTTGAATTTATGTAAAAAACTATCTTCATTACTACAAGTTGAAATTAAATTGTTTATACTTCTTTAATCATTTTCACCATCAACATATTGAAAACATTTATCAGGGCAAAGTGTATGAAATTTAAACCAAGAGAGCCACCCCCAAACTTTGTCCCATTGCAAAAATATTTTGATTCCATGTGTTCTCTACTCGACTGAAACCAATCGAAAGGGTGAGATGATAAGTGTGGCTGTGGCATTGGAATCGTTATGTTTGTTTAAAGGCGTCCTGTAGTCGACTGTTCACGAGGAAGTTTACCTGTTCAGTTGAGTCAAGTGTATCGCTGCACAGTGTTCACGTACACAAAGTGCCAAAGGAGAGGGTAACAAAGTCAACAACCAATGTTGCAAAACTATATATCGGAACATGGAGAAAATGTTTTCTGCTTTATTAATGACAAACTTTATTGTACACTATGCAATAGTACAATTGATTCTGCGCATAGTAGGTCGAGTAATGTGCAACCACATGTCAACACAGAAACACATAAGCGTTGTATTGCAAAATGTGAGGATAAACTGCTACAGCAAGAGTCACCTCCATCAAATCAAATCTTTAATGAGCTATGCACGGCATTTATTTCTGCCAATATTCAGTTATATAAACTACAGGATGCAAAGTCACGGGTTGTATTTCATTGAAATAAATTGACGCAATCTTATCCATGTGCACATTGTGACATAGAGTTTAGCATTAATGATTTAATAAAGATATTTCAGCCATAACTTATAAACAGTATTTCAGAAATAAAGTACATGTTCATGATACATACAAAATTCTTGTACAGACTGTACTATGCGCGGTCAATCTCAGCCCTTATCGCTACACTCTTACCTTCCTATTCTATATGCTTTCCTCCAGATAGTGACTCCAATGTCACAGCCCTAATGATAAGAATGGTATGTGTTTTGTTTTTTGCCCCCCCCCCATGCTAAGGGCCACCCTAATCTATGAGTTATCAATAAAAATAAAAATAATGTGACCATATAATTAATAATTTTTAATTAAACATACTTCACTTTTTATATTCATTTTCGCTTTATTGATAATTTTAAACATCTCTTCTATGGTAAAACAATGCAAGTGCATAATACTTTTATGGCAAACACTGCAACTAAAAAATACATATTTTGTAGGTTATAAATTTGATATGCAACTTTTAACAACTGTGCAAAGAACATTCAAAGTCTGATTTATCAAATAACTTATGTGTTGAGTATGTCAGCTTCACAATGATCACTTCAATTTTAAGCACAGTTATCTTTTTAAGGGTGACCTTGCTCCTATTTGTCCGCTTTGTGGCAAAGGTCTTCCAGTCCGTCACGTGTTGCTGGAGTGTGTGGCTCTAGCACATCATCAGGACTCTCTGCAACTGCCGGACAGTCTTGCAGAGGTCTTAGTGGATGATAAGCAAGTAATTTACAGGATTTTTAATTATTTGTCAAGAGTAAATTTCCAAATGCGGATTTAGTCATCTTAATAGCAGGTGTTTCATACTGATAAGTTTAGTTTTATATATTTATATTTATGTATGAATTGTGTTACGTTTTGATATTGATATTTAACTCTGGCTTTTGCTGTGATGTTTATATTGATATTTATCTCTGGCTTTTGCTTTGTTTTCTTTTTATTCAGTTTTATCTCTGGCCTTTGCCATGATCCATCTTGCAAGGGCGCTAATAACCTAGCAGTTGAGATCTCTTAAACAAAACAAACAAACTTCACATGTAATTCAATATTTCAGTCTAAACTGATTTTTCTCTAAAACATGATTTGTGCACTTGCATTCTTTTACTTTTAAGACTCATAGACAAAGAACAGTATGGTCCTAGACCATCAATATTATGACTGTAGGTATTCCATTGGGGGGAGGGGTCCTTTATTGAAAAAAGTTAGCTGCACTAAAGACTTAAATGCATTTTTTTCAGATCATATCAATTATATTATATCATGTGCATAGAAGGCAATGGGATTTATTTTTAGAAATACTGTCAATTTCAAATTAAAACACAGAATGATAATATTGTTCTATTCTCTAGTCCAACCCAAACTTAAATATTTGGAACCCATATCAAAATCATAAAAGCATGTAGAAATAATTGAAACTAAAAAAAAAAAAAAAAATAAGATGCTTATATCATAGAACATTTGGTATTTCTCCCTTGTGGCAAATTAATATTTGTTACTCTTCTTTGCTCTCACTGTTTGGATTTATAACCTCGGAAAATGGACAAACTATTTGATACGAAATTCTTATTTATTACTTGCGCAAAACTTCTGGAATCGTAACCTTGATTGCCAACCCAGCTGCCGAGCCTAGGAATGGTTTATGTTTAGCTTTATCAACGAAAGCGATATAACACCTTTGCTTACCCACAGTGCGTAACACATACAGTCTGCATAGAAAGTGTCTGCATCTGGTTGTAATTTTAAAGAGAGCAGCAGTATCTAAATAGTACTTATTTTATATTTGTTATATTTATAACCATGGCTCCTATGTTTTCAAAGTTAAATGGTAAGGTGTTACATAGTCAAAGTAGGGAAATAATTGCAAATGCCATCGACTTCATGAAGCAAGAAGCAGAGATGAAGGAAGAAATTTTATGTTCATCCGAGTTCCACAAAAGCCTTAAGAGGGTGAAAGAAAGAGTAGTCAAAGCAACTGGTGTTTCACCGAGTTCTGTTTCCAGAGTTCTCAAAGATAAGGGGAAAAAAAACATATGGATGAAAGAATGCCATTTGACACACCTGGGAAGAAACATAAGGTTCCTAAACGCATTACAGAAATAGACGATTTCGAATGCGTCATTCGGCGCACGATTCACAATTCCTATGTGGAAGAAAAAACTGTGCTAACAATAAGCAGATTGCTCATCAAGCTGAAAGACAGCAGAAACTTTCAAGGTGGTGCTACAAATCTCAGAAAAATTATTAAAAATTTAGGGTTCAAGTGGAAGAAACCGAAATCAAATAGAAGAGTTCTAACAGAAAAGCAAAATAAATAAATAAAATAAAAAATGATAATAAAAAAAAAATAAAAATAAAAAGTAAATGTTGCCATGATAGCTTAGTCGGTTAGAGTAACGGCACGGAAAGCCTAAGATCCGTGGTTCATATCCCGGCTATGGCATTTAATTTTTCAGTTTGATTCTACCTTTCCAAATGACTATAATTTTATATGTACTTATATCAGTGTGTACTTATATCAGCATCAATTTTCAAGGTGGTGCTACAAATTTCAGAAAAATACTATAGTGTATGAAGATGAGTCATACATACACAGCAGTCATACAGCATCTAAAAGTTGGAGTGACGATAGCGAATTAGGTTTGCAGGCACCTGTTGCCAAAGGGCAAATACTTGTTATCCTTCATGCTGTTGGAAAGATCGGCTTCGTTCCAAATGCCCTTCTTTTACAAGTCGCAACAAACCACAGGAGATTTTCATCAAGAAATGAATACAGAAAATTACATGAAGTGAATCAACGCCATGATGATACCTAATATGCCTGCTGGGTCTGTTCTGGTTATCGACAATGCTTCACAATGCATCAACACTCAAATTGACAAACCACCTACCTAAAATTCTTTGAAAGAAGAAATGAGAGCTTGATTACTTAGACATAATAAAGCTTTAGATGAAAGCATGAGTAAAACAAAGCTATATAACTTAATTAAAGCCAACAAACAGCTTCAGAAGTCATACATACTTGACCAGATAGTAATACAACATCGCCATAATGTACTTAGACTGCCATCATATCGCCCAGAACTAAACCCAATCGAATTAATCTGGGCTGATATAAAAAAATGGGTGGCATGCAGAAATATCACTTTTAAATTAAAATATGTGGAGCAGTTATAACGCCAGCAATTTGCTGAAATTGGAAGACCAGAATGGGAAAATGTATGTCGACATGTTGAATAAATTAAGAATCATTATTTCGAAGAATACGGAATTGCAGAAAATCAAATAGAAAGAATTCTCATCCAGGATAATGGTGCAGAAAGTAGTGACAGCAGTGATGATGGCAATAATGTGAGTGATTCCGCAGAAGAGGAAGGGTTGTTAGGTGTGGAAGAATTGGAGGAATGATTGACAGCGTTTTTTATACTAAGCGTAGATTTTAATATACGGTATATAACTAAGTTTATCAGCGCAATGCAGTGCATAACGGTGTGCGTATATTTGACAATGACTGTCCCACGCACTCCTGCAACATGCAGAGCAGACAACCGGTCACCTCCTGATCTGGTAGGTAACTCGCTTCCTAGCTGTCATTAAGATTTTCACGTGTCTAGAACTGTTGCGCCAGTAATAACTTATTACATTATGATGAAAGTGAATTATTCACTAATTTGAACTTATATGAGGTGTGATCAAAAAATAACAGGAATTTCTTAATTTCGCAAGCTTTATACATCCGATGTTCAAAACTTTTGTTTTATCTTGTTATTACACATGTTCCTGACGTATGTTTACATTTTGAGCTGTTTTGAATATTTAGTTTATTGTTGACAGTCAAAAGCATTATACGTGTTTTTGAGTGGTTGGCGAATTTTTACTTTTGAAAAAGATAGATCAAAGAAATTGCATTACATTTTGCTTGAAAAATGGAATAAAGTGCAGCACCGCATTTGAAATGTTGACTGTGGTATTTGGTGAATCTACTATGAATAAGACAAGAGTTTAAGAGTGGTATAAACGTTTCAAAGAGGGTCGAGAAGACGAAGACGACAACCAGCCTGGACGCCCTAGCACATCAATTACTAACGACAATGTGGAAGTAAAGAAAATGGTTCTGGAAAATCGCCGTATCACCATCAGAGGGGTTGCTGATGATGTTGGCATATCCTTAGGCTCATGCCACGTAATATTTTTACATGTTTTGGTCATGAAACGCATAGCAGCAAAGTTTGTTCCAAAATTGTTGAATTTCGACCAAAATCAACATCGCATACACATCGCTCAAGAATTGCTGAATGAAGTCAAAAACGATCCAGAACTTCTAAAGGTTATAACAGGTGACAAAACATGGTATATCAGTATGAGTTGAAACTAAGGCCCAATCATCCCAATGGAAACTGCGTGAAGAGCCAAGACCGAAACAAATTTGACAAGTTCAATCACATGTGAAAGTTCTTCTCACTGTCTTCTTCGATTACAATGGGATAGTGCATCAGGAGTTCCTGCCTTATGGTCATACGGTCAATAAAGAATACTACCCAGAAGTTATGCACTGTTTGCATGAAGCAATTCGAAGAAAACGACCAGAATTGAGGCAAAACCACTTGTGGAAATTGCATCACAACAATGCACCCGCTCACACCTTAACACTCATTCATGCGTTTTTGGCAAAAAACAAAGCCGTTATGCTGCCTAGTCACCGTAATCGCCAGACATGGCCCCCTGCAACTTATTTCTATTCTTGAGGCTGAAGAGAACCATGAAAGGACATTTTGCCACCGCTGATGAGATAAAAACAGATATCACTGAAGGAGCTGAACACCATAACAAGAAGTGAGTTCCAGAAGTGCTTACAAGATTGGAAAAAGCGCTGGCACAAGTGTATTATTTCTGAGGGGGATTACTTTGAAGGGGACAAAGTTGATGTTGATTAAATAAAAATTTTTTAAGAAAAACAAAAAAATCCTGTTACTTTTTTCACACCTCATATGTTCCCAAAACTGAATGTTACAACTGACAAGAACCTTATATTTAAATTGTGAAGAACCACATGTTATTTGATTCACCATTTTATGCACTGTGTTTGAGTTCCAATATTATTAATAATAATCTTGACATTTTTTACTGTAGGACATCATTTTATGGTTGATTAAGAATATTTTATTGTCTCTTGTTCCTAATTAGAACTTAAATTTTATTGGCACCATGTTGTTGTTTTGTTATTTATTTCTGTTTTTAATTCCTATTTGTTACTTCCTGCACTATTTCATAATTTTCTACTACCATCTTGTAAACTAGTCCACGCTGTAATTCCCTGGTTGAGTGGACCAAATAAATGAATAAATCAGGTGTTCTCACCTCACATTTCATTGAAAATGTTGACACTATTTATAACATTTTCAATTCATGTCAGTTGAACAGTCCAATATGACCAAAGGAGGAGTTTGATTCAGAAATCACATATGCTCCAATTATGTTTCAAGAAATTCCAGAAGACAGCATTAACTATACTTTTTTGTAACAGTGGGCATAGCTGCTATTAATGCACTACTAATATTAATTCCAAAACTGATTTCCAACTGAGGTAACAGTAATTGATGAAGAATCTTGGTCTGGCAATAGCTAGACAATATATTGTACAATGAGCTCAATCATCAAGCCAATTGCAAAAAGAACTTCAAATGAATTTGAAAAGGAAGATGAATGAATGCAACTCTGATCAACTTCCAGCTAATCCCTTGAAAAACATCACTGGCCAGATAGTTTGCTCTAGATTTAAAAATATAAGTAGTAAATACATAACAATGTAATGGATTCCTACATTTACAACATTTCCTTCAAAGCTGTCTGAGGTGTGTAAATGGTGTTAAAGACATTGAATGAAGTTTTGCTTTGTGTGCATTTCAATTTAAGAAACTTATGATGCAAAAGCTTTGATGTTATGTTCACATAACTTTCTTTACCCAATTTAATTTATTTTATATATCTTATAAAAGCTTATTCTTCTACTTACTTCATGTTGAGGTACATCAGAAATAGTTTCATTACACATTTCAATGTAGGTGAAAGGGGGATAGATGAAATAAAGTTGATATTCAGGTGCTTAGAAGTGAGCCATTGATGCTGACTTTAAAATTCCATAGTCTTTCCATAACACTGAAAAACAAGTAAACAGTTAAAGCACTTCAAAAGATGAAAAAATATTGAAAAAAACCAAACTATTAACAATGGATACCTTGGAAACAGCTGACCTCAAAAATGAAGTTATTTGAAATAAATTGTGTTTTGAACATAGTTACAGTTTTTGTATGGCATGTTTTTGTCTAACCCGTTATACAGAATTCCTTCTGAATGAAGAGGTCTTCATAAGCTATTCTCAGAAAATTCAAGATATACATTTTAGTTGTGATGCAAATATCATAAATATATGTATGGTGTTTTAATCAAAATAGTTAAGAGCAATTTTTGAGAAAATGAAAAATATGTTTCAATGTAAAGGGTAGTTTGGGGTGGTGGATTTCCTTGAAAATTATGTATATCTTTGGAAGACACTGAATTTCTTGGTATTTATCCAAAATGCCATTTTTTAATTTTACTGTTCTCTCTCTCTCTCTTGCTCGCTCGCACGCACGTGCACATACCTACCTTTATCTAAAAATATTTTCTTTTTGTATTCAGAGGGCATCAAAGCAGTATTTCAGAAAAAAATCTCCAGATCAACTTCTGGTGTAAAATACAATACTTCCTCTTACCTACTATAGGTTCCATGCGTTAAAGGGAGAATTACACAGCCGCAATGTGGTGGCAAAAGTTACAAACTGTCGTAGGTTACCACACAAATATCGGCTGTCTTCTCACCAGTGTTCCCATAGCTGATTTAATGATAACCGTGAGATTTCAACTTTTTTTATATGACAGTAACCAACCAAATTCCTCAAAGAAAGGCAAAAAGTGGTCACGTATTTTACAGGAGAAACAGTTTGCAGGAAGTAGTAACAGTATAATAATAGCAAATGTGATAAGACAAGCATCAGTAACCCTGAAACTTTACGATATACGCCCCCTCAAGAAACTACTGTCTGCATTTTAAAAACTTCTAGCAGCCAAATCAATGGAGAGAAAAATCTAAATTTTTTGGGATATAAAGATCAAATGGTAATACAGTTTATGTGCTTTGGCAGTTTTTCAGATCGTTCATTTTATCAGTTTTATAAATTTGTGAAAAATATGCCCAAATTGCAACTTTTTTGTACATGCTGTTTTCAAAATTCTCTTATGTGCATTGAGTAGAGCAATTTCTTTTGTGCATTACCTGATTTTTGGTGAAAATAGGATTTCATTTGACACAGGAATAAAATGTGGGAATTTTCAACGTTTTTGCCTTAGTTCCTTATTTTCGGCTTCAAAAATTTATTTCTCCAACAGTTTAAAGCGGAACACCATGTTAGTTTATTTATCATCAGGAGTAAATAACAACACACGCAGCTTCACCATCCCAAGGTGAGTACTTATCAGGTTACGGCCTGTTGTTGAGTGGACAAGTGGCATCATGAGAGCCACACTGCACCCAGACAAGAAGTATGCAGCATAGGTGTTTTAAATGACTAACAAGGTCACATGTTAATTTCACCGGAAATTCCTAACTTCTCTGAATAACAAACATAAAAGCTAAAGCTGTCAATCATTTTTCATAATCCAGTTAATACTGACTAGGTAATAAACAGTAGTCCAACAGTCTGCTTTAAAAATGAGTGGATTTTGTAGCCGACCTTATCAGTTGAACCAAAAAAGAGCAATTATGAAGATTTACACCATTCTGACAGCGAGACAGTTAGTGTGAACATCAAAAAACAAGGAATGATGATGAGAATGTGTATTGCTCGGACTATGAAAACACAAACTTGGTGAAGAATGTTACAAGATGAAAAATCTTCCGGGCTGTTTTGCCGTGGTCTGCTGGAGATCAGGATTCCAGACATTTCATCCATCAGTAGTGATAGATCAATTGCTGTGTCCAGTAATTGATCAATTGCTGTGTCTGGTAATGGATCCATACAATGTACATGCAGAAATCGGTTTTTATTTTACCATTATCAGCAGTTTCCATTCCTTGTTAGATTTCTCATATTTATTTTTCATAATCCAAGACCCAAATGCTTTGAAATTGAGTTTTATTTATGGATGCTCTTTAACTGCTGTGGTTCTTAGCACCCCATTCTATATTGGGCGTGAAGGACCAGAAATTTTGCTCAGAGGTATCTTTATCAGACTTGAGGTTCTTTTACGTGCCGCAAATCTATGACACGGGACCACCGGCTTTACTTCCCTTCCGAAGGAAGCCATGCTAAGGATTTTTACGCCCGAAAAAATTCATCGCCCTCTGCCAGGTTTGAACACGCCACCTTGGGAACAAGCATGGTAACCACTACACCATGGAGGACGACCCCAAATGCTTTGGAGTACTGAGTTTTGCCACCAGTCTTTTTTATTTACATTGAAATTGTGATCTATCACTGTTATCATAGATCTAAGTTGAAGACCATTTATGTGAAAAAATGTATTCTTTTCGGAACATATCTAAGACAAAGACTGATAACTTTCTTAACTGCCAGTATGTATATAATGCAGAATATGAGCCAAATCTTTTAAGGTGCTATCCAAAAGAACTTTCTTCAGAGCATGATGGGCTTTTGATTCACTTTTAATCCATAATGTATCCCCTTGGTCTTCTTCCAATAAATCATGTTCACAAGATTTCCATTCACCATTTTCTAGCTGTTTATGACAAAGAATTGTTGTGAAGGTACCGTTCTCATTGCAGTTTTGTGCGGTCCACCATAAATGGTTATTTATGCTGGCTTTCCATACCATCAGCTCTGGTATTCTTTTTCTGCCATTTTAATTTTTTTCCATTAGACTTTTATACAAATGTCGTACATCAAATTCATGTTCAACTTCCGGATACTGAGTTTTTAACAGGTATCTTACCTTTGTACCTGTCTGAGAGAAAAACTTCAACTCTACACCTTTCCTGTTTTGCAAGCTTAGCATTATGTTGTCATAAGCAGCCGTTTCCAAATCATCTTTCACCATACCTCTCTGAACAAGTTCCAAATCAATAATTTTGCAGGAATTTAAATCCATAATAGAATAGACTAAATATTTGGCTAAAAATCCTGGAGAGTCATACTGCTTAGGTATACCGCAATCTTTTAATGAATTAAAATTTGTTTTCTTTCTTGAACCTAAAATGCTCGCAACTGGTGCTACCATGTTTCGAATGGTTTTATCGAATGTATGCCTTGAAAACACTGCCAAACCCAGTGATTTACAGGAGGACTTAAAACCGCTGAAACAATATACCAGATAATAGAGAATTTGCTATTAAAGCATTTCTTTACTGATTAATTTTGTGAGTTCCAAGTAAATGTATTACCACAATAACGCAATGTTTTAACACATAGCATTGCCCCTTTAATGAATGAGAATTGTTTTAATTTCCTTTACATAAAACAATACCTTGAAAAGTAAAAGTAGAGATGTCCAAGCAACAATTAAATATTCCACTGTGCCTTCATTTCCATGTATGGTAAAAGTCTCTTCTTTTTCCTCGTTATCATTGTATCAGAAGTACCAGCTCATAGAAACTTTCATTCAGTTTATCCTGATCTTCATCATTGCTTGTTTCGTAGATATCTTCAGGTTCCCACAATATATATTTTCATATGATTTCTGTACCTAGTTCACATTTGTACTAGTGAATTCTTGGTTTTTTCATCACCTTTTATTCCGAATTCTCTTTCTCTACTTTTATCACCATCGCCTTCATTATCAATCTTATTGCAAGAAACACTATCATATAGCTCAGAAACTATATTTTTACAACTTCTAGCCACATATCGTTCTGTTCTTTGTCATTTGCTCTTGGATGAAGATGGTGAAGGATCAATTGCCTTACTAGAATTTGGTATGTGGAAATTGTCTTCATTTTTTCCTTACACAGTAGAGCCACAGTAATTCAAGCTGGTCTTAAAAAAATTTAAATTTTACATAAAACTAGAGTAAAATCCCATTTTTATGTCTGCATGTACATTTTACGCACTTCCGAATGTATTACATTTTGAACTTTCTTTCAATTTTCCAAGTACAATATTGGTAAAACTGTCCCACTTAGGGTTTTCGTTCATAATGCACAGAAATAACCTTGGCCTCACACTGCTAATGTAATTCTATTATAGATGGACAGGTACCATTAGGTTTCGAGGAGCGCGTTTGCTCTTTCTTTGTCAACCCTTCACTAAATGGGACCTCCTGACAATCAATTGTACAGTGCATACCATCCTTATTGTTGTCCCTACTCAGCAACAGTGGTCATTAAAATACGCCTAAGTACACATTTTACAACATAGGCTGACCGTTGTTGTACATGTAGATGGTCGTGTAGTAACATTTCTACTGTAGTGAGCCCACCTGTGTCACGTTAATTTTAAAGTGTTGTATAAGTATGTATTTACATATGTAACTATATGTTTCTTAATGCTTTAATTCATACATTACAATGTCAGGTAGGAATAATTGAAAATTTGTGCCACTGAATGTAAAACTGGAGGCTTTGAAAAGACTAGACAGAGGAGAAACATTAAAAAAACTTACTGCTGAGTATGGAGACAGTGAAGTGACAGTTGGAGATTGGCATAGAAACAGAGACCAAATTGAGAAGTTTTCATCTAACAAGTGTTCTATTTCATCATTTAAATGGAAGTCAATTAAGAAATCTCAGTATGAAAAATTGAGTAAAGCTTTGTTCATTTGGTTTACTCAACAACAAAAAGGAAATCCAATTTCAAGGCATATTCTGCAAGAAAAAGCTGTATTTTTTAGGAATGAGTTAAAGGAAGGTGAGGTCAATTTTACTGCAAGCAGGATGGTTGGATAGGTGGGAAAAGCTTGAAATTTGCAGTGAAAAATTTCCTGCGGATTCTCAAACTGTTACAAAATTTTGTGACAAATTAAGAAATATTATACAAGAAGAAAATCTTACTCCTGATCAACTGTATAATTGTGATGAAACAGGTCTAAATTATAAAATGCTTCCATCTAAAACTCTAGCCTAAAAAAGAAGAATAGGCTGCAGCTATAAAACACAGAGGTTAAAAGTTCTTGCTGCATCGAAAGCAAGTGGAGACCATAAACGAAGCAACTGGTAATAAGGAAGTCTCCTAAGCCTAGAGGATTAAAAAATATTACTGCTTCTGTACTGCCTGCTACATATGTCCACCAAAAATCTGCTTAAATGCACAAAAATATTTTAAGAAGTAGTTTTTTGAAGATTTTGTTCCAGAGACCAAAAGATACCTAAACAAGTGCTTGCCTTCTAAAGCAATCTTGACAATACTGGCTCACACCCTGATGAGGAAGAATTACAATGTGACAGTATTTGCGCATTATTCATACACCTAACATGATGAGTTTAATACAGCCTATGGATCAAGGCGTTTTACAATGCTTGAAAAAAAAGTATCGTCCTCGTCTGCTTCAGATGCTTCTACAAACAACGGAGTGAAGGAACCATCAAAGAATTTGTAATTAAAAAAAAGCAATAAAAGATGTAGTTTACTGGATAGCCAATTCATGGTCTGAAATAAAGGCAGAGACACTAAAAAGTCTTGGAACCAGATTTTACAGAATGAAATGGATACCAACAGTACAGGCGAAAAAGCTTGCTGGATGTGAAAATGCGAATGTGAGTGAGGTTTCAGAATGGATGAACAGTTTGAAGTGACCGATCTTGCAATTGTTGAAATGGTTAGTGAGTCCGCTAAAGACAGTGGCGACGAGGAATTGCCTGAAGGAATTGTACCAGTGATCACACACACCAAGGGTTTGGCAGTACTAGATGTGGCATTGTGTTATATTGAGCAGCAAGTGGAAGCTACTGGAACTCACACCATGCTTATTAGAGATGGCGCGAAATTGCTGCTAAAAAAAAAGAGGTTCTATTTTAAAAGAAAGGACTTTGGACAATTTCTTTAAAATGTAACTTATATGTTTGCAACTTGAAAATGTGTGCCCATATATGTACACATAACACAGGTATGTACTAATTTTTTAAAGCATTATTATGCTCATTAAACATTTATTCATGACTTACCCATTGATTTACTGATATTTCCGTATAATCCAAGTTTTATGTAATTTGAGGCAGCCTCAGCTCCAGGTTTTATTAAATGTCCTCTGAAATTTTCATTCGGCATAAGCTGCTGTTTTAATAAATGTGTCCATTCATAATCTGTGTCCTTAAAATGGAAGGAACATAAACAAGCACAGGGACGAGGCAAAAAATATTTTCTTTTGCAAAATTCTACCCATCTCCTGTATCTCTTGAGAGATTTGCCTCCCTTTTGAAATGCGTGAAAATGAGTTCCCTTGTGTGTTTCCCTTCTCACATTACAGCCATATGCACAACATTGAGGCATTTTATTTTTTACTATATTATGTTGTTTGTATAATACTAAAGTGACTCAGCAACACCAGCACCAAAATACCATCACAAAGTACACTACTCTTGAACTTAAATACCAACAAGAACAAGTTTTGCAAACGTATTACTCCAGGTGCAGCAATGACTTGACTTGTGATCTCCCTATTGCTTCAGTGCACAGCTGGCTCTGATGACGCATAAGGTGGTTATTATTCTGCTTGCTCAGTGGTAACGGTGTGGCAGAGTAAGAAAACAATCTTACTGCTGCATTTTACTAGTCATATCCTTCATTTACGAAGAAACATGATTTTTGTGTTTCATTCCCCTTTAAGTCACTGTCAATGAAAGTGTGGATGTATGCACAAAAAATGGGCTAACACTCTAGTTGTGGCCCGTCGAAGTAGCTTAAATTAGCCAAAGAAAAGCGAATAATTTACCGTGTGAGTGAGTTTAGAAGTAGATGTGGTCTGTTCAATAGCTTGTGCCCACCTACCAGCCGCTCGACGGTGTTTTACTTATATAGGCGAATCGCATACGAAACAAAACAAACGTAGCCATTTTTTCGTTGAAGAAGAGGTATAGTGGGAACTGCCAACATAAATGAAAATCCACCAGAAATGCAATGCGCAGTTGTTAGTAGTGTTTTTTTTTTCTTCTTCTTCTTCTTCTTCTTGTTTTTCTTCGTGTGTTATTCCCGCTGAGAAAACGTAACGCATTCAAAGACTGGCTGCACCATGCACTAATTGAAAGCAGCAAAAGAATATGCACCAAAGTTTTAAGTTTGTAATTGTTTTTGTCAAATTATATTTTATTAAGAGATTATTTCGATTGTAATAACAGTGTAATAAAGAAGTTGCTTTACCGTAATAGTGGTAGATAGTTAGCGCAAGCTTACATAAAAAAAAACCCTAACCTAAGGCTAACCTTCCCTGAATTCAGAAACATAAGCTTATATAAAAACAAGTAATCCTAACCTAACCTACCATGAACCAGAAACGTAAGCTTAGGAACGCACGCGAGCGCGTGCTTTGATGTAACCACTGGTAACTAATTAAAACAAGCTTATATAATAAAATAAAAAATTTAAAAAAAAAACTAAACCTAACCTAACCTATAAAAGTATATCAGAAGCCTAAGCTTATAATAAAAGAAGAGTAACAAACTTCCGTGACTTCAGAAACGTAAGGTTATATAAAATAAAATAAAAACGTAATCTTCCGTGAATTCATAAACCTAAGGTTATATAATATCCCTCGGCTACGCCCTGTGGTCGAAGTTGCGGCGCTTTGGTGGCATCAATTATTCATATGTTGGCAGTATTGTGTTAGTCAAGCGTGTGACAGAGTGACATCTATTGAGCTAGTGTTTTGCATAGAGTGACATCTGTTGGAAATATACGACTTCGTCACCGCTGTGCGGGCCACAACTAGAGCATATGTCGAAAAATCTTCTACCAGTGCATGAATTTCGGTTACAGTGATTTATCTGGATAAGATTTTTTTCTGGGATTTTCCCTTATCCTGAGAAGGCAAACTTTGCATAACTCTAAGATCTAGGGACCCCTAGCCTCATTTAAACCATTTACTTCATTCACTGTCAGGTATGACCTACTTAGTTAAAGGCTATTAATCTACTAACAAAGCAAGCAATAAATATGACGTCCTGATGGCTAAATAGTCCTTGACTGAAGGTATACAACACAACAAATAGTAGGTAGTTTTAATCCATATGTGTTTATAAAACATCGTGTATAATTTTGTGGATACATGTCAAGGGCATGATTTTGAAAATTTAAATGAGTAAACATACTAATATTCCTCATTCTTTCCTTCTAAAAGCTAACCTTTCTCATACTCCTCCACAGCAACAATGGTAAAATTTTCCACATTAATGAAGGCGTAATATTAACGTTGCTTATAAGTTATCATTATTCGTTAACGACACTTTTCAGTTTTGTGTTTGCTTTAATCCTCGCATGTTTGTGCGTGCTTTCCTTATTTGACAAAAATTCACCATTAAAGTCTTCTTATATTAAACGCACATTTCAGAGTACCCATTTCAGCTTTAATGCTTCTTACGTAATACCACAGAACACCAAAGTGTAATAAGCACATTATTTTCCACGTGTATTCATTGCGTTACATCTGGCGACCACAGAACAGCTGGCGACTTTATACACTGTTGGCAGTGGCGTCACATCCAGCGAATATGTCGGTAATCAAGTTGGGTGTTTCGCGTGGTCGCCATAATAGCTCGAGCTATCGAGCAGATTTATCCCAGTTAGGCATACTAAACTTACATTATAGCAACTACAACCAGGTTTTTATTAATCCGCATTATTTTACACCACTTAACCTCAAAATCTACAAATTCATATGCTACATCCTGCTTCCTATCATATGTATCGCATCTTTCGGGCTGGTTCTGAACGCTGCATCTCTGACAGCAGATCAATAAAACAAGGGCTATGCATATCAGCAAGTTAATTTTTAAATATTATATTTAAACCTGTGGCAAAGCTGTTTTCGAACATGTGATAAACAGACTTTTCAGTTAACAGCGTGGTAAAGCAGCCAGTAGTATGCTATAGACAAGCCTTGCAGGTTGACATGTAAAGCAAGAAAGCTACGCATATTTCTGTGTCTCTTGATAACTATTTACCTAACTCTTGCAGTAAACAGTGGGCATATTCTTCCGGCATCCGTTATTGACCCCCTTCATAACCTCACAAGCATATTATTCCCGTTCTTCTTTTCTCCAAGGTTCTCTTTACAAATTAAAATTCCCTTACTTGATTCACTTCACTTCACTTTCTGTTCAGGGTTGCCAACTCGATACTCGACCAATCTGCTAGATCGATTGCCTGAATAAGCTGTTTTTCCCTATTTAAAGCTAAGCTCCCTTGTAGTATGCTAATATATTTGCTAACCATGCAGTTTTGTTATTCCTTAAAGTTATTGCTAGCTACTTGAGATCTATATTTAAAAAAATTAAAAAAGTTCTCTGAAAAAAGAAAGAAAGAAAAACTACTTACTGTCGATGTAGATGCAATTGACACAAAGACGCAATATGTTCCGAGTTAAGAAGTTACTTCCTCTTACTATTTACACGCTTTCACACTTGTTTGCATATATGTTTATCGACTATATTTACACTATATACCTACACATTTGCACTTCACTATCTCAGTCAAATATGGTGTAGCAAAGATCATCAGGGATACTGAAACTTATACTCATATCAGTTTCCTGAGAAAATGACGCTTCCGTGGACTGTGCAGATGACACATCTTCAGCTTCCTGTCCTTGTGATATGTTGCTAAAGTGCCAATTTTTATCAGTACATTGGAAGGTGTAACATAGTCTTTCCATGGCGAAGAAGTTCAGCTCTTACTATCAGCACACAGTGAAGCATTATATGTCCCATCCAGTTCCGAATTTTGTTTTTCACAATACTCATTTGTGAAGAAAACATGTTTCATCTCAGCATTGGAAAGGCAGAACTAAGATGCACTCTGTTAAATCCTTGCAAGGATTGACCTCAGAAGCGTCACGGAAATCAATAATTTCCTTCCAGAAATTAAATGTTTTGTCAGTGTTGATCCGCTTTATCCTTGTCAGCCTATCCCATTGCAGCTGAATTTTTTGTTTCACTTGCGGAGAGTTTCATTAGTTCAGCCAGTGGTATAAGAGATTCCTTCTTTACGTGCAGCGCATTTGTAGCGGACACAGATAAAACTCGCAGTAACGTCGCCACGTTCTCTGGAAGCCTCTGTTGAAGCTGCTTTAACAAGGAAAGCAGGAACTCCATGCATCACCTATGGAAGCACTTCAGGACATCAGAATTTGCAGCACTTTTCTACAGCAAAGTTTCTACTTGATTTCTCAAATATGCATTCCAGTCTACTTAATCGGCAAAGTTGCTATGCGTTAAGGGATCTGGTCGACACGTAGATAGCACTAGTCTCTTAGCGACACCAAGAAGTAGAAACACTTAATCGTTCACGAGCGTGGTGGCACCACAATCTTTTATTAAGATTTGTTTACCTGTTGTATTTCGTCCAAAACAGAATGCAGAAAGAGAAGATAGGCTTGCATGCTGGATTACTGAGCATGTTATATAGCACTGCAGGCTCATAGTCTGTCCTTAAATAGCTTGAAATGACCTTTAAGATCATTCCATAGCTGGAGGATTAGGAAAAAAGCCGACTCGATAGACAACCACCGACTAGAAATCAATTGAACAATACGGAGTGGGTCCTAGCCATTAGTGACTTGTATATGTGTTCGTATGTTTGTCGCACATGGAAGTAACTGAACCATGTATAAGTAGACCTTAAGAAATTCAAATTCCTTTGGCAGTGTGGCATCGGCTGCAGCCGAAGCCGTTAATTGCAAAGAATGGCATGTACATCGTACCATTACCAGCCCTAGAATTTCTGTCTTTAGTTGTTCATTAACACATTTGTTTACACCCGTCATTACCTAAGCGTTATCTACACCAATCCCTACTAAAATATGCAATGTTCTTTATTAAGAATAAGTTTTAACAGCTTCGGCAATGACAATTGCATTATAAGCCTCAAGTTCCTCTAAACTAAAATACGTAGAGACAACAGTGCCCAACTTCACACTGAAGTAGAGCACTACATACCAAGATACTTAGTTACACTAATGTCTGTTAATTCATCGAGTAGTAAGCTGCAATGTCCTCCACCAGGCCCCCCAGGGGCTCACTTCGTGTGAGTACGGGTTAGGCGCGCCCGAGGTCCCGAGCCACTCATAGCCATATTCACCCTTTCATCCCCGTCCCCAGGGACTCACTTCATGTGAGTACGGGTTTGGTGAACCCGGGGTCCCGAGCCACTCGCCTCCATTTCACCCCCTCCACCCGCATCAACTGTGCCACGTTACTTCATTTCTTCTCACTCTTCCTCTTCTAGGTTTATTATGATTCTTAGTTTGTACAGTCTTAGGCTTATTAACTCCTGTCTCACCAGCAGGGATCTTTTCTATCTCCGTGGTCCTTTCCCACGGTTTCAGCGCGTCTTCCGACGTGTGTGCCCTACGGGGGTCTCAGGCGCGAAGGTTGGATGTACCCTTCGCACTGCCCCCATGTGTAGCCTTAGGTGCGGAGCCCGTCCACACCGTCATGTACACCCACTTAGCTCTCTAAGGGCCCGGCCTGTGTTAATGTCCCGACGGCCGTGAGCCGTTGGGTTAGTATCACGGGCCGGACGTGTTACCGCTGACGGAACCCCGGTGTAATCAAACACAAGTCCCCTGAATCCGTGTCTGTGTTTGACGGCAGCGCGGCCTAAAGTGGGGAGCCACAGGCGGTTATACCTGTGGTAGGGGCTTAAAGTCGGGGTGTGCGTGGTGAACGGTTTACACATGTGGACAAGCAGTGGAGATTGGAGGGTAACCCTTCTGAGGTACGCTTTGCGATCAGTCATAGGAGGGGTCTCCATGACGGCACAGACCGTGAAGATATGGTGTCTTTTCTTCTTTAACCCCCGGATGGCAGGCTGACGCCGACGGTTCCGTAAGGGGGTCCTTATCAATATGCATCCGCACAAAACCCCTACTTTGTTTGATACATTTTTAATTTTGCAACTGGCAAGTGAAGGAAAAACCATGCAGAACGTTAGCCCATTTTATATCAAACGGGAGGTTGACCGTATCTGTGGCCCAGTTAAAAACGCAACACGACTAAGGGACGGTACGCTTTTGATAGAAACCAATAAGGCCGACCAATCCGAGAAATTGTTGAAGGCAACTTTGTTGGGATCCTACCCCATCCGTGTAGCACCACACAAATCATTGAATTCCTGTCGGGGAGCTGTTACCACCTCCAGTCTGGACGGTATAACAAACGAGGACATCGTCACCTGCCTTTCTGATCAACGCGTTTCTCAAGCGTACCGCCTAACCCGGAAACAGGATGGCGTAGAACAACCATTACGTACGGTATTTCTAACCTTTAAGGACACTGTTTTACCTGACTATTTTCTGTGGCTATGAGCGTGCCGCCGTACGTCCGTATGTTCCGAACCCCATGCGCTGTTTTCAGTGCCAGCGTTTCGGACATACTAAAGGATCGTGTAACAACCGTGCTGTTTGTGATCGTTGTGGTCTTCCAGCCTATGAGGACTCGGCCTGTACTCGAGCACTTTGCTGTGTGAACTGTGGCGGGAGCCATTCATCTAGCTCCCGACAGTGTCCGAAGTTCCTCGGTGTCCTGCACCACGGTCTCCATCTTCCGCCGTGCCACCATCATCTTCCAAAGCGTCTACCGGCGCTAACAAGTCTAAGTCTTCTAATGCCCGCAGTCGTTCCAGGTCTTCCCGTCGCACCAATAGTCGTGCTTCCTCTGTGCAGTCCCGGTCTCGCTCTACGAGTCGCAGGGGATCTTCGGACTCCCGAACCTCGGAGGAGTCGCCAGAGGAGTCTTTTCAAATCGTTGGTCCAAAGTCAGCCAAGGTGAGAAAGAAGATTAAGACGGTCCATTAATCCGTTTCTTCCTATGGAAATAATCCAGTGGAATGTTAATGGGTTTCGGGCTCGTGCTCCGGACATACAATATTTAGTGTCACAACGCTCCCCTTCACTGGTCTGTTTACAAGAAACCCATCTGCAGCCTCATCACACTTTAAACCTTCGTGACTTTACGGCGTTTAGGCGTGACTCTGCTGCTGGACAGCGTGCGAGCGGTGGCGTTGCTATCTTGGTGGCGCCTAACATCTCTGACGCCCGCATACCGCTTACTACGCCGTTACAAGCTGTGGCGGTGCGTGTCCAACTCAGTTTCATTTGTTTCTCCGTCTGTAATGTCTATCTGCCTCCGGTCGGTGTCGTACAAGAGATGGATCTTCGGGCGCTTTTGGCACAGATTCCCACACCGCTCCTCTTCCTTGGTGATCTGAATGCCAAAAATGCTGTGTGGGGCTCCGACACTGATGATGCTCGTGGGTGCCCTGTAGCAGACGTTTGTGATCTGTCCGGACACTGGTGTCGCTACCTTTTTGTCATCTACCTATGAGGCACCGTCAGCCTTAGACGTTGCTTACTGCAGCCCGCATTAGTTCCTCTTTTTGATTGGTCGGTGCTTTCGGATCTGTATGGGAGTGATCATTTTCCCATTAACATTCACCTCACAGGACAACATCCTTTGCCTTCTCGACATCCCCACTGGATTCTTTCCAAGGCTGACTGGAGGAAGTTCCGCTCCCTCGTTGCTCTCCCGGACGATGGTTTCGCAACCATCGATGAAATGGTGGACTATTTTACGTGTACTGTCTTGCTTGCAGCAGATTCCAGCATTCCTCGATGTTCATCTACACCGCGTCACGTTCCTGTACCTTGGTGGAGCGAGGAATGCCGCTTGGCCATCAGAACGCGCAAACGCGCCCTGCGTGTTTTTCAGCTACATCCGACGGAGGAGAACTTTGTGGCATTTAAACGTTCTCGGGCTAAGGCGCGCTATGTACTTCGTAGTGCAAAGCGGAAATCTTGGGAATCTTACGTGTCTTCCCTTTCCCGTCGAACTTCAGCGCAGCAGGTATGGTCTGCTGTTCGGCGTATTTATGGCCAGTGTCGCCGGACGATCATTCCTGGTCTTGGTGTTAGTGGCTCCATTTTCACCAGCGAGCGGGATATAGCCGAAGCCCTTGCCAACTCCTTTGCTGCTGCTAGCCAAACGGATAGTTATGATAGATCTTTTCTGCCTATCAAAGACGCTGCGGAGCGGATAGTCCTCGATTTTAATAGTGACCGTAGTGAACCGTACAACGAAGCTTTTACCGTCGCCGAGCTAGACCATTCTTTATCCTTAGCAAAGGATACCTCTCCTGGCCCCGATGACATCCACCGCCAAATGCTGCTACATCTTCCGCCTAAGGCGCTTTCCTTCCTGCTGGACATTTATAACCGTATCTGGCGTGAGCAGGTTTTCCCGTCTTCCTGGCGAGAGGGTATTGTCATCCCCATCCCTCGACCTGGAAAAGACCGGCACCTTCCCTCTAGATACCGCCCTATCTGTTTGACGAGTGTCGTTTGTAAGATCTTTGAACGTATGATTACCGCTCGGTTGGTGTGGTGGCTAGAGTCGAATGCTTTGCTCTGTAATGTTCAGTGTGGTTTTCGTCGCCATCGTTCCAGTGTTGACCATCTCGCCCGTCTTGAGGCCTATGTCCAGAGTGCCTTTCTCCTGAAGCAGCATGTGGTGGGCGTTTTCTTTGATTTACAGAAGGCCTATGATACCACTTGGCGCTATGGTATCCTCCGAAATCTGCATGCTTACGGGTTACGCGGTCATTTAGCTGTTTTTATTTGTAACTTTTTAAAACTTCGCCGTTTTCGTGTCCGTGTTGGAGACACGTTATCTCAGGCGAGGATCCAGGAGAACGGTGTACCCCAGGGGTCGATCCTCAGTGTACCACTTTTTGCCGTCGCCATCAACGGCATCGCTACTGTAGTTCGCAGCGGAATACCGATGTCACTATATGTCGATGACTTTGCGCTATACTATCGCTCTTATAGCCTTGAGCACATCGAACGCCAACTGCAGATGGTCATTACCTCACTCGCCAATTGGGCACTTCACAACGGCTTTCGGTTCTCTCCTGCTAAGACTCAGTGTGTTCATTTTCATCGCCTTCGTAGTGTACACCCTTCTCCTGATCTTCATTTGCATGGCACACCCCTTCCGTTTGTTGCGCACGCCAAGTTTTTGGGCCTTTACCTCGACCATACTCACCTGGGAGCACCATATTCGCTTCCTTCGTGCATCACGCGATCGTTCCCTTCGAGTATTAAGGGTTTTATCTGGCGCCTCTTGGGGCGGCGATCGCAACGTTATGCTCCGGTTGTACCGCTTGTTGGTTAGGTCGAAACTTGACTACGGGAGTTTTATCTATGGCGCGGCGTCCGCCTCTAAACTTCGCCTTTTAGACACTGTTCATCATACTGGTATCCGTCTTGTTACTGGGGCCTTCCGCACTAGTCGTGTCGAGTGTTTGTATACAGATTCTGGCGAACCACCTCTGTCTTTTCGACGCAAGTTTTTACTCTTTTCTTATATTGCAAAGCTGGCGGCTCATCCTAGTCACCCTTCGTTCCACTGTGTATTCCATCCGGAACTCGCCTACCGTTATGTGCGCAATGCTACCATCTCCCGCCCATGTGGTGTTCGGTTTCGGGAACTTCTTTGCGCACATGACCTCCGACTGCCTCCTGTGGAGCGATCCTGTCTTAGTCGTATTCTCCCGTGGCAGCTCCAACGTGCCCGGTTTGATCTTGAACTTTCGGGTAATGCCAAAGTCGCTACCCCGCAGCCAGTGTTTCGCCAGCTCTTCTCCGCGATTTTAGACCGTTACCGGTACTATTCCCCGTATTTACTGACGGTTCCCGTGTGAATGGTAGCAGAGGGTGCGGTTTTATCTATGACGGTGGGGCTCACAAATTTCGCCTTCCAGACGCCAGTTCAGTTTTTACGGCCGAGCTGTTTGCCATCTTCCCTTTCTTGCTTTTTATCTCCACGTTTTTCCCTGGCCGTTTTATTATTTGCTCCGACTCTCTGAGCGCCCTCCAGAGCCTGCAACAGTTTATCGGCTCCTCCACCTTGATTTTAAAGATCCAAACACTTTTATCTCAGTTGATCTGTCGCGGATACCAGTTTGTTTTTACATGGGCTCCAGGCCATGTGGGAATCCCTGGCAATGAGGAGGCGGATGCAGCTGCTAAGGCCGCATGCCGTTTGCCGGAGTTTTCCACCTTAACTGTGCCTTCTACGGATGTTCGGCGGTACTTCCATTGTCCTCTGTTTTTAGCTTGGCAGCTATCATGGGAGTCTGGCTGCTACTCAACTCCGGACAATCAAGGACACCGTACAACCCTGGTCCACTTCCTGTTGGGGATCACGGCGGTCAGAAGTAGTTCTGACCCGCCTAAGAATCGGGCATACGCGCGCCACACACGGTCATCTCCTGCGTGGTGCCCCGGCCCCTGTCTGTTCGACGTGTGCTGTGACGCTTACCGTGAACCATGTACTGTTTGATTGTCCGAAATACGACCCTGATCGTCAGTTTTATGGCCTGGGTTTTACGCTGCCCTCAGTTTTAGGCGATGACCCAGTTGCAGTAAGGCAGACCCTGCGGTTCGTCACCAAAATCGGGTTTTTTCCACAGGTATAACTTGCCTTTTAGTTTTGTGTTTTAGCCTAGATTTTATTCCATTTTACGATACTTTTGGTCCTGGATTTTATTTTCTTTTAACCCCATTTATGATCTGGCGGCTATTTCGTTTTTAATCTCTTCTAATGCGTTTTTAGATCGACCATTTTCAGTTTTAACTGTCTTTATGTTTTTCTTTGGGCCCAAATGACCTAGCTGTCGACGGGCCCTTAAACTCCACACCACCACCACACCTCCACCAGGTCTGCTTCAAACTGAGGAGCCGTAGCATCGTTTATTATTCACTACACTTAACTGTGTTCCTCTCACAAGAATATGTCTGTAATAAATATGTTGACAACAATTCTATCGTTATCTGAGAATGGTTACGACTCTACTTTCAACATATCAACAAGATTTAAAGCCTCTTAGAAAACACACGCTCTTCTGCTAGTAATGCTGAATGGCTAGTTGCTTTTGTGTGCTTTCCTCGTCACAGATTTTAGCAACGTTAGCAAATATTTCTCGGCCTTGACTGTGTAGAGTTCTTCCTTTCTTACTAGGCATTGTAACTAACTTTCTTTCTAAAAACACACATTGATCCACGCAGGATACAAACGTTACGCGATGTTTTTAATGTAGGTAGTAGATATATTTGACATCATTGCCAGGTGCTACTATCCCCCTCACTCTTCCGGAGAGCAGGACACCCCGAAAATGTTTTCTCCTCAGAGGCCTACAATAGTCCTATGCATTTTCAAGTTGATAGCGGCAGGACTGTCCCCGAATTGTTCTTTACACATATCACAGAGATTCACGGGAATAATGTTGGTGTGCTTCACAACAAAAAGAGCCAAAGCATCAAGGTGCTTTGACTCTTGCACCGTCTTTCTAGTCTTGTCATTCGGTGTTTTAATCATCGCGACAATAGACCTTGAGATTCAGCCATATTTAGCTGCACTCTTATGTTTTTCAGAATTTTTATGCTGAATTAAGTCTGCATGCTTTGCATTAATGTCAATCCCACAGAACCTACAACTAGCCCACGTGAGGATTGCTCGGTACCTCGAAAATCCAAGATTTTCTTCTTGTTTCCACACACTACAGAACTTTTTTTTGTAGGACTTCTTGTCCTTACTGATGCTCATCTTTAGAAACGAACAAACCACCCAGTGAATTGACTTTAATTATGAGTCAAAATAATGTTAAAAGCCTTCACTTACATCATGATGGTCAAAGGATGAACGATCGTTTCAAGGCTGTTAAGGCCCCATCTTCAGCGTGTTTGATAGTCGACTAAACTCACACTCCAAAACAGGGTATGTAAAACCCATGAGGTCGAATGCGAGGACCTCAGGTGGTAGTTTCTGGAACTGCCAAAGGCGAACCAGAAAGCTGCTGGAGACCTTTTAGTAGGATGGACTCCATATTCGTCTAATTTCTTCTGTGGTTTAACCAGAAGGCAAGTGACGGCGGAATTTCAAACTTTAAAACTTGTGGATTGTTTTTAAAAGTAAATATTTTTCCCAAGCATCCAAAAGAGCTGAATTATGTATAGGTCTTATCAATTCAATATCTTGACCAATTTCGTTGATTATTCCAAAAGTGGTATGAAACAGCTGATTTGTCAGTTTGTTTAAGTTTGATGTTTTTTGGTGTTCTTTTAAGCGAATTGAGAGGTTACGTTTTGTTTTTCCAATGTAAAACTTGTCACAATGGTCACATTTTATTTTATGAATACCAGAAAGTTTCCCTATCTTTGAGTTAACAGTTGGCTTGTTTAACAAGTTGTTAAGACTGAATCTATTCTGTGGAGGTAACTTCATTCCATAGGTCTTAAAAATATTTTCAAATTTCTTGAATAATTTAGGGTGATAAGTGTATTTGTTAAACAGTAGAAGGCTGTTCTTTGATGTTGAGAGTGCTTATCTCTTTTAATTGTTTTTTATATTTGTAACGTTTTACCATATTGTTAACAGACATGGGGCCAAAACCATTCTTTAAGGCTGTCTGCTGAATGTGTTTAAATTCTTTCCAATATTCTTGTTTTGATAACGGTAGGTTGACAAGTCCATGAATAAGGCTGTGAAAAACAACATATTGATGCTGTGCAGGGTTACAAGAGTTATTCTTGATGTAATTGTCAACACGTGTAGGTTTTCGATAAGCACCATATTCAAACTGATTATCAATTCTTAATATTTTGATATTCAAGAAAGGAAGACAACCATTTTGTTCTATTTTCATAGTAAACTTTATAGAGGTATCCTGGGTATTCAACAGATCCAAAGCAGGCTCAATTTGTGATTTAGAAACAATAGCTAAAATATCGTCCACATATCTGATCCAAAAAATTCAATAAGTGTGGGTGAGAACTTTTAACTTTTATCCCCAAAGAACTCGTGTATAAATCTGCTAATAAAGGTGATAAAGGACTACCCATAGCCAAACCATGTGTCTGTTGATAAATTTCTGTGTCATAAGTAAAAACGTTTTGGTCTATGTAGATTTCTGTAAGTGTGATCATTTCTTTAACTATTTCTTCAACATCATAAGTATAAACCCAGTTTTTTTTATTAAATCAGGTAGTTTTTCAGTAGGTATATTGGTAAACAGTGAAGAAACATCAAAAGAGACTAAGGCGTCATCAGAAGATTGTGATACTGTTTTCAATTTTGTGGTCACCTCTACACGGTTTTTAATGCTTAAACTCTCAAATTTTGGCCATGAGTTGAATTTTTTCACCAGCTATTTTGCTAACAAATAGTTAGGAGAAAATATATTATTAATAATATGTCTCATGCTGTTTGCTTTGTGGATTTTTGGTAAGCAGTATAATTTAGGCAATGTCGGGTTATTGACCTTAAGAAACTTTTTCTTGGACACTGGAACCAACAGACTGTTAGAGAGAGCTTTGCTAAAATCTGTTACACATTTATTAAGAGGGTTTTTATGTATTGATGTATAATCTTCAGAGTTCAATACTCTTTTGCGATAGTCACCTTTGTCTAAAATTATTATTTTGTTGAACTTATCTGCTTTTGTGTAGAGCACAGGTTTCTTGTTAAGGTCTTTAATAAGTTTTAAGTGAGAGCTGTTGTTATTATATGATGCTTGTAATTCTTTTACTATAGGTGTACATTTCCTTTTTATTAAAGGTTTATCAAAGTCTGGCGATCCATTTGAGTTTCACCCAGTAAAACTTAAACGTAATATGATTTTCTCGCGCAACACAAACTAAAGGCTGCCCCCAGCTAATATACGCGGAACTGATGGTGTTATGACCACGTTACGGCATTGCATTAAGAGCACATACGGCCAGCCGTATCTAAGATAACCGATATCGCTGTTTTCGCCATCCAACAGTTAAAGTTATGAAATGCAGCACCACCTGCTACTTCAAATTTTTCTTTCCTCATTATTTTCTAACTCTGAATTATCGACCTGTTTATAGTTGTGCAACGCAACACCATCTGCATCGTAGTTTTTCTAACTCCGAATTATCATTCTGTTTATAGTATAATATCGTATTTATGATAGGTATGTTTAAACATACACTAAACCTGCACTAGGCGTATATAAGCAACATTTTCAAATTCGTAGGCGATGGTAAACATACAAACAAGCTAAATTTCACGCCATAAGCGTTTGTGAATTTAGTAGATGACAAGACATGCAAACAAGCCAAATCTGGCTTCAAATTAGCTGAGTTAGCAACCGTGTTTCTGTTCACCACTTCGGATAATGCTATACACAACCAGAAGCCAGAGAGTATATCACTTTCTCATCTACCCCAGGTCACATAGTCACTTACATTCCTATTTGCGTAAAGTTGGGGGCAAAAATAATTGCTGAGAACAGAACAAGTAAGCCCGGCAGGCCCGTTGCTGCGGTAAATGCAGCCTTGTTGCCAGTTATCGATGCCACATTACCACGTGGTCTTTCTATGTTTGTATTCACTTTTCCACGGATTTCTTTAACAGGATGCAATACTGCACATGTGGCAACCATGTATCATTGGCTGGGTTGGCCAGCCGAGATAATGTAGCTGTATGAATTTGAAACGAAAGTCCGTGGAGGTGCAAGTTCACAGTTTGTATACTTAAAAGCTTTCAACCATATATTGAAAGGTAAGATGTGTTTTTAATATTTGTAAGTTATATCAAGCTTTAATTGATAAAGCATTCTGGAACACAACATTTTGAACACGTCTGTAAAACATGAAAATAAGCTTGAATTATACTAAAACTACAATATGATGACGAGATGGGGTTTAAGGGCGCTAAACATCTAGGGTCATCAGCGCCCTTACAAAGTATAAAATTTAAAACCCAAAAACTAAAATACGGGACACAAACCCGCTTAGTCTAAAAGACTAAAAACAAGACAGTATATTGTAAAACACACCACACTAAAACCATGGCAAATAAAATAAAAGAGTAAACGACGTGTCAGGAACTTTAGAAGACAAGCGACAAGAGCGCCATACGTCCGCCGAGGAGAAGAAAGGAAACGACAAAAAACGACAAAAGAAAATCACAAAACTAAAACACGCACAGCGCATCAAATGCACCGACTAAAACCACTGTCACTAATAAAACGTAAAAGACATTCTACAGCATGTGCGTCGTCTATCAAAACGTTGGCTATGCCAACAGGTAGACCCACACGTACGTGCAAATGAGCTAAAACCTGACACTGCTAAAATGTGACGCACCGTTAAGGGTAAATCCCACTGCTCAGAGAGTGGTGCATGGTCGCCACTGAGTAGGTGCTTATGGCTAAAAAGGCAATGACCGATAAGTAAACGAGCTAAAATTACCTCTTCGTGACGAGAAGAACGGGAAAAGGTACCCCAAACTAACGGGAGAGGTTTAACCTCCCGCAACTTGTTCCACCGGAGCGCCGTTTACTCATCGCGCCAAAGCAAGAGGATACGGTGTCGTAAAATAACATACAAATCTGTGAAGGGAACAGAGGTAAACGTCCGGGTGATAAAATTGCCGATTTGGCAGCGGCGTCGTTAGACTCGTTCCCTGAGAGGCCAACATGACGTGGAATTCACACGGAGACGCTGATGCCAAAAGCACCAAGCGAGTGGAGGAGATCATGTATGTGCTGTACGAGGGGGTGGTAATTCCACAGCGCGTTCATACTCTGAAGGGCACTCAGAGTCCGTACCAACAACCCAGTGCCGTAAGTCGTGCCGCTGAGTGTATAAAACGGATTGATAAATACTAAAAAACTCGGCGGTAAAAATCGAGCATTGCCACGGTAGACGGAAGGTAAAACTATGTCGACCCAAAACAATAGAAAACCATACTCCAACATCAGTCCTAGACCCATCAGTATATATAAAATGGCATTCCCCGAATTGCGCCTGAGGTTCCAAAAATGCGGATCTAAGGACTGAAGAACGGGTCTCATTCTTCGGCATCCACGTTAACCGAAGGTGACTGGGGACCTCAGCGCGCAACCAAGGAGGAAACTGATTCTCCCTGGGAAGGGGCGGCGCTGGTGTAACGTCCAAAAGCCGAAGAACCTAGCGAAATCGAACCCCTAGAGGGAGCAATGCAGAGGAGTAAACTAAATATTGCCGATCAAGTGAATCCCGAAAAATAACTAGGACAGGTGGTCAGGCAACCCTGAGTGTAGACATGCATAGCTGCATAAAAGCATCTCACGCCTGAAGGACAGCACAGGCTTTGAAGTTTCAGAATACAGATTGGGGACAGGGCTAGTTGGAAAGGCCCCTGGCGACTCTTATGCCACGATGGTGAATGGCATTCACGCGACGTAACACAGATGGACGCGCCGATGAGTAGACAATGCACCCGACCTGTAATCAAGCTTGGCTCGGACTCAAGAGCGATAAAGGCGTAGGAGGCCCGATCAGCTTCCCAGGATGTGCCACTTAAAACACGTAAAACATTAAGAGAACAGTCACACTTTGCTCTTAAAACGCAATGTGCGAAGTCAAGCTCAGCTTTCGGTCAAAGATCAACCCCAAAAATTTCCCTCGTCTGCAAATGGAAGACTAACCCGCCCAAGATAGAGAGAGGTCGAAGAGAAAGCCTTCCAGCGCCAGAAATTAACACAATTTCTCGGCGGAGAAAGTAAAGCCGTTTGCGTTACTCCAGACGTAGAGACGCTCGACAGAGCTCTGGAGACGGCGTTCGAGCAGCCACGTCCGCCGTAAACTGCAATAAATGGTAAAATCGTCAACGAAAATTTCGAGGAAGTACCAGGTGGAATACAATCAACAATGGGTTTGATAGCAATCCGAAAAAGTGTGACACTGAGTACAGAGCCCTGCGGTACACCGTTCTCTTGAATAAAACGACTAGATAAAACGGAGCCCACACCTACACGAAAGACGCGATCCATCATAAACTCCGAAGAAATATGGGAAGAAGACCGCGTAAATTTCATGCGTGGAGTGTAGGTAAAATGCCGCCCCTCCAACAAGTGCCATAAGCTTCCTCCAGCTCAAAAAACACAGCCTCTGTTTGACACTTTCTCAGAAATCCATTTACAATATGCGTCGACAGAGACAACAGATGATCGACGGTAGAGCGATGGCGACGAAATCCGCATTGAGCGTTAGCAAGAAGCTTCCGAGACACACGCCACCATGTCAACCGCCCGTTGATCATGCGCTCCATCACCTTGCAAATGCAACTGGTTAGGCAGATAGGGCGGTAGCTGGAAGGTAGTTGGCGATCCTTCCCAGGCTTAAGTATAGGGACGATGGTGGCTTCGCGCCGAACTGAAGGAAAAACGCCGCTTGCCAAAAACGGTTATAGACCTATAACAGAAAGAGTTTACTGTTGGCTGAAAGGTGCTTTAACATCAGGACAAGAATGCTTTCCGGCCCAGGAGCGAAGTGCCTAGCTAAATGGAGGGCGTGCTCCAGCTCCCTCATTGTGAAAAGTTCATTTAAACACTCCTGATTAGCAGACCGAAAACCATAGTTCACAGAATCCAGCCGGTCTTTGAGGGTGCGATAGCCGGTGGAATAATGGTCAGAACTGGAAACCGTCTCAAAGGCAGCACCCAGAGTGTTAACAATGGCAGCCGGATCCACTATGCTGGCACTTGATACCTTGAGGCCAGACACAGAACAAAGCGACACTTTACCGGAGAAGCGAGGATGTTTATCCCAAACATCAGAGGAAGGCGTGAAGCGATTAAGGACTCGACAAAACCAATCCAAAACGCCTTCTTACTATCCTGAATAATGCGACGAGCCCCTGGCGCGCGATTGTTTAAAAGTAACCAAATTATCAAGTGTCGCCATAACACCCTAAGCGCAGTTCTGCGGGCACGAGCGGCGTCCCGACAGTCCTCGGTCCACTACGGAACAGCAACGCGCCGAGGGTGGGAGCACGAACGGGGATTTGTGCGTTCGGCGGCAGATAGCATCGTAGAGGTAAGGTGTTGCACCATTTGGTTAACGTTAGTGAAGGGCTGGTCCTCAAAACTCACGACGCTGGAATACAGTCTCCAGTCGGCGTTATAGAATTGCCAGGTACTGTCTGTGACTCAGGAGTTTAGCTTTGTCCTTGGAGTTGACGTAAGCGAACCTGAGAGAGTGTTGTTTATTCTTTCCTATCGCTGTGTTGTTTTACACCCTGTTCCAAAGGTACTTATCCTTTCTTTCAGCGACAACAAATATTAGGCGAAGTAACATCAGTAGTACATTATTACCGCATCAAACAAGACAATTATGATCATACTTTCAATAAGTGAACTTGCGAAGTCTGTATACATGTAAGACAGTATATTTATGACAATATAAATGTGGAATATTATTTTACTAATCTGATTAATCCAAAGGGTGTGCACGATCTGATGCAGACGATTCGGAGTCCGAGTCATCGGATGATATCCCTTCTTGCTCATCATTTGCTTTTGAAATAATAATCTGCTCGATCAAATCAGAAATCACACGATCCTTGGACCAGTAACCATCTTCTAATTTTCTAACATGCCGGTGATATCCTACCCAGCGTTCTGCAGGTACCGCAGAGATTCCTTCGTTGGTTAAACAAAATAACGAAAATTCGCCAGTAACATTCCGCTCCCTTATGAAGTGCTTTACCTTCACCCATGGGATTAAGATCGCATTTGTAAGGCGGCAGATACAGAGTGGAGTGTTCATGTGCATTGAGGATGCGGTCAATCTTAAATACCTTTTCTCTTGGTCTGTTCAACTCCATTTTTCTAAAGCCATGACATCATGTTAACTTTAGTGTCGTATTTATTTGGGGGCTTATTGATCTGAATGGAGCATTATCTAGAATGATTACGATTTTTCCAGAAGGTTTGGAATCAAGCGTTCATTCACCCATCGTTCGAAGTTGACACCATTCATTTGCCCATGGTAATCACCTGTTACTGATCCTGCCTTGTAAATCAGCAATGCTCCAGAAATAAATCCATTCTCGGAGCATGCGTGAACAACAATGAGTCTGTTTCCTGCACTACCATCAGTAAGCACCCCTGTGATCCCATCAGCTTGCCAACATTTTTTGAATGTTAAATTACTGTCCATCCACGTTTCATCCAAATAAACGATATCCCTGCCTTGTCTTCGGTATTCCCTTAGCTCAGCTAAGTATTTGCATCTCCATTCAACAATTCCTGGCTTTTCGATTAAGATTGTTCGCTTTCCTCCGCACTTGCGCCAATCTAAATCCCAATTTCCGAATAACTCTCCTTAAAAACTGTACCCCGCAAGGAAATTGTATCTTACTTCTAACTACAGGAAGTAACTTTCTGCATGTCGGAACTATCTTTTTATTGACGCACAAGTCCATTATTGTCCGCTTAATGACGCACATGTCGAAATCGTCTATATCTATGTCTCTTTCTGGATTTCGAGGTCTTGCCTTGCCTGGAGTGCGTAAAGGGCTTCCTTCTGTTCTCTTCGCACTTTCTTGTCTTAAATTCTTAATTGTTCCCACAGACACACAGCAGTAATTTGCTGTTCTCCCATCCGCTTTTGCGAAATCGTCAGAATTAGTTGTTTCTGCTCTGCTTCCTTTTTGCATTGCTACTTTACATAGTTTATTATTTCGCGAGCCTCGCTATGAATGGTTTTTCCCTTTTTCCGAAAGTTAGTCATTTCACTAATGAATTATATTAATTTGACACTCGCGATACAACGCGTTTGACACTGTAGCATCCACTGACACCGCCTGCAGTAAGACTGCACTTGTTGACACTATTTTTGAACTGTCTGTGTTACACTATCTATACCTTACGCAAGAAGCACCCGGTCCACTGCATGCTTGCAGTTGAAGGACAAAGTCAATCTCGTGGGTCACTGACAGTAGGTGCTCTGGAATACTGGACGTGGTGAGACAGAAAAGAAACGATGCATGGGTAATGATCGCTGGGGGTGTTAGCGACAACGCTCCACTGCAGACAAGCAAGATGGCTGGAGCAAACGGTAAAGTCCAAGTGAGAGAATGTACCAGAAGTTTCGGAAAGAAAAGTAGGCTCGCCTGTATTGAGGATAGAGAGGTTGAACTAAGCAAAAATGTCGGAAAGAACCGTTCCCCTTGCACAAGCCCTTGTCGAACCCCACAGGGAGTGATGGGCATTAAAATTCACCCAACAGAAGAAATGGGGCTGGGAGAGCGGACAGGAGATCTCGAATGTCCGCGTTAGCGAGGGGAGACGATGGAGGTGAATAGACGGAGCAAATAGAAATGAAAAATCCGGGTAAATGAAGCCTAAACGCAACAGCTTGCAAGTCGGACGTAAGTGTGAGAGTCTGAAAATGAACGTCGTTACTCAGTAACAGCATGACACCTCCATGATGATGATGATGATGATGATGCTGAAATGCGGTTTAAGGGCGCTAAAATCTAAGGTCATCAGCGCCCTTACAAAATATAAAAGTGACAGTCCAAAAATAAAATTCCGATAAAAAACCGCATAATTAAAAACGGGACACAAACCCGCGATGTCCAAATAGTAAAAAACAAAGCACCAAATACGAACACACTAAAATCATGGTCAATAAAAGCGTAAAACGTGTCAAGAGCTGCAGAACGTATGGGACATGAGCGCCATATGTCCACTGTGGAGTAAAGCCCCCATTAAAAAGGCAATGTAATGTCGCAATGTTAAAAAGGCGCTCGCGCATCAAATGCGCCGATAAAAATCAGTCGATGATAAAACGTGAAAGACATTCCACAGCATGTGCGTCGTCTGCCAAAACGTTGGCTATGCCAACAGGCAGACCAACACGAACGCGCAACGGAGCTAAAACTTGACACTCTGCTAAAATGTGACGCACCGTTAAGGGTGCATCACACTGCTCACAGAGAGGTGCGGGGTCACCACTGAGCAGGTATCAGCAGGCTAAAAAGACAATGTCCGACTCGTAAAGGAGCTAAAAGTACCTCTTCCCGACGAGAAGAACGAGAAGAGGTACCCCAGACTAACGGAAGAGGTTTAACCTCCCGCAACTTGTTCCCCCTGAGAGCCGCCCACCCATCGCGCCAGCGCGAGAGGATACTGTAACGTAAAATAACATAAAAATCTGAGGAAGGAACACAGGTAAAACATCTGGGTGATAAAATGGCCGACTTAGCAGCGGCGTCGGCAGACTCGTTGCCAGAGATGCCCACATGACATGGAATCCACAGGAAGGAGACGCTGATGCCAGAGGCACCAAGCGAGTGGAGCAGGTCATGTATACGCTGTACGAGAGGGTGGTAACCGTACAGCGCGTTAATACCCTGAAGGGCACTTCAGTCGGTACAAATAACACAGTGCCGTAAGTCGTGCCGCTGAATGTATAAAACAAATTGGTATATGCTAAAAAGTTCGGCGATATAAATCAAACATTGTCCAGGTAAACGAAAAGTAAAACTCTGCACAAAAAACAAAGACACATCCTACTCCATCAGTCTTAGACCCATCAGTATATATAAAATGACAATCCCGAACTGTGCCTGCAGTTCTAAAAAGGCGGATCTAAGGACGGAAGCAGGGGTCGCATTTTTCGGCATCGACGTTAGCCCAAGGTGGATGCTGACCTCAGCGCGCGACCATGGAGGAAAACGCGTTTCCCATCTGGGAAGGGCCGGCGCTGGCGTAACGTCCAAATCCCGAAGTAGCAGTTCGAAATCGAACCCCTGGAGGGAGCAATGCAGAGGAGCTAACTACATATTGGCGATCAAGTGAATCCTCAAAAAATATCGCGAAGGACGCGTGGTCAGGCAAGCTTGAGAGTCGACAGGCATAGCTGCACAAAAGCATCTCACGCCGGAAGGACAGCGGAGGCTCTGCCGCTTCAGCATACAGACTGGGAACAGGGCTGGTTGGAAAGGCCCCCGTAACGACACTTATGCCACGATTGTGAATGGCATTCAATCGACATAACACAGATTGACGTGCCGACGAATAGACAATGCACCCGTAATCAAGCTTTGATCTGACCAAAGAGCGATAAAGGCGAAGAAGGACGGTCCGATCAGCTCCCCAGGATGTGCCACTTAAAACACGTAAAGGATTAAGAGAACGGTGACACTTTGCGTTTAAAAAGGAAATGTGCGAGGTCCAACACAACTTCCTATCAAAAATCAACCCCAAAAATTTCGCCTCGTCTGCAAACGGAAGTATCCCTGGCACAAGATGGAGAGAGGGCGGAGGGAAAGCCTTCCGGCACCAGAAATTGATACAGACGGATTTTTCGGCGGAGAAATTAAAGTCGTAGGCGTTACTCCAGGCGTAGAGATGGTCGATACAGCTCTGGAGACGGCGTTCGAGTAGACACGTCCGCCGTGAACTGCAATAAGTGGCAAAATCGTCAACAAAAAGGGACGACGAAATGCCAGGTGGAATACAATCAACAATGGGGTTGATAGCTATTGCAAAAAGTGTGACACTGAGTACAGAGCCCTGCGGTACTCCGTTCTCTTGAATAAAAACACTAGATAAAACCGAGCCCACACGTACACGAAACACGCGGTCCGTCAGAAACTCCCGAAGAAATATGGGAAGACGACCGCGCATATTCCATACGTGAAGTGTACGTAAAATGCCGCCCCTCAAACAAGTGTCAGGTCAAAAAACACCCACGGTTTGACACTTTCTCAGAAATACATTCATAATATGCGTCGACAGGGAAACCAGATGGTCGACGGTAGAGCGATATCGACGAAACCCGCACTGAGCGTTCGCTAGTAGTTTCTGAGACTCAAGCCACCATGTCAACCGCCCGTTGATCATGCGCTCCATCACCTTGCAAACGCAACTGGTGAGGGAGATAGGGCGGTAGCTGGAAGGAAGTTGGCGATCCTTCCCAGGCTTAAGTATAGGGACAATGGTGGCTTCGCGCCAAACAAAAGGAAAAAGGCCGTCTTGCCAAATACGGTTATAGACCTGTAAGAGAAAGAGTTTACTGTCGGCTGAAAGGTTCTTTAACATCAGTTAAATGCCCTAATGCCGTCTAGGCCAGGAGCGGAGTGCCTAGAGCAATGAAGAGCGTGCTCCAGCTCCCTCATTGTGAAAAGTTCATTATAACACTCATTATTAGCAGACCGAAAATTAAAGATGTCGGAATCCAGCCGGTCTTTGATAGAGCGAAAGCCGGCGTAATAATGGTCTGAACTGGAAACCGCCTCAAAGGCAGATCCCAGAGTGTTAGCGATGGCAGCCGGATCTACTATGATGGCATTGGGAACCTGAAGGCCAGAAACAGTACAATTTGACACTTTACCTGAGAAGCGACGAAGTTTATCCCAAACAACAGATGAAGGCGTAAAGCGATTAAAAGACTCGACAAAACGAGCCCACGACTCCTTCTTGCTATCCCGAATAATGCGATGGGCCCTAGCGGGCGATTGTTTAAAAGTCACCAAATTATCAAGAGTAGGGTGGCGCCGAAACACCCTAAGTGCAAGTCTATGGGTACGAACGGCGTCCCGACAATCCTCTTTCCAGCACGGAACAGGCATTCACCGAGGCTGAGAGGATGAACGGGGTATTGAGCGTTCGACGGCAGAGAAAATTGTAGACGTAAGGTGCTGCACTAGTTGGTTAATGTCGGTGAAGGGCTGGTCGTCAAAATGCACGAGGCTGGAATACAAGCTCCAGTCGGCTTTTGCGAATACCCAGGTAGGTACTCTGGAATGCTGTACGTGGTGTGACAGAAGAGAAACGATACAGGGGTAATGGTCGCTGGAGTAGGTGTGAGCGACGACGTCCCACTGCAGACGACTAGCAAGCTGGAGTGAGCAAACGGCAAGGTCTAAATGAGAAAATGTACCGGAAGAATCAGAAACAAACGTAGGCTCGCCTGTATTGAGAATAGAGAGATTGAACTGGTAAAAAATGTCAGAAAGAGGAGTTCCCCTCGCACAAGCCCTTGGCGAACCCCACAGGGGGTGATGGGCATTAAAGTCTCCCAACAGGAGAAACGGTGTTGGAGAGCGGACAGGAGAGCTCGAATGTCCGCGGGAGCGATAGGAGACGATGGAGGTGAATACACAGAGCAAACAGAAAAGAAAAAACCGGGTAACTGCAGTCTAATGGCAACAGCTTGCAAGTCGGACGTAAGAGCAAGAGGTTGGAAATGAACGTCGTTACGCACTAATAACATGACACCTCCATGAGCAGGAGCACCCTCCTCCGGTTCAAGATCGTAGCGAACCGGAGTGTACCCTCGGAGATCGAAAGGGTCGTGAAAGCGAAGCTTAGTCTCCTGCAAACACACGACCATAGGGGAATGGGAACGCAATAAAAGTTGCAGTTCCGCCCTATGCGATCGAACACCACGTAAATTCCAGCTCAGGATAGCCATGAATAAAGGGGATAAACTGTCTAATTAGAATGGCGGGTTAAAATAATGTTTTGCTTAACCTTTGGGCTCGGGCTTTTTGTATGGAGTTGGTCAGACTCCATAGCCTCCTCGAGGGGAGGACCCACGCGATCAGAGCCAGAAACCGATTCCAGCGCTGAGAATCGGTTCCGGGTGGCAACGGGTGAAGGGGGCCGCTGAGCGCGACTTGTCCCAGGAGCATCCTGGGACAGCGACCTCCGAGGGGAAGGTGAACTCGTCTTGCCGCGCGCACGCGGAGGGTCTTTCAAAAAATCTTCGCTACGAAATTTCTGCTTCCATTTCTTCTCAGGGGCTTGTGACTTCATAGACTTTGGACCAGGTTTATAGGGCTTGGTTACAGTAGCAGACTTGGACGGCCGGATGGTAGCGGCGGTCAATGCAGTCATGGTCTAACTTTGAGTCTCTGCATCCTTCCGGGGTACTGGCGAGGCAACAACAGAACTGAATGTTCCCGATCGCAGGAGTGAAGGTTGGCGCGCATGGTAACGCCTCCGGACGTCGGCGAAGGAACGTTTCTCCTTTACCCGGATCTCCTGGATCGCCTTCACGTCCAAATACCGCGGAAAGGCGGCAAATGAAGCAGAATGAGACCCTCTGCAATTTACGCAAGACGGGGGCGAATAAACAGGTACCATCGTTTGAGGATTCACCACAAGAGGCACAGATGGAAACGGCACTCTTGCAAGAGACTTGCGTATGCCCAAAACGTTGGAATTTAAAACAACGGAGAGGTCTAGGAATATATGGCCTCACAGAAATCCGTTCTTACCCCTCAAAATGCTCGTGGGCAGATCTACGCCATCAAATGTTAGAAACAGGGTACGAGTGGGTACCAATACGCCGTCGCGTTGGGCCTGCACTCGATCAACTGCCGTTACCTTTTGTTCGGAAAGATATTCCACTAGCTCTTCGTCTGATATACCATCGAGGCCATGGGTGGTGATGACGCCTCGACAGGAATTCAAGGTACGGTGCTTCTCAACACGGATAGGATAACCGTGGAGAAGCGTGGAGCTCAACAAGGACTTACTTTGTGCCTCGGACTTGCTTTGCACTAACAGCGAACCATTACGCAGCCGAGTGCAGGAAAGAACCGGACCAGCAATTCAGTCAATGCCCTTCTGGATGATAAAAGGGTTCACCTTCTCGAATGATTGTCCTTCCTCTGTACAGGTAATCACTAAGTAACAACCAGCCGTTGGCGGTGCTACTTCTGTTACTAGAATCTTTCGGCGCTTGTTGTTAACAATGGAGAAATGGTGCTCCATAGCGAAAAAATCCTCTACAATTGCAACCGTCTCCGACCTCGGGCTCTGACTTCCCGGACGTTACCCCGGCTTGGGTGAGTGGCCTATCTATACCAATCTCACCCCAGGGTCACACCTCCCAGAATATAGACAGTGGGACCCAATCGCCGTCAGAAGCCAGCAGCTCATGCAATGGCCCCCCCGCGGGACTGCAGTTGAACAGCGGATACGAACACAAACCCTACATGACGACCCGGGTGTTGGGGATGACGCCATTACCCACTCACCCAGCTGCGCACCTCGTACGCGGGTATGCGTCAGGCTGTGTCCACGGAGGATTAAAAGAAAACGTTAAAAGAAACTAAAAGTGTGTAGGCGTTTCGGACTCAAGGTAGGCCGGCGAAGAAGTAAAAGAGATATGTAAATGTATGGACGTGGGGCGAAATGTTCGGAAATTGAAGAGAAGTAAGAAACGACGGCGAGGGGCGACATGTAATGAAATGCCCAGAACGCACGAGAGCCTACGTTGAGTCCCCCGGTCACGAGAACGAACCCACCTCGATCGGACGGGGACGAAGTGATGAAGATGGCGATGAGAGGCTCGGGAACCCCCGGGTACGCCAACAGCCGTACTCACATAAGGTGAGCCCCTGGGGGCCACCTCCATGAGCAGGAGTGCCCTCATGCGGTGCAAGATCGTAGCGAACCGGAGTATACATTCTGAGATCAAAAGGATCGTGAGGGCGAAGCTTGGTCTCCTGCAAACAAACGGCCATAGGTGAATGGGAACGCAATAAAAGTTGTACTTTCGCACTATGCGATCGTACATCACGTATATTCCAGGTCAGGATAGCCATTAATAAAAGGAATAAACTGTCTACGTAGAAGGGCGGCTCCAAATAACTTTTGCTTAACCTTGGGGCTCGGGCTTTTGGTATGGAGTTGGTCAGACTTCATAGACTCCTCGAAGCGAGGGCCCAGGCGCTCAGTGCCAGAAACCGATTCAAGCGCCGAGAATCGGTTATGGGTGGCAATGGGTGAGGGTGCCGCTGAGCGCGGCTTGACCACGGAACACCTGGGTCTGCGACCTTCGAGGAGGTGAACTTTTCCTACCGAGAGCACGCGGAGGGTCTTTAAGAACATCTTCCTTACGAAGTTTATGCTTGGATTTGTTCTCAATGCCTTGTGACTTCAGTACCTTAAGACTAGCTTTAGATGGCTTCATAAATGTGCCAGAAATGGACCGCCAGATGGTAGTAGCGGTCATAGTCCAGGTCTGAGTTTCGGCATCCTTCCTGAGTACTGGTGAGGCAACAACAGAACTGAACGTACTCGATCGCAGGAGCGCAGTTTGGCGCATATGGTAGCACCTCCGGCCTTCAGCGAAGGAGAGTTTTTCCTTTACCCGGATCTCCTGGATCACCTTCTCGTCCAAGTACTGCGGACAGTCGGCAAATGAGGCAGAATGAGACCCTTTGCAATTAACGCAGACGGGGGCTCACGAACAGGTACCATCGTGTAAGGGCTAACTAGAAGAGGCACAGATGGAAACGGCACTCTTTAAGAGACTTGAGTATGCCCAAAACGTTTGCATTTAAAACTCAGAATTCTGGGAATATAGGGCCTCACCGCAATGCGTTTGTACCCTGCTGATATATACGTGGGCAGGTCGACGCCATCGAAGGTTAGAAATAGGGTTCAAGTGGATACCAACACTCCGTCGCGTTTAGCCTGCACTCGATGAACCGCTGTCACCCTTTGTTCTGAAAGATATTCAACAGTTCATCGTCCGACATACCATCGAGGCTATGGTTGGTTACGACGTCTCGACAGGAATTCAAAGTGCGTTACTTCTCAACACGGATGGGATAACCGTAGTCTTACTTTGTTGATCGGACTTGCTTTCTACTAATAATGAACCTTTACGAAGTCGAGTACAGGACTGAACCGAACCAGCAAGAGTCAATGCCCTTCTGTACTATAAAAGGATTCACCTTCTCAAAAGACTGTCCTTCCTCTGTTCGCGTAATGACTAAGTAACAACCAGATGTCGGAGGAGCTACTTCAGTTGCCAAAACCTTACGGCGCTTGTTAGAAATAATGGAGAAAAACGGCTCCATAGCGAAAGAAATCCTCCACCATTTCAACCGTCTCCGACCTCGGGCTCCGACTTCTCGGGTGTTACCCCAGCTTGTGTGAGGATTTGAGTCTCACCCCAGGGTCACACGTCTCAGAACATAAGACAGGGGACCCAATTGACATGGGGAATCAGCACCTCATGCAACGCCCCCCGCGGGACTGCAGTTGAACAGCGGATTCGAACACACATCCTATATGACGACCCCGGGTGGTGGGGATGAGCCATTACTCATCCAGCTGCGCACCAGTGCGCGGGTATCCGTCAGGATTAAAATAAATAAAATTAGAAAATAAACGTTAAGTGTGTGGGGTTTCTCACGAAAGGTAGGCCGGCGAGGAAGTTAAAGTTATGTGTGAATGAATTGTCGGGGTGCGAAATGTTTGTAAATTAGACTAGAGAAGAAAGAAACGATAGCGAGGGGCAGCATGGACTGAAAAGCAAAGAACGCACGAGAGCCTACCTTTTGTCCCCCGGTCACGAGGACGAACTCAGCTCGATCGGACGAGGGTGGAGGGATGGCGATGAGAGGCTCGGGACCCCGGTGCGCCAAACCCGTACTTACAAGAAGTGAGCCCCGGGGGCTGAGTGAAGTAAATGATGATGCTCATGATGATAATGATGAATGTTGTTTTAGGGCGCTCAACTAATGGGGTGATAAGCGCCGTTCTAAAACAAATGAAGGTAAAAGCCAAAGATACAGATACAAGTTAAAAATCACAGCAAAAGCCAATGATATGAATCAAAATAAAAGCATGGCAAAGGTCAAAGGTACATATATATAAAGAAGAAGTAAAAAATGAAACAGCGAACTGCGAAGCACCTCAAGCAGAAAGGTTAAAACGCAATGGAAATTTTACCTGTGACAAAAACTTAAAAAGCCTACCAACCGCGTGAGGATTATCCGCCAAGACTGGCCGGCAGCTGCAGTGTGTCCCGAAGACGTGCAAGAGGGGTGCACTCCAACAACACGTGGCGGAACGATAGACATTCGCCGCACACGGGACAAAGCGGAACAGCATCACCCTTAAAAAGACAGGCGTGGGTAAAATTGCAGTGGCCAATACGCAAACGAGCTAAAATAACCTCATCACAAGAAACACGAGAAGTAACCCAGGGAATCGGTAAGTCCTTCAGTACCCGAAGCTTATTGCCGCGGAGAACCATCACTCCTCGCGTCAGCACGAGAGAACCGCTATCCGCAAAACAAGCCGATGGTCCTCCGACGTTACTCGAGAGATGACAATACTCGGTTGGATGGCCGTCGCCTTAGCTGTCAAATCCGCTAATTCATTCCCAGCCAAGCCAACGTGACCAGGTAGCCAAGCACACTCCACGTTAACGCCAGAAGCGCATAAAACGTACGGCATCCTGGATTTGCTGAACAAGAGAATGGTAATGGTACCGCTCACGAATACTCTGAAGTGCACTACTGGAATCACTTAAAATAAGACAACCTCCCAAGTTTTGACGGCGCACGTATAAAATAACGCGGTATATGACATACAGTTCGGCACTATAAGTGGATGTGCCACCAGGAAAACCGAAGATATGAGTTTCGGTCCGATGAACATAAGCGCATCATACACCATTGGAGCACTTAGATCGGTCGGTGTAAATAAAAATCCAGCCATGGTAACCGGGCAGAAATTAAAAAAAGCGCGGATACTAGACGTAGGGGTCTGTCATCCCAAGATCAATGTCAGATGTCTCACGAAATCAAGGAGTAAACACTCTCTCCCCCTTGGGAAACATATTAGGCATTTCAATACCGTGCTGTCTAAGAAGCTTCCGTAACCGAACACCTGAAGGCCTTGGATATACGGGGCGTCCCTGATAACGTTTGTTCAGCACGGTGTGGAAAAAGAAAGCGAAGGTTGGATGGGTTGGCATACAGTTAAGCGCACAGCCATAATTGCCTAGCAAAACAGCACGCCGATAACACAAAGGAGGTTCTGCCGATTCGACGTAAAGGCTTAGAACCGGGCTAGTTGGAAACGCCACAATATCTAAGCAAATGACGATTAGGGACGGCGTCTAATTTTCTCAACACAGATGGAGGGACTGTGCAATAAACAATGCACCCATAGTCTAACTTGGATCTGAACAGCACGCGATACAGACAACGCAAAACCGCCCGATCCGCTCCCCAAGATGTGCCATTTAACACCCGCAAGAGATTTAGAGTACGGTCACATCGTGCTTTCAACTGTGCAACATGCAATGACCAGCTAAGCTTCCTATCAAACAACCCTAAGAAACGCGCCTCACTTGCGAAGGGCAGTAAATCCGGACCGAAGGTGGAAATCGTCTCCTACGGCAGGTTAACGCAGGTGGACTTCTCATGGAGAAACGAAAGCCGGCTTTATAACTACAAGCGTGAAAGATGATGATGATGATGATATGCGGTTTAAGGGCGCTAAACAGCTAGGGTCATCAGCGCCCTTACAAAGTATAAAATGTACTGTCCAAAAATAAAAGTCCGATAAAAACCCGCATAATTAAAAACGGGACACAAACCCACGAGTCCAAAACGTAAAAAACAAAACACCAAATACCAAAAACGAACCCACTAAAACCATGATCAATAAAAGAGTTAAACGTGTCAAGAACTGTAGAATGTCAGGGACAAGAGCGCCAATGTCCACTGGGGAGGACATGCCCCATTAAAAAAAAGATAAAATCACAGTCAAAAGACGCTCAGCGCATCAAATGCATCTGGTAAATCCAATGTCATTGATAAAAAGTAAGACACTCTACAGAACGCGCGTCGTCTGCCAAAACGTTGGCTAGGCCAACAGGCAGACCAACACGAACGCGCAAAGGAGCTAAAACTTGACACTCTGCTAAAATATGACGCACCGTTAAGGGTGCATCACACTGCTCACAGAGTGGTGCAGCGTCACCACTGAGCAAGTATCTATGGTTAAAAAGACAATGTCCGATTCGTAAACGAGCTAAAATTACATCTTCCCGACGACACGAACGAGAAGAGGTATCCCAGATTAACGGGAGAGGCTTAACCTCCCGTAACCTGTTCCCTCGGAGGGCCGTCCACTCATCCCTCCCAAGCAGGAGGATGCGGCTACGTAAAATGACAAACAAATCTGTGGAGGGACCAACAGAAGTAAAAGAACTGGGTAATAAAATAGCCGATTTTGCAGCGGCGTCGGCAGACTCATTACCTGAGATGCCCACATGACCTGGAATCAACATGAAGGAGACGCTGATGCCAGAGACACCAAGCGAGTGGAGCAGCTCATGTATGCGCTGTACGAGTGGGTCGTAATGGTACAGCGCGTTAATACTCTGAAGGGCACTCAGAGAGTCCGTACAAATAACACAGTGCCGCAGGTCGTGCCGCTGAATGTATAAAACAGATTGATAAATGCTAAAACGTTCGGCGGTAAAAATTGAACATTGTCCAGGTAAACAAAACGTAAAACTACATTGACCAAAAACAAAGGCACATACAGCTCCAGCATCAGTCTTAGATCCATCGGTAAAGATAAAATGAAAATCCCCGAATTGCGCCCGTACTTCTAAAAAAGCCGATCTAAACACTGAAGGAGTCTCAGTCTTCGACATCGACGTTAGCCCAAGGTGACAGAGGGCCTCAACGCGCTACCATGGAGGAAAAAGCGTTTCCCCCCTGGGAAGGGCCGGCGCTGGCGTAACGTCCAAATGCCGACGGAGTTGACGAAATCGAAACCCTAGAGGTAGTAATGCAGAGGAGCTAACGAAATATTGTCGATCATGCGAATCCTCGTAAAATAAATCGAAGGACGGGTGGTTAAGCAAGCTTGAGAGTCGACAGGCACAGCTGCACCAAAGCATCTCACGCCGGAAGGACAGCGGAGGCTCTGCAGCTTCAGCATACAGACTATGAACAGGGCTGGATGGAAAGGCCCCTGTAGCGACTCTTATGCCACGATGGTGAATGGCATTCAAGCGACGTAACACAGATGGACGTGCCGACGAATAAACAATACACCCGCAATCAAGCTTGGATCGGATCAAAGAGCGATAAAGGCGAAGGACGATCCGATCAGCTCCCCAGGAAGTGCCACTTAAAACACGTAAAATATTAAGAGAACGGTCACTTTGCTTTTAAAAAGGAAACGTGAGAAGTCCAGCTTAGCTTCCGGCCAAAGACCAACCCCAAAAATTTCACCTCGTCTGGAAATGGAAGGACCTACTACCCAAGATGGAGAGAGGGTGGAGGGAAAGTCTTCCGGCGCCAGAAGTTGATGCAGACGGATTCCTCGGCGGAGAAATTAAAGCCGTTAGCGTTACTCCAGGCGTAGATACGGTCGATACAGCTCTGGAGACGGCGTTCGAGTAGACAGGTCCGCCGTGAACTGCAATAAATGGCAAAATCGTCAACAAAAAGGGACGATGAAATGCCAGGTGGAATACAATCAACAATGGGGTTGATAGCAATTGCAAAAAGTGTGACACTGAGTACAGAGCCCTGCGGTAATCCGTTCTCTTGAATAAAACGACTAGATAAAATCGAGCCCACACGTACACGAAAGACGCGGTCCGTCATAATATGGGAAGACGACCGCGGAAATTCCATGCATAGTGTACGTAAAATGCCGCCCCTCCAACAAGTGCCATAAGCTTTCTCCAGGTCAAAAAATACAGCCACCGTTTGACACTTTCTCAGAAATCCATTAATAATATGCGTCGACAGACACACCAGATGGTCGACGGTAGAGCGATGGCGGCGAAATCCGCACTGAGAGTTCGCTAGAAGTTTCTGAGATTCAAGCCACCATGTCAACCGCCCGTTGATCATGCGCTCCATCACCTTGCAAACGCAACTGGTGAGGGAGATAGGGCGGTAGTTGGCGAGTCTTACCAGGCTGAAGTATAGGGACAATGGTGGATTCGCGCCAAACGGAAGGAAAAAAGCCGTCTTGCCAAATACGGTTATAGACCTGTAAGAGAAAGTTTACTGTCGGCTGAAAGGTTCTTTAACATCAGGACATGAATGCCGTCCGGGCCAGGAGCCGAGTGCCTAGAGCAATGAAGAGCGTGTTCCAGCTCCCTCATTGTGAAAAGTTCATTATAACACTCATTATTAGCAGACCGAAAATTAAAGGTATCGGAATCCAGCCGGTCTTTGATAGAGCGAGAGCCGGCGGAATAATGGTCTGAACTGGAAACCACCTCAAACGCAGCACCCAGAGTATTAGCGATGGCAGCCGGATCCACTATGGTGGCATTGGACACCTGAAGGCCAGAAACAGTACAATGCTAAACTTTACCTGAGAAGCGACGAAGTTTATTCCAAACAACAGATGAAGGCGTAAAGCGATTAAAAGACTCGACAAAACGAGCCTTCTTGCTATCCTGAATAATGCGACGAGCCCTGGCGCGCGATTGTTTAAAAGTCACCAAATTATCAAGTGTAGGGTGTCGCCGAAACACCCTAAGTGCAGTTCTATGGGCACGAGCGGCAACCCGACACTCCTCGTTCCAACAAGGAACAGGAATCCGTCGAGGGTGAGAGCATGAACGGCGAATTGCGCGTTCGGCGGCAGAGAAAATCGTAGACGTAAGGTTCTGCACTAGTTGGTTAATGTCGGTGAAGCGCTCGTCGTCAAAATGCACGAGGCTGGAATACAAGCTCCAGTCGGCTTTTGTGAATATCCAGGTAGGTACTCTGGAATGTTGTACGTGGTGTGACAGAAGAGAAGCGATGCAGAGGTAATGGTCGCTGGAGTAGGTGTCAGCGACGACGTTCCATTGCAGACGACTAGAAAGCCGGAGTGAGCAAGCGGCAAGGTCCACGTGAGAAAATGTACCGGAAGAATCAGAAAGAAACGTAGGCTCACCTGTATTCAGAATAGAGAGATTGAACTAGTAAAAAATGTCGGAAAGAAGAGTTCCTCTGGCACAAGCCCTTGGCGAACCCCACAGGGGGTGATGGGCATTAAAATCTTCCAACAGAAGAATTGGTGTTGGAAGAACGGACAAGAGATCTCGAAGGTCCGCGTTAGCGAGGGGAGACGATGGAGGTGAATACACAGAGCAAACAGAAAAGAAAAAAACGGGTAACTGCAGTCTAATGGCAACAGCTTGCAAGTCGAACGTAAGAGTGAGACGTTGAAAATGAACGTCGTTACGCACTAACATGACACTTCCATAAGCAGGAGTACCCTCCTCCGGTTCAAGGTCGTAGCGAACCGGAGTATATCCTCGGAGATCAAAAGGATCATGAGGGCGAAGCTTAGTCTCCTGCAAACACACGAGCATAGGCAAATGGGAACGCAATAAAAGTTGCAGTTCCGCCCTATGCGATCGTACACCACGTATATTCCAGGTCAGGATAGCCACTAAGAAAAAAGGGATAAACTGTCTACTTAGAAGGGCGGCTTAAAATTACCCTTTGTTTAACCTTTGGGCTCGGGCTTTTTGTATGGAGTTGGTCAGACTCCATAGCCTCCTCGAAGGCAGGGCCCACGCGCTCAGAGCCAGAAACCGATTCAAGCGCCGTGAATCGGTTCTGGGTGGCGATGGGTGAGGGGTGCCGCTGAGCGCGGCTTGTCCCTGGAGCTTCCTGGGACTGCGACCTTCGAGGAGAAGGTGAACTCTGCTTGCTGTGAACACGCGGAGGGTCTTTTAAAAAGTCTTCTCTTCGAAATTTTTGTTTGTTTTTTCTTAGTGGCTTATGACTTCATAGACTTTGGACCAGGTTTATAGGGCTTGGTAACTGTAGCTTTAATGGACGGCCGGATGGTAGTGGCGGTCAATGCAGTCTTGGTCCAAGTTTGAGTCTCTGCATCCTTCCGGGGTACAGGCGAGGCAACAACAGAACTGAATGTTCCCGATCGCAGGAGCGAAGGTTAACGCGAATGGTAACGCCTCCGGGCTTCGGCGAGGGGGAGTTTCTCCTTTACCCCGATCTCCTGGATCGCCTTCACGTCCAAATACCGCGGACAGTCGCCAAATGAAGCAGAATCTGACCCTTTGCAATTGACGCAGACGGGGGCTGTTGAACAGGCACCTTCGTGTGAGGGCTGGCTACATGTTGCACAGATGTTAACGGCACTCTTATATGAGACATTCGTATGCCCAAAACGTTGGCATTTAAAACAACGCAGAGGTCTAGGAATATAAGGCCTCACAGAAATCCGTTCGTACCCTGCGGAAATGCTCGTGGGCAGATCGACGCCATCAAATGTTAGAAACAGGGTACGAGTGGGTACCAATACGCCGTCGCGTTTGGCCTGCACTCGATGCACTCCTGTCACCTTTTGATCGGATAGATATTCGACTAGATCCTCGTCTGATATACCATCGAGGCTATGCGTGGTAACGACGCCCCGACAGGAATTCAATGTGCGGTTCTTCTCGACACGGATGGGATAACCGTGGAGAAGCGTAGCGCGCAACAAGGTCTTACTTTGCTGATCGGACTTAGTTTGTGCCAATAAGGAACCATTCCGTAGACGAGTGCAGGATTGAACCGCACCAGCAATAGCATCTATGCCATTCTGAATTATAAAAGGGTTCACCTTCTCAAAGTTTTGTCCTGTTCTTGAAATGACCCAAGTAACAACCAGATATCGGCGGTGCTACTTCCGTTACAATAACTTTTCGGCGCTTGTTTGTATTAATGGAGGAAGGGTGCTCCATAGCGAAATAAATCCTCCACCATTGCAACCGTCTGCGACCTAGGGCTCTGACTTCCCGGGCGTTACCCCGGGTTGGGTGAGTGGCCTATCTATACCAGACTCACCCGAGGGTCACACCTCCCAGAACATAGACAGAGGGACCCAATCGCCGTCAGAAGTCAGCAGCTCATGCAATGGCCCCCTCGCGGGACTGCAGTTGAACAGGGGGTCCGAACACAAACCCTATATGACGACCCCGGGTGGTGGGGATGACGCCATTAACCACTCACCCAGCTGCGCAACCCGTGCGCGGGTATCCGTTAGGCTGTGTCCACGGAGGATTAAAAGAAAAGATAAAAGAAATAAAACTGTGTGGGCGTTTCGCACGCAAGGTAGGCCGGCAAGGAAGAAAAAGAGATGTACGAATGTCTTGGTGCGAAATGGCCGGAAAGTGACAAGGGAAAAAAGAAACGATGGTGATGTGCGGTATGAATGGAATGCAAAGAACGCACGAGAGCCTATCTTGTGTCCCCCGGTCACGAGAAGAACCCACCTCGACCAGATGGGGATGAAGGGATGAATATGGCGATGATTGGCTCGGGAACTCCCGGGTACGCCAACACCCGTACTCACATAAGGTGAGCCCCTGGGGGTTACAAGCGTGTAGATTGTTCAAACATTGCTGCAGGCGGCGTTCCAAAACGTCGTAAGCTAAAAAGTACAATAGACGGCAAAGTCGTCCACGAATAAACAGTACACCCCTGTTGGTACTCATTCTGAGATAGAATTAATTGCTACAGCAAAAATTGTAACGCTTAGCACTGAGCCCTGAGGCACGCCATTCTTTTGTATAAAGAAGTTCGAAAAAGCCGAGCCGACCCCTTACTTGGAAAACGCGGTCCGTCATAATCTCCTGAAGGAACAGGACTAAGCATCCACGGATGTTTCAGGCGTGTAGGGAACTCATTATCCGTGCCCGCCAACGCATAAGCCTTCTCAAGGGCAAAGAAAATTGCAATGGTTTGGCAATTCTTCAGAAACCAATTCATGATCTGCGTCGATAGTGACACAATGTGGTCCAGAGTTGAACGGCGTCGTCGAAAACCTCACCTCGTGTTGGACAGAAGGTTGTGCGTTTCCAGCCATCATAACAACCTTCCATTGATCATGCGTTCCATTACCTTCCAAACGCAACTGGTGAGGCAAATAGGACGGTAGCTGGACGGAAGATGAGGGTTGTTTTCAGTCCTCCAAATCGGTATGATGGTGGCCTCTCGCCAAGTATCTGGAAATTAGCATCAACCCAAACACGATTATAGACTGCGAGCAGGAATGTCTTACCCTCAGGAGGGAGTTGTTGCAACATTCGTACATGGACACCATCGGATCCTGGCGCTGATAGGCGCGAAGTTGAAAGGGAGTGTTCCTACTCCGCCATGGTGAAAAGGCGATTATAATCCTCAAGATCACCAGAACGAAACGAGTAACCGTGTGATTCTACTCGATCCTTAACCATAAGTAACACGGACGAATAATTATCGGAGCTAGATACCTGAGCAAACTCTCTGCCCAAAGCATTAGCCATGTCAATGGGGGCAACAACAGCTCCTGAAGATGTGTGAACACCAGCGATAGGCAGGTGGGTCGATTTACCGGCTACGCGCGTGAACTTATCCCAGGCGACAGAGGAAGGTGTGTGGCGATTAAAAAGAAGTTACAAAGTGACTCCAGAAGGTTTGTTGCTATCCCAAACAATCTGTCCACACTTAGCACGCAGTTTCTTGTACTGGACGGGGTTTTCCAGTGGGCGACGCTGGAAAAACCGAAGAGAACGCCTGCGAACATGAATGGCCTTTCGACACTCATCCGTCATGAAGGGACCGGAAATCGACAGGGGTGGGCAGTCGACCGAGGAACAGAATGCTCTGCAGCGGAAAGAATAGTCTCTGGGAGATGGACTAAACAATGCAGTCGTGCTCATTATACTTAAACACCGCCAACTGGGATTAAACCTTGATCTAGGCGCCATTTAGGCAGGTGTGTGGAACATATATCTTGTGTTAGGAGACTAGTAAGACATGGAAAATGGTCACTAGTGTGTAAATCAGAGATGGCATTCCATTGCAAGGAAACTGCTGTGGTAAAGAAACTGCAATATCAAGTAGTGAAAAAGTATTGTAAGAGCCTGAGAGAAATGTAGGGTTTCCGGTGTTCAGAAGAGCTAGGTTATTATTATCCAAAAAATCAGCAATTAATTTACTCTCGAACAAGCACGCGGTGACCCCCACACAGGGTGATGGACATTGACGTCTCCCACCAACAGAATAGCCATTGGTAACTGAAAGACTAGATCTTCTAAATCCATGAGGGAGAGGTCATCGGATGGAAGCAGGTAAATGATACAGATGGTAAATCGGATGGATGGCAGTTTAACCATTACAGCCACTGACTGGATGTCAGACTGTATGGATACAGATTCCACAAATATATCATCTCTGATGAGCATCATAGTGCCCCCGTGCGCAGAAATAACCTCTTCCGGTATGAGATCACATCGCGCTAGGGTATATCGTCTAAGCTGAAAGCGGTCTTGCGGACGGAGCTTAGTCTCTTGTAAACACACGACCAAAGGCTCATACTTGTTAAGCAAACGTTCAAACTCTGGTCGATGTGTTCTAATTCCATGGATGTTTCATTGTAGGATAATCATTAGAATTATAACGTGGTAAGTTCTTAATCGTAGAAGCTTACCACGTTGTGGAAAGCAGTGGTCGAACGCATTTTTCCTTTTTTTTTTTTTGGTGTCGGGCTAACATCTTTAACGGAGGATTTATCCTGCCCCTTTTTCACTGTCGTTCTGACAGTATGGGCAGAAGTCTCCTGCTACATCTCCTCCAAGGGGGAGGACCCCTTTCTCGAACCGATTGGAAGTTGAGATCGGCGAAGATAATGATCGCCGATCTGAGTCCTTCCCGGAAGATTCCTCAGAGGAGGATCTCCGAGGAGATGCTCGTGGACCTTTTTACCATTAGGTGTACTCGGTGCTTTCCTTTAGGAAAGTCGGTTCTCACATAACTGGTCCTGAGTTTTGCTGGTGCTGCTTTGTATACTAAAGACTTGCCGGTCTTATTATTTACGGTCGACGGTCTTGCTGGTGATTTGACTGGTGTGATCTTTCCAGTAACAGACTTGGCAGATGTTGATGCTGCCGTCGATGCTGATTTTCAAGGCTTTGGATATGTTCTGGCAAAGAGAATCTTTTTTGAGATAGTTGCGCCGTTTATATCACTGGTCTGGGTTGCGATTTCCCGACTCGGTACCGGTTTAGCTGCAATTGAGCTGTAGGTACCGGACATCGGGACAGAGGGCTGGAGGATGCGCAAGAGTTTCCGGAATTCTGAGGACACCTTCTCCGTAACCCGGATCTCTTGGATCGCTCTTTCCTCTGTAAAACTGGGCATTCTCTGGAACTTGACGGATGTTCTTCGTTGCAGTTAACATATGTTTGAGGTCATGTGCATGCTCCATGGTGAGAGACGTTTCCACAGTTAACGCAGGTAGATTCATTGCTACAGAAATCACTGATGTGTCCAAAGGGCTGACACCTAAAACATCTCAGCGGATTTGGAATGAATGGCCTCACTTCGATGACTTCATACCCTGCCTTAATCCTTTGAGGGAGATCTACCGAATCAAAGATAAGGAACAGGGTACGAATAGCCAATAACTCACCTCCTTCTTTCCGCTAGATACGATACACCGAATATAACACCTTGCTCTTTAAGATTTTCTTGAATCTCCTCATTTGTCATACCATCTAATGCACGGACGTTTACCACACCGCGCAAGGAGTTCAATGTCCTGTGCATCTCAACCTTAACAGGATAGCTGCCTAACATGTTGGCGTTAAGTATTTTCACCGCCTGGGTTGCTGACTGCGCTTCAACCAGGAACGCGCCATTACGGGATCTAATGCACGACTTAAACGAACCAGCAATTTTATCGAGACCCTTTTGAACTACAAAAGGGTTCACCGATGTAAATTTCCTTCCTTCCTCTGTTCAATTAATAACCAAGTAGTGAGGACCACAAGACTCGACTACTTCTTTTACACTAAACTTGGTGTTGGTTTCTTTTAGGTTCCATAGCGGCTATATCCTCCACCGTTACAAATGTCTCCAATGACATGTTCACATCCTGGGCGCCACCCCAGCTTAGGTGAGAGTCCTGGTGTGATGATGATGAGATGCGGTTTAAGGGCGCTAAACAGCTAAGGTCATCAGCGCCCTTACAAGGTATAAAATGTACTGTCTAAAAATAAGTCCGATAAAAACCCGCATAATTAAAAACGGGACACAAACCCACGAGTCCAAAACGTAAAAAACAAAACACCAAATACCAAAAACGAACCCACTAAAACCATGGTCAATAAAAGAGTAAAACGTGTCAAGAACTGTAGAATGTCAGGGACACGAGCGCCAATGTCCACTGGGGAGGAGATGCCCCATTAAAAAAAAAGATAAAATCACAGTCAAAAGACGCTCAGCGCATCAAATGCGTCTGGTAAATCCAATGTCATTGATAAAAAGTAAAAGACACTCTACAGAACGCGCGTCGTCTGCCAAAACGTTGGCCAGGCAGACCAACACGAACGCGCAAAGGAGCTAAAACTTGACACTCTGCTAAAATATGACGCACCGTTAAGGGTGCATCACACTGCTCACAGAGTGGTGCGGGGTCACCACTGAGCAAGTATCTATGGTTAAAAAGACAATGTCCGATTCGTAAGCGAGCTAAAATTACCTCTTCCCGACGACACGAACGAGAAGAGGTATCCCAGATTAACGGGAGAGGCTTAACCTCCAGCAACTTGTTCCCCCGGAGGGCCGTCCACTAATTCCTCCCAAGCGGGAGGATGCGGCTACGTAAAATAACAAACAAAGTTGTGAAGGGAACAGAGGTAATAAAATCTGGGTAATAAAATCGCCGATCTGGCAGCGGCGTCGGCAGACTCATTACCTGAGATGCCCACATGACCATTAAGCCCAGTGGCGAAGCGTGACTTTCAAAGTGAGGGAAGCTCCAAGTATTAATTTTCATTAAAATAGGAGAGAACCATGAATGTTGTATCTATATTTTTTCTTAATCTCGGTAAAAATGAACTAAAACAGATTTAAATTTTTACAAGTAATGAACAATATTTTTTTCTCTTAAATTCGGTAAAAAAAAGAAATAAAAATAGATTTAAATTTTTACAAGTAATGAATAATATATTTTCATAAATACGAGTAAATTAAATATCGTAGCTTAGTTTCTGTATATCAGACCGATCCTTCTAGTTTTCCTCCCAAAGATATCATTCACATCATCGTAGAAGGATGGGCTTTGGCGCAAATTTGAAAGCAAGGACTTTTCAATGCTGAGAAGAGCTAGTGAAGAGTCTCCCCTGACCTTGAGTATTTCGACGATAGGATTTAATTCTCTTCATTGCTGAGAATGACCTCTCAGCAGACGAACTGATGTCGTGTTTCCAGAACTACATAAACTTGTCCTTTTAACAATAACCTGTTTTCCCAAAAAGCATACTACCTTTATCATTTGCGAAAGAATTTTCCTGTTTCTTTTTACGTCTTTATTGTGCTTTTGTATTGTGAGCCGGAATTGTTCACTTAAACACGATTCAATTCGTGTATTTCCGAACGGCGTAAATAGTTTTAGACAAATAATGTGATTTTGCGACCCTTGATGCCTTTTCTGAGCTTTGTGTAAATTATTCAAGTCATCAAAACCTGCATAACTCCAAGTGCAAGCACGGCCAGCAAAACAATTTTCGCAATCAATGACACCCACATAACCATGGAATTGTATCATACATGTTTTCATTAAAGTGGCGCATAAATGTTTTAACACCTTTGCTTTGTATGCCGATTACATTATTAAGAAGTTTTTTCGGCTTGTCTCTTCTAATTATATTTAGTTTTTCCTCATAACTGAAAGAACTAAACCTACTCTTCAGTACTTTTTCTATAGTACAGTCACACGTAGACCCTTCTTGCACTGTAAGACTGCTCACACTACACGCGGACATATCCCCAACCCACTCCACTCAGATGTACCAATAATTCGTAGAGCTGGCCAACACCGCGTGAAATGTTAACCTAAAATGGAGAAAGTATGAAATTTACATGCTTTTGCTAATAACTTAAAATTTCCCAAGAAATACCTATTTATTACTAGCAAATATCAATCTCCAGAAAATACGCGAATTATTGCTGTTAAAATATACTAACAGTTCTATTTAAAAGCGCCACATAAAATAAAACAATAAACTTTTCTTCGCACGCTACAGAGGTTTCACGTGACGATATCTTTCAACGCTTCGTAAGTCACGGACAAGTCCCGATTGCTTCCGGAAACCTACGAAGTGCTAGTGGAGGTTACGATTCGTGAACACAGGAAATGCTCAGTATTGAATGAGCTCGCGGATCTGGTCACTCAAGTTTCGGCAGTTGTCCTAATGTCGGCAGCACTGCGGATGTTCACGAATACATTTTTAAAATGTATCCAGAGCAAATAAAATGTTTGTTCGCGTGAATTTTATTTGCCTTCTTCTTCTTCTTTTTAAATTCTTGGGGAAGCGGCACTATGCACTATGCACGCTTCGCCACTGATTAAGCCACAAGGAGACGTTGATGCCAGACACACCAAGCGAGTGGAGCAGGTCATGTATGCGCTGTACGAGGGGATGGTAATTGTACAGCGCGGTAATACTCTAAAGGGCACTCAGAGTGTCCGTACAAACACAATACCGAAAGTCGTTCCGCTGAATGTCTAAAATGGATTGATAAATACTAAAAAGTTCGGCGGTAAAAATCGAAAATTGCCCGGGTAAACGAAAGGTAAAACTATGTTGACCAAAATCAAAGGCACATCCTACTCCAACATCAGTCTTAGACCCGTCAGTATATGTAATATTTATTTCATCATTATTACAATAATACAAATAAAGCTTACATCTAAAACTTACGTCTAGTGCACCAGTTTTCTAGCTCCCCCATATTTAGCCCCTTGGCTGTATATATTGGGATAAAGCTACTATACCATCTCTCTACTTTACAAACTATGCTCGTTCAGCTGTACCTTTCTTAAGCTCCTTATCCACTTATCCCTTGTGTTGCCTAAAAATGTCCCCATCATTTTAATTATTTCTACTTTTGTGCTTCCCAACATTCTTAATGCTATTGCTTCTTTGTTTAACTTGTCCCATTTTTTATTCCATATAACCACTCTCCACCTTTTAACCTTATCACATTCTATTAGACAATGAAAAGTACTACCCGATTCATCACACATAATACATCTTCCCGAACCATTATATCCATTCCTTTTTAAAAATATTACTCCTGTGCGCATCCACGCAAGACCTATTCTACCAAATTGATTACATATATCTACATACTTCTCCCTTCCCCAATCTCTTTTAACTGATTTATACAAGATCAATGACCTTTTATCCTCAAAACTAGCCCATATCTCTTGTTTCTCGATATCTTCCACCCTCAATCTCACTTCTTTCCAAAACCCACTGTTATTATATTTATCTAATAGGAAAATATTCCTCATACCAATTTCTTTTAGGACATTTCCCATCTCCCCTAACCAACACTCTTCTCCTAGGACAGCTTTTTGAAACTGTATACATGCTTTTAATATATTATCTTCTAAATTTAAACATCTATACCAATACTTCAAAATTCTTTCCACTATTATACCTTTACTCCCTACCCTTCCTAGCTCTGCCAGTGCCACACCCCTTGGTGAACTCTTGGGTAAACCCAAAACTTCTTTACAAAACATTCTATGGACTATATCAATCTTAATCCATCCCTTTGCCACCCCCCCATATTTCTATTCCATATAACATTTTTGACTCTACTACAGCTTCATATAGCCTTTCCAACCAGTTCATTGTTAGCGTGGGCCGTCAGTATATATAAAATGCACGTCACCGAGTTCTGCCTGAAGTTCGAAAAACGCGCACCTAAGGAGTGAAAAGGGGGAATCAGACTTCGGCATCGACGTTAGCCCAAGGTGACAGTGGGTCTCAGCCCGCAACCATGGAGGAAAACGCGTTCCCCCCCCCCTGGGAAAGGCCGGCGCTGGCGTAACGTTCAAATGCCGAAGGAGCTGTTGTAATCGTACCCCTGGAGGGAGCAATACAGAGGAGCTAACTAAATATTGTCGATCAAGCAAATCCTCGTAAAATAACTCGAAGGACGGGTGGTCAGGCAAGCTTGAGAGTCGACAGGCATAGCTGCACAAAAGCATCTCAAGACGGAAGGACAGCAGAGGCTCTGCAGCTTCAGCGTACAGACTGGGTACAGGGCTAGTCAGAAAGGCCCCTGTAGCGTCTCTTATACCACGATGATGAATGGCATTCAAGCGACGTAACACAGATGGGCGTGCCGATGAATAGACAATGCACCCGTAATCAAGCTTGGATCGGACCAAAGAGTGATAAAGGCGAAGCAGGACGGTCCAATCAGCTCCCCAGGATGTGCCACTTAAAACACGTAAAAGATTAAAAGAACGGTCACACTTTGCTTTTAAAAAGGAAATGTGCGAAATCCAACTCAGCTTTCTATCAAAGATCAACTCTAAAAATTTCGCCTCGTCTGCTAAAGGAAGCATCTCCGGCCCAAGATGGAGAGAGGGCGGAGGAAAAACCTTCCGGCGCCCAAAATTGATACAGACAGATTTTTCGGCGGAGAAATTAAAGCCGTTGGCGTTACTCCAGGCGTAGAGACGGTCGATACAGCTCTGGAGACGGCGTTCGAGCAGACAGGTCCACCGTGAAGTGCAATAAATGGCAAAATCGTCAACAAAAAGGGACGATGAAATGGCAGGTGGAATACAATCAATAATGGGGTTGACAGCAATCGCAAAACGTGTGACACTGAGTACAGAGCACAGCGGTACACCGTTCTCTTGAATAAAACGACTAGATAAAACAGAGCCCACACGTACACGAAAGACGCGGTCGGTCATAAACTCCCGAAGAAGTATGGGAAGAGGACCGCGTGATTTCCATGCGTGAAGTGTACGTATAATGCCGCCCCTCCAACAAGCGTCATAAGCTTTCTCTAGGTCAAAAAACACAGCCACTGTTTGACACTTCCTCAGAAACCCATTCATAATATGCGTCGACAGAGAGGCCAGATGATCGACGGTAGAGCGGTGACGACGAAATCCGCACTGAGGATTCGTTAGAAGTTTCTGAGACTCAAGCCACCATGTCAACCGCCCGTTGATCATGCGTTCCATCACCTTGCAATGAATGAAATGCACAGAACGCACGCCAGCCTACCTTGCGTCTCCCGGTCACGAGGTCGAACCCACCTCGATCGGACAAGGGTGGAAGGTTGGCGATGAAAGGCTCGGGAACCCCCGGGTGCGCTAAACCCCTACTTATATAAGGTGAGCCCCTGGGGGGAAATCCGGCGGAGGGCGATGTATTTTTCCGTCGTAAAAACCTTTAGCATGGCTTCCTTCGGAAGAGAAGTAAAGCCGGTGGTTCCGTGTTGTAGATTTACGGCACGTAAAGGAGCCTTAAGCCTGATAAAAGAGGCCTCTGAGCCAAATTACTGGTCGTTCACGCCCAATATAGAATGGGACGCTAAGGACCACGTCAGTTAAAGAGCGTCCATAAATAAAACTCAATTTACATACCTGGATACACCAAACTCCGAACACATTTATGTTCACTCTGCTTGGAAAGCATATTAATATCATATATTTTTCAGCTGCGGTGTGTTACAATTATAAATTTATCTTTAACTTGAAAAATCATTTTATCATCATTTTTTCAACAGGAGTTTTGAAAATTCTTCTGCTCAGTGCCCTGGCCACAGAAGCAGAATTCGTTCGCAAGGACGATTTAATGCGCGACAATTTTGATTTGGAAATTGTGAATTCACCTAACGGAGTTAAAACTGTATTTAATATACTCACAGAATCTTCAGCAGGTATGTATTCCTCTTCACTGGACCTCCTTATGCTAGCACTAGCACACTCTTCTTTAGTAGAAGAAGATTTAGCAACTTCCAAGTCCGGCTCATCTGATTTGATTTTCATTTTGGAAATCCTAACACTGCAAGTTATACCAATAGCATCACATATTACTAAATGAGAATTTTTGTTTTGCGCATAACCTCTGTTACTTTCCTCTTACCCATTTTCTTATAATGTCTTTCCAATCCGAAGGGATTACAACACCATACGGTATTCCAAAGTTTCTTTTCTTTAACTTTAGGCATTATGAACTAATCTTAACCGGTGGCACCCTTTGATAAGGTGTGGCTGACTCTCTCAGCAGTTCGTAACTTACGCTGTTTCGTCACATCGCAAGTGCAGCCTTGAGACGTACATGTTTCAAACGATACTGAGCCTTGTGAGATTGCTTTGTACTATAGCATCTATATTATTAGGCAACAGATGGAACTTAACAAGTATGCACTAACATACCATATGCTTCATAAGAAATAATATAACGAAAATAAAGGTGCGTGTATATTTAGGTTTGATTTACAATGTTTAAATAACTTTCAAATTCATACAAGTAACTACTTATACAAAAATAAAACCTTACATGAACTGCAAGTTTATCTTCTCTGCGATAGTTCAGTTGCTTCCTGCAAATGAAGGATGTTTCACAAAAGAATATGTTTTTAAATGTCTGTCAGTCCAAAGGTTAAGAATTCAAGTGCTTCTGAAAGCCATAATATCAATACAAACAGCCTTATATTATGGCATGTCCATTTAACATATGTTGCAGTATAAAAAACATTGGAGATCCTTATGTGCAAACCATAATTTTTTCATGGAATGACCCCAGTGTTACTAACACCTCTTCATGCCCCAAATAACATCTGAGTAGCTGATATAATGAACATATAAATGTCCAGCTTCACTGTTGATTGACTAAACCATTATGCCCTTTCTTGACCTAGGAAATTTCAGTGTTATTGTACTTTGCATAAAGATAACATAGTGTTAATTTTTTCCCCAGGAATATAGCTGGCTACAGAATTATTTCTAGGAATAAAATATTTTTCTTTAATTACTTTCATACCCTTGATAATACAATACTAAGTATTTTACGTCTGTATTACAATAAAATGTGCTCATTAACAGATGTCAGTTTTGTTAGATTCTTCTCCACCTTAGCTTTCAGTTGTGTATACCTAGGTACATGTGTATTAATCATCTTTGATATTTTGTCATTCAATTATGCAAGTGTCATAGAGATCCAAACACAACAAAGGAAGTACTCAATGACAGCATGATACAAAATGATGGAACCTGCTGTACCAAGTTGGAAATCATCTTCTCAGAAAAAAAGAAATACTTTGTAAACATATTTACAACAAATGCTATAATGCAACAAACTAAACTTTTGAAATGATAAATAGATCTCAAATACAGATGAAAGTCAAAGAGAAAAAAAATGTTACAAAAATGTCATTTATTTTTTAACACACAAAGATGAAATTGATGAAGCTGTTCTTTATGCCTCTCTTTTGCTTCAAAAATGTTCTGTTTCCATCTATCTTCTGCTTCGAAATCTTCCATTTTCTGCTTTGCCAGATGGGTAAGATAGAGCTGCTCCTCCAACCTAATTCGAAATCGAGGCATCCTTTTCTGGCTTACCCGGCTCAATCTATCTTTGATGCCTTTTTCAAGTATTTGCTTCTTTGCAAGAGGTAGAACAGTTACATTATCTTTTGCTGGAGTAGGTATTTTCTCTGGGACATCATTAATGACATCCTTACGTGATGACAGTGTTACAGCTTCAAACTCACGAGAGGATTTTTCAGCCACCTCAAAAGAAGCCCCGCTTTCTGCAAAAGAGTAAAATTTAGATATGTTAGTAGCAATAGTTAAAACGCTCTCTCCCTCTCAACAACTTTCCCCACTCCTTTCCATAGCAGGTTTGTAAGGTGATAACCAAGAAATTGTCTAGGTGTTTCTATTAACTTCCATCACTACCACACCATCCAACTCTCGAAATGCTATCTTACCAGTTGTTACAGTATGAGCATCATCACCAGCTGTCAGCCTATCTGTTTTCTCTGCTAAAGTCATTGTCCTCTTCATGCAGCTTTTTCTTGATTGTTGCATAGATTTCTGAAATACACAATGTAGTGGTTAGTATTAAAATTTTTCTCTTCTGTTTTGTTGTAGGACTAGTGACATCACAAATATTGTAAGCGCCTTTTGGTTGACTTCCCCATCTCTCTCTCTCTCTATCTCACATACACACCTCCTCTTGTTATCCGATGAATGCCGCTTTAAGTAACTGTGCATTTTTAAGCTCTGTCTATATAAGCAATGCAATCCCTTTCTCTTTCTTTAATAACATGTATTCTTATTGACAATTTTGTTTTATACTCTGCTATTATATAAGTTTAATCTTCTATTATATTGTTTGTAATAATGCCTGTTGGATTTTGAAGTAATTCACTGGAATGTGGTTGGAGGATATGAAATTGATTCAGATAAGTCTCACCTCTGGAAACGCTCATTTACCTGGATTTGTTTAACAAAATATTATAATTAAAAACAAATGTAGGTATACAGAGTCAAAGTTGGAGATAGTACCTTAAGCATTAAAGGCGAAGTATATGTAGATGGAACAAATAAAGAAACACAGACACTTTAAACTATATTTATTTCTTACTTAACTATTAACATGCATGCTCATGAAATTATTTCTATACAATTTTCTGAATCATCATTATTTTAAAGTGTGGTTTCACCTTAAAGTAGATATCCAATGAACATAGTTTCACCCTATATCATTAAGCGATTTAATCTTGTATATAAAATATAAAGAGAATGAATGTGATCATTGGTTAATCTGGTTGACCATAAAAACTTAATTTTATTATCATTAATGGTGTTCATAATCAGCTGTAACACAATCTCCAACACAAGGACGGCCTACGAATACTGTACAAGAGGAAGTCTCACCCCAGTAACAAGGCAAGAAATACCCCATGTGGTATCAAAGGCAACAAAACTAAAAGGCCTCAGGGCCAGATAGCATATAGGGTGGACCATTTATGTTGAGACTGTACAATATCCCCAAAACTAAGCATTGTAGAAAGAAATGTCTTTCATAAAAGCTGTTTGATATCATGGCAGAAAGCAAATGCTTTTAGTTGAGTTTTGTTTGGAGGACATTATGGTGGTCATTTTACGGTGGATTACTTCTTTTTTTTTTTAATGGGAATCTACATTTTGTATGTTGTTCTCTCATTAGAAAATGGTTCCGAATAAGCTGTTTATTTTGTGATGAGCAATAAGAAAAAAATCTGATGTGTTACACTCACATGACTTTCTCTACTCTCGTATAAACTATTTTTACAAATGCTTATTCTCCATATGCTTCATGTTAAACGAGATATTGAGATGTTAATCTTATTGCTAATTTTCTTGTAGATGTAAGGGGAAAATATATTTACAAGGGCAATATAGAAAAACAGTAGCCTTTAAGCACATACATATCTCTTAATAGCTGGTTGCTAGGTGCAGCACCATTCCCTTTGGCACAGATTATAATTCTTTGCATATCCAAGACAAAAAAATGAATAACGAATTCCCATTTGAGAAAATAAGTATTAAAAAGTTTAAGGGAATAACAAGTAATATCTCGAAAATGGTTCACTCGACAAAAAAATTGTATATGACATAAATTGTGTATTTTAACGCGATCTACATTTTTTGTGTAGTAAAATTTTGTCTATCTCTTATGGTTTACCAGTTATGCAAAAGTCGTTCACAATAAATAATACTTTTGGAGTCATTCCCAGAAAATTGAAAAAATATACATTTTATTTGTCATAAAAATATCTTAAACATATGATATTTTAATCAAAATAGTTAGCCATTTTTGAGAAAATGAAAATTTTCGAAAAATCTTCCATGTAAAGGGTACTCTGGGGTGGGGGGATTTTCTTGAAAACCTTCGTGTCGCATCCATGGAAGATACTGAACCCAAATACCAAGTTTGGTGTTTATCCGACTGTTCGTTTCTGAGTTATGCTGTTCACAGACAGACACACACACAGACAGACAGACACACACACAGACAGACAGACAGACACACACACACAGACAGACACACACACGGACATGTTTCCAAAAATGGTTTTTTTTGGATTCAGGGGGTCCTAAAACATGTATTTCCGTGAAATCTTGGTATCGAATTTTTGGGTGGAATACAATACTTCCCCTACTTACTATACGTAGTAGAGAAAGTAAAAAAAATATGTTGGTTCTGTACTATATCATTTGTAAGTTTGTCTTTTTTTTCTTTTTGAAAAGAAAAGAAAAAAAAAGTTTGTAAATGTAGTACACTAAAAATATAGTTGTTTAAGACACTCTTATCATCATTATTAGTTATTATTATTATTATTATTATTGTTGTTGTTGTTGTTGTTGTTGTTATTATTATTATTGTTGTTGTTGTTGTTGAAAACTAATTGTTCATATGTCCAGAATCAAAGGATAAAAAAGATGGCAACCCTAAAACAGTTACAACCTTGGGCATCATGAAAATGCAGTTTTCATCAACTGAGTGTACAGAGTGTTTAACATTAACATTCACCAAAACAGAATACAAAATGGTATTATCCAAATGTATAATGAACACAAAAACTTCCAATGCATTCTGTACTTTCATGATAATAAAGAAAATAAACTAATTCAAAATGCAAATGATACTCCATAAAGTTAAAGCACTTGAAGACCAAGCAGATTCACCTATCACCCGCAACTACGCCACATAGTCCTTCGTTGTCTAGGGGTACCATGAAAGCTGTGGTCCAGTGTCGGTTTACGGCACGTAAACCAGCCCTCATGCCTGATAATAAGGCCTCTGAGAAGAATTTCCGGCCTTTCACGCCCAATATAAAATGGAGCGCTAAGAACCATAGCAGTTAAAGAGCGTCCATAAATAAACTTCATTTCAATTTCATTTACAACTACCACACAAAATCTTCAAAATACTCAAAATTAAACTTGCTTATCAGAAAAGATACAGTATTAAGAATCTTCTTGGCTCATAATTCTAAGACAATATAGCTCCAGTGAAAAAAGAATGAATATATGCAACAAAATGTATAGACTGCAGCATGTGGTAAAATAAAATAATTATACATATAAAAGGAATATTTTAGGAACGTTCACTAGAAACAAATTGAGAAATTAAAAGTGACATACCACTTTTAGGGTAGTAATCATGAAACAGACTAGGAAGTAAAACTATTTAAAGGAAGACCTTCGACTATAATTATCTTACCTCCGTGCTGTCCTCAGAATCAGTACCTAACTCTTCTGGATGAATTTCTGCTGATGCAGCATCCATATTCACAGGCTCTTCTTTGATCTTTCTATTCGTATCCATTTCTTGATTTGTGTTGTACACCTCACATAAATCACCATTCTCTTTTACAAAAACTGAGGAAAAAGAAACTTCCTCAGTCATCAAGCTGGTATCAGAAGGCCAAGAATCTTCGGATTTGAGTATAATTTCAGCTGATGCTGTTTCCTCCAAGTAATAGGGTTCTTCCTTGATTTCAATTTTGGTGTCCACATCATTCCTGATGGATTCCATTGTGTTATATAGCATCACAAGATATTACCGAAAAAGGAAGTCCAATTAAGGACTGGCAGCAGCCCACAACCTAGAAAGAAGAATATATAAATGTTAGGCTTTCAAGACTCAAAAGTCGCCCAATTCAACAGCAACGGCCTCTTGTGAAGTGCAGAATGGTTCTATTCAACAAAGCATACCTCAGTAACAAGGATGATGATGATGCTGTGGGGTTAACACTCCAGCAGAGTGCTCTCTCATCTTGCACACATCATTTTAAGTTTCCAAAAAGAAACATGTGACACCTCCTTAAGCTGTAGAAATGCACATGAATCTTCCATTTAGTTAAAAAAGGTAACAAATTTTGTTCATGTTTCTATTTCTAACTAAACCGCTCACAAGCCACATTTCCCTGTATTGCCATATGTGTGGAAGTTTTAGTGCTAGTGATGAACTGTTGTGGAGTCATATATTGCACCATTAAGTGAAGTGCATGCATTAATTTTGCATCCATAAAGAGTGAGTGAGTGGGGTTTAAGGGCCATCGACAACTAGATCATTAGGGCCAGGTCAAAACTGAAAACCATAAAAACCTAAGTCATAGGTTAAAAAAGTAAAAAGAAAGCTAAAATATGACACAGGCCTAAAAGTTTAAAAAGCAAATAAGACATCTTACACCTGCGTATGAAATCAAATAGTTTAAACAAATCGTCATGTCTGAACGACAGCCACTGGTAGAACCCAGGCCAAAGGACCGGTGCTCACGAGTGTATCGCGGACAAGCAAGTAAAATATGAGACGGAGAGGAGCATGTTGCATGTAGGACAAACAGGGGCCGGGTTACCGTGCAAAAGATGTCCATGAGTGGACGGGTATGACCCAGGTGTAGACGAGTCAGAATAACTTCCGATCACTGAGATTCCCTGCATGAAGTGGGCCAGGGTTGGACGGTGTCCCTAATAGTCCACAGTTGTGTGCAACCCAGCGCCTCCCATGACTCTTGCCAGGCCAAAAGCGTCGGGAGTACTGATGGACATCTCAGTAAGGCACAGTCACAGTGGAAAATTCCGACAAATGGCAGGCGGATTTTGCAACCGCAACTGCCTCCTCATTGCCGGTAATGCCCACATGGCCAGGGGTCCAGGTAAACATTAATTGGTATCCACGACAAAGCAACTGGGAGACGAGGGTCTGAATTTTCACGACGAGGGTGGAGAAGCCGAGAAACTGTTGCAAGGTTCGAAGGCGTTCAAAGAGTCAGAGCAGATAAGAAGCTGGAGCTAAAGAGCAGGGGAAAAAAAGATGGCAGAGTGCTAGGGGGTAAAAACGGCACTGACGTCCAAGAGGCGATACGGGTGAGTCGTGCCGTTAAGGTCGAAACCGCAACCTGTAGCACCACCCACCTGGGAGCCATCAGTAAAAACCGGGGTGTAGTTCCGGTAACTTCCCAGAAGCTCGGCGAAAAGTTGGCGAAACACGGGCGGTGGGGTAGAGCGGCGCGCATTGTCCGAGAGTGCTAAATCAAACCGGGCACGCTGGAGTTGCCACGGAGGACATGTCCGAAAGGGAACCGCCCCACAGGAGGCAGTCGGAGGTCACGTGAAACCAGTAGGTCGGAAACCGGGAAGAAGTACTATTCCGCAGATAACGAACAGCGAGATCTCGGTCTAAAACAGAGTTAAAACAAGCGTGACCAGGATGAACCGCCAAACTTGCAACATAAGAACAGAGTAAAAACAAGCGTCGAATAGACAATGGGGGTTCGCCAGAGTCAGCGTAGACATTCGGCACTAGTGCGGAAAGCCCCAGTAGCTAGACTGATACCAGTGGACTGATGGTGGACAGTGTCTAAAAGGCGGAGTTTAGAAGCAGGCGCAGCGCCGTAGATAAAACTGCCATAATCCAGTTTGGACCGAACCAAGGAGCGATACAATCGCAACATCACGGTGCGATCGCCGCCCCAATATGCTCCAGATAAAACCCTGAGTACCCGAAGAAAGCGATCGCACGAAGCCGGCGAATATGGCACTCCCAGGTAACTTTGCTGTCGAGGTAAAGACCCAAGAACTTGAGATGCGGTACAAATGGCAGGGGTGTGCCGAGGAAGTGAAGATCAGGAGAATGTACACCACGAAGGCGATGAAAGTGAGGACACTGTGTTTTCGTAGGTGAAAAACGAAAGCCGCTGCGAAGCGCCCAGGTTGCAAGGAATGTTATGGCCAGCTGCAGCTGACGCTCGATGTGATCGAGACTGTAAGAACGATAATATATAGCAAAGTCGTCAACATACAGAGACATCAGAAGGTCGCTACGAACACTAGAGATGGCGTTAATGGCTATGACAAAGAGAGTGAAGCTAAGAATCGACCCTTGGGGCACACCATTCTCCTGGATCCGCTCCTGGGCCAGCGTGTTTCCAATGCGGACACGAAAATGTCGAAGCTGTAAAACATTAGAGACAAAGGCAGCTAAATGACCGCGCAAACCGTAACCATGCAGCGTACGCACAATACCATAGCGGCAAGCAGTGTCATACGCCTTCTGTAGATCAAAGAAGACAGGCGTGTCAGGTTGTCAACACTAGAGCGATGACGACGATATCCGCACTGAGCATTGCAGAGGAGAGTATTGCTCTCGAGCCACCACACCAAACGAAAGTAAATCATGCATTCAAAGATCTTACAACACTCGTCAGACAAATAGGCCGGTAGCTACAGGGAAGCGACAGGTCTTTACCGGGTCGGGGGATAGGAATGACAATAACCGCCCACCACGAGGACGGGAATTTTTGCCGACGCCAGATGCAGTCGTATATCCCGAGTAAGAATGAAGTCACCTCAGGCGGAAGATGGGGCATTTGTTTGTGGATATCGGGACCAGGGGAAGAATCCCTTGCGATTGACAGAGAATGCATCAACTCTGCAACGGTAAAAGGTGCGTTGTATGATTCACTACAGTCACTGTTAAAATCAAGGACCAACCGCTCCGCAGAGGCTTTGATGGGCAAAAAGGACCTATCATAACTAGCCGTTTGACTAAAAGTAGCGAAGGAGCTGGCAAGGGCTTCAGTTATATCCGGTTCGCTGGTATAAGTGGTGCAGTTTACGGCAAGATCGGGAATGATCGCCAGGCGACATCTGCCATCCATACGTCGAACTGCAGTCCACACTTGTTGTGCAGAACTACGACGGGAAAGGGAAGAGACATAGGATTCCCAAGACTTGCATTCCGAAGTACAAAATGCGCCCTACCCCGAGAACGCTTAAAGACAACGAAGTTCTCCTCAGCAGGATGTAACGGAAAGAAACGCAGGGCATGCCTGCGCGCTTTGATGGCCAAACGACATTCCGAGGTCCACCAAGGAACAGGGACGTGACGTGGGACCCAAGAGTCTCGAGGAATGCTGGAATCCGCTGCGAGTAAGAGAGAACAAGTAAACTACTCCACCATTTCATCAATGGTGGCAAAACTATTATTGGCGAGATGGATGTCGGAACGAAACCTCTCCCAGTCAGCCTTGGAAGTAATCCAGGGAGGATATCGTGAGGGTAGAGGATGGTGGCCGGATAAACGAATGGCAATGGGATAATGATCACTGCCGAGAAGGTCCGAAAGCACCGAACAATCAGGAGCGGCAGTAATGCCGGACTGCAGAAAGACAGATCCAAGACTGAGTGGGTGCCATATGCGGAAGATAAGAAGGTAGGGACACCAGTATTTAATAAAAGTACGCGGACATATCACAAACGTCTGCTATAATGCATCCACGAGCATCGTCAGTGTCGGAACCCCAGAGAGAATGTTTGGTATTCATATCACCAATGAAAAGTAGCGCTGGCGGAATCCGAGCCAAAAGCGCCCGAAGTTCGTGCGCTTGAACGACAATGAGCGGTGGCAGATAGACGTTGCAAATAGAGAAGCAGACGCCCTCCAATTGGACACGCATAGCCACAGCCCACAATTTGTGCGCAGCGGTATATTAGTGGCACAAATATTACGCGTCACCAAAATAGCAACCCCGCCGCTTTCACGCTGTCCAACAACTATTAAAATTTGTCCTATTACAACTATTACAATTTTGAAGTGAGAAGTGAAATGATTAGTGAATGTATAAAGGATGTGGAAGTTAAGGTGTGTTATAAGAAGAAATAATGGGAAGAAGATATGTGTAGTTAAGAGGAGAGTGTATGTTTATTGTTTATAATTAAGAAATGATAATAAAATGAATATCAATAAATAATAACTGAATAATAATAATAATAAAAAATTACAGCAATAATAATAATAGTAATAAATACAATAAAGTAATAATAAATTAAAATAATAATAACAGTAAATAATAAAATTAGGAGTAATAGTAATAGCATTAGTAATTATAGAAGTAACAATAGCAATAATAATAATAATTAAAAAAACAAGTGTCAAGTTTTCTTCAAGTCAAAAAACACAGCACAGTTTGACACTTTCTCAGAAATCCTTCATAATATGCGTCGACAGACACACCAGATGGTCGACGGTAGAGCGATGGCGACGAAATCCGCACTGAGCGTTCGCTAGAAGTTTCTGAGACTCAAGCCACTATGTCAACTGCCCGTTGATCATGCGCTCCATACAAATGCAACTGGTGAGGGAGGTAGGGCGGTAGCTGCAAGGTAGTAGGCGATCCTTCCCAGGCTTTAAGTATAGGGACAATGGTGGCTTCGCACCAAACGGAAGGAAAAAAGTCGTCTTGCCAAATACGGTTATAGACCTGTAAGAGAAAGACTTTACTGTCGGCTGAAAGGTTCTTTAACATCAGGACATGAATGCCGTCCGTCTTTAGCCGCATCACCCCCTGCTAAGAGAAACGTGTTTCTACAAATTAATATTGACGCAGCCGAGGCAAACCTAAATATATATATATATATATATATATATATATATATATATATATATATATATATATAATATTTAAAGAAACATAAAAATACAAACTTCATTCCTAAACGTTGGGGCAAAAGGCCACCGGAAAGTGAATGTTGGGGTGAAGGCCACCAGAAACTTTGTATCATACCTGGGGCAATAATCTTCTTAAAATTGGCGCACAACATGGGGAAAATAATAACTTAAAGACAATAAAGAAAATCTAATCTCAGATTACATACGTGAATGTCAAGCCGAAATACAATTTGCACTTTGGAGTACACAAACTGTAACTTTATTTACAGCTGTTGTTTTTAAGGCAAAACAACACACATAATATTACCTTATTGTAAGTGATACAAAGGATAAATCAAAGCATTCAGTAACTGCCTTCATTCTCAAACTCACTGAGTATAGCAAGTTTTAAACCAAATAATAATCTGGAATGAGGGTCCATCGAGCAAATTTAAAAACAAGTTCGCCTGTTACCTACACAACGCAGTATCTAGATTAACCACTTCACTGATTAACCAGAGAATACTCATAATCAGGGTTAAGATTTTTAGGTGCAAATTTCGGATGAAAAAAAGGAAGGGAAAAAGGTGCTCAAATAAGGTGAAACAAGGGACAATAAGGAGCCGATTTATTTAAGTGGTTGTACAAGTGAAATTCCTAGTAGTTTTTTCTAAACTATCCATTCAATTAGGCGAAATTTTAACCACATGTCAGGCTTCTTTAGATATAATTGTTTTGTGAATTTCAATCCAAAATCTTAATTAGTTTTCAAGTTATTTATTTTCAAAATATAAAATTATGGGTATATGCAAAATGCAACACATGATGCATTTTAAAAAAAAAAAAAAAAACCTTATGTTGCTTCTATGTCAAGGAACTACAAATCTGTCATATAATTTGTTTTCTACCATTCTTAGTTTAAGAGAAAAGAAAGTTTTGAGTTTTGTATTTGCATTTTTTTCGTTTTTTTTTTGTATACATTGTTATCTTTAAAAATTAGTACCGCAAAAACTATTAATTACACAGAAAAATTATATGCACGGGTGAGGTTATTGCTGTCTCTGTGTGCCCAGCCCTCATCTCCATGCAAACAGATGATGTCTCTCAGTAACAAACTGACATTCACGAACAGCAGGCTAATGATTCTGGTGGGATAGAATCACTGATTGTCAATTGCATTATTGCAGGCTACTTTATAGTGGTAAAGCAAGAGAAAGAGGTTTTCGTCACATACACAATTATTTTCCATTGTTGCGGGTGTGCTTTCAATTCCGGTGCGGCGTTTACTGAAAGATGTAGACTTACTATTCGCACATACACAGCAAGCTGAGGAGACGTTAATTGAAAGTTAAAGAATAAATTGGAATGAAACTTAAAAGAAAAAAGGGGAAAATGGTTGGGGGAAAATGGGATAAAGGTGCCAAAAAGGGATAAAGGTCCCAAAAAAGGGAAAAAAGTGCGAGGAAAAAATGCCGTTTTTTGCAACTAGAAACAAAATTTCATACTGTGATATGTTTCCGCACAGCTTTAACTTACCCTATGAAAAAAGATGTGCACCTAAAAATCCTAAACCTGCTCATAATTAAGAAATGGTCGACAATTTTCTAACCGAGTTATCTATATACATCTTAATCTTAATTCTCTGTGGTTTTCTCCAGAGTATTCTCATTCAGTTTACTTTAATTTAATGCATGCTGCTAAATGGAATGACTGTCTTCCTACTCCATGACATCTAGAATTAGTACGTTGCCTTAATGACAGATGGGAATAGAGGTAATTTAGAGCATTTTGTAGTCTTAATCAGAGCTTACACTGTCTTTCTGTTGTAGATATTCAATGGCTTTTCACGTAAACCGTTCATATTGCAAAGCCAAGCAACAGTGGTTCTATTCTGTGAAACTGTACAAATATGCTGTCTAATCATTTCAGTAATTAATAGGCACATATCAAGTATTAATGTAAGAGTATGGAGAATTGTATGGAAATCATTATTTTTAGTTGCCATTTTTACTTTCTCTACTACGTATAGTAAGTAGGGGAAGTATTGCATTCCACTTGAAAATTCGATACCGAGATTTTATCAGAAATACATGTTTTGAGGCCTCATGAATCCAAAAAAAGTATTTTTGGAAACATCTTCATGTGTGTCTGAGAACAGCATAACTCAGAAACGAACAGTCGGATAAACACCAAACTTGGTATTTAGGTTCAGTATCTTCCAGTGATGCGACACGAAGGTTTTCAAGAAAATTCCCCCAACCCAGATTGCTCTTTACATGGAACATTTTTTGAAAATTTTTATTTTCCCAAAAACGGCTCTAATGATTTTGATTAAAGTATCATATGTTAAGACATTTTTATGGCAAATAAAATGTGTATCTTGAATTTTCTGGGAATGTCTTCAAAAGTATTCTTCATTGTGAAGGACTTTTGCATAACTGGTAAACCATAAGAAATAGATAAAATTTTACTGCACAAAAAATGTAGATCGCGTTACAATACACAATTTATGTCATATACATTTTTTTTGTTGAGTGAACCATTTTCGAGATACTGCTTGTTATCCCCTTAAATTTTCCAATACTTATACTTTTTCTCAAATGGGAATTCCTTATTCATTTTTTTTTGTCTTGGATATGCAAAAGTATTAATCTGTGGCAAAGAGAATGGTGCTGCACTAGCAACCAACTATTAAAAGATATGTCTATCTTAAAGGCTACTGTATTTCTATATTGCCCTTGCAAATATAAAACAAGAGGAACATAGCACGCCTTAAGTGAGTCAAATATTTTTAGAACTGGTCGCTATGTGTAAAATGTAATTCTGTTTGCATGTCAAGAACATAAAAAAATAACAACAAATTCTCAGTTGAGAAAAAGTGTAAGTATTGGAAAATTCAAAGAAATAACAAGGAATATCTCGAAAATGGTTCACTTTACAAAACAAATGTTTACGACATATATTGTGTGTTTTAACGAGATCTACATTTTTTATGTATTACAACTACGTCTATCGCTTGCGGTTTACCAGTTATGCAAAAGTCGTTCAGAATGAAGAGGACTTTTGGGGACATTCCCAGAAAATTCAAGATATACATTTTATTTGCCAAAAAATGTCTTAAACATATGATACTTTAATCAAAATCGTTAGAGCCGCTTTTGAGAAAATAAAAGTTTTCGAAAAATGTTCCATGTAAGAGGTGGTTTGGGGTGGGGAATTTTCTTGAAAACTTTCATGTCGCATCCCTGGAACATACTGAACCAAAATACCAAGTTTGGTGTTTATCCGACTTTTCGTTTTTAAGTTATGCTGTTCACAGACAGACACACAAGACATACACAGACATGTTTCCAAAAATGCTTTATGTTTTTTATGCCCTGGACATGCAAAGAGAATGCAATGCTCCACATAGCAACCAGCTCTTGAAAGATTTGACTATCACTTAAAGCCTACCATATTCCCCTTACACCTACAAGAAAATTAGAAACAAGATAAGAGTCTGCAAATGTTTATCTCGATTAACATTAAGTAGATGGAGAATAAGCATTTGTAAAAATAGTTTGTACAAGAGTAGAGAAAGGCATGTGAGTGTAACGCATCAAATTTTTTTGTCTTCGATATGCAAAGAGTATTAATCTGTAACAAAGAGAATGGTGCTGCACATAGCAACCAGCTATTAAGAGATATGTCTATGCTTAAAGGCTACTGTATTTCTATATTTCCCTTGCAAATATAAAACAAGGGGAACATAGTACGCCTTAAACGATAGTCAAATATTTTTTAGAACTGGTCGCTATGTGTAAAATGTAATTCTCTTTGGATGTCAAGAACATAAAAAAATATTCTGTGGGCGTAAAAGAATTGAGAACATATTAACAGTCAAAATGATATTTGTAATACAAGCAAGGATACCGAAAACCAAAACACAGAGCAAGATATGATTATATACAAACGGAAGTACTGATGTGTGTGGATAAAGCAAGGTGTGATTATAAACGAACGGAAGTGCACTCGGATAAGGCTAAAATTGAGGTACAAGTGAGGTAGCACGTGTTTCAAGCAAAGCAGTAAACTAGAAGAAAAAAATTCTGATGTGATACATTCACATTACTTTCCCTACCCTCTATCATTTATTAGTGGGTATACAAAGTATTTTTACTTAAGCTTATTACTTTCTCTAATACGTATAGTAAGTAGAAATATTGCATTTCTCCTGAAAATTCAATATTGAGATTTCATCAGATATACATGTTTTGAAGCCCCATAATGCAAAGAAAGCATTTTTAATAAAAGGCCTCTGTGTGTGCGTGTGCGTGTGTGTGTGTGTGTGTGTCTGTGAACAGCGTAATTCAAAAACGAAAAGTTGGATAAATACCAAACTTCGTATTAAAAGATGCGACATGAAGATTTTTAAGAAAATTCCCCCATTCCAGACTACCCTTTACATGGAACATTTTTCAAAGTTTTTTTTCTCTCAGAAATGCCACTAACGATTTTGATCAAAATATCATATTTTAAGACACTTTCATGCAAATGAAAGGCATATCTAGAATTTTCTGGGAATGTCCCCAAAAGTCTTCATTCTGAATGAATTTTGCATAACTGGTAAACCGTAAGAGATAGACAAAAGTTTACCACAAAACACACAATTTATGTCATATACATTTTTCATGTGCAGTGAACCATTTCCGACATATTCCTTGTTATTTGTTTGAATTTTCCAATACTTAATACTTTTTCTCAAATGGGAATTTGTTATTTGTTTTGTGTTTCTTTCTTTTCTTTTTGTATGTCCTGGGTATGCAAAGAAAATAGAATGCTCCACATAGCAACCAGCTCTTAAAAGATTTGACTATCGCTTCCCCCTGCACCTACAAGAAAATTAGCAATAAGATTGTTTCTGCAAATGTTTATCTCGATTAATATGAAATAGATGGAGAACAAGAGTTTGAAAAATAGTTTGTACAAGAGTAGAAAAAGTCATGTGAGTCTAACACATCAGATTTTTTTTATTTATGTGATGGAAAGGGACAGTTAGTGTGACAGAAACAGACATGTATAAAATGAAAACTGCTGACTATATCTTTCACAAAATAATTACCATACCAGTGTTACCATATTGCATACTTTATCAGATACCACATTATCATATTGAAAATCTCTGCTAATTATCTACATTAGGAACTGGAAGTACTTTCAATACATCAGAAATTTCAAACCATGAAGTGTCATTACCTTTAAATGCAAATTTGAAATGTGTTGATTTCTCTCATGAAATTGATCTCACAATCAGTATTGTCATCTTTTAAGATTTGTCTTATTTAGTTTTTAGCTGTCTTTTTTTATCATAAAATTCACCGCTACAAAAGCACCTACTTGAATATATGAATTTCCTTCCATCGTTTCAATTTGGACACTTCTGCCAGCCATAAAATCAAAGTTGAAGCTTTTTTTGGACAAAGTATGTTCTTTGTAAACCACATTATAAGTGGATACAACTTTAATGTAGTGCTTAGAATGAGTGACAGCACCACTCATTAGCATCAGATTGTATCTTTTGTTGATCCATTTCATATTTAGAACAAAATATCACCCCTACTGATTTTAACACTTTCCTGACACACCAGTAAAAAAAAAAGACTGCATTGGTAACCATGTGTTTTCTACCAAATGCAGCATGCCATACTAATATCTTCAGTCCTCCACCAACACCATCAACACTGCCCTTTCCATGACCTGTAGCTAGAAAGTTCCATGTCAACTTCAAACTCTTCCTGAAGGTGAATTAAATTACATAGAGAATAATGCTGTTTAAAGTGGCTTGCTGCACCATTTCAAAACATGTTAATTGTTGAGATCTCTGGGTTTTCCTGACTTGAGAAACCAGCCTTCTAAGGAATGTGTTGAGCAGCTTATATGTCGTGTGATATTTCATCATTGACAATTGCATAACTTTGTACCATTCCAGAATTTATCCAGGCAACTGCTGTGAGGATTGTGATCTGTTGGGAGTTCCATTATCCGAATGAATTTAATTTTGAAATCTGGCAGTGTAATTTTTGGCAAAATTAATCTGTACTACAATTTCTTTGCCATCTACAGCACCTTTCTTCTCTGAAAATATGTACACTGAATGTTTGTTGTTCTCCATGGTTACCATGCTAGCCTCTAGTTCCCGAGGTTGCAGGTTCAAACCCGGCGGAAGGCGATGGATCTTTTTTTCGGGTGTAAAAATCCTTAGCATGGCTTCCTTTGGAAGGGAAGTAAAGCTGGTGGTCCAGTGTTATAGATTTACAGCACTTATAAGAACCTCAATCCTGATAAAAAGACCTCTGAGCAAAATTTCCTGTCTTTCACCCCAATATAGAATAGGATGCTAAGGACCACAGCAGTTAAGGAGCGTCCATAAATTATTATTTTAAAATAATGTTTACCAAGAAGCAATATTTTAAATGCAGGGGTATTTTTTTCATAAGTTCTTCAAATGCTTCACAGGACACTGTTCTCCTTCAGAACTTTTTCAAATTTTCCATCAATGGTGTTCCAAACAAACCAAGCTAATTCATTTGTATCATCTGTTAAGGTATTATGCTGACTGCGACATTCTGCTCTTAGTGTATCCTCCACAGCGATGAAAATGATGTGTTGAATAACTAATGCCGCCAAAATTGGTAAGACACTCAGCCTCAAGGCGTAGCCAAGAGATTGAGGGCCCTCAGCCTCAAAGCATAGCCCAGGGATGTTTTTTAGAAGGAGAGGAATGTAGCAAGTTGCGGCCAATTGGCCGCAACTGCGAAGCAACGACAAATCGTAGCCGAGGGATCTGCGCGTCTAAAACTCGAATGATTCATGTTTCGACATTCTGCTCTTAGTAAAGAGATCACATCCACTTCTAAACTCACTCCTAAGGTAATTTATTTGCTTTCCTTTTGCTTTTATAAGCATTTTCAACAAGGATACACTAAGAGTAGATTTGCCATAAATTGATGTTCTCACCAGCTATGGTGAGGCATTTCACTGAGTGGATAAATTTGGATCGTAATGAAACGAATTTTAATTTCCCACTTTCTTATCAGTTTTCCAAAGTTTTCTTTTTTTTCATTCTTAATGTCACAACATCCTTTTTTCCCCCAGGAGCTTGTAATGATATATGTCCCTTTGATAAAATTGCTTAACAAAATCATTAATCTCAAACAGGGCATTTTATAAAATATATACCTACAGTAAAATTAAATTGAGACGCTCTTTAACTACTAGGGTTCTTAGCATCCCATTCCATATTGGGCGTGAAAGACCGATAGTTTTGCTCAGAGGCCTCTTTATCAGGCTTGAGGTTTTTTTATGTGCCGTAAATCTACGACACGGGACCACCGGCTTTACTTACCTTCCGAAGGAAGCCATGCTAAGGATTTTTACGCCCGAAAAAATCCATCGCCCTCTGCCGGGTTTGAACCGCGACTTCAGGAACTAGAGGCTAGCACGGTACCACTAGTCCACAGAGGACGACTTATCTACAGTAGACTACTTGCAACGGCATAACCTGCATATTTAAAATATACAGTGCACTTATAAAATAAGTGTTTCTCAGAATCTAAATTAAAACATGATATGTTAAACTCAGTGATGGTCTGTGACTGAATGGGAGAGTTATTAAATGCTTTCTTCAGTGTTATGTTTTTGTGTTTTTCAGGTTCACTGATCATACATATCAGCATTGAATAAATATTGTTTCAAAAAATACATTGTTTCTGTGATGGAATGGGACTTTACAATGGTAATGAAAGTCCAATGTGAGATATAATATAAAGTCATGGTGACCAATAAATTCAAATTGTCATACTGTTTCCCTCGTTTGTGTCACTTTTGCCCGCATTAGGTCTTACGCTGCTCTAACGTAATGCTGCCAACATATGAATAATGCCACCGAAGACGGTAAGATACTCAGCCTCAAAGCGTAGCCAAGAGATTGAGGGCCCTCAGCCTCAAAGCGTAGCCGAGGGATGTTTTTTAGAAGGAGAGGAGTGCAGCAAGTTGCGGCTGAAAAACTCCAATGATTCAGGTTCACAAAACAACAGCACATCGCATATTCAGTGCATTTCACTGATTATTTAGGTTGGCAGTACCCACTTTGCATGGAAAAATGGTACGTTTGTTTTCTTCCTAATGCTATTTGCCTATATAAATAAAACACTTAAAACGGGTGGGTAGGTGGGTACTAGATATTGGAGAGACCACATCATGTTCTAAAATCACTCCTAAGGTAAGTAATTTCATTGCTTTTTCACTTCCTTATTCCTAATTTAGGTGGGCAAAAGAAAGACCTAATGCGGGCAAAAGTGACACAAAGGAGGGCAACAATATGACAATTTAGCCCTATTACCGCTGTCTTTATGTAAGTAAAAATATTTCATTATTTTTCACTTCCTTATTCCTAATTTAGGTGGGCAAAAGTATGACAATTTAGCCAACATTAATTTTAAAAACTATTTAAAACTTACCCTTAAGAAACCTTTCTAAAATATAGCTATAAAAAGTGTGCAAACACTTTTTTCAACATTTGCTGTAACCCTGCAGTAAAATCAGCCAAAATCACAATAATAGTTAACGAGGTAGGGGTTAACGATTATCCACTTGTTTACACAATTTCTCACAATTAAGTATATACTACTTCAAATTTAACACCTATCGACCTTAAAATTTAAAAAAATTAACTGTCCATCCTGTTTAAGTTTTCATGCTATGCCCCAGGTAATACATATAAAGTAAACAGAGCAAACAATAAAAAAACAGACGTCAGTAAACTCATCTCAAACATAAAAATAGAATTTTCAAGTAATTCACATACCATCCATCATTATTCTATAAATTCCAAAGGATTTTCAAAAATCATTTCATTCCAGCCCCTAACGACAGTTACTCCATAAAAAAATACATGAAATTCCAAATTATAAGATGACACTCCCAGGGATATACCAGATAAACTGGATTATCCTGTAAAATAGCAGCATGGCTTCTGCTAGCAGCGGCGTGGACGTAACATAGGTGGTTGTTGCCAACGGTGGGAATGGAAAACACTGCTGGCATCACAAGTTGCCAACCCATCCACACAATGTAGAGCGAGCCATTCTAGTTGTGTACATAGATGGCACACGTGATGATGTGATGGAGTTTAAGGGCGCTAAACATCTAAGGTCATCAACGCCCTTACAAAGTATAAAATTTAAAATCCAAAACTAAAATACGGGACACAAACCCGCTTAGTCTGAAAGACTAAAAACAAGACAAGAAATTCTAAAGTACACCACACTAAAACCATGGTAAATAAAACAAGAAAAGAGTAAACGTGTCAAGAACTGTAGAATTGAGGGACATGAGGTCATATGGCCGCCAGGGAAAAGAGCCCCATTAAAACGGACAATAGAAAATCACAAAGCTAAAAGACGCTCAGCGCATCAAAGGTGCCGATTAAATCCACTGTAACTTATAAAACGTAAAAGCAATTCTACAGCACGCGCGTCGTCTGCCAAAACGTTGGCTATGCCAAAAGGCAGACCTACGCGAACGCGCAACGGAGCTAAAACTTGACACTCTGTTAAAATGTAACGCACCGTTAAGGGCGCATCACACTCCTCACAGAGTGGTACGAGGTCACAACTAAGCAGGTATCTATGACTAAAAAGGCAATGTCCGATTCGTAAACGAGGTAAAAGTACCTCGCCCAACGAGAAGAACGAGGTACTCCAGACTACCGGAAGATGTTTAACCTCCCGCAACTTGTTCCATATAAGAGCCGCCCACTCATCGCGCCAACGCGAGAGGATACGGTATCGTAAAATAACATAAAAATCTGAGGAAGGAACAACATAGGTAAAACATCTGGGTGATAAAAGCGCCGATTTGGCAGCGACGTCGGCAGACTAGTTCCCTGAGATGCCCACATGACCGGAATCCACACGAAGGAGACGCTAATGCCAGAAGCACCAAGCGAGTGGAGCAGGTCATGTATGCGCTGTACGAGGGGGTGGTAATGGTACAGCGCATTAATATACTTAAGGGCACTCAGAGAGTCCGTACAAACAACACAGTGCCGCAAGTCGTGCGGCTGAATGTATCAAACAATGTATCAATAAATACTAAAAAGTTCGGCGGTAAAAATCGAGCATTGCCACGATAAACGGAAGGTAAAACTATGTCGACCAAAAATAAAGGCACCCCCTACTCCAACATCAGTCTTAGACCCATCAGTATATAAAAAATGGCAATTCCCGAATTGCGCCTGAAGCTATAAAAAGGCGCATCGAAGGACTGAAGAAGGGATCTCATTCTTCGGCATCGTCTTAACCCAAGGTGATAGAGGGCCTCAGCGCGCAACCATGGAGGAAAACGCGTCACCCCCCTGGGAAGGGCCGGCGCTGGCGTAACGTACAAATGCCGAAGAAGCTGCCGAAATCGAGCCCCTGGAGGGAGCAATGTAGAGGGGCTAACTAAAAATTGCCGATCAAACGCATCCTCGTAAAATAACTCGAAGGACGGGTAGTCAGGCAAGCTTGAGAGTCGACATGCATAGCTGCACACAAGTATCTCACGCCTGGCGGACAGCGGAGGCTCTGCAGCCTCAGCATACAGACTGGGTACATGGCTGGTTGGAAAGGCCCCTGTAGCGACCCTTATGCCACGATGGTGAATGGCATTAACGCAACGTAACAGTGATGGACGCGCCGATGAATAGACAATGCACCCGTAATCAAGCTTCGATCGGACCAAAGAGCGATAAAGACGCAGAAGGATGGTACGATCAGCTCCCCAGAATGTGCCACTTAAAACACGTAAAAGATTAAGAGAACGGCCACACTTTGCTTTTAAAAAAGAAATGTGCGAAGTCCGGCTCAGCTTTCGATAAAAGATCAACATCAAAAATTTCACCTCGTCTGTAAATGGAAGGATCTCCCGCCCAAGATGGAGAGAGGGCGGAGGGAAAGCCTTCCGGCGCCAGAAATTGATACAGGCGGATTTCTTGGCGGAGAAGGTACAGCCGTTGTCGTTACTCCAGGCATAGAGATGGTCGATACAGCTCTGGAGACGGCGTTTGAGCAGACAGGCCCGCCGTGAACTGCAATAAATGACAAAATCGTCAACGAAAAGGGACGATGAAATGCCAGGGGGAATACAATCAACAATGGCGTTGATAGCGATCGTAAAAAGTGTGACACAGTACAGCCGGATCCACTACGGTGGCATTGGAAACCTGAAGGCCAGGTACAGTACAATGCGACACTACCGAGAAGTGACGAAGTTTATCCCAATCAACAGAGGAAGGCGTGAAGCGATTATAAGACTCGACAAAACGAGTCCAAGATGCCTTCTTGCTATCCTGAATAATGCGACGAGCCCTGGCGCGCGATTGTTTAAAAATAACCAAATTATTAAGTGTAGGGTGTCGCCGAAACACTCTGAGTGCAGCTCTAGGGGCACAAACGGCGTCCCGACAGTCTACGGTCCACCACTGAACAGGAATACACCGAGGGTAGGAGGACGAACGGGAAATTGTGCGTTCGGCGACAATAGGATCGTAAACGTAAGATGCGGCACCATTTGGTTAACGCCAGTGAAGGACTGGCACACAAAAGACACGATGCTCGGAGTACAGTCCCCAGTCGGCTTAAAGGAATTGCCAGGTAGATACTCTGGAAGTTTGGACGTGGTGAGACAAAAGAGAAACGATGGATAGGGTAATGCTCGCTGGAGTAGGTGTCAGCGATGACGTTACACTGCAGACATGCAAGCTGGATGGAGCAAATGGCATGGTCCAAGTGAGAAAATGTACCAGAAGAATCAGAAAGAAAAGCAGGCTCACCTGTATTGAGGATGGAGAGACCCTTTACAATTAACGCAGACGGGGGCTGTTGAACAGGTACCTTCGTGTGAGGGCTGGCTACATGTTGCACAGATGTTAACGGCACTCTTACATGAGAGTTGCGTATGCCCAAAACGTTGGCATTTAAAACACAGCAGAGGTCTAGGAATATAAGGCCTCACAGAAATCCGTTCGTACCCTGCGGAAATACTCGTGGGCAGATCGACGCCATCAAATGCTAGAAACAGGGTACGAGTGGGTACCAATACGCCGTCGCGTTTGGCCTGCACTCCATGGACCGCTGTCACCTTCTGGTCTGCAAGATATTCTAGCAGGTCCTCGGCCGATATACCATCGAGTCTATGGGTGGTAATGACGCCTCGACAGGAATTCAATGTGCAGTGCTTCTCCACACGGATGGGATAGCCGTGGAGAAGCGTAGCACGCAACAAGGTCTTACTTTGCTGATCGGACTTCGTTTGTGCTAATAAGGAACCATTCCGTAGACGAGTGCAGGACTGAACCACACCAGCAATAGCATCAATGCCCTTTTGAATGATGAAAGGGTTCACCTTCTCAAAACTTTGTCCTTCTTCGGTTCGTAAAATGACCAACTAACAACCAGTTGTCGGTGGTGTAACTTCTGTTACATAAACTTCTCGGCGCTTGTTGGTATTAATGTAGGAAGGGTGCTCCATAGCGAAATAAATCCTCCACCATTGCAACCGTCTCCGCCCTCGGGCTCTGACTTCCGGGGTGTTACCCCGGCTTGGGTGAGTGGCCTATCTATACCTAGCTCACCCCAGGGCCACACCTCCCAGAACATAGACAGGGGGACCCAATGGCCGTCGGAAGTCAGCAGCTCATGCAATGACTCCCCGCGGGACTGCAGTGGAACAGCGGATACAAACATACCCTACATGACGACCCCGGATGGTGGGGTTGATGCCATTACCCACTCACCCAGCTGCGCACCTCGTACGCGGGTATCCGTTAGGCTGTGTCCACGGAGGATTAAAAGAAAACGTTAAACGAAACTAAAAGTGTGTGGGCGTTTCGGGCTCAAGGTAGGACGGCGAAGTAAAAGAGATGTGTAAATATATGGACTTGGGGCGATATGTTCGGAAATTGAAGAGAAGTAGGAAACGACGGCGAGGGGCGACATGTAATGAAATGCCCAGAACACACGAGAGCCTACCTTGAGTCCCGCGGTCACGAGAACGAACCCACCTCGACCGGACGGGGATGAAGTGATTAAGATGGCGATGAGAGGCTCGGGAACCCCCGGGTACGCCAAAACCCGTACTCACAAAAGGCTATGAGAGACCACATGTCCGACCTTGTATACCAAATTCAATGCGCTGCTTCCATTGCCAGAAGTTCGGGCACACACAGTAGCGTTGTTCCGGCTCGCCTATTTGGCCCCGCTGTGGAAGAGCCGCGCATGACGGCTCGATGTGTGCTCAAAACCCCACTTGTGTTAACTGTGGTGCTGCTCATCCGTCCAACTCCAAGGATTGCACACGATTTCTAGAGGAAAGGGGTATCCAAGAACTACGGACTAAGGAACGATTAACGTATCTAAAAGCGCGGAAGTGTTACCACGAACTGCACCCGACTACGTCCCTGAAGTATTCGGCCGCCGTCCGCGAGGGCGTTCTGAAGCAGAATGCCGTGGCACAGACCTCTCCCATCTCTCATTCTCGTGTTTCCATAGGTATCCAAACTGACACCACTTCCAACTTAGTTCTTTCTCCAACCACCACCCACAGGCTCCTTCCATATCGCCCATTGCAACTTCCACCTCTACGATAGTTTCTGACCGAACTAACCGGAAATTTCCCAAACGTCTTGTGCTTCATAAGCGTCGTCTTATCACATATGCCTTCTTCACCCACCTGCTTTTTTGTCTTTCTAATGGCTCTCCTCCAGTGGAATATATGTGGTGTGAGGGCACGACGAGCTAAATTGTAGATTCTATTGCGTCGTCATTCACCACTTATCGTTTGCTTGCAGTACACAAACTTCGTCCTCAAGATGCATTTGTTTTGCGCACATTTTCAGTGGTGGACTACGATCTAGCCCCGGAGATGGGTTGTCCTGCTCATGGTGAAGTTTCCACCTTGATTCGTGCCGATGTTTTATGAACCTCTTCCGCTCAACACTCCCTTGAAAGCTGTTGCTGTGCAAGTTTCTGTTTCTAGCTTCCGTTTTTCTATTTACATTTATGTTCCGCCTTCCTCACCCTCGCTTTGTCTGATCTCCTTCATCTAGTGTCGCAACTCCATTCACCATACTTATTATTGGAGGACTTCAATGCTCATTATCCTCTTTGGGCGTCTCCACGGGCATGCGCGAGAAAAGGCCTTCTTTCTGATCTCATTGATCACTTTAATCTTTGCGTCCTGAACACTGGAGAACCAACATTTCTTTCTGACGCATCTGCGATTCTTCCCTATCTGGATTTGAGCCTTCTGCACATCATTTCCAATACCATTCTAGCGATCCTTTCCCGTGCATAATCACTTTACTTTCTGCTACCGTATCTTCCACTGACATTTCTAAGTTTCAGTTCAATAAGGCAGACTGGGACCTTTATTCACGTCCTGCTCGCTTCTCTAGCTGCGAATTTCGAACTATGGACCATATGATAGCGTACCTCACTTCAGTGGTACTGGCCGCCGATGATCCGTCCTCGTGACCGGGGGACTCCAGGTAGGCTCTCGTACCTTCTGTGCATTTCATTATATGCCGCCCCTCGCCATCGTTTCTTACTTCTCTTCTATTTCCGCACATTTACGTCCATTCATATTCACATCTTTTACTTCTTCGCCGGCCTACCTTGGCTGCGAAACGGCCACACACTTTTAGTTTCTTTTATCCTTTTGTTTTAATCCTCCGTGGACACAGTCTGTAAGATACCCGCGCACTGGGTGCGCAGCTGTGAGTGGGTAATGGCGTCATTCCTACCATCCGGGGTCGTCATGTAGGGTGTTGTGTATTCGCTGTTCAACTGCAGTCCCGCGGGGGGGATTTCATGAGCAGCTGACTTCTGACGGCGATTGGGTCCCTCCGTCTATGTTCTGGGAGCTGTGACTCTGGGGTGAGATAGGCATAGATAGGCCACTCACCCAAGACGGGGTAACTCCCGGGAAGTCAGTGCCCGAGGTCGGAGACGGTTGCAATGGTGGAGGATTTATTTCGCTATGGAGCACCCTTTCTCCATTATAAATAACAAGCGCCGTAAAGTAATTGCAACAGAAGTGGCACCACCAACAACTGGTTGTTACTTAGTGATTTCGCGAACTGAGGAAGGTCAAACTTTTGAGAAGGTGAACCCTTTTATTTTAGACGAGCATTGACGCTATTGCAGGTGCGGTCCAGCCCTGCACTCGTCTTCGGATTGGTTCATTGTTGGTTCAAACCAAATCCTTACAGCAGAGTAAGTGCTTGTTGCGCGCCACGCTTTTCCACGGTTATCATATCCGTGTTGAGAAGCACCGCACATTGAATTCCTGTCGCGGCGTTGTCACCACGCATAGCCTTGATGGTATATCGGACGAGGACCTGATAGAACATCTTGCACACCAGGTGACAGCGGTTCATCGAGTGCAGGCCAAACGCGATGGAGTATTGGTACCCACTCGTACCTTGTTTATAACAATTGATGGCGTCGATCTGCCCAGGAGCATTTCAACAGCGTACGAACGCATTGTAGACCTCTGCGTTGTTTTAAATGCCAATGTTTTGGGCATACGCAAAACTCTTGCAAGAGTGCCGTTTCCATCTGTGCCTCTTGTAGTGAGCCCTCACACGATGGTACCTGTTTATCCGACCCCGTCTGCGTAAATTGCAAAGGGTCTCATTTTGCTTCATATGCCAACTGTACGCGGTATTTAGATAAGAAGGCGATCCAGGAGATCCGGGTAAAGGAGAAACTCTCCTTCGCCGAAGCCCGGAGGCGTTATCATGCACGCCAAGCTTCGCTCCTGCGATCGGGAACATTTAGCTCTGTTGTTGCCTCGCCATTACGGCAGAGGGATGCCCAGACTCAGACTTGGACGATGACTGCATTGACCGCCACTACCATCCGTCCGTCTTCTTCTGGCACAGTTACAAAGTCATTTAAGCCTGGTCCTAAAGTACTGAAGTCCCAAGCCCTTGAGAAGAAATCAAAGCAGAAACTTCGCCGATAAGATTTGTGAAAGACCATCTGCGTTCACGCGGTAAGAAAGTTTCACCTTCTCCTCGTCGAAGGTCGCAGTCCCAGGATGCTCCTGGGACGAGCCGCGCTCAGCGGCACCCTTCGCCCATTGCCACCTAGAACCGATTCTCGGCCCTTCTGGCACTGAGCACGTGGGCCCTCCCTTCTAGGAAGCTATGGAGTCTGACCAATTTCATACAAAAAGCCCGAGCCCAAACGTTAAACAGAAGGTTATTTTGAGCCGCCCTTCTAAGTAAGAAGTTTATCCCTTTTATTCATGGCTATCCTGACTTGGAATTTACGTGGTGTACGATCGCATAGGGCGGAAATGCATCTTTTATTGCGTTCCCATTCACCTATGGTGTGTGTTTGCAGGAGACCAAGCTTCGCCCTTACGATCCTTTTGATCTCTGTGGGTATACTCCGTTTCGCTACGATCTTAAACCGGATGGGGTACTCCTGCTCATGGAGGTGTCATGTTTTTAGTGCGTAACGACGTTCATTTTCAAACTCTCACTCTTACGTCCGACTCGCAACCTGTTGCTGTTCAGCTTTATTTACGTGGCTTTTTCTTTTCTGTTTGCTCTGTGTATTCACCTCCATCGTCTCCTCTAGCTCACGCGGACATTCGAGATCTCCTGTCCGCTCTCTCAACACCGTTTCTTCTGTTGGGAGCTTTTAATGCCCATCACCCCCTGTGGGGTTCGTCAAGGGCTTGTGCGAGGGGAACGCTTCTTTCCGACATTATGGATCAGTTCAACCTCTCCATCCTCAATACAGGTGAACCTACTTTTCTTTCCGATTCATCTGGTACATTCACTCACTTGGACCTTGCCGTTTGCTCCATCAAGTTTGCTATTCGTCTGCAGTGGAACGTCGTCGCTGATACCTACTCCAGCGACCATTACGCCTGCATCCTTTCTCTTTTCTCTCACCATGTCCAGCGTTCCAGGGTACCTACCTGGATATTCCGAATAGCCGACTGGAAATTGTACCCCAGCCTCGTGTCTTTTGGGGACCAGCCCTTCACTGACGTTTCGTCTACGACTCTATCTCACGCCGAACGCACAATTCGCCGTACATCCTCTCACGCACCGCGTATTCCTTTTCCGTGGTGGAGCGAGGTATGTCGGGACGCCGTTCGTGCCCGTAGAGCTGCGCTTAGGGTGTTTCGGCGACAACCTACACTTGATAATTTGGCTACTTTTAAACAATCGCGCGCCAGGGCACGTCGCATTATTCAGGATAGCAAGAAGGCGTCCTGGACTCGCTATGTCGAGTCTTTTAATCGCTTCACGCCTTCATCTGTTCTTTGGGATAAACTTTATCGCTTCTCAGCCAAAGTGTCGCATTGTACTGTTTCTGGCCTTCAGGTTTCCAATGTCGCCATAGTGGATCCGTCTGCCATTGCTAGCACTGTGGGTGCTGCTTTTGAGGCGGTGTCGAGTTCAGCCCATTACTCCGCCGGTTGCTAATAAGGAGTGTTATAATGACCTGTTCAAAATGCGGGAGCTGGGGCACGCTCTCCATTGCTCTAGGTTCTCCGCTCCTGGGCCGGACGGCATTCATATCCTGATGTTAAAGAACCTTTCAGCCGACAGTAAACTCTTTCTCTTACAGGTCTATAACCGTATTTGGCAAGACGGCCTTTTTCCTTCGGTTTGGCTCGAAGCCACCATTGTCCCTATACTTAAGCCTAGTAAGGATCGCCAACTGCCTTCCAGCTACCGCCCTATCTCCCTCACCAGTTGCATTTGCAAGGTGATGGAACGCATGATCAAAGGACAGTTGACGTGGTGGCTTGAGTCTCAGACTTCTAGCGAACGCTCAGTGCGGATTTCGTTGCCATCGCTCTACCGTGGACCATATGGTCTCTGTCGACGCATGTTATGAATGGGTTTCTAAGAAAGTGTCAGTGGCTGTGTTTTTTGACCTCAAGAAATCTTGACACCTGTTGGAGGGGCGGCATTTTATGTACACTTCACGCATGGAACTTACGCAGTCGTCTTCCCATATTTCTTCGGGGGTTTATGACGGACCGCATCTTTCGTGTACGTGTTGGCTCGGTTTTATCTAGTCGTTTTATTCAAGAGAACGGAGTACCGCAGGGATCTATACTCAGTGTCACACTTTTTGCAATTGCTATCAACCCCATTGTTGATTTATTCCACCGTTCTCTTTCTATTTTACGGGTTTTAAGCGGCACATTCTGGGGAGCTGATCGGACCATTCTTTTACGCCTTTATCGACTGTTGGTCCGCTCCAAACTGGACTACCGTTTATTGTGTATGGTTCTGCGCAACCCTCTATCTTACGTCGCCTAAACGCCACTCTCACCTTGGTATTCGGCTATTCACACGTGCATTTCACATCAGGCCTGTCATGAGTCTTTGTGCTGAAGCTGCTGCACCTCCGTTGTCTTATAGGCGTGACGCTCTTCTTTGCAGCTATGCTTGCCGCCTCTCCAGCATGCCTGAACATCCAACGCATAGACTCTTTTTTGTTAATTCTCTAGATCATCTGTATGATTCCCGTTTCCTAGAACTTCTTGCCCCAGGAGTACGATTTCGGCAGTTGCTTCGGGGATTGAACGTCGAACCTCCTTGTGTGGTTTTCCGGAAAGAAAGCAGTTTTCCCCCGTGGCTGTGCCTGGAATACACTTTCTATCAGGGGTTAACGTCTATGCCAAAGTCCACAACCCCCGGCTTAATACTTCGATCAGCCTTTTTATCGCTCAAAGAGACTCTGCGGGATGGTGTTTTTATATATACTAATGGATCGAATTACGATCGGGGTGTAGGATGTGCCTTTATTGTAGGTCCCCGCAGTGGTGATGATGATGGTGATGAGAGCGGTTTAAGAGCGCCAAACAGCTAAGATCATCAGCTCTTACAACGTAAAAAAAGATAAAAATCCAAAAACTAAAAACATGGGACAGAATCCCGCGTAGTCCAAAACATAAAAACCAACATATCAGAGTATAAAAATCAGCAGACTTAAAACATGGTAGATAAAACAATAAAAGCTTTAACTACGTGTCAGAAACTGTAGAAGTCAAGGGGCTAGAGCGACATAAGTCCCTATGGGGAAGAGCCCCCCTTTTAAACTGTGAATATAAAATCACAATACTAAAAGACGCTCAGCGCATTATTAAAACCGCTGTCACTGATAAAACGAAAATGACATTCTACAGCATGCGCTTCGGCTTCCAAAACGTTGGCTATGAAAACAGACATACACACACGAACGCGCAATGGAGCTATGATGATGATGATGATGATGATATGGGAGTTAAGGGCGCTAAAAAGCTAAGGTCATCAGTTTACAATGTATAAAATTTAATATCCAGAAATAAGAATACGCGACACAAACCCGCTTAGTCGAAGCAATAAAAAACATATCAAACTCTAAAAACCACCACCCTAAAACTTGCTAAATCAAACAACAAAAGAGTAAACTACGTGTCAGGATTTGTAGAAGCCAAGGGACCAGAGGGCCATATGACCCCAGGGGAGAACAGCCCCCCATTATAACGAACAATATAAAATCACAAAACTAAAAGACGCTCAGCGCATTAAATTCGTCGAATAAAACAAGTGTGACGGAAAAAACGTAAAAGACGTTCTGCAGTATGCGCGTCGTCTGCCAAATTGTTGGCTATACCAACAGGCAGAAAAACACGAACGCGCAAGTGTGCTAAAACCTGACACTGTTAAAATGTGACGCACCGTTAAGGGTCACGCACACTCATCACACCCCAAGGGGCCTGCTTTGCAGGTACGGGTTTTGGCGTGCCCGGGGTCCCGAGCCACCTTGACTTCCTCGGAGTGGACTCCTCCTTGTAGTGAGGGTGTCAGCAAAAACGCCCACCCACGTGTCGGCCGTGCGTGGAGACCCGTGTCGGTGGAAAGGTCTATCCTGGTTGGTTGAGGAATGCGTGTCTAAGCCTGGTTTGTTCTTTTTACATTTTTCGGGGAAGATGCGCATTTCCAATACACCGCTTTGGTTTCTGCTCTACCTAAACGGGCGGCTAGGGACTAACCCACACTTAGATAATCGGCCAGGACTAGGTATTTAACTGAACTCCAGGGTGAGTGGGACGGCGCGCCCGCTATATTCCCTGTGTAGCCCTGTCATCCCAGTGGGATGACCCCTTGTTGGGCTCCGTGGTGGGTGGGGAGAACTGGGGGATGAAACTTACCTTATCTTTTCATGGCAAACCTAACTCCGAAACGAAGACGACACGTTCAAGAAGATAAAGAAGTACATGCAGTGTCATCCGCTCGTTACCTTCTAATTACCCGGTTGGAAGAGGCTCAGTCCTTTCTGAACGTTAGCCCGTTTGTAATTCAGTCTGGTCTTGACAACATAGCCGGTCCTGTACGCGCCTTAGAACCGGTTCTCTCCTTGTTTTAGCCATACACATCCGCACAGTTTGAAAAGTTGTTGAAGGCCAAACTCCTCCACGGATATCCTGTCCGTGTGGAGAAGCATCGCACCCTGAACTCCTCAAAGGATGTCATTACCACCCACTTGTTGGATGGTATGCCGGAGGAAGAGTTCCTGGGTTATCTTTCGGACCAGGGTGTCACCTCTGTGTATCGTGTGCGAGCAAAGCGTGATGGAGTAGAGGTGCCTACGCGTACGCTTTTCCTCACATTTGATCTGCTCGATCTCCCTCAGAAAATTAGGGCGGGCTATGAAGTAATTCCCGTTCGGCCGTATATTCCACGCCCTATGCGTTGTTTTCAGTGTCACCGCTATGGCCACACTAAATTTGCTTGTAAGCGCTCCGTTCCAGTTTGTGTCACCTGTAGTAAGGATGCCCACGACGGAGCTTGTCCATCTGCCCCTTGCTGTGTAAACTGCCGTGGTGCTCATCCGGCGGCTTCCCGCGACTGTCCTTGCTTCTTAGACGAGAGGGCAATTCAGGAGCTGCGAGTGAAAGTGCGTTTATCTTTCGCTGAAGCTCGCAAACGTCATCTTGCCCGACAGCCTTCCATCCTGAAGTTTGGTACGTTTAGCTCCGTGGTTTTACACCAGATACCAGAGCGGGATATGGGTACTCAAACGTCCCTTTAGCCTCCATAGCGGTCGCGCCTTCTAGCACTACAGTACCTACTTCCAAATCAGCCAGCTCCGCAACCATTCCTGTTACTACGGCAACCCGAAAATTCAAAACACAGCCAAAGCGTACCGATTTCCTTAAGGACCCTCCAGCCTCTATCAGCGAACGCTCTGCATTGAAAGCCAGTTCTCCCTCGCCTCCTAGGCGGTCACGCTCTCAGGATGCTAGAGGGCGTAGTCGGGCTCAGCGGGGTTCTCCTCCTGTGTCAACTGGCAATCGTTTTACAGCACTATCATCAGCCTCATGTGATACTGAGTCTCTTCCTTCCCAGGAGCCAATGGAACAAGAGTCCACTACTTCTCAAAGCCCTAGTCCTACGCGCAACCAGAAGGGCAAGTTGAGGCGACCGCCTGCGGTGAAGTGGTCTTTCTAATACACCTATCGCATTTCTCTCCGGATGTCCTTTCTTCAATGGAATGCACGTGGCATACGCGCTCATAGGCCGAGCTACAGTTGCTAACCCAATTGTTTTCTCCCAGCGTTTTGTGTTTACAGGAAACTAAACTTCGACCGCAAGACAGTTTTTCATTTTCTGGTTTTATTCCATTGCGCTTTGACCTACTACCGAAACCTGGTACTCCTGCGCATGGGGGTGTCATGCTCCTCCTTTTTACAGCCTCTGGCACTAACCACTACCCTGCAAGTTGTTGCTGTTACTTTGGTTTTACCTGGCTTTTCTTTTACCCTTTGTTCCGTATATATACCGCCTTGTTCTCCCATCGCTGTTGCGGAATTTGCTCATCTAGTATCCGAGTTCCCGGCGGCTTACCTCCTGCTGGGAGACTTTAATGCGCACCGCCCTCTTTGGGGTTCACCTCGGGCTTGCGCAAGGGGGAACCATCTTATTGGGTTTTTCATTACCACCAACCTTTCTCTTCTCAACACAGGTGAACCTACTTTTATTTCCTTTTCTCATCTGAACTTATCTGTTTGCTCAGCACAGCTTGCACATCGTTTTCAGTGGAGCGTCGTCTCTGATACCTTTTCTAGCGATCATTTTCCTTGCCTTATCAGCTTACTTTCACACACTTTCCCATCGCCACGTGTATCTAGTTGGCACGTTCATAGGGCGAACTGACTACTTATTTCCAGTTTAGCTGTTTTCGACGACCGCCCGTTCTCCGATGTTGACGGGATAGTAGCTCATTTTACTTCGGTCGTCCTTTCCGCTGCCGAATGTGCTATCCCTCGTTCGACTTCCCACCCGAAGCGTTTACCCGTCCCCTTGTGGACCGAAAACTGTCGCTCGGCGGTCCGTGCGCGGAGGGCTGCCGTTCGGATATTTCGGCGCCACCCTACGCTTGATAATTTGATAACTTTCAAGCAACTGCGCGCTAGGGCTCGCCGAATCATAGAGGCCAGTAACCGGACATCCTGGATCCATTTTGTGGAGTCCTTAAATCACTTCACTCCGTCATGTCGTTTGGGACAAGCTTCGTCGTGTGGCAGGCAAAGTGTGATGATGATGATATGCGGTTTAAGGGCGCTAAACTGCTACGGTCATCAGCGCCCTTACAATGTATAAAAGATAATGTCAAAATATAAAACAGGTAAAAGAACCGCATAGTTAAAAACGGGACACAAACCCGCAATGTTCAAATAGCTAAAACCAACAACAGAACAATAACAAAATAACAATAACAACAATAATAACAATAACAATAACAATAATAACAATAACAATAACAAGAACAACAATAATAACAAGAACAACAAGAATAACAATAACAACAATACAAAGGTCTGAAAAACCAACACACTAAAAGCAAGGGCTATAAAAGATTAAAACGTGTCAGGAACTGTAGAATGCGAGGGACATGAGCGTCATATGTCCACTGGGGATAAGAGTTCCCATAAAACAGACAGAATAAAAGTACTAAGCCAACAGACGCCCAACGCATTAAATGCGCAGATTAAAATCACTGTCATGAATAAAACGTAAAACACATTCTACAGCACGCGTGTCGTCTGCCAAAACGTTGGCTAGGCCAACAGGCAGACCCACACGAGCACGCAATGCAGCTAAAACCTGACACTCTGTTAAAATGTGACGCACCGTTAAGGGCACGTCACACTGCCCACAGAGTGGTGCGGGGTCACCACTGAGCAAATACCTATGACTAAAAACACAATGTCCAATCCGTAGACGAGCTAAAATTACCTCTTCCCGACGACAAGAACGAGAAGAGGTACCCCAGATTAACGGGAGAAGCTTAACCTCCCGCAACTTGTTCCCCCGGAGGGCCGTCCACTCATCGCGCCAGCGCGAGAGGATGCGGCGACGTAAAATAACACACGAATCTGACGAGGGAACAACAGAGGTAAAAAATCTGGGTAATAAAATCGCCGATTTCGCAGCGGCGTCGGCAGACTCATTCCCTGAGATGCCCACATGACCTGGAATCCACATGAAGGACACGCTGATGCCAGAGACACCAAGCGAGTGGAGCAGGTCATGTATGCGCTGTACAAGCGGGTGGTAATGGTACAGCGCAGTAATAGTCTGAAGGGCACTCAGAGAGTCCGTACAAATAAAACAGTGCTGTAAGGCGTGCCGCTGAATGTATAAAACGGATTGATAAATGCTAAAAAGTTCGGCGGTAAAGATTGAACATTGTGCAGGTAAACGAAACTTAAAACTACAGTGACCAGAAACAAAGGCACATCCAACTCCAGCTTCAGTCTTAGATCCATCGGTAAAGATAAAATGGAAGTCCCCGAATTGAGCCCGTACTTCTAAAAAAGCCGATCTAAAGACTGAAGCAGGGGTCGCAGTCTTCGGCATTGACGTTAGCCCAAGGTGACAGTGGGCCTCAGCGCGGGACCATGGAGGAAAACGCGTTTCCCCCCGTGGAAGGGCCGGCGCTGGCGTAACGTCCAAATGCCGAAGTAGCAGTCGAAATCGAACCCCTGGAGGGAGCAATGCAGAGGAGCTAACTAAATATTGCCGGTCAAGCGAATCCTCGTAAAATACATCGAAGGACGGGTGGTTAGGCAAGCTTGAGAGTCGACAAGCATAGCTGCACAAAAGCATCTCACGCCGGAAGGACAGCGGAGGCTCTGCAGCTTCTGCGTACAGACTGGGTACAGGGCTAGTTGGAAAGGCCCCTGTAGCGACTCTTATGCCACGATGGTGAATGGCATTCAAACGACGTAACACAGATGGACGTGCCGACGAATAAACAATACACCCGTAATCAAGCTTGGATCGGACCAAAGAGCGATAAAGGCGAAGAAGGACGGTCCGATCAGCGCCCCAGGATGTGCCACTTAAAACACGTAAAAGATTAAGAGAACGGTCACACTTTGCTTTTAAAAAGGAAACGTGCGAGGTCCAACACAACTTCCTGTCAAAAATCAACCCCAAAAATTTCGCCTCGTCTGCAAACGGAAGTATCCCTGGCCCAAGATGGAGAGTGGGCGGAGGGAAATACTTCCGGCGCCAAAAGTTGATGCAGACGGATTTCTCGGCGGAGAAATTAAAGCCGTTGGCGTTACTCCAGGCGTAGAGACGGTCGATACAGCTCTGGAGACGGCGTTCGAGTAGACAGGTCCGCCGTGAACTGCAATAAATAGCGAAATCGTCAACAAAAAGGGACGATGAAATGCCAGGTGGAATACAATCAACAATGGGGTTGATAGCAATCGCAAAAAGTGTGACACTGAGTACAGAGCCCTGCGGTACTCCGTTCTCTTGAATAAAACGACGAGATAAAACCGAGCCCACACGTACACGAAAGACGCGGTCCGTCATAAACTCCCGAAGAAATATGGGAAGACGACCGCGCATATTCCAATCGTGAAGTGTACGTAAAATGCCGCCCCTCCAACAAGTGTCATAAGCTTTCTCCAGGTCAAAAAATACAGCCACGGTTTGACACTTTCTCAGAAATCCATTCATAATATGCGTCGACAAGGACACCAGATGGTCGACGGTAGAGCGATAGCGACGAAACCCGCACTGAGCGTTCGCTAGAAGTTTCTGAGACTCAAGCCACCATGTCAACCGCCCGTTGATCATGCGCTCCATCACCTTGCAAATGCAACTGGTGAGGGAGATAGGGCGGTAGCTGGAAGGTAGTTGGCGATCCTTCCCAGGCTTAAGTATAGGGACAATGGTGGCTTCGCGCCAAACGGAAGGAAAAATGCCGTCTTGCCAAATACGGTTATAGACCTGTAAGAGAAATAGTTTACTGTCGGCTGAAAGGTTCTTTAACATCAGGACATGAATGCCGTCCGGCCCGGGAGCGGAGTGCCGAGAGCAATGAAGAGCGTGCTCCAGCTCCCTCATTGTGAATAGTTCGTTATAGCATTCAGCATTAACAGACCGAAAAGTATATGATGCGGAATCCTGCCGGTCTTTAATAGAGCGAAAGCCGGCGGAATAATGGTCTGAACTGGAAACCGCCTCAAAGGCAGAACCCAGAGTGTTAGCGATGGCAGCCGGATCCACTATGGTCGCATTAGAAACCTGAAGGCCAGAAACAGTACAATGTGACACTTTACCTGAGAAGCGACGAAGTTTATCCCAAACAACGGATGAAGGCGTAAAACGATTAAAAGACTCGACAAAACGAGCCCAAGATGCCTTCTTGCTATCCTGAATAATGCGACGAGCCCTGGCGCGCGATTGTTTAAAAGTCACCAAATTATCAAGTGTAGGGTGTCGCCGAAACACCCTAAGTGCAGTCCTACGGGCACGAACGGCGTCCCGACAATCCTCGTTCCACCACGGAACAGGTGGCCGCCGAGGTTGGGAGGATGAACGGGGTATTGCGCGTTCGGCGGCAGAGAAAATAACAGACGTAAGGTGCTGCACTAGTTGGTGAATGTCGGAGAAGGGCTGGTCGTCAAAATGCACGAGGCTGGAATACAAGCTCCAGTCGGCTTTTGCGAATATCCAGGTAGGTACTCTGGAATGCTGTACGTGGTGCGACAGAAGAGAAACGATGCAGGGGTAATGGTCGCTGGAGTAGGTGTCAGCGACGACGTTCCACTGAAGACGACGTGCAAGCTGGAGTGAGCAAATTGCAAGGTCCAGGTGAGAAAATGTACCAGAAGAATCAGAAATAAAAGTAGGTGCACCTGTATTGAGGATGGAAAGATCGAACTCATAAAAAATGTCGGAAAGAAGAGTTCCCCTCGCACAAGCCCTTGGCGAACCCCATAGTGGGTGATGGGCATTAAAATCTCCCAACAGAAGAAATGGTGTTGGGAGAGCGGACAGGAGAGATCGAATGTCCGCGGGAGCGAGGGGAGACGATGGAGGTGTATACACAGAGCAAACAGAAAACAAAAAGCCGGGTAAGTGAAGGCGAACGGCAACAGCTTGCAAGTCAGATGTAAGTGTGACAGGTGTAAAATGAACGTCATTACGCACCAAAATCATGACACCACCATGAGCAGGAGTACCCTCCTCCGGTTCAAGGTCGTAGCGAACCGGAGTATATCCTCGGAAATCAAAAGGATCGTGAGGGCGAAGCTTAGTCTCCTGCAAACATACGACCATAGGTGAATGGGAACGCAATAAAAGCTGCAGTTCCGCCCTATGCGATCGTACACCACGTACATTCCAGGTCAGGATAGCCATTAAAAATAAGGGGATAAACTGTCTATTTAGAAGGGCGGCTTAAAATTACCTTTTGTTTAACCTTTGGGCTCGGGCTTTTTGTATGGAGTTGGTCAGACTCCATAGCTTCCTCGGAGGGAGGGCCCACGCGCTCAGTGCCAGAAACCGATTCAAGCGCCGTGAATCGGTTCTGGGTGGCGATGGGTGAAGGGTGCCGCTGAGCGCGGCTTGTCCCAGGACCTTCCTGGGACAGCGACCTCCGAGGAGGAGAAGGTGAACTTTTCTTACCGCGCGCACGCGGAGGGTCTTTCAAAAAATCTTCCCTACGTAATTTCTGCTTGGGCTTCTTTTCAACGGCTTGCGACTTCATTGACTTGGGACCAGGTTTATACGGCTTGGTAACTGTAGCCTTAATAGACGGCCGGATGGTAGTGGCGGTTAATCCAGTCAAGGTCCAGGTCTGAGTTTCGGCATCTACGCGTGGTACTGGCGAGGCAACAACAGAACTAAATGTGCCAGATCGCAGGAGTGAAGGTTGGCGCGCATGGTAACGCCTCCGGGCTTCAGCGAAGGAGAGTTTTTCCTTTACCCGGATCTCCTGGATCGCCTTCTCGTCCAAGTACCGCGGACAGTCGGCAAACGAAGCAGAATGAGACCCTTTACAATTAACGCAGACGGGTTCTGTTGAACAGGTACCTTCGTGTGAGGGCTGGCTACAGGTTGCACAGATGTTAACGGCACTCTTACATGAGACTTGCGTATGCCCAAAACGTTGGCATTTAAAACAACGCAGAGGTCTAGGAATATAAGGCCTCACAGAAATCCGTTCGTACCCTGCGGAAATGCTCGTGGGCAGATCGACGCCATCAAATGTAATAAACAGGGTACGAGTGGGTACCAACACGCCGTCGCGTTTGGCCTGCACTCGATGAACCGCTGTCACCCTCTGGTCTGCAAGATATTCCACCAGGTCTTCGTCAGAGATACCATCGAGGCTATGCGTGGTGACAACGCCTCTACAAGAATTCAAGGTGCGGTGCTTCTCAACACGGATAGGATAACCGTGGAGAAGCGTGGCGCTCAACAAGGACTTACTTTGTGCCTCGGATTTGCTTTGAACTAGCAACGAACCATTACGAAGACGAGTGCAGGAAAGAACCGGACCAGCAATTGAGTCAATGCCCTTCTGGATAATAAAAGGGTTCACCTTCTCGAATGATTGTCCCTCCTCTGTACGGGTAATCACTAAGTAACAACCAGCTGTTGGCGGTGCTACTTCTGTTACAAAAACTTTGCGGCGCTTGTTGTTAACAATGGAGAAAGGGTGCTCCATAGCGAAAAAAATCCTCCACCATTGCAACCGTCTCCGACCTCGGGCTCTGACTTCCCGGGCGTTACCCCGGCTTGGGTGAGTGGCCTATCTATACCTAGCTCACCCCAGGGTCACACCTCCCAGAACATAGACAGAGGGACCCAATCGCCGTCGGAAGCCAGCAGCTCATGCAATGGCCCCCCCGCGGGACTGCAGTTGAACAGCGGATACGAACACCAACCCTACATGACGACCCCGGGTGGTGGGGATGACGCCATTACCCACTCACCCAGCTGCGCACGCGGTGCGCGGGTATCCGTCAGGCTGTGTCCACGGAGGATTTAAATAAAAAGATAAAAGAAACTAAAACTGTGTGGGCGTTTCGCACGCAAGGTAGGCCGGCGGGGAAGAAAAAGAGAGATATGCGAATGTCGTGGTGCGAAATGGCCGGAAAGTGATAAGGGAAGAAAGAAACGACGGTGAGGTGCGGTATGAATGGAATGTAAAGAACGCACGAGAGCCTACCTTGGGTCCACCGGTCACTTGAAGAACCCACCGCGACCGGATGGGGGTGAGGGGATGAATGTGGCGATGATTGGCTCGGGAACCCCCGGGTGCGCCAAAAACCCGTACTCACATAAGGTGAGCCCCTGAGGGGGGCAGGCAAAGTGTCACCGCTTACCATTCCTTGTCTTAGGATTAATAATGCCAACATCGTTTGCCCTAGAGCGGTTGCTGACACGTTGGGCGCTGATTTTGCGGGAGCTTCCAGCTCATCTCATTACCCCCCGGACTTTCTGTCTCTTAAGAACCGGGTTGAATCCCATGTACTCTAGTCTTCCTCTAGTAACCACTAGTGTTATAACGCCCTGTACACTATGCCGGAGCTAGAGCGAACCATGGCCTCCCCCAGGCCCTAAGCTCCTGGGCTGGATGGTGTCCAGCTTTTAATGCTACAGCACCTTTCTACGGCTGAAAAACGTTTTACTCTTGCAGATTTATAACCGCATCTGGCAAACCGCCACATTCCCGTCAGCTTGGCATGAGGTCACCATCGTCCCAATTTTAAAACCTGGCAAGGATCGCTATCTAACTTCCAGTTATCATCCGATCTCTCTCACCAGTTGCATCTGCAAGGTGATGGAGCGCATGATCCACGGGCGCTTGACATGGTGGCTTGAAACTCAAGATCTGCTGTCGAATGTTCAATGTGGTTTTCGTCGCATCCGATCAACAGTCGACCACCTGGTTCCGTTGTCCACGCACACCATGAATGCTTTTCTGCAGAAACGTCAAACGGTCGCTGTCTTCTTTGACCTCGAGAAAGCGTATGACACTTGCTGGAGGTACGGTATTCCTCGTACCCTCCATAATTGGGGCATCCGTGGTCGTCTGCCCCATTTTATTCATGAAGGAGTTCATGAAGGAAAGAGTCTTTCGCGTACCCGTGGGTTCAGCTTTATCCCGTGTTTTTACTCAGGAGTACAGAGTACCGCAGGGCTCCGTTCTCAGCGTCACACTCTTTGCTATTTCAATCAATCCCATTGTCAACTGCGTTCCCCTGGTGTTTCGTCTTCATTGTTCGTGGATGATTTCGCTATTTACTGCAGTTCTCCGTGAACTTGCCTCTTAGAACGCCGCCGCCAAGTGTGTCTTGACCGCCTCTACACTTGGAGTGTCGAAACCGGCTTTAAGTTCTCTGCCGAGGAAACAGCCTGCATTAACCTCTGGTGCCGTACACCGTTTCTTTCGCCTTCTCTCCGTCTCGGTCCAGATCTTCTTCCATTCACTGATGAGACGAAATTTTTGGGATTGATTTTTGACAGGAAGCTTAGCTGGTCTTCCCATATCTCATATTTAAAAGCAACGTGTGAACGTTCTCTTAATGTTTTACGCGTTTTAAGTGGCAGTTCCTGGGGAGCTGATCGTACTGTTCTTCTAAGACTATCACCTCAGGGGCTCACCTTTTGTGAGTACGGGTGTTGGCGTACCCGGGGGTTCCCGAGCCTCTCATCGCCATCTTCATCATTTCATCCCCGTCCGGTCGAGGTGGGTTCGTTCTCGGGACCTGGGGACTCAAGGTAGGCTCTCGTGCGTTCTGTGCACATCATTACATCTCGCCCGTCGCCGTCGATCTTACTTCTCCTCAATTTCCGCACATTTCACCAAACGTCCATTCATTTACACGTCTTTCCTTTACTTCTTCGCCGGCCTACCTTGAGTGCGAAACGCCCACACACTTTTAGTTTCTTTTAACGCTTTCTTTTAATCCTCCGTGGACAGCCTGACGGATACCCGCGTACGAGGTGCGCAGCTGGGTGAGTGGGTAATGGCGTCATCCCCACCACCCGGGGTCGTTATGTAGGGTTTGTGCTCGTATCCACTGTTCAAATGCAGTCCCGCCTGGGGCCATTGGATGAGCTGCTGGCTTCTGACGGCGATTGGGTCCCTCTGTCTATGTTCTGGGAGTTGTGACCCTGGGGTGAGATTGGTACAGATAGGTCACTCACCCAAGCCGGGGTAACGCCCGGCAAGTCAGAGCCCGAGGTCGGAGACGGTTGCAATGGTGGAGGATTTATTTCGCTATGGAGCACCCTTCCTCCATTAATACCAACAAGCGCCGAAAAGTTTATGTAACAGAAGTGACACCACCGATAACTGGTTGTTACTTAGTCATTTCACGAACCGAAGAAGGACAAAGTTTTGAGAAGGTGAACCCTTTCATCATTCAAAAGGGCATTAATGCTATTGCTGGTGTGGTTCAGTCATGCACTCGTCTACGGAATGGTTCCTTATTAGCACAAACGAAGTCCGATCAGCAAAGTAAGACCTTCTAGCGCGCTACGCTTCTCCACGGCTATCCCATCCGTGTGGAGAAGCACCGCACATTGAATTCTTGTCGAGGCGTCATTACCACCCATAGCCTCGATGGTATATCGGACGAGGACGTGGTAGAATATTTTGCAGACCAGAAGGTGACAGCGGTCCATCGAGTGCAGGCCAAACGCGACGGCGTATTGGTACCCACTCGTACCCTGTTTCTAACATTTGATGGCGTCGATCTTCCCACGAGCATTTCCGCAGGGTACGAACGGATTTCTGTGAGGCCTTATATTCCTAGACCTCTGCGTTGTTTTAAATGCCAACGTTTTGGGCATACGCAAGTCTCATGTAAGAGTGCCGTTAACATCTGTGCAACATGTAGCCAGCCCTCACACGAAGGTACCTGTTCAACAGCCCCCGTCTGCGTTAATTGTAAAGGGTCTCATTCTGCGTCGTTTCCCGACTATCCGCGGTACTTGGACGAGAAGGCGATCCAGGAGATCCGGGTAAAGGAAAAACTCTCCTTCGCCGAAGCCCGGAGGCGATACCATGCGCGCCAAACTTCGCTCCTGCGATCGGGAACATTCAGTTCTATTGTTGCCTCGCCCATACCCCGGAAGGATGCTGGGACTCAAACTTGGACCATGACTGGATTAACCGCCACTACCATTTGGCCGTCCATTAAAGCTACTGTTACCAAGCCCTATAAATCTGGTCCAAAGTCAATGAAGTCGCAAGCCGCTGAAAAGAAACCCAAGCAGAAACTTCGTGGGGAAGATTTTCTGAAGGACCCTCCGCGTGCACGCGGTAAGAAAAGTTCATCTTCTCCTCCTCGGAGGTCGCAGTCCCAGGAAGCTCCTGGGACAAGCCGCGCTCAGCGGCCCCCCTCACCCATCGCCAACCAGAACCGATTCACGGCGCTTGAATCGGTTTCTGGCTGTGAGCGCGTGAGCTTTCCCTTCAAGGAGGCTATGGAGTCTGACCAACTCCATACCAAAAGCCCGAGCCCAAAGGTTAAACCAAAGGTAATTTTAAGCCGCCCTTCTAAGTAGAAAGTTTATCCCATTTTCTTAATGGCTATCCTGACCTGGAATGTACGTGGTGTACGATCGCATAGGGCGGAAACGCAACTGTTATTACGTTCCCATTCACCTATGGTCGTGTGTTTGCAGGAGACTAAGCTTCGCTCTCACGACCCTTTCGATCTCAGAGGGTACGCTCCGGTTCGCTACGATCTTGAACCGGAGGAGGGTGCTCCTGCTCATGGAGGTTATTAGTGTGTAACGACCTTCATTTCCAACCTCTTGTTCTTACGTCCGACTTGCAAGCTGTTGACATTAGACTGCAGTTACCCGGTTTTTTCTTTTCTGTTTGCTCTGTGTATGCACCTCCAACGTCTCCCCTCGCTCCTGCGGACATTGGAGCTCACCTGTCCGCTCTCCCAACACCGTTTCTCCTGTTGGGAGACTTTAATGCCCATCACCACCTGTGGGGTTCGCCAAGGGCTTCTGCGAGGGGAACTCTTCTTTCTGACATTTTTGACCAGTTCAAGCTCTCTATTCTTAATACAGGCGAGCCTACGTTTCTTTCTGATTCTTCCGGTACATTTTCTCATTTAGACCTTGCCGTTTGCTCACTGCAGCTTGCTTGTCGTCTGCAGTGGAACGTCGTCGCTGACACCTACTCCAGCGACCATTACCCCTGAATCATTTCTCTTCTGTCACACCACTTACGGCATTCCAGAGTACCTACCTGGATATTCGCAAAAGCCGACTGGAGCTTGTATTCCAGCCTCGTGCATTGTGACGACCAGCCCTTCACTGACATTAACCAACTAGTGCAGCACCTTACGTCTACTATTTTCTCTGCCGCCGAACGCGTAATACCCCGTTCATCCTCTCAGCCTCGGCGAATGCCTGTTCCGTGTTGGAACGAGGATTGTCGGGACGCCGTTCGTGCCCGTAGCCTTGCACTTGGGGTGTTTCGGCGCCACCCTACTCTTGATAATTTGGTGACGTTTAAACAATCGCGCGCCAGGGCTCGTCGCTTTATTCAGGATAGCAAGAAGCCGTCGTGGGCTTGTTTTGTCGAGTCTTTTAATCGCTTTTCGCCTTCATCTGTTGTTTGGGATAAACTTTGACGCTTCTCAGATAAAGTGTCGCATTGTACTGTTTCTGGCCTTCAGGTTCCCAATGCCATCATAGTAGATCTGGCTGCCATCGCTAACACTCTGGGATCTTCCTTTGAGGCGGTTTCCAGTTCAGACCATTATTCCGCCGGCTTTCGCTCTATCAAGGACCGGCTGGATTCCGACACCTTTAATTTTCGGTCTGCTAATAATGAGTGTTATAATGAACTTTTCACAATGAGGGAGCTGGAGCACGCTCTTCATTGCTCTAGGCACTCCGCTCCTGGGCCGGACGGCATTCATGTCCTGATGATAAAGAACCTTTCAGCCGACAGTAAACTCTTTCTCTTACAGGTCTATAATCGTATTTGGCAAGACGGCTTTTATCCTTCCGTTTGGCGCGAAGCCACCATTGTCCCTGTACTTAAGCCTGGGAAGGATCGCCAACTTCCTTCCAGCTACCGCCCTATCTCCCTCACCAGTTGCCTTTGCAAGGTGATGGAGCGCATGATTAACGGGCGGTTGACATGGTGGCTTGAGTCTCAGAAACTTCTAGCGAACGCTCAGTGCGGGTTTCGCCGCTATCGCTCTACCGTCGACCATCTGGTGTCCCTGTCGACGCATATTATGATTGGGTTTCTGAGAAAGTGTCAAACCGTGGTTGTGTTTTTTGACCTGGAGAAAGCTTATGACACTTGTAGGGGCGCCGTTTTACGTACACTTCACGCATGGAATATCCGCGGTCGTCTTCCCAAATTTCTTCGGGAGTTTATGACGGACCGCGTCTTTCGTGTACGTGTGGGCTCGGTTTTATCTAGTCGTTTTATTCAAGAGAACGGAGTATCGCAATGCTCTGTACTCAGTGTCACACTTTTTGCGATAGCTATCAAGCCCATTGTTGATTGTATTCCAGCTGGCATTTCATCGTCCCTTTTCGTTGACGATTTTGCCATATATTATAGTTCACGGCGGACCTGTCTACTCGAACGCCGTCTCCAGAGCTGTATCGACCGTCTCTACGCCTGGAGTAACGCTAACGGCTTTAATTTCTCCGCCGAGAAATCTGTCTGCATCAACTTCTGGCGCTGGAAGGCTTTCCCTCTGCCCTCTCTCCATCTTGGGTCGGAGGTCCTTCCATTTGCAGACGAGGTGAAATTTTTGGGGTTGGTCTTTGACCGGAAGCTGAGCTGGACTTCTCACGTTTCGTTTTTAAAAGCAAAGTGTGACCGTTCTCTTAATATTTTATGTGTTTTAAGTGGCGCATCCTGGGGAGCTGATCGGACCGTCCTTCGCCTTTATCGCTTTTTGGTCCGATCCAAGCTTAATTACGGGTGTATTGTTTATTCTTCGGCACGTCCATCTGTGTTACGTCGATTGAATGCCATTCACCATCGTGGCATAGGAGTCGCTACAGGGGCCTTTCCAACTAGCACTGTACCCAGTCTGTACGCAGAAGCTGCAGAGCCTCCGCTGTCCTTCCGGCGTGAGATGCTTTTGAGCAGCTATGCTTGTCCAATCTCAAGCTTGCCTGACCACCCTTCTTTCGAGGAGTCGCTTGATCGCCACTATTTCATTAGCTCCTCTGCATTGCTCCCTCCAGGGGTTCGATTTCGACAGCTCCTTCGGCATTTTGACGTTACGCCAGCGCCGGCCCGTCCTCGGGTTGAAACGCGTTTTCCTCCTTGGTTGCGCGCTGAGGCCCACAGTCAGCTTGGGCTAACGTCGATGCAGAAGACTGAGACCCCTTCTTCATTTCTTAGATCACGTTTTTTAGAACTCCAGGCGAAAGTCGGTAACTGTCATTTTATATACACTGATGGGTCTAAGACTGATGTTTGAGTAGGGTATGCCTTTGTTTTTTGTCGGCATAGTTTTACCTTTTGTTTATCGGAGCAATGTTCGATTTTTACCGCCGAACTTATTTATCAGGCTCTTTTATACATCCAGCGGCATGATTTACGGCACTCTGTTCTTTGCGCAGACTCCCAGAGTGCCCTGCAGAGTATTAACGCGCTGTACAATTACCACCCTCTCGTACAGTGCATACATGACCTGGTCCACTCGCTTGGTGTCTCTGGCATCCGCGTCTCCTTCTTGTGGATTCCAGGTCATGTTGGCATCTCAGGGAACGAGTCTGCCGACGCCGCTGTCAAGTCGGCGATTTTATCACCCAGAATTTTTACCTCTGTTGTTCCCTCGGCAGATTTGTTCATTGTTTTACGTCGCCGCATCCTCTCGCGTTGGAGCGATGAGTGGACGGCCCTCCGGGGGGACAAGTTGCGGGAGGTTAAACCTCTCCCGTTACTCTGGGCTACCTCTTCCCGTGCTTCTCGTCGGGAAGAGGTAATTTTAACACGCCTTTGTTTTGGACATTGCATTTTTAGTCATAGACACTTGCTTAGTGGTGATCCCGCACCACTGTGTGATCACTTTGCTGTACCCTTATCAGTGTCATATTTTAACGGAGTGTCAGGTTTCAGCACAATTGCACGCTCATCTGTCTCTGCCTGTTGCTTTAGCCGACATTTTGGCAGACAACGCGTATACTGTTACAAGTCTTTTATGTTTTATCCATGACAGTGGTTTTATTCGACGCATTTAATGCGTGGAGCGTCTTTTAGTTTTATGATTTTATATTGTCCATTTAAATGGGGGGGCTGTTCTCCCCTGGGGTCATACGACGCTCTGGACCCTTGGCTTCTACAGAACCTGACACGTAGTTAACTCTTTTATTATTTGATTTACAACGTTTTTAGTGTGGTTGTTTTTAGACGTTGATATGTATTTTAATGTATGGACTACGCGGGTTTGTGTCCCGTATTTTAATTTCTGGATTTTAAATTTTCGCCTTCAATGGCTTATTTTAAAGTGTTGTATCTGCGGTTTTTGCCCATTATTTTGTTTTTGGACTTTAAATTTTATACTTTGTAAGGGCGCTGATGACCATAGCTGTTGAGCGCCCTTAAATCGCATCTGATCATCATCATCATTCTAAGACTGTATCGCTCTCTCATCCGTTCACAACTTGATTAAGGCTGCATTGTCTACTCCTCTGCTCCACCTTCGATCGTGGATCGCCTCAATACTACATATCACCGTGGTATCAGGTTGAGTATTTGTGCCTTTCCAACGAGCCCTGTCATCAGCCTGTGTGCGGAAGCTGCTGAGCCCCCACTATCTTATCGCCGCGATGTGCTTCTCAGTCGTTACGGCTGTAGTATGTCTAGTCTGCGTGGACATCCGTCTTTTACTCCGTTTTTAACGATTCCTTGGACCTTCAGTACTCGTCAAACTCCTTGGCCTTACGTCATCCTGGTGTTCGTTTCCGCTTGCTCCTTAGGTTGTTGGACGTCACCTTACTGGCAACGTTTCCCATAGGGGAAACAGGTTTTCCCCCATGGCTCCAACCCGAGGCCGACGTTAATCTGGATTTGTTCTCCCTGCCGAAGTCGACAACGGCAGCGTCTGTTCTTTGCTCGGCTTTTTTGGTTATTAAGGAGCAGTATGGAGGTTGTGGTTTTATCTACACTGATGGCTCCAAGGATGCTCGGGGAGTAGTTTGCGCTTTTATTCATGGCCGCCACAGTTTTAACTTTCGGCTTTTAACGCAGTGCTCTATTTTTACAGCTGAGCTGTTTGGCATTTACCAGGCTCTTTTATACCTCCAGCGACATCCTTTGCAGGAGTGGTTTCTTTGCTCCGATTCGCTGAGTGCCCTCCAGAGCATCAGATCGCTGTACAGTTACCACCCTCTCGTACAGCGTGTCCAGGTTTGCCTCCACTCGCTCGCCAATGTTGCTGTTAATGTGTCCTTTTTATGGGTTGCTGGTCACGTGGGCCTACAAGGCAATGAAGCTGCCGGTGCTATTGCAAAGGCCGCCCTTTTATCTCCCAGTTGTTTTAGCTCTTGTGTACCTTCTGATGATTTTAGCTCATTTTAACGTGGTACCATACTTTCACGCTGGAGGGCTGCCTGGGCTGGTCTTCAGGGCAACAAACTTCGGGAGGTGAAGCCCCTCCCTGAAACCTGGAGTACTTCCTCGCGTGTCTCTCGTCGCGATGAAGTCATTTTAGCCAGAAATCGCATCGGGCGCTGTCGTTTTAGTCATGGTCATCTTTTGTCCTCAGACCCTGCCCCGAACTGTGCTCATTGACCTGAGCCGCTGTCGGTTCGACATGTTTTACTACGATGCCATTTTTAGCTTAGTTACGTGCGTCCTTGGGCTTGCCAGCAACCCTCTCTGAGGTGCTGGCGGACGCTCCCAGTGCTGCGGATCGTGTATTGCGTTTTACTCGTTGTAGCGGTATGGGCAGCCGGGTTTGATAACCTAGATTTATCTTTCTATTTTATTCGTAAGTTTTACCGCTGCTGCATTTTGTCTTTTCTTCCTTTACTTATTTGCTCTCCATTTCATAGTTGCTGGCACTATATTAGTGAACTGATCACATAGTGGTGCGGGATCACAAGCAATTGTTTATGACTAAAAACGCAATGTCCGTTTCGAAGTCGGGTTAAAATCACCTCTTCCCGACGAGAACCATCAGAAGAGGTGGCCCAGACAACCGAGATAAGATTAACCTCCCGCATCTTGTTCTCCCGGAGGGCCGTCCATTCATCGCGACAAAGCGAGAGGATGCGGTGCCGTAAAATAACATAGAAATAAGTGCAGGGAACAACAGAGGTAAACATTCTGGGCAATAAAACTGCCGATTTGGCAGCTGCGTGGGAAGAGTTGCTCCCCAAGATGCCCACATGAACTGGAAGCCACAGAATGGAGACGCTGGTGCCAGAGGCACCAAGCGACTGCAGGTCATGTATGCACTGTATGAGGGGGTGGTAATTGTACAGTGCGTTAATAATCTAAAGGGCAATAGAGAGTCCGTACAAACAACACAGTGCCGTAAGTGTGTCATTAAATGTATAAAACAGATTGATAAATACTAAAAAGTTCGGCGGTAAAAATCGAATATTGCCCAGGTATACGAAAGGTAAACCTATGTTCACCAAAAACAGAGGCATACCCTACTCAAAATCAGTCTTAGAACCATCAGTATACATAAAACTGAAGTCCCCGAATTGCGCCTTTACTTCTAAAAACCTGATCTAAGGACGAAAGAAGGGGTGGCAATTTTCGGGTTCGATGTTAACCCAAGATGACAGTGGGCCTCAGCGCACAACCGTGGAGGAAAAAGCGTTTACCTCCCAGGAAAGGCCGGCGATGGTGTAACGTCAAAATACCGAAGAAGCTGTCGAAATCGAAGCCCTGGAGGGAGCGATGCAGAGGAGCTAACTAAATAATGCCGATCAAGCGAATGCTCGTAAAATAACTCGGACGGGTGGTCAGACAAGCTGGAGAGTCAACGGGCATAGCTGTACAAAAGCAGCCTCTGCAGCTTCAGCGTACAGACTGGGTACAAGACTAGTTGGAAAGGCCCCCGTAGCTACCTTTATACCACGATGATGAATCGCATTCAAGCGACGAACACAGATGGCCGTGCCGATGAATTGACAATCCACCCGCAATCAAGCTTGGATCGGATAAAGAGCGATAAAGACGTAAAAGGATGGTCCGATCAACTCCCCAGGATGTGCCACTTAAAACACAGAAACGATTAAGAGAACGGTTAACCCTCTCGTCTGCAAATGCAACGACCTCCGGGCCAAGATGGAGAGAGGGCGGAGGGAAAGCCTTCCGGGGCCAGAAATTAATACAGACGGAGTCCTCGGCGGAGGAATTAAAGCCGTTGGCGTTACTCCAGGCGTAAGACGGTCGATACAGCTCCGAAGACGGAGTTCGCGCAGACAGGTCCGCCGTGAACAACAATAAATGGCAAAATCGTCAAAGAAAGGGGACGATGATATGCCAGGTGTAATACAATCAACAATGGGTTGATAGCAATTGCAAAAAATGTGATACTGAGTACAGAAAACTGCGGTACACCGTTCTCTTGAATAAAACTACTAGATAAATCCGAGCCCACACGTACACGAAAGACGCGGTCCGTACGTAAAATGCCGCCCCTCCAACAAGCGTTATAAACGTTTTCTAGGTCAAAAAACACAGCCACTGTTTGACACTTTCTCAGAAACCCATTGATAAAATGCGTCGACACAGAGGCCAGTAGATCGACGGTAGAAATCCGCACTGAGCGTTAGCTAGAAGTTTCTGAGACTCAATCCACTGTCAACCGCCCGTTGATCATGCGTTCCATCACCCTGCAAATGCAACTGGTGAGGGAGATAGGGCGGTAGCTGGAAGGTAGTTAGCGATCCTTCCTAGGCTTAAGTATAGGGACAATGGTGGCTTCGCGCCAAACGGAAGGAAAAAAGCCGTTTTGCCAAATACGGTTATAGACCTGTAAGAGAAAGAGTTTACTGCCAGCTGAAAGTTTCTTTAACATCCGGATATGAATGCCGTCCGGCCCAGCAGCGGACTGCCTAGACCAATGAAGAGCGTGCTCCAGTTTCCTCATTGTGAAAAGTTAATTATAACACTCCTTATTAGCAGACCGAAAATTAAACGTCTCGGAATCCAACCGGTCTTTGAGAGTCCGAAAGCCGGCGGAATAATGGGCAGAACTGGAAAGCGACTCAAAGGCAGCGCCCAGAGTGTTAGCAATTATAGCCAGATCCACTATGGTGGCATTGGAAACCTGAAGTCGTCACAGTACAATGCGACACTTTACGGGAGAAGCGAGGAAGTTTATCCCAAACAAAAGACGAAGGCGCGAAGCGACTAATAGACTCGACAAGACGAGTCCAGGACGCCTTCTTGCTATCCTGAATAAGGCGGCGTGCCCTGGCGCGTGATTGTTTAAAAGTCACCAAATTATCAAGTGTAGGGTGTCGCCGAAACACCCTAAGTGCAGTTCTACGGGCACGAACGGCGTCCCGACAATGCTCGCTCCAGCACGGAACAGGCAGTCACCGAGATTGTGAGGATGAACGGGGAATTGCGCGTTCGGCGGCAGAGAAAAGCATAGACGTAAGGTGCTGCACTAGGTGGTTAATGTCGGAGAAGGGCTGGTCGTCAAAATGCACGAGGCTGGAATACAAGCTCCAGTCGGCTTTTCTGAATATCCAGGTAGGAACCCTGGAATGCTCTACGTGGAGTGACAGAAGAGAAACGATGCAGGGGTAATGGTCGCTGGAGTAGGTGTCAGCGACGACGTTCCACTGCAGACGACTAACAAGCTAGATGGAGCAAAAGGCAAGATCTAAGTGAGAGAATGTACCAGAAGAATCAGAAATAAAAGTAGGCTCACCTGTATTGAGGATAGAGATTAAACTGATAAAAAATGTCGAAAAGAAGAGTTCCCCTCGCACAAGCCTTTGGCGAGCCCCTCAGTGGGTGATGCGCATTAAAATCCCCCAACAGAAGAAAAGGTGTCGGGAGAGCAGACAAGAGATCTCGAACGTCCGTCGGAGCGAGGGACACGATGGAGTGAATACACAGAGCAAACAGAAAACAAAAAGCCGGGTAAGTGAAGGCGAACGGCAATAGCTTACAAGTCGGTTGTAAATGTGATAGTTTGAAAATAAACGTCGTTACGCACCAATATGACACCTCCATGTGCAGGAGTACCCTCCTCCGGTTCAAGATCGTAGCGAACCGGAGTATATCCTCGGAGATCAAAAGGATCTTGAGGGCGAAGCTTAGTCTCCTGCAAACACACGACCATAGGCGAATGGGAACGCAATAAAAGTTGCAGTTCCGCCCTATGCGATCGTACACCATGTACATTCCAGGTCAGGATAGCCATTAAGAAAAAGGGGATAAACTGTCTACTTAGAAGTGCGGCTTAAAATTGCCTTTTGTTTAACCTTTGGGCTCGGGCTTTTGGTATGGAGTTGGTTAGACTCCATAGCCTCCTCGAAGGGAGGGTCCACGCACTCAGAGCCAGAAACCGATTCAAGCGCCGTGAATCGGTTCTGGGTGGCGATGGGTGAGGGGTGCCGCTGAGCGCGGCTTGTCCCAGGAGCTTCCTGGGACTGCGACCTCCGAGGAGGAGAAGGTGAATAATGCTTGCTGTGAACACGCGGAGGGTCTTTTAAAAAGTCTTCTCTTCGAAGTTTCTGCTTCGGCTTTTTGTCAGTGGCTTGTGACGTCATAGACTTTGGACCAGGTTTGTAGGGCTTGGTAACAGTAGCAGATTTGGAGGGCCGGATGGTAGTGGCGGTTAATGCAGTCATGGTCCAAGTTTGAGTCCCAGCATCCTTCCGGGGTATGGGCGAGGCAACAATAGAACTGAATGTTCCCGATCGCAGGAGCGAAGTTTGGCGCGCATGGTATCGCCTCCGGGCTTCGGCGAAGGAGAGTTTTTCCTTTACCCGGATCTCCTGGATCGCCTTCTCGTCCAAATACCGCGGACAGTCGCCAGATGAAGCAGAATGTGACCCTTTGCAATTAACGCAGACGGGGGCTGTTGAACAGGCACCTTCGTGTGAGGGCGTACTACATGTTGCACAGATGTTAACGGCACTCTTACCTGAGACTTGCGTATGTCCAAAACGTTGGCATTTAAAACAACGCAGAGGTCTAGGAATATAAGGCCTCACAGAAATCCTTCGTAACCTGCGGAGATGCTCGTGGGCAGATCGACGCCATCAAATGTTAGAAACAGGGTACGAGTGGGTAACAATACGCCGTCGCGTTTGGCCTGCACTCGATGAACCGCTGTCACCTTCTGGTCTGCAAGATATTCGACCAGGTCCTCGTCCTTCAGCGCGCAACCATGGAGGGAAACGCGTTTCCACACTTGGAAGGGCCGGTGCACGCGTAACGTCCAAATGCCGAAGAAGCTGACGAAATCGAACCCCTGGGGGGAGCAATGCAGAGGAGCTAACTAAATATTAACGATCAAGCGAATCCTCGTAAAATTCCGCGAAGGACAGGTGGTCAGGCAAGCTGGAGAGTCGACAGGCATAGCTACACAAGAGCACCTCACGCTTGAAGGACAGCGGAGGCTCTGCAGCCTCAGCGTAAGACTGGGCACGGGGCTAGTGGGAAATGCCCCTGTAGGGACACTAATACCACGATGATGAATGGGATTCAAGCGACATAACAGATGGACGTGCCGATGAAGACAATACACCCGTAATCAAGTTTGGATCGGACCAAAGAGCGATAAAGACGCAGAAGGACGGTCCGATTAGCTCCCCAGGATGTGCCACTTAAAACACGTAAAAGGTTAAGAGAACCACACTTTGCTTTTAAAAAGGAAACGTGAGAAGTCCAACTCAACCTTCGATCAAATATCAACCCCAAAAATTTCACCTCGTCTGCAAAAGGAAGGACCTCCAGCCCAAGATGGAGAGAGGGCGGAGCAAAAGCCTTTCGGCGCCAGAAATTAATACAGACGGATTTCTCGGCGGAGAAATTAAAGCCGTTTGCGTTACTCCAGGCGTAGAGACGGTCGATACAGCTCTACAGTCGACGCTCGAGTAGACAGGTCTTCCGTGAACTGCAATAAATGGCAAAGTCGTCAACAAAAAGGGACGTTTAAATGCCACGTGGAATACAATCAACAATAGGGTTGATAGCAATTGCAAAAAGTGTGACACTGTGTACAGAACTCTGCGGTACTCCGTTCTCTGGAATAAAACGACTAGATAAAACCGAGCCTACACGTACATGAAAGATGCGGTCCGTCATAAATTCCCCAAGAAATATGGGAAGACGACCGCGGATATTCCATGCGTGAAGTGTACGTAAAATGCCGCCCCTCCAACAAGTGTCATAAGCTTTCACCAGGTCAAAAAATACAGCCACCGTTTGACACTTTCTCCGAAATCCATTCATAATATGCGTCGACAGGGACACCAGATGGTCGACGGCAGAGCAATAGCGACGAAATCCGCACTGAGCGTTCGCTAGAAGTTTCTGAGACTCAAGCCACCGTCTAAACCGCCCGTTGATCATGCGCTCAATCACCTTGCAAATGCAACTGGTGAGGGAGATAGGGCGGTAGCTGGAAGGTAGTTGGCGATCCTTCCCAGGCTTAAGTATAAGGACAATGGTGGCTGCGCGCCAAAAGGAAGGAAAAAGGCCGTCTTGCCAAATACGGTTATAGACCTGTACGAGAAAGAGTTTACTGTCGGCTGAAAGGTTCTTTTACATCAGGACATGAATGCCGTCCGGCCCAGGAGCGGAGTGCCGAGAGCAATGAAGAGCGTGCTCCAGCTCCCTCATTGTGAATAGTTCGTTATAGCATTCATTATTAGCAGACCGAAAATTATATGATGCGGAATCCAGCCGGTCTTTAACAGAGCGAAAGCCGGCGGAATAATGGTCGGAACTTGAAACCGCCTCAAAGGCAGCACCCAGAGTGTTCGTGATGGCAGCTGGATCCACTATGGTGGCATTAGTAACCTGAAGGCCAGAAACAGTACAATGCGACACTTTACCTGAGAAGTGACGAAGTTTATCCCAAACAACGGATGAAGGAGTAAAGCCATTAAAAGACTCGGCAAAACGAGTCCACGATGCCTTCTTTCTATCCTGAATAATGCGACGAGCCCTGGCGCGCGATTTTTTAAAATTAACCAAATTATCAAGTGTAGGGTGACGCCGATACACCCTAAGTGCAGTTCTCCGGGCCTGAACGGCGTACCGACAATCCTCGTTCCACCATAGAACAGGCATTCGCTGAGGATGAGAGAATGAACGGGGAATTGCGCGTTCGGCGGTAGAGAAAACCGTAGACGTAAGGTGCTGAACTAGTTTGTTAATGTCGGTGAAGGGCTGGTCGTCAAAATGCACGAGGCTGGAATACAAGCTCCATTCGGCTTTTGTGAATATCCAGGTAGGGACTCTGGAATGCTGTACGTGGTGGGACAGAAGAGAAACGATGCAGGGTTAATGGTCGCTGGAGTAGGTGTCAGCGACGACGTTCCACTGCAGACCACTAGCAAGCTGGAGTGCGCAAACGGCAAGGTCCAAGTGAGAAAATGTACCGGAATAATCAGAAAGAAACGTAGGCTCACCTGCATTGAGTATAGAGAGATTGAACTGATCAAAAAGGTCAGAAAGAAGAGTTCCACTCGCACAAGCCCCTGGCGAACCCCACAGGGGGTGCTGGGCATTAAAATCTCCCAATAGAAGAAATGGTGTTGGGAGAGCGGACAGGAGAGCTCGAATGTCCGCGGGAGCAAAGGGAGACGATGGACAACCGACACGTGTGTGGCGACACGTTCGAGAGTGTGAAGGCAACCCTGAATACGCTGCACAATAGGATGGAAGGTGTACAACGGCTGGAAGTTCTGAAGTGCGCTCAGGGAAACCGAACATATAAAACACCGCTGTATGCCATGTCGCCCTACATAAAAAAGAGCCTGAGGTACACCAAAAAGCTCGGCTGTAAAAATAAAACACAGCCGTGAGAGATCGTCCTTCGATCCATCAGTATATATAGAAACACAATCACCGAGACTCTCTGAGTGATAAAAAGGCTGATCGAAATATGAAGCCGGGGTTTGTGGACTTGGGCATAGACGATAGCCCCTGATAAAAAGTGGATTCTGGATACACCACGGGGAAAGCTGCTTTCTCTCCGGGAAACCACGCAAGGAAGTTCGACGTTCAATCCCCGAAGCTACTGCCGAAAACGTACTCCTAGAGAAAGAAGTGCCAGGGAGCGGGACTCATACAGACGATTAGAGAATTATGAAAAAAATAGCCTATGCGTTGGATGTTCAGGCATGCTGGAGAGGAGGCAAGCATAGCTGCAAAGATCGTCACGCCTATAAGACAACGGATGTTCGGCAGCTTCAGCACAAAGACTCATGACAGGGCTGGTGTGAAATGCATGTTCTCCAGCATGTATCGTAAGCTTTCTCTAAGTCGAAAAATACTGCTACAGTATGACAGCTATATACAAATGCTTTCATGATAGATGCCCAAAAGTTTACTACATGGTCAACAGTGAAGCGGAACCGGCGGAAACCACACTGCACGTTCGTCAAAAGTTTCCGAGATTCCAGCCAAGTTAACCGCCCGTTGAACATGCGTTCCATAACCTTGCAAACGCAACTGGTTAGGGAAATCGGGCGGTAACTGGAATGTAGGTGACGATCCTACCCAGGTTTCAATACGGGAACAATGGTGGCTTTATGCCATACTGAGGGAAACGTACCATCTTGCCAGATACGGTTGTACACCTGGAGAAGCCGCTTACCATCAGTAGACAGATCCTGGAGCAGTGACACGTGTACGGCATCGGGCCCAGGGGTAGAAGGCCGAAAGGTAGCTAGGGCATGTTCTAGTTCGCGCAAAGAAAACGGACGGTTATAATCCTCCCTGTTGCCCGAGCAAACGGATATATCCTGAGCTTCCATCGCAGCCTTATGGGCAAGAAATCCAGGACGACATCTGGTAGAACTGGATGTGGCTTCAAACGTCATGCCCAAGGTGTCTGCGATAACGGTAGGATCAGCCAGGATGTCAGTACCTATTCTAAGACCGGGTATAGTAGTGAAGTTGGATTTACCGGCTACGCGCTTATGTTTGTCCCATATAACGGATGTGGGGATAAATCTATTAAAACCTGCCATATAGCGGGACCAAGAGGCCTGTTTACTGCGAATAGTCTACCGAGCCCTCGCACGCATTTGTTTATAAATTATCAAGTTCTCTGTAGTAGGATGCCGCCGAAAGATTCTCAGCGCACCCCTGCGCTCCGAACTGCTTGCCGAGAATCTTTGTTCCACCAAGGAACCGGCAGACGTTTGGGTTGGGAAGACGTATGAGGAATGGAGCGGTCTGCGGCCATTACCACTAAAGTGAGGTACGATATATGGTCAATAGTTCGAAATTCGCAGCTAGAGAAGCAAGCCAGACGTGAATAAAGGTCCCAGTCTGCCTTATTGAATTGAAACTTAGAAATGCCAGTGGAAGATAGGGTAGCCGAAAGTAAAGTGACGTGTGATGATAATGAGATGCGGTTTAAGGGCGCTAAACTGCTAAGGTCATCAGCGCCCTTACAATATATAAAATATAAAGTCAAAAAACATAAAAGACAAGTAAAAAAACGCATAATTAAAAAACGAGACACAAACCCGCGATGTCCAAAAAGCTAAAAAGAATCAATACACCAATCCGAAAAAAACCAACACACTAAAAGCATAGGCAATAAGAGTAAAACGTGTCAAGAACTGTAGAATACGAGGGACATGAGCGCCATATGTCCACTGAGGAGCAGAGTCCTCATTAAAACAGACAGAATAAACTTAAAAAGCTAAAGGACGCTCAACGCATCAAATGCGCAGATTAAAATCACTGTCACGAATAAAACGTAAAACACATTCTACAGCACGCGCGTCGTCTGCCAAAACGTTGGCCTGGCCAACACGCAGAACAACACGAACGCGCTACGGAGATAAAGCTTGACACTCTATTAAAATGTGACGCACCGCTAAGGGCGCATCACACTGCTCACACAGAGGCGCGGGGTCACCACTGAGCAGGTATCTATGACTAAAAAGACAATGTCCGATTCGTAATCGAGCTAAAAGTACCTCTTCCCGACGAGAAGAGGTACCCCAGACTAACGGAAGAGGCTTAAACTCCCGCAACGTGTTCCCCCTAAGAGCCGCCCACTCATCGCGCCAGCGCGAGAGGATACGGTAACGTAAAATAACAAAAAAATCTGAGGAAGGAACTACACAGGTAAAACATCTGGGTGATAAAATGACTGATTTGGCAGCGACGTCGGCAGACTCGTTGCCTGAGATGCCCACATGACCTGGAATCCATACGAACGAGATTCTGATGACAGATGCACCAAGCGAGTGGAGCAGGTCATGAATGCGCCGTACGAGCAGGTGGTAACTATACAGCGCGGGTATACTCTGAAGGGCACCCAGAGAGTCCGTACAAACAACACAGCGCCGTAAGATGTGCCGCTGAATGTATAAAACACATTGATATATACTAAAAAGTTCGGCGGTATAAATCGAACATTGTCCAGGTAAACGAAAAGTAAAACTGCGCACCAAAAACAAAGGCACATCCTACTCCGTCATCAGTCTTAGACCCATCGGTATATATAAAATGACAGTCCCCGACCTGCGCCTGTAGTTCTAAAAAAGCGGATCTAAGGACGGAAGCATCGACGTTAACCCAAGGTGACGGAGGGCCTCAGCGCGCGACCATGGAAGAAAACGCGTTTCCCCCCGTGGAAGGGCCGGCGCTGGCGTAACGTCCAAATGCCGAAAAAGTTGACGAAATCGAACCCCTGGAGGAAGCAATGCAGAGGAGCTAACTCAATATTGCCGATCAAGCGAATCCTCGTAAAATATCGGGAAGGACGGGTGGTCAGGCAAGTTGGAGTCGACAGGCATAGCTGCACAAGAGCATCTCACGCCTGAAGGACAGCGGAGGATCTGCAGCTTCAGCATATAGGCTAGGTACAGGGCTGGATGGAAAGGCCCCTGTAGCGACTCTTATGACATTCAATCGACGTAATACAGATGGATTCGCCGAATAGACAATGCACCCGTAATCAAGCTTGGATCGGACCAAAAGCGATAAAGGCGAAGGACGGTCCGATCAGCTCCCCAGGATGTGCCACTTAAAACACGCAAAAGAATAAGAGAACGGCCACACTTTGCTTTTAAAAAGGAAATGTGCGAAGTCCAACACAACTTCCTATCAAAATTCAACCCCAAGAATTTCACCTCGTCTGCAAACAGAAGCATCTCCGGCCCAAGATAGAGGGAGGGCGGATGAAAATACTTCCGGCTCCAGAAGTTGATGCAGATGGATTTTTCGGCGGAGAAATTAAAGCCGTTAGCGTTACTCCAGGCGTAGAGACGGTCGTCACGGCTCTGGAGACGGCGTTCGAGTTCACAGGTCCGCCGCGAACTTTAATATATGGCAAAATCGTCAACAAAAAGGGACGATGAAATGCCAGGTGGAATACAATCAACAATTGGATTGATAGCAATTGCAAAAAGTGTGACACCGAGTACAGAGCCCTGCTGTACTCCGTTCTCTTGAATAAAACGACTAGATAAAACCGAGCCCACACGTACACGAAAGACGCGGTCCGTCATAAACTCCCCAAGAAATATGGGAAGACGACCGCGGAAATTCCATGCATGGAGTGTACGTAAAATGCCGGTCCTCCAACAAGTGTCAAAAGCTTTCTCCAGGTCAAAAAATACAGCCACTGTTTGACACTTTCTCAGAAATCCGTTCATAATATGCGTCGACATAGACATCAGATCGTCAACGGTAGAGCGATGGCGACGAAATCCACACTGAGCGTTCGCCAGAAGTTTCTGAGACTCAAGCCACCATGTCAACAGCCCGTTGATCATGCGCTCCATCACTTAGCAACTGGTTAGGGAGATAGGGCGGTAGCTGGAAGGTAGTTGGCGATCCTTCCCAGGCTTAAGTATAAGGACAATGGTGCCTGCGCGCCAAAAGGAAGGAAAAAGCCCGTCTTGCCAAATACGGTTATAGACCTGTAAGAGAAAGAGTTTACTGTCGACTGAAAGGTTCTTTAACATCAGGACATGAATGCCATCCGGCCCAGGAGCGGAGTGCCGAGAGCAATGAAGAGCGTGCTCCAGCTCCCTCATTGTGAATAGTTCGTCATAGCATTCATTATTAGCAGACCGAAAATTATATGATGCGGAATCCAGCCGGTCTTTAACAGAGCGAAAGCCGGCGGAATAATGGTCGGAACTTAAAACCGCCTCAAAGGCAGCACCCAGAGTGTTCGCGATGACAGCTGGATTCACTATGGTTGCATTAGGAACCTGAAGGCCAGAAACAGTACAATGCGACACTTTACCTGAGAAGCGACGAAGTTTATGCCAAACAACGGAGGAAGGCGTAAAGCCATTAAAAGACTCGACAAAATGAGTCCACGATGCCTTCTTGCTATCCTGAATAATGCGACGAGCCCTGGCGCGCGATTGTTTAAAACTCACCAAATTATCAAGTGTCGGGTGTCACTGAAAAACCCTAAGTGCAGTTCTACGGGCACGAACGGCGTCCCGACAATCCTCGTTCCACCATGAAACAGGCGGTCGCCGAGGTTGAGAGGATGAACGGGGAATTGCACGTTCGGCGGCAGAGAAAATCGTAGACGTAAGGTGCTGCACTAGTTGGTTAATGTCTCCGAAGGGTTGATCGTCAAAATGCACGAGGCTGGAACATAAGCTCCAGTCGGCTTTTCTGAATATCCAGGTAGGTACTCTGGAATGCTGGACGTGGTGAGATAGAAGAGAAAAGACGCAGGGAAATGGTCGCTGGAGTAGGTGTCAGCGACGACGTTCCACTGCAGACGTCGAGCAAGCTGGAGTGAGAAAACGGCTAGGTCCAGGTGAGAGAATGTACCAGAAGAATCAGAAATAAAAGTAGGTTCACCGGTATTGAGGACGCAAAGATTCAACTGGCAAAATATGTCGGACAGAAGGGCGCCCCTCGCACTTGAACCCCACAGTGGCTGATGGGCATTAAAATCTCCCAACAGAAGAAATGGTGTTGGGAGAGCGGACAGGAGAGCTCGAATGTCCGCAGTAGCAAGGGGAGACGATGGAGGTGAATACACAGAGCAAACAGAAAACAAAAAGCCGGGTAAGTGAAGGCGAACGGCAACAGCTTGCAAGTCGGATGTAAGTGTGATAGTTTGAAAGTGAACGTCGTTACGCACCAAAATCATGACACCACCATGAGCAGGAGTACCCTCCTCCGGTTCAAGGTCCTAGCGAACCGGAGTATATCCTCGGAGATCAAAAGGATCGTGAGGGCGAAGCTTAGTCTCCTGCAAACACACGATCATAGGCGAATGGGAACGCAATAAAAGTTGCAGTTCCGCCCTATGCGATCGTACACCACGTGCATTCCAGGTCAGGATAGCCATTAAGAAAAAGGGGATAAACTGCCTTAAAATTACCTTTTGTTTAACCTTTGGGCTCGGGCTTTTAGTATGGAGTTGGTCAGACTCCATAGCCTCCTCGAAGGGAGGGCCCACGCGCTCAGAGCCAGAAACCGATTCAAGCGCCGTGAATCGGTTCTAGGTGGCGATGGGTGAGGAGGCCGCCGAGCGCGGTTTGTCCCAGGAGCTTCCTGGGACTGCCACCTCTGAGGAGAAGGTGAACTCTGCTTAATTTGAACACGCGGAGGGTCTTTTAGAAGGTCTACTCTACTAAGTTTCTGCTTGGGTTTTTTTCAGCGGCTTGCGACTTCATGGACTTTGGACCAGGTTTATAGGGATTGGTAACAGTAGCTTTAATGGACGGCCGACGGATAGTGGCGGTTAATGCAGTCATGGTCCAGGTCTGAGTTTCGGCATCTACTCGTGGTACTGGAGAGGCAACAACAGAACTACATGTGCCAGATCGCAGGAGTGAAGGTTGGCGCGCATGATAACGCCTCCGGGCTTCAGTAAAGGAGAGTTTTTCCTTCACCCGGATCTCCTGGAACGCCTTCTCGTCCAAGTACCGCGGACAGTCGGCAAAGGACGCAGAGTCAGACCCTTTACAATTAACGCAGACGGGGGCTGTTGAACAGGTACCTTCGTGTGAGGGCTGGCTACATGTTGCACAGATGTTAACGGCACTCTTGCATGAGACTTGCGTATGCCCAAAACGTTGGCATTTAAAACAACGCAGAGTTCTAGGAATGTAAGGCCTCACAGAAATCCGTTCGTACCCTGCGGAAATGCTCGTAGGCAGATCGGCGCCATCAAATGTTAGAAACAGGGTACGAGTGGGTACCAATACGCCGTCGCGTTTGGCCTGCACTCGATGGACCACTGTCACCTTCTGGTCTGCAAGACATTCTATCAGGTCCTCGTCCGATATGCCATCGAGGCTATGCGTGGTGACAACGCCTCGGCAAGTATTCAAGGTGCGGTGCTTCTCAACACGGATAGGATAACCGTGGAGAAGCGTAGCGCACAAGGTGTTACTCGGCTGTTCGTATTTGGTTTGAACTAACAAGGAAACAACCCGAAGGCCAGTGCAAGACTGAACCGCACCTGAAATAGCGTCAATGCCCTTCTGGATAATGAAACAGTTCACCTTCTGAAACGTTTGACCTTCCTCAGTTCGTGATATCACTAAGTAACTACCAGTTGTCGGCGGTGCTACTTCTGTTGCAAGTAGTTTACGGCGCTTATTATTAATAATGGAGAAAGGGTGCTCCATAGCGAAATAAATCCTCCACCATTGCAACCGTCTCCGACCTCGGGCTCTGACTTCCAGGGCGTTACCCCGGCTTGGGTGAGTGGCCTATCTATACCTAGGTCACCCCAGGGTCACACCTCCCAGAACATAGACAGAGGGACCCAATCGCCGTCGGAAGTCAGCAGCTCATGCAATGGCCCCCCCGCGGGACTGCAGTTGAACAGCGGATACGAACACACCCTACATGACGATCCCGGGTGGTGCGGATGACGCCATTACCCACTCACCCAGCTACGTGGGTATCCGTCAGGCTGTGTCTACGGAGGATATAATAAAAAGATAAAAGAAACTAAAGGTGTGTGGGCGTTTCGCACTCAAGGTAGGCCGGCGAAGAAGTAAAAGAGGCGTGTAAATGAATAGGCGTGGGGCGAAATGTGCATAAATAGAAGAGAAGAAAGAAGCGATGGCAAGGGGCGACATGGATTGAAGTGCACAGAACGCACGAGAGCCTACCTTGAATCCCCCGGTCACGAGAACGAACCCACCTCGACCAGACGGGGATGAAAGGTTGAAAATGGCTATGAATGGCTCGGGTACCCCGGGTGCGCGTAACCCGTACTCACAAAGGTGAGTCCCTGGGGGGGGGGAGAAACGATGCAAAGGTAATGGTCGCTGGAGTAGGTGTCAGCGACGACGTTCCACTGAAGACGAATAGCAAGCTGGAGTGACCAAACGGCAAGGTCCAAGTGAGAAAATGTACCGGAAGTATCAGATATAAAAGTAGGCTCACCTGTATTGAGTATAGAAAGATTGAACTGATCAAAAATGTCGGAAAGAAGATTTCCCCTCGCACAAGACCTTGGCGAACCCCACAGGGGATGATGGGCATTAAAATCTCCCAACAGGGGACATGGTGTTGGGAGAGCGGACAAGAGATCTCGATGGTCCGCGTTAATGAGGGGAGACGTTGGAGGTGAATATACAGAGCAAACAGAAAAGAAAAAACTGGGTAACTGCAGTCGAATGGCAACAGCTTACAAGTCGGACGTAAGAGCAAAAGGTTGGAAATGAACGTCGTTACGCACTAACAACATGACACCTCCATGAGCAGGAGTACCCTCCTCCGTTTCAAGGTCGTAGCGAACCGGAGATCTCCTCGGAGATCAAAAGGATCATGAGGGCAAATCTTAGTCTCCTTCAAACACACGACCATAGACTAATGGGAACGCAATAAAAGTTGCAGTTCCGCCCTATGCGATCTAAACCACGCACATTCCAGGTCAGGATAGCCATTAAGAAAAAAAGGCATAAACTGTCTACTCAGAAGGGCGCCTTAAAATTACCTTTAGTTTAACATTTGGGCTCGGGCTTTTGGTATGGATTTGGTCAGACTCCATAGCCTCCTCGAATGGAGGGCCCACGCGCTCAGAGCCAAAAACCGATTCAAGAGCCGAAAATCGGTTCTGGATGGCGATGGGTGAGGCGTGTCGCTGAGCGCGGCTTGTCCCATGAGCTTCCTGGGACTGCGACCTCCGAGGAGAAGGTGAACTCTGCTTGCTGTGAACACGCGGAGGGTCTTTTAAAAAGTTTTCTCTTCGAAGTTTCTGCTTCGGCTTTTTCTCAGTGGCTGGTGACTTCATAGACTTTGGACCAGCTTTATAGAGCTTGGTAACAGTAGCAGACTTGAACGGCCGGATGGTAGTTGCGGTCAAGGCAGTCATGGTCCAAGTTTGAGTCCCAGCATCCTTCCGGGGTACTGGCGAGGCAACAACAGAACCGAATGTTCCCGATCGCAGGAGCGAAGGCTGGCGCGCATGGTAACGCCTCCGGGCTTCGGCGAAGGCGTTTCTCCTTTACCCGGATCTCCTGAATCGCCTTCTCGTCCAAATACCGCGGACAGTCGCCAAATGAAGGAGAATGTGACCCTTTGAAATTGACGCAGACGGGGCTGTTGAACAGGCACCATCGTGTGAGGGCTGGCTACATGTTGCACAGATGTAAACGGCACTCTTACATGAGACTTGCGTATGCCCAAAACGTTGGCGTTTAAAACAACGCAGAGGTCTAGGAATATAAGGCCTCACAGAAATCCGTTGGTACCATGCGGAGATGTTCTTGGGCAGATCGACATCATCAAATCTTAGAAAAAGGGTACGAGTGGGTACCAATACGCCGTCACGTTTGGCCTGCACTCGATGAACCGCTGTCACCTTCGGGTTCCAAGATATTCGACCAGGTCCTCGTCCGTTATGCCATCGAGGCTATGCGTGGTGACAACACCTCGACAAGAATTCAAGGTGCGGTGCTTCTCAACACGAATATGATAACCGTGGAGAAGCGTAGCGCGCAACAAGGTCTTACTTTGCTGATCGGACTTAGTTTGTGCCAATAAGGAACCATCCGAAGACGAGTGCAGGACTGAACCGCACCAGCAATTGCATCAATGCCCTTCTGAATTATAAACGGCTTCACCTTCTCAAAGTTTTGTCCTTCTGTGCTTGAAATTACCAAGTAACAACCAAATGTCGGCTGCGTTACTTCCGTTACAATAACTTTTCGGCGCGTGTTGTAAATAATGGAGAACGGGGGCTCCATAGCGAAATAAATCCTCCACCATTGCAACCGTCTCTGACCTCGGACTCTGACTTCGCGGGCGTTACCCCGGCTTGGGTGAGTGGCCTATCTATACCAGACTCACCCCATGGTCACACCTCCCAGAACATAGACAGAGGGACCCAATTGCCGTCAGAAGTCAGCAGCTCATGCAATGGCCCCCGCGGGACTGCAGTTGAACAGCGGATACGAAAACAAACCCTACATGAGACCCCGGGTGGTGGGGATGACGCCATTACCCACTCACCCAGCTGCGCACCCAGTACGCGAATATCCGTCAGGCTGTGTCCACGGAGGATTAAAAGAAAAGATAAAATAAATAAAACTTTGGCCGTCTCGCACGCAAGGTAGGCAGGCGAGGAAGAAAAGGAGATGTGCGAATGTCGTGGTGCGAAAGTGCCGAAAAGTGACAAGGGAAGAAAAAACAATGACCAGGCGCGGTATGAATGTAATGCAAAGAACGCATGAGAGCCTACCTTGTGTCCCACGGTCACGAGAACGAACCCATCTCGACGGGACGGGGATGAAGGTATGAAGATGGCGATGAGTGGCTCGGGAACACTCGGGGTACGCCAAACCCGTACTCACATAAGGTGAGCCCATGGGGCGAAGTAAAGTGACGATGCACGGGAAATGATCGCTAGAATGCGTATCGGAAATGATGGTGCATTCAAAACGACTAGCAAGCTGTGCAGTAAAAGGCCTCAAATCAAGATAGGAAAGAGTTCCAGTGCGTCAGAAATAAATATTGGTTCTCCAGTGTACAGGACGCAAAGATTTAAGTGATTAATAAGGACAGAAAAAACGCTTCCCTCGCGCATGTCCGTGGAGAACCCCAAAGAGCATTGAAGTCCCCCAATCCTAAGTATGGTGAAGGAAGTTGAGACACTGGATGATGGAGATCAGTCAAAGCGAAGGGACAGGAAGGCGGAACAAATGTTGCAAATGGAAAAACGGAAGTCAGAAAAAGAAACATTCACAGCAACAGCTTGCAAGGGAGTGTTGAGCGGAAGATGTTCATAAAACACATCGTCACGAATCAAGGTGGAAACTCCATGAACAGGAGAAACCACCTCCGGGGCTAGATCGTAGCGCACCACTGAGAATCTGCGCAAAACAAATGCATCTTGAAGACGAAGTTTGGTCTCCTGCAAGCAAAGTGGTGAATGACGACGCAATAGAATCTCCAATTCAGCTCGTTGTGCCCGCACACCACGTATATTCCACTGGAGGAGAGCCATCAGAAATACGAAAAAGCAGATGGGTGAAGAAGGCGTATGCGGCAAGACGACACTTAAGAAGCACCTTTGGCTACAACGGTGCAGTATAACTTCAGCTTTTTCTTGCGCGCAGGACTGCGGCTCGGTCTGGTACGACTATCAATCTGGAACTTCTCCGCGTCACAGTCGCTAGTACCTGTGTCAGAGCATGTCGTCCGAGTACGAGAGCGGGAGCAGCTCGTGGGACGACGTGTGGGGGATTTGCGGTTAGTTCGGTCAGAAACTGTGCTAGAGGTGGAATCTGCAATGGGCGGTATGAAAGAGGCCTGTGGAAGCGTGGTAGGAGAAAGAATTAAATCTGAAGCGGTGTCAGTTCGGATGCCTGTGGAAACACAAGAATGAGAGACGGGAGAGGTCTGTGCCACGGCATTCTGCTTCTGAGCGCCCTCGCGGACGGCGGCCGAATACTTCAGGGAGGTAGTCGGGTGCAGTTCCTGGTAACGCTTCCGCGCTTCTGGAAACGTTAATCGTTCCTTGGTCCGTAGTTCTTGGATACCTCTTTCCTCTAGAAATCGTGTGCAATCTTTGGAGTTGGTCGGATGAGCACCACAACAGTTAACACAAGTGGGGTCTTGAGCACACATCGAGCCGTCATGCGCGGCTCTTCCACAGCGGGGATAAATAGGCGAGCCGGAACAACGCTGCTGAGTGTGCCCGAACATCTGGCAACGGAAGCAGCGCATTGGAGTAGGTATATAAGGTCGGACAGGTGCTGTCTCATAGCTGCAGAAGATGTAGGTGGTTAATTCGGTCCGTTCGTACGTGAGAAACACTATGCGGAGTGGAAACGGCTTGTCATCCCTCTTTCCAATGAAGCGATAGGACGCAGTAACTCCATGATCAGACAGGCAATTCACAATTTCCTAATTGGGAAGGCCGTCTAAACTGGCGGTTGTTACCACACTTCGGCAGCTGTTCATGGATCGGTGGTTTTCCACCTTAATTGGGTAGGATCCCAGGAGAGTTGCCTTTAATAACTTTGCCGGTTTTTCATGCTGTAAAACTTCTATTAGCAGCGTGCCATCCCTACGAGTTGCGTTTCTCACTTTGCCAGAGATGCAATCAACTTCTTTCTGTATATAAAATGGACTGACATCTTGCAACGTCTTGCCTTCACAATTAAACCGTATAAAAAAGAAGTGTTGAGGAGGTTAAGCGCAGAGAAGCCATCATGGGATGAACCCCCTTCCGTGACCGTCGGCGTCAGGCAGCCATCCGGGGGATAGAAAAGACACTTAAATGATTCGGTATTCCAGATCCGATCTCAAAGAATACTTCGGAAGGGCTGCCCTCCGACTGTCACCACTTACCGGTATACGACAGTTTCACCACAGGCAGGCTGGACCTTATGCCCCTACCACTGGAATAATCGCCAGTTGCCCCCCCACTTTAGGTCACGCAGCCTCAACAGTCAACATGGATTCAGGGGACTTGCGGTTGATTACATCGCCCCCCCACACAGCGGTAATACGTCAAGTCCCGCAGAGCAACCCAGCCACGCGCGGCCACCGAACCGCCTTAGGGGACCCGACCCCATAGGGGCTACGTGGATGTACGTTACAGTGGAACGGCTCTGCACCTAGCGTCGCATGAAAGGGGTAGTGAGGGTGCACTCGACCTTCACGCTTGAAACCTCCAGAGAGCACACACGTTGCGCTGAAACCGTAGGACAGCAACCACGGGGATAGAAAAGATACCTGTTGGTGAGAAAGGAGTTAGGAAACCTAAGGAGCCTAAAGCTAGTATAAGAAATAAGTGTAGAAGAAGAAGAGTAAAACAAATAAAGCCAACGTGGGTAGTCCACATGGGGGTGAGGGGATGATAATGGGGAGGACTGGCTCGGCCATCCCGGGTACGCCAAACCCGTACTCACAAAGTGAGCCCCTAGGGGGAACCGTGGAGAAGCGTGGCGCGCAACAAGCACTTACTTTGCTGTTCGGACTGTTTGGGATCAAGATGGACCAAGATAAAACAAATATTTTCAAGACGGGTGAGCGAGACTCTCCAATTGAAATGAGTTTCTCACCTGGTAAAGAAAAGTCAAGTGACAGACTCTCGAGCAGAGAGAAACCTGTCACTAGATAAACAAATGTGTGGAACTGCATCTGGAATCAATAGAATGCACCTGAGCACCATGAAGTTGACAGGGGCAGCCAGAAAAAGAATTAAAAAAGCTAAAATGAGTGAGGGCACAGGTAAAGCAAGCCCACAGAGTAGAGGGAGGGAGGTCCGTGCTGATCCAGGGACCTTTAAAAGAACCAGGACAAGTGTGGATACTCCACCTTCAGATAAAACCAAACCTGTTAAGAGGCCTAGGGACACTGAACCTGGTGTCACTTACAGGGAAGCAGTAGCCGCTTTTAAGATGGCAATTGTTGAAGTATCCTATCCTGAGAGAAAGCTGATTGGAGAGGACATTCGAATCATTCAGGCTTATAATCTGAGAAAATAGATGAGGCGCCATCTAGCGAATCTCTACCTCAACTCAGGTGCTTTTATCTACAGTATGGGACTGATATATTATTGTGATGATGAGCAGTCATGCAATTGGCTCCAAAAATACATTCAAGGAGCTAAAATTAGGTGAATTTAGTCCTTAATGTAGTAGATCCAAAAGAGCCAGTCAAGGTGGCCCTTAGGATTCGGATCATTACAACCGATGATCCTAACGAGCTGCTAAGACGTATCTAGAGATTAAACCAGGAGCTGAATATGGAGCACTGGAAAATCATAGACAAGTAGGCAGACTCCTCTGGTCAACGCCTAATTTTAATGGTGGACCAAGAGTCTGCTAAGAAGATAAAGGAACTTGGTATGTCGAACTATACCGGAGTAGACCGGCCCTTTTTAAGACCCTGTCTGACCCGGGGAGGAAGGTAGAATCAGATAAGGCAAAGAAGGCAGGCAGCGATGGCGGAGACGGTAGGGAGACGATGGAGATAGGGGATTCTGGAGTATCCACATCAGGTACTGCTTAAGGTAAGAGTTGTGGGTTGAATGTAATTAAGAAAATAGTTCAAATTAACTTGCAGCACTGTTAGGCAGCTTCAGCCAAAGTAAGAGACTTGTTGAAGACAATGTTGATATTGCTCTCATACAGGAACCTTGGCTCTATAAGGGCTCAATTAGAGGGATCAGTTGTACTAAGAGTACTATATATAGACCTAGTAAAATAATCCAAGATCATGCATTTATGCTAGGAATTGGATAAACGCATTGCTTCAAATTGAGCACTGTTCCAGGGATGTAACTACAAGCCAAACAGTGGAAGAGGCACGAGAAAGAAGGGTTTTAATATTCTCTTCCGTCTACCTCCCTTATGAAGATTCTGAATCACCATAGACAGCGATGAAGGAACTTGTGAACCACTGTGGAGAGAATGGAAAGGAGTTAATCTTGGAGACTGATGCCAATGCACACCACACATTGTGGGGGAACAATGATATCAATCCTAGAGAAGAAACGTTAATGGAGTACTTGGTGAGTACAAACCTTAATATTCCAAATCGAGGTAATGAACCAATCTTTGTAACTTCACGAAGGAAGTCATTGATATATCGATAGGGACTAATATTATTGAGAACCTAATTTCAGGGTGGCGTGTATCATCGGAGATTACTCTCTCTCTCTCTGTGTTATCATAGATGCTTATGCTTCAATATCAAAGCACTAGTCACCCTACCAGTGATTTATAGAAACCCGAGAAATACTGACTGGGACGGATATAGACGAGCCCTATCAGCATTGGCATCGGGTATCTCAAGGAACATTCGTTCGACATTGGATGTGGAGTTTGCCGTTGATGAATTACAACAGTCAATTCTCCTATCCTATTATCAGAATTGTCAACCTAAGGTAGCTTACTCGCCTTGGTGAAGAGTTAAGCAGACTTAGGAAGAAAGCAAGGAAAATATTTAGACTTGCAAAAAAGAAATGTTGATTGGGATTCATATAGACAAGCCCTCAGCAATATAATAAAGAAGTACGCAAAGCCACAAGGATTTCGTGGAGGGAGTACTGCCAGTGGATGGAGAATGTTTCCAGCAGTGCAAGATTCATGAAACAAATGGTAATGGGTGTTAAAAACGTTGTGAGCACTATCAAACTGTCCGATGGCACTACACACAGTCTGGTTCTGAGACGCTCCTGCCATTTGCGAGGGCTCACTTTCCAAACTCTAAGGTAGGTAAACAATGACAGCAATTCTGTAAACAGGCAACCAAATCTGCATCATCTTCTTTGGAAGAAGGAAGAAGTGGGAGGATGAAGGGCGCAAAACCAGAAAGGTCATTAGCACCCGCCACAGATAAAATACAGGTAGGTAAGTGAGCATTTAAAAAACCAGACAGATAATAGGGCCGAAAATGAAGGACTTAAAAGCTATAAAAGGTCAAGTTAAAATTCGACGAAAAGGAATAAAAGAGGCAGTGTCAGAGACTGTAGAACGAGAAGCTAAAAACAAGGTAGCTAAAAAGGGTATAAAACACTAAAAACAAGAAAGAAACAAAGAAAGAACGCAGACAGGTCAAACGCTGTCCTGGAAACTGCTGCGTCGAATGAAAGTTAAAACACGTTCCACAGCTAACATGTTGTCCGCTTAAATGTCGGGCAATGCTACGTCCATCTGCAGAGCAGTACAAAGAGTAGCGAAATACTGACACTGCTCTAAAACATGTCGCACCGTCAACGGCGCACCGCAACGATTACAAACGGGAGCGGGCTCTGGGCGCAACAAGTGACAGTGGCTAAAACGACAGTGCCCGATTCGAAGTCTACATAAAATAACTTCCTCCCGACGGGAGGATCGGGAAGAAGTAGCCCAGGCAGAGGGTAAAGGCTTTATCTCCCGCAATTTGCTAGCGTGGACAGAGGACCAGGCAGAAAACCAACGAGAGAGAATAGACTTCTTTAAATAATGACTAAAATCGTCCGCAGGAACATAGGAGCTAAAACGAGAGGGAGATAAAATAGCGCTCTTGGCAGCAGCATCTGCACCTTCATTACCAGGAATGCCAACGTGTCAAGGAACCCAGACAAAGAATAGGCTGACTCCATCAGAGGTAAGCTGGTGGGAACAATCCTGGAGACGCTGCACGATAGGATGGCGTACGTAAAGCGCACGAAGGCTAGAAAGGGCGCTTAAAGAGTCCGTGCATAAAACACAATTCTGCAGACCACGTTGACGGATAAAAGACAGAGCTTGTTCCAGAGCAATAAGTTCGGCAGTAAAAATCGAGCACTGATCAGATAGACGAAACATAAAACGTTCTACACCAAATAAAAAGGCACATCCAACTCCACGGTCATCCTTTGAGCCGTCGGTATAAATAAAGCAATGGCTGCCAAAGTGAGACTGAATTTCGGCAAAAGCCGAATGGATGACCGGAGCGGGGGTCGTGGACTTTGGCATGGACGTCAAATCAAGGTGGCAAGATACTCCAGAATGCAGCCAAGGGGGCAAGTGTGTGTGACGTCGTGGAAGTATAGTGGGCAATGTGATATTTAAATTCCGAAGTATCCGGCGGAAACGTACCCCTGGCGGGAGCCAGACCAGGGGTCGAGACGCATAATGACGATCCAGCGAGTCCTGAAAGAAAGACGAATAAGTGGGGTGTTGAGGCACACAGGACAACCGGCGAGCATAGCTGCAAAGAAGAAGGTCACGACGATAAGAGAGCGGAGGTTCTGCAGCTTCTGCACAAAGACTCAAAACAGGGCTAGTACGAAAAGCACCAGTTGAGAGACGAAGGCCCTGGTGATGGACGGGATTCAAGCGACCCAGGATGGAAGGTCGCGCAGCAGAATACACAATACACCCATAGTCAAGCTTAGAGCGAACCAATGATCGATAAAGTCGCAAAAGGACCGTGCGATCTACACCCCAGGATGTGCCACTTAAAACACGTAAAATACAAAGAGAACGTTCACACCATGCTTTCAAATAGCTGATATGCGACGACCAACACAACTTCCTATCCAAGATTAACCCGAGGAATTTCGTTTCGTCCGAAAATGGGAGGAGTGCTGCACCGAGTCGGAGACAAGGTGGAGGGAACTCTTTACGGCGCCAGAAGTTAGTGCAGACTGTCTTCTCGGGAGAAAATTGAAACCCGTTTGCAACGCTCCAGGAGTGAAGGGAGTTAAGACATTGCTGCAGTCGGCGTTCCAAAAGACAGGTGCAACGAGAAGTTGCGAAGATGGCGAAATCGTCAACAAAAAGCGACGAGGAAATTCCAGGTGGAACAGTCAGCAGTGGGGTTAATCGCTATAGCAAACAGTGTGACTCCGTTCTCTTGGATAAAAATTGAAGATAAAATCGATCCCACACGCACACGAAATATCCGATCCTTCATAAACTCACGAATGAAGGCAGGGAGACGACCACGGAAACCCCACAGATGGAGTGTACGAAGAATGTCAGTCCTTCAACATGTGTCAAGCTTTCTCCAAGTCAAAAAAATACTGCCACAGTCTGGCACCCTCTCAGGAACAAGTCCAGAATGGAGGTCGAAAGATGGACAAGATGATCTACAGGTGAACGGTGTCGGCGAAAACCACATTGCACTTTCGCTATAAGGTTCCGAGACTCAAGGCACGACCAAACGCCCGTTGATCATGCGTTCCATAACCTTGCAAATGCAACTGGTTAAGGAAATCGGGTATTAGCTAGATGGTAGTTGGCGATCTTTTCCGGGTTTCAAAACTGGGACGATGGTGGCTGCTCGCCAACCTGTAGAAAGAGTACTAGTTTCCCAGATGCGGTTGTAAATCTGAAAGAGAAAGCGCAGTCCAGAAGAGTAGAGATGTTGAAGGATTACCACGTGAATAGAATCAGGCCCAGGAGCGATAGGCCTAGAAGATTCTAGGGCATGCTCTAGCTCGCGTAAGGTAAATGGGCGATTATATTCCTCCTGGTTGCTGGAGTGAAAAGAGAGTGCATGGGCCTCCACCGCGGCCTTGTGTGGAAGAAAATCCGGGTCATAACGGGCAGAGCTGGAAATGCGTTCTAAGCTTTTGCCGAGGTCATCGGCAATAGCAGGTGGTTCGCAAATAGTACTAGAGCCTACCCGAAGAACGGGTCTTGCCGGCCACACGCCTAAGTTTGTCCCAGACGACCGATGTAGGTGTATAGCTATTGAAACCGGAACATAGCGCTCCAGGGAGGCTTTCTTGCTGTTGCGAAATACTCTGCGAGCCTTAGCGCGTAATTCCTTATAACGGACCAGATTATCAAGAGTAGGGTGCCGCCGAAACACCCTAAGAGCACCGCGTCGTGCACGAACGGCATCCCGACATTCCGCGTTCCACCAGGGGACCGGCAAACGCCTGGGATGTGAAGACGTGCGGAGAATGGAACGTTCGGCAGCGGCGAAAATGACAGTACGCAGGTGATGATGATGTGATAGGGCTTAAGGGCTCTCAACTACTAGGGTTATTAGCGCCCTTACAATGTATAAAATATAAAATCGAAAAGTCAAAAAACTAAAAACCCATACACAAAACCGCTTGGACAAAAACACTAAAAACACAACAGACCAAAAACTAAAAGCTACACACTAAACTCATGGTCACTAAAAGAATAAAACGTGTCAAGAACTGTAGAATGCAAGGGACATGAGCGCCTTGTGTCCGTCGGGGAGAAGAGCCCCATTAAAACTGATAATATAAAATCTCAAACCTAAAAGACGCTCAGCGCATCAAATGCGAAGATTAAAACCAATGTCACTTATAAAACGTAAAAGACATTCTACAGCATGCGCGTCGTCTGCAAAAACGTTGGCTATGCCAACAGGCAGACCCACGCGAACGCGCAGTGGATCTAAAACTTGACACGCAGTTAAAATGTGACGCACCGTTAAGGGCACATCACACTACTGACACAGTGGAGCGGGATCACCACTGAGCAGGTAACTATGACTAGAACGGCAATGTCCAATTCTTAAACGGGCTAAAAGTACCTCTTCCCGACGTGTAGAACGAGAAGAGGTATCCCAGATTAACGGGAGAGGCTTAACCTCCCGCAATTTGTTCCTCTGGAGGGCCGTCCACTCATCGCGCCAAAGCGAGAGGATGCGGCGACGTAAAATAACACACGAATCTGACGAGGGAACAATAGAGGTAAAAAATCTGGGTAATAAAATCGCCGATTTCGCAGCGGCGTCGGCAGACTCGTTCCCTGAGATGCCTACATGACCTGGAATCCGCACGAAGCACACGCTGATGCCAGGAGCACCAAGCGAGTGGAGCAGGTCATGAATGCGCTGTACGATCGGGTGGTAACTGTACAGCGCGTTAATACTCTGAAGGGCACTCAGAGAGTCCGTACAAACAACACAACGCCGTAAGACGTGCGCCTGAATGTATAAAACACATTGATAGATATTAAAAAGTTCGGCGGTATAAATCGAACATTGCCCGGGTAAACGAAAAATAAAACTATGCGTACCTAAAACAAAGGCACATCCTACTCCAACATCAGTCTTAGACCCATCAGTGTAAATAAAAGTACAGTCCCCGAATTGCGCCTGGAGTTCTAAAATGCGGATCTAAGGACATAAGCAGGGGTTGCATTCTTCGTTATCAACGTTAACCCAAGGTGACAGTGGGTCTCAGCGCGCGACCAAGGAGGAAACCGCGTTTCCCCCGAGGAAGGGCCGGCGCTGGCGGAACGTCTAAAGTCCGAAGGAGCTGTCGAAAGCGAACCCCTGGAGGCAGCAAAGCAGAGGAGCTAATCAAATAGTGGCGATCAAGTGACTCCTCGAAAAATAACTCGAAGGACGGGTGGCCAGGCAAGCTTGAGAGTCGACAGGCATAGCTGCACAAAAGCATCTCACGCCGGAAGGACAGCGGAGGCTCTGCAGCTTCAGCATACAGACTAGGAACAGGGCTGGTTGGAAAGGCGCCCGTAGCGACTCTTATGCCACGATGGTGAATGGCATTCAATCGACGTAACACAGATGGACGTGCCGACGAATAAACAATGCACCCGTAGTCAAGCTTGGATCGGACCAAAGAGCGATAAAGGCGAAGAAGGACGGTCCGATCAGCTCCCCAGGATGTGCCACTTAAAACACGTAAAAGATTAAGAGAACGGTAACACTTAGCTTTTAAAAAGGAAATATGCGAGGTCCAACACAACTTCCTATAAAAAACAATTCCACCTCGTCTGCAAACGGAAGCATCTACGGCGTAAGATGGAGAGAGGGTGGAGGGAAATATAAGTTGATGCAGACGGATTTCTCGGCGGAGAAATTAAAGCCGTTGGCGTTACTCCAGGCGTACAGACGGTCGATACAGCTCTGGAGAGGGCGTTCGAGTAGACAGGTCCGCCGTGAACTGCAATAAATGGCAAAATCATCAACAAAAAGGGACGATGAAATGCCAGGTGGAATACAATCTACAATGGGGTTGATAGCAACTGCAGAAAGTGTGACACTAAGTACCGAGCCCTGCGGTACTCCGTTCTCTTGAATAAAATGACTAGATAAAACCGAGCCCACACGTACACGAAAGACGCGGTCCGTCATAAACTCCCGAAGAAATATGGGAAGACGACCGCGGATATTCCATGCGTGAAGTGTACGTAAAATGCCGCCCCTCCAACATGTGTCAAGCTTTCTCCGGGTCAAAAAACAAAGCCACGGTTTGACACTTTCTCAGAAATGCATTCATAATATGCGTCGACAGGGACACCAGATGGTCGACGGTAGAACGATAGCGACGAAATCCGCACTGAGCGTTTGCTATAAGCTTCTGAGACTCAAGCCACCATGTCAAACGCCCGATGATCATGCGCTCCATCACCTTGCAAATGCAACTGGTGAGGGAGATAGGGCGGTAGCTGGAAGGTAGTTGGCGATCCTTCCCAGGCTTAAGTATAGGGACAATGGTGGCTTCGCGCCAAACGGAGGGAAAAATGCCGTCTTGCCAAATACGGTTATAGACCTGTAAGAGAAAGAGTTTACTGTCGGCTGAAAGGTTCTTTAACATCAGGACATGAATGCCGTCCGGCCCAGGAGCGGAGTGCCGAGAGCAATGAAGAGCGTGCTCCAGCTCCCTCATTGTGAATAGTTCGTTATAGCATTCATCATTAGCAGACCGAAAAGTATATGATGCGGAATCCAGCCGGTCTTTAATAGAGCGAAAGCCGGCGGAATAATGGTCTGAACTGGAAACCGCCTCAAAGGCAGCACCCAGAGTGTTAGCGATGGCAGCCGGATCCACTAAAGTGGCATTAGAAACCTGAAGGCCAGAAATAGTACAATGTGACACTTTACCTGAGAAGCGACGAAGTTTATCCTAAACAACGGATGAAGGCGTAAAACGATTAAAAGACTCGACAAAACGAGCCCAAGATGCCTTCTTGCTATCCTGAATAATGCGACGAGCCCTGGCGCGCGATTGTTTAAAAGTCACCAAATTATCAAGTGTAGGGTGTCGGCGAAACACCCTAAGTGCAGTCCTACGGGCACGAACGGCGTCCCGACAATCCTCGTTCCACCACGGAACAGGTGGCCGCCGAGGTTGGGAGGATGAACGGGGTATTGCAAGTTCGGCGGCAGAGAAAATAATAGATGTAAGGTGCTGCACTAGTTGAGTAATGTCGGAGAAGGGCTGGTCGTCAAAATGCACGAGGCTGGAATACACGCTCCAGTCGGCATTTGCGAATATCCAGGTAGGTACTCTGGAATGCTGTACGTGGTGTGACAGAAGAGAAAGGATGCAGGGGAAATGGTCGCTGGAGTAGGTGTCAGCAACGACGTTCCACTGCATATAACTAGGAAGCTGGAGTGAGCAAACGGCAAGGTCTAAATGAGAAAATGTACCGGAAGAATCAGAAAGAAACGTACGTTCGCCTGAATTGAGAATAGAGAGATTGAACTGGTCAAAAATGTCAGAAAGAAGAGTTCCCCTCGCACAAGCCCTTGGCAAACCACACAGGGGGTGATGGATATTAAAATCGCCCAACAGGAGAAACGGTGTTGGGAGAGCAGACAGGAGAGGTCGAATGTCCGCGGGAGCAAGGGGAGACGATGGAGGTGAATACACAGAGCAAACAGAAAAGAAAAACCGGGTAACTGCAGTCTAATGACAACAGCTTGCAAGTCAGACGTAAGAGCAAGTGGTTGGAAATGAACGTCGCTACGCACTAACAACATGACACCTCCATGAGCAGGAGCACCCTCCTCCGGTTCAAGATCGTAGCGAACCGGAGTGTACCCTCGGAGATAGAAAGGGTCATGAGGGCGAAGCTTTGTCTCCTGCAAACACAGGACCATAGGGGAATGGGAACGCAATAAAAGTTGCAGTTCCGCTCTATGCGATCGAGCACCACGTAAATTCCAGCTCAGGTTAGCCATGAATAAAGGGGATAAACTGTCTACTTAGAAGGGCGGCTTAAAATAATATTTTGCTTAACCTTTGGGCTCGGGCTTTTGGTATGGAGTTGGTCAGAATCCATAGCCTCCTCGAGGGGAGGGCCCACGCGCTCAGAGCCAGAAACCGATTCCAGCGCCGAGAATCGTTTGTGGGTGGCAACGGGCGAAGGGGGCCGCTGAGCGCGGCTTGTCCCAGGAGGTCTGCGACCTCCGAGGAGGAGGAGAAGGTAAACTCGTCTTGCCGCACGCACGCGGAGGGTCTTTCAAAAAATCTTCCCTACGAAATTTCTGCTTAGATTTCTTCTCAGGGGCTTGTGACTTCATAGACTTTGGACTAGGTTTATAGGGCTTGGTAACAGTAGCAGGCTTGGACGGCCGGATGGTAGTGTCGGTCAATGCAGTCATGGTCCAAGTTTGAGTCTCTGCATCCTTCGTGGTACTGGCGAGGCAACAACAGAACTAAATGTACCAGATCGCAGAAGTGAAGGTTGGCGCGCATGGTAACGCCTCCGGGCTTCGGCGAAGGAGTTTCTCCTTTACCCGGATCGCCTTCTCGTCCAAATACTGCGGACAGCTGGCAAATGAAGCAGAATGAGACCCTTTGCAATTTACGCAGACGGGGGCGGATAAACAGGTACCATCGTGTGAGGGCTCACCACAAGAGGCACAGATGGAAACGGCGCTCTTGCAAGAGACTTGCGTATGCCCAAAACGTTGGAATTTAAAACAACGCAGAGGTCTAGGAATATAAGGCCTCACAGAAATCCGTTCGTACCCTTGCGGAAATGCTCGTGGGCAGATCGACGCCATCAAATGTTAGAAACAGGGAACGAGTGGGTACCAATACGCCGTCGCGTTTGGCCTGCACTCGATGAACTGCCGTTACCTTTTGTTCGGAAAGATATGCCACTAGCTCTTCGTCTGACATACCATCGAGGCTATGGGTGGTGATGACGCCTCGACAGGAATTCAAGGTACGGTGCTTCTCAACACGGATAGGATAACCGTGGAGAAGCGCGGCGCTCAACAAGGACTTACTTTGTGCCTCGGACTTGCTTTGCACTAATAACGAACCATTGCGAAGCTGAGTGCAGGATGATGATGATGAGATGGGGTTTAAGGGCGCTCAACTGCTCCGAGTGCAGGAAAGAACCGGACCAGCAATTGAATCAATGCCCTTCAGGATGATAAAGGGGTTCACCTTCTCGAATGATTGTCCTTCCTCTGTAGGGTAATCATTAAGTAACAACCAGCTGTTGGCGGTGCTACTTCTGTTAGTATAATTTTTCGGCGCTTGTTCATAATGGAGAAAGGGTGCTCCATAGCGAAAAAAATCCTCCACCATTGCAACCGTCTCCGACCTCGGGCTCTGACTTCCCGGGCGTTACCCCGGTTTGGGTGAGTGGCCTATCTATACCTATCTCACCCCAGGGTCACACCTCCCAGAATATAGGCAGAGGGACCCAATCGCCGTCAGAAGCCAGCAGCTCATGCAATGGCCCCCTACGGGACTGCAGTTGAACAGCGGATACGAACACAAACCCTACATGACGACCCCGGGTGGTGGGGATGACGCCATTACCCACTCACCCAGCTGCGCACCTCGTACGCGGGTATCCGTCAGGCTGTGTCCACGGAGGATTAAAAGAAAACGTTAAAAGAATCTAAAAGTGTGTGGGCGTTTCGCACTCAAGGTAGGCCGGCGAAGAAGTAAAAGAGATGTGTAAATGAATGGACGTGGGGTGAAATGTGCGGAAATTGAAGAGAAGTAAGAAACGACGGCGACGGGAGAGATGTAATGATATGCACAGAGCGCACGAGCCTACCTTGAGTCCCCCGTTCACGAGGACGAACCCACCTCGACCCGACGGGGATGAACGGATGAAAACGGGGATGAGTGGCTCGGGAACCCCCGGGTACGCCAACACCCGTACTCACATAAGGTGAGCCCCTGGGGGGAGTACGCAGGTGTTCCACCATGAGATCCACAAAGGAAAACGCGCAGTGAGAAAAAAGAGTCCAATCAGCTTTGCGGAACTGCCATTTAGGAAGGACAGGTGAATCGACAGAAGAAGACAGGAGAGTAATTACGCACGTAAAGTGATCGCTAGAATGTGTATCAGCTATGACATACCATTCCATATGATGAGCAAGCTGCGCAGAGCAAAAACATAAATCCAGATGGGAAAATGTGCCGGTTGAATCGGAGAGAAAAGTGGGTACGCCGGTATTCAGAATAGAAAGGTAGTGATGATCAAGAAGTGCAGCCAAAAGCTCTCCCCTCGCGCACGCCCTAGGAGAACCCCAAAGAGGGGGGTGTGCATTGAAATCCCCCAAGAGTAAATAAGGGGCGGGGAGCTGTAGAATCAGGCGGTCTAGGGCATCCTGTGCAAGAGGAGAAGGAGGAACATAGAGGCTACAGATATAGAAGTTAAAACCAGGAAGAGAAAGGAGGATCCCAACAGCTTGCAGAGGTGTGTCAAGCGGAACCCGATTATAAAACATCATCGCGAACAAGTACTGTAACACCACCGTGTGCAGGAGAGCCATCCGCTGGAGCAAGATCGAAGCGCTCCGGAGTATACCTACGAATGGCGAAAGTATCCTGAGGTCGAAGTTTTGTCTCCTATAGACAGACGACTAGGGGGTAGTGAGTGTGCAGTAGCATGTCCAACTCCGCTCGGTGTGCACGGAGACCACGGATATTCCACTGAAGGATGTGATTAAGAGCCATAAATATAAAAATAGGCAAGAAGCGCGTGCGGTTTAGGCTATTTAGTAGCCGCAGTGGATCGGTTGAGTTTCACCTTTTTCTTCCGGGTAGGACTGCGCCCCGGCCGAGAATGCGCAGGCCTCTCGAATCCCTCCGTGCCACCATCGCTGCTAACGGAATCTGAGCCGGTGGTGCGAGTCCTGGAGCGAGAACGGGAGCGACCCGTGGGACGACGAACAGGTGATTTGCGACTGGTGTGGTCAAGATAGGTGGAACCTGCGGTCGATGATGATGGGGTGGAAGCATCTTTTGTGCGAACAGGAACCGGCGAGGGAAGTACCGGATCCGAAGGTTTATCAGTTTGGACCCCAATGGAAACCTGCGAGGGCGAGCCGGGACAGGTCTGCACAACGGCATCTTGTTTCCGGACAGCGAGGCGGACGGCAGCTGAATACCTCATGGTGGAAATAGAGTGTAGTTCGTGATAGCGCTTCCTCGTTTCTGGAAAGGTCAGGTGTTCCTTCACTCGAATCTCCTGTATGGTCCTTTCCCCCACAAAGCGTGGGCATTCCCTGGAGTTCGATGGGTGTGCACCTCCACAGTTGACACAGGTGGGGTCCGTAGCACACATGGAACCATCGTGACTGTCGCTTCCACAACGAGGACAAACTGGTGAGCCAGTGCAACGTTGTTGTGTTTGACCGAATTTCTGACAGCGATAACAACGCATGGGGTTAGGAACATAGGGACGAATAGCTGCGCGCTCATAGCCGCACAAGATGAACTGCGGTAGCACGGTTCTTTCAAAGGTAAGAAAGACCGTGAGCAGCGGAAACGGTTGATCGTCCCTCCTCCCGATTAACCTGTATGCCGCAATAACACCTTGGTCGGAGAGACAGTTAACGATGTCTTCATTAGAAAGTTCGACCAAACATGAAGTTATAACCACACCACGACAGCTGTTAAGGGTTTTGTGTTTTTCCACAGTCATCGGGTAGGAACCTAGTAGACCGGTCTTTAGCAGTTTAGGGACCTGGAGTCTTGTGCAATTTCAGTTAGTAAGCTTCCATCCCTACACCGTGTAGCATTCCTCACAGGACCACAGATTCTATCAACTTCCCGCTGAATGTAAAAGGGGCTGAGGTGCTTCATATCTTTGCTGTCGCTCTTTAGCGGCATAACGAAAAAACGAGGTGAAGAAATATTGGAGTGCAGAGGAGCCATAATGGAAAGGTCCCCCTTCCGGAACCGTCGGCGTCAGCTTGCCATCCGGGGATTTAGAAGAAAAGACACCTTAATCTTCCGGTCTGTGATCTCAGAGAATACCTCAGAGGAGTTACCCTCCGACCGTCACTAATTACCGGTTTACGACACGTTCACCATAGGCAGGCCCGACTTTACGCCCCTACCACTGGAATAACCGCCAGTGGCCCCCCACTTTAGGCCACGCTGCCTCAACAGTCAACGTGGATTCAGGGGCCTTGTGGTAGATTACATCGGGCCCCAGACAGCGGTAACACGTCGAGCCCCCCCGGACAACCCAGGCACACGCGGTCGCCGAACTGTCCGAGGGGTACCCGTCCCCTATGGGGCTACGTGGGTGTACGTGACAATGGAACGGCTCAGCACCTAGTGTCGCAGGAAAGGGGTAGTGAGGAGGGATCACTCAACCTTCACGCTTGAGACCTCCGGAGAGCACACAAGTTGGAAGCTGCGCTGAAACCGTGGGACAGCAACCACGGAAATAGAAAAGATCCCTGTTGGTGAGACAGGAGTATATAAACCTAAGATGCCTAAACCTAGTTTAACAAATAATGATAGAAGAGGAAGAATAAAGTAAAGAAACATAACGTGCCTAGTCCAGATGGGGCTGAGGGGATGAATATGGCGATGATTGGCTCGGGAACCCCCGGGTGCGCCAAAAACCCGTACTCACATAAGGTGAGCCCCTGGGGGGTCTTCTTTGAACAGAGAGGACTGGAACCTAATCAGGAGCGTCGTCAATGTCACTAAAATAAGATGGGCCATTAAGTCGCTTTGACCATATAAATCCGCAGGCCCTGATTCAATCAATCGTGCATTTCTACAACAGGGTATTGATTCAGTTCAATCCCTACTTTTTAGTATCTTTAGAGTGTCTAGCCTATGGATATGTATCCATGGCTTGGAGACAAACAAAAGTGGTGTTTATACCCAAACCACGGCGTCCTAGTTACGCCCAGATAAGGCTTATCGCCCTATAAGTCTCTCCTCTTTCATGCTTAAAACTTTGGAGAGATTAGTGGATAGGCATATTAGGGGTAATGTTTTGATGGAACATCCATAAAAGAAATACCAATTTGTCTATCAAACAGGGAAATGATGATTGCTGAATATCAGCATTTCATCAAGTGGTCCTAACTATTGAGAAAGCGCTTAATACCACAGAAATACCCCTTGGTGCTTTTCTTGATATTGAAGGTGCGTTTGATAACATCTTATGATGTAGTGTCGGGCGCCCTTTATGGACACGATCTACCTTCACTTCTTTGTGAATGGATACGTTTTGTCTTACAACATAGGAAGATAACCATGAATCTATGGGTATACACTTCTTTGCGCACTCAATGGTGATGGTTACTTTACAGCTGGTTTGCAGATGATATTGCAAAATCATTAGAGGGAAATTCCCTCACATAGTTTCTCAAGTGCTACAAATGGCGCTTAACAAAGTGGGAGCTTGGTGTAAGACGAATAATTTAATTGTTAATCCAAGCTTAACAGTAGTGGTACCCTTTAACAGGAGAACAAGAGATTAACTTGGAAACATCATATGGTATTACGTATTACCAAGGCCTACAGAGCCTTTTGGACATGTAGAGGTATGTTTGGTAAGACATGGGGTCTGAAACCTAGTATAGTGTATTGTATATTCACTTTCATGGTGAGACCTATATTATCCTATGCCGCACTGATGTGGTGGCCTACAGTTAATTTAAAGGTGTGCAGAAACGAACTCTGTAAATTACAGAGGACCTTCTGCATTTCAATTATGGGAGCTTTCAAAACTACTCCCACTGCGGCAATGGAGATGCTGATTGGACTCACACCCCTCCACAAATGGATGAAGGCAGAAGCCATGATCGCGTATCACCATATTTGTCGACAAACTAAGGTGTCTAATATTGGACACATTAATAATCTCAAGCTTCCCTGGGACAAGAATGTACAAGACAATCCATATAAGGATTGACATTCTTGAACCAATATTCAAGTTTGAATTGCATTTTACCGTCTCCTATTTACAGCGGGGTGAATGTGAAAGACTGGCAAAACCTCATAATAAAAAAGCCCAATCTGGTATACTGACGGTTCTAGAACCAAATCAGGAACGGGGGCTGGGCTTTACGTTAATGGCACCCAGATTTCTTGTAGTCTGAGTAACTTAGGTACAGTTTTCCAGGCTGAGGTTTATGCAGTCCTTGCCAGTGTCATGGGAAGCATTAAAAGGAGATATAAGAAAAGAAGCGTTCTTATCCTCTCAGACAGTCAAGCTGCTCTTAAAGAACTTGAATAACCATCAATAAAATCAAAGCTGGTCTCAGAATGCCGGGAATACTTAATGGCTTTGGCTGAACACAATAAGGTTCAACTTATGTGGGTGCCAGGACACGCAAGTATACCAGGCAATGAGAAAGCAGATGAAGCAGCCAAGATTGGTAGCGAAATCTCATTTTTGGGTCCAGAGCCTGTACTGGGGTATCCTACAGACCAGTGAAACAGGCTATCAAATATTGGGCTCAAGCAGAACACAAGATCTACTGCAACTCCATTGAGGGTTGCAGACATTCCAAGTTGTTTATTACAGACCGGCACAACAGGGCCTTCACGGTCTAAGTAAAAGAAGGCTTGCATGGGCAACAGGATTCATTACAGGACACTGCCCTAAAGTTTAATCTATACAGAATGGGATTGTTCAACAACCCTATCTGTAGTAGAAGCCTAGAAGGAGACGAGACTGTTACCCATTTGTTATGTGTTTGCCCTGCTCTTGCGAATCAAAGAGCAAGTATTTTTGGCAATCACTTTCCAAAGATAGATGAACTATCGAAAGCCTCAGTTAGCAGTCTGGTTAACTGTTAAGTTCATAACGAGCAACAGACTACTTAAGTGATGAAAAAGGATATAAACAATAGATCTGAAAAAGGTCGCAGTGCTTGGGCATAAAACCCACCCCTTTAAAACTAGCATGAGAATCACGAAAGGAAAATGATCACGAGAGTTTATCAGCTATGGAAGCTATTCCATGCGGTGCACAAGCTATGCGGAACAAAGTCTCAAATCCAGATGGGAAAACGAGCCGGTTGAATCGGAGAGAAAGGTGGGTTGGCCGGTATTCGGAACAGAAAGGCGATGTTGATCCATAAATGCAGTCAAAAGCTCTCCCCTCGCGCCCGCTCTACGAGAAACCCAGAGGGTGGTAAGCATTGAAATCCCCCACGAGTAAATAAGGGCAGGAGTTGTAAATCAGGGCTAGGTCATCTTGTGCAAAAGGAAAAGGTGGAACAAGATACAGAAGTTACACCTAGGATGAGGAAGGAGTATCTCAGCAGCTCGCAAGGTGTGGCAAGCGGAACACCACTATAACACACATCACACCTAACAATAACCATAACGCCGCCGTGTGCAGGAGAACCCTCCTCCGGAGCAAGTTCGAAGCGCTACGGAGATATTTACGAATGGCAAAGGTATCCTGAGGTCGAAATTTGGTCTCCTGCAGACAGGCGACTAGAGGTGAGGGACTGTGCAGTAGCATGTCCAATTCTGCTCGCTGTGCACGCAGACCACGGATATTCCACTGAAGGATCATAATGAAAATCAGAAACGCGCGCCGATAGCAACAAAAGTTGATCCACTATTTAAGAGTCGGTATGTGTGCCGGTTGAGCTTCACCTTTTTCTTTAGAGTAGGGCTCCGTCCCGGTGGAGTGCCCAGCCCTCTCGAAGCTCTCCGTGCCACCATCGCTCCTAACGCAATCGGAGTCGCTGGTGCGAGTCCTTGAGCGAGAGCGACTCGTGGGACGAATAGGAGAATGACTGGAGTGGTCAAGAGCTAGGGCAGTGGTGGAACCTGAGGCTGGTGTCGTGGAAGCATCTATTGATCGAACAGTAGCCAAAGAGGGAGATACCTGGTCCGAAGAGATATCGGTTTGGACCCCAATGGAAACCATTGGTCTGCACAACGGCGACTTGTTTCCGAACAGCGAGGCGGACGACAGCGGAATACTCAAGGTGGCTGTAAGGTGGAGTTCCTGATATCCCTTTCCTCGCTTCTGGACAGTTCAGGAGTTCCTTCACTCGAAGCTCTTGTATTGCCTTTTCCTCTAGAAGGTGTTGGAAATCCCTGGATTTCGACGGGTGCGCACCTCCACAGTTGACACAAGTGCGGTCCTGAGCACACGTGGAACCGTAGTGAGTGCCGCTTCCACGAAGACAAACTGGTAAGCCAATGCAATGTTGTTGCGTGTGTCAGCATTTCTGACAGCGATAGCTCATGGGGTTAGGAACATAGAGACGAACAGCTGCGCGCTCATATCCGCACAAGATGATCGGAGGTAGCACGGTTCTTTCAAAGGTAAGAAAGGCCGTGCACAGCGGAAGTGGTTGTTGGCCATCCTCCCGATTAACCTGTACGCCACATTATCGTCTTGGTCTGACAGTTAACGATGTGATTAGAGTCCGTCCAAACTCATAGTAACCACAACACGACAGCTATTAAGTGTTTTATGTTTCTCCAGGGACACCAGCTAAGAACCTAGAAGACTGGCTATTACAGTTTGGCGACCTGGGCGTCTTGGGCTATCTCAATGAACAAGCTGCCATCTCTACACCTGGACCACAGATTCGATCAAGCACCCGTTAAATATAAAAGGAGCTCAGGTGCTTCATCTTTTTGCTGTCACTTTTCAACCTCATCACAAAAAACGTGGAGTTGAAATGTTTGAGCGCAGAGGAGCCATTACGGTAAGGTCCACCTTTCAGAACGGTCGGCCTCCGCCTGCCATCCGGGGGATGTAAAAGAAGACGGTCTGTGTCGGCCTGGAGCACGCGCTTCAGATCCAAACTTAAAGAATACTTCAGAGGATTTACCCTCCGACTTTCACTAGTTACCGGAATACATTTTCACCACAGCCAGACACGTCTTTATGCCCCTACCACTGAAATAACCGCCAGTGGCCCCCACTTTAGGCCACGCTGCCTCAACGGAGGCAGCTGGATTCAGGGGACGTGTGGTTGATTACATCGTACCCCAGACAGCGGTAACACGTCGAGTCTCCCCCGGTCAACCCAGCCACGCGCGGCCGCCGAATTGCCCGAGGGGCTACTTGGGTGTACATGACAATGGAACGGCTCCGCTCCCAGTGTCGTATGAAAGGGGTAGTCAGGAGGGTGCATTCGACCTTCATACTTGAGAACTCCGGAGAGCACACCAGTTGGAAGCTGGGCTGAAACCGTGGGACAGCAACCACGGACAGAAAAATTCCCTGTTGGTGAGACAGGTATTAATAAACCCAAGGAACCTAAACGTAGTATAAGAAATAATTGTAGACGAGGAAGATAAAGTAAATAAAGTTTGCATGGCTAGTCCAGATGGGGGTGAGGGGTTTACAATGGTGAGGACGGTTAGGGCACGGTACGTCAAACCTGTACTCACAAAGTGAGCCCCTGGGGGAAGATTAGGAACTCTGAATACCTTGCAGCATAAAAATTAGAGGAAAACACTGTTTTATATTACTCATTTACTATTGTTCATACTTAAAATTAAATTGTTTTCTAATAATGCTATTTACCAAGCTACAGAGACTAGCAAGTCTGTATTACAGAGGCCTTCAGAAGTACTCCAACCATTGCATTGGAGACTACTGGGACTACCTCCCCGGACATTTATTTACAAGCGGAGGCCATGATTACTACCTACCGCTTAGTGCAAACAGGGAACTGGAGAGGTTCAACAATTGGACACAATACTTACCTAAATTTCCTAGATATCCCAGTATTCAGTACGCTACATGACCCAATGAAATCAATGCTGTTCTTTCCCTCCAATTAAGGTAACACTCGGATCTCGAGAAGATTGGATTGAAAGAATTACACCTGACAAAAATGTGGTGATAACAATGCTGATAAAGAATGCGACCAACTTGTGTGCTTTGGACAGATCCCGTATAGGGACACAATCGGGTGCAGGCATATATGGCCTATCTCCAAGGACAAATATTAGTATAAGCCTTGTGAAATATTGCAGTTTTTAGAGAGAAGTATTTGCTATCCTGAATTGTTCTCCGTGAGGACTTGAGAAGGGTTACTCTCATCCTCACAGACTCAAAGTGCTCTAAAAGCACTCTCTTCAGACCAGGTAA